>CM077663.1:399010120-400444120 GCA_039707655.1 Elymus sibiricus | reverse complement strand
CCACCGATCCACATACACCATCGCCGCCCTGAGTTTTTATATGAGGCAGGCGGTGTCCTTTTCTCCCAGATCCCCATCCCGTACTCCAGAGAGTCGCAGCCTAATCAGCCCGACCACATCTCTCGTGGAGCTCGAGGAGTGTATGAGCACAAAGAGGTCTATCATGGCCTCTCCGCCGTACGCTGGCGAGGTGGGCACCGTTCGCTCCGACCCTCCGATCCCGGAAGAACACCTCGCTGCGGGAGCCGGTGAGGACGGTGCCTACGTTGCCATGCCGAAGGCTTCAAGTCTGCGGGCTCGCGTATTCATGTATCTCAGGAGAGCCGGCTACGACATCAAGCTCGTCAACATCACCGGCTTCACTCGAGCCATGTCACAAGTTAAGTGGTCCACCTGCAACGCCTCTGGTTCAACCGCCGTCGATCTCTTCAAAGGCCCCGTCGCTGATCTCCTCTGCCTCGCGGTCATGGATTTGCGATCCTTCTATGCCATTGAGCCCCTTTTGTCATTTCTTAAGGAAACGTTCTACGACGGTGGCTTGGGATCCTTAGCTCCAAAGTCAGATCTCATCCACCAAGATAATGGCACACACTACGGCTGTTACAAGGGGAAACGTCCCATCTGCGACATCAGGGAGCGCACCCTGGGCACCTCATATCCCAAGTGGAAGGAGCCCATCCATGACAAGTGAGGCAACATCCTGTGAGCAAATCATACCTTTTCTAGCTAGCCGTCTCGTACCCATTGTTGTAGTAGCTTTTGCCATGCGATAATCATGCATTGTTTAATTGAGCATTTGTCCAGTTGTCAAGAAGATGCCTTGCTTTTCTGTATCTGGTTGTTAGGTTGGTTGCATTGAGTATTTGTTCAGTTTTCAATGGCTATAGTTGGTTGTTACAGTGAGCATGAATGCCTTGTTTCTTTCAGTTATTCACAATGTGATGTTCATTATGTGCAAGTATGAACTGTGTAGTTCAATTTCATCAATACCACCTGTTATGCCTGGTGTTGTTAACCTGTGCCCTTAACTCCCGCTTTAAACATTTATGCCTTGTTTCTCTGAACTTGGTTGTCAGGTTGGTTGCAGTGAGCATTTGTCTAGTTTTCAAGCAGATGCTTTGCTTTTCTGTATCTGGTTGTTAGGTTGATTGCAGTGAGCATTTGTCTAGTTTTCAAGCAGACGGCTTGCTTTTCGTTATCTGGTTGTTAGGTTGGTTCCATTGAGCATTTGTCCAGTATCAAATGGCTATATTTGGTTGTTATAATGAGCATATATGCCTTGTTTATTTCAAGCAGATACCTCGTATACTAGGTTGATTTTAAGCCTGTTGTACTTATCATGACTTTACATGTACTTGCATTGGACAACAATGGGAGTGGCCAACGTTTTCCATCGAGGTTCTTTTCATCCCTCCGCTTATACTCCATCCATTCCGTCATGTAGTGCATATAGATTTTTGTGATGTATCTACATATACCATCTAAAATGTATACAATATGAAATTTTGTGATGTTTCTAATGAAATGGAATTGCAATTCTAGATGTAAATGTTTTTCTCTACAAAATTGGTCAAAGTAAGTAAATGTTGACTTCTCAAAATGTTTATACGCAACACATTGTGGAACTGATGGAGTAATATATTACACCATTCTGCAACTGCATTTTAGCTTGTAATGTCGGCTTCTTGCTTGTAGGTACATATGTCTTAGGTAAAGATCCATTCCTGGACCCTTTTTACGTGTGGGGCAATGAAATATTCATGAACCAGCATCAAGTGAGGAAACTGAAAATGATTGTTAGGGAAAAGAGACGAACAATGCCAATTAGACTATTTGTTTACGCTCTATCCAACACAACAGTAAGTTGTAGGATGGTAACTACGAACTTTGTAGGCTTCTATTAGTACTGCCCATAATGAGTTGTCACACAACAATGTCTGAATCTTTTTCTTTTGAAGTGGTTCCCAAAGCAGTTTACTCAAGATTACCTCTCAAAGTACATGATTGTTGGACATGCAATGAAGGTTAAAATATATCATCGAGACTACAATGAGCAACGAGAAGTCGTAATGAAGACAGTGAAGGATGGGAGGGCGGCCATCACTAGGGCCTGGCCTAGAGTCGTTCGTGCGTTAGGCATGGAGGAGGGCACAATATGGGCATTCCGCTTCACCTTCTCCAGCAACCAGAATGTCTTTCGGCTCTCTCTTTACCGTCTTTAATACAACCGTGGTTCCATCATTCTTTATTTGTCCCTTCTGTAATTTTCCTTTTTTTTTGAGAATTGATGCTTATGTAGTTCTTGAGTATATGTACATGTGAATCGAATTATGCATTTGTTCTTAAACCTACATTTAAACATGATTCGATATGAAATACATAAATTCCTACTTTCAAATTGAAATTATGTGAATTATGAACAAAGGTATTTAATTAGGGGCAAATCATGCTCTGCAGGCCATTACAATGCACACAGTTTAAGAAAGCAAAACGTCTGCGATAAACTTCAACATCACACACGTTTCTCCATTCGCAGCGTGTGCGATGAGTCTCGTCTTCGCACACGGTCAGACGAGAAAGAACGTGTGAGATTAACAACACCAGCATTTGTGCTAGTCTCCTTATCACACATGATTTCGTATTTTGAACTGTGTATGATATCGTGCCCATCGTAAACGTTGGTCAAAGAAGAACGCGTGCAATAGGCCTTCATCCGACATAGTTTGTCTGGATGACACGCTTGGGAAGTATAGATCACACGTTTGGAACGTGATACGTCTCCATCGTATCTACTTTTCCAAACTATTTTGCCCTTGTTTTGGACTCTAATTTGCATGATTTGAATGGAACTAACCCGGACTGACGTTGTTTCCAGCAGAATTGCCTTGGTGTTATTTTTGTGCAGAAATAAAAGTTCTCGGATTGACTTGAAAATTTACGGAGAATATTTTTGGAATTAATAAAAAATATTGGCGAAAGAATCAACCAGAGGGGGTCCACCCATTGGCCACAAGCCAGGGGGGCGCCCCCTCCTAGGGCGCGCCCTGGCGGCTTGTGGGTTGCACAGACCTCCTCCGACCCTAATTCCAACTCTATATATTCACATCCATGGAGAACAAAATAGAGGAGAAGAGTTCAGCGCATTTCACGATACGGAGCCGCCGCCACCTCCTGTTCTTCCTCGGGAGGACAGATCTGGAGTCCGTTTTGGGCTCCGGAGAGGGGAAATCGACGCCGTCGTCATCACCAACCATCCTCCATCACCAATTTCATGATGCTCACCGCCGTGCGTGAGTAATTCCATCGTAGGCTTGCTGGACGGTGATGGGTTGGATGAGATTTACCATGTAATCGAGTTAGTTTTGTTAGGGTTTGATCCCTAGTATCCACTATGTTCTGAGATTGATGTTGCTATGACTTTGCTATGCTTAATGCTTGTCACTAGGGCCCGAGTGCCATGATTTCAGATCTGAACCTGTTACGTTTCCATGAATATATATGTGTTCTTGATCCTATCTTGCAAGTTGTAGACACCTATTATGTGTTATGATCCACATACCCCAAGGTGACAATAATTGGGATTCTTTCCGGTGATTACCATAGTTTGAGGAGTTCATGTATTCACTAATTGCTAATGCTTTGGTCCAGTTCTCTATTAAATGGAGGCCTTAATATCCCTTAGTTTCCATTAGGACCCCGCTGCTACGGGAGGGTAGGACAAAAGATGTCATGCAAGTTCTTTTCCGTAAGCATGTATGACTATATACGGAATACATGCCTACATTACATTGATGAATTGGAGCTAGTTCTGTGTCACCCTAGGTTATAACTGTTGCATGATGAATGCCATCCGACATAATTATCCATCACTAATCCATTGCCTATGAGCTTTTCACATATTGATCTTTGCTAAGTTACTTTTCCGTTGCTACTGTTACAATCACTACAAAACTGCTACTGTCACTTTTGCCATCGTTACCGTTACTTCCATACTACTTTGCTACTAAATATTTTGCTGCAGATAATAAGTCTTTCAGGTGTGGTTGAATTGACAACTCAGTTGCTAATAGTTGAGAATATTCTTTGGCTCCCCTTGTGTCGAATCAATAAATTTGGGCTGAATACTCTACCCTCGAAAACTGTTGCGATCCCCTATACTTGTGGGTTATCAAGACCTTTTTTCTGGCGCCGTTGCCGGGGAGCATAGCTTTATTCTCTGAGTCACTTGGGATTTATATCTGTTGATCACTATGAAGAATTTGAAAGATGCTAAAACCAAGATCTATCCCTCAACTACGAGGACAGGTAAGGAACTGCCATCTAGCTCTGCACTTGATTCACCTTCTGTTATGAGTAAATTTGCGACACCACCACCTGCTAGTAATTCTGATATGTCGCAAGTAATTGATGATGCCACTTCTGCTATGCTTGATAATACTGTGCCTTTGGGTGAATTTCTTGATGAACAACTTGCTAGGGTTAGAGAGAATGAGATCACTGAAACTGATGATATTTCTGAAACTGATGAAATTATTTAAACTGAACACTTTCAGACACCTGTTAGACCTAGCTCTCCTAGATATGAATTGCATGTTATACCTGAGGGTTATGTTATGGATGGAGAGGTAGCTAGGGACTTTCTTGCAAGTAAAGATAGAGACGATCTTAAGAAATTACTATGCAAGTGGAAAGGATTATGAATTACTGATAAGTTTGCTACTTCACCTATCTTTGTTACTGATAAGGATTATGAATTCTCTGTCGATCCTGAGTTAATTACTTTGGTTGAATCTGATCCTTTCCATGGTTATGAATCTGAAACTGTTGTGGCACATCTTACTAAATTGAATAACATAGCCACCCTATTTGCTCATGAGGAAAAAATTCGCTACTACTATATTCTTAAGTTGTTTCCTTTCTCATTAAAGGGTGATGCTAACCTATGGTTTAAATCTCTTGCTCCTGGTTGTGTGCGTAGTCCCCAGGATATGATATATTACTTCTCTGAAAAATATTTTCCTGCTCATAAGAAACAAGCTGCCTTACAGGAAATATTTAACTTTGTGCAAATTGAAGAAGAGAGTCTCCCACAAGCTTGGGGGAGGCTTCTCCAATTACTTAATGCTTTGCCTGATCATCCTCTCAAGAAAAACGAAATACTTGATATCTTTTATAATGGACTAACTGATGCTTCTAGGGACCACCTAGAAAGTTGTGCTGGTTGTGTTTTCAGGGAATGAACGGTTGAACAAGCTGAACTACTATTGAATAATATATTGAGCAATGATAATGATTGGACCATCCCTGAACCACCTCCAAAGCCAACTCCGAAGAAAAGAGGTATTCTATTTCTCAGTCCTGAAGATATGCAAGAGGCAAAGAAATCTATGAAAGAAAAATGTATTAAAGCTGAAGATGTTAAGAATTTACCACCTATTGAAGAAATACATGGTCTTGATAACTCGACACAAGTAGTGGAGGTAAATTCTCTCTATAGATTTGACGAAGGTGATATTCCTTATAATAAGTCTGCTAGTCAATGCTTGGATGAATTTGATAACTTTATTGTTAAACAAGAAAATTTCAATGCTTATGTTAGTAGACAATTGAAACATAATGCTTACATGCTTGATCGCTTAGGTGATTATATGAGTAGAACTGTTAATGATCTTAAGCTTATTAGTAAACATGCTTCCATGGTAACTACTCAAGTAGAACAAGTACTTAAGGCACAAAATGATTTGCTTAATGAGATGAATGGTAAGAACAATGATCATTCTGTTAGAGTTGTGACTAGAGGTGGTAAAATGACTCAGGAACCTTTGTATCCTGAGGGCCATCCTAAGAGAATTGAGCAAGATTCTCAGAGAATTAATACTGATGCACCTAGTCATCCCAGTAATAAAAGGAAAAAAGAATGATGATAGGACTTTGCATGCTGCTAGTGATCCTGTTATAGATACACATGAAAACCCAAATGATATTTCTATTTCTGATGCTGAAACACAACCTGGTGATGAACATGAACTGGGTGATAATGTTAATGATGATGTTCATGTTGATGCTCAACCTAGTAATGATAATGATGTGGAGATTGAACCTGCTGTTGATCTTGATAACCCACAATCTAAGAATAAAAGATATGATAAAAGAGACTTCATTGCTAGGAAGCATGGTAAAGAAAGAGAACCTTGGGTTCAGAAACCCATGCCCTTTCCTCCTAAGCCATCCAAGAAAAAGGATGATGAGGATTTTGAGCGCTTTGTTGAAATGTTTAGACCTGTCTTTTTGCGTATGCGCTTGACTGATATTCTGAAAATGTCTCCTTATGCTAAGTATATGAAGGATATTGTGACTAATAAAAGAAAGATACCGGAAGCTGAAATTTCCACCATGCTTGCTAATTATACTTTTAAGGGTGGAGTACCAAAGAAATTAGGAGATCCAGGAATACCAACTATACCATGCTCCATTAAAAGAAACTATGTTAAAACCGCTTTATGTGATTTGGGAGCCGGTGTTAGTGTTATGCCTTTCTCTTTATATCGTAGACTTGATTTGAATAAGTTGACACCTACTGAAATCTCTTTGCAAATGGCTGATAAATCAACCGCTTTACCCATCGGTAGTTGCGAGGATGTGCCTGTTGTGGTTGCAAACGTTACTATCTTAACAGACTTTGTTATTCTTGATATTCCCGAGGACGATAGCATGTCGATCATCCTTGGTAGACCCTTTTTGAACACTGCAGGGGCTGTTATTGATTGCAACAAAGGCAATGTCACTTTTCATGTTAATGGTAATGAGCATACGGTGCACTTTCCGAAGAAACAACATCAAGTTCATAGTATCAACTCTATTGGAGAAATTCCAACAATTGCTATTGGAGGTTTTAAATTCCCTCTGCCTACTCTCAAGAAGAAATATGAAATAATCATGGTAGGGGACATGCCTGTCCCCGTTGAGGTAACTTAGTGTTATTCGAAAATTCTCCGGTTTCATGTTACTCGAAAGAAGTTTGTTAATAAGACTTGATCAACCTTGCTAATGAATTCCTTTTGACGGGCATGAGATGGATGAATTTAGAAAGCACAACCTTCTGTACCCAACTTTTACTTTCTGTTGTTTAGAATAAATAAAGCAAAAATACTATTATACTTCTGTTTTCTGAATTATCCGTACAACAAAAAATGACCTGGAAATAAAAGTTCTCCAAATGCCCTGAAAATTTAGTATGATTTTTTATAGAATATTTAAGAATATTTGGCACTGAGAACACACCAGGGGGCTGCACCAGTGGGCCACAAGCCCAGGGGGCGCCCCCCCCCCCAGGGCACGCCCTGGTGGCTTGTGGGTCCCACGTGCCCCCCCCCTCACTTATTCCAACACCCATCCACTCCGTCCTCCTCCATAAAAAATCCCACCATTGCTCAAACCCGTGTCCTAGCTCATCTTGCTGCCATTTTCGATCTCCTTGTGCAAAGCTCCATTTGCAAAACTGTTTTGGGGGATTGTTCTTCGGTATGTGACTCCTCCAATGGTCCAATTAGTTTTTGTTCTAGTGCTTTATATATTGCAAATTTTTGCTGCTGTGGTGACCCTGTTCTTGAGCTTGCATGTCAAATTTAAATGGTCCCAAGTAGTTTTGATGCATGATATAGCCTCTAGGCACTTATGGGAGTAGTTGCTTTAAATCTTGTTGAGTTTTGTTCATTTTTATTTTGAGACACTAAAATTTTAGAAATTTTTCAGAGGAAGAAATGTTTAGGAAGATATACCAAGGTGGTTCCTCGAGGAAGGAAGCCCCAAGGCTCGCGATACGTGAGTCGGACCTTGAACCACCAAGAGAAGCTCAAGTACGGCCTTGCGAATGGCAGTTGGAACAATTCATGGTTCATGAAGGTTTCAAGGATGAATTTTATGCATACGTACAAAATGCTGGCCTTGAGGATTTCGTGTCAGATAAGTGTCGGCAGTACTATCACCTCACTGATTCATTTGTGCGAAGATTTAAATTTACATCCTAGCGCAATACTCATTCTGTCCTGTTTGATCTTTATGATAAATCATATACCATGGTCCTAGAAGATTTTAATGATGCATGCAAAATCCCAAAATGGGGCATTCATAGTGAGCCTCTCAAAACTGAATTTAACGATTTTCTTGCTAGCATCACTGAGGGAGAGACTAGAAATATCACACAAGCTACCATAGGGAGCATTCATTTTCCTGCCATACACTATTTTGCTCTCTTTATAGGTAGATGCATTAACGGAGGTTACATCTTAATGCTAAGGATGGAGATTTCTTTGGTGGGATTTATGCCACCCGGTTAGCTAATTATCTTGGGGTACCCATAAGGGGGAATGATATTGAGTTATCACCTGCTTTTCTTGATTATAATGCTATGGTACGCTACCAGTTTCTTGAGAGGAACGAACAGTCCCTCCTTTACCGACTAATCTTTGACAGGCAGCGTGCTGTCCATATTACCCTTCCTGCTACTGCTTTCATTAACTTTCAGGTAAAACGGAGATATTTTATAACTAGAGAGGAGGCGAACGAGTATGAGAGAGAGGTGGAGGCCGCTTGCCTCCATGCTGCAGCCCTTCAGGCAGTAGCTGCCGCGTCCCAGTACGTACCCGACTATAACTTTGGGTATCCACCAGGCCAGCCGTGGCCATAGACCAACTTAGGCGAAAAGCCTAAGCTTGGGCGAGTACGTATTTCTCACCGACATTACATTCATGTTCACACACTCATTCCAGTTGTCGGTGTTCATACTTTTTCATTGCATTATCCATGTTAGTTTATATCTTTTTCTCGCTTTCTTCTTGTGTGTCAGAAAAACCTTAAGAAAATAAAAAATTTAGCTCTAGTTTTACTTTCTAGTATGTTTAGTTGTAGTATTAAAAGAAAACCCAAAAAGATTTCTCGTTCTTCTTTTGCTTGTTGGGAGCTTTCCCGTGTAAATAGTTTTTCTTGTTCTTGTTTTGAAATTCTTTTCTTTGGGTCGAGAGGAGAAGACCACGATGAAAATGTTGAGTGGCTCTCATATGCATTGTTGTTTACCTTACAGAGAGCCCATGTTACCTTGTCTTCTCCTTTCAATAATTGTTTGCAGATTCCAGCTTAGTCCAATGCACGTGCACTCTTATTATTATTCACACCATTCGGTCGTGCAAGTGAAAGGCAATAATGACGATATATGATGAAGTGATTGAGATGGAGAAAAGCTGGTACGAACTCGACCTATTTTGTTTTTGTAAATATGATTAGCTCATCGTTCTGGATTTAGCTCATTATGGATGAAACATGTTTGCAATGACAATTAGAGATTATAGTTACTCATGCCATGCTTAATTAGCTAAGAGTGTATAATGGTTATCTTGAGTGCCAACATGCATTTTAAAATGGTTGTGATGTAGTATGATAGGATGGTATCTTCCTTTGAATGATTCAAGTGGCTTGACTTGGCACATGTTCACGCATGTAGTTGAAACAAAATCAACATAGCCTCCACGATATTTATGTTCATGGTGATTTATATCATACTCATGCTTGCATTCAATGTTGGTTAATCTCAATGCATGTTTATGACTGTTGTCGCTCTCTAGTTGGTCGCTTCCCAGTCTCTTGCTAGCCTTCACTTGTACTAAGCGGGAATACTGCTTGTGCATCCACTTCCTTAAACCCAAAGTTGTTCCATATGAGTCCACCATACCTACCTATATGCGGTATTTACCTGCCGTTCCAAGTAAATTTTCATGGGCCAAACTCTAAACCTTCAAATAATATTCTGTTTTGTATGCCCGAATCGCTCATGTAGTGACTAGGGGTTGTTAGTATCTTCCATGCTAGGCGGGTTATTCTCACGATGAGTGTTTATTCACTTGTCATTCACGAGAAAGTGGCTGGTATTCGGGATGCCCAGTTCCATGCTGAAAATTCAAATCAAAATATAATGAAACAAAACTCCCGCGGGATTGTTGTTTGTATGGACGGTACTCGTGGATTCGGCTAGCCGTGGAGTGTGTTTGATTGGTGGAGGGGGAGTAAAAACTTTATCATTCTGTTTGGGAACCGCCTATAATGTATCTAGCATGGAAGATACCGAGATCTCTTGGTTGTTATGTTGACAATGAAAGCATACCGCTCAAAATTTTATTCATTTCTGTTTTAAAAGCTCGAGCTTTGGCACCTCTGCAAATCCCAGCTTCCCTCTGCGAAGGGCCTATCTATTTACTTTATTGTTGAGTCATCATCTTCTTATAAAAAGCACCAGTTAGAGAGCACCACTGTCATCTGTATGCTTTGTTATTAATTGATATTGAGTATGACTGTGACTGGATCTCTTTTACCATGAATTACGATGTCTAGTCAGTCCTTGATCTTTGGGGGTGCTCTGCATTTATGTTTTGCGGTCTCAGAAAGGGCTAGCGAGGTACCATTTTGTTATATCATATCATGATTGTTTTGAAAAAGTGTTGTCATCCGAGACTTACTATTATTGCTTGCTAGTTGATTATGCCATTGATATGAGTAAATGTGAGACCTAAATGTTATTGTGAATATGGTTAGTTCATAATCATTGCTGAAAGCCTGAATGCTGGCTATACATATTTGCAACAACAAGATCAAACAGAGTTTGTAAAAGTTTTTCTTTGTCACTTTTAGTTTGTCAACTGAATTGCTTGAGGACAAGCAATGGGTTAAGCTTGGGGGAGTTGATACGTCTCCATCGTATCTACTTTTCCAAACTCTTTTGCCCTTGTTTTGGACTCTAATTTGCATGATTTGAATGGAACTAACCCGGACTGACGCTGTTTTCAGCAGAATTGCCTTGGTGTTATTTTTGTGTAGAAATAAAAGTTCTCGGACTGACCTGAAAATTTACGGAGAATATTTTTGGAATTAATAAAAAATATTGGCGAAATAATCAACCAGAGGGGGTCCACCCATTGGCCACAAGCCAGGGGGATGCGCCCCCCCTAGGGCGCGCCCTGGCGGCTTGTGGGTTCCACAGACCTCCTCCGACCCTAATTCCAACTCTATATATTCACATCTGTGGAGAAAAAAATAGAGGAGAAGAGTTCATCGCGTTTCACGATACGGAGCCGCCGCCACCTCCTGTTCTTCCTCGGGAGGGCAGATCTGGAGTCCGTTTTGGGCTCCGGAGAGGGGAAATCGACGCCGTCGTCATCACCAACCATCCTCCA
Organism: Elymus sibiricus; assembly: GCA_039707655.1. Taxonomy (NCBI): domain Eukaryota; kingdom Viridiplantae; phylum Streptophyta; class Magnoliopsida; order Poales; family Poaceae; genus Elymus; species Elymus sibiricus. The sequence continues at coordinate 400,432,901 of CM077663.1, read as the reverse complement.
TCACCAATTTCATGATGCTCACCGTCGTGCGTGAGTAATTCCTGATGGGGAACGTTGCATGGGAAACAAAAAATTTCCTACGCACACGTAAGATCTATCCATGGTGATGAGCATCTACGAGAGGGAGAGTGGATCTACATACCCTTGTAGATCGCTAAGCGGGAAGCGTTAAGAAACGCGGTTGATGTATTCGAACGTCTTCGCGATCCAAATCGCCGAGCGTCCCGCGATCCCATCACGATCCATCTCGCGATCCAATCTCGATCCGTCCCGCGATCCCATCACGATCCGTCTCGCGATCCAATCTCGATCCGTCCCGCGATCCCATCATGATCCGTCCCGCGATCAAATCACGAATCGTCTCGCGATCCTGATCACGGTCCTTCCGATCTAGCGCCGAACGGACGGCACCTCCGCGTTCAGCACACGTACAACTCGATGACGATCTCCGCCTTCTTGATCCAGCAAGAGGGAGCGGAGAGGTAGAAGAGTTCTCCGGCGGCGCGACGGCGCGGCGGCGATGGTGGTGGAACAATTCCGGCAGGGCTTTGCCTAAGCACCGCTGAAACTAGATTAGAGGAGAAACCGATCTAGATGAAGTAGAGGGAGCACGTGGCAATTAGGGTTAGCTCTTCCCTCTAAATCCTCCAGAATATATAGGAGGGAGGAAGGGGAGGAGGCAGCCTCAAACCCTCAAGGTTTGGCCGAAATTGGAGGTGGAAGAGTCCTACTCCAATCCTATTAGGAGTAGGATTCCTCCTCTCCACTTGGAAACCCTTTCCACCTTTCCTTCTTTGGATTTTTTCCACCCAAAGCCACATGGGCCTTAGTGGGGGGGGCTTAGGCCAGCCCACTAGGGGCTGGTTTGACTCCTCCCACAGCCCATGAGGTCCTTTGGGTCGAGACACCCCTCCCGATGGTCCCCGGTACCCCTCCCGGCACTCCCGGTACACTACCGAAATACCCGAAACTTTTCCGGTGACCAAAACAGGACTTCCTATATATCAATCTTTACCTCCGGACCATTCCGGAGCTCCTCGTGGCGTCCAAGATCTCATCCGGGAGTCCGAACAACCTTCGGTCACCACCATACATAACTCTACTATACCGAAACGTCACCGAACCTTAAGTGTGCAGACCCTGCGGGTTCGAGAACTATGTAGACATGACCAAGACACCTACGGTCAATAACCAATAGCGGGACCTGGATGCCCATATTGGTTCCTACATATTCTACGAAGATCTTTATCGGTTGAACCTCTATGTCAAGGATTCAGTTAATCCCGTACGCTGTTCCCTTTGTTCTTCTGTATGTTACTTACCCGAGATTCGATAGTCGGTATCGCTATACCTAGTTCAATATCGTTACCGGCAAGTCTCTTTACTCGTTCTGTAATACAAGATCCCGTGGCTAACACTTAGTCACATTGCTTGCAAGGCTTATTGTGATGTTGTATTACCGAGTGGGCCCTGAGATACCTCTCCGTCACACGGAGTAACAAATCCCAGTCTTGATCCATGCCCACTCAACAGACACCCTCGGAGATACCTGTAGAGCATCTTTATAGTCACCCAGTTACGTTGTGACGTTTGATACACACAAGGTATTCCTCCGGTGTCAGTGAGTTGCATGATCTCATGGTCATAGGAACAGATACTTGACATGCAGAAAACTATAGCAATAAACTGACACGATCATATGCTATGTTTATAGTTTGGGTCTTGTCCATCACATCATTCTCCTAACGATGTGATCCCATTATCAAATGACATCTCATGTCTATGGCCAGGAAACCTTGACCATCTTTGATCAACGAACTAGTTAACTAGAGGCATACTAGGGACACAGTGTTGTCTATGTACCCACACATGTATTTGAGTTTCCAATCAATACAATTATAGCATGGATAATAAACGATTATCACGAACAAGGAAATATAATAATAACCAATTTATTATTGCCTCTAGGGTATATTTCCAATGTCTCGCACTTGCACTAGAGTCAATAATCTAGTTCACATCACCATGTGTTTTACATTGTTATGAATCTAACACCCAATGAGTTCTGGGGTTCGATCATGCTTTGCATGTGAGAGAGGTCTTTAGTCAACGGGTCTGCGACATTCAGATCCGTGTGTACTTTGCAAATCTCTATGTCATACTGTAGACACTGCTACCACACTCCACTTGGAGCTATTCCAAATGGCTGCTCCACTATACGTATCCGGATTGCTACTCAGAGTCATCCGGATTGGTGTTAAAGCTTGCATCGACGTAACCCTTTACGACGAACTCTTTATAACCTCCATAATCGAGAAATATTTCCTTAGTCCTCTAGTTACTAAGGATAATCTTGACCGTTGTCCAGTGGTCCACTCCTAGATCACTCTTGTACCCCTTGACAGACTCATGGCAAGGCACACACAGGTGCGGTACATAGCATGTCATACTATACAGAGCCTATGGATAAGGCATAGGGGACGACCTTCGTCCTTTCTCTTTCTTCTGCCGTGGTCGAGCTTTGAGTCTCACTCAACTCCACACCTTACAAAACAAGCAAGAACTCTTTCTTTGACTGATCCATTTTGAACTCTTTCAAAATCTTGTCAAGGTATGTACTCATTGAAAGTTTTATCAGACGTCTTGATCTACCTCTATAGATCAAGATGCCCAATATTTAAGTAGCTTCATTCCAGGGTTTCCTTTGAAAAACTCCTTTTCAAACAACCCTTTATGCTTTCCAGAAATTCTTCATCATTTCCGATCAACAATATGTCATCCACATATACTTATCAGAAATTCTATAGTGCTCCCACTCACTTTATTGTAAATACAAGTTTCTCATAAACTTTGTATAGACTCAAAAACTTTGATCACCTCATCAAAGCGTATATTCCAACTCCGAGATGCTTGCTCCAGTCCATAGAAGGATCGCTGGAGCTTGCATATATTTTAGCATCCTTAGAACTGACAAAACCTTCCGGTTGTATCACATATAACCTTTCCTCACGGATACCGTTAAGGAAATGATGTTTTGACATCCATCTGCCAGATTTCATAATCAAAAAATGCAGCAACTGCTAACATAATTCCAACAGACTTTAGCATCGCTACGGGTGAGAAAGTCTCATCGTAGTCAACTCCTTGAACTTGTGAAAAACCCTTTGCCACAAGTCGAGCTTTATAGACGGTGACATTACCGTCCACGTCCGTCTTCCTTTTAAAGATCCATTTGTTCTGAATGGCCTTTCACCCTTCAGGTAATACTTCCAAAGCCCATACTTTGTTTTCTTACATGGATCCCATCTCGGATTGCATGGCCTCTAACCATTTCTCGGAATCCGGGCCCATCATCGCTTCTCCATAGCTCGTAGGTTCATCGTTTTCCAACAACATGACCTGTAAAACATGGTTGCCGTACCACTCAGGAGCAGTACGCGTCCTTGTCGACCTATGAGGTTCGATAGTAACTTGATCCAAAGCTTTATGATCATCATCATTAACTTCCTCTTCAACTAATGTAGGCTCCACAAAAACAACTTTATGCGCTGCGCTACTCTCTGGTTGAAACAAAGGTTCAACAACCTCATCAAGTTCTATCTTCCTCCCACTCAATTCTTTCGAGAGAAACTCTTTCTCGAGAAAGGACCCGTTTTAGCAACAAACACTTTGTGCTTGGATCTAAGATAGAAGGTTTACCCAACTGTTACGTTAGGGTATTCTATGAAGATGCATTTGTCCGCTTTGGGTTCGAGCTCATCAGGTTGAAAACCTTTTCCACATAAGCGTCGCAGCCCCAAACATTAAGAAATGACAGCTTAGGTTTCTGTCAAACCAAAATTCATACGGTGTCATCTCAACGGACTTAGATGGTGCCCCTTTTTAAAGTGAATGTAGTTGTCTCTAATGCATAACCCCAAAACGATAGTGGCAAATCGATAAGAGACATCATAGTACGCACCATATCCAATAGAGCACGACTACGACGTTCGGACACACCATCACACTATGGTGTTCCAGGTGGCGTGAGTTGTGAAACAACTTCCACATTGTCTTAAGTTGTATACCAAACTCGTAACTCAGATATTTACCTCTACGATCATATCGTAGATATTTTATCTTCTTGTCACGATGATCTCAAACTTCACTATGAATTTGTTTGAACTTTTCAAATGTTTCAGACTTGTTTTTCATTAAGTAAATATCCCCATATCTACTCAAATCATCAGTGAAGGTAGGAAAATAATGATATCCACTGCACGCTACAACACTCATTGGACCGAATACATCAACATGTATCATTTCCAATAAGTCACTTGCCCGCTCCATCATACTGGAAAACGGGGTCTTAGTCATCTTGCCCATGAGGCATGGTCCGCATGTGTCAACCGATTCGAAATCGAATGAGTCCAAAGATCCATCAGCATGGAGTTTCTTCATGCGTTTTACACCAATATGACATTTAGCGGCAGTGCCACAAGTATGTGGTACTATCATTATCAACTTTGTATCTTTTGGCATCAATATTATGAACATGTGTATCACTACGATCAAGATTCAATAAACCATTCTCATTGGGTGCATGACCATTGAAGGTATTATTCATGTAAACAGAATAACCATTATTCTCTAACTTGAATGAATAACCGTATTGCAATAAACATGATCTAATCACGTTCATGCTCAACGCAAACACCAAATAACATTTATTTAGATTCATCACTAATCCCGAAGGTAGAGAGAGCGTGCGATGGTGATCACATCAACCTTGGAAACACTTCCAACACTCATCGTCACCTCACCCTTAGCTAGCCTCCGTTTATTCCGTAGCTTTTATTTCGAGTTACTAACATTTAGCAACCGAACCGGTATCCAATACCCAGGTGCTACTAGGAGTACTAGCAAGGTACACATCAATAACACGTATATCAAATATACTTCTATCGACATTGCCAGCCTTCTTATCTACCAAGTATCTAGGGTTGTTCCGCTTCAGCGACCGTTCTCCTCATAATAGAAGCACTTAGTCTCGGGTTTGGGTTCAACCTTGGGTTTCTTCACTGGAGCAGCAACTGACTTGCCATCCATGAAGTTTCCCTCCTAACCCTTGCCCTTCTCGAAACTAGTGGTTTCACTAACCATCAACACTTGATGCTCCTTCTTGATTTCTACCTTCGCGGTGTCAAACATCGCGAATAGCTCAGGGATCATTATTTCTATCCCTGGCATTTTATAGTTCATCACGAGGCTCTAGTAGCTTAGTGACAGTGACTTGGAGAACTATATCAATCACTATCTTATCTGGAAGATCAACTTCCACTCGATTCAAGCAATTGTAGCACCCAGACAATCTGAGCACATGCTCACCGATTGAGCTATTCTCCTTCATCTTGCAGGCAAAGAATCTTGTTGGAGGTCTCATACCTCTCAACACGGGCACGAACCTGAGATCCCAATTTCAGCTCTTAGAACATCTCATATGTTCCGTGACGTTCAAAACGTTTTGGAGCCTCAATTCTAAGCCGTAATGCATGACGCACTGAACTATCAAGTAGTCATCAGAACGTGCCTGTCACATGTTCACAACATCTACAGACGACGCTTGAGGGGGTGGCGCACCGAGCAGTGCATTAAGGACATAAGCCTTCTGTGCAGCAATGAGGACAATCCTCAGATCACGGACCCAGTCCGCATTATTGCTACCATCATCTTTCAACTCTATTTCTCTAGGAACATATAAAAATTCAAGGGAGCTACAGCGCGAGCTAGTAATCTACAACATAATTTGCAAAGACATTTTGACTATGTTCATGATAATGAGTTTAGTTAATCATATTACTTAAAAACTCCCACTCAAATTGACATCCCTCCGGTCATTCGAGTGACACATGATCCAAATCCACCAACTCAAGTCCGATCATCACGTGAGTTGAGGTGGTTTCAATGGTGAACATCTTCATGTTGATCATATCTACTATATGACTCATGTTCGACCTTTCGGTCTCTTGTGTTCCGAGGCCATGTCTGTACATGCTAGGCTCGTCAAGTTTAACCCGAGTGTTCCGCACGTGCAACACTGGCTTGCACCCGTTGTATCTGAACGTAGAGTCTAACACACCCGATCATCACGTGGTGTCTCAAAACGACGAACTTTCGCAACGGTGCACACTCGGGGAGAACACAATTTTATCTTGAAATTTTAGTGAGGGATCACCTTATAATGCTACCGTCGTCCTAAGCAAAATAAGATGCAAAAAAGGATTAACATCACATGCAAATCATAAGTGACATGATATGGTCATGAACTTGTGCTTTTGATCTCCATCTTCAAAGCACCGGCATGATCTCCATCGTCACCGGCATAACACCATGATCTCCATCATCTTGATCTCCATCAATGTGTCGCCATGACGTTGTCGCCCCGACTGTTGCTTCCACGACTATTGCTAACTCATAGCGATAAAGAAAAGCAAAAACGGCGAAAATAATTAAAGACAACCCTATGGCTCCTGCCGGTTGCCGTACTCATCGACATGCAAGTCGTGATATTCTATACAATACATGATCATCTCATACATCACATATATCTCATCATGTAATTGGCCATATCACATCACAACATACCTTGCAAAAACAAGTTAGACGTCCTCTAATTGTTGTTGCAAGTTTTACGTGGCTGCTACGGGTATCTAGCAAGAACAATTCTTACCTACGCAAAAACCACAACGGTGATACAAAAATTGCTATTCAACCTTCTCAAGGACCGCCTTTGTCAAATCCGATCCGACTAAAGTGGGAGAAACAGACACCCGCCAGCCATCTTTATGCAACGAAGTTACATGTCAGTTGATGGAACCGGACTCTCGTAAGCGTACGAGTAATGTTGGTCCGGGCCGCTTCATCCCACAATACCGCCGAATCAAGAAAAGACCAAGGGAGGAAGCAATCTGAATATCAACGCCCACAAACTTCTTTGTGTTCTACTCGAGGTCTCATCTACACATAGACCTAGCTCATGATGCCACTGATGGGGAACGTTGCATGGGAAACAAAATTTTTCCTACGCACACGTAAGATCTATCCATGGTGATGAGCATCTACGAGAGCGAGAGTGGATCTACATACCCTTGTAGATCGCTAAGCGGGAAGCGTTAAGAAACGCGGTTGATGTCGTAGTCGAACGTCTTCGCGATCCAAATCGCCGACCGTCCCGCGATCCCATCACGATCCATCTCGCGATCCAATCTCGATCCGTCCCGCGATCCCATCACGATCCGTCTCGCGATCCAATCTCGATCCGTCCCGCGATCCCATCACGATCCGTCCCGCGATCAAATCACGAATCGTCTCGCGATCCTGATCACGGTCCTTCCGATCTAGCACCGAACGGACGGCACCTCCTCGTTCAGCACACGTACAGCTCGATGACGATCTCCGCCTTCTTGATCCAGCAAGAGGGAGCGGAGAGGTAGAAGAGTTATCCGGCGGCACAACGGCACGGCGGCGATGGTGGTGGAACAATTCCGGCAGGGCTTCGCCTAAGCACCGCTGAAACTAGACTAGAGGAGAAACCGATCTAGATGAAGTAGAGGGAGCACGTGGCAATTAGGGTTAGCTCTTCCCTCTAAATCCTCTAGAATATATAGGAGGGAGGGAGGGGAGGAGGCAGCCTCAAACCCTCAAGGTTTGGCCGAAATTGGAGGTGGAGGAGTCCTACTCCAATCCTATTAGGAGTAGGATTCCTCCTCTCCACTTGGAAACCCTTTCCACCTTTCCTCCTTTGGATTTTTTCCACCCAAAGCCACATGGGCCTTAGTGGGGGGGGGGGGTTAGGCCAGCCCACTAGGGGCTGGTTTGACTCCTCCCACAGCCCATGAGGTCCGTTGGGTCGAGACACCCCTCCCGATGGTCCCCGGTACCCCTCCCGGCACTCCCGGTACACTACCGAAATACCCGAAACTTTTCCGGTGACCAAAACAGGACTTCCTATATATCAATCTTTACCTCCGGACCATTCCGGAGCTCCTCGTGACGTCCAGGATCTCATCCGGGACTCCGAACAACCTTCGGTCACCACCATACATAACTCTACTATACCGAAACGTCACTGAACCTTAAGTGTGCAGACCCTGCGGGTTCGAGAACTATGTAGACATGACCAAGACACCTCTACGGTCAATAACCAATAGCGGGACCTGGATGCCCATATTGGTTCCTACATATTCTACGAAGATCTTTATCGGTTGAACCTCTATGTCAAGGATTCAGTTAATCCCGTACGCTGTTCCCTTTGTTCTTCGGTATGTTACTTACCCGAGATTCGATCGTCGGTATCGCTATACCTAGTTCAATATCGTTACCGGCAAGTCTCTTTACTCGTTCTGTAATACAAGATCCCGTGGCTAACACTTAGTCACATTGCTTGCAAGGCTTATTGTGATGTTGTATTACCGAGTGGGCCCTGAGATACCTCTCCGTCACACGGAGTAACAAATCCCAGTCTTGATCCATGCCCACTCAACAGACACCCTCAGAGATACCTGTAGAGCATCTTTATAGTCACCCAGTTACGTTGTGACGTTTGATACACACAAGGTATTCCTCCGGTGTCAGTGAGTTGCATGATCTCATGGTCATAGGAACAGACACTTGACATGTAGAAAACTATAGCAATAAACTGACACGATCATATGCTATGTTTATAGTTTGGGTCTTGTCCATCACATCGTTCTCCTAATGATGTGATCCCGTTATCAAATGACATCTCATGTCTATGGCCAGGAAACCTTGACCATCTTTGATCAACGAACTAGTTAACTAGAGGCATACTAGGGACACAGTGTTCTCTATGTACCCACACATGTATTTGAGTTTCCAATCAATACAATTATAGCATGGATAATAAACGATTATCACGAACAAGGAAATATAATAATAACCAATTTATTATTGCCTCTAGGGCATATTTCCAACAATTCCATCATAGGCTTGCTGGATGGTGATGGGTTGGATGAGATTTACCATGTAATCGAGTTAGTTTTGTTAGGGTTTGATCCCTAGTATCCACTATGTTCTGAGATTGATGTTGCTATGACTTTGCTATGCTTAATGCTTGTCACTAGGGCCCGAGTGCCATGATTTTAGATCTGAACCTGTTATGTTTCCATGAATATATATGTGTTCTTGATCCTATCTTGCAAGTTGTAGACACCTATTATGTGTTATGATCCGCATACCCCAAGGTGACAATAATTGGGATTCTTTCCGGTGATTACCATAGTTTGAGGAGTTCATGTATTCACTAAGTGCTAATGCTTTGGTCCGGTTCTCTATTAAAAGGAGGCCTTAATATCCCTTAGTTTCCATTAGGACCCCGCTGCCACGGGAGGGTAGGACAAAATATGTCATGCAAGTTCTTTTCCATAAGCATGTATGACTATATACGGAATACATGCCTACATTACATTGATGAATTGGAGCTAGTTCTGTGTCACCCTAGGTTATAACTGTTGCATGATGAATGCCATCCGACATAATTATCCATCACTGATCCATTGCCTACGAGCTTTTCACATATTGATCTTTGCTAAGTTACTTTTCCATTGCTACTGTTACAATCACTACAAAACTACTACTGTCACTTTTGCCATCGTTACCGTTACTTCCATACTATTTTGCTACTAAATATTTTGCTGCAGATATTAAGTCTTTCAGGTGTGGTTGAATTGACAACTCAGCTGCTAATACTTGAGAATATTCTTTGGCTCCCCTTGTGTCGAATCAATGAATTTGGGCTGAATACTCTACCCTTGAAAACTGTTGCGATCCCCTATACTTGTGGGTTATCAGAACGTTTTATAAATCACAAACGATTATCAAAAACGTCGCGTGTGGGATATATTCCACCTTCGCATACGGTTTTATAATGATAAACGTATGCACTCTTATATCATATCACAGACGGTCATAGTGGAACTAAATGTGTGTGATAGCCCCCTTATCATACACGCTTTATAATCGTGAACTGTTTGCGATTCGGTGCACATCGTAAACGGCGCGCCACAGAATAGCGCATGCGATGTTAGTGTGATCTCACACGAGTTGCAAGGATGAACCGTATGGGAAATACACCATATCTCAAACGATTGCCCGGTGATCCTCGTTTGTGATAGATGCGGACATCTCATACGCTTAGTTTTGCCAAACGTTTGCGTTCGTTGGCCACCATCGCCGACGGGTTTGCCGTGTCATGTGGGATGGACCCCCCCCCCCCCCCCCTTATCGCCCACACATGCAAGGCGACGGTTTATAACTGCGTCGCGGAAAGGGGTTAAAAACCGTTTGTATAGCACGTCACTGCACCAATGAATTATCAAAGTAGTGAACGCGAATCAACTCAACATGATCAAATGACTAGACAAAAATTCTCATGTGTCACTTGCTTAATATAAGAGTACTTTCCGGCCTGTCCTTTGCTACAAAAAGGATTGGGCTATCTTGCTGCACCTTTGTTACTATTGTTACTTGTCACTTGTTACGAATTACCTTGCTACAAAATATCTACTATTGTCACTTACAACACTTGCAGACAATACCTTGCTGAAAACTGCTTATCATTTCCTTCTACTCCACGTTGGATTCGACACTCTTACTTATCGAAAGGACTACGATTGATCCCTTATACTTGTGGGTCATGAGGGAGCTCCATGCACGGTGGTACTACTTCCGATGGTTGCTGAATACTACATTATGCTTGATAGTCATCTACCTCGACGACTTCAAGTGCTAATAGCTAAATATCAGTGGCATCACAAGTGGGCTTCTCAATTAATCCAAAAGATCCATCAGGTTGCAAAGATAAAAAAATGAACATGACATATTGGAAAGCAGCCCGGGCATCTTCTACTACTTTGGTTTAGATGCTATTTAACTTGCTCTATGTTGACATCTTTTCTTCTTCCGTAGATGCAAAGCATCCAGGATGTGATCAATCGTATGCTGATTTCCATCACTAGATAATGACATTTATACGCGGTTCCAGTCCTTTCGCGGTGGAGGTGAGCTGGAAATTCTATCAAAGACAACTGTCCATTCTTCAGTGTACATGCATGATATTACATGATTAAACATACCATTTTTAACTTCATTTAGTTGTCTATATTATGCTCTATGTGCTATTACCAACAAAAATAGTATTACCTCCGTACTAGGCCTACCAAACGTCTTATATTTTGGTACGGAGGTAGTATTTTTAGCCTGCAAAGCGACTCCTATGCCCAGTGTGGCAACAATGTGTTTGCACCAGTGAAGAGAGAACTTATGTTTTACATTGTAAGAAACACGTCCTGTTTCTTCCCCATCATTTAAGTGTGTGTCATGTTATCTTTGATCATGTTGCTGACTGTACATTTCAGTATTCTCAGGATATATCTGATTATGATGATGATTCGTACTGCTCTGGAGCCGACAACTTTTTGGACTGCTCGATGTTTATAACCAATGGGACTAATTTTTTGGTTGTTGGCTGGAGCTATCACTATGACTGAAATTATCTTTTCACCCAAGTGAATTTAAATGATCATCAAGAACCAATGACAAGTCAACACTTGTCAGCAGTTTGCAATTTGTATTACAGTATGCCTAAGCCAATGGTCAGACAATGTTGTTTTAGTTAGGAAAGGTAGAAAACGTGGTCATGATTTATGTAGATTCGACAGCTGCAGTCTTCGATCTTGATGAACAGTCTAACTATATGTTTCCTTTAATAAATTAACTATATGTTCCATGAATTGACTGATTATTTTTGCCCGATCAGATTAAACTAGGTCTTGATTTGAAGGTCCAGTTAAGGCAGCTGGTGCTGGTTTGTTTGTTGTAATACTAACTATGCTATTTAGACAGAGACATGTGGTCCTTCTCATTCCTCGACATTTTCCTTTGCTACTAAGATTTTTCATTCTAGGTTGTGGAAAAACGGATGTAGCATTCCTTCTACAAGTCGTCATGAGCTGCGACATAGAAGAAGAGAGCCGACGAGAAATCGCACAGCGGTTCGCTCCGGTGTCGCTGCCAATGGCGCTGCGCAAAGTGCAGATTACAGGCTAGATGTGCACGAGTCCGTCCCTACGCACGCAGTTTTGCCATTATTTTGTAACAGCTTTGAGTTTTTGATAATGTAATTTTCTTACTAATCACACTTTTAATCATTTCGTGCCAAGGCTAATAGCCAAGTTATGCACAAACTGTTCATGTTTCCTTGATGACTGCTATTGTCAGAAGATTCTTTCAGCATTTAAGTAATACCGATCCCACTTTCAGTTATGTATGCAAAGGCCAGTAGCAAAATAATGACTGCTCCTTGTTGGTCGGATATTTCCTACTTCCAGGCTTTATCTCATTATATGCTTTTCGCACCATGCTGACTTGTGAACGAGAACCTACATGATTCATCCACCCTGATTTATGAATTTGTAGTCACATCCAGACACTTAGGTATGCAATATGGTTTTGTTCTTTTTGTGTGATTGTCAGCATTCCCCATTGCTTTTTACAATCAGAGAAAAACAAAAGGAGATTTCACTCTACAATGGATGTCTTTCTCCCAGGCATATGTAATTTCGCCGCTCTGTTTGCCATCTATCTCTGATGTCGACGATGCTCTACCTCAACGCAGTCCAAGTCTACCTCCGCCAGGTACGGTGCCGAGAGGAAGTACCCAAGGTACATGTGTGTGTGCGCGCTAATATACATTAACTACAAATATGTACATCGATCCCATCAGTGATAACCGTGTAAATCAGCAGCAACCAGCAGTACACGAACTCTCTTATAAATACTAAAAAATATCCTACTTCTTTAAACTCAAAATTAAGCTACTATTGTTCTAAAAATATTACAATTATTTGACTTTGAAAACAATATTCTGGTTGAATTTAAGGTGACCTGCATATACTTAATGCTTTAGTTTAATCTTCCAAAGTGGAAGTTTAAATTGTTTATTTTACATTTTATATGGTGGAGAAATTATTTGATTATAAATTATTATGGATTTTTAAATAACTTTAACATAATTTTAAATCCATATTGATAAAAGTCACTCATAAACAAAAATTAATGCAGCATAAACGGTCCGTGCGTTGGAACGGGAGATTTTTTTTTTTCATAATCTCCAATGTACATGACCACATTTTGCTGAATCACCGACATACACTATCACTTTCAGTTTCCTGATATCAATAATTTTTTTTAAAAATCATGAACATTTTTTTAAACTCGTGAACATATCTGAAATAGTGAACATTTTTACAGATTTTCAAACATTTTCTCAAATCGTGAATATTTTTTGAATTCATGAACATTTTATACTATTTGCAAACATTTTTAAAAAAATTGTGAAGATTTTTTAAAACATTTGTTTGAATAGGCGAACATTTCTAGAATCAAAACACATTTTTTTGGAAATTGGTGGAACAATTTTTGAAATACACGATTTTTTTATTTAAAGAATATATTTTGAAATTCAAGATATTTTTTAAAAATTGCGAACATATTATGAATCAATAAAATATTTTGTAAGTCACGAACAGTTTTTGAATTTTTAGGATATTTTTCAATTCAGGAACATTTTTTTAAAATTGGGAATTTTTTGTTAAATTTCATTATTTGTTTTTAATACATGCACCTTTTAGAAAACCGGTGCATTTTTTGATTTCCCGAATATTTGTTTTCAAAATTTTGACTTTTTATGAATAAGTGATCATGTTTTACAAAATCACTAACATTTTTTGAATGCACACACATTTTTGATTTATTAAACATTTTATCTCAAAATTTTCTTTTTTTTATTTTCCGAACTTTTTTTAAGTCTCAAATTATTTAAAGTTGGAAAGAAAAGGAAAAAATAAAAAATAATATTTAAAAAACAGGCCGCCCGGACATGGGACGACCCAAGCTAGCGCGCTGCGTCTTCTCCCAGCATGTAGAGCGTAGTATAGGAGGTTCCTACTGCATGGGCCGGCCCAGGCGGAGTATTCCCCTGTGTGAAACGTTTTTATAATTTATAAGTGGCATTGGTGGGTAATTTTTTGTAACTTTGGGGGCAATTTCGATGACTTACCGCCAGAAGCAATATTTTTTATTATTATTAGGTATAGACTATTTATTATTTGGAACAACCATTAGAAGCCGTCGAAACTAGCCGAGGAGGTTTGAGAAAGAGCTCGCAGGGTTAATACACCAGCAGGGTCGACCGACGGACGACGTGGATGCTCCGACAAGGTGGAGCAAGCGGCTAAGCTTAGCCGTGCGGAACGCTTCGAAGGCCATGAACGGCAAGGGCAATAATAAGTGGCAATACAAATGGATGTGTGTTGAAATAAAGGGTATGAGTTTGTGGAGGTCTTGAGTCATGCTTACTGTGGGAACATCTGGTATATCTTTTCTTCACACGTTCCAATAAACAGTTTTTCCAAAGAGCAAAAAATAAAAGTGATTAATCAGACTAATCCATGCACCACTACACTTCCATCAAATGAAGGACATTAGGGTGATTTCTTCATGTCCACAATTCATGCTTCGAAAAGCGATAATCAATTTAAACTTATTACCACATTTATCAGAAATGGATATAAGAAATGGTGAGTAATGGCATGTGTAGCAGGTTTTGTGATTTTTTCGCCCGTTGCAACGGACAGGCATTTGTACTAGTCTCTAAAAAAACACAAAATATTTTGGATTGCTTGTTTGCTTGCTTTCTCACTATGTCTAGTTCCACTATTTCTCCGCTCTCCCCTAATTTTTAAGTCCTCTACTTCAAACAGAAACAAGAATAAAATTTAAAATATGCTTGGTTTGGAATAATAGAATCTTATCGAATCTCTACTATAAGGAGTCATGCAAAAATCTTGCTTCGGAATTTTTATGTGGGGCTCACTATGCCTAATAGACAACTTTTGGATTTTGCCACTAAGGGAAATTTTATTGAAAGTGATGCTAGTACTGCTTATGAAATAATAGAGGGGATAGTGGGGACTCCGCTAGTAGCATATAGTATTTCTCTCGGTTAAGAACCAAGGTTTATCGAACCAGAAGGAGACTGCACACAAACAACATGAAAGGTACCTTCATACACACACACACACACACACACACACACACACACACACGCACACACACACAAAGAAATTGCTTGCACCCAACGAAGACAAAGAGGGTTGGCAATCCCCTAGTCCTTGCCAATTGCAAGGATCAAATCTGGTAGTGATAGGTATGCAAATAAAATAAAAACAACGAGCAATTGTCGGTTTTTAATAAAAATGGAGAATGGACCCGAGGGCCATAGGTTCACTAGAGGCATCTCTCTCATAAGCATAGCAATGGTGAGTAAACAAAATTACCATGTGGCAATTGACAGAATAGCGCATAGTCATGATTTTGATTCTTCATGGCATGATTCATATATAGGCATTACGTCCATGACAAGAAAATCGTTAAACTTACTATCGCCTACTACTATTACTCCACCCCCAAGACCACTATGCAGCATGCATCTCAAAGTAATAAGTTCATGACAAACAAAGTAACACTTTAAGCAAGATGACATAATGTAAACAAAGTAAGATCAAGCAATATGTTCAAACCCCGTCATTTTATCCTTAGTAGCAACAATACAATATGTGCCTTGCAACCCCTCCTGTCACAGAGTAAGGTCACTGCAAGATTCAACCCACTACTATGCACCACTCCCTTTGAAAATCTACTCATCTAGTTGGCCAAAGAAGACTTATAGATCAGAAAGCATACATAGCTATAAAATCACACATAATAGATCTAAAAAGACTCAAATAGTTTCAATGAATAATCTTATCATAAACTGATCCCAACAAATACACCGCGAGAATTACATTGAATAGGTCTCCGAAGTGATCATTTTATTGAAGATCGAAAAGATAGATAGAAAGTCATCTAACTATTGTTATGGACCTGCAGGTCCTGAAAGAACTACACACATCATCATCATGGAGGCAGCAAGGTTGATGAAGATTGCCACCCCAATGGTTTCCCCCTCTGACAGAGTACCGAAAAAGGCCTCCAAATGGGATCGTGAAAGAATAGAGGCTTGCCACAGCGATAAAATTGTTTCGGGTCTCACTCTGGGGTTTTCGGAATATTTATGAATTTATAGACCTGAAATTAGGGCAAACTGAGTCATAGGGACCCAGAAGATCACATGGTGCCCCCTGGTGGCACGCCGCCCGAGCTTTTGGCCCCCTCGATCATCGTTTGGTGCCACCCCGAAGCTTATAGGGTCTCTCGTAGTCTAGAAAAAATCATTGTAAAGTTTCATCCTGTTTGGACTTCATTTGGTATGTTTTTTTTGCGAAACAAAGAAATAGGCAAAAAAACAGAAACAAGCACTCGACACTAAGTTAATAGGTTAGTCCACAATATAAAATGGCATAAAGCATACAAGATTGATAATATAATAGCATAAACAATAAAAAATTATAGATACGCTGGAGACGTATCAGCAGGTCACGCGGGAACCCCCTAGGCTATATGGGCAGGCCGTGTGGGGCCTACAGAGGGCCCCTCAAGTGGTGCCCATTCCCCCCATCTTCTTCTATGTCCAGAAAATTTGAAAAAAAAGTTTTATCTCGTGTTTGTGCTGTTTCACGAACATTCTTCGATCCCTTTGCTCATAGTTCCATTTCTGGTTTATTTTGGAGGGATTGCTCCTAGGTATATGTGACTCCTACAATGGTCCAATTAGTTTTTCATTTAGTGCACTATACTTTACTTAATTTTCGGCAGTTGGTGACCTTGAATATGAGCTTGCATGGCAAATTTATGAATTTCTAGGAAGCCTTGATTCATGGTATAGTCACTAGAAGCTTATATGAGTAGTTGCTACCAATTATTTCGAGTTTTGTTCACTTTGTATGAGGTGTCGAAATTTTTCAGAAAATGAAGAGGATATAATGAACTACTTTACGCCATCGAGGGAAACACGAGGCTCCTCGAGCAAGAAGGTTGGAAGAGCTGCTTACAAGAACCAGACTTCATGGTGCACCGTCGAGTCGAGGTAAAAGCATGTAAATGGCCTTGTGAGGAATTCAGGGTGGGAGCTCGTATAAAACAAGAATTAAAACAATTTGCAGAAAATACGGGTTTGACCGCTTTTCTAGCGGATAAATGTTCTCAATATGAAGTTCTCACTAATTCCTTTGTGCAAGATTTTAACTATGAGCCTAGTCATTTTGAGCCTTGATTGTCATTCAAATTATATGAGCATGCTATTAGTATGCCATGAAGCGAATTCTGCATTGTAATTAAAATTCCTTATTATGGTAGCCATGACAGTCCTCTCGTTCTAGGGATTATAAGAATTTTCTACAAAATTTGTGTATAGGCGAAGACAGGGGTGTATCACAAGTTAAATTGACTAGCATTCATTTTCCTTCTGTTCATTATTTTGCTAGCTTTATAGGACGATTGTTTGCTAGCCAAAATTGATTGCACCAATACGTGTGCCCCTGATCTGTGTGTTTTACGCTCTGCTTTATATAGTGATAGAACTTACAACTTGGAAGCGGTTGTGGCACGTCGCTTAAGTAAAATTAGAACTGCTAGTGATATTTACGGTGGTATTTATGTTACTCATCTTTCTGGTCATTTTGAGATACCTATTAGACATGTTGAAGAACGAGAACTTCATAATACTTTGCTTGATTTCAACACCAGGAAACTCTTGGATTTTATTAACTAGGAAGCCTCCCCTAATCAATAGATATAACATTGTGCTTAGTAATTATACTCGTGATGTTATTACTCTGCCTACTCCTGCACAGTTTGATTATCAGGGAAAAGGAAGATACTTCAAGGTCTAGAGCTTCATATTGCCGGAGTAGAAGTAGAGGGAGGATCAGCCCTTTAGGAAGAGAGGCTATGATGGAGAACTAGTGAGAGGGGGCGCCGGAACTTCGCTGGAGAACTTGTGTCACTTGGAGGGGACACCTCCTTTGGTATATATAGGAAGGAGGGAGGGGGCTGATTTGGAGGAGGGGCTCCCTCCCCAAGGGCATCCCCAAACACTAGACGCACCCCTCCACTTGGAGGGCAAGGCAAAAAGGGGGGCACCACCTTAATGGCCCTCTAGGCCCATGTGGCTGCCCCCTAATGGGCATTAGCCTATTTAGGCAACCCGTGATGCCTAGAGTAGGTTAGCTAAGTTTTAAACACTCTTGATCAAATATCTATGGTTCATCCATCCCCATGATACTTTTTGTATACCACTTCGTGTGGACTACGATCAATAAAGCTTAGCTATAGCCCTAAAAAAATTGATGCCTAGAATAATCACGGGAGTCTTCCAGTAAATACTAAAGCCATCCTATATTATTATTAGGCCCTCCGGAACTTTTCCAACTCCGCGGTTTTCTCCGAAGTGCTTCTGGTTTTCCCGAAACACTTTTGATTCTCGCTCAAAAAAAAATCATTATCTCCGAAACTTTCTGGGGATATTCTCTCATACCCTAACTCATTTAGTACTCATCAAAGTTTCTTAAGTGTGTGACCCTGCAGGTTCGGTTAAATATAGACATGAACGAAAACACCTTTCGTTCAAAGATCAATAGAGGAACCTTGGACATCCATATTGACCACTATACTCACATGAATTATATCCGAGTGAACCTTTGGTTGCCATGTGCTATTCCTTTTGCTTCATGATACTTTACAAAACCCGAGGTGAATTATCGACATCCCCGTGAGTCAAACACATTGTCACTATGCTTGTCTCCTCGTTACCGGTTTTGTTCTCTTTTCTTGTTCTCGTGTTCCAGTATCCCCGTGAGCAATTCATGCAATGTCTGGCCATACGATGATTGATCTAATCACACCAAGAGAGCCCTAAAAATATCTCTCCGTCGTCGAAGGAACCCAGTCTTGAATTATTTAGCCAATGGCATATGTTTTTAATAAACCCGTAAGTTGTGTTATGATCACCCTGCTACCGATGATGTTGTAACAACTCCAAAGTGTATCATCCAATATGAAGTTACTTGGATACTCTCATGGTCTAAGGAATTGTATACATGTTCACATCCCGTGTTATGGACTATAGACTTGCAACGAAATCATCTCTAAGTATAACATACAACTTTGGTCAATTCAATTCGTGAGTTCTTCTAACATCGTACCCTCAAAGTTGTCACCATCATCATTACACTTAACTATGACCAGGATGAGGAAAACAAAATTGTCATGCAACACTTGAGCTATTCCTAGAGGTAAGACTAGTAATCTTAATTATTTTATTGTTTATTACTCTACATGTGCATATGCGGCAAGACTAGGTGCCCGTATTTTGTTGGATTTATTTCAAGCCTTCGGACGATGTGTATTCAGTGAGAGAAGATGGTCTTATCGAATAAGAAGATGTCTGTGACCACTTCGTCAATTTTAAAATGATGTTTGGCTCAATTTCTGAAAGGTACTTATAAGGATGTGCGTATGTATATTTATAAGGATGAGTGTATGCGTTTGGACGAGCGTCTACAGCTATAGTGCCGCATAGACGACATCGTTCTGACTAGTAGCACTTCTTTGGAAGAAATGAGATTTGTGCAAACACATGTACAGCTATAGTTTTGAGTGCTACTAGCCAGCAGTAACGCGCAGTGCGCCTATTGGGCATGCTAGTCCTGCAAACTGCATGGCATGTGAACGCGGAGCAAGAAGTGCCCGAAGCGCCACGCGGCGCGCGCACTGCATGCAGTGGCGGTCGAAGAACGAGGAGACTCATGGTTATTCGGCGCGTTTTCCCACTCACTCCAGTCACACGGTCTCGCGCTTCGTATATATATCCGCTGGCCGAGGCAATCGATCGACCAACAGAAGCTACCACCGACCACCCGTCGTAGCAGAACAGAAGTGGTCGCCTCCTGCACTCTCTGACGAACCAAGCCCCCTGCACTCTCGATCTTCGCCGGCGAGCGTCCTCCGCCGGCCGGCCGCCGATGGTAATCCCCAGTAATTAGAACCCTATCTCGTTTCTGAACCCTAGTGCCGGGCCTTCTTCCTCCTAGCTACCTTAGTTTGAGCATTGGATCTCTCGCGGCACGCAGGTGGGCGCCTGTTGCCTCGGCAGTTTGGGGTTCAGTTTTTCAGGCCGAGGGGTGTCTTGGTTCTTCATGCCACGTTTGATGAGCTAGCCAGCTTGCATGCGTCCTTACTTTTGGACTTTTGGTTGATTCCGCTCTGTTTGATTTGTGTTTTGAGGGGTCGTGGTGGCTGCCTTTTGTTTTCGTATATTTTCGTTTTTTGTACGTGTCTTGTTTTGAATTTTATACATGTGTTTGTACAAATCTCATTTCTTCCATTTTCTAGAAATGTTGCAATTGTTTTTCATTTGTATTTATTGAAAAATTTAAAAATTTAAATAATTCAAGATTTTAGTTTGAACAACAATTCTATAAATAATTATTTTAAATAAAAATATATAGTATTTTTTAATATCAATCTAATGATTAACTAAAAAAGTGTGATGGTATGATAAAATCTTTGTCATTTTTTAAGTGTTGATTATTTTGTGTCATTCATGACATGTGTCATCAATCTATTAATTTTCAAACTTAATAAAATCTTGAAATATTCATTAGAATGTTTTGTCCTATGTAGCTTATACGTGTCATGTGTGGTTCATAAAACTAGCATATTTATAAATATTTGTCCCTTGTATTATTTTGTACTTGTAAAGCATAAAAAGATTGAAAGATAAAAATTGGGCCGGTCAAACAGGCCTTTTTTTTGGTATTCTCCTGGAAAGCAATACCGTGGTCGTCAGGGGAAAACCATAGTGTCCACCTCGGTATTATCATTGAGCGAGAGCTTTCCTCAAATAAAAAAAAAATTGAGCGATGGCGGCGGAGCAATCGTGGGAGGGGTGATGGGAATAGTCGCCGCGCCGATGCGCCGGCCGGGAGCGGAAGAGCGCCAGGTGACGACGGCGAGCTGGGCAGGCGGCGGCATGGCCGTAGCACGCGGTTGCGGCGGCGCGGCTGGCGAGTTAGGTATTTCTCTGGTCTCACGATCTCCAGTTAGTCGACAAGCAGCCCGGCCCGATTAGAAGCATGACTCTTTGTTGTTTGAGGAACAAAGCCGGATTGATCCTGGATTAGAAATGGCATTTTATACTAAAGTAATTTAAGTACTTTTCCAAACCCAAAAGGTGAGGAATTTTTGCCTCACAGCCTCACATGAAGCACATGACTCTCCTCCCTCAGCGGGCAATTTGCTCCAAACTGCTGCCTTTTCCGTTCTGGTTAGATTACGGCAACCCAGCCAGAATAAGTTCACTCAACACAGCCTAAATCAAAGTTTGAGTTTGGAACAGAATTAACTTTTAATAGAGAGATGATGTTTTATTTCAAGGGCACCTACTACAACACACACTTTAACTGGCCTAGTGTGATGCTGTTCCACGTGTAGCTTGCAGTCTCACCGGTTGAAAAATCGTTCTTGCTGCAAAAGAAGTGTAAATTATTTTAGGCAGCAACAGCAACAGCAATACTAGAGCACACTGTGTATGGAAAAGGTTAGAAGCCCCCCCGGCTGTGGTAGTCGCACTCACTTGCTTAATTTGCCCTCTGCAGATTCAAATCATAACAAATATGTGACTGATAGACCCATTGGAAAGGAGAATCCTGGTTGGCATGAGATTATTATTTTTTATTTTTTCAACGCGGTTTCCCGTTTATGTTTTCTAGCACATCTTATATTTCCAAAGTGACACACCATATATTTTCTATAGGCTTTGTAATTTGAAATAGAGGGAGTTTTTTTTTAGCTACAGTTTTCATGTAATAAGAGAAATATCTATAGTTACGTGAGAAGGTTATGTGATAGTAATCATGTCCTTGTTTGATGCCTTTGGGCCGCATATACTGGTATTGCAACATTGCTTTAGTTTGAGTCATTTGGGAGTATTGTACTGTTTGTTTCAGTTTGATGCAGGAAGGTAGTTACAAGGCTCTAGTCACATCCATTTTAATGTATATGATTTGCTTGCTGATTTTTTTTAAACTTTGGGCTGAGACTCAGCATGTTCAAGCTTGTTTTGGCCATGATTGTTTCTTTGCTTGCATCATCTTTGTTCTTTGGAATATACTGTACAACAACAATTGTGTCACTTGGGAGGTTGGTCCCACATGTTATGATAAATAATAAGGATAATCATCCAATTACCCTGCGGTACTTGATCTACTATATACTTATGGTACCTCTGGTAGATAAATAATGCTCAGTGCCGGCTTTCATTAGAATTTATTTTGTGGTGCCCTTTAAGGTTGAAATATCGTTTTCTTCAATTGTTGGTTTGTTAAATGGCCTATTATTATTTCTGAAGTTGCAACTATCTGTACAATTTGTGCATGTCTTCCAACCTAGATTTTACATTTCAAATTGCTGTTCTCGTTCGATTTTAAGAGCATACCGGTTCCGTGTTATACATGAGCTAATTTTAGTTTGGAAGCATGTGGACCATCTTGCACTTTTAAAATAAATTGGTCTCATTTGATGGGTTTCACTGTTTCTAGGAGGTAAACAGAACGAGACAGGGGGATGAAGTGGGTTATTTGAACGATCCACCGCACGACGAACACGGTATGATAGGAATGTGTGAGTGTTGTTATTATAATTGAACTGAATTATCTTTTAGTACACAAGATCATCAAAATCCAAGTTAAAAGTTTGGAGAGTTGCACCGTGCTTACCTTTTTTTACTTTTGAAACATGATATATTGCATAATACCATCTTAATTTGGATAGTCTAAACACCTATCCTAAGTGCATATTGGTAGTTGTTGGTTTATATGTCTAAATTTTCATAGCTTAGGTCTAGAGAGAGTCTAAATTTTTAATTGATCATGTTAGTACATGCAATTAGCTAAGTGCCAAAAATCCATTCCTAATATGCATTTTTCTAACGGTCAGTAAAAAGATGGTAAAAATAGAAAATGTCGCATGCATTATTTTTGTACTGATCCAGATATGCAAAGACAGTTTTGAGAACTTTGCAAATCAAGAGGGTGAAAATCTGCAAATCAGTGAAGTAGAAGTTGTTATAATTCAAAATATGCATGAATTAAATAAATTATGTAAACATATGTACCCAGTTTTTTGTAAACTTGAATTAGCACTTGTATCTTTCCTTCTTTTGGCATGTTCTTTGGACTCTGTTGTATGTGCTACAATATCTTTATGCTACTTTTAGCTTAGTTATTTTTTATGGCAGGTTGTGTCTTGGGCTTTGTGTTGCTGACAATGTATTCTAAGACCATATGCCGGACCAAAGTCTGTGATGTTCCCAACGCCGTCAAAGTGTATGTTAATGTTAATTTTTTCCAACTAATTATTCTAGCCAGTAAGTACTACTTTATATACTAGCTTGGATCAAAATTATTTGTCTGTACAGAATTCTTCATGTTTTCTGTAGCATATTAATGTAATGCAGAATTTAGTCTATACTACTCTTGGGTGTGCCTTGGACTGTTGCCATAAATAAATATTCTGCTTCATGGTCCTTATTCAAGCCGGCCGTGCACCGAATCTGAAGAAATAGCTGATGACAGTAGAGCACATATACCCCTATTAAATAGCATGCTACAACTACTACTTAACAACCTTTTATAAAACCAAAATAGGATATATACTTGGAACAACTACTCTCATGTCTTCCTGAGCGTGCAAATTAAAGTTATGGAACGCTCAACAAAATATTGTGAATTGGAGATAGTATTTTTCTTATAAGGAAATAAATTTACGGAATCGTTATGTATTTTCTGTTCTTGCCATTGATATTCATACTTGTCTCATTTTTGTATCAGTGTTTTATAAAGCCAGAACGCCAGAGTAATTTATGCTTTTCCTTTTGCAGACCCTCTGTTTGGTCGATTAGTAGCAACTTCATGCCAACTAGGGAATACCGCGAGAGTGATTTCCTGAAATTTTCTCTGCTTCCTGATCCGGAAGATGATAACCAGAAAAAAGAATGGGAAAGGTTTACGCGCTACCTTCGCGACAGTGGCAAGGTAAATATTATCTCCACTGTATGGATAATTAGTTATTTACTCATAATTAATAGAGACATACAGCAGATGCTAAATCTTTAATATTTGAACCACCCTTCCAAAACTAGCGGTGTGAAGATTGGACAACCACCAAGTTAACATCGTCTGAGATAAGAAAAGTCGCTTGTTATTATCTTGTGTTTTTGTTTGTAGGCCGGTATTGTTAAATTCAGTTCGGGCACCTTCCACATTCTTGCTCCTAAACCTCATTCTTTCTCTCATGTGGTGATCTTGTATAAGGCTGGAATAAAAGAGTCTGGAGTCTGCAAAAATATGGCAGGTATATCTGGTGAGAGTTTTCCTATATCACTTATCTGACAGCATATCTTGCTAGAGATATTCGTTATTAACCAGACATGAACATATTTTAGCCAGCTGTATTATTCCCTTGCTTAATACTGGGAAGCTCAGTGCCTACTGGCACAACATCTCTAAATTAGCAGTTTATTTGTGTTGGTTACATCACGTCGTCTCCCAAGAGTCGCATTTGCTATTTTCTCTTTCCTTTTTTACTTCATCTGGATTATTACTGTTCATGTTGCGGAGGGAGTTCTATTCATAATGAAATTTAAGCCATGCTTGCTATTAGATTTTTCTGATTTATTTTGTTCTTATTATTGTCTGTTCTTCACTTATTTTCTGTGTCAACAGGGATATCCAACGAGAGTGGGGAGATTTGTGTTAACACATCACATCCTATGGAGATTATTTCTTCACAGAAACACTATAATCAACATGGAACTGTGAACCCAGCAGTGACAAAGGGAGCATCTATTGTTACAAGAAATTTTGTCAGCACAAACCCTAATTATCTATGAACTCTTAGTCAAACACATGCTGGTTGGATCTTTGGAGCAATAGCAGAGCTCATTGATAACTCCAGGGATGCTGGTGCATCCAGGTATGTCCATTTCTTCAAAGTGTATTTTCAGAAAGGTGCTTCGTTGTTTATTCTTTGAATCATTTGTAGGAGTAGTTGAGCGTCGTGTGTTGTGTTGTGCTGATTATGTAATATTAGTTAGTTAAGAGAATACGTAATAATTCAAGTAATAGAACATAATATAGTAGCTCTAAGAGAAATAGTTGAAAAACAAATTTGACGAAAAGCTGTCAGCGCAGCATTTCAATGAATTTAGAGAAAACATTTGGTAGAGAGCATACATCTAGATCCCCAGCTAGGGATAAAAAAGATTATCATCCCATTTTAACACCCGTACACAGAGTTAAAATTTGTTTTTCGTTATTATTTATAAAAGTAGTAAAATAAAATGTAGACTAAAAACCCAAGTGCATGAAAGGTTAAATATTATTTTTAATCATCTTATTCTGCTTCTTTTTTTAACGGGATATTTTGCTTCTCTCCCTAGGAAATATGTATATTGTATCCTGCTTTTGGCAGTATAGGGTTTTCCGGAGCTTCTTGCCTACTTTCTATTTGTAGCTTCTGGTTTCCATGACCTGCAGCAATACATATTGTCAATAATTCCTCACTGATGCGTGCCTTAGACTTCTTTTTAAGATTTTATGGAGCTTCTTGTTGTTCTTCCACTAATTGATTTGTTTCTTTTCATTTTCCTTTTATTCATGGAAGGTTGGATATTTCCATCCAATCTATGTTTTCAAAACAAGCAGGGCAAAAAGTTCCTGTCTTATGTGTTGTTCATAATGGTCATGGAATGACTTTTGCTCAAATGATGAGAATGGTCTCATTTGGTCACAAATGGACAAACGAATACTGCCAGGATCAGATTGGGAGGTTTGGAATTAGATTTAAGGTAAACTTATGCCATTAAATATTGTCAAATAATCTCATTCCTATACTGTACTTGATTCCTGATAATTGTTGTGACTGTTAAGTATTTTGATATCTGCATCCATCATATGTCGCATTGCTACGATTTGTCTAATATTTTTAAAATTTGTGACTGAAACTTGCATGACTGTTACCTTAGACTATATATACTGAGCTACTTAGATGTGTATTGGTATTGGTAATGAAGACAACACCTATAAGAATGCAACTGTGTGGTTACTAAAGGCAGGGATGAGTATGTTTATTCAAAGAGTAATTTTAACATGCTCCCTCTTACCCCTTCTTTTCACATGGGAGGTAAAAAGGTAAGAGTTAATCAGACCACTACTTAATCAAATCAATGGCTCGGATCTATTATGTACTCTTATCTCTCATGTGAAAAGGGGAGGTAAGAGGGACCATGCTAAAATTTGCCTTATTCAAAATACTTGCAAACATGTTAATGCTATAGTCATTTTTTAGTATCATTTGCTAAGTTTTCATGTGCAATGTGAATGACATGCTCTAGCTCGCTTTAACTTCAATCATTTTTGTCCTGTAAACAAGTATGACCAGGAATTTCTAGTGTCTAACTTCACAACAATAATCAGTTGTGCTGTTTTATTGTAGACTGGTGCTATGAAACTTGGGAGAGATGCATTTGTGCTTACTCAATCTTCAACGTCCAGATCAGTATCCTTTCTATCCCAGTCTTTTAATGAAAATAAAGACGTAAGCAACGTTTTACTTATCCCTTCATTCTTTTTCTATGGGCATGTTAAAGCAATAATAGTATGATTTTCTTCAGAATCTTGAGATCCCTGTGGTGACATATTGCAAGAAAGGTCAATACATGGAAGTTGATTTGAGTGTGCAGTCTGAAGCTACTGCAGAATATAACCTGAATGCTATCAAGAAATTTTCCCCGTTTAATGAGTATTTCATTGGAGAAAAGGCGGGCTTATTTGGTGAAGAGGGCACTGGCACACAGATTTACATATGGAATTTGGATAGATGGGGTACACATTACACCTTGGAGTGGAACTCACCAAAAAATGATGGAAATTCTGACAGTCATGGTAATGGGGACATATTAATCCGTTCAAAAAGAGTCAGATCACGTCCAGGACAAACAAATGGCAATGTATGTGATTTTTCATCAATATATTTTTGTACTTTTCTTTTGAGACAAGAGATAACCTCTCGGTTTCATTGTAGAAGCTACAAGTTAGTCGCATCATTCAAATAGTTGTGTCAGTGGCAATAGTTCTTATTTTGATTCTTTGATATTTAACACCAATTCATTTATCATATTCTAATAGGTACCGCTGGATTATTCACTTAAAGCTTATGTAGAAGTTATGTTTCTGAGTCCTCATATGAAAATCACTGTACAAGGGTCTCCGGTAAATACTCATATGCCATATTATTTTATATTGTGACATATTACATTCATGTTGTCATGTTTCTGTTCTCTTTCCTAGGTCAATTTCTGTCATTCGGAAAAGACTCTTCGCAATACTTCGGTTTTTTCTGGGGATATAATGGGAAGGACCATTCAGCTGACACTGGGAAGAAGTGATGTGGAATGGGGAAGAACGAACCGTGGAATTTTCTTGTATTGGCACGGTCGTCTAATAGAGGTGGGTTAGATGTTGTTGTATAAAACTACACATCATGACCGTTTTCATTTTTGTGTGTTCCAAGCATGGTTCCTCCCTTATCCATTCGACATTAGAAATAACCAGTCATGCTGAGGATGCAAATATATTTCTCTCATAGTTTGCGAGTAGAGATGGGATAGAATTTTAGCCCCATCTGCGCTGAGCATGGAAAACTGTGCGAACCGTAACAACCAACTACTATTTGCACGAACTAGATTGAGCTTTAGGTGTACATCACAAACAATACATCTTGCTTTGTTGCAGCAAGCTGTTTGAATCCTAGACTCTTTGTCATGCATTTTGTGCTCTTTTTAACTTTGATTTTGTATTCTTTCCCAGTCTTACAAACGAGTTGGATCTCAAAAGCATAATGCTGACACAGGCCGAGGAATAATAGGAGTTGCAGATATTACAGATCTCATTGTATGGTTTGGAATATCTTGCCTTTGTTACCATGATCTTCTGTTTTCCTAGTTTTACTGTTGTGTCCCTGGATTGAACTTCTCCATATGTGTTGCAGGATGATGAAGATGGTAAAACTTGGGTTCTTAACAATAAACAAGGGTTTCAAGATTGTGAGATATATGCAGAACTTGAGGAATGGCTTGGTAGAAAAACCGATGAATATTGGGATATAAATTTTGACCGTCTTAATCTGGTAAGGGCGTACGATTCAGTTTATATTGAAAATATCTTATACATATCTGGTCATAAAGTAATCTCTTTGAGCACTGATGACATAGATTGATATCAGATAACTTTCAGATGTACTTTTGTTGAGAAAAATCATTGACTGTTATCATGAATTTATTTGACAGTGGTGAAAAATAAAATGTTTGCCATAACAAGTAGGGATGGCAACAGAGTGGGCACCCTCTAGTCTCTACAGAATGAGTATCGATCCTAGTATTTCTCACGGCTATGATATGTAGACAATCGAAAATAATTTAGTTATTATGTTTTTGAAAGGTGATAGACATGCACATATATGGGTGGGATATACAAATACCTATTTTCTCCAAACAATACATGCATTTACTTCCATGTTTTTTCTAGAAATACTATGTTTACTCATTTCAAGCTTATTTACTCTAGTAATTTTCTTCAACCAGAGAAAAAAGGCTGACCGCTTAGACGATGTTGATGACTGGGTTCAGTGCTACAGCTGTCGTAAATGGAGAATGCTGAATGTGGGCTTCAATATAGAGTCTCTACCCTCAGAATGGTTTGTATGCTATCAAACTCACTTTCATCATGTAAATGAACATTTTTTGATGAAATGTGATGATTTTAACAGTTTAATAATTGTGTTCAATATCCCCCAGTTTAGTCGGCAATTTTTTTTAGTTTTCAGAGCTAGCAATATATAATTGATAGGCAAAGTTTGAAGTTTGATGCTTGCAGCATATCGTTGGTACCCACCTTGGCTACCGCGACCAGGTTTATTTATGGACTGCTAACTACTGAGATTTGGAGGGTTGACTCTGAACAATGCTGGGATTACCTTACAAGTTTACTATGCTAGAGTATTCGTAACGAAAAGTGCACTAGGCTACTTGTTTATCTAGCCCATTTTTTAGCTTACTGGATGACTGCACGTGTTTCCATATATTAGAATGGTATTTGCACCGGTAGATCTATTCACTCATAAGTATTATTTTCGAAGTAGCCTGGCATAACCGCAGGTGTAGGCAATCACAACAGGAACTTCAATATCTTTATTTTTTAATTCATGACAGAACTTCAATATCTGTTTTACAGGTCTGAAGTGTTGATGTTGTGAAATTTCAGGTTTTGTTACATGCCACCTTTCAATGGGAAATGTGAGATTCCAGAGCAACAAATGGAAGTTGGTGTGATCACAGTTGCTGAGAAGAGATGTGGCCACAATAAGGTAGCCCAGCCATTAGTTTAGACATCTAGCCAACATGAAGATGTGAAGGTAATAGCCCGAAATCCAAAGCCTACATGTACGTAGTTCATCGTTTTTTAAAGTCAGAGTCACGAAGAGAAAATATTTGATCCTGTTGCGTGGTCAGAAACTCTGCCAACCGACAACCAGGGAAACGGAAAGAGATCTTCTTCAGATGCCACGAGCAGTGAAGGTATGTGTGCCGCGTAACAGAGCAGAAACTCTCGATAGATTTTTTTTTGTTAACTAACGATGTGCGATCTGATGGTTCTGAAGACGATTTGTCACAAGCAGAGTCAGGTACCACTCAGCCCCCCTTGAAGAGGCTGTCGAGGGGTCCGAGAGCAGTTGTAAGAAACAACGCTGAATGAGAATGCACGGTAACCGTCATATTTTCTTTTCGTTTCTTCTGTAACCAAGTTTTTGAAGATTTTATGTGTTATTTTACTGAAGCCATTTTCTTCTCTCTACATTGTTGTAGGCACGGTGACTACCCTGTTGTGAAGCTCCATTCGGGGCCATCGCACGAATCTTCATGCACCTTTGGTCAACGAAATGGAGCTGCAGGCTACGCCCTTCCGTTGCTTCCGAATGACTTGATCGCTTTCCGCTTACTTCGGAATGGACGTATTTTCTCTGTCGAATGTAGTTAGTGACATAGTTATAAACTTGTCATTACAAGACCAAAAGTATAAGGGTGGCACTGCCTCATTACCATAGCTCGCATGCAAACATTATGTGTTTGTCGTGCTTCTGAGCTCTAAAACCCTCTCTGTGTCTACAGTATTTTGTACGTAGTACATGACACGTTCCAGTCACATGAAAAGGTTGTGCGGACGCGATGTAATTTGTGGTCGGCCATTCAGATTCAGTACATTTGCTAGTACAGTAGTACTATGTGAAGTTGTTTTTGGGTGTATACATTGCTCTGGTAGTCTTATTATGTGGGTTGAGTTGACACAGAGCTCACCACAAAGAACATAGACCGGTCGACGTGCAGCTTCCCACCGTCAGACTTATCAGAGATCAAGACGAGTGCAGGCCCCACACATGCCAAACAACACTTGTGAAGGCGTCATCAGGTCATCTTTACTAGTACTTCCTCCGTTCCTAAAGATAAATCTTTTTAGACATTTCAATAGAAGACTACATACGGAGCAAAATGAGTGAATCTACACTCTAAAGTATGTCTATATACATCCGTATGTAGTCCAATAGTGGAATCTTTAGAAAGACTTATATTTAGGAACGGAGAGAGTACAACTGATAACGTGTGTACCTCCCTTTTGCAAAGGGGAAGGGAACGGGGAAAGGTAATGTAAATAGAAAGCGGTGGCAGTAATGGTGTAATGGGACAATGCATTCTCCATTTTGTTTGGTCCTACCTGAAAATGTTGCCACCTCATCAACTGTGTCCTGAGAAAATATTTTGGCACCGCTCCAGCAGTTTTGTGTTTGCCACATGAGAAAAGGCAGGGCCCATGCATGCATAAACAAGTTCACGCGGCTAACTTTACTCCACACATGGGAGTAGCGTAGCAGTAAAATACTACTACTTTATTTTTGCTATGGCATCAATTGGGCGGTGTAGGGCGGTGTAGGGCACTTGTGCCAAATGAAGCCAAAGTAGATTTGGCACCGCTTTTGGCCTACATAGTGGAGGGCCTAATGGTATCATTTTGCAATTCGGAATTTGGTTGTTGTTAGTAATCTGGATAAATCAGAAATCAAGAACATATCAATACCACTTACTAACCAAATAAGAACCAATCAGCTTAAGGAACACCAAATTTATCAAGAATTGAAGGAAAGCCCATGGTAATAGAGGACAAAGGAGAAGGGCGGAGTACAGATCCAAAGAAGTTGCTCCAAAACCAATGAAGGGGAACGACAACCGATGTTGCTGTTTGAGGGCACCGCTGCTCGTGATGCATAGAACGTTGGGTGGGATGGACGGTTGCAACCATGGCCGGCGGGGCCGGGGGCAGGGCTAGGGCGTCGTTGTTTTGGGCGGTGGGATTTGACGCGGATGAGGTTAGGGGAGGAAGGCAGAGTTCCATGAAGGGATGACGACCGGTGGGTCATGGGCGGAATGGGCCTTCTGCTGCGTTGGTATATGTTTCCAGGATAGTTGATTACGGGCCAAGGGAACCAAACATGTTTAACGGTATTAGATTGCGCTATAATCTTATAACAATAAAAACGCGAACCAAACACCTCCCGAGGAGCAACAAGAGGGAACGTGTGGATGGATTTTGTCTCGCTTACAGCGAGACGGAATAACCCTCGCCTTAGGCGCCCCCCTAAATGGGCCAGCCCATTGTAGGAGGGACGACTAGGGCACGTTTTATTAATATTCAAAACATGTTTTATTTATATTTCAGAAAATGGAAACATATTTTATTTAAATATTTAAAAATGTTTTTTCTCATTTAAAAATGGTCCATGCAGTGTAAGAAAAAATGTCCGCCCAGCTTTAGGAAAATGTTGCTAACATTTGAAAAAAGTTTGTGACATTCAAAAAATGTGAGACACTTAGAAATAATGTTTCATATGACCGTATCATTCAAAAGAATACATGTGACATTTCAAAGAAATGTTCACATCTTTCAAGAAAATATATGTGACATTTAAAAAACATCACATAGTATAAAAAAAATGTTAAGTAACATTCTGAAAAATGTACATGAAATTTTCACGAAATATCCAAATGTTTCAAAACAGGATGACATTTAAAAAAATGTTTGTAGAATATGAAAAAAATGTTTCATGCCATTAAAAAATGTTCAGCATGTATTTGAAGAAAATTAACATGTATTAAAAAAAGTGTTCAAGACAAGTAGTTGAAAAAAATGTACAGCATGTATTTGAAAATTCTTCAATGTGTATGAAAAATTGTTTAACATGTATACTAAAAACGTACAATGTGTATTGAAAAAATATACATGTGTTGAAAAAAAAAAGTAAAAACCAAAAAAACCGGTGAAGAAAGAAAAAAAAACAAAAAAAAAAGAAAGCCGGTGAAGAAACGAAGAACAGAAAAGAACCAATACGAAAAACACAGAGAAAAAAAAACTCAAGCCAGAACGCTATAGCACTTGGTCGGTCCACTCCCGCGCGTCCAAAGGCAACACCGAGTTACGACTCGCGGCGGGCGAGAAATAGGTCTTGCGGGTAAGGCGTGTCACGGAACGCCTACTACCAACCCGCTTCATGGACCCAGACTGTATCCGGTCATGAGGACGACTATGTTTTTGGGGGGATAGCCTTCATGGTGAATTTTATTAATTCTTCAATGTTGTTAGATCGCCGATTATGACATCGACTTGAATAACCCACATTTTATTAATTCTTCAAACAATCCGCTTTAATAATAAACTTTTTCGCGAATACGCAAAGTTTGTGTATCATTTTATTGATAGGTAGAAGGAAACAAGAGTAACATATGGTGTGTTTAGTTTCGAGGCCTCATTCCTGCGTTTGGTACGTAACTGGAAGTCTGGAACAGGACCCAAACCATTCCCACCTAGGAAATATTCGGCCCATATCTGGAACGCGCTGATACCTCCAAATTGGAGGAACCACGTGGAACCGGCCTGGGTCTCGCTCTAACTCCTCGCTCACGAGAAATCCTATCGCCTCTCCCTCGTCTCTCCCTCGCTTGATCTGGAGAGGAGGAAGTGCGGCGGCCTAGCGATTGGGGGGCAGTGGCTTGACCTGCGGGGGCGGCCGGAATTTTGGGGGCGGTGGCGTTCCTAGACCCGTTCCGGCGACGACGGCGGCCTGATCTGCTAGGGCGGCGGCGGCGGCGACCTGATCTGCTGGGGGCGACGGCGGCTGCCTGATCTGTGGGTGGGCGGCACCGGCGGCGACCTGATCTGCTGGGGGCGACGACGGCTGCCTGATCTGTGGGTGGGCGGCACCGGCGGCCTGATCTGCTGGTGCGCGGCGGCCTGGTCTGCTGGGGCTGCGGTAGCATCTTATTTGTAAATTGGTTCTTCTTGACTTAGTGATGATATAGCATCTTCTTTTTCTTGCTGAAGGCAGATGATTGGTAGCAGATCGTAGCTTCCATTCTATTACATTACAAATTATTAAAGCGGCTAAGCTATCGCGTTTACCGTGCGTCCGCAGTGTTACCCGACGTTGCTTTCGTGCGTGACACGTGTTCCCGTTTTCCATTCACTTCAGTCCGGTTCCTTGTTTGTTTTCTGACTTTTTTTTATTGCTCCATCCGATTTACCGCTGAAGGCTGGCGAAATATTTCGAGTAGCGGCCCACTAGCCCACCGCCAACCTCTCCATCCTTCTCTTCGTTATTCCAGAGGGAGCGACCAGAACGACCAGAAAGGACAGGAGGAAACATAGGGAAAGAGGAGTGTTGCTCAAAAAAAAAAAAAAAGGAAAGAGGAGTAGCCACCGCCGCCTCCATCGGTCCACCACTCCTCGCTTCCCCTCCATCCACTGTTCGCCGCCACCCCTCTGCTACCACCGGCTTCCACCCCCTCCCCCTCCCTCGCTCCGGCCCTGATGCGGCTCCGGCCGCATCTAAATCGGCGACGTGCCACGCCCTGAACGCCCCTAGCCAAGTTGCACGTTGGGGCTTGGACGTCGCGCCGGCGCCGTGGCCTGCGCTTAGCAAGAGCCCATGAATTATGCGGGCAAGCTGCAGGAAGAGTTGCAGGCTCGGAGGTCCAGTACCTTCCGCGGCAGCGCACGGACTTGGGAGTGTATTGGTCCGTGGACGTTGTTGTGGTTGTTGTGTTCTGGCGCTTTCCAACATCTACTTGAGCGAGCTGCTGGAGGCTGTCCACGCCCGACGAGCAAGAGCTGCTCCGTCTATCCCCGCTCATGGAGATGCCATAGAGAAAGGTTAATAGTTGGGCACTGCTCGACCTCTCTAATTGGAGTATCTCTTTATTTGATTCATGCCAAGAAATGTCATTTACTAATTGATCTATAACCAATATCCGTGTCTGTGATGCTTGCTAATTTAATTTGGCAAAACTTTCAACGTCATGAGTGCATGTCTTCTACCTGTTCGTTCATATGCTTGTTCATTTTATTCTGTCTCACCAACCAAACGCTCAAATCTAACTATTCCATTCCATCTTTTGTCTCAACCAAACATAAGAACAAAACCGACCCATTCTAGGGTAATGAAATGTCATGGAACCATGACATTCCATTCCACTTCGTTCCACAACTAAACACACCCATAGATAAAGAGGGGGAGTGGGAGAGAATACAATACAGCATACACTCTCGCCTAGCTCGAACTCCAGCCCAAAGGCGAAGAGACAAGACCCACAACACCTAAACCGTGTCACGACCAACGCAAGGCACCACCGTCGCAACCAATATTACTTGCGATGACCAGTCGGTCGCCAAGGGCGACTGCTTATGAACGCCGTGCGTGTGAGAGAATAGGTTATCGAAGTATTAGTCTGATGAGCCACCCAGTGGCGGAGCTACGTTGGGGCCAACATGTGCCCTGGCCTGCCCTGTGTAGCTGAAAAACTGCCTAACTAGCCTGCCATGTGGCCTGGCCCATCCCTTTTCAATACTTTCTTCTTCAGGCTGGCCCGCCCAAGAAATCCACTGTAGCTCCGCCAGTGGAGCCACCCCCCAAAAAATAGACTGGTGAGCCGACCGTCGAAACACGTTTATCTTCTTGCCGTCTCCTGGCTCTACTAGAACATGAATGCGTGTGTTGCCGCGTCCGTCTATATTGGCAACAGAGATATCTAAAGTAATATAACACAAGATGGTCTAAGTCAAGAAATAATGGTAGATATGCAAATTCTTTGAAGGGCATTTCTAACCGATCCCCTGAAAATAGCGAAGGATCCGGTGGAATAAACCCTTAGTGGAGTATATTTACTCCACTAAGATTTCGTCGGACCTAGCCGATCCCCTATATATAACGGAGTAAACATAAATTTGCATAAATTCAACCTAGTTTCAACCAAAATTTGCATACATTTAAACATAAGTTCAACCTAGTCCTGACAACCGAACATTAAACATAAATTCAAACTTAAACTACACTAGACTACTCATCATCATCATCATCGCTGCCATAGTGGAGGTCGAGCCAATCTTGCCTCGACATGCCACCGCCCATTGGGTCCGGGACGGTGCCGTTGTCATCGTAGTCAAGGAAGATGCGCAGCCACTCCTCGATGTCGAGCTCCTGCTCCTCCTTGTCGCCTTTCTCGCTGCCTTGCACCTCGTCGTCAGAGATAACGATGACCTCCCCGCCATGCTCCGCGAAGATGGCCCGCTCCGCCTCCACGAGCACAGGGTGCTGCCAGCGGTGCTCCGCCATGTACGCCTCGTCGGCGGCCTCCGCCGCGAGGCGCTCCCTCTCGTTGCCGCATCCACCACACCTGACTCCACCGGGACAAGGTGGACCGGCGCCGTCCCCCACGGGAAGTTGAGCCTCGTCGTCGCGCCGTGGAACCGGACCTGCCACCGGTCGTATACGAGGACGGCGAGCCCCGCCGTGTGGAACGACCCGATCCACTTGCTCGTGTGGGTCTCCCGGTCGGTGATCTTCGCCACCCATGTCCCCCACGCACGCTGGCGGACGCCAATGTATTTCCTCTGCAGCTCTCGTGGAAAATGGAGGTCCGGGAAGTCGGCGAAGCAGGGGAGGGGGGGACGCATCGGTCGTGTGGCGGCGACTTGAGGATGCATCGCTTGGAGGCGAGCCGTGGGCGTGGCGGTGCGGATCCACACCGCGGATCAGCGGTGGGGAGCGGCGGCGATGGTATCCGGCCATTGGGATGTGGGGGGTTGCGGGGAACGGCAGGGGGAGTCACCGGCGGGAGGAGAAGAGGCGGAGGAGGCGGAGTGGAAGAGGAGGCGAAGTGAAGAATTTTTACTCAGCCGTCGAGCGGTGGAGTAAATATAGGAAGATGTGCGGCGTCTGAGTATAATTTTTACTCCTCTAATACCGATTGTGGATCGGCTAGGTCCTAGTTAGAGGAGTAAAACCAGGATTTTACTCCTCTAACCGGTTATTAGGGATCGATCAGAAATGCTCTAAGTCACCCGGGCCTCTTACTGATGTAGATATGTATCTTTGCCTCCGTAAACATGTAGGGAAGAAACTTCATGCACTTTAATTACCATGGTCGAGCATAATTTTACATATACTTGATTAGGATTTGATTCAACCCCTTGTAAAAACGGTTTAGTTTCATGAGTGATCCTTTTTAATGGCAAAGAATGAAATTAAGTGAGGTGGTGTCGTGGTGAGACTAAGCTGAAGGTGCTTGTTTAAGTACCTGAACAAGGTGGAGGTTGAAATATGTGAATGTACTGAATAAGAATGATCTACAGGTGTAACTACACCATTATTATAGTTGTTCTATCTAAATATGCTTGTAACTAAGTTCCTACGGATGCATAATCTTCTATCTTGATAGACCAGAGGTACTCAGCCTAGAAGAATATTGCCAACCAGTAGGTCCCACAAAACCAAATACAACTTACCAGTTGAGAGATATTTCTTACTTGTGCCTGCAAAATTAGAGCTAACAAATGTTCACATCAAATACATCCAGAGCAATTCTTAATTGCTGGGGAATTTCATAACAATTGGTGAGTGCCACTCTACTATCAGCCAACAAAGCTAACTGCATGCCCTCATTCTTCCCATGGGTGAAAGCATATGGACTACAGACACTACTATATTGATCCAGCAGCTTTACCCACCATTATTTGGGTCATGAACTTTAACAATCAGTGCGTCCTTTTTTCCGCGGCTATAAAAATTAGCATGCCTTGTCATCTCGGTATCGTACTACAGATTGGAAATATAAGGTGCTTCCATACCTAGTTAGCTCCACAGCTAAATCATCCAAATTGAGCATCAGCAAATCAATCAGCTTCCTGCTGTACGCGATCTGCACAAGAACTTACGTGAGGAAAAACTATACAGAACGAAACTATTCAATGATGGCTCAATCGCCCTCCTTCCTATTCTTTGATTTATATAGGGGTTTACAAAGAATTCACGTCCAACACGGCACACGTAATTGCCCAACACGACGTGACCCTGATAAGCAGGTTTAAACTCTCCTATCTCTTTATCTGATCGATTCCTAGACACACACGATGCTTCCGAAACTGTTTTATACTTCAACAGTTCGGTTACAACCAGACTCCTAACACAATGTGCTTACTCCTAACATTCACCCCCCTAAGCATGTTGTGTCATCACTTCACAGCTGCTGCTCCAATTCTCTTCCTCATCTCCAAAAATTTCTGTTTTCCAAGAGATTTAGTCAAGATGTCAGCTAGCTGATCTTCAGTGCATACATGATGGACTTCCACCTTTCCTTCCTCCACACAGTCCCTTATGTAATGATACCTTGTATCTATATGCTTGCTTCTATCATGATGAACAGGGTTCTTGCACAAGGAAATTGCAGATTTGTTGTCGATCTTCAATAGCACCTTCTCTGGTTCTTGGTCTAGGAGATCACCAAGTAGTTGTCCAAGCCAAACTCCCTGACACGCCGCTGTTGCTGCTGCTATATATTCAGCTTCACAAGAAGAAAGAGCTACAACCTTCTGTTTCTGTGAGAGCCAACTGACCAAGTTCGGTCCAAGGAAAAATGCAACGCCGGTTGTGCTCTTCCGATCGTCCACGTCTCCCGCCATGTCACTATCACTGTAACCATGGAGCTGCTCATCTTTTGCATCTTTCTTATTCACATAGCTACACCCAAAATTGAGTGTTCCTTTCACATAGCGCAATATGTGTTTTACTGCAGCCAGATGTTCAGATGTCGGGGCCTCCATAAAGCGACTCACGATGCCCACTGGATATGCCAAATCAGGCCTTGTATGTATGAGGTACCGTAAACTTCCCACAATACTACAGTACTTTGTTGAGTCAACTTCAGGAGCTTGACTTCTCTTACTCAACTTGAGACGAACTTCCATAGGAGTTTGAGCAGAATTGCAATCTGTCATACCACCGATCTCTAGGGTCTTTCTCGTGTATGCCTCCTGACATAGCGTTATACTCCCTGGTCTTTGATGCACTTCTATGCCTAGATAGTAGCTCAATAAACCCAGGTCGGACATCTTAAAAATGTCCTTCATCTGCTGTTTGAACCTTGCCAATTCTTGCTCATCCTCTCCTGTTATCAGTAGGTCATCCACGTATACTCCAACAATTAGGCGAGATTTTTCTTCTCCCCTTTTGTACATAGCATGCTCAAATGGACTCCTCTCAAAACTGAGAGATATCAGAGTGTCATTTAGAAACATTATAACTACGCAACTTTCCAGCCCTCCCAGGCCATCAACGCTTGCAGCCGTTTGATCTTCACTTTTGAGTATTTTTGGCCGTCCGATTTGCTCCGAATTGGACGTAAGCTCGCTTCCTTCGCTACAGTACCGCTGACCATGATGGGCCGCTGCTCTGGTCACAATTTTGGGCCTCGGGCAGCCCATTTGCTTTTCCTTCCTCCGTGAAGCGCTTCCTCGTGCGGCTCGGTCCACAACACGATTGCCTAAAAAAAAAATGACCCGACGCTGTGCGGTTCGAGCCTGAGCCTACCGGACTGCAGGCCGATGCAGGAAGAGAGGAACCGTCGTTCGACTGTTCAGCTTTCTAGCGGAGTTCAAGGCGACAATCAATCGTCGGTTTTGGGAGCATTCATTGTGGGTGATGTGCACCACTCGCCGGCGGCGATTAATAAAGGTGTCGTTTCTTTTCCCCAACCTGGAACTGCTTCAAGCAGTACATGCGGCTGGTATATATGAATATATGATCTGTCTACAGACCCTCGCCTCCAATTCGCCTACCTCCTCCCATCTGTTCGCTCCTGGGACCCGTTCCCTGGAGATGGATGCCACTACCTCTCACCATCAGCCAAAATCTAAAATCCCATCTCTCATACTCCACGCCTCGCTCACTGTGATGTTTGATTTTGAGATCCCCTTTTTCAGAATTTAATTTGGTTCAGAGATCTCCTTTCCTAGGTTCTGCACTCGTCCCCTTGATTTCCCTCTTTTTGTTTTTTTAAGGGAACAAGGCAGTTGTAGTGCCATTGCATTTCAGGAGAGAAGTAAATAAGTTTCAGTTACTGAGGTAGAGATTAAGGCTCCCTAGGGCCACAAAATTAACCAAACAAAAATTCTAATCCGGTTCAGATTCAGGCTCGTTTTCACCAAAGACGCTCCAGGTGATAGAGCGCTGGCAATAGCCACCTCTTGCTTCATCAAGCAGAGTACTTCGTCAGCGTTGTTGATAGAGTTGTCGAAGACTCTTCCGTCACGCTCCTTCCATATGTTCAGGAATCCAAAATTTTGATTGGTCAGGAGCAGGCCAGCAGGCAAGAAGATATGGTGTTGCAAAATCAGCTAATCAGGTTAGTGTGTTGCCCTCGGCTGTTCTATCTTTGTTCTCTTTTGCGATTCTTCATCTCCTGATTCTATTGCTTAGTTGTGATTTTATTTTGAGGGGTTATTAGTTGTGATTATGGGCATGCACGTGTTGCCTCTAGAGCTCTGGAATCCTATGATTAAATTGGTTTCTCACGTAGTCAATTAGTATAACCATGGAACCATCTGGCTTGCTCATAAATATATTGGCTATTTTTGGCTTTCGTGAAAACGGTTAATCCTGTGCTGACACATCAATGCACTTACTTTTTAGGGCTGCATATTCTATCAATTGTTTCGGACGATGTCTTTAGTGCTTCAACTTGCTGCATGAGACATCTTCCTATATTTATCTGAAACATCTAAGTTATATCAAAAATGTCTTCACTCTTTTGGCAATCCATCTTGATCAGCACCATGTCTATCTGCCTCTGTATTGTCGTCTATTTTAGATTTGAGTTTAGTGGCCATGCTGATCCAAAATCCTTAGTTAATTCATCCACACATTTAATATTATTTACGAGGTAGGAAATTTTGACGCAGGTGAGCGGGTTTATTTAGTACGTGTATGTGTAAGCAGTTTTCTAGAGGGGAAAAAGGATATCTATCTTCACGGACAGTCCAAGGTCCTTCAATGTTGGTATAGAAATGCCCTGTGAAGAAAAGAACAAAACCTTACGCAACTTCTCTTAGAATGTATCTTTCTTTTATCATGGTGTATTTGCAGATGATTTTTGATAGCACTATGCGCTAGATGACCATGATTATGATTTATGAGCACTTCCTGTATACTTGTGCGCTGAAGGTTGTACTCATGACAGCAACATGATGTTCTTTTTTTCTGGCCCAAACATGGGATGACTGGTTGTCCTCTTTCCCATCAGTGTTGGATGCCGTGGTGGATTCTTATTTCCATTGAGCTGTACCTGGATTGTAACCGAGCTAATAGAGGATGTCCATGGAATTCATGGGCACATGTGCCCATAGGGCTTCCATTCAGATTGTGGAGTTGAAGAAAGTAGAGAAACTATCAACTTCATACTTTGGTCCCTCTTGGTTTAGCGAGTTTTTTTATTATGGCAGAAAAAACATGTTTGAGACCTCAATAATAAAGGATGTTGTTTTACTCGGTTTGTGCTAGAAATGTGTTCTTATCCTTTCAGTGAGCGAGCGGCAGATAACAAGTTTCTCAGAAAAGGATGTATCATGTATGCAAAGCTAAAAGCAGAATATGAGATCTTACTTGCATCCTCTCAGCAATTATTGCATTTTCAGTTCTTTATCCCTTAGGTGGGTGAAAAACTGCAAGTGTCAGCTGCCAGTGAGTGTTATCTCATATGCATGTTTGTAGTCCCTGCAAATTCTTGTTGAAGGTTATTGTAATTTATTCACCGTGTGAAAGCTAGCCCTTGCTCTGTTCTATCTTACTACAATACTATTATCTCTTAAGTCATACTTGCTACTGACAGGAGTATCTTTCATTTCCAAGGAAAGAAAACGTTCATGAAACAACTTATTTCAGTCTATTTTATCATTTCAATCTATTGTTTATATTGTCACCATGTATTTATAGAAATTCTGCTATCGCTGTCACAAACATTCAAAATAGATGGGCGCAGCAACGGGCGCCGTCAATGTTCTAGTTTAATTTAATGTTCCACGCTCTCGGAGCTTGATGTAAACCATATAGAGCTTTGTGGAGTCTCAACACCTTTTCTTCACTCCCCGCCTTGATGAAACCTGGAGGTTGTTTTACATAAACTTCCTCCTCTAACACACCATTCAAAAATGCCGACTTGACATCCATATGATGTAGCTTCCACGCTTTCTGAGCTGCAATTGCAATTAGCAGCCGGACAGATTCCATCCTCGCAACTGGGGCAAAACCCTCATCAAAGTCCACTCCTTGCTGCTGTACAAATCCTTTAGCGACAAGGCGAGTCTTGTGCTTGATCACCAATCCCTCTGAATTTTTCTTTTCTTTAAATACCCACTTCAGACCTATAGCTTTCTGTCCTTCAGGAAGATTGGTTAATGACCAAGTCTTGTTATCAATGATCGAGTCCAACTCCTCTGTCATTGCTTTCCTCCAAGTTTCTTCATGGTTTGCTTCTTCAAATGATACGGGTTCCTCTGCACCTAGAAAACAGAGCTCTGCAATTTCATCTCTTAGACTTGCAGACGAACTTCTTCTACTCACAACCTGACCTCTGTTGCGTCCTCTTCCCCTGGTTGTTGGTGGCTTCGTGGCTTCATAAATGTCGTCGATGGAGCGCAAACGAACTGGAGTTGGCGGTCCTCGACGAGGCTCGCTTGCTGCTGCTGCATCACCTTGTTCTGTCAGGTATGCAGCCTCAGCCGGATTTCCTGCCATGGCAGCATTTTCCGTTGCCGTGGCAGAAGAATTTGCTGTCGAGGGTGTTAAATCGCCTGCCATGGCAGCAGCGTTGGGGCTTTTGCTGCTGCTCTCAATGAGTGATGGAGGGGTTGATGGTGAGCCTAAATCCGCAAACTCCGGAGCACCACCTCGTACAACGGGCGTGCTCGGTGCTTCCCCTTCGTCCTCATGGTCATGATTGTTCTCGTCATGGCCTGCATCATCGTGATCACAAAACACCTTAAATATATCACCTGAAGAATGCGGAGCTGGTTCAGTTGCAGAATCCCAATTCCATGCTTTTGCTTCCTCGAAGACAACATCTCGAGTTACTCTGAGCATCCTTGTACGAGGGTCATATACTCTGTACGCTTTTGATCCAGGCTCATATCCAAGCAACACCATGGGTGTGCTGCGGTCTTCTAGCTTTCCAATGTGACCTCCTACTGTTTTTACATGAGCTACACACCCGAATGTGCGCAAGTGTTCCACAGTAGGTTTCCTCCCGCACCATGCTTCGTACGGAGTCTTTCCGATCACACTTTTGGTGGGCGCTCGATTGAGCAAATAGACTGCTGTAGTAACAGCCTCCCCCCAAAATCTTCCGGGCATATTTTTACTCTTTAACATGCTCCGTGCCATAGCTACAACCGTCTGGTTTCTTCTCTCTACCACGCCGTTTTGCTGCGGTGTGTAGGGAGCCGTCAAGTACCTTCTAATGCCATGTTCTTCACAATAGGCATTGAAACTCTTGGATCTGAATTCACCACCTCTATCTGTTCTGAGAGCTTTCAACTTTGCTTCAGCTTCTACTTCAGCTGCAACCTTGACCTTCTTGAATGCTTCAAAAGCCTGATCTTTGGTCTTCAACAACACGATCCACATGAACCTGCTATAGTCATCCACAATTAGCAAAAAATATCGATTACCAGCTGGGGTAGCAGGTGTGATTGGTCCACAAAGATCACCATGCATCAACTCCATAACCTTGCTTGCTCTGAAATTTGCCTCATAGGGGAATGGGTTACGCTTCTGTTTCCCAACAAGACAGCCATCACAAAGCTGCTCGACATGCTCAATTCTTGGTAGACCGTGCACCATCTCCTTCTGCCATAGTGTACGCAACGCCCGGAAATTCAGATGACCGTAGCGTGCATGCTATCTCCAGGCGTCCTCCTGCATAC
Source organism: Elymus sibiricus (assembly GCA_039707655.1). NCBI lineage: Eukaryota > Viridiplantae > Streptophyta > Magnoliopsida > Poales > Poaceae > Elymus > Elymus sibiricus. The sequence continues at coordinate 400,389,435 of CM077663.1, read as the reverse complement.
CAGCGAGCAAACAAACTGGGTCGGCCCGATCAAGGTTCAGTATGTAGAGGCGATTCCTTGAGCACTTCACCCGTGCGAGCAGTGTACGCTGACGGTCAAACACCAACATCATTCCATCCTCAATGACGATCTTGCAACCGCGCTCTTCGAGTTGGCCGAGACTTATAATATTACTCTTCAGTCTCGGGATGAAATACACATCCGTCAGCACCTTGTGTTCTCCCTTGCGTGTCTCAAATATCACGGTTCCACGACCACAAATCTGCACTGTCGAGGCATCCCCAAATTTTACAGTGCCTCCAACTAAACTATTCAACTCAGAAAATTGATGAATATCACCAGTCATGTGATTACTCGCTCGGAGTCAAGGTACCACCGTACCAGACATTCGCACCAGCTTCGACCTTTTCCTTCTGCTGCAGATGCACTTTATCCTCTAGAAGTGTCACATATTCAGTGAGTTTCCTCTGGTTTTTCTCTTCCTGAACCTCTTTAGGCACGAGCTTGTGCTTTGGACGTTCTTTAATCTGCTCATCTTCCATGAGCTCGCACAACTCTACCATCAGCATCTCAGGCTTATCATCACCTCCCTTTGCTAGGTAAGCTTTTTCTTTCTTTGGCGGCTTGCGACATTCAGATTTGAAGTGTCAAAAAATCCCACAGTTATGGCACTTTATTTTCTTCCGATCAAACTTCGGTTTCGCAGGGGCCTCGGACTCTTCTTCTGATTTCTTCGGGTTACGCTGATATTCCTTCTTGCCGCTGCCGCTTGCACCCATCCCCTTGTTATTCTTGTCGTTTGACAGTTGCATCCACTGCGACTTGGTCAGGAACAAATTCTCACTTTCCTTCGGATCGCCGAAGTTCATCCTGATCCTCTCATCATGGGCTTTGAATCTCCCGACGAGTTCTGCGACCGACAAGGTTGTCAGGTCCACACACTGTTCGATTGAGGTAACGATCTGCATGTATCGTGGTGCTGCAGCACGGAGGAAACGACATACAATCGCGATATCCGTCAGAGTCTCTCCAAGGTCCTTGATGGAGCTGGTGATCTCAACCACCCTCGTGGCAAATTTATCCACGGATTCACTTTCATCCATCTTCGGACTTTCATAATCCCTCAACAGAGACTGTAGACGTGCCTCACGAACACGGCTATGCCCTTGGTGAAGTTCCTTGATCACCTCCCAGGCTTATGCTGCTGTATTTTTTCGGGATACATGACGTGCTACATCATTGGGGATAACAGACTAGATCGCAGACATAGCCTGCCGATCCGTCGTATATTCTGTACCTCTACCTCCCTTCTTGTATGCATCGCCACCAGGATCGATCGCATCCCAGATTTCATGAGCCTCCATGGCGCACTCCATCTTGGTCGCCCACATAGCATAGTCCTCTCTCTCTAACCGTGGGAAGGGCGTCGGGGGTAAGATTTGTTTCTTCACCGCCGAACTGCCTCCAAGCTCAAGCTGCTTGTTCTTGCTCTCGTCGTCGCTCATTGCTCTCTCGTGACCGAGGATCTAGCAAGGCTCTGATGCCAATTGTTAGAGCAAATCAGCAAATCAATCAGCTTCCTGCTGTACGCGATCTGCACAAGAACTTACGTGAGGAAAAACTATACAGAACGAAACTATTCAATGATGGCTCAATCGCCCTCCTTCCTATTCTTTGATTTATATAGGGGTTTACAAAGAATTCACGTCCAACACGGCACACGTAATTGCCCAACACGACGTGACCCTGATAAGCAGGTTTAAACTCTCCTATCTCTTTATCTGATCGATTCCTAGACACACACGATGCTTCTGAAACTGTTTTATACTTCAACAGTTCGGTTACAACCAGAGCCCTATGCCGACGGCCACCGCCCTATGCCGACGGCCACCGTCGGTATAGCCCCGTCGGCATAGTATATGTCGGCATACCCGGGGCCACCGTCGGCATAGTTTCCCCGTCGGCATAGGTCCCTATGCCGACGGCGTCCGTACGGCCGTCGGCATAGTTTCCCCGTCGGCAAAGTTTTCCGTTTGACGGCGGCAGACGGCGCCGTCGACAAATTACCGCCAACTAGCGAGTACCACGTGGCACTGCTATGCCGACGGCTTAATCGTCGGTATAGCTACGTCCATTCTGGTTTTCCATGTGCAGAAAAATGTTTTTAAAAAAAATTTAAATTGAGGTATACCGACGGTTAAGCCGTCGGCATACCCCTTGCCCACAGCACCCAGGCGCCGCCACGTGGCCTCTATGCCGACAGCTAAGCCGTCGGCATAGGTACTGGCTTTTTTTTTTGGTTTTCCCCTGTTTTATTTCGTTCCAATTTCACAGCACATATACATATATTCAAAAGCACATCACAAATACATATAACATCAACATCACATAAGTATCACATCATCATCACCACAACATAAGCCAAATCATCACAACACAAGTCGAATCATCACAACATAAACATATACGGCAACATAATAGAGAACCATAAGAGATAGAAGTCACTACCACCAAGAGGCTTAAGCCGTACGACGTCCACCAGGACCGCCAAGCACGTCACCGCCAAGACCACCAAAGCCGAGGTCGTCACTGCTACCGGCACCGCTACCGCCACCGCCACCTCCTTGGTGGATCGGAGTGACCACCGGGCTCGACTCGGGAGTGATGCCATCATTGGCACCTCCACCACCATTAACGGATGATCCACGTGTTCCCTGGATGTTCGAAAAGACATGTTAAGGGGCCATATATGATTATGGTGAATAAACGATAAGCCGTGGTTGATGAGTTTGGGGATGTACTAACCGGATTCGGGTTGTTCTGTGCCAGAAACTCCTCAAATGGAAGGAGCACTGGTGCAGCTCCAGCAGGTGGTGGTGGTGGTTCCATCAAAGGAACCGTGCCGGCCGACATGCTCTCAACAATGCGCTGCATGTGAATTGACCAAGCAGCCACGAAGGTCAGAAAAATGAAAGTGCAAGTATGGAAGTGAAATGAAAGGGGCTAAACTAACCGTCATCATGCGAGTGGCGTGCTCCTGGACTGCTGCAACTCTCGCCTGCCACGCCATGTTCTCCTGGCGTGTGTACTCCATGTAGGCCTACAATATGACATGATGAACTCATATAACATCTCAATGCGGAAAATCAAGTGAGCAAAAAGGAAGATAAGAGGGAAAATACTTACGCTGGTCTGCTGGGCTAGGAGGGATTGTGACTGTGCACTGGGCGTGCTCGTGCGCTGGCTCAAGCTCGGGTCGGTAGCTCGGAGCCGTGTGAAGGAGATAGAAGGAGTGACCACTTGATCCCGAACCGCCTGCCGACCATGAAGCTTTGGCCCTAGACCCACCACCACCCTATCGTCCGTAGGCGCCTTCATGGGGTCAGGTGTGCCAGGATGTACCCTCAGATACTCCGCCTTGTAGGAAACAAGGTGCTCCTCGGACTTGCCGTAGTAGGCCTGGCCGTCCTTGGGCTCTGGCCGCAGTTTGCTGATACTCCACGACTCTATGTCAGAGAGCGGCCGCTTCAGTTTCTCCTCCTGCACCACCAAACAGAGGTTAGTGATACATAAGAAAGTGACGGTGAATAGAAGAAGAAGAAGAATGTTTCATGTACATAGATATACCTGAACTGCCTTGTGGCTGAAGTGGTTCCGGTTTCCCTGACCATGTGTTCCGTCGGTCCCTCGGTTAGCCTGGTTTCTCTGGCTCTTAGCAACCCACTCTTCATCCTCACCGACCCACATATCCGCCAATGCAGCCCATGACTCGTCCTTTCCAAAACACCAAGCAGGAGGCACCTACGTAATGAAAGCATAATGACATGTCAACACGAAACGATGAAATTTACCACAAACTATGGAATGAAAAGTATGTTATACTTACGGCCAACTACTCCTCATTATCCATCTTAACTTTCAGTCTCTTTGCATGTTTCTTGGTCATCTTCATATCCAGAACGTCGTGATAATACGTCGAGATGGCCACCCATTTGGCCTCGTACTGCATCTGACGGGCCTTGATCCTCGCTTGGCGGTACACGATCTCGTCGGCAGCGGACTTGTGCTCCTCAAGAACTCGATGGTATACCTACAATCATTCAGAAAACCAGAATGGAAGAAGCCATGAGTTAAACCATTCGATGATAAACTACGAACGAAACTCAAGACTCGTGCTTCTGAAGAGAACTTACCAAAAATTATGGATCACGGCCTTAGCATACGTGCCATGGTCCGGGTGGGGGGCCACTTCCCAGTGCTCCCAGCTCGTGGCCAAAACCTGGCGCTCAGGGTGCCTGACTGGATCCGGACAGAACAGCCCCGGCCAGTGGTTCTTCAACAAAACGGTGATGATGCCGTTTGAAAGACGGACATCTTTCGGAATTTTCCAGTTGCTGCAAAAGATAGAAAGAATGAAAATGCGTACAATCAAAAGAATGAACATATTAGCATGAGTGGCACTTACTCTTTCCCAATGGGCTTAATGAGCCACTTCTGCTCCTCGGTAGCAGGAATGGGAGGGAGCTTGGCATTACCACGCAGCCACCCCTTCTGGTTGCCCCCCCACCAACCTCCCCGCCACCACAATCCTCCTCACCTGTCTGGATGGTCTGGAGGGAGGAACTGTCGATGCAGGTCAAAGGCTACATACTTGCCACCCTTCTTCAGCTAAATAAAACGTAGAGCCTGCATGCACATTGGGCATGGCATCTTCCCACTTGTACACCATCCGCAGAATAGGGCATATCCGGGAAAGTCATGCATGCAATACATCAACCAAACTTTCATCAAGAAATTTCTCTGCAGATCTCGGTCGTATGTCAACCTCGGGAAGTACCAAGAATGGTGCAAATCATCCACCAGCGGCTGCATAAACACTTCCAAATTCTTCCCCGGGTATTCAGGCCCCGGAATGATGAGCGACAAGAACATGGTCTTGCGTTGCATTAGGGCACCGGGAGGGAGATTGAGCGGAATAACAAACACGGGCCAGCAGCTGTATGGATTGGACGACATACCATATGGATTGACCCCATCACCTGTTATCGCAACTCTGACATTCCCAGCCTCGGCTGCTTCCTCGGGGTATTCTTCATCGAACGACTTCCATGCTTCTCCTTCTGATGGGTGTACGATTTTATTTGAATGGTACCTTATACCTTCCTTGTGCCACTTCATCATTTTGGCAGACTCCTCTCTAATGAAAAGGCGCTGCAGTCTCTCTATGAAATGGAGATACCGAAGAACCTTTGCGGGGATGCCTAGCTGCCTCTTCTCACCATCGTCACCGACCACCTCAAGGTACCGAGAGGAACCGCACTCCCTACAGTACTTGTCATCCGCACACTCGTGCCTAAACAAAAGGCAATTATTCGGACAAACATGTATTTTCTCATAATCCATAGAGAGTGCCTTCATGAGTTTCTTCGTGGCATACATGCTTTTCGGCAGTTCATGACCATCGGGCAGGCTATTAGCCCATACTCCCAGAAATGCTTCGAAACAAGCTCGGCTACAGCCGTACTCAGCCTTGACTGCCATCAGTTGCGAGATGGCATCCAGCTGAGAGACTTTGGCACCTGCATAAAGAGGTTTCTTTGACGAGTCCAAGATATCCAAGAAGGCCTTTGTGGTTGCCTTCGGCTCCTCCGGTTCATTCTCTGAAGGTGTCGCATGTGCCATCTCTGCAACAATGACATCATCTAGCATGTCTCTGACCCCGTCGTCCTCATAACCACCGATGCGTTGTCGCATCACCTCCTCTCTACCACGGTCCCACTTGGCAAAGTTTATCTGCGGCATCTCAAAGTTTGGCATATATCCGTGCATGCGAAGGTGGTCAGACATGTCCTTCTCATCTTTACGGTGACGTCTTTCACATATCGCGCAGGGGCACTGTGGGATAATTCTCATTGGACGACAGAATATCTCCTTCAAAAACACATCGGTTCTCGCGACCCACTCTGCTGTAACTCGATTCCGGCGGATAAAACCACTGTACATCCACTGATTATCTGCCATCCTCTGCTTTATTGGAGCCACATAACAAAATTACGGATTCATTTAAATTAAGACGGTCAAATTTTTATTTTCTACCGTGTTGACGGCATTGAATCCACCTACATCTCTAATAGGTAAAGATAGGTCCTAATCCCACACGAGGATGTGTAGATTGAGTACGTTCTCCATGCTCTACCCTGTTCCGAGACAAAATTTCGGCAGCACCTCTCCGCTGTTCTCTAGATACACGTCTCGGCAAATAGCCGAGAGAATGTGCTCCGGAGAACAACGGGGAGGCGCCGCCGAAATCTTGTCTCGGAACGGGGTAGGGCATGGAGAACGTACCCAATCTACACATCCTCGGGCTGTCCGTGGAAAACGCTGGACAATCCGAAAGAGTTGCGGTGATAAATATGCAATTGAATGCATATATATCGATGCAACCCTTTCGGACGGGAGACGCCTAGGTTACGCGACTTGACGTGATAATTAAATCTAGTGACATGATTAAAAGAGAGTAGGAGGAGGTGTTGGATATGTAGCTCACCCTCGGCTGTAGAGGAAGTAGTCGAACAGCGGCAGGATCACGGACCAACAACTTCGACGACGATGACTCCAAAGAGATGCAACACCACAAAGCCTGCAAATTTTACCGACAAAACAATTTAGATCATCACATCAAATATCTATTTTTTAGCAAGACCATCAACATCTTCATTATTAATATGTGTTTCCCCCCTCCGTGCGTTTTTTAGCAAGTTAACATTTTGTAGCCAAACGTTTTTTTCTCAAATACTATTTTTCTCATTATCTATTTTTATCAAGACCATCTACATCCATCTAGCAACAGCAGCAGCATCATCATTCATCATTCATTAACATTTTTAGCATGTTAACATTAACAGCAACAACATCATCATTCATCTACATAACATCATCATTCATCCATCTAACAACATCATCAATCATCATCAATAAATCATCATCATAAATCACCATCTAACATCTAACATCATCAATTATCATCATCATTCATCCATCCATCAAAAAAACTAAGAGATTTAGTTAAAAAAAAGAAGAAAGAGATGAGGCAGAGAGGAGCTCACGTAGGGGGGGGGGACGTGGCCGGCGCGGGGCGGTGGCCGTGGAGGGTCCGGTGCGGGGCGGCCGGCGCTGGGGAGGGGCCGGGGCGGCGGCGGTGGTCGTGGAGGGGCCGGGCGGGGCGGGGTGGCGGCTGGGGAGGGGCCGGTGCGGGGCGGTGGTCGGGGGAGGGGCCGGGGCGGGGCGGCGTCCGGGGCGGGGCGGCACAACCCACACGAAGACTCCCTCCGTTACTGCCCGACGTGGCCGTTTCCCCCCTCCGTGCGACGGCGGCGGCGACGTCGGTGAGGGGGGTCACACCACGGAGCCCCGTGGCGTGTGCTTGCACCCGGCACCGCACTTCCGGACGTGTAGGAGGGCCCAGATAAAGACCCGGCGGCATAGCTACCCCCCCAACTACACCCGCCCCGTCTAACCCTGCGAGAGTTGACCGAGCGGTCTACGCCTTTGACTTTCGCCGGACGGGGTTCGACCGATGGACATTTTCACCTGGATGTGATAGCCCAGCCCCTAGGTACACTTCGTATCAAGGTCTGGGCACAACCCACACCAAGATTCCCTCCGTTACTGCCCGACGTGGCCGTTTCCCCCCTCCGTGCGACGGCGGCAGCGACGTCGGTGAGGGCGGTCACACCACGGAGCCGCGTGCCGTGTGGTTGCACCCGGCACCGCACTTCCGGACGTGTAGGAGGGCCCAGATAAAGACCCGGCGGCATAGCTACCCCCCCCCAACTACACCCGTCCCGTCTAACCCTGCGAGAGATGACCGGGCGGTCTACGCCTTTGACTTTCGCCGGACGGGGTTCGACCGATGGACATTTTCACCTGGATGTGATAGCCCAGCCCCTAGGTATACTTCGTATCAAGGTCCGGGCACAACCCACACCAAGATTCCCTCCGTTACTGCCCGACGTGGCCGTTTCACCCCCCCCCCCGTGCGACGGCGGCGGAGACGTCGGTGAGGGGGGTCACACAACGGAGCCGCGTGCCGTGTGCTTGCACCCGCCACCGCACTTCCGGACATGTAGGAGGGCCCAGATAAAGACCCGGCGGCATAGCTACCCCCCCCCAACTACACCCGTCCCGTCTAACCCTGCGAGAGATGACCGGGCGGTCTACGCCTTTGACTCTCGCCGGACGGGGATCGACCGATGGACATTTTCACCTGGATGTGATAGCCCAGCCCCTAGGTATACTTCGTATCAAGCTCCGGGCACGACCCACACCAAGATTCACTCCGTTACTGCCCGACGTGGCCGTTTCACCCCCCCCATGCGACGGCGGCGGAGACGTCGGTGAGGGGGGTCACACAACGGAGCCGCGTGCCGTGTGCTTGCACCCGCCACCGCACTTCCGGACGTGTAGGAGGGCCCAGATAAAGACCCGGTGGCATAGCTACCCCCCCCAACTACACCCATCCCGTCTAACCATGCGAGAGTTGACCGGGTGGTCTACGCCTTTGACTTTCGCCGGACGGGGTTCGACCGATGGACATTTTCACCTGGATGTTATAGCCTAGCCCCTAGGTACACTTCGTATCAAGATCCGGGCACAACCCACACCAAGATTCCCTCCGTTACTGCCCGACGTGGCCGTTTCCCCCCTCCGTGCAACGGCGGCGGCGACGTCGGTGAGGGGGGTCACACCACGGAGCCCCGTGTCGGGTGCTTGCACCCGGCACCGCACTTCCGGACGTGTAGGAGGGCCCAGATAAAGACCCGGTGGCATAGCTACCCCCCAACTACACCCATCCCGTCTAACCATGCGAGAGTTGACCGGGCGGTCTACGCCTTTGACTTTCGCCGGACGGGGTTCGACCGATGGACATTTTCACCTGGATGTTATAGCCTAGCCCCTAGGTATACTTCGTATCAAGGTCCGGGCACAACCCACACCAACATTCCCTCCATTACTGCCCGACGTGGCCGTTTCACCCCCTCCCCCGTGCGACGGCGGCGGCGACGTCGGTGGGGGGGTCACACAACGGAGCCGCGTGCCGTGTGCTTGCACCCGCCACCGCACTTCCGGACGTGTAGGAGGGCCCAGATAAAGACCCGGCGGCATAGCTACCCCCCCAACTACACCCGTCCCGTCTAACCCTGTGAGAGTTGACCGGGCGGTCTACGCCTTTGACTTTCGCCGGACGGGGTTCGACCGATTGACATTTTCACCTGGATGTGATAGCCCAGCCCCTAGGTACACTTCGTATCAAGGTCCGGGCACAACCCACACCAAGATTCCCTCCGTTACTGCCCGACGTGGCCGTTCCCCCCATCCGTGCGACGGCGGCGGCAACGTCGGTGAGGGGGGTCACACCACGGAACCACGTGCCGGGTGCTTGCACCCGCCACCGCACTTCCGGACGTATAGGAGGGCCCAGATAAAGACCCGGCAGCATAGCTACCCCCCCCAACTACACCCGTCCCGTCTAACCCTGCGAGAGTTGACCGGGAGGTCTACGCCTTTGACTTTCGCCGGACGGGGTTCGACCGATGGACATTTTCACCTGGATGTGATAGCCCAGCCCCTAGGTACACTTCGTATCATGGTCCGGGCACAACCCACACCAAGATTCCCTCCGTTACTGATCGACGTGGCCGTTTCCCCCCTCCGTGCGACGGCGGCGGCGACGTCGGTGAGGGGGGTCACACCACGGAGGCCCGTGCCGTGTGCTTGCACCCGGCACCGCACTTCCGGACGTGTAGGAGGGCCCAGATAAAGACCCGGCGGCATAGCTACCCCCCAACTACACCCGCCCCGTCTAACCCTGCGAGAGTTGACCGAGCGGTCTACGCTTTTGACTTTCGCCGGACGGGGTTCGACCGATGGACATTTTCACCTGGATGTGATAGCCCAGCCACTAGGTACACTTCGTATCAAGGTACGGGCACAACCCACACCAAGATTCCCTCCATTACTGCCCGACGTGGCCATTTCCCCGCTCCGTGCGACGGCGGCGGCGACGTCGGTGAGGGGGGTCACACCACGGAGCCGCGTGCCGTGTGGTTGCACCCGGCACCGCACTTCCGGACGTGTAGGAGGGCCCAGATAAAGACCCGGCGGCATAGCTACCCCCCCCCAACTAGACCCGTCCCGTCTAACCCTGCGAGAGATGACCGGGCGGTCTACGCCTTTGACTCTCGCCGGACGGGGTTCGACCGATGGACATTTTCACCTGGATGTGATAGCCCAGCCCCTAGGTATACTTCGTATCAAGCTCCAGGCACGACCCACACTAAGATTCCCTCCGTTACTGCCCGACGTGGCCGTTTCACCCCCCCATGCGATGGCGGCGGAGACGTCGGTGAGGGGGGTCACACAACGGAGCCGCGTGCCGTGTGCTTGCACCCGCCACCGCACTTCCGGACGTGTAGGAGGGCCCAGATAAAGACCCGGCGGCATAGCTACCCCCCCCCCCCCCCAACTACACCCGTCCCGTCTAACCCTGCGAGAGTTGAGCGGGCGGTCTACGCCTTTGACTTTCGCCGGACGGGGTTCGACCGATAGACATTTTCACCTGGATGTGATAGCCCAGCCCCTAGGTACACTTCGTATCAAGATCCGGGCACAACCCACACCAAGATTCCCTCCGTTACTGCCCGACGTGGCCGTTTCCCCCCTCCGTGCAACGGCGGCGGCGACGTCGGTGAGGGGGGTCACACCACGGAGCCCCGTGTCGGGTGCTTGCACCCGGCACCGCACTTCCGGACGTGTAGGAGGGCCCAGATAAAGACCCGGCGGCATAGCTACCCCCCCAACTACACCCGTCCCGTCTAACCCGGCGAGAGTTGACCGGGCGGTCTACGCCTTTAACTTTCGCCGGACGGGGTTCGACCGATGGACATTTTCACCTGGATGTTATAGCCCAGCCCCTAGGTATACTTCGTATCAAGGTCCGGGCACAACCCACACCAACATTCCCTCCATTACTGCCCGACGTGGCCGTTTCACCCCCCCCCCCCCGTGCGACGGCGGCGGCGACGTCGGTGAGGGGGGTCACACAACGGAGCCGCGTGCCGTGTGCTTGCACCCGCCACCGCACTTCAGGACGTGTAGGAGGGCCCAGATAAAGACCCGGCGGCATAGCTACCCCCCCCCCCCAACTACACCCGTCCCGTCTAACCCTGCGAGAGTTGACCGGGCGGTCTACGCCTTTGACTTTCACCGGACGGGGTTCGACCGATGGACATTTTCACCTGGATGTGATAGCCCAACCCCTAGGTACACTTCGTATCAAGATCCGGGCACAACCCACACCAAGATTCCCTCCGTTACAGCCCGACGTGGCCGTTCCCCCCCTCCGTGCGACGGGGGCGGCGACGTCGGTGAGGGGGGTCACACCACGGAGCCCCGTGCCGGGTGCTTGCACCCGGCACCGCACTTCCGGACATGTAGGAGGGCCCGGATAAAGACCCGGCGGCATAGCTACTCCCCCCAACTACACCCGTCCCGTCTAACCCTGCGAGAGTTGACCGGGCGGTCTATGCCTTTGACTTTCGCCGGACGGGGTTCGACCGATGGAAATTTTCACCTGGATGTGATAGCCCAGCCCCTAGGTATACTTCGTATCAAAGTCCGGGCACAACCCACACCAAGATTCCCTCCATTACTGCCTGACGTGGCCGTTTCCCCCTCCGTGCGACGGCGGTGGCGACGTCGGTGAGGGGGGTCGCACCACGGAGCCGCGTGCCGTGTGCTTGCACCCGCCACCGCACTTCCGGACGTGTAGGAGGGCCCAGATAAAGACCCGGCGGCATAGCTACCCCCCCCAACTACACCCGTCCCGTCTAACCCTGCGAGAGATGACCGGGCGGTCTACGCCTTTGACTCTCGCCGGACGGGGATCGACCGATGGACATTTTCACCTGGATGTGATAGCCCAGCCCCTAGGTATACTTCGTATCAAGCTCCGGGCACGACCCACACCAAGATTCACTCCGTTACTGCCCGACGTGGCCGTTTCACCCCCCCCCATGCGACGGCGGCGGAGACGTCGGTGAGGGGGGTCACACAACGGAGCCGCGTGCCGTGTGCTTGCACCTGCCACCGCACTTCCGGACGTGTAGGAGGGCCCAGATAAAGACCAGGCGGCATAGCTACCCCCCCAACTACACCCGTCCCGTCTAACCCTGCGAGAGTTGAGCGGGCGGTCTACGCCTTTGACTTTCGCCGGATGGGGTTCGACCGATGGACATTTTCACCTGGATGTGATAGCCCAGCCCCTAGGTACACTTCGTATCAAGATCCGGGCACAACCCACACCAAGATTCCCTCCGTTACTGCCCGACGTGGCCGTTTCCCCCCTCCGTGCAACGGCGGCGGCGACGTCGGTGAGGGGGGTCACACCACGGAGCCCCGTGTCGGGTGCTTGCACCCGGCACCGCACTTCCGGACGTGTAGGAGGGCCCAGATAAAGACCCGGCGGCATAGCTACCCCCCCCAACTACACCCGTCCCGTCTAACCCGGCGAGAGTTGACCGGGCGGTCTACGCCTTGGACTTTCGCCGGACGGGGTTCGACCGATGGACATTTTCACCTGGATGTTATAGCCTAGCCCCTAGGTATACTCCGTATCAAGGTCCGGGCACAACCCACACCAACATTCCCTCCATTACTGCCCGACGTGGCCGTTTCACCCCCACCCCCCGTGCGACGGCGGCGGCGACGTCGGTGAGGGGGGTCACACAACGGAGCCGCGTGCCGTGTGCTTGCACCCGCCACCGCACTTCAGGACGTGTAGGAGGGCCCAGATAAAGACCCGACGGCATAGCTACCCCCCCCAACTACACCCGTCCCGTCTAACCCTGCGAGAGTTGACCGGGCGGTCTACACCTTTGACTTTCACCGGACGGGGTTCGACCGATGGACATTTTCACCTGGATGTGATAGCCCAACCCCTAGGTACACTTCGTATCAAGATCCGGGCACAACCCACACCAAGATTCCCTCCGTTACTGCCCGACGTGGCCGTTCCCCCCCCTCCGTGCGACGGGGGCGGCGACGTCGGTGAGGGGGGTCACACCACGGAGCCCCGTGCCGGGTGCTTGCACCCGGCACTGCACTTCCGGACATGTAGGAGGGCCCAGATAAAGACCCGGCGGCATAGCTACTCCCCCCAACTACACCCGTCCCGTCTAACCCTGCGAGAGTTGACCGGGCGGTCTATGCCTTTGACTTTCGCCGGACGGGGTTCGACCGATGGAAATTTTCACCTGGATGTGATAGCCCAGCCCCTAGGTACACTTCGTATCAAGGTCCGGGCACAACCCACACCAAGATTCCCTCCATTACTGCCCGACGTGGCCGTTTCCCCCTCCGTGCGACGGCGGTGGCGACGTCGGTGAGGGGGGTGACACCACGGAGCCGCGTGCCGTGTGCTTGCACCCGCCACCGCACTTCCGGACGTGTAGGAGGGCCCAGATAAAGACCCGGCGGCATAGCTACCCCCCCCAACTACACCCGTCCCGTTTAACCCTGCGAGAGTTGACCGGGCGGTCTACGCCTTTCACTTTCGCCGGACGGGGTTCGACCGATGGACATTTTCACCTGGATGTGATAGCCCAGCCCAAAGGTACACTTCGTATCAAGATCCGGGCACAACCCACACCAAGATTCCCTCCGTTACTGCCCGACGTGGCCGTTCCCCCCCCCCTCCGTGCGACGGGGGCGGCGACGTCGGTGAGGGGGGTCACACCATGGAGCCCCGTGCCGGGTGCTTGCACCCGGCACCGCACTTCCGGACGTGTAGGAGGGCCCAGATAAAGACCCGGTGGCATAGCTACTCCCCCCCAACTACACCCGTCCCGTCTAACCCTGCGAGAGTTGACCGGGCGGTCTATGCCTTTGCCTTTCGCCGGACGGGGTTCGACCGATGGACATTTTCACCTGGATGTGATAGCCCAGCCCCTAGGTACACTTCGTATCAAGGTCCGGGCACAACCCACACCAAGATTCCCTCCATTACTGCCCGATGTGGCCGTTTCCCCCTCCGTGCTTCGGCGGCGGCGACGTCGGTGAGGGGGGTCACACCACGGAGCCGCGTGCCATGTGCTTGCACCCGCCACCGCACTTCCGGACGTGTAGGAGGGCCCAGATAAAGACCCGGCGGCATAGCTACCCCCCCCAACTACACCCGTCCCGTCTAACCCTGCGAGAGTTGACCAGGCGGTCTACGCCTTTGACTTTCGCCGGACGGGGTTCGACCGATGGACATTTTCACCTGGATGTGATAGCCCAGCCCCTAGGTACACTTCGTATCATGGTCCGGGCACAACCCACACCAAGATTCCCTCCGTTACTGCCCGATGTGGCCGTTTCCCCCTCCGTGTGACGGCGGCGGCGACGTCGGTGAGGGGGGTCACACCACGGAGGCACGTCGATTAATGGAATTTTTTTTGAAAAAAATTTATATATATAAAAAAGAATTAATAAAATTGAACGTAGATATGCCGACGGTCGACGCCTTTGATATGCCGACGGTTAAGCCGACAGTTAAGCCGTCGGCATACCTCTCCGCGCCACGTCATCGATCCGCGGCACCGTGGACCCGAAGGTATGCCGACGGCAACCGTCGGCATATCTTCGGGCCCACGGTGCCGCGGATCGATGACGTGGCGCGGAGAGGTATGCCGATGGTCGACGTTAGGGCCGTCGGCATACGTTTGATGGCGGCAACCAGCTGTTAGAACCGGGGCAGCCGGGCCCACGCATATGCCGACGGTGACGCTACGTCGACGGCCACCGTAGGCATAGATGGAGGTATGCCGACGGCCACCGTAGGCACAGATGGAGGTATGCCGACGGCCTGGATACGCCGACGGTCGCCCATCGGCCGTCGGCATACTGCCTTATATGCCGACGGTGGCCATCGGCATAGACGAGGCCGTCGGCGTCGGCATAAATTCCGGTAGTGCTCCTAACAGAAGCACATCGGTGGGCAAATCCACAACCCCAGGCTGGGTGAGCTACGTTGAAGATGACATGCATGGCGGCAGCAGAAGCTCAGTAATGAAGCATGGCGGCAGCTGAAGCCCAGTAATGGCGACAGCAGCGGCCCAGGTACGTCGGCTAGCTCGCTCGCCCGGAGTACCTGAGCAATCGCTGGAGCACCGGTACATCTCTGGTGCGCTTGTTTGTATATGTTGATCCGACGGTGGATGACCTTAAATCGCTCATCGCTGTGAGGGCCCTATGTACAGTAGCTAGGTAGCTGAGTTATACTCCATTGTTTAGTAGTAGTAATAATTTCCCAGGATCTACAACACTCTTTTTAGGGCGGATCCCCACTTCTTGTTGCTACTACCTATGTCGGAGTCTCGGAGATGAGCAACAACAATTCGAGTGATCAATAGATAGACCCTAGCTAGCTAGTGAGGACCGTGTGAAAGGAGGACGCAGGCACGGTCACTTCATGTATGTATCGCTGGTCGGTTCCAAGTTCCAACCAACCAGTCACTGGCAGTAGTAAAGCCAAAGGACACAACTCGCCAGTGGTAGCGGCTTCGTGTTTACTCCTACATGCCTACTTCTGGCTTAATTTAACCATTCCGCTTTGCTCCTCTTTTGTTCATTTGGGTCGGGCCGCGTGGACGTTGCCCTAGGCTTCCTCGCGGTGTCCTAGGCGCCCTCTTCGTCCAAGCCAGGGCTAGTGAGGTCCACCAACTCCAGCGCCGAGGCAGCCCAGGGGAACGTCGCCTCCCAGGCACGGGTTGCGTTCTGCGCCGGCTGGCTTGCTTCACCGCGGGAACGACGACGCTCCTCCTCTAACTCCCGGCGCGCCTCATCCTCCTCCCATACCTAGCGGGCATCACGCTCCTCCTCCTCACGTTCGGCTTGCATGAGGCGCTCGGCCTTTGCCCGCTCCGCCGCCAGGTGGCGCTGCCTCCGGTGCTCGAGGTACACCGCCTCCTGTGTCTCTAGCCTATTAAATAAGCTCCCGGGGCAATGAGAAACACCTCGTTTGTTGGACCACTCGTCTCCCTAGCGGCACGAAAGCCAAGGAAAATTATAAATTATAAACAGGGACCACTATTGGTAGCCCCCAATGGAGCCCAGCTATCCGAAGTAGTTCAATGCTCGAACCGTCCGGGGAAGAAGTCGAGACTTCGGGTCCGAACACTGTGAACCATGAAAGAACTTGACTGCCAAGCCGAATAGGTCAAGCGCAGGAAACTGATCCGAGGAGAATGGTTATCCCCGACGTTGGAGATTAGTTCAGGGGCTACTGAGGGTGTCCCGGACTAGGGGGTACTTGCGCGAAGTGTTTACTCCTATGGACCGAACTAGGGCCCACTAAAGCCACGGCCTGGAGGAAGCCTGAGACTTCGTCGTAAGCAAGATGGAAACTGCCGAAGACCTAACGTACACTCCAAGGACAACTTTCGTATCGACATGTTTATCTCTAGTTGGCAACCAACCTAATGTGTAACCTAGGTACCCCGGATGTCTATATTAGCCAATGGTTTTAGCCTGTAGGGACACGATTACTCACCTTAGGGTTTTAAGCACAAACACAAGATCTCGAGGTAGATCATCGTGTACTCGATACCTCATCATATCAATATAATCAAGAAGGACGTAGGGTTTTACCTCTTTAAGAGAGCCCGAACCTGGGTAAACATCGTCTCCTTTGTCTCATGTTCCCCATTGATGCCAGATCCACAACTCGGTACCCCCTACCCAGGATCAGGCGGTTTTAGTACCGACACCGGTCGTATCTGGTCAGTGTGCCACATAGGATTTGACCCACGAGTAGACCACCTTTTCTCTTTCTTTACTCTTTCTTTTCCTTGTCTTCCAAGCACATGCATGTGACCAGACATAGGAAAAATGAGAGGCATGATTGTGCGCGTGCTGATCCTAAGTAATCGTTGTTCTTCATTGGATTCCTCCGGAATTACTTCGTTAGGATTGAAGAATTGCTGCAATTCTTCCTGAATAGACTCGATTCTCCCGTCGAGAGTTTCTTTGAAAGTCTTACCTAAACTCTTCCGACTGAATATGAGAAAGCCTATAAAACAACAAGCTACTATCATTTCTTCATTATAGATTGAGATCTTCTTCAGACTTGATGCACAAATAGATGGAATAGCAGCAAATAGCATATTTCTATCCTTCATATCCGTAGAAATCAATCTCATCTCTAGGTAACTCCATCTTTTTCAGCTCTGCTCCCGAAAAGAGAAAGGAGACTGAGATAGGGGTTGTCCTTGGTTTTTCCAAGGAAAGCCTGATTTAGCATGTAACGTGAACATGAGTGGACACCCACACAATCTCGATTTGAAGAAAAAGTACCATACCATAGTAGTTTTTAGGAGGCATGATTGCGCGCGTGGGCAAATAGAGGCTCAAAACGCACATGCGCGAACAATGACCGAGCGCGTCCATGAACGTTTGAGGGGTCAAATTTGCCGGATATGGATGCCCTTCCAGTCCCTAATACCACACGAGCACCGATAAACCAACAATACTCCTATCTCCAATACCAATCCTATCCCAACCATATCCTAGACGAGCTCTTTGCGTACGTGGAAGAGAAAGAGCAACTCTTAATCGACATTGGGCGTCTCGATCTACTCAATGTACCAGGTCTTTGTCTACATCTTCGCATTCCATCACCTACGGAGAGTGAAGAACACTTCTTATACATAGAGCAGATGTAATGAGAGATGGAAGGGGAGTACACACGATGGGAAGCATACATTACGGAATAAGAAATGAACGAAACCCTAGTCGTTGGGGGTTTCCGTAAGCTGGGTGCGGATAGCCCCCCACGTCGCTCCCGCTCGGGCGACTAAAGCAGGGACGAAACCCTAACCGTTGGGGGCTCTCCTTCCTTCTCTCCCTCCCTCCGTCGCCTTGGAAGGACGCCGCCGGCCTTTAGCTCAGGGGCCGATGGCGGTGACGGGGGCCTCCCTCTCTCCTGCGCCATGGGGGTGGTGCGGAGTCCCGCGGCATGAGAAGGCGCGGCGGGCGTCCCTGCCTTGATCGACGGCGATGCGTCAGCTGGCTTTGCTTCGGGAGGAGATGGTTGCGGGCGCGGCGCCCTGCCTTGCTTTGGGCAGCGGTTTGGCTCCGTGCGGCGGTGACCGGATCTGCAGCGACGGGCCATCTAACCTCGGGTCGGCGGCGTCGGCATGGATGGTCTGGTGGACGAGTCGACGCCATGAGTGGTCTGGCCTCCGAACAGATCTGATCCGACCGGTGCGGTCTGCTCGCTGTGCAGCGACTCATATCGGTGGTGACCCGTGCACACGATGCTTGATGGAGATTCGTCGAGCGGATCCGGGTGAAAACTTCGTTCTCGGCTTGTTGCCAAGACCGACGATGGCGGCACTCTTTTGTGTCGTTACCTTCTTGAAGGCATCGCCGTGGACAAGCTCTAGACCTCTATCCGCTACCTTCATGGGAAACCCTATATCAGTAGATCGGATGACGGTGGCGCTCTAGTGTCGTTTCCCTCTTGGGGGCGTCATTCTTGGAGGAGTACACGGGCTCGAGGGACCAGTGGACGGCTTCTTTGACGGAGCATCCTTCATCTTACACATTGACTTGATGCTGAGAATTAATTTTGAGAGCACAAAAGCACTGCTATATGTGTGTATGCAGTCCCACGCATGCATCACTGTTTAGTTTATGTTCCATTCAAATTCAAGCTGTTTGGGCAACATCTGTGTTATCGTTTCTATTCTTAAATAATGTTGCTGCGTTTGTATGTAAACATGCTAAAATTTCTTCACAAGCCCTTGTAAGTTTGATTAAAAATGCCCACGGGATGTGAATTGATTTTGACTAGGGCCGGTACGGTGCCCATGTCGTCGTCGCATCTCTTGATTCTTTTTACGGTTTTGCTAAAACTCAGCTAGCTGAGAAATAAATTGGTCTCATTCACTTTCCTGGCCATCCGATCTAAAGGTGTGAAGATTCGTGCGCTTTTTTTTTTCATGCAGCGACGAGCATGCGGCAGCCCAAGTTGTTTCATTTTGTTGGCCTGCTTGTCCGCGCTGTAGCGACATGCACTACCTAACTACCACAGTCCACACACATGTCTACTTTTTTGTCTGCTTTTCTTATGTCTACAGGTTAATAGGGAAAAACTACCATGTCGTTCCTCATTCCGGTGACTAATCTTTCTTCTTTTTTGGCTGATTTTTTTCTATTGTTATCATTTCATTTCTTTTCTTTTTTCTTTTTCTAGTTTTTGTTATTTTTTTCATTCTTTATATGTAAACACTTGAAACTAATTCTAGTTCGATGAGGCTTTTTTTCCAAAAAAATGGGTGAGATTTTGTGAATTTTGGAATGTACAACTAGATAAATCTATTTTTACCTTCATTTTTTTTCAAGGGTCACTGCAAACGGTGTAAACCGACTGCGATTGCATGGGCACAAAGCTAGTGCAACTAGGGTCGGGAGTTTTTTTTTCCGGGCTAGTTGCATGTCCACCACTAGACATGCAACTGCAACTGTTATAATCCGACTGCAACTGCATGAGCACAAAGCGACTGCAACCGAGGTCTGGGGAGGGGGTTGTTATGTGAGTTGCGTAAGCAGCACTAGGCATGCACCTACAAACGGTGTAACCCGACTGCAACTGCATGGGCACAAAGATAGTACAACTTGAGCCGGGAGGTTTTTTTGGGGGCTAGTTGCATGTCCACCACTAGACATGCAGCTGCAACTATTATAACCCGACTGCAACTGCATGAGCACAAAGCGACTGCAACCGAGGTTGGGGGTTGTTGTGCGAGTTGCATGCAACAACAAACGGTGTAACCCGGATGCAACTGCATGGGCACAAAGCGAGTGCGACTTGGGCTGGGAGGGTTTTTTTGGGGGCTAGTTGCATGTCCACCGCTAGACATGCAGCTGCAACTGGTTATAACCCGACTGCAACTGCATGAGCACATATAGACTGCAACTAAGGTCGGGGGAGGGGGTTGTTGTGAGAGTTGCATGTCTACCAATAGACATGCAACTGCAAGCATTGTACCCCAACTGCAACTGGATGGGTACAAAAGACTGCAACTAAAGTCAAAAGAAGGGTTGTCGGTCCAGTTGCATATCCATCACTACGCATGTAATTGCAAGCGTTGTAACCTGGCCGCAACTACATGGGTAGAAAGTGACTACAAATGCGAAGCATGAAGGGTTTACAACTTGTCCAATTTTTATCTTCGCATCACATATGTAGATTCTATCATGTTTCCCTTTTTATAGAACATTTTAATTTATATTTTTGGATTATTTTTTTTGCTTGGTTTTATGAAATTATATTCACTGGCATGCACGTTCTAGCTACTCTTCACACACACACACACACACACACACACACAACGCAACTCCGGTGTGTCCCATAAAAAAACCAACACATTGTTTTGTTTAAGAACACACAGTTGTTGGAAAGAAAAACAACTGCATAGACTGTCATACAATGAGAGAGAGAGAGAGAAAGACGTAGCCAGCATAGAAAAAACAAGTCCAAGAAGGCCTAACAAAGCAACTACACATCCTGCATATAAAAAGAAAGAAAAAATAAATCAACTACAACCAAGCGGATCAGCCCAGCCCAACAAACCAGGGGACGAGAGGGTGGCTGAGCGACAAAGAAATGGTAGTTTAAAATGAGCACCACGTCAGATGACGTAATCTGACTGAGACCAAATTATGTCTCAGTCAGCTGAGTTCTAGGCGGTCCCTTCTTTTTACGGTTTTGCTGAAACTCTGCTAGCTGAGTTCTAACTATGGTCTCGGTCACTTTTATGGCCCTCCGATTGTCATGCCAAGATTCGTCTTGTCTTTTTTTTACTGTGTCCCGTCTTTTGTTAATTGCAGGAGCGACGATGCATGGCTCGTCTCGTATGAGGATCAGCCCATGTGCATGAGTTTTATCCAGGCCTTTTGCTTATTTAGACGAGCTGACTGTGGCCTTTATTTTTCTTGTTTTTTAATGGAGGAAAAAGAAAGATGGGGTCTAAGGATGCGATGCTGCTAGCATTTTCCATATTTTGTCATTTGTTCACTATAGTTTCTAGGGGTAAACTCTTTTTCTTTTCTTTCTTTTGCGGGTGAGGGGTAAGCTCTTTGTAATTTCTTTTTCTTTTTACCTTCTTTGCATGAGAAATTGCTGTATTTTTTCTTTCTTTTTTTATTTCACTATATACAATAGACGATTGTTTCCCTATTTTTTTTTGATGATTTTAGTATATTTACTTTGTTTTAGCTTAAAATTCATTTGTTACTGGATATTCCAAATTGCTTAAGTTTTTAGTTTTGCAAAATTTGTCGTTTATATATTTTTTAATTTTTTTTACCGTGTGAACAAAATAATGAAATTGAGATTGAAAAAAGGGGCCGCAACTGTGGGGAGACGGGGGAGTTGTCGGGGTCACTTGCATGTCCACCGCTAGACATGCAACAACAAACGTTATAACTTGAATACAACTGCATGTTTTCAAGAGGGTCCGTAACTGCATGTTTTCAAGGCGGGGTCGTAAGTGCATATTTTCGGGGTGGGTCGCAAGTGCATGTTTATAAGGCGGGCTCGCAACTGTATGTTTACAAGGTGGGTCACAACTGCATGTGTTTTCAAGAGGGGCCGCAACTGCATGTTTTTAAGGTGAGTCGCAACTACATGTTCTTAAGGCAGGGTTGTAACTGTATGTTTCTTAGAGGGGCCGCAATTGCATGTTTTTAAAAGCAGAGTCGCAACTGCATGTTTTTAAGGTAGAGTCGCAATTGCATGTTTTCAAGATAGGCCACAACTGCATCTTTTTCAAAGTGAGCCGCAACCGCAAATTTTTAAGGAGGGGTCGCAACTGCATGTTTTTCAAGATGGGTCGCTGTTGGAAACATGCCCTAGAGGCAATAATAATGTGGTTATTATTATATTTCCATGTTCATGATAATCGTTTAGTATCCATGCTATAATTGTATTGATTGGAAACTCAAATACATGTGTGGGTACATAGACAACATTGTGTCCCTAGTATGCCTCTAGTAGACTAGCTCGTTGATCAAAGATGGTCAAGGTTTCCTGGCCATAGACATGAGAAGTCATTTGATAACAGGATCACGTCATTAGGAGAATGATGTGATGGACAAGACCCAAACTATGAACGTAGCATATGATCGTGTCAGTTTATTGCTATACTTTTCTGCATGTCAAGTATCTGTTCCTATGACCATGAGATCATGCAACTCACTGACACCGGAGGAATACCTTGTGTGTATCAAACGTCGCAACGTAACTGGGTGACTATAAAGATGCTCTACAGGTATCTCCGAGGGTGTCTGTTGAGTGGGCATGGATCAAGACTGGGATTTGTTACTCCGTGTGACGGAGAGGTATCTCAGGGCCCACTCGGTAATACAACATCACAATAAGGCTTGCAAGCAAAGTGACTAAAGAGTTAGCCACGGGATTTTGTATTACGGAACGAGTAAAGAGACTTGCCGATAATGAGATTGAACTAGGTATAGAGATACCGACGATCGAATATCGGGAAAGTAACATACCGAAGAACAAAGGGAACATCATACGGGATTAACTGAATCCTTGACATAGAGGTTCAACCGATAAAGATCTTCATAGAATATGTAGGAACCAATATGGGCATCCAGGTCCCGCTATTGGTTATTGACCGTAGAGGTGTCTCAGTCATGTCTACATAGTTCTCGAAGCCGCAGGGTCTGCACACTTAACATTCGGTGACGTTTCGGTAGTATTGAGATATATGTGTTGGTGGCCGAAGGTTGTTCGGAGTCCCGGATGAGATCCCGGACGTCACGAGGAGCTCCGGAATGGTCCGTAGGTAAAGATTTATATATAGGAAAGTGGTATTTGGGTTCCGGAAAAGTTTCGGGTATTTCCGGTAGTGTACCGGGAGAATGGGTTCCGGGGGTCCACCGGGTGGGGCCCACCCACCCCGGGGGGCCACATGGGCCCAAGAGGTGGCGCACCAGCCCCTAATGGACTGGGGAACCGACCCCATAAGGGCCCATATGCCCAAGAGGAAAAAAGGTGGAGAAAGGAAGGAATAGGACTCCTTCCTAGTATGAATCCACTTCCTAGTAGGAAGTGGATTGGACTCCTCCTTACCTTGGTTCGGCCGACCCCTAGGGGAAACCCTAG
Organism: Elymus sibiricus; assembly: GCA_039707655.1. Taxonomy (NCBI): domain Eukaryota; kingdom Viridiplantae; phylum Streptophyta; class Magnoliopsida; order Poales; family Poaceae; genus Elymus; species Elymus sibiricus. Next base: position 400,366,202 of record CM077663.1, on the reverse strand, counting down.
GGAGGCTTGCTCCTCCCTCTCCCTCCTATATATACTAGAGGAATAGAGCCCCAAAACCCACGGCCACGTGCTAGTTCTCTATTCTCTAGTTCCCCCACCAAATAGATTCCGGTAGTGCTTAGGCGAAGCCCTGCCGGGATAACTCCACCATCACCACCACCACGCCGTCGTTCTGCTGGAGATCTCATCTACCTCTCTACCCCCTCTTGCTGGATCAAGAAGGCGGAGATCGTCATCGAGCTGTATGTGTGCTGAACGCGGAGGTGTCGTCCGTTCGGCGCTAGATCGTGATTGGATCGTGGGACGGCTTGCGATTTGGATCGCGAAGACGTTCGACTACATCAACCGCGTTTCTTAACGCTTCCCGCTTAGCAATCTACAAGGGTATGTAGATCCACTCTCCCTCTCTTAGATGCTCATCACCATGGATAGGTCTTGCTTGTGCGTAGGAAATTTTTTGTTTCCCATGCAACGTTTCCCAAGAGTGGCATCATGAGCTAGGTCTATGCGTAGATGAGATCACGAGTAGAACACAAAGGAGTTTGTGGGCGTTGATGCTCAGATTGCTTCCTCCCTTGGCCTTTTCTTGATTCATCGGTATTGTGGGATGAAGCGGCCCGGACCAACCTTACATGTACGCTTACGAGAGACCGGTTCCGTCAACTGACATGTGACTTTGTTGCATAAAGATGGCTGGCGGGTGTCTGTCTCTCCCACTTTAGTTGGATCGGATTCGACAAAGGCGGTCCTTGAGAAGGTTGAATAGCAATTTTTGTATCACCGTTGTGGTTTTTGCGTAGGTAAGAATCGTTCTTGCTAGATACCCGTAGCAGCCACGTAAAACATGCAACAACAATTAGAGGACGTCTAACTTGTTTTTGCAGGGTATGTTGTGATGTGATATGGCCAATTACATGATGAGATATATGTGATGTATGAAATGATCATGTTTTGTATAGAATATCACGACTTGCATGTCGATGAGTACGGCAACCGGTAGGAGCCATAGGATTGTCTTTAATTTATTTTCGCCGTTTTTGCTTTACTTTATCGCTATGAGTTAGCAATAGTCGTAGAAGCAACAGTTGGCGCGACAACCTCATGGCGACACGTTGATGGAGATCAAGATGATGGAGATCATGGTGTCATGCCGGTGACGATGGAGATCATGCCAGTGCTTTGGAGATGGAGATCAAAAGCACAAGATCATGGCCATATCATGTCACTTATGATTTGCATGTGATGTTAATCCTTTTATGCATCTTATTATTCTTAGGACGACGGTAGCATTATAAGGTGATCCCTCACTAAAATTTCAAGATAAAATAGCGTTCTCCCCGAGTGTGCAACGTTGCGAAAGTTCGTCGTTCCGAGACACCACGTGATGATCGGGTGTGATAGACTCTACGTTCGCATACAACGGGTGCAAGCCAGTGTTGCATGTGCGGAACACTCAGGTTAAACTTGACGAGCCTAGCATGTACAGACATGGCCTCGGAACACAAGAGACCGAAAGGTCAAACATGAGTCATATAGTAGATATGGTCAACATCGAGATGTTCACCATTGAAACCACCTCATCTCACTTGATGATCGGACTTGGGTTGGTGAATTTGGATCATGTGACACTCGAATGACCCGAGGGATGTCAATTTGAGTGGGAGTTTTTAAGTAATATGATTAACTAAACTCATTATCTTGAACAATAGTCTAAGTTATCTTTGCAAAATTTATGTTGTAGATCAATGGCTCGCGCAGTAGTACCCCTGAATTTCAATGCGTTCCTAGAGAAAGCTAAGTTGAAAGATGATGGAAGTAACTTTGTAGACTAGGCCCGTAATCTGAGGATTATCCCCACGGCTTCCCAAAAGGCTTATGTCCTTGATGCACCGCTCGGTGAAACACCCGCTCCCGTAGAGTCTGCAGACGTTGCGAACGCCTGGCAGGCACGTTCTGATGATTACTCAATAGTTCAATGTGCAATGTTGAATGGCTTAGAACCAGGACTTCAAAGACGTTTTGAACGTCATGGAGCATATGAGATGTTCCAGGAGTTGAAGTTTATCTTTGAGAAGAATGCCCGGATCGAGAGGTATGAGACCTCCGATAAGTTCTATGCTTGCAAGATGGAGGAGAACGGGTCTGTCAGTGAACATGTGCTCAGAATGTCTGGGTATTCCAACCGTCTGGCGGAGTTGGGAATTGTTCTCCCGCCAGAGGCGATCACTGACAGAGTTCTTCAATCACTGCCATCTAGCTACAAAGGCTTCGTGTTGAACTATAACATGCAAGGGATGAACAAGTCAGTCGCTGAGCTGTTTGCGATGTTGAAAGTCGCTGAGTCTGAGATTCAGAAGGAGCATCAAGTGTTGATGGTCAATAAAACCACTAGTTTCAAGAAGAATGGCAAGGGCAAGAAGGGTAACTCCAAGAAGAGTGGCAAGGCAGTTGCCCCTCCCGTGAAGAAACCCAAGGCTGGACCCAAGCCATAAACTGAGTGCTTTCATTGCAAGGGAACTGGTCACTGGAAGCGGAACTGCCCCAAGTATCTGGCTGACAAGAAGGTGGCCAACACCAAACAAGGTATATATGATATACATGTTATTGATGTGTACCTTACCAACTCTTGTTGTAGTGCCTGGGTATTTGATACCGGTTCGGTTGCTCACATTTGCAACTCAAAACAGGAACTGTGGAATAGACGGAGGCTGGCAAAGGACGAAGTGACGATGCGCGTGGGAAATGGTTCCAAGGTTGATGTGATTGCCGTCGGCACGCTCACTCTTCGATTACCATCGGGATTAGTGATGAACCTAAATAATTGTTATTTATTGCGTGCGTTAAGCATGAACATTATATCTGGATCTTGTTTATTGCGAGACGGTTACTCATTTAAATCAGAGAATAATGGTTGTTCTATTTATATGAGTAATATCTTTTATGGTCATGCACCCAATGTGAGGGGTTTATTCTTATTGAATCTCGATAGTGATGATACACATGTTCATAACATTGATGCCAAAAGATGTAGAGTTGATAATGATAGTACCACTTTCTTGTGGCACTGCCGCTTAGGTCATATTGGTGTAAAACGCATGAAGAAGCTCCATGCTGATGGACTTTTGGAGTCACTTGATTTTGAATCACTTGACACATGTGAACCATGCCTCATGGGCAAAATAACTAAGACCCCATTCTCTGAAACAATGGAACGGGCAAGTGACTTGTTGGAAATCATACATACTGATGTATGCGGTCCGATGAGCATTGAGGCGCGCGGTGGATATCGTTATTTTCTCACCTTCACTGATGACTTAAGTAGATATGGGTATATTTACTTAATGAAACACAAGTCTGAAATGTTTGAAAAGTTCAAGCAATTTCAGAGTGAAGTTGAGAATCATCATAGCAAGAAGATTAAATTCCTACGATCTGATCGAGGAGGAGAATATCTGAGTTATGAGTTTGGCAGTCACTTAAGACAATGTGGAATTGTTTCACAATTGACACCGCCTGGAACACCACAGCGTAATGGTGTGTCCGAACGTCGTAATCGAACCTTATTGGATATGGTGCGTTCTATGATGTCTCTTGCCGATTTGCCACTATCGTTTTGTGGTTATGCATTAGAGACAGTTGCATTCACTTTAAATAGGGCACCATCGAAATCCGTTGAGATGACGCCTTATGAACTGTGGTTTGGCAAGAAACCAAAGTTGTCGTTTTTTAAAGTTTGGGGATGTGACGCTTATGTCAAAAAGCTTCAGCTTGAAATGCTGGAACCCAAAACGGAGAAATGCGTCTTTATAGGATACCAAAAAGAGACGGTTGGGTATACCTTCTATCTCAGATCCGAAGGCAAAGTGTTTGTCGCTAAGAACGGGTGATTTCTCGAGAAAGAGTTTCTCTCGAAAGAATTGAGTGGGAGGAAAATAGAACTTGATGAGGTTATTGAACCTTTGCTTCAACCCAGAGAGTAACGCGGCGCAGAAAGTTGTTTTTGTGGAGCCTACGTCAGTTGAAGAGGAAGTTAATGATGATGATCATGAAGCTTCGGATCAAGTTACTATCGAACCTCGTAGGTCGACAAGGACGCGTACTGCTCCTGAGTGGTACGGCAACCCTGTCTTAGAGGTCATGTTGTTGGACAACGATGAACCTACGAGCTATGGAGAAGCGATGATGGGCCCTGATTCCGAGAAATGGTTAAAGGCCATGAAATCCGAGATGGGATCCATGTATGAAAAAAAAGTATGGGCTTTGGAAGTATTACCTGAAGGGCGAAAGGCCATTCAGAACAAATGGATCTTTAAGAAGAAGACGAACGCGGACGGTAATATTAGCATCTATAAAGCTCGACTTGTGGCAAAGGGTTTTTCACAAGTTCAACGAATTGACTACGATGAGACATTCTCACCCGTAGCAATGCTTAAGTCCGTCAGAATCATGTTAGCAATAGCTGCCTTTTTCAATTATGAAATTTGGCAGATGGATGTCAAAACAGCGTTCCTTAACGGTTTCCTTAAGGAAGAGTTGTATATGATGCAACCAGAAGGTTTTGTCGATCCAGAGAATGCTGACAAAGTTTGCAAACTCCAGCGATCCATTTATGGACTCGTGCAAGCATCTCGGAGTTGGAATCTTCGCTTTGATGAGGTGATCAAAGCGTTCGGGTTTATACAAGTTTACGGAGAAGCTTGTATTTACAAGAAAGTGAGTGGGAGCTCTATAGCGTTTCTAATATTATATGTGTTGCGGAACGTTGCATGGGAAACAAAAATTTTCCTACGCACACACAAGATCTATCCATGGTGATGAGCATCTACAAGAAGGAGAGTGAATCTACATACCCTTGTAGATCGCTAAGCGGAAGCGTTTAAGAAACGCGGTTGATGTAGTCGAACGTCTCCGCGATCCAAATCGCACGTCGTCCCTCGATCCGATCACGAACTAGTGCCGAACGGACGACACCTCCGCGTTCAACACACGTACGGCTTGATGACGCCTTCACCTCCTCGATCCAGCGAGCGATGGTGAAGTAGTGGTTGAGTTCCAGCAGCACGACGGCGTGGTGATGGTGGTGAGGAACAATCTCTGCAGGGCTTCGCCAAGCGCTACGGAGATTATGACGGAGGAACTAGAGGGCTAGGGTTGCCGGCACACGGCTTGGGAAATCCTGATCGCTCCCGTGTGCTAGCCCTGCCCCTCTATTTATATGTTGAGCCTTGGGGTCTAAACTTGGAGTAAAAGCCTCCTCCAGGTCGGTTTTGCCCGCACAAGGTCGGTTTGGCCCGCAGGAAAAGAGTCCAACTCGGATCCCTGCCGAACCGCGCACAGCCGCGCACAAGCGGTAGTACCACTCACAAGCGGTAGTACCGCTTGGGCGGTAGTACCGCTTCACACAAGCGGTAGTACCGCTCGGGCGGTAGTACCGCTTCACAAAAGTGGTAGTACCGCTTACGCGGCTGCAAAACTACTTTTTGCACTTTCCAATACCTTGTGGGCTTTTATCCCTTGGCCCATATAAAGTGTTGTTGCACCCGAACACTTCGGTAAACATCCGGAACCCCTTCCGGTGAACTCTGGAACTCTTCCGGAGATCGAAACACTATTATCACATATATCAATCTTTACCTCCGGACTCTTCCGGAGATCCTCGTCATGTCCGGGATCTTATCCGAGACTTCCGAACAACTTTCGGTCACTAACATAATAACTCAATTATACTAATCGTCACCAAACGTTAAGTGTGTAGACCCTGCGGGTTCGAGAACTATGTAGACATGACCGAGACACCTCTACGGCCAATAACCAATAGCGGGACCTGGATGCCCATATTGGCTCCTACATATTCTACGAAGATCTTTATCGGTCGAACCTCTATGTCAAGGATTCAGTTAATCCCGTATGCTGTTCCCTTTGTTCTTCGGTATGTTACTTGCCCGAGATTCGATCGTCGGTATCTCTATACCTAGTTCAATCTCGTTACCGGCAAGTCTCTTTACTCGTTCCGTAATACAAGATCCTGTGGCTAACTCTTTAGTCACTTTGCTTGCAAGGCTCAATGTGATGTTGTATTACCGAGTGGGCCCTGAGATACCTCTCCGTCACACGGAGTAACAAATCCCAGTCTTGATCCATGCCAACCCAACAGACACCCTCGGAGATACCTGTAGAGCACCTTTATAGTCACCCAGTTACGTTGCGACGTTTGATACACACAAGGTATTCCTCCGGTGTCAGTGAGTTGCATGATCTCATGGTCAAAGGAACAGATACTTGACATGCAGAAAACAATAGCAATAAACTGACACGATCAAATGCTACGTTTACAGTTTGGGTCTTGTCCATCACATCATTCTCCTAATGATGTGATCCCGTTATCAAATGACATCTCATGTCAATGGCTAGGAAACCTTAACCATCTTTGATCAACGAGCTAGTCAACTAGAGGCTTACTAGGGACACAGTGTTGTCTATGTACCCACACATGTATTTGAGTTTCCAATCAATACAATTATAGCATGGATAATAAACGATTATCATTAACAAGGAAATATAATAATAACCAATTTATTATTGCCTCTAGGGCATATTTCCAACAGTCTCCCACTTGCACTAGAGTCAATAATCTAGTTCACATCACTATGTGATTTACATTGTAATGAATCGAACACCCATGCAGTTCTGGTGTTGTTCATGTTTAGCCCTTGGAAGAGGTTTAGTCATCGGATCTGCAACATTCAGATCCGTGTGTACTTTGCAAATATTTATGTCGTCCTCCTTGATGTAATCGCGGATGGAATTGAAACGTCGCTTTATGTGTCTGGTCCTCTTGTGAAATCTTGGTTCCTTGGCTAGAGCAATGGCACCAGTATTATCACAAAACAGAGTCATTGGGTTAAGTGCACTTGGCACTACTCCAAGATCTGTCATGAACTCCTTCATCCAGACACCTTCCTTCGCCGCCTCCGAGGCAGCGATGTACTCCGCTTCGCATGTAGAATCAGCTACCACGCTTTGCTTGGAACTGCACCAGCTAACCGCACCCCCATTAAGAATAAATACGTATCCGGTTTGCGACTTAGAGTCATCCGGATCAGTGTCAAAGCTTGCATCGATGTAACCCTTTACGACGAGCTCTTGATCACCTCCATAAACGAGAAACATGTCCTTAGTCCTTTTCAGGTACTTCAGGATATTCTTGACCGCCGTCCAGTGTTCCATTCCTGGATCACTTTGAAACCTTCCGACCATACTTATGGCAAGGCTGACATCGGGTCTTGTGCACAGCATTGCATACATGATAGAGCCTATGGCCGAAGCATAGGGGATGACACTCATCTTTTCTCTATCTTCTGCAGTCACTGGGCATTGAGTCTTACTCAACTTCACACCTTGCAAAACAGGCAAGAACCCCTTCTTGGACTGATCCATTTTGAACTTCTTCAAAATCTTATCAAGGTATGTGCTTTGTGAAAGTCCTATTAAGCGTCTTGATCTATCTCTATAGATCTTGATGCCTAATATGAAAGCAGCTTCTCCTAGGTCCTTCATTGAAAAACTCTTGTTCAAATATTCCTTTACGCTTTCCAGCATTTCTATATTGTTTCCAATCAGTAATATGTCATCCACATATAATATTAGAAACGCTATAGAGCTCCCACTCACTTTCTTGTAAATACAAGCTTCTCCGTAAACTTGTATAAACTCGAACGCTTTGATCACCTCATCAAAACGAAGATTCCAACTCCGAGATGCTTGCACCAGTCCATAAATGGATCGCTGGAGTTTGCAAACTTTGTCAGCATTCTCTGGATCGACAAAACCTTCTGGTTGCATCATATACAACTCTTCCTTAAGGTAACCGTTAAGGAACGCTGTTTTGACATCCATCTGCCAAATCTCATAATCGAAAAAGGCAGCTATTGCTAACATGATTCTGACGGACTTAAGCATCGCTACGGGTGAGAAGGTCTCATCGTAGTCTACTCCTTGAACTTGTGAAAAACCCTTTGCCACAAGTCGAGCTTTATAGACGGTGACATTACCGTCCGCGTCCGTCTTCCTCTTAAAGATCCATTTGTTCTGAATGGCCTTACGCCCTTCAGGTAATACTTCCAAAGTCCATACTTTGTTTTCATACATGGATCCCATCTCGGATTTCATGGCCTCTAACCACTTCTCGGAATCCGGGCCCATCATCGCTTCTCCATAGCTCGTAGGTTCATCGTTGTCTAACAACATGACCTCTAAGACAGGGTTGCCGTACCACTCGGGAGCAGTACGCGTCCTTGTCGACCTACGAGGTTCGATAGCAACTTGATCCAAAGCTTCATGATCATCATCATTAACTTCCTCTTCAGCTAATGTAGGCTCCACAGAAACAACTTTCTGCGCTGCACTACTCTCAGGTTGAAGTAAAGGTTCAACAACCTCATCAAGTTCTATCTTCCTCCCACTCAATTCTTTCGAGAGAAACTCTTTCTCAAGAAATGTTCCGTTTTTAGCGACAAACACTTTGCCTTCTGATCTGAGATAGAAGGTATACCCAACTGTCTCTTTTGGGTATCCTATGAAGACGCATTTCTCCGCTTTGGGTTCCAGCTTTTCAGGCTGAAGCTTTTTGACATAAGGATCACATCCCCAAACTTTAAGAAACGACAGCTTTGGCTTCTTGCCAAACTAAAGTTCATATGGTGTCGTCTCAACGGATTTCGATGGTGCCCTATTTAAAGTGAATGCAGCTGTCTCTAATGCATAACCCCAAAACGATAGTGGCAAATCGGCAAGAGACATCATAGATCGCACCATATCCAATAAGGTTCGATTACGACGTTCGGACACACCATTACGCTGTGGTGTTCCAGGCGGTGTTAATTGTGAAACAATTCCACACTGTCTTAAGTGACTGCCAAACTCATAACTCAGATATTCTCCTCCTCGATCAGATCGTAGGAATTTAATCTTCTTGTTACGATGATTCTCAACTTCACTCTGAAATTGTTTGAACTTTTCAAATGTTTCAGACTTGTGTTTCATTAAGTAAATATACCCATATCTACTTAAGTCATCAGTGAAGGTGAGAAAGTAACGATAACCACCGCGCGCCTCAGTACTCATCGGACCACACACATCAGTATGTATGATTTCCAATAAGTCACTTGCCCGTTCCATTGTTCCAGAGAACGGTGTTTTAGTCATCTTGCCCATGAGGCATGGCTCACATGTGTCAAGTGATTCAAAATCAAGTGACTCCAAAAGTCCATCAGCATGGAGCTTCTTCATGCGTTTTACGCCAATATGACCTAAACGGCAGTGCCACAAGAAAGTGGTATTATCATTATCAATTCTACATCTTTTGGCATCAATGTTATGAACATGTGTATCATTACTATCGAGATTCAATAAGAATAAACCCCTCACGTTGGGTGCATGACCATAAAAGATATTACTCATATAAATAGAACAACCATTATTCTCTGATTTAAATGAGTAACCGTCTCGCAATAAACAAGATCCAGATATAATGTTCATGCTTAACGCAGGCACCAAATAACACTTATTTAGGTTCATCTCTAATCCCGACGGTAATCGAAGAGCGAGCGTGCCGACGGCGATCACATCAACCTTGGAACCATTTCCCACGCGCATCGTCACTTCGTCCTTTGCCAGCCTCCGTCTATTCCGCAGTTCCTGTTTTGAGTTACAAATATGAGCAACCGCACCGGTATCAAATACCCAGGCACTACAACGAGAGTTGGTAAGGTACACATCAATAACATGTATATCATATATACCTTGTTTGTTGTTGGCCGCCTTCTTGTCAGCCAAATACTTGGGGCAGTTCCGCTTCCAGTGTCCAGTTCCCTTGCAATGAAAACACACAGTTTCTGGTATGGGTCCAGCCTTGGGTTTCTTCACGAGAGGAGCAACTGCTTTGCCACTCTTCTTGGAGTTACCCTTCTTACCCTTGCCATTTTTCTTGAAACTAGTGGTTTTATTGACCATCAACACTTGATGCTCCTTCTGAATTTCAGACTCAGCGGCTTTCAGCATCGCAAACAGCTCGGCGACTGACTTGTTCATCCCGTGCATGTTATAGTTCAACACGAAGCTCTTGTAGCTAGGTGGCAATGATTGAAGAACTCTGTCAGTGATAGCCTCTGGCGGAAGGGGCATCCCTAACTCAGCCAGACGGGTGGAGTACCCAGACATTCTGAGCACGTGTTCACTGATAGACCCGTTCTCCTCCATCTTGCAAGCATAGAACTTATCGGAGATCTCATATCTCTCGATCCGGGCATTCTTCTGAAAGATAAACTTCAATTCCTGGAACATCTCATATGCTCCATGACGTTCAAAACGTCTTTGAAGTCCCGGTTCTAAGCCATACAACATTGCACATTGAACTATTGAGTAATCATCAGAACGAGCCTGCCAGGCGTTCACAACGTCTAGAGACTCAACTGGAGCAGGTGGATCACCAAGCGGTGCATCAAGGACATAAGCCTTCTGGGAAGCCGTAAGGATAATCCTTAGATTACGGGCCCAGTCCACAAAGTTACTTCCATCATCTTTCAACTTAGCTTTCTCTAGGAACGCATTAAAATTCAGGGGTGCTACTGCGTGAGCCATGATCTACAACATAAATATAGCAAAGACAACTTAGACTATTGTTCTAGATAATGAGTTTTGGTTAATCATATTTAAAAAACTCCCACTCAAATTGACATCCCTCCGGTCATTCGAGTGTAACATGATCCAAATCCACCAACTCAAGTCCGATCATCACGTGAGTTGAGGTGGTTTCAATGGTGAACATCTTCATGTTGATCATATCTACTATATGACTCATGTTCGACCTTTCGGTCTCTTGTGTTCCGAGGCCATGTCTGTACATGCTAGGCTCGTCAAGTTTAACCCGAGTGTTCCGCACGTGCAACATGGCTTACACCCGTTGTATGCGAACGTAGAGTCTATCACACCCGATCATCACGGCGTGTCTCGAAACGACGAACTTTCGCAACGGTGCACACTTGGGGAGAACACAATTTATCTTGAAATTTAAGTGAGGGATCACCTTATAATGCTACCGTCGTCCTAAGCAAAATAAGATGCAAAAAAGTATTAACATCACATGCAAATCATAAGTGACATGATATGGCCATGAACTTGTGCTTTTGATCTCCATCTCCAAAGCACCGGCATGATCTCCATCGTCACCGGCATGACACCATGATCTCCATCATCTTGATCTCCATCAACGTGTCGCCATAAGGTTGTCGCGCCGACTGTTGCTTCCACGACTATTGCTAACGTTTAGCGATAAAGTAAAGCATTACATAGCGCTTAATGATTGACACGCAGGTCATACAATAATTAAAGACAACTCTATGGCTCCTGCCAGTTGCCGTACTCATCGACATGCAAGTCGTGATATTCTATACAAAACATGATCATCTCATACATCACATATATCTCATCATGTAATTGGCCATATCATATCACATCATACCCTGCAAAAACAAGTTAGACGTCCTCTAATTGTTGTTGCAAATTTTACGTGGCTGCTACGGGTTTGCAAGAACCGTTCTTACCTACGCAAAACCACAACGTGGTGTAGTGATTGCTTTTTGATCTTCTAAAAGAACCCTCTTCATTGAAATCGATTCAACTAAAATGAGAGAGACAGACACCCGCTAGCCATCTTTATGCAACGAAGTTACATGTCAGTTGAAGGAACCTGTCTCGCGTAAGTGTACGCGTAATGTCGGTCCAGGCCGCTTCATCTCACAGTACCGCCGAATCAAATATCAACTAGTAACGGCAAGCAATATGTATACACCCACGCCCACAACTCGTTTGTGTTCTACTCGAGATCTCATCTACGCATAGACCTAGCTCATGATGCCACTGTTGGGGAACGTTGCATGGGAAACAAAAATTTTCCTACGCACACACAAGATCTATCCATGGTGATGAGCATCTACGAGAAGGAGAGTGAATCTACATACCCTTGTAGATCGCTAAGCGGAAGCGTTTAAGAAACGCGGTTGATGTAGTCGAACGTCTCCGCGATCCAAATCGCACGTCGTCCCTCGATCCGATCACGAACTAGTGCCGAACGGACGGCACCTCCGCGTTCAACACACGTATGGCTTGATGACGCCTTCACCTCCTCGATCCAGCGAGCGATGGTGAAGTAGTGGTTGAGTTCCAGCAGCACGACGGCGTGGTGATGGTGGTGAGGAACAATCTCTGCAGGGCTTCGCCAAGCGCTACGGAGATTATGACGGAGGAACTAGAGGGCTAGGGTTGCCGGCACACGGCTTGGGAAATCCTGATCGCTCCCGTGTGCTAGCCCTGCCCCTCTATTTATATGTTGAGCCTTGGGGTCTAAACTTGGAGTAAAAGCCTCCTCCAGGTCGGTTTTGCCCGCACAAGGTCGGTTTGGCCCGCAGGAAAAGAGTCCAACTCGGATCCCTGCCGAACCGCGCACAGCCGCGCACAAGCGGTAGTACCGCTTACAAGCGGTAGTACCGCTTGGGCGGTAGTACCGCTTCACACAAGCGGTAGTACCGCTCGGGCGGTAGTACCGCTTCACACAAGCGGTAGTACCGCTTACGCGGCAGCAAAACTACTTTTTGCACTTTCCAATACCTTGTGGGCTTTTATCCCTTGGCCCATATAAAGTGTTGTTGCACCCGAACACTTCGGTAAACATCCGGAACCCCTTCCGGTGAACTCTGGAACTCTTCCGGAGATCGAAACACTATTATCACATATATCAATCTTTACCTCCGGACTCTTCCGGAGATCCTCGTCATGTCCGGGATCTTATCCGAGACTTCCGAACAACTTTCGGTCACCAACATAATAACTCAATTATACTAATCGTCACCAAACGTTAAGTGTGTAGACCCTGCGGGTTCGAGAACTATGTAGACATGACCGAGACACCTCTACGGCCAATAACCAATAGCGGGACCTGGATGCCCATATTGGCTCCTACATATTCTACGAAGATCTTTATCGGTCGAACCTCTATGTCAAGGATTCAGTTAATCCCGTATGCTGTTCCCTTTGTTCTTCGGTATGTTACTTGCCCGAGATTCGATCGTCGGTATCTCTATACCTAGTTCAATCTCGTTACCGGCAAGTCTCTTTACTCGTTCCGTAATACAAGATCCTGTGGCTAACTCTTTAGTCACTTTGCTTGCAAGGCTCAATGTGATGTTGTATTACCGAGTGGGCCCTGAGATACCTCTCCGTCACACGGAGTAACAAATCCCAGTCTTGATCCATGCCAACCCAACAGACACCCTCGGAGATACCTGTAGAGCACCTTTATAGTCACCCAGTTACGTTGCGACGTTTGATACACACAAGGTATTCCTCCGGTGTCAGTGAGTTGCATGATCTCATGGTCAAAGGAACAGATACTTGACATGCAGAAAACAATAGTAATAAACTGACACGATCAAATGCTACGTTTACAGTTTGGGTCTTGTCCATCACATCATTCTCCTAATGATGTGATCCCGTTATCAAATGACATCTCATGTCAATGGCTAGGAAACCTTAACCATCTTTGATCAACGAGCTAGTCAACTAGAGGCTTACTAGGGACACAGTCTTGTCTATGTACCCACACATGTATTTGAGTTTCCAATCAATACAATTATAGCATGGATAATAAACGATTATCATTAACAAGGAAATATAATAATAACCAATTTATTATTGCCTCTAGGGCATATTTCCAACAATATGTGGATGACATATTGCTGATTGGAAACAATATAGAACTTTTGGAGAGCGTGAAGGAATATTTGAACAAGAGTTTTTCAATGAAGGACATAGGAGAAGCTGCTTTCATATTAGGCATCAAAATCTATAGAGATAGATCGAGACGCTTAATAGGACTTTCACAGAGCACATACCTTGACAAAGTTTTGAAGAAGTTCAAAATGGATCAGTCCAAGAAAGGGTTCTTGCCTATATTGCAAGGTGTGAAGTTGAGTAAGACTCAATGCCCAATGACTGCAGAGGATAGAGAAAAGATGATTGCCGTCCCCTATGCTTCAGCCATAGTCTCTATGATGTATGCAATGCTGTGCGCAAGACCAGATGTCAGCCTTGCCATAAGTATGGCCGGAAGGTTTCAAAGTGATCCAGGAATGGAACACTGGACGACGGTCAAGAATATCCTGAAGTACCTGAAAAGGACTAAGGACATGTTTCTCGTTTATGGAGGTGATCAAGAGCTCGTCGTAAAGGGTTAAGTCGATGCAAGCTTTGACACTGATCCGGATGACTCTAAGTCTCAAACCGGATACATATTTATTCTCAATGGGGGAGCGGTAAGCTGGTGCAGTTCCAAGTAGAGCGTGGTAGCTGATTCTACATGCGAAGTGGATTACATCGCTGCCTCGGAGGCTGTTGGGTAACGTCGCATGGGAAACAAAAATTTTCCTACGCACACGCAAGATCTATCCATGGTGATGAGCATCTACGAGAGGGAGAGTGAATCTACATACCCTTGTAGATCGCTAAGCGGAAGCGTTAAGAAACGCGGTTGATGTAGTCGAACGTCTTCGCGATCCAAATCGCAAGTCGTCCCTCGATCCAAACACGATCTAGCGCCGAACGGACGGCACCTCCGCGTTCAACACACGTACGGCTTGATGACGCCTTCACCTCCTCGATCCAGCGAGCGATGGTGAAGTAGTAGATGAGTTTCGGCAGCACGACGGCCTGGTGATGGTGGTGAGGAACAATCTCTGCAGGGCTTCGCCAAGCACTGCGGAGATTATGACGGGAGGAACTAGAGGGTTAGGGTTGCCGGCACACGGCTTGGGAAATCTTGATGTATCCCGTGTGCTAGCCCTGCCCCTCTATTTATATGTTGAGCCCTGGGGTCTAACCTTGGAGAGAAAGCCTCCACAAGGTCAGTTTTGCCCGCACAAGGTCGGTTTGGCCCGCAAGGAAAGAGTCCCACTCGGATTCCAGCAGTACCGCATACAAGCGGTAGTACCGCTTGAGCGGTAGTACCGCTTACGCGGTAGTACCGCTTACGCGGTAGTACTGCCTTACCAGCGGTAGTACCGCTTAAGGCAGCAGCAAAACTTCCTTTTGCACTTTCCAATACCTCGTGGGCTTTACCCCTTTGGCCCATATAAAGTGTTGCTGCACCCGAACACTTCGGTAAACATCCGGAACCCCTTCCGGTGAATTCCGGAACCCTTCCGGAGATCAAAACACTATTATCACATATATCAATCTTTACCCCCGGACTCTTCCGGAGATCCTCGTCATGTCCGGGATCTTATCCGGGACTCCGAACAACCTTCGGTCACCAACACAATAACTCAACTATACTAATCGTCACCAAACGTTAAGTGTGTAGACCCTGCGGGTTCGAGAACTATGTAGACACGACCGAGACACCTCTACGGTCAATAACCAATAGCGGGACCTGGATGCCCATATTGGTTCCTACATATTCTACGAAGATCTATATCGGTCGAACCTCTATGTCAAGGATTCAGTTAATCCCGTATGCTGTTCCCTTTGTTCTTCGGTATGTTACTTGCCCGAGATTCGATCGTCGGTATCTCTATACCTAGTTCAATCTCGTTATCGGCAAGTCTCTTTACTCGTTCCGTAATACAAGATCTCGTGGCTAACACTTTAGTCACATTGCTTGCAAGGCTCATTGTGATGTTGTATTACCCAGTGGGCCCTGAGATACCTCTCCGTCATACGGAGTAAGAAATCCCAGTCTTGATCCATGCCAACCCAACAAACACCCTCGGAGATACCTGTAGAGCATCTTTATAGTCACCCAGTTACGTTGCGACGTTTGATACACACAAGGTATTCCTCCGGTTTCAGTGAGTTGCATGATCTCATGGTCATAGGAACAGATACTTGACATGCAGAAAACAATAGCAATAAACTGACACGATCATATGCTACATTTATAGTGTGGGTCTTGTCCATCACATCATTCTCCTAATGATGTGATCCCGTTATCAAATGACATCTCATGTCCATGGCTAGGAAACCTTAACCATCTTTGATCAATGAGCTAGTTAACTAGAGGCATACTAGGGACACAGTGTTGTCTATGTACCCACACATGTATTTGAGTTTCCAATCAATACAATTATAGCATGGATAATAAACGATTATCATGAACAAGGAAATATAAAAATAACCAATTTATTATTGCCTCTAGGGCATATTTCCAACAGTCTCCTACTTGCACTAGAGTCAATAATCTAGTTCACATCACTATGTGATTTACATTGTAATGAATCAAACACCCATGCAGTTCTGGTGTTGTTCATGTTTAGCCCTTGGAAGAGGTTTAGTCATCGGATCTGCAACATTCAGATCCGTGTGTACTTTGCAAATATTTATGTTGTCCGCCTTGATGTAATCGCGGATGGAATTGAAACGTCGCTTTATGTGTCTGGTCCTCTTGTGAAATCTTGGTTCCTTGGCTAGAGCAATGGCACCAGTATTATCACAAAACAGAGTCATTGGGTTAAGCGCACTAGGCACTACTCCAAGATCTGTCATGAACTCCTTCATCCAGACACCTTCCTTCGCCGCCTCCGAGGCAGCGATGTACTCCGCTTCGCATGTAGAATCAGCTACCACGCTTTGCTTGGAACTGCACCAGCTAACCGCACCCCCATTAAGAATAAATACGTATCCGGTTTGCGACTTAGAGTCATCCGGATCAGTGTCAAAGCTTGCATCGACGTAACCCTTTACGACGAGCTCTTGATCACCTCATAAACGAGAAACATGTCCTTAGTCCTTTTCAGGTACTTCAGGATATTTTTGACCGCCGTCCAGTGTTCCACTCCTGGATCACTTTGAAACCTTCCAGCCATACTTATGGCAAGGCTGACATCGGGTCTTGTGCACAGCATTGCATACATGATAGAGCCTATGGCTGAGGCATTGGGGACGACACTCATCTTTTCTCTATCTTCTGCAGTCACTGGGCATTGAGTCTTACTCAACTTCACACATTGCAATACAGGCAAGAACCCCTTCTTGGACTGATCCATTTTGAACTTCTTCAAAACTTTGTCAAGGTATGTGCTTTGTGAAAGTCCTATTAAGCGTCTCGATCTATCTCTATAGATCTTGATGCCTAATATGAAAGCAGCTTCTCCTAGGTCCTTCATTGAAAAACTCTTGTTCAAATATTTCTTTACGCTTTCCAACATTTCTATATTGTTTCCAGTAAGCAATATGTCATCCACATATAATATTAGAAACGCTATAGAGCTCCCACTCAGTTTCTTGTAAATACAAGCTTCTCCGTAAACTTGTATAAACCCAAACGCTTTGAGCACCAGTCCATAAATGGATCGCTGGAGTTTGCAAACTTTGTCAGCATTCTCTGGATCGAAAAAACCTTCTGGTTGCATCATATACAATTCTTCCTTAAGGAAACCGTTAAGGAACGCTGTTTTGACATCCATCTGCCAAATTTCATAATCGAAAAAGGCAGCTATTGCTAACATGATTCTCACAGACTTAAGCATCGCTACGGGTGAGAAGGTCTCATCGTAGTCAACTCCTTGAACTTGTGAAAAACCCTTTGCCACAAGTCAAGCTTTATAGACGGTGACATTACCGTCCGCGTCCGTCTTCCTCTTCAAGATCCATTTGTTCTGAATGGCCTTACGCCCTTCAGGTAATACTTCCAAAGTCCATACTTTGTTTTCATACATGGATCCCATATCGGATTTCATGGCCTCTAACCACTTCTCGGAATCCGGGCCCATCATCGCTTCTCCATAGCTCGTAGGTTCATCGTTGTCTAACAACATGATTTCTAAGACAGGGTTGCCGTACCACTCAGGAGCAGTACGCATCCTTGTCGACCTACGAGGTTCAATAGCAACTTGATTCGAAGCTTCATGATCATCATCATTAACTTCCTTCTCAACTGATGTAGGCTCTACAGAAACATCTTTCTGTACTGTGCTACTCTCAGGTTGAAGTAAAGGTTCAACAACCTCATCAAGTTCTATCTTCCTCCCACTCAATTCTTTCGAGAGAAACTCTTTCTCAAGAAATGTTCCGTTTTTAGCGACAAACACTTTGCCTTCGGATCTGAGGTAGAAGGTATACCCAACTGTCTCTTTTGGGTATCCTATGAAGACGCATTTCTCCGCTTTGGGTTCCAGCTTTTCAGGCTGAAGCTTTTTGACATAAGCATCACATCCCCAAACTTTAAGAAACGACAGCTTTGGCTTCTTGCCAAACCAAAGTTCATATGGCGTCGTCTCAACGGATTTCGATGGTGCCCTATTTAAAGTGAATGCAGCTGTCTCTAATGGATAACCCCAAAACGATAGTGGCAAATCGGCAAGAGACATCATAGATCGCACCATATCCAATAAGGTTCGATTACGACGTTCGGACACACCATTACGCTGTGGTGTTCCAGGAGGTGTCAGTTGTGAAACAATTCCACATTGTCTTAAGTGACTGCCAAACTCATAACTCAGATATTCTCCTCCTCGATCAGATCGTAGGAATTTAATCTTCTTGTTACGATGATTCTCAACTTCACTCTGAAATTGTTTGAACTTTTCAAACGTTTCATACTTGTGTTTCATTAAGTAAATATACCCATATCTACTTAAGTCATCAGTGAAGGTGAGAAAGTAACGATAACCACCATGCGCCTCAATGCTCATCAGACCGCACACATCAGTATGTATGATTTCCAACAAGTCACTTGCCCGTTCCATTGTTCCAGAGAACGGCGTTTTAGTCATCTTGCCCATGAGACATGGCTCACATGTGTCAAGTGATTCAAAATCAAGTGACTCCAAAAGTCCATCAGCATGGAGCTTCCTCATGCGTTTTACGCCAATATGACCTAAACGGCAGTGCCACAAGAAAGTGGTATTATCATTATCAATTCTACATCTTTTGGCATCAATGTTATGAACATGTGTATCATTACTATCGAGATTCAATAAGAATAAACCCCTCACTTCGGGTGCATGACCATAAAAGATATTACTCATATAAATAGAACAACCATTATTCTCTGATTTAAATGAGTAACCGTCTCGCAATAAACAAGATCCAGATATAATGTTCATGCTTAACGCAGGCACCAAATAACATTTATTCAGGTTCATCACTAATCCCGATGGTAATCGAAGAGCGAGCGTGCCGACGGCGATGACATCAACCTTGGAACCATTTCCCACGCGCATCGTCACTTCGTCCTTTGCCAGCCTCCGTCTATTCCGCAGTTCCTGTTTTGAGTTGCAAATATGAGCAACCGCACCGGTATCAAATACCCAGGCACTACAACGAGAGTTGGTAAGGTACACATCAATAACATGTATATCATATATACCTTGTTTGTTGTTGGCCGCCTTCTTGTCAGCCAAATACTTGGGGCAATTCCGCTTCCAGTGTCCAGTTCCCTTGCAATGAAAGCACACAGTTTCTGGTTTGGGTCCAGCCTTGGGTTTCTTCACGGGAGGGGCAACTGCTTTGCCACTCTTCTTGGAGTTACCCTACTTACCCTTGCCATTCTTCTTGAAACTAGTGGTTTTATTGACCATCAACACTTGATGCTCTTTCTGAATCTCAGACTCAGCGACTTTCAGCATCGCAAACAGCTCGGCGACTGACTTGTTCATCCCGTGCATGTTATAGTTCAACACGAAGCTCTTGTAGCTAGGTGGCAATGATTGAAGAACTCTGTCAGTGATAGCCTCTGGCGGAAGGGGCATCCCCAATTCAGCCAGACGGGTGGAGTACCCAGACATTCTGACTATGTGATCACTAACAGACCCGTTCTCCTCCATCTTGCAAGCATAGAACTTATCGGAGGTCTCATACCTCTCGATCCGGGCATTCTTCTGAAAGATAAACCTCAACTCCTGGAACATCTCATATGCTCCATGACGTTCAAAACGTCTTTGAAGTCCCGGTTCTAAGCCATACAAAATTGCACATTGAACTATTGAGTAATCATCAGAGCGAGCCTGCCAGGTGTTTCACAACGTCTGGAGACTCAACTGGAGCGGGTGGATCACCAAGCGGTGCATCAAGGACATAAGCCTTCTGGGAAGCCGTAAGGATAATCCTTAGATTACGGGCCCAGTCCACAAAGTTACTTCCATCATCTTTCAACTTAGCTTTCTCTAGGAACGCATTAAAATTCAGGGGTGCTACTGCGCGAGCCATGATCAACAACATAAATATAGCAAAGACAACTTAGACTATTGTTAAGATAATGAGTTTAGTTAATCATATTACTTAAAAACTCCCACTCAAATTGACATCCCTCCGGTCATTCGAGTGTCACATGATCCAAATCCACCAACTCAAGTCCGATCATCACGTGAGTTGAGGTGGTTTCAATGGTGAACATCTTCATGTTGATCATATCTACTATATGACTCTTGTTCGACCTTTCGGTCTCTTGTGTTCCGAGGCCATGTCTGTACATGCTAGGCTCGTCAAGTTTAACCCGAGTGTTCCGCACGTGCAACACTGGCTTGCACCCGTTGTATGCGAACGTAGAGTCTATCACACCCGATCATCACGTGGTGTCTCGAAATGACGAACTTTCGCAACGGTGCACACTCGGGGAGAACACAATTTTATCTTGAAATTTAAGTGAGGGATCACCTTATAATGCGACCGTCGTCCTAAGCAAAATAAGATGCATAAAAGGATTAACATCACATGCAAATCATAAGTGACATGATATGGCCATGAACTTGTGCTTTTGATCTCCATCTCCAAAGCACCGGCATGATCTCCATCGTCACCGGCATGACACATGATCTCCATCATCTTGATCTCCATCAACGTGTCGCCATGAGGTTGTCGCGCCGACTATTGCTACCACGACTATTGCTAACTCATAGCGATAAAGTAAAGCAAAACGGCGAAAATAATTAAAGACAACTCTATGGCTCCCGCCAGTTGCCGTACTCATCGACATGCAAGTCGTGATATTCTATACAACACATGATCATCTCATACATCACATATATCTCATCATGTAATTGGCCATATCACATCACAACATACCCTGCAAAAACAAGTTAGACGTCCTCTAATTGTTGTTGCAAGTTTTACGTGGCTGCTACGGGTATCTAGCAAGAACAATTCTTACCTACGCAAAAACCACAATGGTGATACAAAAATTGCTTTTCAACCTTCTCAAGGACCGCCTTTGTCAAATCCGATCCGACTAAAGTAGGAGAGACAGACACCCGCCAGCCATCTTTATGCAACGAAGTTACATGTCAGTTGATGGAACCGGTCTCTCATAAGAGTACGAGTAATGTTGGTCCGAGCCGCTTCATCCCACAATACCGCCGAAATAAGAAAAGACCAAGGAAGGAAGCAATCTGAATATCAACGCCCACAAACTCCTTTGTGTTCTACTCGAGATCTCATCTACACATAGACCTAGCTCAGATGCCACTGTTGGGTAACGTCGCATGGGAAACAAAAAATTTCCTACGCACACGCAAGATCTATCCATGGTGATGAGCATCTACGAGAGGGAGAGTGAATCTACATACCCTTGTAGATCGCTAAGCGGAAGCGTTAAGAAACGCGGCTGATGTAGTCGAACGTCTTCGCGATCCAAATCGCAAGTCGTCCCTCGATCCAAACATGATCTAGCGCCGAACGGACGGCACCTCCGCGTTCAACACACGTACGGCTTGATGACGCCTTCACCTTCTCGATCCAGCGAGCGATGGTGAAGTAGTAGACGAGTTCTGGCAGCACGACGGCGTGGTGATGGTGGTGAGGAACAATCTCTGCAGGGCTTCGCCAAGCACTACGGAGATTATGACGGGAGGAACTAGAGGGTTAGGGTTTCCGGCACACGGCTTGGGAAATCTTGATGTATCCCGTGTGCTAGCCCTACCCCTCTATTTATATGTTGAGCCCTGGGGTCTAAACTTGGAGAGAAAGCCTCCACAAGGTCGGTTTTGCCCGCACGGAAAGAGTCCCACTCGGATTCCAGCAGTACCGCGTACAAGCGGTAGTACCGCTTGAGCGGTAGTACCGCTTCACACAAGCGGTAGTACCGCTTACGCGGTAGTACTGCCTTACCGGCGGTAGTACCGCTTAAGGCAGCAGCAAAACTTCCTTTTGCACTTTCCAATACCTCGTGGGCTTTACCCCTTTGGCCCATATAAAGTGTTGCTGCACCCGAACACTTCGGTAAACATCCGGAACCCCTTCCGGTGAATTCCGGAACCCTTCCGGAGATCAAAACACTATTATCACATATATCAATCTTTACCCCCGGACTCTTACGGAGATCCTCGTCATGTCCGGGATCTTATCCGGGACTCCGAACAACCTTCGGTCACCAACACAATAACTCAACTATACTAATCGTCACCAAACGTTAAGTGTGTAGACCCTGCGGGTTCGAGAACTATGTAGACATGACCGAGACACCTCTACGGTCAATAACCAATAGCAGGACCTGGATGCCCATATTGGTTCCTACATATTCTACGAAGATCTATATCGGTCGAACCTCTATGTCAAGGATTCAGTTAATCCCGTATGCTGTTCCCTTTGTTCTTCGGTATGTTACTTGCCCGAGATTCGATCGTCAGTATCTCTATACCTAGTTCAATCTCGTTATCGGCAAGTCTCTTTACTCGTTCCGTAATACTAGATCTCGTGGCTAACACTTTAGTCACATTACTTGCAAGGCTCATGTGATGTTGTATTACCGAGTGGGCCCTGAGATACCTCTCCATCATACGGAGTAACAAATCCCAGTCTTGATCCATGCCAACCCAACAGACACCCTTGGAGATACCTGTAGAGCATCTTTATAGTCACCCAGTTACGTTGCGACGTTTGATACACACAAGGTATTCCTCCGATGTCAGTGAGTTGCATGATCTCATGGTCATAGGAACAGATACTTGACATGCAGAAAACAATAGCAATAAACTGACACGATCATATGCTACGTTTATAGTTTGGGTCTTGTCCATCACATCATTCTCCTAATGATGTGATCCCGTTATCAAATGACATCTCATGTCCATGGCTAGGAAACCTTAACCATCTTTGATCAACGAGCTAGTTAACTAGAGGCATACTAGGGACACAGTGTTGTCTATGTACCCACACATGTATTTGAGTTTCCAATCAATACAATTATAGCATGGATAATAAACGATTATCATGAACAAGGAAATATAATAATAACCAATTTATTATTGCCTCTAGGGCATATTTCCAACAGAGGCGGCGAAGGAAGGTGTCTGGATGAAGGAGTTCATTACAGATCTTGGAGTGGTGCCCAGTGCACTGGATTCAATGACTCTGTTCTGTGACAACACTGGTGCCATTGCTCTGGCCAAAGAACCAAGGTTTCACAAGAGGACCAGACACATAAAGCGACGCTTCAATTCCATCCACGATTACATCAAGGAGGAGGACATAAATATTTGCAAAGTACACACGGATCTGAATGTCATAGACCCGTTGACTAAACCTCTTCCAAGGGCTAAACATGATCAACACCAGAACTGTATGAGTGTTAGATTCATTACAATGTAAATCACATAGTGATGTGAGCTAGATTATTGACTATAGTGCAAGTGGGAGACTGTTGAAAATATGCCCTAGAGGCAATAATATAGTGGTTATTATTATATTTCCTTGTTCATGATAATCGTTTATTATCCATGCTATAATTGTATTGATTGGAAGCTCAAATACATGTGTGGGTACATAGACAACACTGTGTCCCTAGTATGCCTCTAGTAGACTAGCTCGTTGATCAAAGATGGTCAAGGTTTCCTGGCCATAGACATGAGATGTCATTTGATAACGGGATCACGTCATTAGGAGAATGATGTGATGGACAAGACCCAAACTATGAACGTAGCATATGATCGTGTCAGTTTATTGCTATAGTTTTCTGCATGTCAAGTATCTGTTCCTATGACCATGAGATCATGCAACTCACTGACACCGGAGGAATACCTTGTGTGTATCAAACGTCGCAACGTAACTGGGTGACTATAAATATGCTCTACAGGTATCTCCGAGGGTGTCTGTTGAGTGGGCATGGATCAAGACTGGGATTTGTTACTCCGTGTGACGGAGAGGTATCTCAGGGCCCACTCGGTAATACAACATCACAATAAGCCTTGCAAGCAAAGTGACTAAAGAGTTAGCCATGGGATCTTGTATTACGGAACGAGTAAAGAGACTTGCCGATAACGAGATTGAACTAGTTATAGAGATATCGACGATCGAATCTCGGGCAAGTAACATACCGAAGAACAAAGGGAATAGCATACAGGATTAACTGAATCCTTGACATAGAGGTTCAACCGATAAAGATCTTCGTAGAATATGTAGGAACCAATATGGGCATCCAGGTCCCGCTATTGGTTATTGACCGTAGAGGTGTCTCGGTCATGTCTACATAGTTCTCGAACCCGCAGGGTCTGCACACTTAACGTTCGGTGACGTTTCGGTAGTATTGAGATATATGTGTTGGTGACCGAAGGTTGTTCGGAGTCCCGGATGAGATCCCGGATGTCACGAGGAGCTCCGGAATGGTCCGGAGGTAAAGATTTATATATAGGAAAGTGGTATTTGTGTTCCGAAAAAGTTTCGGGTATTTCCGGTAGTGTACCGGGAGTGACGAATGGGTTTCGAGGGTCCAGCGGGTGGGGCCCACCCACCCCGGGGGGCTACATGGGCCCAAGAGGTGGCGCACCAGCCCCTAATGGGCTGGGGAACCGATCCCATAAAGGCCCATATGCCCAAGAGGGAAAAAGGTGGAGAAAGGAAGGAATAGGACTCCTTCCTAATATGAATCCACTTCCTAGTAGGAAGTGGATTGGACTCCTCCTTGCCCTGGTTCGGCCGACCCCTAGGGGAAACCCTAGGGAGTCTTGCTCCTCCCTCTCCCTCCTATATATACTAGAGGAATAGAGCCCCAAAACCCACGGCCACGTGCTAGTTATCTATTCTCTAGTTCCTCCACCAAATAGATTCTGGTAGTGCTTAGGCGAAGCCCTGTCGGGATAACTCCACCATCACCACCACCACGCCGTCGTGCTGCTGGAGATCTCATCTACCTCTCCGCCCCACTTGCTGGATCAAGAAGGCGGAGATCGTCATCGAGCTGTATGTGTGCTGAACGTGGAGGTGCCGTCCGTTCGGCGCTAGATCGTGATTGGATCGCGGGACGGCTTGCGATTTGTATCGCGAAGACGTTCGACTACATCAACCGCGTTTCTTAACGCTTCCCGCTTAGCAATCTACAAGGGTATGTATATCCACTCTCCCTCTCGTAGATGCTCATCACCATGGATAGGTATTGCGTGTGCGTAGGAATTTTTTTGTTTCCCATGCAACGTTTCCCAACAGTCGCAACCGCATGTTTTTAAGGCAGGGTCGCAACTGCATGTTTTTAAGGCGGGGTCACAACTGCATGTTTTCAAGAGGGACCGCTACAATACTGAATGTTTCAAGGTGGGTCGAAATTGCATGTTGTTAAGGCGGGTCGCAACTGCATGTTTTCAACAGGGGCAAGTGAATGTTTTTAAGGCAGGGTCGCAACTACATGTTTACAAGAGGGGGTCGGAACTGCATGTTTTCAAGGCGGGTCGTAATTGCATGTTTTTCATGAGGGATTGCGATGTTAAGTTTTCAAATGGGGTCGCACCTATATGTTTTCAAGATGTGTTTCAACTTTCAAGGGGGATCACAACTGCATGCTTTCATGGGAGGTCGCAACTACATGTTTCTCTAGGGGGTTGCAATTGCATGCTTTCAAGAGGATCGCAACTACAAGCTTTTAAACGGGGTCGCGACTGGATGTTTTTCAAGGAGGTCACAAATGTATGTTTTAAGGCAGTGGGGTCGCAACCGTAAGTTATTTTTAGCCAACTGCGATAGCTAAGAGCATTTTCTTAAATTTGTTTTAAAAATATCAAACTCGCAATTTTTTTTCAAATTTGTTACAATTTTTAATCTCCCGAGTATTTTTAAATCATTTCCTTTTTAAAAACTCCAGTTTATTTAATTCATGAATATAATTTTTATGAATAAATTCATGATCTTTTTTTCTAGACATTATGATTAAAAATAGCATAATTCAAACATTTTTATTTCGAAATTTTGAATTTCATGGTCAAATTTCAATATTTATTCACATGCGCGTTCTAAGTACTCTCCACACATACACGACCCAACTCCAGTGTTTTCCCACAGGAAAACACCATATTGTTTCTTGCTTCAGAGTGTGAGCCAACCAAAAAAAGATGGACCCAGCAAAAAAAACTACAACGAGGCCCGTAACTAGAGAACCCACGAGACATGATAACGGACATTGCCCAGCAAAAAATAAACAGCCCATATCGAAGGAAACGAACGGGTTGCTGAGCGACTAACAAATCCTGTTTAAATTAGAAAAGACGTCAGTTTGACGTCAGCTGACTGAGACATAACTATCCCTTCTTTTTATCTGTGCATGGAAGACTAGACTTTTTTTATAGTATACTACTACTCCCTCCGTTCCTAAATATAAGTGTTTCTAGATATTTCACTATTGGACTA
Source organism: Elymus sibiricus (assembly GCA_039707655.1). Lineage (NCBI taxonomy): Eukaryota > Viridiplantae > Streptophyta > Magnoliopsida > Poales > Poaceae > Elymus > Elymus sibiricus. The sequence goes on along the minus strand of CM077663.1, from coordinate 400,339,550 downwards.
CATACGGATGTATATAGACATATTTTAGAATGTGGATTCACTCATTTTGCTCCATATGTAGTCCCTATTGAAATGTCTAAAAAGACTTATACTCCCTCCGTCCTAAAATAAGTGTCGCAAAATTAATGCAAAATTATACTAAGTTAGTATAAATTTTGTACTAGACCAGACCAGCGACATTTATTTTGGGACGGAGGGAGTATTTAGGAACGGGGGAGTACTATGCATGGCTGGAACTGGAAAGGGAGGAGGGGACACGCAGACGCAGGGAAGTACCGCAGCTGGAGCAGGCAAAGGTCAGTTGCGTCTTTTCGCACCGCATGCAGCCGCAGTCGCATGCACCTCGTGCGTCGTTTCAAAGAGCAAGGCGCGAGGAGGAGTAACTTGTCGCTGACACTCCATTGAAGTTACAAGTACAGAGCAGAGTCTCGATGGTGGATGCTTCCCATTACTAGCAGTAGCACCGGGTTGCCTCGCCACACCTACCAACTCGCTCTCGCTCTCGGCTCTCGCTTCCGTCGCCCGTCGCCTGCCGGCCACCGCCGCCGCTGCACGCACGCACGCACGTCCGGCGCTGCCGCCGATGGTATGCTTCCCTTCCCTACTTTCCTCGCATTCTGGAATAATGGGTTTCGATGATTTTTTTTTCTCCTTTCGACTTTGAGCTCACCGCATTTTCCACGGAACAAAACAGAACATGAGAAATGCATATATCTTCTCTTCAGTGCATGGTGACCTGCTAATTCACTAACCGAGCCGTCTTGTGTTGTCCGCATGGCGTCGCCGGTCGCCGCCCCGAGCTGATTCATCTGCATGCCATCACTCGGGGCACTGCCCTGTTCTGTATTCCTCTCAACATCTCAAGCCCCCAATCCCAACACTTGATTGACATCGGAATGTTCTTTTTTTTTTTTCTAATAATGTTCAGGGCAGCCTATTCCTTTTGTACTCGTGCACACCTTACATTCCGGAAGAGTTGGGCACAATTTTTCTCCGTTTGAGCTCACTGCATTTCTCACGGAACATTGAAAAATATCTTCATCAGTTATAAGCAGTGACTAGTATCCATGTCCTGGTCGGTCGGTTGCAACCAACGAGTGACTGGCAGTAGTAAAGCCAAAGGACACAACTCGCCAGTGGTAGCGGCTTCGTGTTTACTCCTACATGCTTATGGTCGGTCGGTTGCAACCAACGAGTGACTGGCAGTAGTAAAGCCAAAGGACATTACTCGCCAGTGGTAGCGGCTTCGTGTTTACTCCTACATGCTTACTTCTGGGTTAATTAGCCATTCCCGTCCTTGAAGCAACTCTAACTCGGTCGACCCAAACGGACGCGTGTTTTGTTCGTCTTTTCTCTGTTTGAGTTGGCTGCAGACGGCCGTGTTCGTTTTAAGATTTGGGTCGACGCATGCACCTAACGATGGCCCGACCATTTTTTTGCAAGAGGCACGTAAAAAGAATGAGAGCACGGTTAAAACTTAACATTAATTAAACATTAAAACGACGGTCAACCTCAACCGCCGGCCAAAGTCCACATTAACATTAATTAAACATAAATTAAAAAAAACTATACGCCTCGCGCGTGCTGCCCTAGGCATCCTCGTCGTCCGAGCCCGGGCCGGTGAGGTCCACCAACTCCGGCGCCGGGCCAGACCAGGGGAACGCTGCCTCCCAGGCACGGGGCGCGTCCTGCGCTGGCTGGCCTGCTTTGCCGCGGGCACGACGCTCCTCCTCCAACTCCCGGCGTGCCTCCTCCTCCCATGCCTAGCGAGCATGACGCTCCTCCTCCTCGTGTTCGGCCTGCATGAGGCGCTCGGCCTCTGCCCGCTCCGCCGCCAGGTGGCGCTGCCTCCAGTGCTCGAGGTACGCCGCCTCCTGCGTCTCTTGCCTATTAAATAAGCTCCTCGAGGCAATGAGAAATGCCTCGTTTGTTGGACCACTCGTCTCCCTAGCGGCACAAAAACCAAGGGAAATTATAAATTATAAACAGGGACCACCGTTGGTAGGCCCTAATGGAGCCCAGCTATCCGAAGTAGTTTGATGCTCGGACCGTCCGGGGAAGAAGTCGAGACTTCGGGTCCGAACACTATGAACCATGAAGGAAATCGCCTGCCAAGCCGAAGAGCTCAAACACAGGAAACTGATCTGAGGAGAATGGTCGTCCCCGGTGTTGGAGACTAGTTCAGGGGCTACTGAGGGTGTCCCGGACTAGGGGGTACTTGCTTGAAGTGTTTACTCCTATGGGCCGAACTAGGGCCCACTAAAGCCACCTCCTGGAGGATAGTCGAAGCCTAAGACTTCGTCGTAAGCAAGATGGAAACTACCAGAGACCTAACGTACACTCCAAGGACAACTTTTGTATACGACATGTTTATCTCTAGTTGGCAACCGACCTAATGTGTAAGCTAGGTACCCCGGGCGTATATAAACCGAGGGTTTTAGCCCGTAGGGACACAATTACCAATGTTGAGGATATCTCTTATCATTAGTGTCTCGATCAGCTGGGGATTAGAATCCGAAATCGGCAGATTAATCGATTTTATCGGTCGACTATTAATCGGTCATTTTTTGCAAATCCCATGTTCCCAACATTGAAATATGTTATATTCAACACCAAAAAAAATTGTATAGAAGTGTTACGTTGATTCCTAGCCTTTGAATCCTCGTATAATGACAAACAAAATAGGGCAATAGTACATATTGCCTAACAAGTAACAAGGTCCACAAAAACACGAATAAACATAGTTTTTTGCAAACATATTGCTAGGAATACGCCTAATTTATCGATAGATTCCCGAGAAATCGCTTGTCAGAGCGATAAATCGGCCCAGAAGATAAACGGTGCAGATAAGGCATAATCTTATCGGTCACCCCATGCGTAGCGATAAATTGGACGATAAATCGCTGAATCGGACGATTTTCTAAACAGTGACAATTACTCGCCTTAGGTTTAGAGCACAAACGCACGATCTCGAGGTAGATTATCCTGTACTCGATACCCCATCACATCAATATAATCAAGCATGACGTAGCGTTTTACCTCTTCGAGAGAGCCCGAACCTAGGTAAACACCGTCTCCCTTGTCTCATGTTTCCCATTGATTTCAGATCCACAGCTCGAACCGCCTACCCGAGATCAACCGGTTTTAGTACCGACACTGGTCGTATCTGGTCAGTGTGCCATAGGATTTGACCCACATAGACCACCTTTTCTCTTTCTTTTCCTTCTCTTCCAAGCACATGCATGTGACCAGACATATAGGAGGAAAAATGAGGGGCATGATTGCGTGCGTGGGCAAATAGAGGTACAAAACGGACATGCGCGAACAATGACTGAGCTCGTCCACAAACGTTTGAGGGGTCAAATTTGCTGGACGTGGATGCCCTTCTAGTCCCTAATACGACACGAGCACCAATAAACCAACAATACTCCTATCTCCAACACCAATCCTATTCCCAACCATATCCTAGACGAGCTCTTTGCATACGTGGAAGAGAAAGAGCAGCTCTTAATCGACACTGGACGTCTCGATCTACTCAATGTACCAGGTCCTTGTCTACATCTTCGCATTGCATCACCTACTGAGAGTGAAGAACACTTGTTATACATAGAGCAGATCTAATGAGAGATGGAAGGGGGGTACACACGATGGGAAGCATACATTGCGGAACAAGAAATGAACGAAACTGTGGACGGAGCAACCAGCGCCTCGCAAACATGAAAACAGATGATGGCATTATCATGGCTTCATCCGATGCTGAGAATTAATTTAGAGAGCACAAAATCACTGCTACTCCGTATATGGCTGTATGAAGTCCCACGCATGCATCACTGTTTAGTTTATGTTCCGTTTAATTTCAAGCTGTTTGTGCAACATTTATGTTCCGTTTAATTTCAAGCCTCTGCTCCTCCACAGCAGGCGCTAGGTGGCTGGTGTGCCTCGGTCGCTTGGGACGGCGGCGGCGGAGCCAGATCTGGGTCGAGGCAGCTCGGGCCGTGGGCGGCGTGAGCTGCGGGCGTCCGCCCCAACCATGGCCATGTCTGGTGGTGGTGCGGGCGCGGCGGCGGTGGTCGGGGGCGAGCTGGCCGACCTTCAGATGTTTCGGCGGTTGGAAGACGACGGCGGCACAGATGTGCTCCGTGGTGGGGACGGCACATGGGGTGTCCGGAGGAGAGGTTGGCTGGAGGGATGGGTGCAGCCGACATGCTCGGGCCACTCGTCTCTAGCACGATGGTGTGCTGGCCGTGGATGCGTCCGCTCCCCCTCCTCTCCCTTTCCCTGCCCGTGTGCGGGCTGTTGCCGTTCCAGCGATGTTTCGAGGCGGGACGAATGTTGTGGTTTCGTCGGTAGAGTGTGTCCCCTTTGACCAAAGCCGACTGTCGAGGGAATGAACCTGACAATAGTACTAGGGGGTACGAAAGGAGGGGCGAAGTCTAACTACGACGCAAGTGTGCACTCGGTATGTACGAGTTCAGGCCTCACTCGGAAGTGATAACAGCCCTACGTCTCGGTGCCCGAAGGCTGTTGTGTTTGCTTATGGTGGTAGAGGATTACAGGGGGTCGGAACCCTTGCTTTGGCGCCCGGGGGTGGCTTATATAGAGTGCGCCACCTCCGGCCGAGCGCCATGATTAGGGCAATAAATGCCAATGAATACTGTGTTACAGGAACGGCTGATTAACCTGACGTTACTGGTAACGATGAATTAACTCATAATGAATGATTACTCGCATTCCACGGACGCTTTGTCTTCCGGGTCGCCTGAGCTTCTGTCTGTCCGAATGGTGCCGTGTAGTTCGAGTGACCTGAATAATCCGAGTGAACGACTATATTCATCCGAATGAGTCTCTGCCCAAGGGCTTTAATGACATTGAAGGACCATTGGTGGGCCTCAGATGTCAGGCCTATGACCCTACCCAGGGTAGGCATCCCCATCAGTAGCCCCCGAATCCATGAGGTTTTAGTGGTCGAGTGACTGACACTCGGAAGCGTCGATGGACTCTCAGAAGAGTCCGAGAAACGGTCTTGCCGTTCCTCACTCCGCTTCAAACCATGATGGATTCAGGATTGATGTCTTTTGACCAAACTGTCTTGCCACTTAATCCGAGTGTTTAGCTGGTGTGAGTCATTCACTCGGTTCGTAGGAGGAAGTCGTCAAAGCCTTCGCAGCGCGGAGCTCGCTTCATTCGTAGCACGGAGAAATTTCCGAGCGTTCGAAATTGTCAAAACTGCGCGTAGGCCCGCGGCGGAATGGTCGCGTCCCGATAATTTGGGGTAGTGGGCATGACGCCTCGATAAATGCGCCGGGATTTTCGCCACGTGTCCTCGAGGCCCTGAACAATAGATTCGCGGATCTCGCTCCGTTTGCAGATTGACGGCTAGAGATCTCGCCCGATTTTTGATATAAAAACCGGAAGCACTGTTGGGGTGAGATCAGATCTCATTTTCCCCTTCTCCCTCGTCTTCTCCGACGCCCACCCGTGCTCCTTCCACCTTTCCTTAGTCGAAGGCCACTCCGAGCTCATCGGCGAAGATGCGCGTGGCGTCTGCGACCATGAAGGCCGAGCGGGCGAAGAGGAGCTCGCGCGCCTCCTCCTCCAGCGCTGGAGCGCCGGCTGGATGGACGCAGGGCGAGTGGTTGCCGTCACGGGTGACCAAGGCCCGGATGCTCAAGCTGGAGGGCCAAGGGTTCGTGCCCGAGGGAAGCTGCCGGCTGCCGGGAGCGGGCGAGGACGAGCCTTCGCCGAAGGGAGACGAGTGCATGCTCTTGGTGACTCACCTCGAGCGAGGTTTCTCTCTGCCGCCCCATCCATTCTTCCAAAGATTCTTGGGTTTCTTTGGCGCTCAACTCCATCATATCCCTCCCAATGTTGTCGTTTACTTAGCCGCTTTCATCTCTCTTTGTGAAAACTTCTTGGGTTGTCATTCTCACCGGGGCTTGTTCAAGCACCTCTTTACTTGCCGAGTGATGACTGTGAAAAAGCCCACTCGGTCTAAAGACAAGACGAATGTGGCCCAGCTGTGTGGGGGTCTAGGAATCCAACTGCGGGGCAAAGTCTGTTTCCCGCAGATGACGTTTCCCGATTCGGTAAAGGGGTGGCAGGAGAACTGGTTCTACTGCCACGACATTCTAGTCGACGAGGATCAGTCGGGACTCCCACCATATACCTCCGAGCGCATTCGGCCAGTTCCCAGGTTGACTGTGACCACAGAGGAGAAGACCGAGGTGGACATCTTAGTGATAGCGCTGGTAGCTCTGGTGCAGAAGGGCGTCAACGGCCTCGACTTGCTGGAGGTTTTTCTCCAGAGGAGGATCCAACCGCTGCAAGCCAAGGCTCGCCCCATGTGGGAGTATGCCGGACTGAGTGATCCCACTCGAACTCACCCGGAGGAGCTCAAGGAAGATGAGGTGGAAGGCAAGATCAAGGCGATCACCCCAGCGCGCGATAACCCCAGGGGGAGCAGGCAGGTGGCTCCACTCTCATCAGAAAATCTGCCGAATGAGGTAAATTCCGAAGATCTATCATCCGAGTGATACTTCTGTATTTTTTGTAATTGATCCGACTGATCTTGCTCTTCATTCGGCAGGCCTTCACATAGATGAGCAGCCAGGTGCCAATCGTGGACAGGGGCCCGGTCGACGTTGCGAGCGATACCGACCATCCAGTTGATTCGGCCGAAGCAGGAGAGTATGAAGAGCCTGATGATGACGAGGACGACGAAGAAGATGAAGAGGAAGGTTCGGAGGACGACGACGAGGTGGAGTCATCACGCTCGGATGACCGAGTGCCTGAAGCCCGTTCGAAAGCGCGCCATGACTCGGGAGTCCGTGGTGGCGGTCCTAAGGGACCGAAAACCGCCAAACCGACTGGGTCTGCTCTTCCAACCCGTAGCTCGAAGCGCAGGCGTGGAGAGCTTGTCTCTTCACCTGAGAAGATGGCGAAGCAGCCCAAAGTCACTACGGCCAAGCCTCGGAAGGCGGTCTTCATCCCGAAGATTAAGATAACCAATCCCGTGGCCTCAGCGTAAGCGTTTCCATTCTAACAGTTGTTATCTATGTTTGTCCGAGTGATGAAATGATCCGAGTGCTTCCTTTACAGTGCTGATACTTCAACTGCTTCACCTGATCCCCAAAATCTGGAGAAAGAGCGGGCTGACGCTGATGTTGCGTCTTCAAAAGGTAAGCTCCGGACTCACTCGGTAACTCTGGACCTTTCCGAGTGTTTACTTTTTACTCATCTTCGAGTGCCTTGAACATTTGTAGCTCCACGTGAAGTGATTGACATTGATGCGGATGACAAGGTTGACCTGTCGAACCCTTCGGCCAACGCGGACGTGGTGATGCAGGAGTCATCGCTTGCCGATACTTTGGTGCCAGCACGAGAGGCCAGCTCGGGAGCCGGGGCAGCACTCGGAACAGGCACATCATCCCCCTCGTTGACTCCTCCTGCGACCAACATCTTTGCGCTACACTATGTCCTAGAGGACCAAGTGGGAGCGAGCACCAAAGTATCGGCAAGAAGCGTTAATCCAGCTGGAGGTAATGAGTGAACGACTGAAGACGGCGTATGACGCGAGCGAGGCATTGAAGAAGAATGTCCGAGTAAGTACTCTTGTAAGTACCTTTCTCAGTCGGAATTTTTATTTCTGTCTTGTGAGGATTTGCATCCGAGCACACCGGCTGGGTGTGTTTGAGTTCCAGTGGGGGCGCGCTGAGAGCACCCACTGGGTGTAGTCCCTGAGACTGCCGTCGACTGAAGCAGTCGGCGGGAGTCTTAGAGTCCGAATGAATTTAATGTTCGATTCGTCTATTAGTTCTGGATCTCAAAAACCTTGTATATTTGATTTTCCAGTGGGGGCGCGCTGAGCGCACCCACTGGGTGTAGTCCCCAAGACTGTCGTCGATTGAAGCAGTCGGCGGGAGTCTTAGAGTCCGAGTCAAAATTTTGACCAATACCTTTTGCTTTAATTCTTGTTTGCAGTCTGTTTGTGAGCTCAGAAGCCACTACAAAGCTCTGGAGAAGGAGGTGCAGGACCTGCGCATCAGCCTTGAGGCTGAGAAGGCCAAGAACGTCCGACTGGAAGAGGAGAAGAAGGCAATTGAAGGTATGCTCATCTTGTCCGACTGTTGCGATAACTGTCGTTCCTCCCTGACCGACTGAGTCTATTTCATCAGATCTTCGTGGCGAAAATCGTAAACTTGTCGAGAGGCTGAAGAATTCTATTTCTTTAGAAACTGTGAAGACGGCCCTCGAGAAGAAGGACATGGATTTGGCGGCTGCTCAAAAGGAAGCCAGCCGAAAGGCCAAGGAGGCTGAAGAGAAGCTGGAGACAATCGGGAAGTTGGAGGAAGAAAAGAAAGCTCTGGAAGCTACTGCGACGAAGTCCAAGGAGGAGCTTGCCGATCTGAAGAAGTCATACTCCGAGTGGGAGGCCAAGCTCAAGCATGTCACCGCGAAGAAGAATGAGCTGGAGCAGTTTGTCGAGGAGTTTGGCGACTCTGTGAGCAAAAATCTCAAAGGTAATGTTTGCGAGTGATCGTAGTCTGGCCGAATGAATTCTGATCACCTCTGACTCTTTTCTTCATCTGACGCAAACCCAGATTTCTGTGATGACGTCGCTGAGGAGACTGACAAGATCGAGAAGGAGCTGGATCCGTCCCGGGAGCTGTTCAAGGACAGTGCTGCTCTGGCCATTCTTCGCTTGGAAGAACGTGTCGATCAAGTGACTTCGTACATGAAGAGGCTCAGCATTGCCGTCTTGAAGATTGATCGTGACGTCTTCCCTGAAGAAGAGCCCTCGAAGGATCCGGAATCAGCCCTTACCCGAGTGAGAGACGTGCCAAGCCGAGTGAAAGCTTGGAAAAAATTTGCAGCCCGGGCCGGATCCGACATTGCCCTCTCACTCGTCCGCGTCCACTGCAAGGGGGTGGAGGAGAAAAAGCTGAAGTCCTTGGAGGTCGCCAACAGGAAGCATGCCAAGGTCGAAGACTTCATGGAGATGTTCATGGAAGCCGCCTCTCGGATTGCCGACAGCATCGACCTGGACACCTTCGTCAAAGCAGTGCCTTAGCCCGAGTGAGTGTCGGGTGTAAAACTCTTTAAGCTTTTGCCTCGGAATGCCGAGTGGTAGTTGTAACCATAAAACTTTAAATGAGCCTGAGGCTCCCGTCGTCCGAACCTTTATCCGTACTTTCGTTTCGAATAACGCAGTTCTTACTTGTCTTGGCTTTATTCGATCTTTGATTTCTGAATGCTTTAAACTTAGGCGTTGAGGTATCGCAGCTAAGTCCCCGAGTGTGGGTGAGACCCGCACTCGGAATTGTTCGGGAGAACAATGATGGTCTTGTCCATCTTAAAGTCCGAGTGTGGAGGATGTCCCACTTGAAATGGTTTTCAACTTAGGCGATGCGGGGTCGCAGCTAAGCCCCCGAGTGTGGGCATGGCCCGCACTCGGAATTGTTCGAGAGAACAATGATGGTCCTGTCCATCTTAGTAATGATGGTCCTGTCCATCTTAGAGTCCGAGTGTGCAGGATGTCCCACTCGAGATGGTCTGTAACTTAGGCGACGCGGGGCCGCAGCTAAGCCCCCGAGTGTGGGTGAAACCCGCACTCGGAATTGTTTGAGAGAACAATGATGATCCTGTCCATCTTAGTAATGATGGTCCTGTCGATCTTAGAGTCCGAGTGTGGAGGATGTCCCACTCGAAATAGTTTGTAACTTAGGCGACGCGGGGCCGCAGCTAAGCCCCCGAGTGTGGGCATGGCCCGCACTCGGAATTGTTCGAGAGAACAATGATGGTCATGTCCATCTTAGAGTCCGAGTGTGGAGGATGTCCCACTCGAAATGGTTTTCAACATAGGCGACGCGGGGTCGCAGCTAAGTGTTTTACACCCACTGGGGGTGACACAGGACATTGATTCACCTGAGTGAAAAAATTTAAATTTCAACAAAATATAAAGCAACTAAACTTTATTCATCGAGGTCACTCGGATTCATTACTGGAATGACAAACTAAAGTAGTTATGTTCTAGGTGTAGAACTTGCGAAGCAGGGATGCGTTCCAAGTTCGGGGCTCTTCTACGCCATCTTTGATGTTGTAGAGCTGGTTGGCTCCATTGTGCAAGACTTCGGAGATTGCATACGGCCCCTACCACGGAGGCGCTAGCTTGTGGGTTTTTTGTTGGTCCAGTCGGAGGACAAGATCTCCTTCCTGAAAAGCTCGGCCCTGAACGTGTCTGTCATGGTAACGCCTCAGATCTTGCTGATAGAGCGTCGATCTGATGAGGACCAGCTCTCTCTTTTCCTCTAAAAGGTCAAGGCCGTCTTGCCGCGCGGCTTCAGCTTCAGGTTCATCATATAGTTCCACTCGGGGGGAATTGTGCTGGAGATCACTCGGCAACACAGCCTCTGATCCGTACACCATGAAGAAAGGCGTGCGCTTCGTAGAGCGGTTTGGGGTTGTCCGAATGCCCCATAAGACAGATGGCAATTCTTCAACCCAGGCTCCAGCAGCATACTTCAGGTCTCTCATCAATCGAGGTTTCAGACCTTGTAGAATCATTCCGTTTGCACGTTCTGCCTATCCATTTGACTGCGGGTGAGCCACTGAGGCGTAATTAACCCGAGTGCCTTGAGAGAAACAGAATTCACGGAACTCGTCCGAGTCGAAATTCTTCCCATTATCCATGATAATATCATGCGGTACACCAAATCTGAAGACGATCTGCCGAATGAAACTGACGGCAGTACCTGCATCCAAACTCTTGATGGGTTTCGCTTCGACCCACTTGGTGAACTTGTCAACTGCCAAAAGCAGGTGTGTGAATCCACTCGACCCAGTCCGTAGGGGACCGACCATATCGAGGCCCCATACCGCAAATAGCCAGGTGATCGGGATCATCTTGAGCGCGGACGCAGGCTTGTGGGACTTACTTTTGTAGAATTGACACCCGACGCACAGGTCCACCAAGTCCCTTGCTGCAACATTGGCTCGGGGCCAATAAAAACCCGCTCGGAAAGCCTTAGCGACCAAAGTCCGAGAGGACGCATGGTGGCCGCAAGTTCCCGAGTGGATTTCATGTAAGATTTGCAGCCCTTCCTCTGGGGAGATGCATTTTTGGGTGACTCCTGTGGTGCTTTTCTTGTATAACTGGTCTCCCAGAACTTCGAATGACTTAGATCGATGGACGATCCGACGAGCTTCTTCTTCATCTTCGGGGAGTTCTTGCCTGAGCAAGTATGCCAAATAGGGTTGAGTCCACTCGGGAGTGATTACCAGCATTTCGTGGACAAGATCCACTACAACTGGAACTTCAACCTCAGTCGGATCAGATGGACCGACTGCTTGCGGGGGCTCCTCTGTGAAAGGATCTTCTGCAATTGTTGGGGCACGCAGATGCTCAAGGAATATATCTTTCGGGACTGCTCGCCGAGTGGACCCAATATTTGCCAGGTCGTCTGCTGCCTGATTCTTTGCGCGGGGAATGTGATGCAGCTCTAAACCTTCAAAATTCTTCTCCAGCTTTCTGACCGCGTTGCAGTAACTGGTCATTGCTGGGCTCCGAATGTCCCACTCTTTCATCACTTGGTTGACAACGAGGTCCGAATCGCCATAGACCATCAAACGATGAATGCCGAGAGATATGGCCATGCGGAGCCCGTACAGGAGGGCTTCATATTCGGCCTCGTTGTTTGATGAGTCGAAATGGATTTGGAGGACATAGTTCAGCCGGTCTCCTTTGGGAGAGACAAAAACCACACCAGCCCTCGAGCCATTGAGCATCTTGGATCTGTCGAAGAACATAGTCCAGTGTTCGGGAACACTCGGAATTGGCTGCTCTTGCTCGATCCACTCGGCCATAAAATTAACCAATGCCTGGGATTTGATTGCTTTCTTAGCTTCAAACTTGATCTCCAATGGAAGGAGCTCAATTGCCCACTTTGCCACCCGGCCAGCGGCGTCTCTGTTATGCAGGATCTCCGACAGGGGAGCGTTGCTGATGACCGTGACCGAGTGATCTTGGAAGTAATGAACCACCTTTTTAGCAGTTAGGTAAATACCATAGACCAGCTTTTGGTAGTGCGGGTACCTTTGCTTGGAAGGGGTTAACACTTCTGAGATGTAATAGATGGGTCTTTGAACTTTGAATGCTTTTCCCGGCTCTTCGCGCTCTACTGCAAGTGAAAGCACGTTTGCTCCCTTGGTGGTTTTGGTAATTAATAACAACATATATGTCATTGAACTAATGTTTCCACTAAGCATATTTCAGGAAAAGCTCAATGATAGGGATGGCAAAAGGATTGTGGAAAACCCCCAAGATGCAAGGAAATGGATTGGCTAAGCTTCAAGCAAGAGGACTCTACATTTTACTTTGTGAGAAATCACTTTGAGTCCATAGGAAAACCAATACTATTAAAAGGGAGTAAGGTACTGTTGGTGAACAAGATGCTCCACATGCACAAGAGATAGTCACCAAAAACACCCACAAGCTCTTCCACAAAAGTCTGTCCAAAGCCAAATATCCAAAATCGGTGCAAGCAACAATTCCCACTCGGTCCCACCGATTCCCAAACTCAGACAGACCCATGCCAAACCCTAGCACATTGGTGCAACCGATTCTGCTTCAGTGCCACCAAGTTCAGTTGCCAACTTTCTGTTTAGCCATTTTCAGTCTTCGGTACCACCGAGTTTTGCCAGTCGGTCTCACCGAGTTCTTGGACTAACTCTCTGGATAGCCATTCACAAGAATCAGTACCACCGAGAATTGTGAATCGGTACCACCGAGTTTCTGGACCAACTCTCTTGTAAGTCATGGTCAAGAATCGGTACCACCGAGATGTGAAAATCAGCGTCACCGAGTTGTGCAATCTGACCGTTGGTCACCTAATCGGTACCACCGAGAGTTATGTATCGGTCTCACCGAGATTCAAAAGTTACTGCCTTTTGATCACTTCGGTACCACCGAGATTCACACATCGGTGTCATCGAGTTGGTCACTTTAGGTGTAACAGTTGGATTTTTGGGGATGCCTATATATACCCCTTCACCACCACCCACTCGAAAGAGAAGCACTCAGAACTATTCCATACTTGCCCCATCCTATTTTCTGAGAGAGAGCCACCTACTCTTGTGTTGAGATCAAGCCATTCCACTCCATCCATATGAATCTTGATCTCTAGCCTCCCCAAGTTGCTTTCCACCAAATCAATCTCTTCCACCATAGCCAAATCTGTGAGAGAGTGATTGTGTGTTGAGGAGTCTATCATCTTGAAGCACAAGAGCAAGGAGTTCATCGACATTGCCGAGCCTATTACCTTTTGGAGGGTGGTGCCTCCTAGATTGGTTAGGTGTCGCTTGGGAGCCTCCTACTTCGTGTTGTGGAGTTGAACCAAGAAGTTTGTACGGGCAAGGAGATCGCCTACTTCGTGAAGATCTACCCATAGTGAGGCTAGTCCTTCGTGGACGGAAGCCGTTATGGAATAGTCAAGGTTGCTACTTCGTGGACCCTTATGGGTGGAGCCCTCCGTGGACTCTCGCGACCGTTACCCTCCGTGGGTTGAAGACTCCGTAAACATGGACGTACGATAGCACCACCTATCGGAACCACGGGAAAAATCCTCGTGTCTACAAATTGCGTTTGATCTTCCTTCCTACCCTCTACTATACATGCTTGTTGTTACTTTCCGCTGCTATACTCTTAGACATGCATGTGTAGGGTGTGCTTGACTTGCTATCATTGCTAAAATCTGCCAACACTTAAAATTGGGAAAAGGTAGGTTTTTATTTGGTCAGGTAGTCTAATCACCCCCCTCTAGACATACTTTCGGTCCAACAAGTGGTATCAGAGCTGTGGTCTCCATTGCATTGGTCTCACAACCTAGGAGAGTATAGCGTCTAGTGAGGGAAATTATCACCGTAGAGGTCCGTACTTTGATGGCACTAATTCTGCTAGTTGGAAGCACAAAATGAAAATGCATATTCTTGGTCATAACCCCACTGTTTGGGCTATTGTTCTTGTTGGCTTGCAAGGTGAATTCTTTGGTGATGGAAAGGAACCGGATCGTGAAGCGACCGCGGATGAATTGAAGATGTTGCAATACAATGCTCAAGCATGTGACATTCTCTTCAACTGCCTATGCCCCGAAGAATTCAACAAAATCAGCCGTCTTGAGAATGAAAAAGAGATTTGGGATACTTTGGTTGATATGCACGAAGGTACCGAATCCGTGAGAGAATCCAAGTTGGACGTTCTTCAAAGTCAGCTTGACAAGTTCAAGATGAAGGATGGTGAAGGAGTCGCATAGATGTACTCTAGGCTAGCTCTCATCACCAATGAGATTGCCGGCTTAGGAAGCGAAGAAATGACCGACAAATTTATCATCAAGAAGATACTTAGAGCTTTGGATGGGAGATACGACACCGTGTGCACATTGAACCAAATGATGCCCAACTACAAAGATCTCAAGCCTACGGAAGTCATTGGAAGGATTGTTGCTCAAGAGATGACACTCAAAGACAAAGAAGAGCTTCACAACAAGTCTAGCGGTGCTTACAAAGCCACAAGTGATGCTCCCGCAACTTCAAGCGACAACCTTGTCACCAATGAAGAGATAAGCCTCATGGTCAAGAAATTCAACAAGTTCTACAAGAATAGAGGCAAAGAACGAAGCTCCAACTCAAGATATGAAGAGAAGCGTTCGTCAAGTCGTGACTGAAACTGCTACAATGGTGGGAAGCCCGGACACTACTCCAATGAGTGCACGGCCCCCTACAAACGAAGAGAAGAGTCACCTAGAAGACGAAGCTCAAGGAATGAATCACCTCAAAGAGAGAGAAGGAGTAGAGATGATCGTTATGAACGAAGACCCTCAAGGAGAAGTAGGGACTCGAAGAAGAAGGACAAGTACACCAAGAGCTACACAAGAAGAAGACATCAAGCTCATGTTGGTGAATGGGTTTCTGGCTCCAACTCCGACAACAACTCCGAGAGAAGCTATCACTCAAACTCCGACTATAGTCAAGATGAAGGTGTTGCCGGACTTGCACTAGTGACTACCAAGTCCTATGATCTATTTGATTCACCAAATGAAGGGAGTGGAAGTTGCTTCAGGGATAAAGGCCCCAAGGTATCACACCCCGAGTATCTTGATTTCGATAGTGAGGAAGATTACTTGCTTTGTGATGATGACTTGCTCTTTGATAAAACTAGTGATGTTAGAGAGCTTGTAAGGACTCATGAGAAGCTATGCTTCGAGAAGCTCACCTTGGAGCAAGAGCATGAGTTTCTTAAAGCTATCAATGACGATCTCCGAAAGAAGACTTCATCTTATCTAGCCAAACGATTACTCTTGTCTACATTCATGCCACAAGTTAAATCTAGACAAACTAGTAACAAAGGCAAGAAAGGCTCTTCATCTAGTAGCAACAATAAAAATGCTAAACCTAATGATGTTGCTTCTAGTAGTTCTATTGATTCCACTAATGATGATTCTCTTAGCCAAGTTACACTTGAGCAAGAAAACGCTTTATTGAAATGAATTATAGAGAAAGGTATCTACAAGAGTCTTGCCGGGTGTAAGCAATTTGAGGAAATTGTACGCAAGCACGGAGGATACCGGAAGAACCATGGCATTGGCTACTTCAACGCTAATGGAGTTGAATGGGAATAAGGTCAATACCCCAAGCCCAAGTTTGTTCCTCAAAAGGAGAAGTATGAACATACTCCTCCCAAGGGAACAAACACTCAAGATGACCTTCCACCACAAGACCACAAGATCAAGGGCAAGAACAAGCTTCAAGAGGACATTGACTCATATGAAGATGAATCCCAAGCCTTGGTGGAGTGGGTTCCCAAGGCTACTTCAATCTCAACTTCTACAAGTGCCACTTCAACACCAAGGATCCCCATCAAGTTGATGTGGGTCCCCAAGAAGAAGAACTAGAGAAGTTCTTGAGGGGTGATTCCGCCAATGAAATTAACTCACATTCATTATTGGCAAGAACTAGTTGCAATCAACATCAACATCATGCAATAGTTCAAGGAGTCACACATTCCCTCAAAGGTAAGCAAGGGATAAGGTAATCAACAAATCAATGGACATCATCAGACATGCTTTGCACTCCATGTCCATAGATATCCTTGTATTTGTCTCTTGTGTGTTGGGACTAACCCATGTAGGTGAGAAGAGTAAGGAGACAACAAGGATTCTCCCAACTCTTGGTGATCTTCATCAACCTTGAGCATCCACCACTACATCACCAACATGAAGTCTTCACCGACAAAACCCAAGGTTAGTTTATCCCTCCTATGGGGGAATGTCACATCAAGGGGGAGCTTTACTCTAAGACTTGAGTTAAAGCATCTCATAGTATGTGACAACATTAAATGCTTTATGTAAAAGTGGTAACCCCATTTGTGCTTAAACGATGAGTATGACCCTATGATCAAGTATTCTTACTTGGCTCGTAAGTCAACATACTCATATATAGATGACTCCGTCATCGCCAAAATGCTTGATAGATGCTAGTATGTATGTGCATGTTTGCCATGATTTCATTTGACATCTTATTGAGTGAGCATGTTGGTCTGCATTTATTTATCCATTCGAGGACATCCAATTGTTGCTATTTGGCTTTTGATTTCTCTTTTGCCAATTGGATGGATAAGAATGCCTAGGACCACTCTCTAGCTATCTATGCTTTCTTACCTCATATTCTATTCTTGCTGCATCACAAAATTTGAACAAGGACTTTTCGATTTCTCTGTGTGAGGAGCACTCGGAGTTCCGTATCGACAAAGGACTAACCATTAAAACCTCCCAAGTGCATCTCGGTGGAACCAACCCAAAAACTCGGTCTCACCGAATGCCTAGGGTTGATCTGGTTTTCTATCTCGGTACCACCGATTCCATCTTCTCGGTTACACCGAGTTTCCCTGTCAGCAGACAGTTGAGGAGCTCGGTGACACCGAAAAGTTAGAATCGGTGTCACCGACAGCCATGGGTTTATATAGAGGCGGACCTGACTTTTGAAATCTATTCTTCAACCGTCGCCCCCTCCGAAATCCTTGCTGCCGAACTAAGGCCCCTGGTCATCGCCTTCGTCTTCCCGAGCGCCTCCGCCATTGGAAGTCTCCGCCACCGACGGAATCCTCTCCCCCATCGCCGCCGTAGCGAAGTCGTCACCAAGCTAGGGTACGATTTCACCCCCTCATGCGCTCCAACCTCCGATTCTTGCGCATTAGGGTTTTCCATCGATAATCCACAGCTTGAGATTGATTCATCCACGAAAAACTCCCATAGAATAGCGAACGAATGATTTTTTAGGTTTTGTCGTCCGCCACATGAATCTCGGTGGAACCGACGCAAAAGAATCGGTAGCAACGATTCACTTTTCTGGTCGACTGAGAACAGTCTCGGTGAAACCGAGTGCCCATTTTCGGTCTCACCGAAAGTGGTGCCAAGTTTCTGTTATGGAGACTGTCTGTCTCGGTAGGTCCGAAATATTTGCTTCGGTTGCACCGACATACATTTGGCAGAATGCAAAACTTGAGAAATTTTAGTTCAATCTTTTGAAAATGTTTACATTTTGTGATGACTCAACCCTTCCACTCTTCTATACTCTATTCACAGGGTCAGATATGTCCGAAGCTGAAGACAGTCAAAATGATCTCAGAGAGCAGAGTGTTGACATGAGCTCAGCTACTAGTCCTGAGGGGAGCTATGATGACATCCCTAGCTCTCCTGACCTGCCCAAAGCTGCAACCAGGGCAAGGAGGAAGCTCAATTCTGATGAGGAGGATGAGGACTTCATCCCTGAGGAGCTGCCCAAGAAAGTTGATGCTGCCAAGAGCACTACTACTGCCACTACTTCGAAGAAGAAGACAGCTACCATGAAGGAGTATGCTAGTTCTGGGTCAGCTAGAGCACCAGAGAGCTCCAGGGCAACTATGACAGTTGAGCCTTCCAAGAAGTCCATGCCTAAGAAGGCAGGAGAGAAGAAGAGAGCCAGGAATAGGATCATCCATGTCATTGGCAGAAAAACCTCCATGTTTGAAGATTCAGAAGAGGCAGCTGCTGAAGAAGAGGAGGACGAGCCAGTTGCCAAGGCTCCTCCTAAGAAGAAGAAGAAGCTTATGGCATATGCTATGCCTAAGGCTACGACATCCAAGATAACCAAGTCTACTCCTAAGAAGGCTGCTGCTGCTGAAAAGCCTAAGAGGTTCTCCAGAGAGATACCAGCTTCCAGCAAGAACAAGACCTCCACTTTTAGGGAAGCTGAGGATGATGATTTCACTGCTTTGATGAAGCTAAGACCACACCTTCTAGAGCACAATGCCAGCCATTTGCTTGCTGAGGATATGAAGAAGAGGAAGGACTCTGGTTTGAGGGAATGGAGAGCAATTGATCCATATGCCCAGAGGAGGAAAACTGCTATAGACTACAGGTTTTATACCAAGGAGCAACAAGATTTCTACGAGACAATCTTGCTTGATAAGAGCCCAGCTGTAAGTGACATGAGATATGTTGATTGGAAGTATATCAAGGTAAATCAAGATTACTTCCCAAGTGTTCAAGACAACTTTCACTGCATTGGTTTGGATGAATTTGTTGGCAAAGAATTCACTGCATGGAACGATGAGATGATCATGCAATTCTACTCCACTGCTCACTTCTATGGAGATGGTAGGATTGTGTGGATGACTGAAGGAGTAAGGTATGAATCTACTGTTGAGGAATGGGCTGCCATCTTAGGAGTCCCAAAGGTGGAAGAAGGAGATCTGGATGTCTATTCTGAATCCAAGGAGAGCCATGATTCTATGAAGAATATGTACAATGAGATCCCTGCTGCAAACTTGAAATCTCACAAGTTAGGATCCATTTACTTCCTCTAGGCACGTCTGCGAACCATCAACACCATCTTGAGGCACACTTTGATGCCTAAGTCTGGAGATGACAAGATGATTAGATGCTATTCCATCAACATGCTGATCCATCTTGATAGACACACCAGGATAAGGGTGATGGACTTGATAGTAGAGACTGTGAAGAGGGTTGCTACTGATCAGAAGCGCTCATGCTGCTATGCACCCTACATTCAGATGCTCATCAACTCCAAGCTGGAGAAGCACATCTTTGCTCTTGACAGGCCACATTTGCCCCTACAGCCAGATCATGAGGACAACGTTGTGGTGATGAACCCAGATCATCCCACCTCAGCTGCAGCACAGGCAGAGGCAGAGGCAGCTAGAGCCACTAGTTCTCAAGTCCCTAGATCCAGGAACGAGCAAATGGATCACTTGATCAGTACCATTCAGGGAATGCAGAAGGATATCAAGGACATATTGGAGAATCAGCATAGTCTTGTGAGGATCATGGAGAATAGGATCAAGAACTCAATGACAAGGTGGATGGGCTGACCAAGACCGTGAACGAGCTCAAGAAGGAAGTTGATAGCGTGCCCAGTCCGGAAACTACAGATGATGAGGATGACTCACCTCTCAGGCCAGGCACTCAGTTCACTACTCAGGCCAGATCAACCACAGTGCCAGCTCCAGAGTTGAGGCCTTCTTCATCAACACCTGCTACTGCCTCTTCAGCTCCATCAGCTCCTCCAGTTCCTCCAGTTGCTACTCCAACTCCGTCCATGATGTCTGCCGACATCTTCGCCGAGGCCGTTCTCTCGACTCCTTCATCGACCATCGGAAGAGATCAGCCCCAGAAGGACGATTAGCTATATACCTCTGATCTTTTTGGTAACTTGTTGCCAAAGGGGGAGAAGATGTATATAGATCTTTAGGCTTCGAGTCAGAGAGCGTTGGTTTTTTTATCGCTTTACAAAACATTTGATCTTTTGGTTTGCTTGTGTTAAACTTTGTTTGGTGTTTGATCATATACTTGATGTGTATTGCTACTATTTCCTATCATTATGATACTTATGAGATGGTCATTCACCGTTACTTGTTTGTGTTGTGCTATGATGTTCATTCTTATTTTTCTCGCACACCACCAAGTTGTATGTGACATGAAAGAGTGCCCTATCACTAGTAGAAAACAGGCCTTCCGTTTCAACCTTTAGTCCCGGTTTTGCTTTGGACCGGGACTAATGTGTCCATTAGTCCCGGTTCCAACGGCTAGGAGCTGTAAGGGGGTACGGGTCCCATTAGTCCCGGTTCATTTGGGACATATAGTCCCGGTTTGTATCACAAACCGGGACTAAAGGAGTGGTGGCAGGCTGGTGTCAGCCTAGGGCCCCCACGAGCCCTTTTAGTCCCGGTTTGTGATACAAACCGGGACTATAGATGGACCTTTAGTCCCGGTTTGTATAACCAACCGGGACTAAAGCTCTCCGTAAATAATCCCTTCGTCCAGCCCGACTCCATTTCTCTGTTTTCTCCATTCGAATTCCCCTCTCTGTTCTTCCCCTAGCTCGAGCTCCTCCCTCCATTTTTGCCAAGATTTGTCAAGATTTGAGGCACCCCAATCCATCCAAGTGTCCACAAAGGTTAGCAACTTTGTCCTTTCATCTCTTATTGCTAGATCAGCTCGTGCTATGCTTTATAAGTATAGTGATTTGTGGGTTTTAGTTTGGGTGTAATTATGTGGTAGTTTTTTTGATTTATATGCAATTTGAGCTCAAATTAACTCCTTAGTTTGCATATGTGTAGGTGTGGTTTACTTAGTGTGCCTTCCCGTCCCCGTCCTAACTACCGTCGATCGACCGCACCGTCCCGTCGCCGGCACCACCTTGGTGAGCCTCTTCTTGTGTTCTTATCATTTTTATAAATAAAATTGTATTTGTATGATTTAGATAGTTACTTGCATAGTTTCTTACATGTATGATTGTTGTTATATATAGTGCCATGGTTATGATATCCGTGCCCGTCGGCCCTCGTCCGGTTTACGATTCAGATGTGGTATATTCTCTTTTATAACTATTTGTTGCATTTCGTGTTAATGACAATTATGCCCATCAAGTTGACATAGATATTTTTATCTAGGAGGTAGTTGAACCGGAAATGCCAACCGACCCTATTGTCGGGAAGTTAAATTTAGTTGAAAAAGAAAATGAGGATTTGAAAGAAAAATTGAAAAGAGTTGAAGAAGAGAAGATGAAATTGGAGTTGTACGTTGCCGATGTCGTCGATGATCACAAGATCAAGATGGATGCAATGCGCTTGAAGATTAGAAAGATTAGAAAATATGCCATTAATAAAGAGGCTTGGTATCATTATGCTGTTGGATCAATTTTTACCTTAGTTGCGATTTTGATCGCAATTGTTGTTGCATTTAAAATGTTTTAGCTAGATAGTTTTATGTTGTTTTATGAGAATAAGTGTGTATGAACTTTATGTATGAACTTGTATTAATTTGGTCTTCTCGGTGTTGTGTAATGAAGATGAACCGGCAATGGATGTACGTTGACCGACGCTCTCCCCAGTTCATTAATGGCGTGCAGAGTTTTTTGCGTGAGGCTGAGGCAAACAAGCAGGATGGTTTTATGTGTTGTCCCTGTGGTGTGTGTAAGAATGATAAGACTTACTCTAGGTCAAAACAGATTCACGTCCACCTGTTTACGTCCGGTTTCATGTCCGGCTATAATTGTTGGACCAAGCACGGAGAAAGAGGGGTTCTAATGGAAGAGAATGAAGAAGAAGAGGATGACGACAACTATCCTGGGTGTCCTGAATATGATGGTAGTACAATGGGGGAAGAGAATGAAGAAGAAGAAGATGAGGCATCAGATGAGCCCGCTGATGATCTTGGTCGGGCCATTGCTGATGCAAAGAGAAACTGCGAAAATGAAAAGGAGAAGTTGAAGTTGCAGCGCATGTTACAGGATCACAAAAAAGCGTTGTACCCAAATTGCGAAGATGACAACACAAAGCTCGGTACCACACTCGAATTGCTGCAATGGAAGGCAGAGAATGGTGTAGCTGACAAGGCATTTGAAAAGTTGCTGAAAATAATGAAGAATAAGCTTCCAAAGGACAACGAATTGCTCGACAGTACATACGAAGCAAAGAAGGTTGTCTGCCCTCTAGGATTGGAGGTGCAGAAGATACATGCATGCCCTAATGACTGCATCCTCTACCGCGGTGAGTACGAGAATTTGGATGCATGCCCGGTATGCAATGCATTGCGATATAAGATCGGTCGCAATGACCCTGTTGATGATGTTCAGGGCGAGCGCCCCGGGAAGAGGATTCCTACCAAGGTGATGTGGTATGCTCCTATAATACCACGGTTGAAACGTTTGTTCCGAAACAAAGAGCATGCCAAGTCGTTGCGATGGCACAAAGAAGACCGTAAGAAAGACGGGAAGTTGAGAGTACCCGCTTATGGGTCGCAGTGGAGAAAAATTGAGAGAGAGTGGCCAGACTTTGAAGATGACCCAAGGAACGTATGGTTTGGTTTAAGTGCAGATGGCATTAATCCATTCGGGGAGTAGAGCAGCAAGCATAGCACATGGCCTGTGACTCTATGTATCTATAACCTTCCTCCTTGGTTGTGCATGAAGCGGAAGTTCATTATGATGCCAGTGCTCATCCAAGGCCCTAAGCAACCCGGCAACGACATTGATGTGTACCTAAGGCCATTAGTTGATGAACTTTTACAGTTGTGGAATAAAAAAGGTGTACGTGTGTGGGATGAGCACAAACAGCAGGAATTTGACCTGCGAGCATTGCTCTTTGTAACCATCAATGATTGGCCTGCTCTTAGTAACCTTTCAGGACGGACAAACAAGGGATACCATGCATGCACACACTGTTTAGATGATACCCAAAGTATATATTTGGACAAATGCAAGAAGAATGTGTACCTGGGACATCGTCGATTTCTTCCGGCCAAGCATGCCTTAAGAAAGAAAGGCAAGCATTTCAAAGGTGAGGCAGATCACCGGAAGAAGCCCGTCCTCCGTACTGGTGATGACATACTTGATATGGTCAAGGATTTACAAGTAATATTTGGAAAGGGTCCTGGCGGACAATCTGTTCCGACTGACGCTGAGGGACGCGCACCCATGTGGAAGAAGAAATCTATATTTTGGGAGCTAGAATATTGGAAAGTCCTAGAGGTCCGCTCTGCAATCGACGTGATGCACGTGACGAAGAATCTTTGCATGAACCTGCTAGGATTCCTGGGCGTGTTTGGGAAGAAAAAAGATACACCGGAGGCACGGGAGGCCCATAAACGTGTGCACGAAAACGACAGCATGCATGAGCAGTATGAAGGTCCTGCCAGCTATGCTCTTACCAAAGTAGAGAAGGAAATCTTCTTTGAATGCCTGCTCAGTATGAAGGTCCCATCTGGCTTCTCGTCGAATATAAAGGGAATAATAAATATGGCGGAGAAAAAATTTCAGAACCTAAAGTCTCATGACTGCCACGTGATCATGACGCAATTGCTTCCGGTTGCGTTGAGGGGGCTTCTACCAGAAAATGTTCGATTAGCCATTGTGAAGCTATGTTCATTCCTCAATGCAATTTCTCAGAAGGTAATCGATCCGGAAATCCTACCAAGCTTACAGAATGATTTGGTCCAATGTCTTGTCAGTTTCGAGTTGGTGTTCCCACCATCCTTCTTTAATATTATGACGCACGTCCTTGTTCACCTAGTCGAAGAGATTGTCATTCTGGGTCCTGTATTTCTACATAATATGTTCCCCTTTGAGAGGTTCATGGGAGTCTTAAAGAAATATGTTCGTAACCGTGCTAGGCCAGAAGGAAGCATTTCCAAGGGCCATGAAACAGAGGAGGTTATTGTGTTTTGTGTTGACTTTATTCCTGACATTAAGCCGATTGGTGTTCCTCAATCGCGGCATGAGGGGAGACTGCGTGGAAAAGGCACGCTTGGACCAAAATCAATAATATGTACGGACGGGCATTCTTGGGCGCAAGCACACTACACAGTTCTACAGAATTCTACCTTGGTCACCCCATATATCGAGGAACACATGGATATTATACGCTCGAAGAACCTGGAGAAGTCTGACCCCTGGATTCAACGTACACACATTGAGGCTTTCGGCGGTTGGTTGCGAACACATCTCATGAATGACGACAATGTTGAAGATGACTTGTACTTGTTGGCCAAGAGACCATCTTCGACTATATTGACTTTCCAAGGGTACGAGATAAATGGGAATACATTTTATACGATCGCCCGAGATAAAAAGAGCACCAACCAAAAAAGTGGTGTTCGCTTTGACGATGCAGCAAACACCAAGGAAAAGGACACATATTATGGTTACATAGAGGAGATATGGGAACTTCACTATGGAGGTGATTTGAAGGTCCCTTTGTTCCGGTGCAAATGGGCCAATCTGACTGGAGGAGGGGTAATGGTAGACCCGCAGTACGGAATGACAACAGTGGATCTCAACAATCTTGGGCACACAGACGAACCATTCGTTCTAGCCAATGATGTGGCGCAAGTTTTCTATGTGAAGGACATGTCTACCAAACCGAAAAAAGGAAAGATAAGAAAGCGGATACATCATACGATGAGCCAAAGCGCCACATAGTTCTTTCTAGGAAAAGAAACATCGTGGGAGTGGAGGACAAGACAGACATGTCAAGAGCTTATGAAAAGTTTGATGAAATTCCTCCCTTCGCAGTGAAGACTGACCCAAGCATCATGTTAAATGATGAAGATTTTCCATGGTTACGGCACAATAATCAAGGGACACACGCGAAGAAAAAGTTTTATACCCCAAAATCCCACTCTGGGATGTGACTGGCTGCACCGTCATCACTTTTCTTCTCTAGTGAGTAGCCGGGATGGTTCAGTTTGTACACGAAGTGCATCCAGTTTTTGTTGTAACCCTCTTAACTTTTTACCACTTGCTATGTGGGTGAAATGATGGTACCATGCCAAGTTTCAACCTTTTCAGAGTTCATTTGTGGTGCTTTTTAATTTCAGGGTCATTTAGCTAAAAAAATCATTAAGTGCATGAAAAATAGCAAATTAAGTTAGATAGGGTTGAAATTTTAGTATGTGGCTTCTAATGGTTCATATTGAATGCACAAAAAGTCTGGAGTTGAAATAAGTTAAAAAAATTGAAATCCTTTTGTAACAGACGAGTTTTCGTCCGAAACCCCGATACTTCGAAGGAGATTGTCCATTTTGTACACGAAGTGCATCCAGTTTTTGTTGTAACCCTCTCAATTTTTTATCACATGCTATGTGGGTGAAATGATGATACCATGCCAAGTTTCAACTATTTCAGAGTTCATTTGTGGTGCTTTTTAATTTCAGGGTCATTTAGCTCAAAACAAATCATTAAATGCATGAAAAATAGCAAATGAAGTTAGATAGGGTTGAAATTTTAGTATGTGGCTTCTAATGGTTCATATTGATTGCACAAAAAGTCTGGAGTGGAAATAAATTAAAAAAATTGAAATCCTTTTGTAACCGTCGAGTTTTCGTCCGAAACCCCGATACTTCGAAGGAGATTGTCCATTTTGTACACGAAGTGCATCCAGTTTTTGCCGTAACGCTCTCAACTTTTTAGCACATGCTATGTGGGTGAAATGATAATACCATGCCAAGTTTCAACCTTTTCAGAGTTCAGTTGTGGTGCTTTTTAATTTCAGGGTCATTTAGCTCAAAACAAATCATTAAATGCATGAAAAATAGCAAATGAAGTTAGATAGGGTTGAAATTTTAGTATGTGGCTTCTAATGGTTCATATTGAATGCACAAAAAGTCTGGAGTTGAAATAAGTTTAAAAAAATTGAAATCCTTTTGTAACAAACGAGTTTTCGTCCGAAACCCCGATACTTCGAAGGAGATTGTCCATTTTGTATACGAAGTGCATCCAGTTTTTGCCGTAACGCTCTCAACTTTTTAGCACATGCAATGTGGGTGAAATGATGATACCATGCCAAGTTTCAACCTTTTCAGAGTTCAGTTGGGTGATTTTGATTAAAACAAATGAAGGTATAAAACTAAAAGAGTTAAACAGAATCTGATTTTGATTAAAACACCTATTTAAATTATCCTAAAATTTCCCAACTTAAACATAATGATAAAACATACTAATATTAAACAACAGGAAAAACAGTCACTCAAAAATCTATTTTTAAACTAAAGTTATTCACAAATTACTGTTTCACACAAATTTCAAATGAATTCAAATTTAAACTATTTCAATTTGAAAACTACTGGCACTAACAGAAAGTTTGTAATTGTTTTGACCTAAAGCAAAAAGATTCATTAAAAAACTATAAATATTCTAACAGTTATTCCAAATATAAAAACAGAAATTAGAAAAACAAAACAAAACATAAAAGAGAAAATATAGTTGTAGTCCCGGTTGGTGCCACCAACCGGGACTAAAGGTCCCTTCCCGCTCGTAATTTGGGCCACCGAAAAGACCTTCCCGCGCAGAATCTCGGGAGGACCTTTAGTCCCCGTTGGTGATACCAACCGGGACTAAAGGTCTGTAGTCCCGGTTGGAGCCTCGACCCGGGACTAAAGAGTCCCTCTATATGCAGGACTTTGCCGTTTCTTCCCCAACCTCTCACATTCTGCCCCCCGACGCCACCCCTACCACGACGCCGCCAGGCTGCCAGAGCTCCCCGCGCGCCTCTTCTCCCTCGACCTCGCCGTCGCGCTGCCAGGTTGCCCGTCTTCAACCTCCCGCCGGAGATCGCCGTCCCCGACCCGCTCGCTCCGGCCCCTCTTCTCCCTCGACCTCGCCGTCGCCTCGACCTCGCCATCAAGCCCGCTGTCGCCTCGACCTCGCCGCCAAGACCGCTGTGAGCCACTCTCCTCCCTCTCCTCCCTCTCCTCCTGAAGCCCCCCTTCCCGTCCGCCATTGCCGCCATGCATGGCCGCCCCTCCCCGTCCGCCATTGCCGCCATGCATGGCCGCCCCTCCCCGAGCGCATCCCCCACCTAGAGCCACCACCGGAGATGCCCGAGAGCCGCCGCCCCATCCATCTCCGGCGTAGGAGCCCCGTCGCCCCGTCCATCTCCGACGTAGGAGCCCCGCCGGTGCCGCAAACACACACACACACACATATTGTTTAAAAACATGCAAATATTTTACTAATTGTTAGAACATCTTTTTGGTGTTATGAAATTTTTTGTGGTTGGTATGCAACATTTTTTCATTAAACAATGTGTTAAGAAAATTGTAGTAGATGGATAAGTAGATTGATATTGTTAGATGATTTTGTTTATGATGCTTTTTATGTTTTAGTTGTTTTATGTTTTAGTTAATTAGGAGTCCTAGGAAAAATTAGTATGTGTATGTTAGATTAGAGAAAAATTCTTGGGTTTTGAAAAATTCTTGGGTTTTGAAAAAATTAGTGATTAAACGATAAGAAAATGTTCTCATAGGAATTTGTCTCGACGTTGACGATGCCTGGCCCGCATCCTCGTCGTCGTCGAGTCGGCGTCGACATCCTTGAGAGGCGCAATGTCCGGGACTGGGCTCCGCCGGGCTGGCACTGAGAGGTGCTACCTTCCCGGGCTCGGAGCTTGGTGAGGAATCCTGGTCTCGTCGTCGACCCGGAGCTTCTTTGGTGGCGGTCACGTGGGCCACTTTCGGTGCAGAGGGAGCGGGCCCCTGCGGAGGTGGTACGTCGCCGTGTCAGGGAGGAGGACGAGCACGTCCGTCGCTACATGGCGGCGTTGGACGCCAGGTTCAACAATACCTGGCAGATTCTTCAGGGATCTCACCCGAGTTATGATCCCGTGATGGTTCCTTATCTTTGGGTGTCCACCACGCGCGACTCAGGAACCGCTAGTGACTTAGATTATTTGATAGTATTCGATCTGTATTAGTGATCTTATATGATAATATTCGAGATGTATTAGTTAATATTTGATGATGCATTAACTGGATTATTCGAGATGATGTATTAGTGATATTATATTCGAGTTCATTATAAATGTATTAGTGATATTTTATCGGTATAATGCGTGTGTGACTTTCGGTCTGTCATTGCTCCTTGTGTGACTTTCATGTGTGTTCTTGATGGAGGAATCCCGACTGTTGTCGTGGGGGGCGCCTCCTCTTCTTCTCTTCTTTGCGATATATTCGTTGGTATAATGCGCAAGAAGAGAAGAGGGGGGCGTCCATTACCGACGGTCGAACTATTACTGTGAGAGAGTGTCCACCAACATATGTACACCACCATATCAGTGTGAGAGAGTGCGCACCAACACACCATGAGATATGAGAGTTATTTAAGGAAAGCCTCGACGGACCGAAAGTCACACACGCATTAGGATCCAAGCGTGCCGTAATTCTTGAATCATGAACACAGGAAATGTCGTCGTCATCAGACGACGATAGGACCCAAGCGTGTGAACTTTGCGGTGAAGATATGGGTCTTTGCGACCAGCCTGGGCTGCGAGACGGCAAGTTCTTCACCATGAAGCTTTACGAGGACTTTGATATTTCTACGGTACGCAATGATGACAACTGTTTTTTCGTAATTAAGCATGACTTCTGTTTCTTTCCTTCAATGCGTAATTTCTATTTTATACAATTCGACTAGTTCATCCCCTGTCATGCAAGACGGTATTTCTTGGAGAGGCTCGGTTTCGAAGAGCACGAGAGTTTCGAGACAAGGACAGCCAACCTGAGGACTAAACATGGTCACACATTTCTGGTGAAAGTAATGAATGCACCTAATAACACAGAATTAGGGTGCTCAAATTGGGAAGCTCTTTGCAAGGCATATGGATTTCAGGAGGATATGGAAATAACCTTAGATCTTCGTCCTGAAGATCATATTGAAGGAAACATCGACATTTGGTTGGATGTCTATATGCTTCCTGTTTTACCTCCATGTGAGTTTGTCAACCATGCATATTTGTCAAGTAATTTGCATTCTATATTTAAAAATATTTGGTGTTCATCCATACTAAATTTGTTAATTTATAATTTACAGCTTATTTCGTTTCGTCGAGTGAAACACAGAACATAATCGACACGACACACTACACTTATGGATCACATCTAACTTGGGAGGAGAAGGATGATCTTATCAACTTTGTTATTGGTGTCCTAGTTGGTAGGGAGATCTTCCCGTATAATTTGGGAACTGGCCCAAATTATACATTGTACAGGACACTAGTGCATAGGTTGAGGGCGGATGACATTCGCCGAAATATCTTGGTAAGAGTTGCTAATTAAGTACACTAGTACTGTTGCATAAATGGTATTGATTACATTGCTAACTAGGCTACTATTATGTTCTTCAACAGAAACTGCCAAATGAAGTTGTGCCTCCGTTGATGCAACCCGAAGGTAATATGACAATTAAAAGCCCCTTCCAGCCCGAGTTCTCTTTTGCATACTCGACTGAGCGCAAACCACCAAGACGGCTCCAAATTGAAGCATGGGGACAAATAAAGAAGGATCACAAGCCACAAGTTGGACACCGTTGGATCTCTTTGCTTCATCATGGAGACATAGGTGTTATTCTGTTTTATGTCATTTTACCTAGGAGGGAGGACTAGGTCCTATGAGGGAGGACTATGTCATTTTATCTTTTTTTGTTTTATGAGATTTTAACTTGGTATGATTAAGATGATGATGATGAGTTGTTAGATGAGTAAGATGATGATGAGTTATATGACATATATTTGATTAAAGTGGATGGATGCAAGTGATCATGTTGAATTAGAGGAAAAAATTAAATGGAAAACACAAAATGAAAAGAAAAAATAAACAATGAAGCCTTAACCTTTAGTCCCGGTTGGTGCTACCAACCGGGACCAAAGGTCCCCATGCCCTGGCGCACTCTGCCGCCCACGTGGCCAGGGTTTAGTCCCGGTTCATAGCCAACCGGGACTAAAGCCTTAGACCCTTTAGTCTCTATACTTTAGTCCCGGTTGGGGAACCGGGACTAAAGGCTCTTCCCAACCGGGACTAATGGCCTGTTTTCTACTAGTGTATGTACCTAATCGATTGTGCATTTGCATTCAAACGCTAATTTAAAATAATGCCCAAATTTAGGAGGAGCTCTTGCTTATCACATACTTCTCAAAGCGACGATTATATTCATTGATTATATCATATGTCGAAGCTTTGATCTATATGTTGTCATCAATTACCAAAAAGGGGGAGATTGAAAGCACATTTGCTCCCTTGGTGGTTTTGGTAATTAATAACAACATATATGTCATTGAACTAATGTTTCCACTAAGCATATTTCAGGAAAAGCTCAATGATAGGGATGGCAAAAGGATTGTGGAAAACCCCAAGATGCAAGGAAATGGATTGGCAAAGCTTCAAGCAAGAGGACTCTACATTTTACTTTGTGAGAAATCACTTTGAGTCCATAGGAAAGCCAATACTATTAAAAGGGGGTAAGGTACTGTTGGTGAACAAGATGCTCCACGTGCACAAGAGATAGTCACCAAAAACACTCACAAGCTCTTCCACAAAAGTTTGTCCAAAGCCAAATATCCAAAATCGGTGCAACCAACAATTCCCACTCGGTCCCATCGATTCCCAAACTCAGACAGACCCATGCCAAACCCTAGCACATCAGTGCAACCGATTCTGCTTCGGTGCCACCGAGTTCAGTTGCCAACTTTCTGTTTAGCCATTTTCAGTCTTCGGTACCACCGAGTTTTGCCAGTCGGTCTCACCAAGTTCTTCGACCAACTCTCTGGATAGCCATTCACAAGAATCGGTACCACCGAGAATTGTGAATCGGTACCACCGAGTTTCTGGACCAACTCTCTGGTAAGCCATGGTCAAGAATCGGTACCACCGAGATGTGAAAATTGGCATCACCGAGTTGTGCAATCTGACCGTTGGTCACCTAATCGGTACCACCGAGAGTTATGTATCGGTCTCACCGAGATTCAAAAGTTACTGCCTTTTGATCACTTCGGTACCACCGAGATTCACACATCGGTGTCACTGAGTTGGTCACTTTAGGTGTAACGGTTGGATTTTTGGGGATGCCTATATATACCCCTTCACCACCACCCACTCGAAAGAGAAGCACTCAGAACTATTCCATACTTTCCCCATCCTATTTTCTGAGAGAGAGCCACCTACTCATGTGTTGAGATCAAGCCATTCCACTCCATCCATATGAATCTTGATCTCTAGCCTCCCCAAGTTGCTTTCCACCAAATCAATCTCTTCCACCATAGCCAAATCTGTGAGAGAGTGATTGTGTGTTGAGGAGTCTATCATCTTGAAGCACAAGAGCAAGGAGTTCATCGACATTGCCGAGCCTATTACCTTTTGGAGGGTGGTGCCTCCTAGATTGGTTAGGTGTCGCTTGGGAGCCTCCTACTTCGTGTTGTGGAGTTGAACCAAGAAGTTTGTATGGGCAAGGAGATCGCCTACTTCGTGAAGATCTACCCATAGTGAGGCTAGTCCTTCGTGGACGGAAGCCGTTATGGAATAGTCAAGGTTGCTACTTCGTGGACCCTTATGGGTGGAGCCCTCCGTGGACTCTCGCGACCGTTACCCTCCGTGGGTTGAAGACTCCATAAACGTGGACGTACGATAGCACCACTTATCGGAACCATGGGAAAAATCTTCGTGTCTACAAATTGCGTTTGATCTTCCTTCCTACCCTCTACTATACATGCTTGTTGTTACTTTCCGCTGCTATACTCTTAGACATGCATCTGTAGGGTGTGCTTGACTTGCTATCATTGCTAAAATCTGCCAACACTTAAAATTGGGAAAATGTAGGTTTTTATTTGGTCAAGTAGTCTAATCACCCCCCCCCCTCTAGACATAATTTCGGTCCTACAGCAAGGACTGTGCTCACCACCTAGCTAGTCGCCGCAATGTACAGGAGTAAAGTTTCCTGGCTGCCCGGAGCAGCTAACACCAGCTGGGTGGAAAGCAATGCCTTGAGTTCTTCAAACGCGGCTTGCGCTTCATTGGTCCACTCGAACTTGTCAGACTTCTTCATCAATCGGTAGAGGGGGAGTGCCTTCTCTTCGAGTCTTGAGATGAATCGGCTTAGGGCTGCAAGGCACCCTGTCAGCCTTTGCACGTCGTGTAAGCGCTCCGGTTGCTTCATTCGGAATATAGCGCCGATTTTGCCCGGATTGGGCTCGATTCCTCGTTTGGAAATGAGAAAACTGAGTAACTTTCCTGCAGGCACTCCGAATGTGCATTTAGCTGGATTCTGCTTTATTCCTAAGCGCCGCAGGTTCGTGAAGGTCTCGGCAAGGTCGGTCAGGAGGTCGGAACCTTTCCTAGACTTGACTACGATATCGTCCATATAAGCCTCCACGTTCCGACTGATCTGTTCTTGCAAGCATTTCTGGATCATACGCTGGAAAGTGGCCCCAGCATTCTTCAGGCCGAATGGCATCGTGGCGTAGCAAAAGCACCCGAATGGGGTGATGAAGGCTGTTTTTATTTCATCAGGACCGTACATTCGGATCTAGTGGTACCCGGAGTACGCATCCAGGAACGATAGACGTTCGCATCCGGCAGTAGAGTCTACTATCTGATCTATCCGTGGTAAAGGGAAATGATCCTTCGGGCAGGCCCAATTGAGGTGTTTAAAGTCAATACACATACGGAGTGACTTGTCCTTCTTTGGCACCAAAACGACATTCGCGAGCCACTCGGAGTGGTAAACCTCACGAATGAATTCGGCGGCAAGGAGCCGAGCTATCTCTTGACCAATCGCCTAGCGCTTCTCGACGGAGGATCGGTGCAAGTACTCTTTGACTGGCTTGGCCTTGGGATCGGTTCGGAGTCGGTGCTCAGCCAGTTCCCTGGGAACACGAGGCATGTCAGACGGCTTCCATGCGAAGATGTCCCAGTTCTCACGGAGGAACTGGATGACCTCGGCTTCCTATTTCTCCCCAAGTGAGGTGGAGATGTTCGTCGGAGCCGCACTTGGGTCATTCGGATGGACATGGATTTGCTTGGTCTCGCCAGCCGACTGGAAGGCCGATTCTGAAGCCGGCCGCTTTGATCTGAGCAGATCAGCCATATCCACTTCCTTCTTGTATCCTTCCAGCTCGACTGCAAGCACTTGTTCGTTGGCGATCTTTGAGCCCCGTTGGAGGCACTCTTCAGCAACCTTCCGGTCGCCAGTCACTGTGATCACGCCCTTAGGCCCTGGCATCTTGAGTTTGAGATACACGTAACATGGTCTGGCCATGAAACGTGCGTAAGCAGGCCTACCCAGGATGGCGTGATAAGCACTGCGGAAGTCGGCCACCTCGAAGGTTAACCTTTCCTTTCGGAAATTCTTTTTGCCTCCGAATACGACGTCCAGAGCGATCAGGCCGAGTGACTCTGCCTTCTTCCCAGGGACAATCCCATGGAAATGCATGTTGCTCTTGCTCAATTGAGACATCGGGATGCCCATTGCCTTGAGCGTATCGGCATATATGATATTGAGCCCGCTACCTCCGTCCATTAGGACCTTGCGCAGTCGGACACCACCCACTGCCGGGTCGACGACCAACGCCTGCCACCCAGGGGTGGCTATGTGAGGCGGATGGTCAGACTGGTCGAAGGTGATAGGCATCTTCGTCGAGTTGAGGTACTTAGCAGCAGTCGGAACTGCCATGTTGACCTCCCGATTGACAACTTTCAGCTGCCTCTTGCTTTCGACGTCGTCGAAGATCACGTTGAGGACCTTGTCGACTTTCGGATACTCGGAAGTATCTTCCTCATCTTCGACATCGACCTTTTCACTCGAGGGCTCAGCGCCCTTCTCCTGCTTGAGCAGGCGACATTCCCGAGTGGTGTGCTTCGGGAGCACGACGTTGCCTTCTTCATCCGTCTTGGTATGAATTTGGCACGGTTGGTAGAGGATGTCATATTTATAGTCGGACTTCTTCTTGGGAGTCCACTCTTTCTTCTTTTTCTTGGACTTCGGCTTGCCTTGTCCTTGCCCTTGGACGACTGCGACCTCTGCTTTGCCGGAGGCGTCAACCTTTCGCTTCTGATTCTTCCCGGCATTACCTCTCGATTGAGGGGCGTTGCCAGCTCTCGCTTTGCCGCTACGGAGGCGGTCTTCTTCCTCGCCATTGGCGTACTTGTTCGCGATCTCCATGGCCCGACTGAGGGACAGATCCCCAGACCGGCCGAACTTCAAGATCAACTCCCGATACCGAGTGCCTGCCTTGAAGGAGCACACGGCCTGATGCTCGGTCACATTTTCCACGGTGTTGTGCAACGTGGTCCAGCGCTGAATGTACTCTCGGAGAGTTTCGTTGCTCTTCTGGACGCGGTGTTGTAGCTCTGTCAATCCACCCGGGCGCTTGTACGTGCCCTCGAATGTTTTGACGAACACTCGGGCCAAATCTTCCCAACAGTAAATGCAGTTGGCGGGCAACTGATTCAGCCACGCCCGCGTGGGCCCTTCCAACATGAGCAGAAGGCGACGAAATCATTGCCGCCGCCGATCTGGACAGCGACTCGATAGTCTTCGAGCCAAGTCTCTGGCTTGGATTCGCCATTGAACTTCCCAATTCCGGTCGCCAGCCGGTAATTGGGGGGGATTTCTGCCTCTCGGATGTATCTGCTGAAACAGCCGAGGCCGGTAACTCCCCAGCCGCTCGCTCCGTCTCTGTCATGCCTGTTTCGATCGACCACTCGCTGAGTGATGTCAGACCGGGCATCGTAGCCTCTGTGCCGAACAGGGCTCCGTTCACGGTTTCTCCCGAGTGGGTAGCCTCCGTCATACGGACGTTGGCCACGCAGACCGCCCCTCGGAGGGGGAGTCCGACTGAAATCGTGGTCATCGCGCCTGCGTCCTCCGTACGGACCTCTCGGAAGAGGAGGAGTTCGCGGGTCTTTCCTCGGCATGAGCGAACTGTGAGCTGACTACACAGTATCTGCCCGAGTAGATTCATTGTGAATGCGTTGATGAGATTGTGATACCTCTGAGTTTTGTTGTAGGGCGGTCTTGAGCAAATCCTGGATTTGCCGAATGCCCTCGCCTGCCGCCGAATCAGACGGCTGGATCAAATCTGCAATCCGAGTGGCCGCGGCCAGATTCAGCAAAGGCGTGCGCATCACCGGGATGGTGTATGGACGATTCTTTGTGAACAACTGACGGCGGCTACTACTAGAGCTGGGAAGTTCTCTTGCCGCGCGTTCGTCGAGTGAATGTTGTAGCCGCTCGAGACGCTCGCGCTCAGCCAGGGTGTCTTGGCGAGCAGCCTCCAGGGCTATCTCTTCCGGGGTGTTTCCCGCTATGGGCGTCTGAAGGACCTGGTCGTTCATGCGCTTGATTTCCTCCCGTTGCTCCCGGGTGAGGGGTCGGGGAACATAGCCGTCGGAGGTGGCGTTGTGGCGGTTGCCGTCCCGATCGCGGGTATCTCCCGCCGAATGCCCGGGAGGAGCAGCACCTCGGGTCGGGCCGGCCATCAAGACCTCCGCTACGTCGCCGCTGCTCTCGTGCTCGGCAGCTTCGGAGGATTCGTCATCCAAAGACGGGAAGAGGCAGTGGACTGACTCGTCGGCTTCGAGTGCAGCCACCTGTTGTCCTGCGGCCTGGGCCGCCACAGCGTGCTTGATCCAACGCTGCAGCCGTGAGCGCCCGGAGCGCCGGCGACAAGCCGCAAGGCGAGTCAGAGAAGTCGGTCGATAGGGTGTAGACGGTTGTCGAAGGAGAACTCCGAACGTTGTCGCGCTGAAGTGCACCGCGCCTCGAGCGGGCAGTGCCTCAGCATCCAGCGGTGCCTCCTGTAGCCACGCCGAATCGTCGACGGCGAAGCTGAGGGACCCGAAGAGGATCTCGCCGCCGAATGTGTTCATGATGAACGAGAAAATGGAAATTCCACCTGCGCCGGAATTCGCTAGACGCGCAGCCCCAAGGTGGGCCCCAACTGTCGTGGGAATGAACCTGACAATAGTACTAAGGGGTACGAAAGGAGGGGCGAAATCTAACTACGGTGCAAGTGTGCACTCGGTATGTACGAGTTCAGGCCTCACTCGGAAGTGATAACAGCCCTACGTCTCGGTGCCCGGAGGCTGTTGTGTTTGCTTATGGTGGTAGAGGATTACAGGGGGTCGGAACCCTTGCTATGGCGCCCAGGGGTGGCTTACATAGAGTGCGCCACCTCCGGCCGAGCGCCATGATTAGGGCAATAAATGCCAATGAATACTGCGTTACAGGAACGGCTGATTAACCTGACATTACTGGTAACGGTGAATTAACTCATAATGAATGACTACTCGCATTCCACGGACGCTTTGTCTTCCGGGTCGCCTGAGCTTCTGTCTGTTCGAATGGCGCCGTGTAGTCCGAGTGACCTGAATAATCCGAGTGAACGGCTATATTCATCCGAATGAGTCTCTGCCCAAGGGCTTTACTGGCATTGAAGGGCCATTGGTGGGCCTCAGATGTCAGGCCTATGACCCTACCCAGGGTAGGCATCCCCATCACCGACCTCTTTGGGATGGTCTTGGGGGTGTCTGGATATTAGGCGGCGGGATGCCTTGTGTTTGTGGGCGGAGCGTGCGTCTCAGGTGCGGGCGGGCAGCCATGGCCACGCGGGTGGCTTGGTTGCGGGTGGTTGGCGGAGCTAGGGTCTGACGAAGGAGTGTGCGCGCTTGGGTACATCACTTGCCCAGTCCATGTACTGGCCGACGGTGCCGGCGTCCGTGGCTGTCATAACCTTCATGAAGGCTCCGTCTCGGCGTCCCCACTCCTTTGGTCATACTCCGGGTGAAAACTTGATCTGTGCGATCGGGCGGTGGCGGCTATCTATGGTCGTACCCTTCTGGAGGCACCGCTCTGGAGTCCTGGCTTTGTCGGTGTCCGTTTCACCTCTCCATTGTGGATTGATGGAGGTCTCCGTTGGCTCCAGGCGGTCTTCTTCACATATCTGTTGTGTGCTTGATGGTCGGTGGGATGGTGTGTCGGTGTCCGTTTCACCTCTCCATTGTGGATTGATGGAGGTCTCCGTTGGCTCCAGGCGGTCTTCTTCGCATATCCGTAGTGTACTTGGTGGTCGGTGGGGTGGTGTGTCGGTGTCCGGCACCTACGTATCTTGCCTTGGGTGTGTGTGTTGTGTGCGGTGGTGGCATGAGTTTGTATCGTCTCTCGGATGTAATGCGGTGATGGTTGCTTTATATAATAACTAGCAAACGAGCCCGTGCGTTGCAACGGCATAGAAGTAATAAATGTGTGGTTTAAAACCGGACCATTCAACAAACTTGATGAGCGAGATTGTCTAACTACCATAAAAAGTTTTACTACAATGTAGTAATGTCATACTACAGAACAATCATCTGTGTATGCATAGTCAGATAAGCTTTTACTTCTCGAACTTAGAAATAACAAACATATTCTATATACCAAGTAAAGTTGCTACACTAACAGCAATCCTAATGTAAATATATTGGCTTTTACCAACAGGTATGCACCGTGGTGAAGGGCCAGATCCTAGTTGTTTTTGTAACTCATACTACTACTACTAAAGAGAAGCATTTTGTATTTGTAGTTTATTTTTGCTAAAGTAACCTTTTTATTGACCGGCTACTGAGCAAGTTCTAGTTGGCAGCAAGCTACCTATTGCTGGAATAATCTGTAGTAAATAGGTATCCGTAAACATAAGCAGTTCTGGAAACAAATTGTATGAATAGATCAAAATATACACATGTCAACGTAGCTCTATGCATGTTCCATGAGAGTAACAATATAATATTGCATTTGTTTCTTGGAGTAAATAAATAGCAAGAAGTTTTGCATATATGTAACCCACATCTATACCCTAGTGAAGCTGCTTCTACCTAATCGCTAAAAAGGAAATACAATAAGAAAAGGAGAAGCAAAAAGAGATGAACAGAAAGATTGAAATTGATCACTTAATATCTTTGGCGTGGTGGTTGCATGCGACGGTGACCTCGTCCACGTTCTCATTCTGGAGATTGTCCAACAACTGCATGGTGTGTGCATGAAATCCTTGCACGGTACGTGCCCATGTTGTGCAACCGCTTAACGACCACAACGGCGGGGACTGGCCATGAGCGTGACGCGGTAGGTTTTCGTGGCCGTTGTCCGGGCCACTCTCCTCTCTACCGAGACGGACCTCCTCTAGACCCGTGATCTGAATCCCATCGAGAGCTACCAATACGCGCCGGCCGCCGTCACTTAACACGACGTTTCACTGTACAACACGCCGATCTGAATCCATCGAGAGCGACGAGCAACACACGCCGATCTGAATCATCGAGAGCGACGAGCAACATGGCGTTTCACTGCATCTGCATGTCAAGCCCATCCAGTTCGAGTACACGTCCTTGGATGCCCAGACGTCCATGGCGCTCCGGCAAAGTCGATGGTGTTTCGATGAAGTAGACGGAACCTACCATTGATGGAGGGGTTCGTTTTATGGATGTGCCGTACCGATGGGAGGGCTCCGCGTAGTGGTGTCCTCAGCCGTCCATGGCGCTCCGGCTTCGGCATAGTAGACGGAGGCGATATTGGAACTTACGGTCAATCGAGGGGTTTGTTTTATGCATGCGAAGACCTAGTCCAGCAATCTAAGCGGGAGGAAACCAATAATATCATCTTGCTTTATATTATATATATATATATATATATATATAATTATATATATATATATATATAGTAAAAAAATAAAAAATAAAAAAAATAAGGTATAGATATAGATATAGATATACATATAAAGCGGGGACCTTTTTTCTCAGTACGAAAACACGGTAAAATTTGCTTTATAAACCCTTTTAATTTTGATTAAAAATGCATGCCTACAGGACGTGAATTGATTTTGACTAGGGTTGGTGCCCATGTCGTCGTCACATCTCTGAATTCTTTTTTGTTTTGTGTGTGTGCATGGAAGAGAGACCCTTTTTTCCAGGCTGGAACTAGACAGGGAGGAGGGGACACGCCGCTGACACTCCATTGATTTTACAGTACACAGCAGGCCAGTCAATCTCTTCCCATTACTAGCAGTAGCACCGGGTTGCCTCGCCACACCTACCAACTCGCTCTCGCTCTCGCTCTCGGCTCTCGCTTCCGTCGCCCGTCGCCTGCCGGCCACCGCCGCCGCCGCACGCACGCACGCACGTCCGGCGCTGCCGCCGATGGTATGTATGCTTCCCTTCCCTGCTTTCCTCGCATTCTGGAATAATGGGTTTCGATGATTTTTCTCCTTTTGACTTTGAGCTCACCGCATGTTCCATGGAACAGAGCATGAGGAATGCGTATATCTTCTCTTCAGTGCATGGTGACCTGCTAATTCACTAACCGAGCCGTCTTGTGTTGTCCCTAATCCCCATGGCGTCGCCTCGTCTCGCCGGTCGCCGCCCCGAGCTGATTCATCTGCCATGCCATCACTCGGGGCACTGCCCTGTTCTGTATTCCTCTCAAAATCTCAGGCCCCCAATCCCAACACTTGCGCTGCAAATTTCTAGTCTAGATAGAAAAAAAGAGGATTTAGTACTGGCATCCTCCCGCCGGCCGCCACCAAAGGAAAGGGGTAGTGCATCGACCCGGCCGGTGCTGCTATTCCGTCTGTGCTCTAGTCTAGTGCGCGCCGGCGCCGCACAAGAGGTTCCTCCCACCGTCCCACGGCGCAGCCCCGGAGACAGTGAAGATAGAGCCCAGCAAACCAGGTTTTCCCCTTAGATTTGATACTGTCTCATACCACCTGCGGGTCGGCGGGGGTGCCTGCCTACAATGGTTCTGCAACATCATGTTAGTCCGAGTCTTAGTTTCAGGATTGGGTCTCTCGCGGCACGCAGGTGGGCTTGCCTCGGCCGTTTGGGGTTCAGTTTTTCAGGCCGAGGGGGACGTCTTGGTTCTTCATGCCACGTTTGATGAGCTACCCAGCTTGCATGCGTCCTTACTTTTAGTTGATTCCGCTCTGTTTGATTTGTGTTTTGAGGGTCGTGATGGTCTGATGGATGCTTTTTGTATTTGTATATTTTCGTTTTTTGTACGTGTCTTGTTTTGAATTTTGTACATGTGTTTGTACAAATCTCATTTCTTCCATTTTCTAGAAATGTTGCAATTGTTTTTCATTTTTATTTATCACAAAATTTAAAAATATAAATAACTCATGATTTTAGTTTGATCAACAATTCTATAAATAATTATTTTCAATAAAAAATATACATTATTTTTTAAATATCAATTTAATGATCAACTAAAAAATGTGATGGTATATAAAAAATCTTTGTCATTTTTTTGCATCGATTTTTTTGTTTCATTCATGACATGTGTCATCAATCTATTAATTTTCAAATTTAATAAAATCTTGAAATATTCATTAGCATGTTTTGTCCTATGTAGCTTATATGTGTCACGTGTGGTTTATAAAAGTAGCATATTTATAAATATTTGTCCCTATAGTGTATTATTTCGAACTTGTAATGAAGCATAAAAAGATTGAAAGATAAAAATTGGGCCCGTCAAACAGGCCTTTTTTTTGTATACTCCTGGAAAGCAAGTCGTCAGGGGAAAACCATAGTGTCCACCTCAGTATTATCATTGAGCGATAGCTTTCCTAGAAAAAAAAATGAGCGAGAGCGGCGGGGCAATCGTGGGAGAGGTGATGGGAATAGTCGCCGCGCCGATGCGCCGGCCGGGAGCGGAAGAGCTCCAGGCGACGACGGCGAGCTGGGTAGGCGGCGGCGTGGCCGTAGCACACAGTTGCGGCGGCGCGGCTGGCGAGTTAGGTATTACTCTGGTCTCACGATCTCAAGTTAGTCGACAAGCAGCCCGGCCGGATTAGAAGCATGACACTTTGTTGTTTGAGGAACAAAGCGGGATTGATCCTGGATTAGAAATGGCATTTTATACTAAAGTAATTTAAGTACTTTTCCAAACCCAAAAAGTGAGGAATTTTTGCCTCACAGGAAGCACATGAATCTCCTCGATCAGCGGGCAATTGGCTCCAAACTGCTGCCTTTTCCGTTCTGGTTAGATTACGGCAACCCAGCCGGCCGGAATAAGTTCGCTCAACACAGCCTAAATCAAAGTTTGAGTTTGGAACAGAATTAACTTTTAATAGAGAGATGATGTTTTATTTCAAGGGCACCTACTACAACACAGACTTTAACTGACCTAGTGTGATGCCGTTCCACGTGTAGCTTGCAGTCTCACCGGTTGAAAAATCGTTCTTGCTGCAAAAGAAGTGTAAATTATTTTAGGCAGCAACAGCAACAGCAATATTAGAGCACACTGTGTATGGAAAAGGTTAGAAGGCCCCCCGGCTGTGGTAGTCGCACTCACTTGCTTAATTTGCCCTCTGCAGATTCGAATCATAACAAATATGTGACCGATAGACCCATTGGAAAGGAGAATCCTGGTTGGCATGAGATGATTTTTTTTTAATTTTTTCAACGCGGTTTCCCGTTTATGTTTTCTAGCACATCTTATACTTCCCAAGTGACACACCATATATTTTCTATAGGCTTTGTAATTTGAAATAGAGGGAGTTTTTTTTAGCTACAGTTTTCATGTAATAAGAGAAATATATATAGTTACGTGAGAAGGTTATATGATAGTAATCATGACCTTGTTTGATGCCTTTGGGCCGCATATACTGGTATTGCAACATTGCTTTAGTTGAGTCATTTGGGAGTATTGTACTGTTTGTTTCAGTTTGATGCAGGAAGGTAGTTACAAGGCTCTAGTCACATCCATTTTAATGTATATGATTTGCTTGCTGATTTTTTTAAAACTTTGGGCTGAGACTCAGCATGTTCATGCTTGTTTTGGCCATGATTGTTTCTTTGCTTGCATCATCTTTGTTCTTTGGAATATACTGTACAACAACAATTGTGTCAATTGGGAGGTTGGTCCCACATGTTATGATAAATAATAAGGATAATCATCCAATTACCCTGCGGTACTTGATCTACTATATACTTATGGTACCTCTGGTAGATAAATAATGCTCAGTGCCGGCAAAGATTTGTTCTTTCATTAGAATTTATTTTGTGGTCCCATTTAAGGTTGAAATATCGTTTTCTTCATATGTTGGTTTGTTAAATGGCCTATTATTATTTCTGAAGTTGCAACTATGTGTACAATTTGTGCATGTCTTCCAACCTAGATTTAACATGTCACATTGCTGTTCTCGTTCGATTTTAAGAGCATACCGGTTCCATGTTATACATGAGCTGATTTTCGTTCGGAAGCATGTGGACAATCTTGCACTTTTAAAATAAATTGGTCTCATTTGATGGGTTTCACTGTTTCTAGGAGGTAAACAGAACGTGACAGGGGGATGAAGCGGGTTATTTGAACGATCCACCGCACGACGAACATGGTATGATAGGAATGTGTGAGTGTTGTTACTATAATTGAACTGAAATATCTGTTAGTACACAAGATCATCAAAATCCAAGTTAAAAGTTTGGAGAGTTGCACCGTGCTTACCTTTTTTACTTTTGAAACATGATATATTGCATAATACCATCTTAAGTTGGATAGTCTAAACAACTAGCCTAAGTGCATATTGATAGTTGTTGGTTTATATGTCTATATTTTCATAGCTTAGGTCTTGAGAGAGTCTAATTTTTTAATTGATCATGTTATTACATGCAATTAGCTAAGTGCCAAACTTCCATTCCTAATATGCATTTTTCTAACGGTAAGTAAAAAGATGGTAAAAGTGGAAAATGTCGCATGCATTATTTTTGTACTGATCCAGATATGCAAAGACAGTTTTGAGAACTTTGCAAATCAAGAGGGTGAAAATCTGCAAATCGGTGAAGTAGAAGTTGTTATAATTCAAAATATGCATCAATTAAATTATGTAAACATATGTACCCAGTTTTTTCTAAACATGAATTAGCACTTGTATCTTTCCTTCTTTTGGCCTGTTCTTTGGACTCTGTTGTATGTGCTACAATATCTTTATGCTACTTTTCGCTTAGTTATTTTTTAGAGAGCAACTAGTTAGCAAGCGCTCCCTCCGCGCGAAACGAAGGAACGTTTCGCGATCGCTAGGCGCGCGACAAGTGTCACGCGCGGAGCGAACCCCCGCAGATTCCTGGTTTTCCCTTTCCGGTTTCTGGTTTCGTACATTTTTCAGCTAACCCCTTGGACTATTTTCGTTTTCAGTTTTCCCTTTCCGCGGCAAGTGACGTTGGCTCCCTGTTTCCCTTTTTCGTTTTTTTCCCATTATATTTCCGGGAAATTGAGATTTCAGGGGTA
Organism: Elymus sibiricus; assembly: GCA_039707655.1. Taxonomy (NCBI): domain Eukaryota; kingdom Viridiplantae; phylum Streptophyta; class Magnoliopsida; order Poales; family Poaceae; genus Elymus; species Elymus sibiricus. Next base: position 400,296,428 of record CM077663.1, on the reverse strand, counting down.
TTTACGTGTGGGAGCTACCAACACAATCAAATGTCAACTTTCAACTCGGTTGTGGAATCAATGAAAACTTTCAACAACTGTCTAAATCATTGCGAACTTTCAAGTTTCACACCCCTGATGCAAGCAGAGGAGGCACGCCTCATCAATCTTCAAAGCCACGGTGCATCAATCATTACAGCCACGGTTCATGAATCTTTAGAGCCACGTTTCATCAATCTTCAGAGCCACGGTTCATGAATCTTTAGAGGCACGTTTAATCAATCTTCAGAGCCACGATTCATGAATCCTCATCATGCAAACGACGCCTCCGGCGGCGCAACCCTGGCTCGCCTTCGGCTCGGTTAGCATTCATATAAATCTTGAAGGGGGGGTCATAGGTCGGAGCGTGTGTTTTGTCGTGCAGCGTGTTTTGTCGTGCAGCGTGCAAACGGCGCCTCCGGCGGTGCAACCCTGGCTCGCCTTCGGCTCGGTTAACATTCATATAAATCTTGAAGGGGGGGTCATAGGTCGGAGTGCGCGTTTTGTCGTGCAGCGTGTTTTGTCGTGCAGCGTGCAAACGGCGCCTCCGGCGGCGCAACCCTGGCTCGCCTTCGGCTCGGTTAGCATTCATATAAATCTTGAAGGGGGGGGGGGGGTCATAGGTCGAAGCGCGTGTTTTGTCGTGACTCTTGTGCCTACTCACCCGTGCTGTACACAGTGGCTATCTAAATGTCTATTCCGTGACTCTTGTGCCTACAATCCCGTGACTCTTGTGCCTACACTCCCGTGACACTTGTGCCTACTCACTCGTGCTTTAAAAAGTGGCTATCTAAATGCCTATTCCGTGACTCTTGGGCCTACACTCCCGTGACTCTTGTGCCTACACTCCCGTGACACTTGTGCCTACACTCCCGTGCTTTAAAAAGTGGCTATCTAAATGCCTATTCCGTTACTCTTGGGCCTACACTGCCGTGACTCTTGTGCCTACACTCCCGTGACTCTTGTGCATACACTCCCATGACTCTTGTGCCTACACTCCCGTGACACTTGTGCCTACACTCCCGTGACTCTTGTGCCTACACACTCGTGCTTTATACAGTGGCTATCTAAATGTCTATTGGAACTCATGCCTGTGGTGCGACACGCCCGTGATTATAGCGTCACGCCCCCTGACGGTTGAGAATAAAGCAAAAAAATAAGCCGGCCCTTCACCAATCTTGATGCAAGATTCAGGACGGTTCCATCAGTTCCCTCGCTCTCTCTACTACTGCGTTCCTTCTTCCCCCAATCGAAAATCTCAAACACTTCCCCTCGCGCACGCTCTGGTTTTCTCCTTGTCAAGCACGCGGAATTCGAAACCGCCGCTAGCCTCGCCGGTAACCGGCGCCGCGTTTCGCCAACCGCCCTCCTCTCCGACACAAGCACTCAAAAGGTGCCCGCCACAAGAACCCCTCCTGCCGCCGGCAACCGTCGACGAAGAACTACGCTCGCAAAACCAGCGGCGGAGATAACAACAAAGAGCAACGACAGAGCGAGCGGATGGATTCGAGGAGTCCCGCATGCGAATTCGAAGGTAAACGTTTCTGCATTCCATCCCGTAGCACCAGGTCGCTCGTAGTATCCATTTCCCCGCCTTGGACGAATAGAAACCCTAGCAGCCGCACCAAATCTGTTTTTGAATACTTTGTCTCAACTTATCTAACAAGTAGAAATAGCGTAGGAAAATAGTTTCCCACGATTGTTTACATACCTACATTTTATGAATTTCAAATTACGTGACCTGATTTTCAAAATCCGTGCTCCATGTGTAGAAAATACGTGCTTGAAGCAGCAAACAAACCGTGACCTAATTTGTTGTCAAATCCAACTAGGTCCCTTACAGCTCGTCGTTTTACATGCAGAAATGGCTGGTGCGAAGGACTTCAAGGAAAATGAGCAAGAGAAAATAGGTAATTTGGTTGATTACAGTCATACATGCACAGCATGCAGTCAATCAAGGCAACTATTATCGTCCAACTGTGCTTCTAAGTAACAACTCTTTTCTGCTGTACTGTGATTCCAATGACAAAGAGATGCTGCATTCCAATTACAACTCTTTTAGAATGCTTGCATATTACCTTATTATCACCAAAAGGCAGTATATCTCATGTATAATCCATCAGTATGATTTAGAACTATGTCTTACTGTTTATATAAAATATTGCGTCACAAACCTTATCTGCTAACTCGTTATTAAGCAGGGCATGTAGACGCTGATATTCAAACAATCATCTCTCAAATTAATACAGAATTTCTAGATAGACACAGCATCTCTCCTGGCCAACCAAGAACAAGGACGGGACCAAGCAAGCACAAAAAGGCACCTGCCGCCGTACCACAGCCACAGAAAACCACGGTAACTTACAGCAGGCAAAAAGCAAAGAGAAAGCCAGAAAGAACAGATGGTGCTGATCTTGTGGAAAAGACACATAAGAGAAAGAAAAGCACTGAGCCTTTAGTCATGAGTGATACCTTGAAGCAACAGCCAAAGCCTCTAATAGTAATCCCACCAGCTCATCATCAAGCAAAACCATCTGGAAACAAAAAACAAATCGACAGGAAGAACAAAAACAAACAACAGCGAGATGAAGAAGGAGAGGATTCAAAAAACAGAGTTTCAGAGGAGTCCAGTGGTGACAATGATTTCATTCCTGCACACAGCAGCGATGCCGGAGAGGACGACAGCGATCATGTAAGAGTTGATTTCTCTATAAGTATTTGTTGCTACTGAAAATAGAACGGTACTTCCTAATAAAACATTTGTTTCTATTTTTTCTGAATCAGGGAAATACAAGCCAAAAGAGGAGAAAGAGGAAAAGGACAAGCGGAAAACAATCGCCACCGATGATAGCCAACGAAGAAGATAAAACACAAACTGACGAAAAATGTCAAATCAAGGCTGGAGCTACATTCCTACAGGTCAAGCAAGCATGGGCAATTCTCAAAGAACGTCACCGAAAAGATGTTAAGACGGCTGGCTTTGGCAGCATAGAGGACTGCAAGATAACAAGGTCAATCAACAGGAACCTCGCAGCATACATCTACAAAAATATGGACACAATTAACATGACGATAAGCTTCGATGATGGCGACGAAGACAAGGAAATAAGAATTACCAAGGAAGCCATCCATAAAGTTTTTGGATACCCGAACGGCAAGAAAAAGTCAGCACCAAGGCCAAAGAATTGCTTAGAATCAATGAAGGAGCTACAGTCAGAACTTGGCTTCAAAAATACTGAGTTCAAACATTCAGATCTGATTGGGAAACTAAAGGAGCTTGTAGAAATAGATCGAGAAGAAGAAAACAAGAAGGTTGTCAAAATCTTTTTCCTTATATTTTTCAACAAGGTTGTCTGTGGAACAACCTTCCCTCGCTACAGCAGACAAGCAGTAATGGTCAGGGATATGAATTATGTAGATATGGCGCAGATGGATTTCTGCCAGGTCATTGTCGAAATGATCAAGGATGGAGCCATTGATTGGCAACGAATGAAAAAGGGTGAAAAAGTAAACCAAGACCACCTCTACGGCTTGGCGCAGGGACCAGTAATCATGTACCTCGACTCCCTGCTGTTACCAAACACAAGAGAAATGAACAGAATATCTAAGAGAATGAACAAAAGTTCAACGCCCAGAGCGAACTATAGTGATGAGAAGGATCTAAAGAACATAGCTAAAGAAGACATGAAGAAGGATGGAAAAGGACGTCCAGATGACTATGAATTTGGCAAGATAAAGGTATCTCTGTTGTCTATGAATTCCTCATGCCGTGTAAAAACACTGTTCATTCTAACAATCTTCGTCTTACCGAAACAATGCAGACATGGAAAGGGACAGCAGATAGGATATTCTACACGAGTCACGGAAACGCAGGATCACCTTCAACTTCAAAGCAATTGGTACCATCACAGAGTAAGAGACATGACCAGCAAACGACAAAACTGCTACTAGATCCACCCAAGCTTAGGCGTGAAGCAACGGCCAGCACCAGAACGAGAAGCGAACACGAGACAAGCACCAGCAAAGGATCTGAAGAATCCTTCAAAAAGATCAACAAATTGTTGGAAAAAGTGCTTGCTGAAGCAAGACAGTTACCCGCGTTAAGGCAGGATAATGTGGCAGGATGCACTGACGATGAGGCAAATTATGACCAATTAGCCAGAGAAAGTCTGATAAACCAAACGGTGTCACTGATTGATACTTTCAATCAACACAATGCCTATCAGCGCATGATTTGCAATAGGAACCCGACAGCAATAGTGAAAACAGTAGAAGAACCACCGAGAAGAACGAGAAAAAGAACTATTGAAGAAGTAGAGAAAGGAGAGGGAAAGAAAAGAACCAGAACACAAAAGACGACAGATGAAAACCGAGCAAGAACAGAGAAGAAGCAGCTAAAAGATGGCAACAACAGTGAGCACGAGCATCCAAAGATGAAATCACCTGTCATGTCTGCAGATACGAGAGAACTCAGAAGGAAAGGCTCATCCTCGGGCATCGTAACCAGCCAAAAAGTGAGTATAAACAACCTTTTTTCTCTTGTAAGCTGCATACGTACGTGTTTTACAAGCTAACAAACCTGGAACAAAATGTAGACTCGGCTGGACAAGGAACAACAAACAAGTCCAACAGAGATAGGCTCAAGCAGCGACAGATCACAAGATGAAAAAGAACAACAACAAGAAAACAGTAATGAGGTGACTTTCCATAACCAACTTACCCACATACAAAAGGTCTAAGCAAAATGTACCAGAAAACTCACCATGTTTCATACCCAGGTATTACAAGAACAGGAAATACTAGAGGATGCTGTGCGAAGCCACACTCAAGACGTAGTTGCTGCTGATACAGAGATAGAAGCCTCTGAGATGGCAGTCCGTGACAAGCTCGAAACTATTTCTTCTCAAAAAGAAATAGCAGTGGACGCAGAGACAAACACCACAATGACCTACGGACAGGTAAAATCAAACGACAAGAAAAAACCTATCTCGGAGATTTATCCTGCGATCTGGTTTATTACAGTAACATTTTTTATCTGAATGGACACAGGAAATGAACGAGACCACTGCTACGAAAGAATGACAAGAAACAGAACAGGAGGAAACCAAAGGTCTAAGCAAAATGTACCAGAAAACTCACCATCTTTCGTCTGCAGGTACTGCAGGAACAGGAAAGACAACAGGCAACCCAGGTTGAACCTGGATCCCCTGACGAATCTAAGTCACATCAAAGCTACACTCAAGACGAAGTTGCTCCTGACACGGAGATACAAGGCTCAGAGATGGTAGTTGATGACAAGCTCCTGGATCCTCTTTTACCTAAAAAAGAAATAGCAGTGCAGACAGGGACAAACACCACAACGACCGATGGACAGGTAAAATAAAACAACAAGAAAAAACCTATCTCGGAGATTTATTCTGGGGTTCTGGTTAATTACAGTAACATTTTTTTATCTGAATGGACGCAGGAAACAAATGACACCACTGCTGCAAAAGAACATCAAGAAACCCGACAAGAGGAAACCAAAAAATCAGGGGAGCTTGTCAATACAACAGAACCAAGTGTTGTAACCGAAGAGCAATCTTCACTTGACAAGGAAAAACTAGGAGAGATCCCACAGGCACCAATGTCTGAAGAGGTACAGTTGGACAAGAACTATTAGAGATCGCACATTCCAAATGAAGTTCCATCGTTATTTACATTTTTGGTTCATCAAACAGGAAAAAGAAATAAACGAAAGCATCAGCATAGAACAGCAAGGCAGTGCTGTCACCGGAGAAACAAAGGAGAGTACCGATGCTAAAGTCACCATCTTTCGTCTGCAGGTACTGCAGGAACAGGAAAGACAACAGGCAACCCAGGTTGAACCTGGATCCCCTGACGAATCTAAGTCACATCAAAGCTACACTCAAGACGAAGTTGCTCCTGACACGGAGATACAAGGCTCAGAGATGGTAGTTGATGACAAGCTCCTGGAACCTCTTTTACCTCAAAAAGAAATAGCAGTGCAGACAGAGACAAACACCACAACGACCGACGGACAGGTAAAATAAAACGACAAGAAAAAACCTATCTCGGATATTTATCCTGGGGTTCTGGTTAATTACAGTAACATTTTTTATCTGAATGGACGCAGGAAACAAATGACACCACTGCTGCAAAAGAACAACAAGAAACCCGACAAGAGGAAACCAAAAAATCAGGGGAGCTTGTCAATACAACAGAACCAAGTGTTGTAACCGAAGAGCAATCTTCACTTGACAAGGAAAAACTAGGAGAGATCCCACAGGCACCAATGTCTGAAGAGGTACAGTTGGACAAGAACTATAAGAGATCGCACATTCCAAATGAAGTTCCATCATTATTTACATTTTTGGTTCATCAAACAGGAAAAAGAAACAAACGAAAGCATCAGCATAGAACAGCAAGGCAATGCTGTCACCGGAGACCAAGAACAAGACTTGCAAAAAAGAGACCCAAGAACTTCAGTAGATGATGAAGAAGAAGCGAGAGTGCAAGGCACGGCCCAGCTCACAAACACTGACGAGGTCAACACCACCAACCAACAATTACTGTTTCTACAGCATTTAAAAATAATTGGTGGTCAAGGAAGAAATACAGTCCCTAATAATTTATTTTTAGTTTGAACAGCCGCAAGAAACAAAGGAGAGTACCGACGTTGTACACGTAAGCAAGCAACCAGAAGAGGTCAACAAACACATTATTCCAATGGCATACAGCGCTGACACTGGAGATACAAAACATTCACTCAGCGAGAAAGAAATATCAAGGACTACAACGGCAACAGCATCTGAAGAGGTAAATTAACATAAGCTGCTTCTCTGAATTGAAAAGAATAGCTCCCCAGGCACAAATGAAATGACATTTTAAGTTACCTCTTTCTTTGAACAGCCGCAAGAGAAACGAGAGCATACTGGCAATGAGCAACAAACAACAGGACGACAGGACACGGCACCGGCGACAACATCCGAAGAGGTGGTATTCCACAAACTGCTTTTATAAAATTAAATATTGCAAATTTATTTTGATTTAACTACAAATCTCCGTGATAACACAGAAAGCCCAAGAAGATGAGCTCACACATATACAAATTGAAGCAAATCTTCAGAGTGTTCTGGACAAAAACAAGGACACAACAGAAACCAAGGCACCTCATGGCACAACAAGGCAGGAAGCCCAACAAGATGAGCTGACACATATACAAATTGAAGCAAATCTTCAGAGTGTTCTGGACAAAAACAAGGACGCAACAGAAACCAAGGCACCTCATGGCACACCAAGGCAGGAAAGTGACGACAAAGGACAAGGTACAACTTGTAGCAGCAAATCAGGCAATTAAAAATATTATTTCAACCCCTCTAAGAACATAACATATTATTTCAACTTGTAGCAGCAAACGATGCCAATTAAACCTAAAATCCTGTCCTCTTCAGGTACAAAAGGCAGCAAAGACACTGAGCCCACGAAAGAAACCATCGAAAAAATATACAACGCTGTTTGCAGCAGGGAATGGACAGTCGAAGAAAAGTAAGTCCATGTTACTTCCACAGAATAAATTATTTCAATGTTTTTTTCCTGTGAACAAATATACCCTTTATCTCTATCTCTCTATGTATATATATATTGCAGAGATGATGATTTCATAATAACGGGGAATGTGATTACCAAGATCGGAGACACTGCCAGAAGCTTCATAGATGGTAATGCGGTCAACAGTATAATCATCGAGCCGTTGATACTGCTCCTACAAAATGAATTCAAGGGCACACGGAGGAAGATCCTAACACTAAACAACACTGTAAGTAAAAAATCAAGACACAATATCACGTTTTAGTAAATGAATATCTGCCTGTGTACATGTGGACTGACAAAATCTTTATATGTACGCTTCACAAAACAAGCAGCATGCAATACACGGAGCCAATAGCAAAGATCCATTGAAATTTAGAGACCACGATGACAAAAAGATAAAACAAAAATTTCTGCCCGGGCAGCTTAGGAGGTTTTTCGATATCAACGAAGGAGAACATCTGCAAGATTATGACATGGTAAACAGAACAAACTACCATATCTAAGAACGATTACATATGTTTACGTTTATGTTACAAATGTTTTATGTTTTCATTGTTGTCCTTTTGCAGTTCCTTCTGCCAACTGCCATAAGGGGGTTCATGAAAGACAAAACTATCGGTCACTACGTGACCATAGCACTCAACATGAAAAAACAGCGCTTTGAGCTTCTTGACTCTATAAAGGATAATAACGAGCCAAGACAATTCTTCAACGTTGTAACAAGAAATTTAAAGAGGGTCTGGAAACAACTAAGCTCAAAGGTTCAACTTTCACCAAGTAACATTGACCATTTCAAGAAGGTCATCATGGACGTGCCACTTCAGGGACCAGACACGTAAACACTACTAACATCCTTGTTCTTTATCTTTTATCTAACATTTATTTCTTCCAATCCTAAATATAGCTCGTTGAGACAGTTTAACTTGAAAACGTGGAAAGTATTTTCATACCAAGGGGCCAGCAATATTAATGATTCATTCTCCCAACTCGCAGACTGGACTGTGCGTTCTACATGTACATGAACCTCAAGCACTACTCTCAAGAAGGAACAACCATCTCACTGACAGAAGAACAAGTCCCTGAGTTGAGGAAGAGAATTTTGTATCATTTAATGAGCGAACACATGGGCAATACAAACCTAGTATTGCTAAACTACACGACAGGTTCGTCTTTCAAAAAACAAAAAACTAATTCTCTGCTGAGAGGTAGTTTTTACAAGCAAAGCCTCACAATTTTTATCTGTTTGTTTGATCGGATAGATATGCTGAAACATAAAGTTGTAATCGAAGATAGAGACATGAAACAGGTCGATTGCGGCATAACTGAAGAAGAAATTCCTCAATCTCCCGAGCAAACTGAAGGATGCATTGGAGAGATAGAATTTATTGAAGTGGTGGACAGTGAAGACGAAGAAGACAAACAAGACAACAATTCATGCAGTCAAGAGAAAGAACTTAACCAAGACAGCAAGGAAACTTACACAGAGAAACATGAACAACAAGATGCCGATTTGCAGAGGGAGCATGAACGCAAGGATCCTCCAGTAGAACCAGATCGACCCCCCGGCCCAACCGAGGAGGAGACTGAAAAAGAAAACGTCAACGAGAAGAGAAAGATATCTGAACAGAGGATGCTTGAACAGCGGAAACGCGATGCTGCCATGTCTGTTCGTAAAGAAGCAAACAAAGGTGTCAAGAGAAAATTGGCAGAAAAACCAGCAGTAAGCAGCACATCAAGCACAGGACCAGATGATTCTTTGGACTTCTTACTCCCAAAAACGCTATCCCCTGAAGAAGAACTGGCACTCTTTCTTAAGGGCCTTACACCTACTCAACTTGAAAGTTACGATGAACTTGTAGTTCGAGGAGGTATGAATTTTCAAGATTTCAAAACAGCGTTAACTATGGCTGATGAGGATGAATTTAACAAGAAACATGCGGAGCGCCTGGCAAGGTTGCAGTCGGATTCCCCAGGTACCTCAACACGTCAGTCATCTGAGATCACGCCGACAAACATAATATCTATCAAGAGGACGATAAAACGGTCAACCAGGCTGTACGGCAGAACTAACATTCCAACATTTGAGCATCAACACTTCATTCACATGGACAAGGCCAGAGCCCTTCATGAATATCTAATGAGCAACGAAGGGCAGGAGGAATGCGGAGAGTAAGTAGCCTCTCTGCCCTGAAAAAAGAAAGACAAGTGAAGCTACCTAACCAGTGACTATTTTTTGTGTAAACCTTTTTGCTTTGCAGAGCATCCCTGTATAAAAGCGCAAATCGTGAAGATTATATTAGCGGAAAACTCATGCTGGAGCAGCTGCAGAAAGGAACAAATGGACAGATGGAGGCCAGCATGTGTAACGCATTGTTCGAAGGATGGACAGAACAGAAACAGTACAACACATGCGATAAAATTATTCTCACATCAGAATTCGCAAATGTATGTAGAACCCTCTTCCACGAAAGCACTTCCATCACATAATCGATCGAAAAATGTTTTCTAAACGTACACTCCTTCTTTGTTGCAGCTTGTACTCGGCCTCGAATTTAAAGGTGGAGGACTAAAAGAGTTCAACGAGGATGAATCACTACAACAGTTCGAAACAATCGTGAAAGGAATAAACCTTCTAGACAAGAAGCTTGTAAGTTCACTTCACATCAGTTCTTCTCCTTCTTAAGCCCGCATGTTCACATGACATTTGACTCTCTCTGTCACCCAATGCAGATCATGATACCTCATAACACCTCTTCACACCACACGTTGTATGTCCTGAACAAGTACGAGGATACAGTTGACATTCTGGACTCGCTAGATTACAAGCATTATAGTAAGACGACATGGAGAGATCACCATAGAAGCCGTAAAGAACTGGTATGTGGGTCTGAAGCCTTTGTTATCTCTGTGCTGATAACACGGTATGGTTACTTTTCTTAACAACAAAACAAAATTGAAATCACAGATTGAAAGGATGTATCTACTGATGAGGAGGCATTACGGGGAAGCTGCACTAAGAGCCCACGACGAACCAAATTGGGGAAAATTAGCAGCCAGGCCTAAAAGAGTTTCCACGCCAAAACAAAGGGATACGCAATGTGTGCAATTCATGGTCCACTTTGCAAAATACTGGAACGGCCAATCACTAGTGAAGGACGATGACGAACTCCACGTAAGTTAACAATATAAGAATTTTATTTATTTTGAGCATCATAGTTTCCATGAAAATAATAAGTATTCGGATATCATGACTGCAGCATAGTAAGGTAGATGACGAATGGAAACCAGAGTTCCTATTCACAGTGATATTTGGTAAAAGCAACAGCATAAAGTGGGACCAACTGCCTCCACGAATACAGGAATTCAAACCAACAGATTCAAACTTTTTTTCAACCAAGGAAGGTAAGATAACTTTTCTGGAACGACACATGCGGACAAGCTATGACTAGACGGTTTGGCATATATTTTCTAGCATAGAAACATTGACAATCAATTTTTACCTGCTTTGACAGAGACAAGTAGCAAACACAAGCGCAGACAACGAAGCAGCGTGACATATCCAAAACATGAAGCACCACGCTTCGACCACACGGACGACGCAGCCAAGCTCCTTCAAATAATCATGAACAACAGCTGGCAGAATGAATTCAAAAAGTGACTTGTTTACTCATGCACGCAGAAAAATACCTCAAGATACTTTTTATAGACTGCCCCACAGCAATAATTCTTTTTTTTTCTCACAGCAAAAATCTATATAAGCGGAGGCATGGAGACTCCGGAGAATCAATTTTAACTGGAGCGCAACTGAAGGCAGCATTTGGACCAACACCAGGTCTGAACAAAGCTCGCATTGAAAAGAGGGTGCTCAACGAAATAGCACATATCTGGGAAAGCAGAATACCTTCACAAGAAAGTGATGAAGACAGGATAATATTAGGCCCTTCCTTTGCAGAGGTAAATTTTAAAAAAGCACGCACGTCCTTCTAAATTTGCACGTTTCATGTCGATAACAGTTTATTTCTTTTTGGTGCAGCATATACTGAAAATAAAGAATCACACTCTAGGCGTTAGGAAGTTTAAAGCTGAATTGGATAAAGAGAAGAAATAATTGTTTCCCCTGTACCTCAACGAACATCAGCAGGAGAAGCTCTCAACAGCAAATATGGTAAAAGCCCTCTCTCCAAAACATAATCAAAATACGTGTTTGAGGAAATTCCTTCGTATAGCATTAAATAACAAAAAAACTTTCGTGTTTGCAGATATTCTTAATAATGGAGAAGGAAATCCATTACGCCGTATATATGCTGGACAAATACACGAACAAAGTCCACATCATAGATCCTCATGAAGTATCTCTCAAGGAAATGCAGGAAGAAAGTGATCCAAGCATTTACAATTTGACCCCTGAGGAAGCAGATAAGCTGTTTGACATTTTCGATGCAAGAAAGAAGAAAAGGGAAAGAGACTCTGCTGCCTACCACAAACACAAATTGAAAGTTGTAAGTATCCTAAATACAAATAAATCCAATTCAAAAATTTGCACTTGCTGATTTCTTCAAACCACCCCCCCCAAAAAAAAACTATACTTGCAGGTACCTAGGTTCAAAGCAGTTTTCAACGTGGTACATCACAAGGATATGGAAACCAAGCAGAAGGGTAATTGGCAAATAAAGTTTGTGGAAGATATTCCAATGGTTGACAAGGGTGAATCAGCATATGCTGCTCTAAAGCTTGCATTCTTGTACAATGGCATTAAATTCGTTGAAGACATACATCATTTTGACGTAAGTTTACCCTCACACTGTACACTGTGCTAGGAGCATATGGGAAAACTGGAATATTTTTTACTTCTTGTTACATATACACTTGTATGCACTAGTGCCAAGATTACATATTATTTAATTATTGTTGGTGAATTTTCGTAGGATGAACTAGAAATCTGGAAGGCGGAAGCACTATACATGCTATTACTCAGTGAAGAAAACGAAGTCAAACCTGATGTGATGGGTCAACAGATTCGAAGGATCTTAAACAAGGATGAAGACTAATACTTGTGAAACGGCATGGTTAAACTGTCTCCATAGCTGTTTTCCCAACGTAAACATGTAAACATGTAAACGAAGTCCATCTCCGTGTTTATGTGCATGTAAACGAAGACTCGTGAATCGTTTGTCTAGAAAATTCATACACATGTCTCTGTCGATGGCTTGATCCCATGCCTCTACAAGAATCACCCCCGTGACTCTGCAACAGATAGACGATTGCACGCTACACGACGAAACACGCTGCACGACCAACACACTCGTGCTTTACACAGTGAAGCCTCCACAGGCACGGGAGTGAAGCCTCTACAGGCACGTGAGTGAAGCCTCCACAGGCACTTGTTTGAAGCCTTCACAGGCATGTTTGTGAAGCCCCTACAGGCACGCGAGGGAAGCCTCTACAGGTATGCACGTGGTGTTCTCGAGGCACTGGTATCAACACCCTCTGTATACACAAGAGTGTGGTAGCAATGGCATGCGTCCGAATACAGAGCTACTGCTACCCTACAGGCACGCGAGTGAAGCCTCTACAGGCACGCATGTGGTGTTCTCGAGGCACTGGTATCAACTCACTCTGCATACACAAGAGTATGGTAGCAGTGGCATGCGTCCGAATACACAGCTAGAGAGTTGTAAAGCCCCTATAGCCACGGGCATGTTGCACTACAGGTGCCCGAGGCACGGAACTCATGGCACTAAAGGCACGGAGGTAGCCACTGTGTATAGCACGAGTGTGTAGGCACAAGAGACACGGTAGAGTGAAGCCAGTACCTGCAGGGACGTGGGCCAGAGGCACGGGGGTGAAGCCTCTAGAGGCACGGGAGTGAACCTCTATAGGCATGCGAGTGAAGCCTCCACAGGCACGGGAGTGAAGGCTCTACAGGCACGCGAGTGAAGGCCACGCGGGCACGTGTGTTAAGCCTCTACGGGCACGTTATTGTAGCCTGTGTAGGCTCTACAGGCACGCGAGTGCAGCCTTCACAGGCACGCGAGTGAAGCCGCTACAAGCACGCGAGTGCAGTCTTCACAGGCACGGGAGTGAAGCCGCTACAGGCACGCGAATCAAGCCTTTACAGGCATGGGTATAAAGCCTCTACAGGCACATGAGTCAAGCCTCCACAGGCACGGGAGTGAAGCCTCTATAGGCACGGGACTGAAGCATCCACAGGCACGTGTTTGAAGCCTCCACGGGCACGTGTGTGAAGCCCCTACAGGCACGCGTGTGAAGCCTCTACAGGCATGGAGGTGGGGTTCTCGAGGCACTGGTATCAACACCCTCTGCTAGGGGTGGGCACAGTCACACCGAAAACCGAAAAACCGAACCGAACCGAACCGATTTAACCGATTTGTGTGTTTATTCGGTGTATGGTTTTTTGGTTCGGTGGCAATTTAGTTTGCTATTCGGTGTTCGGTGCAACTTCGGTTTCCTGCGGTCACAAACCGAAAGAACCGAAGAAACCGTTATTATATACGATGGACGTACCCGTATATGAATGTGGCTGTGATGTGTGAGCGGCTGAGCGCAGCCCATTTGTCCTTCGGCCCAACAGCCTCTGATTTACCTAATGTAAATATATAATCACCCCACGTTCACACGAGTCCGTGAAACCTAGCCATCGCCCATCTCTTCATCCCTTCGTCAGGCGGCACCATCTCCTCTTCAACCCTAGTCGCGCGATCAGCTACTCATCGAGCCGGCTCCGGCGAGTCGGCGCTCCGCAGCCAGCAACAAATCCTTTTGTTGCGACGGACGGACATAAGCCATCCGCTAGCTTATCCAAGTTCTAATCTCTCAAATCTCAATACAAGTAGCTAGTACACTACCTAACGTAACTCCATGCTAGTGATTAGTTTGATCTACTACTACTAGGAATATTTTAGTATTGTTTTGCATGAAACGATTGTCATGAGCTAGTGTATCAGCAAGTATTTATACGATTTCTATCCACGGATCTTCTTGTGTGCATGCTGCTCATGAGTCGTGGCTCTGATTGGTGCATGCACTTCGGTTTTCCGGTTAACTGAATAAACCGAACCGATATATTTTGGTTAATATGGTTCGGTTGCTAATTTTTGTGTGATTATTTCGGTTGCCATTTCTCCAAAACCGAAATTATAAAAAACCGAATAAACCGAACCGTAATAACCATATTAACCGAACGCCCAGCCCTACCCTCTGCATACACAATAGTGTGGTAGCAGTGGCGTGCGTCCGAATACCCAGCTAGAGAGTTGTAAAGTCTCTATAGCCACGGGCATGTTGCACTACAGGCGCCCGATGCACGGAAGTCAAGGCACTACAGGCACGGAGGTAGCCACTGTGTACAGCACGGGTGTGTAGGCACAAGAGACACGGGAGAGTGAAGCCTGTACCTGCAGGGACATGGGCCAGAGGTACGGGGATGAAGCCTCCGTAGGCACGGCAGGGAAGCCTCTATAGGCACGGGAGTGAAGCCACTACAGGCACGTGAGTGAAGCCCCCACAGGCACGTGTGTTAAGCCTCTACAGGCACGTGTGTTAAGGAGAGGAACGTGGGCCAGATGCACTGGTGTGAAGCCTCACAGGCACGGGAGTGAAGCCGCTACAAGCACGCGAGTGAAGCCTTCACAGGCACGGGAGTGAAGCCGCTAAAGGCACGGGTATGAAGCTTCTACAAGCACGCGAGTGAAGCCTTTACAGGCACGGGTATGAAGCCTCTACAGGCACGTGTTTAAAGCCTCTACGGGCTCGTGTGTGAAGCATCTACAGGCACGGGTATGAAGCCTCTACAAGCACGCGAGTGAAGCCTCTACAAGCATGCGAGTGAAGCCTTCACAGGCACGGGAGTGAAGCCGCTATAGGCACATGTATGAAGCCTCTACAAGCACGCGAGTGAAGCCTTTACAGGCACAGCCGGGTATGAAGAACAGGCACGTGTTTGAAGCCTCTACGGGCTCGTGTGTGAAGCATCTACAGGCACGTGTGTGAAGCCTCTACAGTAACGGACGTGGGGTTCGCGAGGCACTGGTATCAACACTCTCTGCGTACACCAAAAGTGTGGCAGCAGTGGCATGCGTTCGAATACCCAGTTAGAGAGTTGTAAAGCCCCTATAGCCACGGGCATGTTGAACTACAGGTGCCCGAGGCACGAAAGTCAAGGCACTACAGAACGGACGTAGCCATTGTGTACAGCACGGGTCTGTAAGCACAAGAGAGACGGGAGAGTGAAGCTTGTACCTACAGGATCGTAGTGGAAAGGCACATGAGTGAAGCCTCTACAGGCACGCTTGGGTAGTAGCTGCTACAGGCACGCTTGTGTAGCCTCTACAGGCACGTTTGTGTATCCGCTAGAGGCATGTCTGTGTAACCGCTACAGGCATAGAAGTGAAGCCTGTACACGCACGGGAGTGAAGCCTCCACAGGCACGGGAGTGAAGCCTCTACAGGCATGTGAGTGAAGCCTCCATAGGTACAGGAGTGAAGCCTCTACAGGCATGGGAGTGAAGCCTCTACAGGCATGTGAGTGAAGCCTCCATAGGTACAGGAGTGAAGCCTCTACAGGCATGGGAGTGAAGCCTCTATAGGCACGTGAGTGAAGCCTTCACAGACACGGGAGTGAAGCCTCTACAGGCACGAGTTGAAGCCTCTAGAGGCACGTGTGTGAAGCCTTCACAGGCAAGGACGTGGGGCTCTCGAGGCACTGATATCAACACCCTCTGCATAAGGCACGCGAGTGAAGCCTCCACAAGCACGGGAGTGAAGCCTCTACAGGCACGGGGTTGAAGCCTCTAAAAGCACTGGTGTGCAGCCATTGCGTCGAAACTAGTGTCAGGAACCCTGGGACTCGCCTTCCCCCCCATTAATATACATACAGTACTTCGAAAAGAAAAGGGAGATATCATAAAACCCTAACACACTCTTTACAGATCCACCGCACACAGAGTTTGAGCGGAGGCGCCGCGAACACCGCAACGGACAAGGAATCGGCTGCCTCCAGCAGCAAGAAGACGAGGTTCGCGCCACGACGGAGGTCGGTTGTACATCCGCCGACGAGGAGGACAGAGTGTCCTTCCAGTAGGTGCAAGGACAGGAGGGGAGAGTGTACGCTCCCTAGGAGCATGCATAGGTGGGTCGAGTGCACAGGTGGATCTGAGCAACAAGTAGGTGGATCTTCTAAGGACCGCATCAGCGACCTCCCAGACGCCATCCTTGGCCAGATCATCTACCGTCTGCCGCTCAAGGATGGCATCCGCACCCAAGCCGTGGCCTCTCGGTGGTGAAATATATGGCGCACTGCTCCGCTGAACCTCGACTGCCGTGAGATCCCGGCCACTCGTGTCTCTAACAGTCTGGAAACAATCAGGTGCGAAATCATCTGCATTCTGCCCACCAAGGAAGTAGCCCAGACCACTCACGTCGGAACTCAATTCCAACCTATCGGCATCGACTGCCGTTTAGAATATGCAGCTGATGATATTATCCTTCCTAGAGCCATTCTCTCCGGCCACGAGGGGTCCGTTCACCGTCTCTGCATCCCGACGAGCTACCTCCAGTCCCAACCCAGTGCCGTCGATGAGTTGCTCCAATCCGCAAAACTGGAAAAAATCCAAGTTATCGAGTTCTACCATCTGTTCCCAAAATTCTTCCATCGGGCCATCAGCCAACCACACCGATGCCCTTCATATATGCCCTCAGCACCAATGTCCATCTCGAGGTTCTACTCCTCCCTCCACACGGTCACATTCACCCTCTGCAAACTAGCAGACAATGTAGTAGAAATGATTCGCCTCCCACTAGTCAAGAGACTTTCACTGGTGGAAGTTTACATATCGGAGGTCTCGCTACACAAGATGATGCACTCCTGTTGCCCTGCCGTGCAATACCTGCTACTTGTTTGCAACAAGGAATTCCGCTGCCTGCGAATAAACTCACCTAATCTTATCAGCATCGCCATTCGTTGTGACAGAGGGAAGCTCAACATCGAGGATGCCCATTCACTTCGAAGATTGCTCCACGATTCTGTAGATACACGGTTGGAAATAACTATTGTTTCTGCGCCTAAACTGGACACCTTGGAAAAAAAATTCGGATTTATCTGATGAATCGAAGATCGTCTTTGGTTCTACAGTCATTTAGGTACTGGTATTCTACAATACATTGTATTGCATTAACTTTCATAAACACAAACTAATAACATAATCTTCTATATATGATCAAATGAAGGGTCTGTCCATACACAACATACCAGGAGTGATGGATTCCGTCAAGACCTTATATATCTCGCAGACATGTTTTAAACTAGATGAGGTTGTTGGATTGTTGCGATGCTTCAGATGCCTGCAGAACCTATTCATCGAGGTGATCATCTAACACACAATGAGAACCCGTACAGTACATAGTATTCTATGGGCTTTCACATACATGGTATTCCAGTGAAAGTCTCTTGACTAGTGGGAGGCGAATCATTTCTATATATTTTATTTTATGTATGTACAGCCAGTGAACATTCTTGACAGTATTTTAGGTGCTTTCCAGACATTAGCTGTTTTTCAGTCTCCGTGTATATCTAGGCAACAGGATGGGATGAGAGAGGTTTAACAAATGAATGGCGCCAAAAGCACCAGGTGTTTCTCAAGAGTCATCGGATTTACTTGAAGACAATAACACTTGAAGAATATGAAGACACAAGGGCAAACATTGAGTTTGTGAGATTCTTTACTCAGAATGCAAGCATACTACAAACCATCAAGCTCAAGTTCCGCTTGCACAAAGATTTCACGGTTAAATTTTACAAACAGCAAGAAAAGGTGCTTCAGATGAACAAAAGGGCTTCTAAGTGTGCTCGTCTTGAACTAACAAAAAGTTGCGAGCATATGCACCTAGATTTAGTAAACACACGCGTCGAGTGTTTGGAATTGTCAAATCCATTCACTTGCGAATGCTGAATTCAGGGCCTGTGAGATGCAGTTGTCATCTTCTAATTACTACTGTGTAAAGCATAAAGGTCTTGTGTAGAATTTGTCAGACTAATAGCTTGTGTTTTGTAGCAGCAATAATTATGACATCAATACTGTGCTTTCTCTTACTATGTTCACTACGTGTTTGTACAACCATGAAGAGCCTAACAAAACAAAATAAAGATGGCTGATGCATGCTAAAAAACCAACCTAGTTTCTTCTCTTCTTATTATCAGTGATTTGGCATCTAATTTCGACGCAGTGCCGCATGTGGGGGCATGGCTTCAAGCCTATGTCTATGACAATCAAACTAGAGTGAACCCATAGAGTCAAAAAAGACACAATACCATGCCTCTGCAGTCCATGCCTCCTATCGTTGAACTAGGCGTTAGACAAAACATCTCATTCACAGACGCACAAACATGCTTTACCGAGAGTCGGATCCGTGCCCCTCTCTCTCATTTAAGGAAACAAACGGAATACCGTGCCTCTTCTGCATGTAGTCTTGTGCCTCAACTAGAGTGTCAACCGACCGTCTCATACTCCACGCGTCAATTAAAACATCTGCAACTCATCCGCACAGGCGTGCCTCCTTCGATTGTCAAACCGTGGATATTTAAGTGAACGTGCAACTATAATATTTCAAAGCACAAATGCACGACTGTGATTCCTGAGGCAACCGAAGCTCTCGACATGCAAAGCTAAAACCTCAGCGTTCGTTTTGGTGGCCCCAACTACACCCCCTTCCTTACAGTAAAAACAATATCCGACTAACCCGCTGTACAGCACTCTCTATTCCTCTCGCGCCCTCTCAGCTCTCTCGATCTTCAAACTCACTCTAGGGTTCGTACGTTATCTCTCCATTTCCGCATCAATTTTTTGCTATGATCTGTTCAATCTTGGAGGTTTTTGTTTCTTTGTGCTGTGAATCGATGGATCTATGCTATCACGCTTAAAAATTTGCGGTGATCTCATACAGATCCGCTAAATGCCAGGACGAAGCTATGCACGTCATCAATATCCGACATCAACGACGTCGTCGGAGCAGGACAAAGCTCTACAACCGGCAGCGAGGTACGACGTCCTAGTCGTAGGAGACAAATAAACTCCACCAGTGTAGGTGGGAACGTTAGAGAAAACCCAGTAGCTCTGTGGCTAAAAACGGCGTGGGCGGAGGTTAAAGGGGAAAGTGGAGGAGGCGTTGTGCGGTATCCCTTACCGACAACGGTGTGGTGAGACCGGCCCTGGGGCCGTGGATGACACTGATAGATCATCGATTCAGGAAGGTGCTGGAATTAGCAAGGAGATCCGAGCGTCTGGACGCAAAACTGATGTATTATTAGATATAGATGTGTGTAATACAATGCAACTGCCTAATACCATACATAATTACTTAAATAAGTTTTCAGGAAAAATATATTTCACAATGGTACTTCCATAACTAGCTGGGCATGCATCTTTGCATTGGCAACAAAGTAAACACTAGTTTCTTGTTATAATTGCTGCACGAACTGAGCTGTCATAAATCAAGCCGTTGCACATGTCTTTTCATGACTTTGCATCTAAACAACTCTTTACTCGAACATGCGTGTGCTGATAATTCCGTACATATCAAAATTCACATTTAAGTTCTTATACCTTTGCTATATATTTTGCAGGAGAATTATGAGTTGCAAAATCTGTAAGAACGTCAACTGCCCTGGATTAGAAACAGGCGTTCTCTGCGCTACAATAGCACTTCAGCTGCCGCTGTGTTACGAGACATGCAGTGTAAGGAGAAAAGTTTTGGCACGACATGCACATAAATTACTACCATGTTACGTTTCTCACGGGATGAACTAAAAGTTTCTCTAATCTCATCTTTTACCAAAACCTTCAGTTGGTATGGTTTTACCGTTGTGTTACGAGACATGCAGTGTAAGCAGATGTGTACAGTCAACGAAATGATTGCATTTTTCGAAGCACATCTTTTACCAAATGCTAGATTATTGCCTGAAGCATTTATTTGGAATCGGGAAAACCCTACATTTTAACTGATTGAAGAATTCCTTCTTACTGATTAAAGCATTTTAACTTTTTTTGCAGTACATACCATGCTATTGCAGGGAGCACGTGGTTTCCTTAGTGAACCTATGGAAGCAACGAGCTCTGGAAAAAGAAGGCAAAATTAAGAACCCCGTACTTCTGACAAAAGAAAATCTCTCATATGAAGTACACATTACTGATGAAACTGTCACGTCTAAAATTCATGGACCTGGGTGGACAAAGTTAATGAGTGATTATGACCTTCGCCACCAAGATATCGTCATCATAAACTTAGATGGCGAGGGTCTCTCCATTCAAATTGATCTGAGGCTCAGTGAATGTCGAGGAGGTTACAGAGCATAACCAAAACCTTCAGTTGGTATGGTTTTCATCTAGCCCTCCAACAACTTCTGATTCGCGTTATCATTTTTCTTTTGGCATTGTACTTTGTTTCAGCTACTATTAATGCTCCTACCCCTTTGTTTAAATTTTGTATACACTAAACTATTCAGGCAACTATTCAAAGCTAGTTGTGATTTCAAATAACACATTAGCAATTCTATCGCCTATGCCTTTAACTGCATTAACTGAATCCAAAGATTCTCTCTCGGTATAACTCCCTGTACTTTTGCACGCCATTATTACTTCAGGCAAATTGGCATAACAAGTTTTTATTTATTTATCTCTAGATGAACTTAATGCTTCGGAGAAAGAATACATCAACAAGATAGTCCAAACTCCAGGGCTAGAACTGTCATACAGACAAATGGGAGACCTTATTTACTTTGTCTTCAACGCCCACGACTTCCCAACGATACCATTTGTCCACCGTGTCAACGTCACAAATATCACGACTGGCAGGCTGGTAAGTAATTTTTTATTTGTTTTCACCCCACTTCTAATTTTCACTTGTAATTAAGTTGTTTTGTGTGCGTGCTAAAAAATTGTTGTTTATCCATAATAACAATCTGCAGAGAATTCCATCAGCTGTTGTAAAAACAATGAAGGCCAATCTTGTTTACCTTCTGCCAAGAGGCGCCGTAAGCCTTGTGCAGATCTACTATGAAATCGACGTTAAGACGACTTACTCGATACGAGCTGACGAGAGAATGGAAGTAACAGGGTTTAAGGATTTTGCAGAAGAATCTCAGCTGAGAGTTGGCTCAATAGTCCTTATCACGATTGAAAAGCACTGGCCAAGAATGCGAGATATGAGCTTACTGCGCCTCATAATCAATGATCTCTCCTGAATAGTTTTTTGGTAGTGTCCTACCCAACAGACTGCACGATGCGTTTTACTATATAATTATGACAGGAGGTGGTCGTATATACTAAATATATAATTATGTCCAGCTAGACAGGGGTGTAAATTCAGAATCAAAAACGGTCTAATGTTTACCTTCATCACTTTAGTATGTATAACTGTGGTGACTTACAAATTTTCATTTCGGTTGTTTTCTGCACATTTGACTGATGCTTCGACACCATCTCGTGACTCTACTACAAAAATTCTGTGGACAGCTTGATCCCACAACTAAACTCATAAGTTCTATTGTCACTATGTTGAACGGCAATGCTTCTGCCCAAAGACAGAGCAGTGCTCATTGTTCTTCTCCGATGCCCGTGCACAGTCATGGATAATATTATAGTACACGGCGTGGCTTTGCTACACACGGAACCGTGCCTGTGCAGCCAGCGCACGGACGGAAACGCTGTCACAGCGCAACGATCTCCAACAAACAGGGGCACGCGCGTGCCCCTTCTCATTGAAGAAGTGTGCCCCAGAGGTCTGAAGATTCATGCCCCCGTTGAATTTCGCTGACAAAAGACGTGCACCACGGGAGAGCCACGAATGTCACCTGTCACCTAGGGTCAGAGGGTAAAACCCGTTACTATTCAAAACCGTGCACGCAGAGGCTAAAAGCCCGTGCACATTCACTGTTAAAATTCTAGTACACGGCCGTGGCTTTACTACACGTGGAACCGTGCCTGTAGAGCTCAACAATCTCCAACACACAAGGGCACGGAAATGTGTCAATCTCCAAACATTAAAAAAGCAGAGTTATATATTTTTTAGCTGTCTGGATCTGCGCGCAGTGAAAGCCACACTTTGGGCAGTTCCACACCGCACAGAGCGGTTCTCGTAGGCGGCGCGGAGCAAGCAATGGAGACGGAGATGGAGATCCAGCTCGGTGCCCCGAGCACCAAGATGGCAAGGTTCGCGCCACCGACGACGCGCTCCTCTGGGGGTTTGGCGGTGGCGGCTGGAAGCGGCCAGGGTGCCCTCGTTGGAACCGAGGTTCAGGAAGAGGAGTCTGGTCCGGACCGCATCAGCGACCTCCCGCACGCCATCCTCGGTGAGATCATCTCCCGTCTCTCCACTAAGGAGGGCATCCGCACTCAAGTCCTCTCAACCCGGTGGCGCCCTCTTTGGCGCACCGCTCCTCTGAATTTGGACTGCCGTGAGATCCCTCTCGCTCGAGTTTTTAACCCCCTCGAAAAAGTAGATTTCGAGTTGATTTCCGCTTGGTCCGCCACACCGGGGGAGCTCATCCGCATAACTACACTGGAACTTTTTTTAGTGGAGAACCTGTCGGTGATGTTGATTCAAACATTCCGGAGGCCATCTTCTCTGGCCATGCGGGCGCAGTTCACAGCCTATGCATACCGTCGTTCTACCTCCAGTGCAGACCCTCGACTGTCGACTCCTGGCTCGAATCCCCCAGATCGAACAATCTCCAGGTGCTTGAGTTTTACTACATGTTCCCACGATTTATGAGACAACGTGACGTACTACCATTCTCATGCCCTTCGCTTATGCCATCACCACCGGCATTCAACCCTCAGATTTCCTCTTCTCTCCACATCATCGCCTTTTCTCTTTGCAAGTTACCAGAAATTATGTACGGGCGCTTAAACTACCATTGCTCAGGAGACTCTCGCTTGTGGATGTTGATATATCTGAAGTCTCATTACAAAGCATAATCCACTGTAGCAGTTGCCCTACACTCAAATGCCTGATGCTTGTTTGGACAGTCAAGAGCCATTGCATCAGAATAAACTCACCTAACCTTATAAGCATTGGCATTCGTGGTCACCATGGCAAAGTTGTTATAAAGGATGCCTCCTCACTTCAACGGTTGATTTGTGATGATCATAGCAAGAACTTGTAGATAGTTATCATCTCTACACCTAAACTGGAGGTCTTCGGCAAATTATCTGATATTTTTGATGAATCCAGCATCGCACAACACCGTATATTTATTCAGGTACTGACTTTCCACAATATTTTCAGTTGCATTCGTTCGAACAAGCAAGTTCCATGTAATCCAATCTTTATTCTATATTAATATTATGTTTTATTCTTCATGAAGTGCTTGCCGACAGTCAGCACATCCACAACGGTTCAATCTGTCAAGACGTTGCTTATCAATATGGATTATAATGTGAGCGCAGTCGTTGCCTTGGTGCAATGCTTCAGAAGCTTGGAAAACTTGTATATCGAGGTGATCATTCTCATACACATTGAAAACACATATCCTGCATGGTGTACTACTCCATTTATCTAAAAAGGCTTGTCTTAGATTTGTATGTCATGGACAACTATGTATGTATTAGACACATCTGTGTCTAGACAAAAAGTTAAAAAAAACTTTATCAGACAGAACGGAGGTAGTTAGGATTAATCATTCACTTGTTGTTTCAACAGAATCTTTCTTTATAGACCTTAAGCATTTTAAATCTTTGTGCCTATTTAGGGAGGAGTCTCTAATGAGGAAAGTCTTACGAACGACTGTTCCTGTGAGCACCATCACGACGTTCGTTTGAAGTCAGTGACGCTTTTAGGCTATATACAATGCGAGAAAAGCATTCAATTTGCAACATTCTTTATTCTCAACGCAAGATAGCTCGAGACTATCAGGCTTAAGTTTCTTTCTCACGGAGACTTCACGGAAGGATTTTACAAACAGCAACAAGAGGTGCTTCAGTGGGACATAAAGGCTTCTAAATATGCTTGCCTTAGATTGTCGGCAAGTTGCGAGCACAAGCACTTGGATTTAAGACACGCACGCGTTGAGCACCTGGATTTAACGGATCCATTCAATTGTAAGTGCTGAAAATAGCGTTGGGGTTAGATGTTGCTGCCACTTATCTATCTGGGTTTTACGTAGGGTTGGTGAAACATCGCCTGTACCTTTTGCTGAATCTGTAACTTTGTTAACAACATTGTTATTGTGCTGAAACAATGCCTGTACCTTTTGCTGAATCTGTAACCTTGTTAGCAGCATTGTTATTGTGCTGTGCACCCACGAAGGAGCTCGCAACGCCGCTTCTCGCCTCTTCGACCACCGTTGAAATCCTTGAGGAGGGCGTCGACGGTGTCTTGAGCCTCGCCCTCTTGCAGCGGGCTCCATCTCCGATTTCATCCTCCTCTTCATGTCCATCTCCATCTCCATCTCTATCTCCATTTCCATTTGTCTATGTGTGGCGCTGCCTCCGAGGTCCGAGCAGAGCTCTATGAGGTAGATCTGGAAAGACGGTTAGGTATTCACTGCGCGGATGCAAGAAAAAAAATCATGAAAGGCTTAAGTGGGGAGGGGGGAGGTGAGGGGTCAGATGCACGGGTGTGTACGCAGTAAATACACAGGTGAGCGTGTGATAGAAGGAAATACGAAGCACGGTTTTATACGACGGACATGCACGGGTGTGTAGGCAGTAGATCCACGGGTGAGCGTGTGAGAGGCACACCTGGTACAGTAACACGAAGCATGGTTTTAGACGGGAAAATATGAAATCATGGGATTTAGGCAGGAGCACGGATTTATTAGGCAGAAGCACGGATATGTACACGGCACTTCCACGCTTGGGCCACGGTTGCTTCATATATAAAACAAAAGTCCGTAATGTAAAACAAAGGTCCGTGATGTAAATCTAGAGCACTGTCCTATGTAAGGAAGATGCACGAATTTGTGCGTAGGACATGCACGGGTGGGCGTGTGAGAGAGGCACCGCTGGAAGAGAGACACCTTTTGTTTACTAAAAGTCGAGCACATTTAGAACCTTTTTTGTCCATCTTAAAGGTGCTTTCGTAGTCTTCCCCCTCGGGTCCACATAAACAACACATGCATAGTTATGTACGCAGTAGAACCACTGGTGTGCCTGTGCGAGAGGCACGGCTGGTACAGAAGCATGGAGCAGGGTTTTAGACGGAAATAGGAAGAGGAAGCAGGAATATATCCATCAAGGGTACTTGGAAGGAAATTTGGGGTGGAAAGTTCACAATTAATAAATACGCATCGATCCAAAAAATCCCATGATTACCACTCCGAGCGGTTGCGTCGCAAACCCACGATCTGCACGAACGCATAAACTGAAGTTGAAGAAGGTGCCGACATAGAAAGTGTCTGTTAAAGTGCTCGGGCCATCTAGTTTTTTTTACCTGTGCTAAATTTAGGTTTGCTTGTGATCTAGTTTGCTTTTTAAACCACATTCAAACACTATATACTTTGCATATGTTATGAACATTTTTAGTTATAGTATTGCGAATGTTTCCAGTCACACCTTCATTGTCAAAGGTACGGCTCCACACCTTGCAAGCATTTCCGCTGAATTGTACACCCTTGGACGCACGGTTTCCTAGGTGCTACGTACACGGTCGTGCCTGGGTAAAACACAAGTATCGTAGAAAATTGCACTGACACGTTCACTCCGAGAATCACGGTCGCAAGGCCAAAAGGGGCACGACTTTGCATTCAGAATACGCACGGGTTTACATACAGAAGAGCCACGGTTTCTTAGTCGCACCTGCAGTTGATCCACCAAAGTTGTGTATCTAGCTAACAAACGACGCAAAAGTTGAACGATTGTTTGTGCAACCGAGCCCTACTGCAAGCGCCGCACTTCAGACAGTTTTCTTGTAGAGACCAGCAATTACAAGTGTGAGCAACTCCTTATCGGCCATGGCTTCCCTGAGGATTGTGAAGAGCACAACCGAGTCTTTTGTCAACCTAGCTGCATTTGTCAAAGCAGATAACCCGGATATTGCCAACCTTCCATCTTTGTGCAAGCAGTACGTGCCAGGCAAATCGACGGAACTAGAGAGTTCAACAAGCCTGATGCTGCCCTTTAGAGGAAAATATCCAAGCTTCATCCCGAGAGCATCGGTAACAACAGTAGGTATTTTCTGTACAAAAACAAATCATTGTAAGTTGTGCCATTGCATCAAGGGGAGTGACATGTGGAGATTGGCTTGTAGAAACAAAAAATGACTAACCAAACGGCCTTTCTGAACGTTGCTAAAATTTAGACAGTGCACGAAGGCAATGACAGGGATGTCCTTAGCACTTAAAACAAGGTTGGTCACGCACACCATTTCAGTATATGAAAGTTTTATGCCTCGGGTGTAGACAGTCTTGTCTATGTAGCTTCTCTGGGATATACTGAGATCTTGAAGAGCTGAACAATAAAATCATCTATAAGTCAGCATGTCTGAAGCAAAAAATGGTGGCTGCATGGTAAATCAATTTTTCAGAATGAATTGAAAAGTTAAATACGGTATACTTAGAAATATTGACTACAGGGTCACTATAAAGGATAAATCTCACACTACATGGTAAAAACAAATATTCAGTCAGACGATCTTCGCCGAGATTCGGATCACATTGTCTCTTGATAGGCGAGGGTAACATACCAACAGTAGGTTTGGGAACGGCTTTGTGACTCCCTCGAGATTCATTCAACTGCATATCAATGTGAAAGAAGAAATCTTCGCCTTGCAAATCCAGTTTAATAATATCACCGTAACGCAGATCATAGTCGTGTACAATCTTTTCCCACCCAGGACCATGAAACTTGGACCTGTCAGCGCAGTCGGTAAACTTAATATTGTATGACAACTCCTCGTCGGTGCCAAACACAAGGTTCAAATCATCTTCTTCAAAATCCATCATCTAAAGCTTCTTCTTTCCATAAAGAAATCAAAGAGAGGACCTGCTTCCGGTAGTAGCAAGGGACATACTGGCAAATAAGAAGAAAAAATAAGTATATATGATTCATAGATCAAAACAACCATGCCAAAAAGTTACTAACAAGAATGATTATGTGTCATTATTTATATCTCTTATATTGCTCGATTAATATTATTCCTTATGTAAGAACGGTAGAAGCAAAGGCACAAAACAAATGTGCTTGTTACCGATACCCAAAATTTACCAGGTACGACTCATAACAACGAGGCAAAGGGACAATCAAGAAAGAGCTGTCAACAGTGGATTCACGACCATGACAACCGAGGTTCCAGCAAACATCACAGTTCATCGCTGTCTGCGAATACAAACCAATATAAAAGACTGAGATGCATCAGATCTAGAAAAAAAACTAAATAGATCTATGACAACATGTGTAACCATTTATGCCAAGAGACAATTAAAAGACTATGCATGAATGCATCAGTGTTATGTACTCATTCTAATGAGAAAAGACAAAGTAATATATATCCTTTTGATGTTAGTGTTTATATAAAGAAAACTTCACACATCTACCACGAGTGGCAGAGACTGGCGGAAAACAACCAACTGCATTCCCTCAAGATTGTTCGCCCAAGTACTTAAAAAGGGGTAACATATGCAGGAATCCGACACACGCTAACTGAAAAACACTGTAAAAAGTGTGGAGATCTAAGTAAGACATACGAACCGTAGACAGAAAGAGGGGAACGAGCTAAAGTGAAAGAACCAGATGTGAGGATAAAGCGGAAGAGCAAGTAACTCTGTTTACGAGAAACAGACAGCCTTGTATTTTTGGAGTAGTTATTGGAGAAATGGATGTCCTGATGAAACTAAAAAATGTATGTAATAAGAGAGAGGGAGAGGTAGAGAGGGAGATAGAGAGACGTGAGAGATAGAAGTAACGTCTGCGAGTTCACCCCATTACTTCCCTCTGTAAATGCCGCTTCGTCACGCCAAGTACTCCTCCCGGCGCAAGAAAAATACCAGGAAAAAAAAGTGGTGAGTAGGTGGGGTCTTTCGTCACCTGGACAGACGTTTGGTGGAGTGGGACCATGTGAAAACTCCCTGCGAGGGTTGGGCCACTGACATGTGCGTCAGGTTGCCAATGGACACACGGGCCAGTGCCAGAACGGCAGGGTGCCAAATGGCAGAGTATCCTCGTGCCCTGCGCGGTGCCTTCTTCGTGTATCACCGCGTCCTTAGCTCTCTTTCCCCGTCTCTCCAAACCACCCCCAACCCCCTTGTATATTCACTGATACGACGAGTAAGACGGCGCCGCTTCTGCCCACAGCCGCTGTACCATGTCGACATCTAAGATCAGCAAAGAGATGAAGAATGAAGAGATGTACTTCCATGACATGGACTTCGATTTCTATGTAACAAATTTCTGCTTACATGAGCAGTTCTGATTTTGGTGTTTTGTTTTTGGGAATATTTGATTTGACCTCAAAAGGTACTTGTGTGCTTGTAGGAGAACCCTGATACAATCGTAGACCAAGATTTTCATGGTGAAGAGGAAGGTCTCCCTCTGTACTGCGTGCTCCACGACACCAAGCCTCTGAGGTGTGTGGCCTTTGAAGGAATTGACACAGGAAGGAGGTTCTACCGCTGTGCTGTCAAAGTTAGCCACTTTCGAAATCCCTGTTACTTCTTTGTTACATCAAGTTGGTTGCAAATAGGAGACATAGTTACAAACAAAACCTTTTTAGTTGGAACCATTATAAGAGGAATTTACAAACTAAATTTCAAGGTCGCTGTTTATTGTATCTATCTTACTAATTTTAAAAGTCATTGCCTATTATATCTAGCTCTCTACTAGGCTACTGTTTAACGTTAGCTAGTTTCTCGAGGAAAACATATTACTTGTACTAAGATAATTTCTAACTTAATGCATACTTTCTAAATAAGATAGTTTTACTGGTGTTGGCTGTTCCCATTTGTTTCTTCGCCAGGCGCAATTAATTGAGGCTCGTTAGAAGAAAGTTAGTGCAATTTTAAATCTCGTGTAGTACGTTAATAATCTCTGTTCACATTTGTTTCCCTTGCAGAGAGGTGTGAACTGTGGAGTCGTCAAATGGGTTGATCAGCCTTGGCCTCTTATAATGCAGAGGTGCCTGCTCAAGCTTTGGCAGATGTTGCACAAGGGTAATGGCGAACGCCAGAAATAGAAAGAAGAGATGAGCAAGCTTAAAAAGGACGTCGAACAATTGAACCTTAAGCTCAAGAACCTTGAAAGGCAGAAGAAGCAACTCGACATCGATCATAAAGAGCTCAAGTCCATCCACGCGTGTCTCACGGGTGCTGTTCGGAATATCGAGGAGGAGAGAGATGAGACCAAGCTGGACAGAGATTTTCTGGAGCAGGAGGTGAATATGCTGAAGCAGAATAAGAAGAGGATGGAAACCGTCGCTTCTGATCTTGTTGACAAAGGCTCTGCGAATAGGTATGAGCTTCTCATGATCAAGGAAATTCTTGAAGAATGATTGTTAGGTATCCTGTTGATTGGACAACATTGGGAAAACTATTCGGCTGGTATAAATTTATGATCGGACATGGAACCGGATGTTGGTGTTTTTTTTTCAACCTCGCATAGAGGCCGTGTAGTTGTAGTGTTCTAGATATGAATGTTGTATTGAAATATTAATGGAGATCCAAAAGACCCATGACATGTTGTTCATCTCATATATATTAGATTGCAAACGTCGTTGGTTCATTCCAAGTGTCATACATTAGCTGCATGAGGCAGTTTCACTCTTGCTTCGCCTGATAAATATTTCTGTTCAAAGTAAAACAGGAAGCATGGATTTATACTAGCGAGATGAACGGGCGTGTACGTAGCAGGTCCACTGCGCGAAAGGCACGGATACTACGGAATTATGAAGCATGGTATTAGACGGAAAATAGGAACAGGAAGCAGCGTATTATGTAGGAACGTCCGTGATGTAAAATAGAAGCACGAATTTATATTAAGGATATGCACGATAATGAAGGGCAGCACATCGATAGATTCATTTGACAAAAATAGGCCATCCACCGTCTGACACACCTGCCATACAATAGTTCACATCTCCGATGAGGGGTAGCTACGTAGTAGGTACTTTTTTTATTTTGCATGCTTTTGTATGGATGTAAGAATCTAAGCATGGGATGAAGTGGTGCTAATTTGGGATCACTCCTCGCAGGCGTCTTGAAGTTAATAGGGGTGGATTTTTGCCAGGAACTTCGGTGATGTAAAACGAAAACCACGGGTGCGTACGCGGTAGGTCCACGGGTGTGCGTGTGCTGGAGGGAAACACGAAGGTTTGGATTTTTTGCCAGGAACTTCGGTGATGTAAAACGAAAATCACGGGTGCGTACGCGGTAGGTCCACGGGTGTGCGTGTGCTGGAGGGAAACACGAAGGTTTGGATTTTTTGCCAGGAACTTCGGTGATGTAAAACGAAAACCACAGATGTACGCTAGGTAAACGCACGGGTGCGTACGCGGTAGGTCCACGGGTGTGGGTGTGTGTGTGCTGGAGGGAAGCACTAAAGTTTGGGTTTTTTGCTAGGAACTTCGGTGATGTAAAACGAAAACCACGGATGGACGCTAGGTAGACGCACGGGTGCGCACGCGATGGGTCCACGGGTTTGGGTGTGCGTGTGCTGGAGGGAAACACGAAAGTTTGTGTTTTTTGCCAGGAACTTCGGTGATGTAAAACGAAAACCACGGATGTACGCTAGGTAGACGCACGGGTGCACACGCGGTAGGTCCACGGGTGTTTCTCTTGCGCAAGAAAAATTAGTTCTACAGCTGTTATTACAAAAAAAAAAATCTACTTCATAAGTGCTACGAACACACATGTGTTTTAGGTTTGAAAAATAACAAAAATAAGAAAGAAAACAGGAACATTAAAAACTTCAAAGACCATGTTGATAAAAACTTAGTTTCCACACATTCCATTCAAACAAGATTCAGAACCTGCGACATTACATTTAACAACTAAAAAGTAGAGGTAGCTGGTAGTTCACTAATACATATTGATACAATAGATAGATCATTGGACATAAAACAGATAAATTGCTGTCTATCAGAGCTTCAGCAGCACCAGCACCTTATGCATTTCCTCAAGCAGAACCACTCGCGCCCCCACGAACATCTTTGGGAGCTTTAGCAGCACCAGCATCGACAGTAGAGACACTGTCGGAAGGAGGGACAGGTCGAATGATTTGAGTCTTTGTAAGACCAAACCAATCAGGCTTGCAAGGCTTCAGCTCTACAACTTTGGTAGCCATCATAACTGCATAATTGTTAGTGCTTGCACCTTGCTTGAAATTCTTTCCATGGATAGCATTCACAGAGAACAGGTTGTCAAACTTGACAACAACCTCGTCTTTGATGAAATGGTCTGCTACCTTAAATGACCAATCCCCAAGATAGTCGTGAAGTGCATAAGCAACACAGAATGATGCTGGGAACAAGTTGCGTGACACTGAGAAGACAGCAACATTGTCAACCAGACCATAATGGAGGCCTAGCTGCTCCTTTGTGGAAATGGCAATCTCTAGGACCTGCGGTGCTCGATCATACAACTACAAAAAAGAAAAAAAGAATGAAGAAATTAATAACTTGACAAATAGATAATCAACAAGACAACTAAACAAGCATTTTAAGCATGTAAACAATAAAAAGGATGAACAAAAACACTAGTAATTAATAGTCTGTAGCTTTTAAACATATAAACAGTAAGAAAGCTTTTACAAACTTCAATGGCAAAAAAAAATCAACTTACATGACAAGTGTCATCTTCAACTTCATCACAATTCACTCTGGGCCTTTTGGCCTACGACAGAAGGATTAACATGTAACTAACAATATGAAATCATAACACAAA
Organism: Elymus sibiricus; assembly: GCA_039707655.1. Lineage (NCBI taxonomy): Eukaryota > Viridiplantae > Streptophyta > Magnoliopsida > Poales > Poaceae > Elymus > Elymus sibiricus. The sequence continues at coordinate 400,263,935 of CM077663.1, read as the reverse complement.
ATAAACATAAGCATACTACTACAGTAATTATAGAGCAACTTTGTAACCTTAGAAACCTCTCCTTTTCTCTTTGATGATGCAGAAGCATATGTGTCCATCTACAAAAATTGAGAACCCAAAAAAATCAGATACAGAAGAGTAAGAATGTCTATTTGATTGATAACTGTTCCAACAAACCAGATCTACAAAAAAAAACTATCAGGAACTAAACGAATGCTTGCTCTAGTTGAAGGCATAACATCTTCACAGGAAAACAGCAAAAAAAAGAAAGAGAAAAACCCTGAACAAATGGTTGCTTCAGCGTTTCAGTCAGAAAAATCAAACTAATGTACAACAAATGAATAAGCACATGAAATTTATACGAGGAACCCTAAAGAATGAGGGCCACGCTAATCGCACAGAGAAAGGAAGATGGAACCACCACAGACCTCAATGAAGTGCCTGAACAAAACAACCCAAGGAAGAATAAAAAGGGATCAGATCACGTCGAAATATCAGAGTTTTCGAGGAAGACGATGAGAGGAATGGAGGAGAGGAGAAACCGAGGAAAAAAGAAACAGTTCGAATGGCAAGGGACTCTATGACTGGGGTGGCGCCTATATAAATGTTTGGGAAACTGAACCGGCGGTAGTGTGGTAGTGGGGTAAGTTACACTCCAACTGGAAGTTTTTGTTTGGGAAACTGAACCGGCGGTAGTGTGGTAGTGGAGTAAGTTACACTCCAAGTAGAAGTTTTTGTTTGGGAAACTGAACCGGCGGCTGTTTAAAAATGTCTGTATGTACACTGCTGTTTGAAAATGTATCTGCTGTTTGGGAAACTTTCTCGATGTAAAAAAGGAAAGCACGGGTCTATGCTAAAAATACGCACGGTTGTTTACGCGGTAGATCCACGGGTGTGCGTGTGGTAGAGGGAAGCACGAAGCACGGTTTTTTGCCAAGAACTTCCCCGATGTAAAAAGGAAAGCGCGGATGTATGCTAAAAATACACACGGTTGTTTATGCGTTAGATCCACGGGTGTGCGTGTGCTAGAGGGAAACACGAAGCACGGTTTTTTGCCGGGAACTTCCCCGATGTAAAACGGAAAGCGCGGATGTATGGTAACAACACGCACGGGTCTGCACGCGTTAGATCCACGGGTGTGCGTGTGCTAGAGGGAAACACGATGCACGGTTTTTTGCGGGGAACTTCCCCGATGTAAAAAAGGAAAGCACGGATCTATGCTAAAAATACGCACGGTTGTTTACACGGTAGATCCACGGTTGTGCGTGTGGTAGAGGGAAGCACGATGCACGGTTTTTTGCCAGGAACTTCCCCGATGTAAAAAGGAAAGCGCGGATCTATGCTAAAAATACGCACGGTTGTTTACGCGTTAGATCCACGGGTGTGCGTGTGCTAGAGGGAAACACGAAGCACGGTTTTTTGCCAGGAACTTCCCCGATGTAAAACGGAAAGCGCGGATGTATGGTAACAACACGCACGGGTCTGCACGCGTTAGATCCACGGGTGTGCGTGTGCTAGAGGGAAACACGAAGCACGGTTTTTTGTCGGTAACTTCCGTGATGTAAAACGGAAAGCACGGATGTGTGGTAATTAGCAGCACAGTTTTTTGTAAACCAGATCCGTTGAAACAGAGGAAAAGACATGCTGCTACGGCAGAGGCCTTCGAAGGAAGTGACACATGAAGGAGGTTCTATGGCCGTGGTATGTTAGAGGGAAAACTTCATCTTCACCAGCATACTACTCCAGCATACTACTCCAGCATCCAGTAATGTACATCAGACTAAGCTTGTTTCGTACTTAAGCAGACTACTACATGATTCCAAAGCAAATCAACTACATCACAAGCACACTGGCGAAAGCAAAAGAAAACTAACAACTCGAAAGCAAATTAACTTGTAATCTAAGATGACTACGATCGAGCAATCCTGAAGATACTTCTTGGGGTGCATCAACTTCATCTTCACCAGTTCCTGGCGCGCTTCTTGGACTTCTCAAGCTTTGCACGGCGAAGTCCGTCTTGGGCGACGGTGAGGCGGCTCCATAACTCGTACGTGGAGTAAGCGTCCTTTGCCGCGTACTCGATGTGCTTCTCGGGCAGGGGCATCTTGTCCCAGAGCCTGTGATCTTGGTCGGTCATCTTGTACTTCATGTCGATGTAGTAGTCGTCGATGAGCATGCTGGAGACGTCGCCAAGCGAGTCCAAGTACTTGGTGCTTTCGGGCACCCTCCATTCCTTCTGGACGTCGACGAAGTGGCCAATCTCCAGGCCGACGCGGTCAAGCTTCTCGATGTCCTGGTCGATGGAGAAGCCAGCAAAAGTGTACCTTGTGTCTGTGAGGAAGTTGTCAAATGCCGTGCACTTGTCTTCGGCGGCGCTCAGCTGGAACAGCAACACCGGCTGGGTCTTGCCGACGGAGAGCTGGACGAGGGCGGCCTTCTGCTTGTGGGCTGGCTCGTCGGTGTACTCGACATCAACATCGACGATCTTGTTGCGTTGGTACTTGAGGTGCTGCTCGTAGTGGATGATCGTTTCCTCCACCTTCTTCAGGTCGTTGGTGTGGATGACGTGCAACTTGATGGTGTCGTGTGCCTCCACCCCCTTGAGTTCCCTGATGAAACCCATCGTCGGGAGCCCTGGAGAAGGATTCGTGGATTTCTTGTGGAGAGGGAAGAGTGAGAGGGGAAGTGATGGCAGCGCAATGGTGATCTATGTTGTTCTGGAGGTCTGTAATTATGGGCGGGATGGCCGTAAGGGAGGAACCGCACGATCTCCCATGGTGATGCGGTCGTGGAGATCGTGGGTTGTTCTTCTTCTGTGATCGTGGGTTTTACTGATGCAACCGATGGGACCGTGGGTTTCGTCTGTGATCGTGTGTTTTTTTCTTTGATCAATATTTTTTGTTAACCACCGTGCTATCCACAGGCGTTTAGAGCATCTACAACCGGACCTTGCAAATCCGGTCCCTCAAACGCCCGCGGACGCGCCCGGGCGCGTCCGCGGACACTGACCGGTCACGCCTCAAATATAGCTCGTTGCATCCGGACATCTCATATTTCTTCCTCAAATCCATACAAAAGCATGCAACTAAATGAACCTACGTACTACGTTAAAAGCTATCTACTCTTCTTCGGAGATGTGGACGATCTCCGTCCCCTCCGGCGAATAGATGTGCGCGCGGCGCAGGTCCGCGCCCCCGGCGCCGTCGCTGCTGCCCCCTCCGGCGCCAGCGCTGCTGCCCCCTCCGCTGCGGCTTCCTCGGCCTCGATCTCGGCCTCCAGCTCGTCGAAGAGGGCGTCCGCTTCCGCCCGCCTCTGCCGGATGAGCCGGCGGTTGGCCTCTACCTCAGCCTCATCCCGGATGGAATCCAGGATGGCCTGCTGCTCCGCCATTTCGTCCGATTGAGCGATGACGAACTCCGCGTCCGCCTCCTCCATGGTCAAGCCGGGAGCCTCCTGCTCCAGCTCCTCCTCCTCCTCCATTGCCTCCGGATAATCCTCCTCCGGCAGCTCCTCCTCCTCCACCTCCTCCTCCGTCTCCGGCGAGTCCGGAGGGAGACCCGCAGTGATGCGAGCAGCGCGGCGAGTGTGGTACTCCTCCTCGATTCGTCGGCGCCGCTCCGGCGTCAGCTGCTCGTAGGTGGTGATGAGCCGGCGGACCATCCTGACGGGGAGGGAGCAGCGAGAGGAGGCGGAAGGGCTCGGCTGGCGGCGGAGAGAGGGAGGAGGCGGATGTGTTAGGGCTGGGGGGTGCCGGACGGTTAAATAGCCGGCCCCGACCTCGGGCGGGGAGGATGAGCGGCGCCACGCGGCGCCACACGGCGTTCACACCGCGGCGACGGTCGAGGCGCCCGTCGGACCTTCGGGTTTCCCGGCGAGTGCGTGTGGGGCCACGCTGTCAATATTTTAGCTAATTTAACAGCATCAATCAATAAACAAGGAAACAAACTTAAAATTAAGAAAAACCCAAAATAAATAAATTTTAAAAATCATAAGAAGGAATTATTTTAAAAAATAAAACACAAAAAGATAAAGTTGTAAACACAGAAAAGATAAAAAATATAGGGCAGTATCAAGAACCATTGCGAATCACGAATGTATGCACGGAACATGCACGGGTGTTTACGCGGTAGGTCCACGGGTGTGCGTGTGGTAGAGGAAAACATGAAGCACGGTTTTTAGCCAGAAACTTCCCCGATGTAAAAAGGAAAGCACTGATCTATCCTAAAAATACGCATGGGTGTTTGCGTGGTAGATCCACGGGTGTGCGTGTGGTAGAGGGAAACACGAAGCACGGTTTTTTGCCAGGAACTTCCCCGATGTAAAAAGGAAAGCACGGATCTATCCTAAAAATACGCACGGGTATTTGCGCGGTAGATCCACGGGTGTGCGTGTGGTAGAGGGAAACACGAAGCACGGTTTTTTGCCAGGAACTTCCCCGATGTAAAAAGGAAAGCACGGATCTATGCTAAACATACGCACGGTTGTTTACGCGGTAGATCCACGGGTGTGCGTGTGGTAGAGGGAAACACGATGCACGGGTTTTTGCCAGGAACTTCCCCAATGTAAAAAGGAAAGCACGGATCTATGCTAAACATACGCACGGTTGTTTACGCGGTAGATCCACGGGTGTGCGTGTGGTAGAGGGAAACATGATGCACGGTTTTTTGCCAGGAACTTCCCCGATGTAAAAAGGAAAGCACGCTTGTATGCTAACAATACGCACGGGTGTTTCCGCGGTAGATCCACGGGTGTGCGTGTGGTAGAGGGAAACACGATGCACGGTTTTTTGCCAGGAACTTCCCCGATGTAAAAAGGAAAGCACGCTTCTATACTAACAATAAGCACGGGTGTTTCCCCGATAGATCCACGAGTGTGCGTGTGCTAGAGGGAAACACGAAGCACGGTTTTTTGCCGGTAACTTCCCCGATGTGAAAAGGAAAGCACGCTTGTATGCTAACAATAAGCACGGGTGTTTCCGCGATAGATCCACAGGTGTGCGTGTGCTAGAGGGAAACACGAAGCACGGTTTTTTGCCGGTAACTTCCCCTATGTGAAAAGGAAAGCACGGATCTATGCTAAAAATACGCACGGTTGTTTGCGCGGTAGATCCACGGGTGTGCGTGTGGAAGAGGGAAACACGATGCACGGTTTTTTGCCGGGAACTTCCCCGATGTAAAAATGAAAGCATGGTTGTATGCTAACAACACGCACGGTTGTTTGCGCGGTAGATCCGGGGGTGTGCGTGTGGTAGAGGGAAACACGAAGCACGGTTTTTTGCCAGGAACTTCCCCGATGTAAAAAGATACACAAAAAGGCCTTCGAAGGAAGTGACACATGAATAACTGTACACATGAATAACCTATGTCATTCATTCATCATGCGCTATTAGAATGTATACTAGGAAAAGCACGGACGTGTGGGAGAATCTTCACTGTTGCTACTGGAGCAAACGCACACTACTAGCTAGATTCTAGTGTGTGGTTCATGGAATGCACAGTTTTCGGCATTTCCAGATGACTGGAGACGATAAAAATATTGTAGCCAACAGCATAAAGATACACAAAAAGATTTATTTAAGAAGCTGTGAGCACCTTCATAGGTGCACAGACGGTCCAAAAAGGTACAAGCTTACAGATGGTGCAAAATATACAAGCATCGTTTGATCACGTCTAGACTACAAAAGGGTGCAGCAACATCTAACACCAGCATTGTATTCAGCACTCACAAGTGAATGGTTCCGTCAAATCCAGGTACTCGATGCCAGCCATATCTAAGTCCAAGTACCTGTGGCCGCAACTCGATGACAATATAAGGCCAGCAAGCCTAGAAGCCTTGTTGTACCACTAAAGCACCTCTTGTTGGTGTTCGTAAAAACCTTTTGTGAAGTCTACGGCGATGCAAAACTTAAGCTTGATGGTCTCTAACACCGTTGCATTGAGAATAAAGAATCTGGCAAATGCAATGCTATTGTCACCTAGTTCATAGTCTTCCAGCGTTACCGTCTTCAGGCGAATGCCATGGTGCTTGAGAAACAGCTGGTGCTCATCATGCGACTCATTCATATCACTTTTTCATTGCACCCTCCTGCCTAAAATATACAAGATTGAAAATGCTTAAGGTTGAGTCAACAAATGAACGATTAATTCTATAACATCCCTCATAAAAAGTTTCTCCCTCTCAGATCTTTGTGTAGACGCAGACATGCAGGTGTATCAAACACTATAAAACATGTCTAGATACAGGTGCAACTATATAGTTCTAAAGCAATTATAAAGACAAGCATTTTCACACGGATGAACTAGTACACTATAAAACATGTCTAGATACAGGTGCAACTATATAGTTCTGAAGCAATTATAAAGACAAGCATTTTCACACGGATGAACTAGTACACTATAAAACATGTCTAGATACAGGTGCAACTATATAGTTCTGAAGCAATTATAAAGACAAGCATTTTCACACGGATGAACTAGTACACTATGCATGCTATGGACTTTCAAATGCCACGTGTGAAAAATCATCACCTCGATGAACAAGTTCTCCAAGCTTCGAAAGCATTGCATCAAGCGAACGACTTTGTCCACATTATAATCCATGCTGACAAACAACGTCTTGACAGGTTGCAACACTGTTGATATGCTGACCGTCGGCAAACACTTCAGGGAGCACATATCATAATATTAATGGAATAAAGGTTGGATTAGTTAGAACTTGTTTACTCGAACAAACAGTCAGTATTTTCGAAAAGTAAGTACCTGAATAACTGTATGCTGACGTACATTGATGGAATCAGCAAAACCATCAGAAAATTTGCCCAAGGTCTCCAATTTAGGTGCAGATATGATTGTTATCTCTAGGTCCATGCTACGATTATCGTGAATCAAACGTTGAAGTGAGGGCGCATCCTCTATAATGAGTTTCCCAGCGTGATGACGGATACCAATGCTTACAAGGCCAGATGAGTTTATTATGAGGGAATGGTCATGGAAAGCCATCCGGACAGACCGAACAAGCAGCAGGCACTGGAGTGCAGGACAGCAACTGTGGATTATGCTTTGCAACGAGACGTCTGATATAACAACATCAACAAGGGAAAGTCTCTTCACCAGTGGTAGTTCAAGCATTGATACTAAACTGCCTAGTATTTCACAGAGAGCTAAGGTGACGGTGTGGAGAGGACGAAAACCGAAAGATCGACGAAGGTGCTGAGGGCGTATATGAAGGGCATGTGAATGGTAGTATGGCATCTTGACTCATAATTTGTGGGAGCATGTAGTAGAACTCAAGCACCTCGATATTGTCGAGTTTATGGGATCGGAGCCAGGCGTCGACGGCAGAGCGCCTGCATTGGAGGTAGCACGCCGGTATGCAGATGCGACGAACTGCGCCCTCATGACCGGAAAGGACGGCTTCCGGGAGGCTCACACCATCACCGACAGGTTCTCCACTTTCTCCACTATTAAAAGTTCCGGAGTATCTTACGCGGAGGAGCTCCCCCGTTGAGATTTTCATGCCGACAATATCCCAATGAACTTTATCTAGGGGTTTAAGAAGACGACCGGCAGGGATCTCACGACAGTCTAGATTGAGAGGGGCCTTGCACCATAGGAGTCGCCAGCGACTTGCGAGGACTTGGGTGCGAGCATCGTCCTTGGTGGGGAGACAGGAGACAATCTCACCTAGGACGGCGTCCGGGAGGCCGCTGATGATGTCCGGACCTGACTCCACTTCGCGGTGAATATGGAGAGGCCGCTGATGATGTCCGAGCACCGTCCTAGATTGCAGCTCGGATCCAGGGGGTGGGCAATCGCCGCTTCTCGCCCCTTTGACCGCCACCGAATCCCCGGAGGACAGCCTTGACATCTTGGTGTTACGGGTAGTAGACTCCATCTCCACATGCACATCCATTTGCCGGGGTATCCCGCCGCATCCAAGAAACGCCGTGCGCGGTGAAAGAAGGGAACTGAGGTCCGGTGCCGGTGCCACAAACAATACCTATCCTTGTGTCTATGAAATGTGCAATTTACACCAAAAAGGCATGTGGCAGTTGCAAGACAACTATCAGTTCCACAAACGAGTTTACATAAAGAGGCACGGACGGGCCGTCAATACAAGCACGGTAGTACATAAATCAGATGCACGGCTGTGCCTATATACATGTCAATGTTTTCACAGGTCCCAGCCGAACAATATTGCCAATGTTTTCCGCTTACACGTTCACTATTAGAGGCGCGCTCGTCCGGTCGTTAGAGGCACGTATATACATGCAGAAAACGCACGTACCGTGACTCTATGTTCAAAATGTTTTCAGTCGCTCCGCCTGTTCAAAAAAAGTGCCGCAACATAACTGTCAGAGGTGCAGCGCCGTCAGGAAAAAATAAGCATAGTTTCACATGCACGACAATGTGTTCAGACGCTAATTATCAGAAGCCACGAGAGGAACCGTTTTACATGCAGGGAACGCACGGCTGTGCCCTGATACCGCAAAGGATGTCTGTCACCCAAGGCAGTTGCGCTGAGCGCAGGGACATGAGGTCACGCAAGGCGCTCGTTATCTGCATTGCAAAATGTTGCAGGCGGCACATTCATTGCTGCAGAGACGGCCATGAGGTCATGAGGGACATGGTTCTACATGCCGGTAACACAATGCCGTGACTATGTGTTCGGCCCTCATCTAGGTCGAGAGCAAATGTTCATCCCGTCGTTTCCACGGGACTAGAGACTCTTTAAAACGTCGAGAGAAAACGACAGAAACTGGATTGATTTTAGGACATGTGAACTGCTTCGTCGAGTACAACAAACAACCTTACAAGCACAAAAACAAACAACCTTACAGACGATGCAAAAATTACAAAGGTTTTTTGATCATGTCTAAATCTCTAAGCTCCGTAAGCTTCCCCACAGAAGGCGCTACAACATGTAACTCTGTAAGCTTCCCCGCAGAGAGCTGTTCTCAGCATTCACAGCTGAATGGATTCGCCAACTCCAGGTATTCAACACGTTTGTTTGTTAAATTCAGGCTGCTGGTATGTTCGCAACTTGATGATAATATAAGGCGAGCGCATTTAGAAGCCCTCTTGTGCCACTGAAGCACCTTCTGTTGTTGTGCATAAAAATATAACTTGGTTGCTGGGGACGGCAAGTCTGGGGGGTAGCGAAACTTAATCTTGATGGTCTCCAACTCGCTAGCATTCAGAATAAAGAACGTCGCAAATTCAATGTGTTCCTGACAGCTTTCGTAATCTTCCAGTGTTACTGTCTTCAGACGAATGGGATGGTCTTTGACAAATAGGTGGAACTTACAGCGCCAATATGTTCGTTTACCACCAGAACGATTAAATCCTCCCTAAAACATGCGAGTAGGTTGAAAATATTTAACATCAGTGGAGACAGCAAAAGAACGATTAATTATATTATGTCCATCCCCAAAAGCTTGTCATATATTTGTCTAGATCCGGATGTATCTATCAGTAAAGCTTTTGTAGACACGGGTGTACCAATCCAGACAAATGTATGACTAGATTTTTGAGACGGAGGTATGAGTGGTACACTATGAAATGTTTGTGACAACCATTACCTCAACAAACAAGTTCTCCAGGTTTGGAAAGAGTTCCAACAATTGAAAAGCAAGGTCAACTTTATAACGCTGCAATATAAAAAAAGTCTTGACGGATTGCCGTATTTTTGTTAGCTCGACAGCCACCGAACCCTTCAGGAAACATAGAACAAAGTTAATAAAATAAAAGGTTGGATGACATCAAACTCGTTTCCTCCAACGAAACAAGGTGAAAGTATTATGGAAATTCAGTACCTCGAGAGACTCGGAGTCACCCGCGTTAATGAATTCACCCAATGTCTCCAATTTAGGTGCAGAGACAATGGTTAACTGCAGGCGTCTGCTATCCAAATCATAAATCAGCCGTTGAAGTGCAGGGGCATCCTGGATAATGAGTTCAAATTTCCCACAGAGGATGCCAATGCTTACAAGCTTAGCTGAGTTTATTCTGATGCAATGGTTTTTTTCGTTCAAAACAAGCAGCAGGCACTAGAGTGAAGGACAACTAGAGTGGATTATGCTGTCCAGAGAGGCGTCTGATATATCAACCAGCACAAGGGAAAGCCTCTTGAGCAGCGGTAGTTCAAGCATCTGGACATAGTTGTCAGCTATCTAGCAAAGAGCGAAGGTGACGGTGTGCAAAGAAGACGAAAACCGGAAGATGGACATCAGTGGTGGAGGCGTAGGTGAAGGACATGCGTCTAGTAATGTGACCTCGTGATTCACGAATTGCGGGATCAAGTAGTAGAACTCAAGCACCTGAATAATATTGTCGAGTTTTGGCGATCGAATCCAGGCGTCGACGGTAGATGGTCTGCACTGGAGGTAGCACGCCGGGATGCATAACCGGCGAACTGCGCCCTCATGACCGGACAAGATGACTTTAGGAAGGCTCAAATCCTCAGTTACAGGTTCTCCACTAACCCAAGTTCCGGAGTGACTTTTGCGGACGAGCTCCTTGCTGTAGAGGGAGATACTAGAGGTGGTCTCTATATGAACTGTTTCTAGATGGTTAAAAAGACGAGCATCAGGGATCTCACGGCAGTCGATATTCAGAGGAGCGGTGCGCCATAGGGGGCGCCACCGCGATGCGAGAACTTGCGTGCGGACGGCATCCTTGGTGGGGAGACGGGAGACGATCTCACCTAGGACGGCGTCCGGGTGGCTGCTGATGATGTCCGGACCAGATTCCTCTCCATGTTCGTTCGGTCGAGGGGGGCGGCCATCGCCGCCTCTTGCACCTTCGACCACCACCGCACACCCAGAGCACGGCGTCGCCGGTGGAGCGAGCCTCGCCATCTTGGTGCTAGGGGCAGCGCACATCTCCATCTCCATTGCCGGGGTACGACAGCGATGTGTACGGTGGATCTGGAAAGACGGTTAGGTCTTCACTGCCTCTATGTCTATGACGCGTAACCCATCTGTTGGCCCTACATGTCATAAACCCTAAGGCACAACAATCTTTTTTTTTACAAGTATTGGCATTAGTTCATTCCAAAAAAATCACGGAACATTAAAAACGAGAGGCAATGTTATGAACGTGCATCGTGCCTCCCTGTAAGCTTTAAGATTAAAGCAGGAGCACGGGTGTTGATGCAGCAAAACCACGGTCCTGCCTCTGGGCTATAAAATGTTATGTTTGACACATCCGCTTGTAGAGGCACAGCCGTGACTCTAGTGGAGGCACTCCATGTAAAACATCACAGGAGTAGGGCGTCCGGTCATTAGAGGCACGTGTATACATGCATAAAATGCACGTCCGTGACTCTGTGTTCAAAATGTCTTCGGTTGCTCCGCCTGTTCAAAAAGAGTGCCGAAACATAATTGTCAGAGGTGCAACGCCGTCAGGACAAAAGAGGCATAGCTTCACATGCACGGCCACGTGTTCAGACGTTAATTATCAGAGGCACGGCCATGTATTCAGTGTAGGAACCACGGCCGCGAGATCATGAAAAGTACGCTTTAAGATTAAAGCAGGAGCACGGGTGTTGATGCAGCAAAACCACGGTCCTGCCTCTGGGCTATAAAATGTTATGTCTGACACGTCCGCTTGTAGAGGCACAGCCGTGACTCTAGTGGAGGCACTCCATGTGAAACATTCACAGGAGTAGGGCGTCCGGTCATTAGAGGCACGTGTATACATGCATAAAACGCACGGCCGTGACTCTGTGTTAAGAATGTCTTCGGTCGGTCCGCCTGTTCAAGAAGAGTGCCGAAACATAATTGTCAGAGGTGCAACGCCGTCAGGACAAAAGAGGCACAGGTGTGACATGCACGGCCACGTGTTCAGACGTTAATTATCAGATGGCGCAGCCGCACCACGGGGTAAATATAGAAGTAAATCTATTAGTCTTGTATGTCGCTTCTATGGTACCATAAAACAGAACTTACAAGTCATTTTTTATTACAACACCATAAGAAAAATAAATCGTGCTGTCTCTTTCTCTCCTACAAGAGACTTTACTACAACGGATGGTACTGTTTTTTGAATATTCAGAGATCCATTCTTCTTTCTCCAAATCTGCGCATACTTTCCATACTTCCTCTCTGTTCTCCTATTAAAAAATAATAAACGGCAAAAAACAAAAATTAGAATAATTCGTCATGGGCATATTTCTTGAAGTCGTAGCAATACTCTACGGTGCTAGATACTGTACATTATATTATTTCTCTTCAGGCTCTCTTTTTACCTTTTAATTCTTCACTCATATTGTTCGCCGGTACAAAATAGTCTCCATTCCGTTCTTTCTCTTCTCAAGGTAGGCTGCGCACATTCTGTTCCTTGAACCAAGTCTGCTTGCGGACATTTTGTGTGTCTTCCTTGTGTGATACTAGATTCTGGTGTGGTTGGAGGACTTTGCTTTCGATGCTCTGTTGTCAGTGCGGTTGTTGGCGTTGACAGTGGGGTTGTTGGCGTTGATGCTGATGTTAACCGTCTTGGTCCTGGGCTTGGAGAGCATTCTCCTCCTCCGTTTGATATTCTCGATGCAGTCGTTGGTGTTGTCGGCCATTTCATTGACATGGCCTTCTTCTCCTCCCGTGCTTTCCTCTTCTCCTCTTGAATCCTCATTTTTTCAATCACTTCCGGGTTAGTCGGACAATGCGTTTTCATATGACCTTTTGTACTGCAACGTCCGCAAACGGGTTTGCTTTTTTTTACTTTCTTCTCAGAACCAGCTTTGATTCGGTCTCCTTTTTTCGTTCCCTTCGAGCCACTCATGGGAGGGTTTTTGAGACTTGCGTCACATGGATTTTTGCCCGTGTCTGTTTCATCTGCGAATGCAGTCATGACTTTTATTTTCATTTCTTGCATACACTCCAGTAGCACATTGTATGCTTTGTCCTTCCTGCAAGCATGTGAACATATATCGGACAACTCTGCGTACGCGAGACCAAATCTCATAGTTTCATCTTCTTGTGCGGTCATGCTGTTACCTTGACCTGTAGCCAGTAGTCTCAAGCTATCTGACCAATTCCTGGTCCATATGGGGATGATAAAAGACTTTGGAAGGTGTTCAACCATACCTGTCTGGTCCATAACCTTAAGTACATGGCAGCACTGAATGCCATCCCTAGTCATCTTCTTGCAGCTGCACGTGTATATTTCCTTATGCTCATCCACATCTACCCTGAATTCAGACCTATCAAATTCCTCACCTGGGTACGGTTTCCTGTCTTTTTCTTTCGATGGGATCCTTTTTAAAAGGTATTGCCTACCTTTTGCCAGGTCGTGGCACTTATAGTATGTGCGGTTGCGCAGCTCTAGCTGAAATTTCTTGAAAATTTCATTAGTGTATATTTTGCTTGCTTCTGTTTCAACTGGAAAACCTGTCTCTCGTGATGGTATCTTCTCTTCTGTTCGGTGCCTTTTCTTGTCAAGCGTGGCAAGGCAATTTTGCTGAATGATGTTATACGCACCGACAAACCTCGTTATGGTATCCTTGTGGTTCACATAATTTTTCCACATTGAGTTTGTGCTCTCACTATGTGTGGTTGTTGATGAGAATGGATAAAAGCAGTCCTTGAAGTAGGCTGGCACCCAGAATGTACGTAGTTACCACAACGTATTCAGATGCGTGTTTCCTTCTGTATTGTATTTTGAAATCGCTCTTTTCCATGAACCTTCAAACTCATCTGGATTTAGTGAGTTTTTGATTATTAGAAATAACTCATCAGACATCCCTAGGTGTTGCGCAAACACTGTTGCGTTGTTCTCCTTCATGTTCTTCCGTATATGCCACAAGCAGAACCTGTGCCTGGTCCTCGGAAGTACTTGCTCTATTGCCGCCTTCATCGCCTTGTCCTGGTCTGTTATTATGTACTTCGGTTCCTTTCCTCCCATTGCCTCGACAAATGTACTTAGGAGCCATTTGAATGACCCCATGGTCTCATCCTTTAAAAGGCCTATTCCAAACAGGACGGTTGACCCATGGTTGTCAACCCCTATGATTGGTGCAAACGGTAAGCCATAGATATTCGTGGAAAACGTTGTGTCAAAAGACACGAAATCTCCGTACAGGCCGTAATTCATCTTGCACAAGGAGTCTGTTCAGAACAGGCTTCGCACCACGTTGTTTCCATCGGTCTCTTCCACATGGTGAAACCCTGCCCTCTTCCTCTGCATTTCCGCAAAGAGCTTCATGGTGTCCTCGATATCTGTGTTCCTTTCTCCAGCCCTGTCCCGGCATGCAATGTTGCTTATGTCAATCGTGTCGAACATAATTTCTCGCCTCGGTTTACCCATAGCAGTGAAGATCTGCATGACTTTCCTTGGCTCTAGCCTTGCCTTCTGCAGGACCTGGATAAAAAAATTTAAAAAATTACATGAAACATGTACAGCCCCAAGAATATAAACGGCGCGGCAAAGCGCGCACCGCCCTTCTAGTATATGTTAATTGCGCAGCAGTAGAATTGCTTTAGTTGGGTCATCGTTGGATTCTACTACATCACCAAGCCGTTAATGCAAGTGTAATCGACATCAGGTTCTTGTCCTTGAAGTCTAGTATTCCATGCAAAAAGAAAAAAGAAAAAGGAGCCACCTAATGCGAGGAGCGACATGGAGTTCAGAGCTTCACCAACCACCTGTCAAGCTTTAACATCAGGTTCAGGTACTCCTATAGAGGAGGTGTGTAGAGGCAGGCACCATGGTTTCGAGAAGCTACCTTTGGGCCAAGAGGGTTGCCTGTTACAAATACTGAAAGAGACGCAGGATCGCATCCTGGCTTTGCACCTGTCACAGCAGGGACAAGAGACGCCACCTTTCTTGTCACTGCTTATTATGCCACACTTTGCAGTTCTGGTCGTGTTAGCTTGTCGTGAAACAAACAGGAAAACAAAGTACTCCCTAATTAGTTGACGCTCAAATGGGTGTGTCTGGACGGAGGAAGTACTAAGTAACAACTCAAATGAATGATGCATGCTGCAACTAGTATCTACGTGGTTCCGTCAGTACTTCTCAGAAAATATATGGCGTCCTTCAGCAAGAAGTTCAGTTTTTGGCTGACAGAAAATAAGTTGTTCAATTTCGATTTCCGCGAATATCGACTGGTCTTGCTTTGCATGAATATAAGTTCTTATAAAAAAAATCCTGGACAGTTCGACCTTCTGCGTCTCCAGTTTCGAAAGCTCACCTTGTCATTCACTTAATTCGGTTTAATAAAAAAAAATTGTTCACTTTCGTTGCTACTGAATCCTTCTCTGGCTGTTTCTGAATACTGCATATACATAATCGACGGCCAGACTTCCATCGCAAAAAAGAAGATAAAAATAAATCCATGCCCAACAGTTTAATTTCGCTTGCATCTCCGGTCCGGTCTTCTCTAATAACTTTTGCTACTGACTGACACAGGAGAGATTCCGGCGTTCGCCTCCGGCAAACTTGTTGCCGCAGCCCAATTCCTTGGCTCCGTCATCTCCACAGGCCACACGTGAGCTCCCGTTTCCACCGAATTTCAGAAGAAAACATTTGATTAATGCTCTGCTTGCGAGATATCTTTTCTTGTTCGGTGAGGCTCACCTGAAGTGTTCGGTCAAATGTCAATGAGATTCATGGCGGGTACCGGGTGCTATTCTAGCAGAAACGCTAGAGGCACCTGATCTTCGTATTGACCTCTGCAATAGTTCTGAATTTATGGTAGTACTAGATATCCTTGTCTGTACTCTTTCCTTTTAATAATGCTGCTCTGAACTCTGAAGTTTCAGTAAGAAGCTCTGGTTAATGGACAGTCAGCCCATCACCTCTTCTGGGAGTGCCCGGTCTCCTCCTCGATCTGGGCAGGGGCTGCTTCCCGCAAGCATTGCCAGTCCTTACTGCCGGCTGTCTGGAATCACCTGAAGACGACTACGGAGATCACTATGGAAATGATCCATGCTTGCAGACCGGAGCACAGAAAAGGCATCAAATCATTCATCATGCTAATCTTGTCGGAAATATGGAACGAGCGCAACTACTGCACCTTCAAGAAGAAACTGGCTTGCCGGGCGGATATCAACGCAAGAATTGACAGCAATTTTGAATTGTGGCGCCAAGCAGGTGCCACGGCATTAGCAGCACCCTTCGGGGACCCCCCGTGAAAGATCAACCCCCGGTCTTTTTGGGCTGTATCTTTTTTTTTCTCTTATTTACTCCTTGATCCAAGGATTCAAACCCACCCTTATGTATTTCCCACCTGCTCTCTGCTTAAATCAATGAAGCCAGCCATCAGCTGGAACTTTCAAAAAAAAAAACTGGTCATCTGTGGTTGTTAATTTGCATTAAGAATCTCGCTTTTAAGATCAAGCTAGTGTGAAATTTTAAACCATGCGTTTTGGCATCCATAGCGGGTCAACGATTTGATCGTCCTGTTTTCAGCATTTGTAGCTCAAAGATTGTATTCTAGAACGCCTGGATGCCTTTCAATAAAAAAAAATCAGGCACAATTTCAGTTGTCTGGTATGTGAAGAATAAGTAGAGGTGCTATTCTATGAAGTGGAAGTTAATGATGATCAGTTGGACTGTGTATTTTCAGTCATGTCAAAGTCATAGACTTATAAGATGAATAAATCTACTTGGACGCAAACACTTGTAAGTTGTAACATTAGCCATCAAGGCTAACCATTCTCTATTAGTTGGTACAAAGTACAAGTATTACAATGGTTTATTGGATACACGGAGCACATTTGGCTCCCAGCTTACTACAGAACCTAAACAATACAATGGTTTTGTACTATATCAATTGGCTAAAATGGAAGAAAACTAAGAAGTAATATATGAACAGAAACATATACAAGGCAAACTATTGTAAAGGCAACCGGCAACAAGACCACCAGGATGACCGGCCTTTTTGCCCACCGTCCCATGAGCGCCAATGCAAACGGATAGAGCAGCACCATGATCCACACATTGAAGAGCAGACCCAATGCGGCATGTGTCTTCTGCGCAATTGTCCATGCTCCCATGTATACTATCGTTTTACCCATGGCTACACCGATTGCACCAACATTGGCAATCAGCACCATTGTTGTAGGGATTAACATTGGCACCCATCGCATGTCATACAAGTCAGCAAACTTGTCATTGTCATCTGCCGCTGTTTGCTTCGAAGTAACTCTGAAGTGTATACCCTTCTTTGTAAGGAGATTCACCACCATGTGCAGCACGGCTGCTGGGTATGCACTCGTCGACCCAATCATAAAGAACTGTTCATTCCTCCAGTAATCCAACCATGTGATCCCCGCCCATTTTATCTCGAGCCACCCAATTATATGGATCATAAGAATGATCACCAGAAGGAACACAACATATTTGGTGAATGGCCTCTGAATGTATACTTCATCAGGGATAAGCCACATCACCGGGCTAAGAGCATAGAGCAGGATAAAGAGTGATGTGACTGGGTAGACTGTCATGTTGAGGTAGGAGACACGTTGAAGGGCTTGGATTCGACGACCACCTATGAGTGGGTTATTTAGTGAGAAGAACATCTCTAAAGATCCACCGGACCAGCGCACAATTTGGTGGAGGCGCTCGGTTAGGTTGATTGGTGCAATGCCACAGAAGGCGTCACGCTCCATTGTACAATACATGGAACGCCAACCTTGCCCGTGGATGCGGAAACCAGTCACTATATCCTCTGTTGCTATGTCATATATGTACCCAACACCCTTGCCCCACCCAGTGGCTTTATCATGTGAAGCTGACACAACCCTTTCCATCTCAGCCACCAATGTTTCACTAATGGGTGGAGGTATGGTAGACCTTTCTTGGTTTATGGCTTTTGATACGGAATCTAGGAAGGGTATGGAGCTACCAAACTTTTTATCATCAACTACGATGTTGTCATGTCTCCACTTAGGTGGGTCAATGCCATAAAGTGCTATGCGGCGGAACATGCAACCTGTGCCAAGGTAAGATGGCCCTTGGAGGCCATTGAGGGCGAGCATTGTGCCATCGAAGAAGACACGGTTGTGGTTGCCATATCGGTCTGATGGATCAACATTGTCGAAGCGTTGAGGGAATTGAACGAAGGCAGTGTTATCACCTTGCCTTTGATCTAGCATGAAGCACATAGCTGCACGTAGGGCTTGAGAGTTGTTGATGTAGTGGTCGCAGTCAAAGTTGATGATGAATTGCGCGTTGGAGAGTAGTGCAGAGGCACGCAGTTGCGCATTCAAGGCACCGGCTTTCTTGTTGTGGTCATAGCTTGGGTTCTTTCCGCGAGAGATATACACAAGCATCAGGAGGCGCACATCAGTGTTGGTCAAGTTGAGGTTGTGGGCGCTTGCTTGTGAACCAAGATTATGCCCACGGATCGAATGGTCCAACACAACCTGTGAAGGTAATCAACAACATATGCATAAGTCACATATCTCCATGACAATATTTTGCTTACTGAGAGTATGTCCATTTCCTATTATAAAGACATTGTACCAATAAGGGAGTAACTAATAGGATGAACTTGTATACCTTAACAATTCCGGCATGATGTCCTTTCCTATGGATTTCTGTTGTGTCAATCCATGATCCTGGCCACTGTGTCCCATTTGACATCCAAGTGGCCTTTGCATCTCCTTCCTCGGTCTTCATGCTGTTGTAAGCATCGGAACGCTTGGAAATAGCACTAGATAGTGAGTCCAAGCGCTCTTTGAACTCATCATATTCTCTATGTAGACTGCCATAATCATTTTTGAACTCCTCTGGTGCAGTTCGAGTGTACAATGGTGCCTCTAGTGCAAAGTAGCTTTCTGGGGCTCTTGGCTCGATGCAATGCTTCCGACAAAATGGGACCCACAAAGTAGCAAACTTTGCGGTCTCAACCAAGGCCTCGTATTGGATCAATGCACCACTATCATCTGAGAGATAGCAGGCACACCTATCAACAGGATAGTCAGAAGCAAGGATAGAGAGAACACAATTCATGGTGTATAGTATCGGCTCATCGATTGGGTCAGCAGTGGTGACAAAGACATCTATGCCGGGGAGTGTAGATGTCCCATCTGGAAGATCGTATTGTCGCCTAAGGGCGACCATATCAGGTATGGTTTTGACGGGGTTAAACTTTGGGAGTTGGTTGAGCAGCCACGAGAACCCGAACCATACGTCCCCGACAACTGACATTGTCCAAAACCACATGATGTCAGATTTGTTGTGCTTGATGCGCCATACGAAGAATAGGAGGACAGCAATTAAGCGAATGAAGATGAGCGCCCTGCATGCATGAAAATATATGCCATTAGGACATACATTTCTTGATCGAACTAATGTCATTAGCATAAAAAACACTTGCCAGAATTGTGAGCACGACGCACGTGATGTTATGATCAAAATAAATTTAGGACTTGTGGAACAGAATTCAGTTAAGAAGCCTATGATCCAGGCAAAAGATTATGGTGCCTCGTCAGTAGGTAATGCTATATAATATCTCTTTATTTAAGTTTAACTTTGACTTTTGAATTTTGGCTTACTAATAAGTCAGAAAAGCACCTTTATATGCTTCTGGCTTAGAATTGGATATTGTTACATGATGTTTCATGTTATAAGCCAAAAAGAAACAAACCCAAAAAGCACAAAAATAGGTGTTTTCCCAATTTATTTGCAAGTCAAACTTAAAAAATCAAAGTTAAGCAGAACCATCATTTCACTAGCAACGATCAATGTCAAAGAAAAGCACATTTTCCAGAAGTGAATATGTAGGCGCTTGGACTTGGCGTGCTTACCTGTAGGGGTGCAGGAGGGTGCCTTTGACCTTGTACGTCCGGAACAGCAGCGGCCTGCCGTCCTCGCCGCCGCTCTCCTTGGCGGCCCGCCGCTCGTCCTTGTCGGCGGCCTCCCAGTGCTTGCCCTTGGCGCCGACCGGCTTCGTGGCGCCGCCATCGCGGCTCGCCAGCAGCGGGGCGGCGAGGCTGGCATTTGCCCCAGCAGCACCGGCCGCTGACGCCATATCTCCCAGCTAACCCGACCGGAGCAGGAGGGGAGGGAAAGCTACAACTCGAGCCAGCCAGCGGTGCACGAAGTGAGCAAGTGAGGTGCAGGGTTTATATAGGAAGGCAGGAAGAGTCGGAGGAATGGCGAGGTCCTAGAACGGCCTCGATCGTTGGGCAGGGGCGAAGCACAGAGACAATGAAGGAATCCATCGAGATCTGCGATTCCGAACGATCGATGGTCTCCAGTGTCCTGACCTACGATAGAGGCCGAGCCGTCCATGTAGAAAACGTGGAGGCTTTCATGTGCAGGTCCGGCGGGATCCACGGGAGGGGAAGATGCACGCACGTCGTCGTGGGGAGTGGGAGTGCGTGCTCCGCATTATTCCGCGTCGTGTCAGGCATTTCCGGCGGTTGCACTGGCGACTGCCCACTTGGTCAAGCGAGCACAGTTAGTTTAGTGGCTGCGCCTGCGCGGAAGGTCAGGCATATTTTGTTTTGCCTGCGTCGCCCGGCTGGCGGGCCCCAGCTTGCATGTGCATGCGTTGGTGCAACGATCCGATCTACTGTACTGTACTACTCCCTGTGACTGCGCTGTGAGTGAGGGTGCATGCACAGCGCGTGAGCTGGATCAGCCCGAGTCGATCCAAATCTAGACGCTATGTACATTTGTTTGCTTCTCTTGAATCAGATCTGATCTCAGATGCACTCGCCGGTTGGAGGAGTTGGTGCGAGTTGGCGAAATGCATGGGCTGCATGTTCCTTCACATGTTCTTGCTCGCCCCAAAACTTCCCGTTCTGTGTGTTAACCTTTTTTAGACTCATATAAATCTCTTCCGTGTAATCAGATCTACTAGTTCTGTACTCCAGGAGTAGTTTATTCCCACTCTCACCTTTTTGGTCGCACCCCATGCCGGATCTGTTTTAAGTGGAAAGCCGATCAGATCGCCTAGTTTTATACTCTCTGCTGGGAGAGTGCCAACTTCCCAAACAATCCTTCAAGTTCTCTTGGTTTGAGCTGATGTGCCTGACAAATCCCTTATGCTGGAGCGGTCAGCACAGCGTCAGTATGTATAGCATGACGTAGCTAATCCGCCCTCCGAGGCCTTTCTGTTTTTCTTCTTCTCACCCTTGTAACATACTGTTTTGTGTTTCTCTATACATATGCAAATACATCATAGAACTATTGTTCTACGGTTCTTGGCTTTGAAAAAAAAAATCTGCCCTCTTATACCTCCATAAATGCTCCCAAGCGTTTCCGTGGACAGTGACCGGTCAATCCTCAAACGTCCGGGTGCGTCCATGGACAGTGACATCGGTCAATCCTCAAACGCCTGCGACCACAATCGTATACCTCAAGTCATGTCCCTTAAATTCATACTATCCATGCAACATGCGATAAACTACCTACATCATCAATGAAATTCCGGAACATAGAACAAACAGTCATAGAACAAACGGGCAGTTAATCCGGACCAAAATACATTGTTTGCACATCACAGTTCCGCCGGTAAACAGAGAGAGATTTAAACTAAAATTACTAGATACACAAACATAAATGGAGGGGGCCGACGAATTCACGACTTCCTCGTCGGTCCTTTTCCCTTGCGGTCACCGGAGCGGCTGCAAC
The DNA here is from genome assembly GCA_039707655.1 of Elymus sibiricus. Lineage (NCBI taxonomy): Eukaryota > Viridiplantae > Streptophyta > Magnoliopsida > Poales > Poaceae > Elymus > Elymus sibiricus. The sequence goes on along the minus strand of CM077663.1, from coordinate 400,242,348 downwards.
CTTGCATGTAAGCATCAGTGGTAGGAGGGGCGCGGCGGTCGTCAGAGCCCTAGTCGGAGCCGTCCTTGACGTTGGATTCGTCGGAGGAGGACGAGATGAAGTCGGCCATCCTTCGGATGACGAGGTTATACTACTTCGCTATCCTTTGCTCTGCACTCCGATTGCTCGATGCCGAGTCGGAGCGCCTTGGTGTTCTTCCGAAGGAGTCAGTGGGCGCTAGTCTCTGTCATCGTCGGCGCGTGGCGGAGGACAGCCGCGAGGACGTGCTCCTTCGCATCGGGCGCTGCCGGCAGGAGGAAGATGCGGTCGCATCCGCCGCCGCCGCCCTCTCCCTAGTTCGCCGCCTCTTGCGGTGGGTAGCGCACGTCTCCGATTCGGGCGTATGCGTCCGTGGCGCCATCAATGCGAGCACGAGTATCGATGCCCCTGAGGAGCAGCTTCCAGAGGGGCAGGAGGACGTCGGACATGCAAAGCAGAGTGGGCCGAGCGCGCGCTACTGGACGGGCCGATGCGGGCGTCCGCGCTATGATGTCAGTCTACATGGGACAAAGCAGAGCCCGAGCTGCAGCTCATGTCGACCCGCAAGCGTTGTAGTGTAATGCGGAGGGCCAGCTGCTTGTCGTCACCTGCCTCCGCCTCGCGTACGAGGGTGTCCCAGTGAATGGGATTGTCATCGCTGAATCCGGCATCATAGTCGCTGCCAGTGCTCGACATTGATACGGAGAGGGGCGGGGAAGCGACCGAGCGCGGAGCGAAAAGTGAGAGACTGAAGCTGGGGGTTGCTCCGGGTGGGCATTTTTGTGGGGACGATGTGGGATTCGTGCGGGCCAGGTGTATATGGGGCATTTGCGGAGGCTAGTTAGGTTGGGCAAAAGTCGCTGCCTGGACCGTCCGCCCGGTCAGTATGGGGAATTAGATGTAGATTCTCTTACACCCTCCATGCCTTGTGGCATCATTATGAGCATGAATCAGCCCTTGCGGCGCCGCACCAGGCTGATGGATTGTATTGGAAACGTGGCGGCAATCTTAATTGGATTCTCAAAGGGGTTGCTAACACGACTTATTTTTAGGCCATTGCTAATGATCGTCTTCGTTGCACGATCAACCGCTTAATCATTAATGCACACCCACCTCTGATCCTTTTGTCATCTTATCATTTATGAATTCTACCGCAATCTAATTAGCACCAAATCTCCCTCGGACTTCATGCTTTCCTCTTCAGCTTGGTCGGAGAACCAGTGTATCTCTCATGTAGATAATGATGCCTTTATGCTTCCAATTTCTAGCGAAGAGATCGATGAGGCCATCACTTTATCTAAATCAGCTTCTGCCCCAGGCCCGGATGGTTTTCTGTCACTTTTTGTAAGAAGATTAAACATCTGGTTTACAAAATCATGGCGTGTTTTTTGCATGGGGACAATAAACATTTCCCGTCTTAACTATGGTATCCTTAATTTAATTTTGAAACTCAAAGGGGTATATCATGTAGCGAAATTTAGTTCTACATACCTTATCAACAACATCGCCAAATTCCCCTTCAAAGCCTTCGCTACTAGGCTGTCTATTGTAGCTCATAAGGTCACATGTCCCTTCCAAATGACTTTCATTAAGGGTGCTTGATCTTGATGGTATCCTCACGCTGCATGAACTACTTCATGACATCCACCAATCTAAGCGTGAAGTCGTGGTACTTAAGTTGGACTTCAAAACGGCCTACAATTGTGTCCTCTGGTCTTTCTTGCAAGTTATTTCATTAGCCTGTGGCTTTGTCCCGGCGTATGTTCATTGCATTATGTAGACTATTAGTGGTGGCCACATGAGTATCTCCATTAATAGGATCATTGGTCCCTATTTCAAGAATGACCATGGCTTGCGTCAAGGTAACCCCATTTCCCCACTTATTTTTAATTTCATCGCATATGCTCTTGATAAAATGTTGTCCTCGGCGGCCAGTGCTGGGAACATTTTTTATGTTGCCTCTCACATTCTCCCCTTCGGGGTAACCCATCTTCAGGACACTAACGACACAATTATTTTGGTTGAGAAGAATGACTTACAACTTACTAACCTTAAATTCCTTCTTCTCTGCTTCCAAGCCATGTCGGGGCTAAAAATTCTCCTTACCCAGAGTGAAGCCTTTGTCTTGGGATGCCTGCCCATGGAACAATCTCGTATCGCTGACCTTTTGAACTGTAGGCTCAGGGTCTTTCCTACCACTTATCTTGGTGTGCCTATTTCCCCCCAGAAACTTCTCGCGACTGATTTCAAACCTATTGAAACCACAATTGGCGCTACCGTTGCTCCCTGGTGTGGCCGCCACCAATCCTTGGCCAACAAAGTAACTCTGATTAACTCTAGCCTTTCTAGTCTCCCTACTTTCATCATTGATTTTTAGCACTTGTAAGACAACAACCATACTTGCTTGATAGGTATCGTAACGCTTTCTACTAGAACATTATTAATAATAGGAAGAAGTATTGAATGGTTAAGTGAAAAAATATGTGTAGGCCTAAAATCCTTGGGAGGCTCGGTATTATGAACACTCTCATGAACAAATGCTTGATTATGAAGTGGTGGTGGTGCATTCACAATGAGTCCCCCACTGAAGTCCACCTCGTGTGGTGGCTCACAATTTTGGAGATCTCTAATATCGGTCGGGGTGAGTTTCATGGTTTAATCAAATTTTCAGTTGGCTCTGACCTTTTGGTCAAATTCTAGTTGGACTGGTGGATGGGTCTAAGGCCCCCTCACCAAACCATCACTGTCTTATCCTCTTACCGTGACAACTAGTCAATCTCCATTTCGGAGCTTGCTTCTCATAACTGGGACCTTGGACTGCAATGGACGCTTTCTCACGAAGAATTTGTGGACTGGTAGGCCCTCACTTCCCTTCTCCCTATGCTCTTTGAGGTACTGGACCAGATCTCTTAACCCCACTCGTCTTTTTGGAAGATTTTCTGTTAAATCTCTTTACCTTATTAAGCTCTCCCAGGGGCGGCCCTCCCCTCGTTTCAAGTGCCTCTGGTTGGCACGGATTCCTTTAGAAAACTGAATCTTCTTTGGCAAGCCATTAGACGTAAACTTCCAGCTAGTGATCAAATTATTAAGTGACACGGGCATGCCTCTACTGCATGCTCTCTTTGCGGTCAAACTGAGAACATGGAGCACGTCCTCTTTACCTGCGTTTTGGCTAAGTTGGGCTGGTGTTGTCTTCGATCGTGGTTGAACGTATCCTGGAACCCGTCAACTATGGACGACCTTATTGGCATTATTAGGAGCTACTCGAGCAGAACATTATGGTGTTTAGGATTGATTTTGGTGCTCTTGGGTGGGCTTTATGGAGTACTCGTAACAAATTTACGATTAAACACATCTCTCCTAACTGCCTTGTTGATGTTTTGTTTAGAATGGTTGCTCTCATCCAACTGTGGAGCCCACTCGCTAAAGACATCAATGATGATGTTGTTGCCCTGATGGTTGCCAAGATTAGTGCCTTCGCTATCGCTCTATCTACCCCAAGAACCCCTATGGAGAAGCAACTCTAGGTTTCTGTTTATTTTCCCGACCTGCGCGTCCCTGGGCTTGGTCCTTTGGATCTGTACTAGCTTATTTGTCGTGACTATTTATCTGTCAGAACCCTGCTACTCCTTGTTCCGAACCTGCCGAGAGCAACTAGTTAGCGAGCGCTCCCTCCGCGCGAAACGAAGGAACGTTTCGCGATCGCTAGGCGCGCGACAAGTGTCACGCGCGGAGCGAACCCCCGCAGATTCCTGGTTTTCCCTTTCCGGTTTCTGGTTTCGTACATTTTTCAGCTAACCCCTTGGACTATTTTCGTTTTCAGTTTTCCCTTTCCGCGGCAAGTGACGTTGGCTCCCTGTTTCCCTTTTTCGTTTTTTCCCATTATATTTCCGGGAAATTGAGATTTCAGGGGTATTTACGGGTGGGAGCTACCAACACAATCAAATGTCAACTTTCAACTCGGTTGTGGAATCAATGAAAACTTTCAACAACTGTCTAAATCATTGCGAACTTTCAAGTTTCACACCCCTGATGCAAGCAGAGGAGGCACTCCTCATCAATCTTCAAAGCCACGGTGCATCAATCATTACAGCCACGGTTCATGAATCTTTAGAGCCACGTTTCATCAATCTTCAGAGCCACGGTTCATGAATCTTTAGAGGCACGTTTCATCAATCTTCAGAGCCACGATTCATGAATCTTCATCATGCAAACGGCGCCTCCGGCGGCGCAACCCTGGCTCGCCTTCGGCTCGGTTAGCATTCATATAAATCTTGAAGGGGGGGGTCATAGGTCGGAGCGCGTGTTTTGTCGTGTAGCGTGTTTTGTCGTGCAGGATTCTAAGAGGTGAGGAGAAGGATTCTAAGAGGTGATAGTTATGAGAAGATCAAGGAGACAAATCCTTCGATCAGCGAAGCTGACTACCGGGAGTTCAAGGCCAAGTGCGAGTCCCCGGGGTCCGCGGAATCAAGTCAGTGGGGGAAAGATATGTGGGACTTGAACTTAGGGGTCCACAAACTCGGTCCTGGCGGTTACAGAGTGGCGGAACCTATATGGGACAAGGAGGACGCGGAGCGTGCCGAGCAAGGCCTACCGCTCCTCTTCGATAAATACCGTGACAAGCAGACCAGGAACTATGTCAGGGCCCGGTACAAGGTGGACCCGGTAACAAAGGAGCTTACCACGGATCCGAAGACCAAGGCGCTTGAGCTTGTTCTGGTAAGGAATACACCCCCGCGTAATTAGCTCCATATGGTTGCATTCTAATTAATGAAGCCAAATTTCTAAATGGTTCACGTTCCTTCCGCAGGACACTGAAAGCAGTAGCGCGGGGTCGTCTCAGAGCTCCCCTTGGGACACCACTTTAAATAGGGCGTTGAACGTAATGAAAAACAAGGATATGTTCAGTAAGCCGTCGTCAGCTGGTCGTGTGGCCGGCAAAGGCTTGTCCACGAAATGGTCGGAATACTATACCGCTGGGCGAAAGGAGAGAAAGACCAGCTCGGAAAGCCAGCAGCGCGAGGTTCAAGAACTCAAGGCAAAAGTGGCGCGGATTCCGGAGATGGTCCAAGAGCAAGTGCGAGACCAACTGGGAGTGACGATCACCGCCATTGTGCCTACCTTGATTGAGGGGCTGCAGGCGTGGATTGCGGGCGGCCAACAGGGGCCGCCCCCGATTCCCAGCTTCACGGGCAGCAACTCGCACAACGCGCCGGCGGCGCCATTGGTGTCTCCGGCGGAGGCGGTATTGGTGTCTCCGGCGCCGGCGCGGGCATTGGAGCTTAATGCACCCGGGTGTGGGAAGAATACGCCGGCCGGCACCTCGGCAGCAAGCGGCCCCTCCGTCACTTGCACGCCCGCCGTTGGCGGTGCCTCGACATTAGCCGAGCTCGACGCCATCACGGTAACTAAGCCTCTCGGCCGATGACTTCATCTCCTTGCCTTTGACTGGGCATCCCTGACGCCCTACATGTTTTCGCAGGGCGCCACCGACGTTCCATGCACTCTCCTGCACTTCGTGGGCGGCGAGTTGATCGATGTCGCCAAGGCCAGAATCGTTCAACCGAGCAACCCCGTGTTCCACGGTAATCCGATGCCACCCACCGTGTATAGGGTTCAACTGGTTCGGGTGCTGCCGGGCTGCGACGACTTGTTACCTCCGTTTCGACCCGCTGGGGCCGATGAAGATGATGTGATGACCCTCAGCGCCTGCTTAAGCTGGCCCCTGCTTTGGCCGAAGAGCCAGATTCGTTTGGGGGCGGGGGACACCACCCCACAGACAACACCGCCAGTCGTGCCGGCGCCAAGCCATGGCAAGACCGCCGCAACGCTACCGGACATGCCGGACATGCATATGGCACAGGATCCGGACGACGATGGTACATTTACCAAAGTCGATAAGTACTTCAACGAACATGGGTACGGTGACGAATTCTTGGGGCCTCCTTCTCAAGAACCCAACCCTGCAAAAGACGATCGCGATCTACCTGGTACCGCGGAGAAACCCAATTGCAACAGGCGTCGTCTGGCGTTCAGTTCTCAGGAGACGCCTCCAGCTGCCGCCTTCACCGAGCCTCAGATAGCTGAGGTGCGAAATATTATCAGCCCCAACACACTCAAGAAGGCGGTCTCTCAGCAGAACTCGATCCCATTACAGTAGAAGAAGAAGGGACGGAAAAGAAAGATTAAGGGTGCGAGCCAGCCGGCACCGAGTACGATCCGTGCTCAGGACGGGCCACCTTCACCTAAGGATATCTCGAGGAGGGTGCATGTGGCGGGTAGGCCGATGCTATCGACTAATATGCTCAATGCTGCAACCGGTGCTATGTGGAGTCTGCATGACAGTGTTCTTTCTTTGGAGAAGCGGCGTCTCTCCGAGAATGATGTGGCATACCCGGTTTTCGTGGCCAAGGTGCCAGAGGGCAAGGGCTTTGTCGATAGCACCATCGGGGGTATGATCGTCCTGCGGTTTGATGACATCTTCGCTATGTTTAACCTTCATCCGCTGCACTACACCTTCATTCGGCTATCATTAGAGACAAGACCCCGGACATCGTGATAGTCGACCCCTTCTACATGCGTGCCAAGATCTTGGGCAGCGCTGGGGACCGGCAAGTCGCGAGTTCATACCTCGAAGGCGTCATTCTGGCGAACCCAGATAAGGATAACTTCCTCGTGCCTTACTTTCCCGAGTAAGTCATCCCCTCACCGCCCCGTAACATATGATTTCTTAGATTTCGATCGTTCTTTTTTTTTCTAACATTCCGTGTTTTGTGCAGTGACACACATTGCACACTCATCCTCTTAAGCCCAAAATATTCCATGGCCACGTATTTCGACTCGGACCGTCAGTCGAAGAAAGCCTACACAAATATCAAGAAAGTTCTTGATGAAGCTCTCCCCGGCTACGCCAGATCTGGAGGCACCTTCAAGAGGCCAATTTGTAGGTACGGCAAGCACGTGTTCACCCACAATACGACGTTCCCCTGCGTCAAGCAGCTGCCTAGCGGTCAGAAGGATGCCTACTACGCCCTCCATCACATGCGGGCGATCGTGCGGGACCATAATCACCTTCTGCTACCAAATAATCTCAAAGATTGGGCCGCACGCTTGTCGGCAATCCAGGACGCGGACATCAGACAAGAATTCTTTCGCATCCAGTCAGAGTTTGCGGAAATCATCCATCAAGATGTCCTTCGTACCTCGGGGCAGTTCTACCTTAGATATCAACCGTCCAACAGTGAGATAGAAACAACGCTACAAATGCAGGCTGACAACGACCGCGATTTCATGACCATCACGATAGACGGCGGCTTCATCCACGCTCCGGTCCCTGAGTCGAGTCGAAAGTAGTGATGCTATGTAGTTCTGAAATATCGATTAGCTCATGTTGTAATTAAACTTTAATGAACTTGTATGTCTCTTTAGTTTGGACAGTCGTTCAACTTATATGTAATCGATGCTATTTATTAGTAGGACCATGAATCGTGCTATTAATGTGTTGCTTTTCTCTTCCGATCCTTTTGTTGCATACTTATATATTGCTTATGTATTGTCTGTGAATTGCTACTAACGTTTTGTTTGTCTAGTGCATAGAGATGCCGTGGTATGTCGTGTACAAGGGTAAGGTTCCCGGAGTCTACGACGACTGGGAGGAGTGTCAGACACAGGTTCACCGTTTCAGCGGTAACAGTTACAAAGGGTACACCACTAGGGCGGAGGCGGAAGCTAGATACGGGAGCTATCTAGCGGGAGAGAGGAGGGAGCGTTGGAGGAACCGGATGAAGACCAGTTTCATCGCGATGATGCTCATCGTGATGACCGCAGCTCTCTTCTATGTGATGGTAGTTTAGATGATCGATATCGACTTGTAATGTGAAGACAAACTCGCTACTCGCGGTCTCGAGACTTGTAATGTTCTAACTTTGTTCGGTATTTTGAATTCGGAGACTAATATGATGAATTGTATTCGGAGACTAATCTTCTATTGTATTCGATAAATCTGCTGTTTATATGTTGTGCTGTCTATATTCTGTGCAGTAATATATTTTGTAACCTGTGCAAATATCAGAAAAGAAAAAAAAAATCCTAATATTCATACTAGTGGTGCACCACACTGCACTTTAGTGGCGCACTGCAATAAACACACTAGTGGCGCATTATCTAGAAGTGCGCCATTAGTAACCCAGAGCACAAGGTAAATATGGCCCCTGGGAGGCATAGTAATGGCGCACCAGGGGACATAGTAATGGCGCACTTCCAGGTGCGCCACTATTGTCTGGTATACTAATGGCGCACCAGGGGTGCGCCATTAGTACTTGTTACTAGTGGCGTGATGATAGTGGCGCACCTATAGTGCGCCATTAATGGCCAAAACAGGTGCGCCACTAACAGGCCTTTTCCTAGTAGTGCGTGGGCCAGAGGCACGGGGGTGAAGCCTCTAGAGGCACGGGAGTGAACATCTATAGGCACGCGAGTGAAGCCTCCACAGGCACGGGAGTGAAGGCTCTACAGGCACATGAGTGAAGCCCACGCGGGCACGTGTGTTAAGCCTCTACGGGCACGTTATTGTAGCCTGTGTAGGCTCTACAGGCACGCGAGTGCAGCCTTCACAGGCACGGGAGTGAATCCGCTACAAGCACGCGAGTGCAGTCTTCACAGGCACGGGAGTGAAGCCGCTATAGGAACGCGAGTGAAGCCTTTACAAGCACGGGTATGAAGCCTCTACAGGCACATGAGTCAAGCCTCCACAGGCACGGGAGTGAAGCCTCTATAGGCATGGGACTGAAGCATCCACAGGCACGTGTTTGAAACCTCCACGGGCACGTGTGTGAAGCCCCTACAGGCACGCGTGTGAAGCCTCTACAGGCACGGAGGTGGGGTTGTCGAGGCACTGGTATCAACACCCTCTGCATACACAATAGTGTGGTAGCAGTGGCGTGCATCCGAATACCCAGCTAGAGAGTTGTAAAGTCTCTATAGCCACGGGCATGTTGCACTACAGGCGCCCGATGCACGGAAGTCAAGGCACTACAGGCACGGAGGTAGCCACTGTGTACAGCACGGGTGTGTAGGCACAAGAGACACGGGAGAGTGAAGCCTGTACCTGCAGGGACGTGGGCCAGAGGCACGGGGGTGAAGCCTCCGTAGGCACGGCAGGGAAGCCTCTATAGGCACGGGAGTGAAGCCACTACAGGCACGTGAGTGAAGCCCCCACAGGCACGTGTGTTAAGCCTCTACAGGCACGTGTGTTAAGGAGAGGAACGTGGGCCAGATGCACTGGTGTGAAGCCTCATAGGCACGGAAGTGAAGCCTTCACAGGCACGGGAGTGAAGCCGCTAAAGGCACGGGTATGAAGCCTCTACAAGCACGCGAGTGAAGCCTTTACAGGCACGGGTATGAAGCCTCTACAGGCACGTGTTTGAAGCCTCTACGGGCTCGTGTGTGAAGCATCTACATGCACGGGTATGAAGCCTCTACAAGCACGCGAGTGAAGCCTTCATAGGCACGGGAGTGAAGCCGCTATAGGCACGTGTATGAAGCCTCTACAAGCACGCGAGTGAAGCCTTTACAGGCACGGGTATGAAGAACAAGCACGTGTTTGAAGCCTCTACGGGCTCGTGTGTGAAGCATCTACAGGCACATGTGTGAAGCCTCTACAGGCACGGACGTGGGGTTCGCGAGGGACTGGTATCAACACTCTCTGCGTACACCAAAAGTGTGGCAGCACTGGCATGCGTCCGAATACCCAGTTAGAGAGTTGTAAAGCCCCTATAGCCACGGGCATGTTGAACTACAGGCGCCCGAGGCACGAAAGTCAAGGCACTACAGAACGGACGTAGCCATTGTGTACATCACGGGTCTGTAAGCACAAGAGAAACAGGAGAGTGAAGCTTGTACCTGCAGGGTCATAGTGGTAAGGCACATGAGTGAAGCCTCTACAGGCACGCTTGTGTAGTAGCTGCTACAGGCACGCTTGTGTAGCCTCTACAGGCACGTTTGTGTAGCCGCTAGAGGCACGTCTGTGTAACCGCTACAGGCACAGAAGTGAAGCCTGTACACGCACGGGAGTGAAGTCTCCACAGGCACGGGAGTGAAGCCTCTATAGGCACGTGAGTGAAGCCTCTATAGGCATGGGAGTGAAGCCTCTATAGGCACGTGAGTGAAGCCTTCACAGACACGGGAGTGAAGCCTCTACAGGCACGAGTTGAAGCCTCTAGAGGCACGTGTGTGAAGCCTTCACAGGCAAGGATGTGGGGCTCTCGAGGCACTGATATCAACACCCTCTGCATAAGGCACGTGAGTGAAGCCTCCACAGGCATGGGAGTGAAGCCTCTACAGGCACGGGGTTGAAGCCTCTAAAAGCACTGGTGTGCAGCCATTGCGTCGAAACTAGTGTCAGGAACCCTGGGACTCGCCTTCCCCCCCATTAATATACATACGGTACTTCGAAAAGAAAAGGGCGATATCATAAAACCCTAACACACTCTTTACAGATCCACCGCACACAGAGTTTGAGCGGAGGCGCCGCGAACACCGCAACGGGCATGGAATCGGCTGCCTCCAGCAGCAAGAAGATGAGGTTCACGCCACGACGGAGGTCGGTTGTACATCCGCCGACGAGGAGGAGAGAGTGTCCTTCCAGTAGGTGCAAGGACAGGAGGGGAGAGTGTATGCTCCCTAGGAGCATGCATAGGTGGGTCGAGTGCACAGGTGGATCTGAGCAACAAGTAGGTGGATCTTCTAAGGACCGCATCAGCGACCTCCCAGACGCCATCCTTGGCGAGATCATCTACCGTCTGCCGCTCAAGGATGGCATCCGCACCCAAGCCGTGGCCTCTCGGTGGCGAAATCTATGGCGCACCGCTCCGCTGAACCTCGACTGCTGTGAGATCCCGGTCACTCGTGTCTCTAACAGTCTGGAAACAATCAGGTGCGAAATCATCTGCATTCTCCCCACCAAGGAAGTAGCCCAGACCACTCACGTCGGAACTCAATTCCAACCTATCGGCATCGACTGCCGTTTAGAATCTGCAGCTGATGATATTATCCTTCCGAGAGCCATTCTCTCTAGCCACGAGGGGTCCGTTCACCGTCTCTGCATCCCGACGAGCTACCTCCAGTCCCAACCCAGTGCCATCGATGAGTTGCTCCAATCCGCAAAACTGGACAAAATCCAAGTTATCGAGTTCTACCATCTGTTCCCAAAATTCTTCCATCGGGCCGTCAGCCAACCACACCGATGCCCTTCATATATGCCCTCAGCACCAATGTCCATCTCGAGGTTCTACTCCTCCCTCCACACGGTCACATTCACCCTCTACAAACTAGTAGACAATGTAGTAGAAACGATTCGCCTCCCACTAGTCAAGAGACTTTCACTGGTGGAAGTTTACATATCGGAGGTCTCGCTACACAAGATGATGCACTCATGTTGCCCTGCCGTGCAATACCTGCTACTTGTTTGCAACAAGGAATTCCGCTGCCTGCGAATAAACTCACCTAATCTTATCAGCATCGCCATTCGTTGTGACAGAGGGAAGCTCAACATCGAGGATGCCCATTCACTTCGAAGATTGCTCCACGATTCTGTAGATACACGGTTGGAAATAACTATTGTTTCTGTGCCTAAACTGGACACCTTGGGAAAAATTTCGGATTTATCTGATGAATCGAAGATCGTCTTTGGTTCTACAGTCATTCAGGTACTGGTATTCCACAATACATTGTGCTGCATTCACTTTCATAAACACAAACTAATAACATAATCTTCTATATATGATCAAATGAAGGGTCTGTCCATACACAACATACCAGGAGTGATGGATTCCGTCAAGACCTTATATATCTCGCAGACATGTTTTAAACTAGATGAGGTTGTTGGATTGTTGCGATGCTTCAGATGCCTGCAGAACCTATTCATCGAGGTGATCATCTAACACACAATGAGAACCCGTATAGTACATAGTATTCTATGGGCTTTCACATACATGGTATTCCATGGGCTTCCCCATACATAGCAGTAACACGATAACAGTTTTTCTTGCTCTTTATATATATTTTATTTTGTGTATGTACAACCAGTGAACATTCTTGACAGTATTTTAGGTGCTTTCTAGACATTAACTGTTTTTCAGTCTCCGTGTATATCTAGGCAACAGGATGGGATGAGAGAGGTTTAACAAATGAATGGCGCCAAAAGCACCAGGTGTTTCTCAAGAGTCATCGGATTTACTTGAAGACAATAACACTTGAAGAATATGAAGACACAAGGGCAAACATTGAGTTTGTGAGATTCTTTACTCAGAATGCAAGCATACTACAAACCATCAAGCTCAAGTTCCGCTTGCACAAAGATTTCACGGTTAAATTTTACAAACAGCAAGAAAAGGTGCTTCAGATGCACAAAAGGGCTTCTAAGTGTGCTCGTCTTGAACTAACAACAAGTTGCGAGCATATGCACCTGGATTTAGCAAACACACGCGTCGAGTGTTTGGAATTGTCAAATCCATTCACTTGCGAATGCTGAATTCAGGGCCTGTGAGATGCAGTTGTCATCTTCTAATTACTACTGTGTAAAGCATAAAGGTCTTGTGTAGAATTTGTCAGACTAATAGCTTGTGTTTTGTAGCAGCAATAATTATGACATCAATACTGTGCTTTCTCTTACTATGTTCACTACGTGTTTGTACAACCATGAAGAGCCTAACAAAACAAAATAAAGATGGCTGACGCATGCTAAAAAACCAACCTAGTTTCTTCTCTTCTTATTATCAGTGATTTGGCATCTAATTTCGACGTAGTGCTGCATGTGGGGGCATGGCTTCAAGCCTATGTCTATGACAATCAAACTAGAGTGAACCCATAGAGTCAACAGAGACACAATACCATGCCTCTGCAGTCCATGCCTCCTATCGTTGAACTAGGCGTTAGACAAAACATCTCATTCACAGACGCACAAACGTGCTTTACCGAGAGTTCGATCCGTGCCCCTCTCTCTCATTTAAGGAAACAAACCGAATACCGTGCCTCTTCTGCATGTAGTCTTGTGCCTCAACTAGAGTGTCAACCGACCGTCTCATACTCCACGCGTCAATTAAAACATCTGCAACTCATCCGCACAGGCGTGCCTCCTTCGATTGTCAAACCGTGGCTATTTAAGTGAATGTGCAACTAGAATATTTCAAAGCACAAAGGCACGACTGTGATTCCTGAGGCAACCGAAGCTCTCTACATGCAAAGCTAAAACCTCAGCGTTCGTTTTGGTGGCCCCAACCGTCAGGACCGGTTTTCCAGGATATTAATTTCCCAGTAAATGGTCCTTGTGCTCACCAGCCCCAGGATTATTGTTAGCTGATGAGACACAATCTTGATACAGAAATTCCAAGCAAATACAAAATTTGAAGTACAAGACCATTGTGGTCTATGAGTACAACAAAAATTTCTAGTGTTTGATGGCGGAAGCGGTTTGCGGATCATCAGCGTCTATGGGACTCCATTTCCCACAGGAACAGCTGACCAGGATAATTCCTATCTTCGCGTGTCTGCTATCTTCGATGCCTAGGTTCCGGGCTGTCGTCGACGTGCTCCTCTCCAAGCAAGAAATCTGGCCAAGACAATAGCCAGGGACAAGCCAGTGAGTACTTTGAATGTACTCGCAAACATTATGAACACAAGCATAATATAACAGATGATAATCATGCACTGAAATATTCAATGATCACTTAGTTAGTCATGAAATAAAATTCATGACGCACGCAAGCAGGTTATTCATATAAAACATGAATAAGCAATCAGAGAATAGAAATAAAATAAACCGATCGGGTGTCTGAAGCGACGCCTCGAAAGGATAATAATATAAGGCATGCCTCAGTCGGGCGTCTGAGCGACACCACGTAAAGGGCTTATAAGGAAAATAAATAACAAGTATGCCACAGTCGGGCGTCTGAGTGACACCACATAAAGGGCTTATAAGGAAAATAATCACAACGAGTATCCAGGAGGTAGAACCGTCCCATGGATACAAATATTAAAAATGGTTAGTCCACAATAATAATAGTCATAATCATCATTTGTCACATGTCATGATCAATGTTCCGGTTTAGAAGTTTTTCCTCCGAAGACCGACACTAAGACCGACACTTGACCCATCCCAGACTGTAGTCCTTAACCGCGGACACGGCTATTCGAATAGATATAAACTCTGCCGAGGGTGTACTCTTTACCCACAAGTAACGGATTCCTTTAGTCCACCGGGACTAATTCCGATTACAGTCTTTGAATTGAAAACACACCTGACCCGCACACACCAGCTTCACTTACCGGAGTCTGGAATCACCCACGGCACCTGTTAAGCAAAACTCTAAGTGGGGAGGCTACAACCTCGACTAGCATGGGATCACAAAATTTATACCGCGCGCAAACTAGGGGAGCTACCCCTTCGGCTCCAACCGAACACCCATGCCCCCGGACCAAGTGACATGCCTACCAGGGGCCACTGGTATCTTTCACTATGGTCTCTCTGTACGGTGTGTGCCAAGAAAGGGGTTGACAACTTACTGGACCGTACCCTACCTGCGGCAGGGACAAGTGGTAGTACGGAACAAGTATGGGGGTTACTGGAACAAGACTCGATCTACGGTCGACTCGGGAGGTTTATGTGTTTCCTGCATGATTAGCATAACAAATATATTTCACTCCAACAGACAGAATCACCACTCATCCTACCTCACCATGCCTTACTGATCATTCTCGTTTTCAACGAAATATCAGTATCACGCTCCTGTCTACCCGGGACAGAGACTTCTTCGGATTCCTTCCGGTAGGCATGAAAGGCATACGACGGTGAATACTGTCATAAGCATTTAGATTCCAATAGCAAGGAATTTCTATCATGCACTCAAGAGCATAATCACAACGTCACATAAAATAATGCATGCTTCAGGTTAACTTGGTATTGTAGTCACATTAAACAGCACCCAACAAATATTATACCAGGGTTCAGAATGCTTGCCTTCAAGTTGTGGAGAGGTAGAGTGCATCTTAAAACTTTCGAAAGTTTTCTCCTCTCTTTAATTCCTATTTTGAGAAATATTCAAATTAACACATAAATTGAAAACAGTACAAAAAGTTGCCTCGGAAATTTTTCAAATAAATATGAAAATAAACTAGACAAAATTTGAGAGCCAACAGGAAAAGAATCAAATTAAATGGATTTGTAGTTTAAAAGATACGGCCAGTCAAAGTTGTAGTCAAATTCTGTTTTTAAAATAAAACAGAAAAGAAAACGGTTCGGTGGCAAGTACGTTACCGGAGTAAGAAAGCGCCTTCCTGTGCCAACGTTTCCATTAGGCGAAAACGTACTGAGGGAAGGGCGCTATCGGGGAAAGCGGTGGCTCACTGACGGGCCTGGCCCACCTGTAGGATTCATCTCCTCCCTCCCGCGCTCCTGGACAGGGACAGGGGCGAGCTCCCGATGGCGATTCCAGGCAGCACACGCCACCATTCGAGATGCTCTGGGCATGGGGATGATCTGGAGAGGATGCCGCATCCGTTCCTGGTGGTTAGGGTGCGAGGAAGAGCTCGAGGGGAGCGGACCGTCCTCCATGGCGGAAGGGGCTTCGGGTGAAAAGGGGCTTCTGCTCTCGGGCTTTCTTAGGCTCAAATGAGGTGGGTAATGGAGCTGCGGGGTCATGATGGAGCTGTCGGAGGTGATAGAGTAGAGGGAGGGGCTCTGGTGGCATCGAAATTGACAGGAGGGTGGCGGCGAACGACTCGGCCGGAGGCGAAGGAGATGGCTTCTTTCGGTCAATCAGTGGCTTGGGGAGGCTCTAAGAGAGAACTGGGGCACTGCTCGAGGCTGAGAGGAGTCGGGGGAGGGCCTATTTATAGGCGGGCGACGTCGGTTCCGCGGCTGCGGATAAGATCGCCGGCGAACCGCCGTTCTGTAGCTTGCAGGGCGACGAGGCGCTAGACGGCGAAGTTGGTCAGAGCAAGAGGATAGGCTCGAGCTGTTCCAAGGGCAGCTGGCGACCGAGGGGAGGCTGGACGGCGCCGGCCATGGCAGAGACGGGCGGGACGGCAGCGGCGGCTTGCGGGGGAGGCCCTAGACTATAGAGGGTGCAGGGGCTCTAGACGAGATGGCGGACGTACCTCTGCGCGCAGGGACGGGTCAGGACGAGCGGGGAAGGCGGCATCTGGTCCCAGCGGCTCGGGCGCACGCACGTGCAAAACGGGCGTTCTGCTCGCACCCAGAGCACGCACGCGATGTGCTCGGCAAAATGCCAATGCCTGCCAGGGGGCTCCTCTGCCCACGGGGCTCTACAGGGATGGCTTGATGGCCAAGGCATAGCTAAAGGACAAGCTGATAAGGCCAGATGAGCTAACCTCTAATGCAAAGCAAAAATCATGCCAAAACAGTTCATGCACTCCAACTGTTCGACAAAATGCTAGGGGCATCCAGAAGGTTTTTATAGTGACCAAAATTTCCAGATCATAGTCTCTTTAGGATATAAAGAGGATGGCAAGGTTATCTTGGCCAAAGCAGAAACTTCCTAGTGCAAGTTTTTGGAAAAACCAAATCTGGACAGAAAAGAAAGGCTATTATTGCATGTGTATAAAATCTTCCAATGGCTCTGAACTCCTGGACTTAAGAGTTTGGTAGCAAGTACTACTATCAGGAAAAATTTCAAAGGCAAAAGGGCAAGAAAAAATGGAGCTGTAGTACAAACCACTAAACTGGACCAGAATGAAGATGAGGATGGTTTGCTCAATTTCTCCAAAGAACATAAATGAGTTTTTGCATAAAAGTGAATTATATACTTCTACTAACATCTCCAAATTTTTATGGAATTTTTAAAGAAATATTTAAATAGGTTGTAGTGCAAACTTCAAACTGAACCAGATTTGAAAGCTTGAAGCGGAGCTCAAAATTTACAAATGGACAAGCTGGGTTTTTGCATAAAAGTGATCCAGGGACATCACATGACTTCTAAATTTTTTTGTGGAATTTATAGATGGAGTTATAAAATAGTTGTAGTGCAAATGAGGCTCTTAAAAGGGTTAAAATGCTACTAAATGCATTAAAAATTGGCAAATTTTATTTAAAAAAATAATAATTCCACTGGTTTTAATAAGTGCAATAAAAATGATTAAATAAACATTCGAGCCACACAACATTATTCAAAGGTTTCAAAAAGGACAGAAGGATTTTTTGAAAATTCAGACAAAAGGAGTGGCTCTGAGATCACAAGAAAATCCAGAAAGATTTTTTTTTAATTTCCTGGCAAAATTTTAATTAACAAAAGATGGTTAAAATTTTGGGGTGTTACAACACTACCCCCCTTAAGAAAAATCTCGTCCTCGAGATTTGCTAAGGACGGTTCAAAAATATTACTTACACATAATTGAAATTAAACAATTTATTCATTGCACAAACTTAGGATACAACGCATAAGCTGCAACACATAAATAAACGCTAGGCTAACAAACATAGTAGTGGCGTCTATGGCGCAAATGTAAAATATGCTGGGTCCTGAGAAAATGTCTCCGGCACTGGGACACATTCTTCTTCTATCGGAGGAAGCGGATTGACCAGTCGGAGAACGCGCCTCTCCTGGTCTGGCCTCAGGGGTCTGCCAATGGCGATCTGAGGATTTAAATCAGCGAGTCTCTGGAGATAACTCATTACTCGCTGGGTCAAATGCTCTTGTGCGATGACGTACTGGGCAAGATTGGCCAGTACTGGGTCCCTCTCTATTCGTCCACCGGGAAAAGAGGCTACTTCTCCGGGTGCAGCACGACTCGGAAAGTAAATATACCCCCTTTCGCTGGCATAGGGTACTGCGAAGCGAAGACGAGCAATTGCTTCGTACGCAGCAGCTTCTATGGCCATTTGCGGAGTCGGCATAGATCTCCCCACGAAAGAGACTTCCGTGGGATCTTGGTTTGGGTTTGCGGGAGGGATGTGTACTACTGCCCAATATTTCGAGGCGGATGGGGTGATCCTCGTTTTGAGCAGCTCGTACTGGGGTGGATGGGTAGAACTCATGGTACTGCAGGTGAAATCCCACAATATCTTAACAAAACTGCCTGGAGTCGCATCTGGAGTTCTCAGATGAATACTAGGGCTCGGCATGTCAAAAGTGGCTGCGAAGGCTGTGCACAAAGTGAGGGATGCCTGGTAAGGTCACGGAGGGCCTCTTATAAAGCAGTGGAGCTGGGTTACCGATCGCGGTGTGGGGGCAAACTAGTTTGACGGTTCTGCTCTATGGGGGTCAGGGTCAATGCCATAGATACACATATCTCACAAAAGTGACGTATCACTGTGGGTGTTGTCTGGGGTGGCTACGCCCGGAATTTAATATGCAACCGAACGCCAAAATACTTACGCGTGGCTACTAAGCAAAACAAAGGCACACAAGCAGTCTGCATTTATTTCAAGGCGATTACAAGGTCACACTGATACATGGCGTAGAATACTAAGACTCGGTACTACTCGAGTAACTTAGTCTACCTCGTTAATATCTAAACGAGCGTGCCTTGTGGACGTCGAGGCTTCTCCATGGGCCTCACCGTCGGGGTTTGCTGGGTTGGGTTGAGGAGGGTCGGGGTAGCGATGATGGCCATCGCGGGGATTGGTGGTCACAATCCCATTGGAGCGTGTCCCTAAAATGCGACGAAGCTCCTCCGAGGATGCAAATACATTCCGGTCGGTTGCAGGGGCAGCCCTAAAGGACTCGATCGGCTGTCCGAACAGCACGACTGGGTTGTCAGCATCGGGCACATCTTCTCCTCTCGCCGGGGCTCGACGGACGAGTTCTCCACGAGCTGCGATCAGATCAAGAGTGACCTGATCGAACAACGCCTCTAGTGCACTTACATAGCGCACCAGATGCAGCAATGCAGGGTCCGTCTCGTGGCCTCCGTTGGCTACCTGGGGTGGCCTACTATACCCGTCACGGCTGGGGTAGTAGTAGAACGAGCGGCAGTTAACTCTTGGCGACAGGTACCGGAGTTGAACTATAGCCTCTCGAGCGGCCAGCTGGATGGCTTGTGGCTCAAAGGAAGTTGTCCTTCCGGTGAACCTGTAGGGGCGTTCTGGCGCCATACCCCTACCATAGATGTGCACCGTGGCCCAGAATTGACGACTCTCACCGCTCCTGAGCCCTTGGTACACCACATATTCTGGGGGCTCTTCTATTGCAAAGGCACGACGGGTGAGGTTTGCTAGCACGGTCACAAAACCTCCTACGTTGGTTGCTGTGGTCTCATTGTGCACAATGGGGCCAGGCATCTTGGCTTGGTTCTGGGATAGAGGTTGTGCTGTGCTGGGTTGGGGCTAACGTTCCTTTTATAGAAAAAGGGAACGAAGTCTTCCGTCGCACGCTTGCGAATGGGACAACAAAGGTGTCGGTCACGGGTGCGTGATCGACGGGCTAGGCTGATAGGTTGGGCACCGATTGCCAAAAGGTGTCGGGGTCACTGTGTGGCTATCGTATACGAGAAGCTTGGCTGTGGTTAGGTTAGGGCCTAATGGGTGGGTTAACCTAGGTTTATCGACCTGGCTAAGATAGGATTAGCCAATGGTCAGCCTGGCTCTGATACCAAGGTTGTCAGGACCGGTTTTCCAGGATATTAATTTCCCAGTAAATGGTCCTTGTGCTCACCAGCCCCAGGATTACTGTTAGCTGATGAGACACAATCTTCATACAGAAATTCCAAGCAAATACAAAATCTGAAGTACAAGACCATTGTGGTCTATGAGTACAACAAAAATTTCTAGTGGTTGATGGCGGAAGCGGTTTGCGGATCATCAGCGTCTATGGGACTCCATTTCCCACAGGAACAGCTGACCAGGATAATTCCTATCTTCGCGTGTCTGCTATCTTCGATGCCTAGGTTCCGGGCTGTCGTCGACGTGCTCCTCTCCAAGCAAGAAATCTGGCCAAGACAATAGCCAGGGACAAGCCAGTGAGTACTTTGAATGTACTCGCAAACATTATGAACACAAGCATAATATAACAGATGATAATCATGCACTGAAATATTCAATGATCACTTAGTTAGTCATGAAATAAAATTCATGACGCACGCAAGCAGGTTATTCATATAAAACATGAATAAGCAATCAAAGAATAGAAATAAAATAAACCGATCGGGCGTCTGAAGCGACGCCTCGAAAGGATAATAATATAAGGCATGCCTCAGTCGGGCGTCTGAGCGACACCACATAAAGGGCTTATAAGGAAAATAAATAACAAGTATGCCACAGTCGGGCGTCTGAGTGACACCACATAAAGGGCTTATAAGGAAAATAATCACAACGAGTATCCAGGAGGTAGAACCGTCCCAAGGATACAAATATTAAAAATGGTTAGTCCACAATAATAATAGTCATAATCATCATTTGTCACATGTCATGATCAATGTTCCGGTTTAGAAGTTTTTCCTCCGAAGACCGACACTAAGACCGACACTTGACCCATCCCAGACTGTAGTCCTTAACCGCGGACACGGCTATTCGAATAGATATAAACTCTGCAGAGGGTGTACTCTTTACCCACAAGTAACGGATTCCTTTAGTCCACCGGGACTAATTCCGATTACAGTCTTTGAATTGAAAACACACCTGACTCGCACACACCAGCTTCACTTACCGGAGTCTGGAATCACCCACGGCACCTGTTAAGCAAAACTCTAAGTGGGGAGGCTACAACCTCGACTAGCATGGGATCACAAAATTTATACCGCGCGCAAACTAGGGGAGCTACCCCTTCGGCTCCAACCGAACACCCATGCCCCCGGACCAAGTGACATGCCTACCAGAGGCCACTGGTATCTTTCACTATGGCCTCTCTGTACGGTGTGTGCCAAGAAAGGGGTTGACAACTTACTGGACCGTACCCTACCTGCGGCAGGGACAAGTGGTAGTACGGAACAAGTATGGGGGTTACTGGAACAAGACTCGATCTACGGTCGACTCAGGAGGTTTATGTGTTTCCTGCATGATTAGCATAACAAATATATTTCACTCCAACAGACAGAATCACCACTCATCCTACCTCACCATGCCTTACTGATCATTCTCGTTTTCAACGAAATATCAGTATCACGCTCCTGTCTACCCGGGACAGAGACTTCTTCGGATTCCTTCCGGTAGGCATGAAAGGCATACGAGGGTGAATACTGTCATAAGCATTTAGATTCCAACAGCAAGGAATTTCTATCATGCACTCAAGAGCATAATCACAACGTCACATAAAATAATGCATGCTTCAGGTTAACTTGGTGTTGTAGTCACATTAAACAGCACCCAACAAATATTATACCAGGGTTCAGAATGCTTGCCTTCAAGTTGTGGAGAGGTAGAGTGCATCTTAAAACTTTCGAAAGTTTTCTCCTCTCTTTAATTCCTATTTTGAGAAATATTCAAATTAACACATAAATTGAAAACAGTACAAAAAGTTGTCTCGGAAATTTTTCAAATAAATATGAAAATAAACTAGACAAAATTTGAGAGCCAACAGAAAAAGAATCAAATTAAATGGATTTGTAGTTTAAAAGATACGGCCAGTCAAAGTTGTAGTCAAATTCTGTTTTTAAAATAAAACAGAAAAGAAAACGGTTCGGTGGCAAGTACGTTACCGGAGTAAGAAAGCGCCTTCCTGGCCAACGTTTCCCTTAGGCGAAACCGTACTGAGGGAAGGGCGCTATCGGCGAAAGCGGTGGCTCATTGACGGGCCTGGCCCACCTGTAGGATTCATCTCCTCCCTCCCGCGCTCCTGGACAGGGACAGGGGCGAGCTCCCGATGGCGATTCCAGGCAGCACACGCCACCATTCGAGATGCTCTGGGCATGGGGATGATCTGGAGAGGATGCCGCATCCGTTCCTGGTGGTTAGGGTGCGAGGAAGAGCTCGAGGGGAGCGGACCGTCCTCCATGGCGGAAGGGGCTTCGGGTGAAAAGGGGCTTCTGCTCTCGGGCTTTCTTAGGCTCAAATGAGGTGGGTAATGGAGCTGCGGGGTCATGATGGAGCTGTCGGAGGTGATAGAGTAGAGGGAGGGGCTCTGGTGGCATCGAAATTGACAGGAGGGTGGCGGCGAACGACTCGGCCGGAGGCGAAGGAGATGGCTTCTTTCGGTCAATCAGTGGCTTGGGGAGGCTCTAAGAGAGAACTGGGGCACTGCTCGAGGCTGAGAGGAGTCGGGGGAGGGCCTATTTATAGGCAGGCGACGTCGGTTCCGCGGCTGCGGATAAGATCGCCGGCGAACCGCCGTTCTGTAGCTTGCAGGGCGACGAGGCGCTAGACGGCGAAGTTGGTCAGAGCAAGAGGATAGGCTCGAGCTGTTCCAAGGGCAGCTGGCGACCGAGGGGAGGCTGGACGGCGCCGGCCATGGCAGAGACGGGCGGGACGGCAGCGGCGGCTTGCGGGGGAGGCCCTGGACTACAGAGGGTGCAGGGCTCTAGACGAGATGGCGAACGTACCTCTGCGCGTAGGGACGGGTCAGGACGAGCGGGGAAGGCGGCATCTGGTCGCAGCGGCTCGGGCGCACGCACGTGCAAAACGGGCGTTCTGCTCGCGCCCAGAGCACGCACGCGAGGTGCTCGGCAAAATGCCAATGCCTGCCAGGGGGCTCCTCTGCCCACGGGGCTCTACAGGGATGGCTTGATGGCCAAGGCATAGCTAAAGGACAAGCTGATAAGGCCAGATGAGCTAACCTCTAATGCAAAGCAAAAATCATGCCAAAACAGTTCATGCACTCCAACTGTTCGACAAAATGCTAGGGGCATCCAGAAGGCTTTTATAGTGACCAAAATTTCCAGATCATAGTCTCTTTAGGAGATAAAGAGGATGGCAAGGTTATCTTGGCCAAAGCAGAAACTTCCTAGTGCAAGTTTTTGGAAAAACCAAATCTGGACAGAAAAGAAAGGCTATTATTGCATGTGTATAAAATCTTCCAATGGCTCTGAACTCCTGGACTTAAGAGTTTGGTAGCAAGTACTACTATCAGGAAAAAATTCAAAGGAAAAAGGGCAAGAAAAAATGGAGCTGTAGTACAAACCACTAAACTGGACCAGAATGAAGATGAGGATGGTTTTCTCAATTTCTCCAAAGAACATAAATGAGTTTTTGCATTAAAGTGAATTATATACTTCTACTAACATCTCCAAAGTTTTATGGAATTTTTAAAGAAATATTTAAATAGGTTGTAGTGCAAACTTCAAACTGAACCAGATTTGAAAGCTTGAAGCGGAGCTCAAAATTTACAAATGGACAAGCTGGGTTTTTGCATAAAAGTGATCCAGGGACATCACATGACTTCTAAAATTTTTTGTGGAATTTATAGATGGAGTTATAAAATAGTTGTAGTGCAAATGAGGCTCTTAAAAGGGTTAAAATGCTACTAAATGCATTAAAACTTGGCAAATTTTATTTAAAAAAATAATAATTCCACTGGTTTTAATAAGTGCAATAAAAATGATTAAATAAACATTCGAGCCACACAACATTATTCAAAGGTTTCAAAAAGGACAGAAGGATTTTTTGAAAATTCAGACAAAAGGAGTGGCTCTGAGATCACAAGAAAATCCAGAAAGAATTTTTTTTTAATTTCCTGGCAAAATTTTAATTAAAAAAACATGGTTAAAATTTTGGGGTGTTACACCAACTACACCCCCTTCCTTACAGTAAAAACAATATCCGACTAACCCGCTGTACAACACTCTCTATTCCTCTCGCGCCCTCTCAGCTCTCTCGATCTTCAAACTCACTCTAGGGTTCGTACATTATCTCTCCATTTCCGCATCAATTTTTTGCTATGATCTGTTCAATCTTGGAGGTTTTTGTTTCTTTGTGCTGTAAATCGATGGATCTATGCTATCACGCTTAAAAATTTGCGGTGATCTCATACAGATCCGCTAAATGCCAGGACGAAGCTGTGCACGTCGTCAATATCCGACATCAACGACGTCGTCGGAGCAAGAAATAGCTCTACAACCGGCAGCGAGGTACGACGTCCTAGTCGTAGGAGACAAATAAACTCCACCAGTGCAGGTGGGAACGTTAGAGAAAACCCAGTAGCTCTGTGGCTAAAAACGGCGTGGGCGGAGGTTAAAGGGGAAAGTGGAGGAGGCGTTGCGCGGTATCCCTTACCGACAAAGGTGTGGTGATACCGGCCCTGGGGCCGTGGATGACACTGATAGATCATGGATTCAGGAAGGTGCTGGAATTAGAAAGGAGATCCGAGTGTCTGGACGCAAAACTGATGTATTATTAGATACAGATGTGTGTAATACAATGCAACTGCCTAATACCATACATAATTACTTAAATAAGTTTTCAGGAAAAATATATTTCGCAATGGTACTTCCATAACTAGCTGGGCATGCATCTTTGCATTGGCAACAAAGTAAACACTAGTTTCTTGTTATAATTGCTGCACGAACTGAGCTGTCATAAATCAAGCCGTTGCACATGTCTTTTCGTGACTTTGCATCTAAACAACTCTTTACTCGAACATGCTTGTGCTGATAATTTCGTACATATCAAAATTCACATTTAACTTCTTATACCTTTGCTATATATTTTGCAGGAGAATTATGAGTTGCAAAATCTGTAAGAACGTCAACTGCCCTGGATTAGAAACAGGCGTTCTCTGCGCTACAATAGCACTTCAGCTGCCGCTGTGTTACGAGACATGCAGTGTAAGGAGAAAAGTTTTGGCACGACATGCACATAAATTACTACCATGTTACGTTTCTCACAGGATGAACTAAAAGTTTCTCTAATCCCATCTTTTACCAAAACCTTCAGTTGGTATGGTTTTACCGTTGTGTTACGAGACATGCAGTGTAAGCAGATGTGTACAGTCAACGAAATGATTGCATTTTTCAAAGCACATCTTTTACCAAATGCTAGACTACTGCCTGAAGCATTTATTTGGAATCAGGAAAACCCTACATTTTAACTGATTGAAGAATTCCTTCTTACTGATTGAAGCATTTTAACTTTTTTTGCAGTACATACCATGCTATTGCAGGGAGCACGTGGTTTCCTTAGTGAACCTATGGAAGCAACGAGCTCTGGAAGAAGAAGGCAAAATTAAGAACCCCGTACTTCTGACAAAAGAAAATCTCTCATATGAAGTACACATTACTGTTGAAACTGTCACGTCTAAAATTCATGGACCTGGCTGGACAAAGTTAATGAGTGATTATGACCTTCGCCACCAAGATATCGTTGTCATAAACTTAGATGGCGAGGGTCTCTCCATTCAAATTGATCTGAGGCTCAGTGAATGTCGAGGAGGTTACAGAGCACAATCAAAACCTTCAGTTGGTATGGTTTTCATCTACCCCTCCAACAACTTCTGATTCGCGTTATCATTTTTCTTTTGGCATTGTACTTTGTTTCAGCTACTATTAATGCTCCTACCCCTTTGTTTAAATTTTGTATACACTAAACTATTCAGGCAACTATTCAAAGCTAGTTGTGATTTCAAATAATACATTAGCAATTCTATCGCCTATGCCTTTAACTGCATTAACTGAATCCAAAGATTCTCTCTCGGTATAACTCCCTGTACTTTTGCACGCCATTATTACTTCAAGCAAATTGGCATAACAAGTTTTTATTTATTTAGCTCTAGATGAACTTAATGCTTCGGAGAAAGAATAAATCAACAAGATAGTCCAAACTCCAGGGCTAGAACTGTCATACAGACAAATGGGAGACCTTATTTACTTTGTCTTCAACGCCCACGACTTCCCAACGATACCATTTGTCCACCGTCTCAACGTCACAAATATCACGACTGGCAGGCTGGTAAGTAATTTTTTATTTGTTTTCACCCCACTTCTAATTTTCACTTGTAATTAAGTTGTTTTGTGTGCGTGCTAAAAAATTGTTGTTTATCCGTAATAACAATCTGCAGAGAATTCCATCAGTTGTTGTAAAAACAATGAAGGCCAATCTTGTTTACCTTCCGCCAAGAGGCGCCGTAAGCCTTGTGCAGATCTACTATGAAATCGACGTTAAGACGACTTACTCGATACGAGCTGACGGGAGAATGGAAGTAACAGGGTTTTCGGATTTTGCAGAAGAATCTCAGCTGAGAGTTGGCTCAATAGTCCTTATCACGATTGAAAAGCACTGGCCAAGAATGCGAGATATGAGCTTACTGCGCCTCATAATCAATGATCTCTCCTGAATAGTTTTTTGGTAGTGTCCTACCCAACAGACTGCACGATGCGTTTTACTATATAATTATGACAGGAGGTGGTCGTATATACTAAATATATAATTATGTGCAGCTAGACAGGGGTGTAAATTCAGAATAAAAAACGGTCTAATGTTTACCTTCATCACTTTAGTATGTATAACTGTGGTGAATTACAAATGTTCATTTCGGTTGTTTTCTACACATTTGACTGATGCTTCGACACCATCTCGTGACTCTACTACAAAAATTCTGTGGACAGCTTGATCCCACAACTAAACTCATAAGTGCTATTGTCACTATGTTAAACGGCAATGCTTCTGCCCAAAGACGGAGCAGTGCTCATTGTTCTTCTCCGATGCCCGTGCACAGTCATGGTTAATATTATAGTACACGGCGTGGCTTTGTTACACACGGAACCGTGCCTGTGCAGCCAGCGCACGGACAGAAACGCTGTCACAGCGCAATGATCTCCAACAGACAGGGGCACGCGCGTGCCCCTTCTCATTGAAGAAGTGTGCCCTAGAGGTCTGAAGATTCATGCCCCCGTTGAATTTCGCTGACGAAAGACGTGCACCACGGGAGAGCCACGAATGCTGCCTCTCACATAGGGTCAGAGGGTAAAACCTGTTACTGTTCAAAACTGTGCACGCAGAGGCTACAAGCCCGTGCACAGTCACTGTTTAAATTCTAGTACACGGCCGTGGCTTTACTACACGTGGAACCGTGCCTGTAGAGCTCAACAATCTCCAACACACAAGGGCACGGAAATGTGTCAATCTCCAAACATTAAAAAAGCAGAGTTATATATTTTTTAGCCGTCTGGATCTGCGCGCAGTGAAAGCCACACTTTGGGCAGTTCCACACCGCACAGAGTGGTTCTCGTAGGCGGCGCGGAGCAAGCAATGGAGACGGAGATGGAGATCCAGCTCGGTGCCCCGAGCACCAAGATGGCGAGGTTCGCGCCACCGACGATGCGCTCCTCTGGGGGTTTGGCGGTGGCGGCTGGAAGCGGCCAGGGTGCCCTCATTGGAACCGAGGTTTAGGAAGAGGAGTCTGGTCCGGACCGCATCAGCGACCTCCCGCACGCCATCCTTGGTGAGATCATCTCCCGTCTCTCCACTAAGGAGGGCATCCGCACTCAAGTCCTCTCAACCCGTTGGCGCCCTCTTTGGCGCACCGCTCCTCTGAATCTGAACTGCCATGAGATCCCTCTCGCTCGAGTTTTTAACCCCCTCGAAAAACTAGATTTCGAGTTGATTTCCGCTTGGTCCACCACACCGGGGGAGCTCATCCGCATAACGTACACTGGAACTTTTTTTAGTGGAGAACCTGTCGGTGATGTTGATTCGAACATTTCGGAGGCCATCTTCTCCGGCCATGAGGGCGCAGTTCACAGCCTATGCATACCGTCGTTCTACCTCCAGTGCAGACCCTCGACTGTCGACTCCTGGCTCGAATCCCCCAGATCGAACAATCTCCAGGTGCTTGAGTTTTACTACATGTTCCCACGATTTATGAGACAACGTGACGTACTACCATTCTCATGCCCTTCACTTATGCCATCACCACCGGCATTCAACCCTCAGATTTCCTCTTCTCTCCACACCATCGCCTTTTCTCTTTGCAAGTTACAAGAAAATTATGTACGGGCGCTTAAACTACCATTGCTCAGCAGACTCTCGCTTGTGGATGTTGATATATCTGAAGTCTCATTACAAAGCATAATCCACTGTAGCAGTTGCCCTGCACTCAAATGCATGATGCTTGTTTGGACAGTCAAGAGCCATTGCATCAGAATAAACTCACCTAACCTTATAAGCATTGGCATTCGTGGTCACCATGGCAAAGTTGTTATAGAGGATGCCTCCTCACTTCAACGGTTGATTTGTGATGATCATAGCAAGAACTTGCAGATAGTTATCATCTCTGCACCTAAACTACAGGTCTTCGGCAAATTATCTGATATTTTTGATGAATCCAGCATCGCACAACACCGTATATTTATTCAGGTACTGACTTTCCACAATATTTTCAGTTGCATTCGTTCGAACAAGCAAGGTCCATGTAATCCAATCTTTATTCTGTATTAATATTATGTTTTATTCTTCATGAAGTGCTTGCCGACAGTCAGCACATCCACAGCGGTTCAATCTGTCAAGACGTTGCTTATCAATATGGATTATAATGTGAGCGCAGTCGTTGCCTTGGTGCAATGCTTCAGAAGCTTGGAAAACTTGTATATCGAGGTGATCATTCTCATACACATTGAAAACACATATCCTGCATGGTGTACTACTCCATTTATCTAAAAAGGCTTGTCTTAGATTTGTATGTCATGGACAAATATGTATGTATTAGACACATCTGTGTCTAGACAAAAAGTTAAAAAAAAACTTTATCAGACAGAACGGAGGTAGTTAGGATTAATCATTCACTTGTTGTTTCAACAGAATCTTTCTTTATAGACCTTAAGCATTTTAAATCTTTGTGCCTATTTAGGGAGGAGTCTCTAATGAGGAAAGTCTTACGAACGACTATTCTTGTGAACACCATCACGACGTTCGTTTGAAGTCAGTGACGCTTTTAGGCTATATACAATGCGAGAAAAGCATTCAATTTGCAACATTCTTTATTCTCAACGCAAGACAGCTCGAGACTATCAGGCTTAAGTTTCTTTCTCACGAAGACTTCATAGAAGGATTTTACAAACAGCAACAAGAGGTGCTTCAGTGGGACAAAAAGGCTTCTAAATATGCTTGCCTTAGATTGTCGGCAAGTTGCGAGCACAAGCACTTGGATTTAAGACACGCACGCGTTGAGCACCTGGATTTAACGGATCCATTCAATTGTAAGTGCTGAAAACAGCGTTGGGGTTAGATGTTGCTGCCACTTATCTATCTGGGTTTTACGTAGGGGTGGTGAAACATTGCCTGTACCTTTTGCTGAATCTGTAACTTTGTTAACAGCATTGTTATTGTGCTGAAACAATGCCTGTACCTTTTGCTGAATCTGTAACCTTGTTAGCAGCATTGTTATTGTGCTGTGCACCCACGAAGGAGCTCGCAACGCCGCTTCTCGCCTCTTTGTCCACCGTTGAAATCCTTGAGGAGGGCGTCGACGGTGTCTTGAGCCTCGCCCTCTTGCAGTGGGCTCCATCTCCGATTTCATCCTCCTCTTCATGTCCATCTCCATCTCTATCTCCATTTTCATTTGTCTGTGTGTGGCGCTGCCTCCGAGGTCTGAGCAGAGCTCTATGAGGTAGATCTGGAAAGACGGTTAGGTATTCACTGCACGGATGCAAGAAAAAAAATCATGAAAGGCTTAAGTGGGGAGGGGGGAGGTGAGGGGTCAGATGCACGGGTGTGTACGCAGTAAATACACGGGTGAGCATGTGATAGAAGGAAATACGAAGCACGGTTTTATAGGACGGACATGCACGGGTGTGTAGGCAGCAGATCCACGGGTGAGCATGCGAGAGGCACACCTGGTACAGCAACACGAAGCATGGTTTTAGACGGGAAAATATGAAATCATGGGATTTAGGCAGGAGCACGGACTTATTAGGCAGAAGCACGGATATGTACGTGGCACTTCCACGCTTGGGCCACGGTTGCTTCATATATAAAACAAAAGTCCGTAATGTAAAACAAAGGTCCGTGATGTAAATCTAGAGCACTGTCCTATGTAAGGAAGATGCACGAATTTGTGCGTAGGACATGCACGGGTGGGCGTGTGAGAGAGGCACCGCTGGAAGAGAGACACCTTTTGTTTACTAAAAGTCGAGCACATTTACAAGCCTTTTTTGTCCATCTTAAAGGTGCTTTCGTAGTCTTTCCCCCTCGGGTCCACATAAACAACACATGCACAGTTCTGTACGCAGTAGAACCACTGGTGTGCCTGTGCGAGAGGCACGGCTGGTATAGAAGTAGGGAGCAGGGTTTTAGACAGAAATAGGAAGAGGAAGCAGGAATATATCCATCAAGGGTACTAGGAAGGAAATTTGGGGTGGAAAATTCACAATTAATAAGTACGCATGGATCCAAAAAATCCCATGATTACCACTCCAAGCGGTTGCGTCGCAAACCCATGATCTGCACGAACGCATAAACTGAAGTTGAAGAAGGTGCCGGCATAGAAAGTGTTTGTGAAAGTGCTCAGGCCATCTAGTTTTTGTTTTACCTGTGCTAAATTTAGGTTTGCTTGTGATCTAGTTTGCTTTTTAAACCACATTCAAACACTATATACTTTGCATATGTTATGAACATTTTTAGTTATAGTATTGCGAATGTTTCCAGTCACACCTTCATTGTCAAAGGTACGGCTCCACACCTTGCAAGCATTTCCGCTGAATTGTACACCCTTGGACGCACGGTTTCCTAGGTGCTACATACACAGTCGTGCCTGGGTAAAACACAAGTATCGTAGAAAATTGCGCTGACACGTTCACTCCGAGAATCATGGCCGCAAGGCCAAAAGGGGCACGAATTTGCATTCAGAATACGCACGGGTTTACATAGAGAAGAGCCACGGTTTCTTAGTCGCACCTGCAGTTGATCCACCAGAGTTGTGTATCTAGCTAACAAACGACGCAAAAGTTGAACGATTGTTTGTGCAACCGAGCCCTGCTGCAAGCGCCGCACTTCAGACAGTTTTCTTGTAGAGACCAGCAATTACAAGTGAGAGCAACTCCTTATCGGCCACGGCTTCCCTGAGGATTGTGAAGAGCACAACCGAGTCTATTGTCAACCTAGCTGCATTTGTCAAAGCAGATAACCCGGATATTGCCAAGCTTCCATCTTTGTGCAAGTAGTACGTGCCAGGCAAATCGACGGAACTAGAGAGTTCAACAAGCCTGATGCTGCCCTTTAGAGGAAAATATCCAAGCTTCATCCTGAGAGCATCGGTAACAACAGTAGGTATTTTCTGTACAAAAACAAATCATTGTAAGTTGTGCCATTGCATCAAGGGGAGTGACATGTGGAGATTGGCTTGTAGAAACAAAAAATGACTAACCAAACGGCCTTTCTGAACGTTGCTAAAATTTAGGCAGTGCACGAAGGCAATGACAGGGATGTCCTTAGCACTTAAAACAAGGTTGGTCACGCACACCATTTCAGTATATGAAAGTTTTATGCCTCGGGTGTAGACAGTCTTGTCTCTGTAGCTTCTCTGTGATATACTAAGATCTTGAAGAGCTGAACAATAAAATCATCTATAAGTCAGCATGTCTGAAGCAAAAAATGGTGGCTGCATGGTAAATCAATTTGTCAGAATGAATTGAAAAGTTAAATACGGTATACTTAGAAATATTGACTACAGGGTCACTATAAAGGATAAATCTCACACTACATGGTAAAAACAAATATTCAGTCAGACGATCTTCGCCGAGATTCGGATCACATTGTCTCTTGATAGGCGAGGGTAACATACCAACAATAGGTTTGGGAACGGCTTTGTGACTCCCTCGAGATTCATTCAACTGCATATCAATGTGAAAGAAGAAATCTTCGCCTTGCAATTCCAGTTTAATAATATCACCGTAACGCAGATCATAGTCGTGTACCATCTTTTCCCACCCAGGACCATGAAACTTGGACCTGTCAGCGCAGTTGGTAAACTTAATATTGTATGACAACTCCTCGTCAGTGCCAAACACAAGGTTCAAATCATCTTCTTCAAATCCATCATCTAAAGCTTCTTCTTTCCATAAAGAAATCAAAGAGAGGACCTGCTTCCGGTAGTAGCAAGGGGCATACTGGCAAATAAGAAGAAAAAATAAGTATATATGATTCATAGATCAAAACAACCATGCCAAAAAGTTACTAACAAGAATGATTATGTGTCAATATTTATATCTCTTATATTGCTCGATTAATATTATTCCTTATGTAAGAACGGTAGAAGCAAAGCACAAAACAAATGTTCTTGTTACCGATACCCAAAATTTACCAGGTACGACTTATAACAACGAGGCAAAGGGACAATCAAGAAAGAGCTGTCAACAGCGGATTCACGACCATGACAACCGAGGTTCCAGCAAACATCACAGTTCATCGCTGTCTGCGAATACAAAACAATATATAAGACTGAGATGCATCAGATCTGGAAAAAAAACTAAATAGATCTATGACAACATGTGTAACCATTTATGCCAAGAGACAATTAAAAGACTATGCATGAATGCATCAGTGTTAATTATGTACTCAATCTAATGAGAAAAGACAAAGTAATATATATCCTTTTGATGTTAGTGTTTATATAAAGAAAACTTCACACATCTACCACGAGTGGCAGAGACTGGCGAAAAACAACCAACTGCATTCCCTCAAGATTGTTCGCCCAAGTACTTAAAAAGGGGTAACATATGCAGGAATCCGACACACGCTAACTGAAAAACACTGTAAAAAGTGTGGAGATCTAAGTAAGACAGACGAACCGTAGACAAAAAGAGGTGAACGAGCTAAAGTGAAAGAACCAGATGTGAGGATAAAGCGGAAGAGCAAGTAACTCTGTTTACGAGAAACAGACAGGCTCGTATTTTTGGAGTAGTTATTGGAGAAATGGATGTCCTGATGAAACTAAAAAATGTATGTAATAAGAGAGAGGGAGAGGTAGAGAGGGAGATAGAGAGACGTGAGAGATAGAAGTAACGTCTACGAGTTCACACCATTACTTCCCTCTGTAAATGTCGCTTCGTCACGCCAAGTACTCCTCCCGGCGCAAGAAAAATACCAGAAAGAAAAAAAAGTGGTGAGTAGGTGGGGTCTTTCGTCACCCAGACAGACGTTTGGTGGAGTGGGACCATGTGAAAACTCCCTGCGAGGGTTGGGCCACTGACATGTGGGTCAGGTTGCCAACGGACCCACGGGCCAGTGCCAGAACGGCAGGGTGCCAAATGGCAGAGGATCCTCGTGTCCTACGCGGTGCCTTCTTCGTGTATCACCGCGTCCTTAGCTCTCTTTCCCCGTCTCTCCAAACCACCCCCAACCCCCTTGTATATTCACTGATACGACGAGTAAGACGGCGCCGCTTCTGCCCACAGCCGCTGTACCATGTCGACATCTAAGATCAGCAAAGAGATGAAGAATGAAGAGATGTACTTCCATGACATGGACTTTGATTTCTATGTAACAGACTTCCGCTTACATGAGCAGTTCTGATTTTGGTGTTTTGTTTTTGGGAATATTTGATTTGACCTCAAAAGGTACTTGTGTGCTTGTAGGAGAACCCTGATACAATCGTAGACCAAGATTTTCATGGTGAAGAGGAAGGTCTCCCTCTGTACTGCGTGCTCCACGACACCAAGCCTCTGAGGTGTGTGGCCTTTGAAGGAATTGACACAGGAAGGAGGTTCTACGGCTGTGCTGTCAAAGTTAGCCACTTTCGAAATCCCTGTTACTTCTTTGTTACATCAAGTTGGTTGCAAATAGGAGACATAGTTACAAACAAAACCTTTTTAGTTGGAACCATTATAAGAGGAATTTACAAACTAAATTTCAAGGTCGCGGTTTATTGTATCTATCTTACTAATTTTAAAAGTCATTGCCTATTATATCTAGCTCTCTACTAGGCTATTGTTTAACGTTAGCTAGTTTCTCGAGGAAAACATATTACTTGTACTAAGATAATTTCTAACTTAATGCATAGTTTCTAAATAGGATAGTTTTACTGGTGTTGGTTGTTCCCATTTGTTTCTTCGCCACGCGCAATTAATTGAGGCTCGTTAGAAGAAAGTTAGTGCAATTTTAAATCTCGTGTAGTACGTTAATAATCTCTGTTCACATTTGTTTCTTCCCTTTTTGTTTCCCTTGCAGAGAGGTGTGAACTGTGGAGTCGTCAAATGGGTTGATCAGCCTTGGCCTCTTATAATGCAGAGGTGCCTGCTCAAGCTTTGGCAGATGTTGCACAAGGGTAATGGCGAATGCCAGGAACAGAAAGAAGAGATGAGCAAGCTTAAAAAGGACGTCGAACAATTGAACCTTAAGCTCAAGAACCTTGAAAGGCAGAAGAAGCAACTCAACATCGATCATAAAGAGCTCAAGTCCATCCACGCGTGTCTCACGGGTGCTGTTCGGAATATCGAGGAGGAGAGAGATGAGACCAAGCTGGACAGAGATTTTCTGGAGCAGGAGGTGAATATGCTGAAGGGGAATAAGAAGAGGATGGAAACCGTCGTTTCTGATCTTGTTGAGAAAGGCTCTGCGAATAGGTATGAGCTTCTCATGATCAAGGAAATTCTTGAAGAATGGTTGTTAGGTATCCTGTTGATTGGACAACATTGGGAAAACTATTCGGCTGGTATAAATTTATGATTGGACATGGAACCGGGTGTTGGTGTTTTTTTTCCAACCTCGCATAGAGGCCGTGTAGTTGTAGTGTTCTAGATATGAATGCTGTATTGAAATATAAATGGAGATCCAAAAGACCCATGACATGCTGTTCCTCTCATATATATTAGATTGCAAACGTCGTTGGTTCATTCCAAGTGTCATACATTAGCTGCATGAGGCAGTTTCACTCTTGCTTCGCCTGATAAATATTTCTGTTCAAAGTAAAACAGGAAGCATGGATTTATACTAGCGAGATGCACGGGCGTGTACGCAGCAGGTCCACTGCGCGAAAGGCACGGATACTACGGAATTATGAAGCATGGTATTAGACGGAAAATAGGAACAGGAAGCAGCGTATTATGTAGGAACGTCCGTGATGTAAAATAGAAGCACAGATTTATATTAAGGATATGCACGATAATGAAGGGCAGCACATCGATAGATTCATTTGACAAAAATAGGCCATCCACCGTCTGACACACCTGCCATACAATAGTTCACAACTCCGATGAGGGGTAGCTACGTAGTACGTACTTTTTTTATTTTGCATGCTTTTGTATGGATGTAAGAATCTAAGCATGGGATGAAGTGGTGCTAATTTGGGATCACTAATCGCGGGCGTCTTGAAGTTAATAGGGATGGTTTTTTGCCAGGAACTTCGGTGATGTAAAACGAAAACCACGGGTGCGTACGCGGTAGGTCGACGGGTGTGCGTGTGCTGGAGGGAAACACGAAGGTTTGGATTTTTTGCCAGGAACTTCGGTGATGTAAAACGAAAACCACAGATGTACGCTAGGTAAACGTACGGGTGCGTACGCGGTAGGTCCACGGGTGTGGGTGTGCGTGTGCTGGAGGGAAGCACGAAAGTTAGGGGTTTTTGCCAGGAACTTCGGTGATGTAAAACGAAAACCACGGATGGACGCTAGGTAGACGCACGGGTGCGCACGCGGTGGGTCCACGGGTTTGGGTGTGTGTGTGCTGGAGGGAAACACGAAAGTTTGTGTTTTTTGCCAGGAACTTCGGTGATGTAAAACGAAAACTACGGATGTACGCTAGGTAGATGCACGGGTGCACACACGGTAGGTCCACGGGTGTTACTCTTGCGCAAGAAAAATTAGTTCTACAGCTGTTATTACAAAAAAAAATCTACTTCAGAAGTGCTACGAACACACATGTGTTTCAGGTTTGAAAAATAACAAAAATAAGAAAGAAAACAGGAACATTCAAAACTTCAAAGACCATGTTGATAAAAACTTAGTTTCCACACATTCCATTCAAACAAGATTCAGAACCTGCGACATTACATTTAACAACTAAAAAAGTAGAGGTAGCTGGTAGTTCACTAATACATATTGAT
This sequence comes from Elymus sibiricus, assembly GCA_039707655.1. Lineage (NCBI taxonomy): Eukaryota > Viridiplantae > Streptophyta > Magnoliopsida > Poales > Poaceae > Elymus > Elymus sibiricus. The sequence goes on along the minus strand of CM077663.1, from coordinate 400,206,421 downwards.
ACAATAGATAGATCATTGGACATAAAACAGATAAATTGCTGTCTATCAGAGCTTCAGCAGCACCAGCACCTTATGCATTTCCTCAAGCAGAACGACTCGCGCCCCCACGAACATCTTTGGAAGCTTCAGCAGCACCAGCATCGACAGTAGAGACACTGTCGGAAGAAGGGACAGGTCGAATGATTTGAGTCTTTGTAAGACCAAACCAATCAGGCTTGCAAGGCTTCAGTTCCACAACTTTGGTAGCCATCATAACTACATAATTGTTAGTGCTTGCACCTTGCTTGAAATTCTTTCCATGGACATCATTCACAGAGAACAGGTTGTCAAACTTGACAACAACCTCGTCTTTGATGAAATGGTCTGCTACCTTAAATGACCAATCCCCAAGATAGTCGTGAAGTGCATAAGCAACATAGAATGATGCTGGGAACAAGTTGCGTGACACTGAGAAGACAGCAACATTGTCAACCAGACCATAATGGAGGCCTAGCTGCTCCTTTGTGGAAATGGCAATCTCTAGGACCTACGGTGCTCGATCATACAACTACAAAAAAGAAAAAAAGAATGAAGAAATTAATAACTTGACAAATAGATAATCAACAAGACAACTAAACAAGCATTTTAAGCATGTAAACAAGAAAAAGGATGAACAAAAACACTAGTAATTAATAGTCTGTAGCTTTTAAACATATAAACAGTAAGAACGCTTTTACAAACTTCAATGGAAAAAAAATCAACTTACACGACAAGTGTCATCTTCAACTTCATCACAATCCACTCTGGGCCTTTTGACCTACGACAGAAGGATTAACATGTAAATAATAATATGAAATCATAACACAAAATAAACATAAGCATACTACTACAGTAATTATAGAGCAACTTTGTAACCTTAGAAACCTCTCCTTTTCTCTTTGATGATGCAGAAGCATATGTGTCCATCTACAAAAATTGAGAACCCAAAAAATCAGATACATAAGAATAAGAATGTCTATTTGATTGATAACTGTTCCAACAAACCAGATCTACAAAAAAAACTATCAGGAACTAAACGAATGCTTGCTCTAGTTGAAGGCATAACATCTACACAGGAAAACAGCAAAAAAAAGAAAGAGAAAAACCCTGAACAAATGGTTGCTTCAGCGTTTCAGTCAGAAAATCAAACAAGTGTACAGCAAATGAATAAGCACATGAAATTTATACGAGGAACCCTAAAGAATGAGGGCCACGCTAATCGCACAGAGAAAGGAAGATGGAACCACCGCAGACCTCAATGAAGTGCCTGAACAAAACAACCCAAGGAAGAATAAAAAGGGATCAGATCACGTCGAAATATCAGAGTTTTCGAGGAAGACGATGAGAGGAATGGAGGAGAGGAGAAACCGAGGAAAAAAGAAACAGTTCGAATGGCAAGGGACTCTATGACTGGGGTGGCGCCTATATAAATGTTTGGGAAACTAAACCGGCGGTAGTGTGGTAGTGGGGTAAGTTACACTCCAACTGGAAGTTTTTGTTTGGGAAACTGAACCGGCAGTAGTGTGGTAGTGGGGTAAGTTACACTCCAACTAGAAGTTTTTGTTTGGGAAACTGAACCGGCGGCTGTTTAAAAATATCTGTATGTACACTGCTGTTTGAAAATGTATCTGCTGTTTGGGAAACTTCCTCGATGTAAAAAATGAAAGCACGGGTCTATGCTAAAAATACGCACGGTTGTTTACACGGTAGATCCACGGGTGTGCGTGTGGTAGAGGGAAGCACGAAGCACGGTTTTTTGCCAGGAACTTCCCCGATGTAAAAAGGAAAGCGCGGATGTATGCTAAAAATACGCACGGTTGTTTATGCGTTACATCCACGGGTGTGCGTGTGCTAGAGGGAAACATGAAGCACGGTTTTTTGCCGGGAACTTCCCCGATGTAAAACGGAAAGCGCGGATGTATGGTAACAACACGCACGGGTCTGCACGCGTTAGATCCACGGGTGTGCGTGTGCTAGAGGGAAACACGATGCACGGTTTTTTGCCGGGAACTTCCCCGATGTAAAAAAGGGAAATCACAGATCTATGCTAAAAATATGCACGGTTGTTTACACGGTAGATCCACGGGTGTGCGTGTGGTAGAGGGAAGCACGATGCACGGTTTTTTGCCAGGAACTTCCCCGATGTAAAAAGGAAAGCGCGGATCTATGCTAAAAATACGCACGGTTGTTTACACGTTAGATCCACGGGTGTGCGTGTGTTAGAGGGAAACACGAAGCACAGTTTTTTACCGGGAACTTCCCCGATGTAAAACGGAAAGCGCGGATGTATGGTAACAACACGCACGGGTCTGCACGCGTTAGATCCACGGGTGTGCGTGTGCTAGAGGCAAACACGAAGCACGGTTTTTTGCCGGGAACTTCCGTGATGTAAAACGGAAAGCACGGATGTGTGGTAATTAGCAGCACAGTTTTTTGTAAACCAGATCCGTTGAAACAAAGAAAAAGACATGCTGCTACGGCAGAGGCCTTCGAAGGAAGTGACACATGAAGGAGGTTCTATGGCCGTGGTATGTTAGAGGGAAAACTTCATCTTCACCAGCATACTACTCTAGCATACTACTCCAGCATCCAGTAATGTACATCAGACTAAGCTTGTTTCGTACTTAAGCAGACTACTACATGATTCCAAAGCAAATCAACTACATCACAAGCACACTAGCGAAAGCAAAAGCAAACTAACAACTCGAAAGCAAATTAACTTGTAATCTAAGATGACTACGATCGAGCAATCCTGAAGATACTTCTTGGGGTGCATCAACTTCATCTTCACCAGTTCCTGGCGCGCTTCTTGGACTTCTCAAGCTTTGCATGGCGAAGTCCGTCTTGGGCGACGGTGAGGCGGCTCCATAACTCGTACATGGCATAAGCGTCCTTTGCCGCGTACTCGATGTGCTTCTCGGGCAGGGGCATCTTGTCCCAGAGCCTGTGATCTTGGTCGGTCATCTTGTACTTCATGTCGATGTAGTAGTCGTCGATGAGCATGCTGGAGACGTCGCCAAGCGAGTCCAAGTACTTGGTGCTTTCGGGCACCCTCCATTCCTTCTGGACGTCGACGAAGTGGCCGATCTCCAGGCCGACGCGGTCAAGCTTCTCGATGTCCTGGTTGATGGAGAAGCCAGCAAAAGTGTACCTTGTTTCTGCGAGGAAGTTGTCAAACGCCGTGCACTTGTCTTCGGAGGCGCTCAGCTGGAACAGCAGCACCGGCTGGGTCTTGCCGACGGAGAGCTGGACGAGGGCGGCCTTCTGCTTGTGGGCTGGCTCGTCGGTGTACTCGACATCAACACCGACGATCTTGTTGTGTTGGTACTTGACGTGCTGCTCGTAGTGGATGATCGTTTCCTCCACCTTCTTCAGGTCGTTGGTGTGGATGACGTGCAACTTGATGGTGCCGTGTGCCTCCACCTCCTTGAGTTCCCTGATGAAACCCATCGTCGGGAGCCCTGGAGAAGGATTCGTGGATTTCTCGTGGAGAGGGAAGAGTGAGAGGGGAAGTGATGGCAGCGCAATGGTGATCTATGTTGTTCTGGAGGACTGTAATTATGGGCGGGATGGCCGTAAGGGAGGAACCGCACGATCTCCCATGGTGATGCGGTCGTGGAGATCGTGGGTTCTTCTTCTTCTGTGATCGTGGGTTTTACTGATGCAACCGATGGGACCGTGGGTTTCGTCTGTGATCGTGTTTTTTTTTCTTTGATCAATATTTTTTGTTAACCACCATGCTATCCACAGGCATTTAGAGCATCTACAACCGGACCTTGCAAATCCGGTCCCTCAAACGTCCGCGGACGCGCCCGGGCGCGTCCGCGGACACTGACCGGTCACGCCTCAAATATAGCTCGTTGCATCCGGACATCTCATATTTCTTCCTCAAATCCATACAAAAGCATGCAACTAAATGAACCTACGTACTACGTTAAAAGCTATCTACTCTTCTTCGGAGATGTGGACGATCTCCGTCCCCTCTGGCGGATAGATGTGCGCACGGCGCAGGTCCGCCCCCCCCGGCGCCGTCGCTGCAGCCCCTTCCGGCGCCAGCGCTGCTGCCCCCTGCGCTGCGGCTTTCTCGGCCTCGATCTCGGCCTCCAGCTCGTCGAAGAGGGCGTCCACTTCCGCCTGCCTCTGCCGGATGAGCCGGCGGTTGGCCTCTACCTCGGCCTCATCCCGGATGGAATCCAGGATGGCCTGCTGCTCCGCCATTTCGTCCGATTGGGCGATGACAAACTCCGTGTCCGCCTCCGCCATGGTCAAGCCGGGAGCCTCCTGCTCCGGCTCCTCCTCCTCCTCCAGTGCCTCCGGATAATCCTCCTCCGGCAGCTCCTCCTCCTCCACCTCCTCCTCCGTCTCCGGCGAGTCCGGAGTGAGACCCACAGCGATGCGGCGTCAGCTGAGCGTAGGTGGTGATGAGCCGGTGGACCATCCTGACGGGGAGGGAGCAGCGAGAGGAGACGGAAGGGCTCGGCTGGCGGCGGAGAGAGGGAGGAGGCGGATGTGTTAGGGCTGGGGGGCGCCGGACGGTTAAATAGCCGGCCCCGACCTCGGGCGGGGAGGATGAGTGGCGCCACGCGGCGCCACACGGCGTTCACACCGCGGCAACGGTCGAGGCGCCCGTCGGACCTTCGGGTTTCCCGGCGAGTCCGTGTGGGGCCACGCCGTCAATATTTTAGCTAATTTAACAGCATCAATCAATAAACAAGGAAACAAACTTAAAATTAAGAAAAACCCAAAATAAATAAATTTTAAAAATCAGAAGAAGGAATTATTTTAAAAAATAAAACACAAAAAGATAAAGTTGTAAACACAGAAAAGATAAAAAAATATAGGGCAGTATCAAGAACCATTGCGAATCACGAATGTATGCACGGAACATGCATGGGTGTTTACGCGGTAGGTCCACGGGTGTGCGTGTGGTAGAGGAAAACACGAAGCACGGTTTTTTGCCAGAAACTTCCCCGATGTAAAAAGGAAAGCATGGATCTATCCTAAAAATACGCACGGGTGTTTGCGCGGTAGATCCACGGGTGTGCGTGTGGTAGAGGGAAACACGAAGCATGGTTTTTTGCCAGGAACTTCCCCGATGTAAACAGGAAAGCACGGATCTATCCTAAAAATATGCACGGGTGTTTGCGCGGTAGATCCACGGGTGTGCGTGTGGTAGAGGGAAACACGAAGCACGATTTTTTGCCAGGAACTTCCCCGATGTAAAAAAGGAAAGCACGCTTGTATGCTAACAATAAGCACGGGTGTTTCCGCAATAAATCCACGGTTGTGCGTGTGCTAGAGGGAAACACGAAGCACGGTTTTTTGCCGGTAACTTCCCCGATGTGAAAAGGAAAGCACGCTTGTATGCTAACAATAAGCACGGGTGTTTCCGCGATAGATCCACGGGTGTGCGTGTGCTAGAGGGAAACACGAAGCACGGTTTTTTGCCGGTAACTTCCCCGATGTGAAAAGGAAAGCACGGATCTATGCTAAAAATATGCACGGTTGTTTGCGCGGTAGATCCACGGGTGTGCGTGTGGAAGAGGGAAACACGATGCATGGTTTTTTGCCGGGAACTTCCCCGATGTAAAAAGGAAAGCACGGTTGTATGCTAACAACACGCACGGTTGTTTGCGCGGTAGATCCGGGGGTGTGCGTGTGGTAGAGGGAAACACGAAGCACGGTTTTTTGCCAGGAACTTCCCCGATGTAAAAAGATACACAAAAAGGCCTTCGAAGGAAGTGACACATGAATAACTGTACACATGAATAACCTATGTCATTCATTCATCATGCGCTATTAGAATGTATACTAGGAAAAGCACGGATGTGTGGGAGAATCTGCACTGTTGCTACTGGAGCAAACGCACACTACTAGCTAGATTCTAGTGTGTGGTTCATGGAATGCACAATTTTCGGCATTTCGAGATGACTGGAGACGATGAAAATATTGTAGCCAACAGCATAAAGATACACAAAAAGATTTATTTAAGAAGTTGTGAGCACCGTCATAGGTGCACAGACGGTCCAAAAAGGTACAAGCATACAGACGGTGCAAAATATACAAGCATCGTTTGATCACGTCTAGACTACAAAAGGGTGCGACAACATCTACCACCAGCATTGTATTCAGCACTCACAAGTGAATGGTTCCGTCAAATCCAGGTACTCGATGCATGCCATATCTAAGTCCAAGTACCTGTGGCCGCAACTCGATGACAATATAAGGCCAGCAAGCCTAGAAGCCTTGTTGTACCACTGAAGCACCTCTTGTTGGTGTTAGTAAAAACCTTTTGTGAAGTCTACGGCGATGCAAAACTTAAGCTTGATGGTCTCCAACACCGTTGCATTGAGAATAAAGAATCTGGCAAATGCAATGCTATTGTCACATGGTTCATAGTCTTCCAGCGTTACCGTCTTCAGGCGAATGCCATGGTGCTTGAGAAACAGCTGGTGCTCATCATGCGACTCATTCATATAACTTTTTTCATTGCAGCCTCCTGCCTAAAATATACAAGATTGAAAATGCTTAAGGTTGAGGCAGCAAATGAACGATTAATTCTATAACATCCCTCATAAAAAGTTTCTCCCTCTCAGATCTTTGTGTAGACGCAGACATGCAGGTGTATCAAACACTATAAAACATGTCTAGATACAGGTGCAACTATATAGTTCTAAAGCAATTATAAAGACAAGCATTTTCACACGGATGAACTAGTACACTATAAAACATGTCTAGATACAGGTGCAACTATATAGTTCTGAAGCAATTATAAAGACAAGCATTTTCACACGGATGAACTAGTACACTATGCATGCTATGGACTTTCAAATGCCACGTGTGAAAAATCATCACCTCGATGAACAAGTTCTCCAAGCTTCGAAAGCATTGCATCAAGCGAACGACCTTGTCCACATTATAATCCATGCTGACAAACAACGTCTTGACAGGTTGCAACACTGTTGATATGCTGACCGTCGGCAAACACTTTAGGGAGCACATATCATAATATTAATGGAATAAAGGTTGGATTAGTTAGAACTTGTTTACTCGAACAAACAGTCAGTATTTTCGAAAAGTAAGTACCTGAATAACTGTATGCTGACGTACATTGATGGAATCAGCAAAACCATCAGAAAATTTGCCCAAGGTCTCCAATTTAGGTGTAGATATGATTGTTATCTCCAGGTCAATGCTACGATTATCGTGAATCAACCGTTGAAGTGAGGGCGCATCCTCTATAATGAGTTTCCCAGCGTGATGACGGATACCAATGCTTACAAGGCTAGATGAGTTTATTATGAGGGAATGGTCATGGAAAGCCATCCGGACAGACCGAACATGCAGTAGGCACTGGAGTGCAGGACAACAACTTTGGATTATGCTTTGCAACGAGACGTCTGATATAACAACATCAACAAGGGAAAGTCTCTTCACCAGTGGTAGTTCAAGCATTGATACTAAACTGTCTAGTATTTCACAGAGAGCTAAGGTGACGGTGTGGAGAGAGGACGAAAACCGAAAGATCGACGAAGGTGCTGAGGGCGTATATGAAGGGCATGTGAATGGTAGTATGGCATCTTGACTCATAATTTGTGGGAGCATGTAGTAGAACTCAAGCACCTCGATATTGTCGAGTTTACGGGATCGGAGCCAGGCGGCGACGGCAGAGCGCCTGCATTGGAGGTAGCACGCCGGTATGCAGAGGCGATGAACTGCGCCCTCATGACCGGAAAGGACGGCTTCCGGGAGGCTCACACCATCACCGACAGGTTCTCCACTTTCTCCACTATTAAAAGTTCCGGAGTATCTTACGCGGAGGAGCTCCCCCGTTGAGATTTTCATGCCGACAATATCCCAATGAACTTTATCTAGGGGTTTAAGAAGACGACCGGCAGGGATCTCACGACAGTCTAGATTGAGACGGGCCTTGCACCATAGGGGTCGCCAGCAATTTGCGAGGACTTGGGTGCGAGCACCGTCCTTGGTGGGGAGACGGGAGACAATCTCACCTACGACGGCGTCCGGGAGGCCGCTGATGATGTCCGGACCTGACTCCACTTCGCGGTGAATATGGAGAGGCCGCTGATGATGTTCGAGCACCGTCCTGGATTGCAGCTCGGATCCAGGGGGCGGGCAATCACCGCTTCTCGCCCGTTTGACCGCCACCGAATCCCCGGAGGACAGCCTTGACATCTTGGTGTTACGGGCAGTGGACTCCATCTCCACATGCACATCCATTTGCCGGGGTATCCCGCCGCATCCAAGAAACGCCGTGCGCGGTGAAAGAAGGGAACTGAGGTCCGGTGCTGGTGCCACAAACAATACCTATCCTTGTGTCTATGAAATGTGCATTGTACACCAAAAAGGCATGTGGCAGTTGCAAGACAACTATTAGTTCCAGAAACGAGTTTACATAAAGAGGCACGGACGGGCCGTCAATACAAGCACGGTAGTACATAAATCAGATGCACCGCTATGCCTATATACATGTCAATGTTTTCACAGGTCCCAGCCGAACAATATTGCCAATGTTTTCCGCTTACACGTTCACTATTAGAGGCGCGCTCGTCCGGTCGTAGAGGCACGTATATACATGCAGAAAACGCACGTACCGTGACTCTGTGTTCAAAATGTTTTCAGTCGCTCCGCCTGTTCAAAAAAAGTGCCACAACATAACTGTTAGAGGTGCAGCGCCGTCAGGACAAAATAAGCATAGTTTCACATGCACGACAATGAGTTCAGACGCTAATTATCAGAGGCCACGAGAGGAACCGTTTTACATGCAGGGAACGCACGGCTGTGCCCTGATACCGCAAAGGCTGTCTGTCACCCAAGGCAGTTGTGCTGAGTGCAGGGACATGAGGTCACGCAAGGCGCTCGTTATCTGCATTGCAAAATGTTGCAGGTGGCACATTCATTGCTGTAGAGACGGCCATGAGATCATGAGGGACATGGTTCTACATGCCGGTAACACAATGCCGTGACTATGTGTTCGGCCCTCATCTAGGTCGAGAGCAAACGTTCATCCCGTCGTTTCCACGGGACTAGAGACTCTTTAAAACGTCGAGAGAAAACGACAGAAATAGGATTGATTTTAGGACATGTGAACTGCTTCGTCGAGTACAACAAACAACCTTACAAGCACAAAAACAAACAACCTTACAGACGATGCAAAAATTACAAAGGTTTTTCGATCATGTCTAAATCTCTAAGCTTCGTAAGCTTCCCCACAGAAGGCGCTACAACATGTAACTCTGTAAGCTTCCCCGCAGAGAGCTGTTCTCAGCATTCACAGCTGAATGGATTCGTCAACTCCAGGTATTCAACACGTTTGTTTGTTAAATCCAGGCTGGTATGTTCGCAACTTGATGATAATATAAGGCGAGCGCATTTAGAAGCCCTCTTGTGCCACTGAAGCACCTTCTGTTGTTGTGCATAAAAATATAACTTGGTTGCTGGGGACGGCAAGTCTGGGGGGTAGCGAAACTTAATCTTGATGGTCTCCAACTCGCTAGCATTCAGAATAAAGAACGTCGCAAATTCAATGTGTTCCTGACAGCTTTCGTAATCTTCCAGTGTTACTGTCTTCAGACGAATGGGATGGTCTTTGACAAATAGGTGGAACTTACGGCGCCAATATGTTCGTTTACCACGAGAACGATTAAATCCTCCCTAAAACATGCGAGTAGGTTGAAAATACTTAACATCAGTGGAGACAGCAAAAGAACGATTAATTATATTATGTCCATCCCCAAAAGCTTGTCATATATTTGTCTAGATCCGGATGTATCTATCAGTGATGCTTTTGTAGACACGGGTGTACCAATCCAGACAAATGTATGACTAGATTTTTGAGACGGAGGTATGAGTGGTACACTATGAAATGTTTGTGACAACCATTACCTCAACAAACAAGTTCTCCAGGTTTGGAAAGAGTTCCAACAATTGAAAAGCAAGGTCAACTTTATAACGCTGCAATATAAAAAAAGTCTTGACGGATTGCCGTATTTTTTTAGCCCGACAGCCATCGAACCCTTCAGGAAACATAGAACAAAGTTAATAAAATAAAAGGTTGGATGACATCAAACTCGTTTCCTCCAACGAAACAAGGTGAAGGTATTATGGAAATTCAGTACCTCGAGAGACTCGGAGTCACCCGCATTAATGAATTCACCCAATGTCTCCAATTTAGGTGCAGAGACATTGGTTAACTGCAGGCGTCTGCTATCCAAATCATAAATCAGCCGTTGAAGTGCAGGGGCATCCTGGATAATGAGTTCAAATTTCCCACAGAGGATGCCAATGCTTACAAGCTTAGCTGAGTTTATTCTGATGCAATGGTTTTTTTCATTCAAAACAAGCAGCAGGCACTCGAGTGAAGGACAACTAGAGTGGATTATGCTGTCCAGAGAGGCGTCTGATATATCAACCAGCACAAGGGAAAGCCTCTTGAGCAGCGGTAGTTCAAGCATCTGGACATAGTTGTCAGCTATCTGGCAAAGAGCGAATGTGACGGTGTGCAAAGAAGAGGAAAACCGGAAGATGGACATCAGTGGTGGAGGCGTAGGTGAAGGACATGCATCTAGTAATGTGACCTCGTCATTCACGAATTGCGGGATCAAGTAGTAGAACTCAAGCACCTGAATAATATTGTCGAGTTTTGGCGATCGAATCCAGGCGTCGACGGTAGATGGTCTGCACTGGAGGTAGCACGCCGGGATGCATAACCGGCGAACTGCGCCCTCATGACCGGACAGGATGACTTCAGGAAGGCTCAAATCATCAGCTACAGGTTCTCCACTAACCCAAGTTCCGGAGTGACTTTTGCGGACGAGCTCCTTGCTGTAGAGGGAGATACTAGAGGTGGTCTCTGTATGAACTGTTTCTAGATGGTTAAAAAGACGAGCAGCAGGGATCTCACGGCAGTCGAGATTCAGAGGAGCGGTGCGCCATAGGGGGCGCCACCGCGATGCGAGAACTTGCGTGCGGACGGCATCCTTGGTGGGGAGACGGGAGACGATCTCACCTAGGACAGCGTCCGGGAGGCTGATAATGATGTCCGGACCAGATTCCTCTCCGTGTTCGTCCGGTCGAGGGGGGCGACCATCGCCGCCTCTTGCACCTTCGACCACCACCGCACACCCAGAGCACGGCGTCGCCGGTGGAGCGAGCCTCGCCATCTTGGTGCTAGGGGCAGCGCACATCTCCATCTCCATTGCCGGGGTACGACAGCGATGTGTACGGTGGATCTGGAAAGACGGTTAGGTCTTCACTGCCTCTATGTCTATGACGCGTAACCCATCTGTTGGCCCTACATGTCATAAACCCTAAGGCACAACAATCTTTTTTTTTCTTTACAAGTATTGGCATGAGTTCATTCCAAAAAAATCACGGAACATTAAAAATGAGAGGCAATGTTATGAACGTGCATCGTGCCTCCCTGTACGCTTTAAGATTAAAGCAGGAGCACGGGTGTTGATGCAGCAAAACCACGGTCCTGCCTCTGGGCTACAAAATGTTATGTTTGACACGTCCGCTTGTAGAGGCACAGCCGTGACACTAGTGGAGGCACTCCATGTAAAACATCACAGGAGTAGGGCGTCCGGCCATTAGAGGCACGTGTATACATGCATAAAATGCACGTCCGTGACTCTATGTTCAAAATGTCTTCGGTTGCTCCGCCTGTTCAAAAAGAGTGCCAAAACATAATTGTCAGAGGTACAACGCCGTCAGGACAAAAGAGGCATAGCTTCACATGCACGGCCACATGTTCAGACGTTAATTATCCGAGGCACGGCCATGTATTCAGTGTAGGAACCACGGCCGCGAGATCATGAAAAGTACGCTTTAAGATTAAAGCAGGAGCACGGGTGTTGATGCAGCAAAACCACGGTCCTGCCTCTGGGCTATAAAATGTTATGTCTGACACGTCCGCTTGTAGAGGCACAGCCGTGACTCTAGTGGAGGCACTCCATGTGAAACATTCACAGGAGTAGGGTGTCCGGTCATTAGAGGCACGTGTATACATGCATAAAATGCACGGCCGTGACACTGTGTTCAGAATGTCTTCGGTCGGTCCGCCTGTTCAAGAAGAGTGCCGAAACATAATTGTCAGAGGTGCAACGCCGTCAGGACAAAAGAGGCACAGGTGTGACATGCACGTCCACGTGTTCAGACGTTAATTATCAGATGGCGCAGCCGCACCACGGGGTAAATATAGAAGTAAATCTATTGGTCTTGTATGTCGCTTCTATGGTACCATAAAACAGAACTTACAAGTCTTTTTTTATTACAACGCCATAAGAAAAATAAATCGTGCTGTCTCTTTCTCTCCTACAAGAGACTTTACTACAACGGATGGTACTGTTTTTTAAATATTCAGAGATCCATTCTTCTTTCTCCAAATCTGCGCATACTTTCCATACTTCCTCGCCGTTCTCCTATTAAAAAATAATAAACGGCAAAAAACAAAAATTACAATAATCCGTCATGGGCATATTTCTTGAAGTCGTAGCAATACTCTACGGTGCTAGATACTGTACATTATATTATTTCTCTTCAGGCTCTCTTTTTACATTTTAATTCTTCACTCATATTGTTCGCCGGTACAAAATAGTCTCCATTCCGTTCTTTCTCTTCTCAAGGTAGGCTGCGCACATTCTGCTCCTTGAACCAAGTCTGCTTGCGGACATTTTGTGTGTCTTCCTTGTGTGATACTAGATTCTGGTGTGGTTGGAGGACTTTGCTTTCGATGCTCTGTTGTCAGTGCGGTTGTTGGCGTTGACAGTGGGGTTGTTGGCGTTGATGCTGATGTTAACCGTCTTGGTCCTGGGCTTGGAGTGCATTCTCCTCCTCCGTTTGATATTCACGATGCAGTCGTTGGTGTTGTCGGCCATTTCATTGACCTTGCCTTCTTCTCCTCTCGTGCTTTCCTCTTCTCCTCTTGAATCCTCATTTTTTCAATCACTTCCGGGTTAGTCGGACAATGCGTTTTCGTATGACCTTTTGTACTGCAACGTCCGCAAATGGGTTTGCTTTTTTTTACTTTCTTCTCAGAACCAGCTTTGATTCGGTCTCCTTTTTCGTTCCCTTCAAGCCACTCATGGGAGGGTTTTTGAGACTTGCGTCACATGGATTTTTGCCCGTGTTTGTTTCATCTGCGAGTGCAGTCATGACTTTTATTTTCATTTCTTGCATACACTCCAGTAGCACATTGTATGCTTTGTCCTTCCTGCAAGCATGTGAACATATATCGTACAACTCTGCGTACGCGAGACCAAATCTCATAGTTTCATCTTCTTGTGCGGTCATGCTGTTACCTTGACCTGTAGCCAGTAGTCTCAAGCTATCTGACCAATTCCTGGTCCATATGGGGATGATAAAAGACTTTGGAAGGTGTTCAACCATACCTGTCTGGTCCATAACCTTAAGTACATGGCAGCACTGAATGACATCCCAAGTCATCTTCTTGCAGCTGCACGTGTATATTACCTTATGCTCATCCACATCTACCCTGAATTCAGACCTATCAAATTCCTCACCTGGGTACGGTTTCCTGTCTTTTTCTTTCGATGGGATCCTTTTTAAAAGGTATTGCCTACCTTTTGCCAGGTCGTGGCACTTATAGTATGTGCGGTTGCGCAGCTCTAGCTGAAATTTCCTGAAAATTTCATTAGTGTATATTTCGCTTGCTTCTGTTTCAACTGGAAAACCTGTCTCTCGTGATGGTATCTTCTCTTCTGTTCGGTGCCTTTTCTTGTCAAGCGTGGCAAGGCAATTTTGCTGAATGATGTTATACGCACCGACAAACCTCGTTATGGTATCCTTGTGGTTCACATAATTTTTCCACATTGAGTTTGTGCTCTCACTACGTGTGGTTGTTGATGAGAATGGATAAAAGCAGTCCTTGAAGTAGGCTGGCACCCAGAATGTACGTAGTTCCCACAACGTAGTCAGATGCGTGTTTCCTTCTGCATTGTATTTTGAAATCGCTCTTTTCCATGAACCTTCAAACTCATCTGGATTTAGTGAGTTTTTGATTATTAGAAATAACTCATCAGACATCCCTGGGTGTTGCGCAAACACTGTTGCGTTGTTCTCCTTCATGTTCTTCCGTATATGCCACAAGCAGAACCTGTGCCTGGTCCTCGGAAGTACTTGCTCTATTGCCGCCTTCATCGCCTTGTCCTGGTCTGTTATTATGTACTTCGGTTCCTTTCCTCCCATTGCCTCGAAAAATGTACTTAGGAGCCATTTGAATGACCCTATGGTCTCATCCTTTAAAAGGCCTATTCCAAACAGGACGGTTGACCCATGGTTGTCAACCCCTATGATTGGTGCAAATGGTAAGCCATAGATATTCGTGGAAAACATTGTGTCAAAAGACACGAAATCTCCGTACAGGCCGTAATTCATCTTGCACAAGGAGTCTGTCCAGAATAGGCTTCGCACCACGTTGTTTCCATCGGACTCTTCCACATGGTGAAACCCTGCCCTCTTCCTCTGCATTTCCGCAAAGAGCTTCATGGTGTCCTCGATATCTGTGTTCCTTTCTCCAGCCCTGTCCCGGCATGCAATGTTGCTTATGTCAATCGTGTCGAACATAATTTCTCGCCTCGGTTTACCCATAGCAGTGAAGATCTGCATGACTTTCCTTGGCTCTAGCCTTGCCTTCTGCAGGACTTGGATAAAAAAATTCTCCTCGGGTCTCATGTTCTTATAGCACCTCATAAATTTCAGTATCCAGTCAGACGGGTGTAGCACGTGGTTGTGCTCTAGGCGTACATTCCTCAAGTACCATATTCCTCTCTCTGTATCTCTCTTTGTTGTTATCTCAACGGGACAGCCTGTCCTAATCAAGCAATTGCTCCTTCTGTGCTTCACAAGTCTCTCGGTTGTTTTATTCGCACCTTCCTTTGTGCACCGGAACACTTGCTTGTCAATCTGATGCTCGGGACCTGCTCTTCTAGTGGTTGATCGCTTCACCGAAAAACCAACCTTTCTGGCATATGTGCAGAAGAAAAAGAAGGCATCGTCCCTTGTTTTGAAATGTAAGCCATCCTCTGGTTCACGTGCCTGCGTCACTTCCTCAATCGACGGGAATGCGCTTCCTTTGAACATTTCGTCCATATCTTTCTCTTCTTGCGTTGCCTTCCCCATATCAATGCTATCTAATGTGTCTCCGTTGGGGTCATCGTTGTCACTTGAGATATCATTACTTTCATGACCAGGCGTTAGCTCGTTTCTGATAGAGATGCTGCAGCTCGTTTGCTTGTCGGATGCGAGGGCGCCATCACTGCTTGAGGTCCAGTCCATCACTACTTCTCGAATGTTGTTGCCTCCTTCTCTCCCGTCATCTTCACGAATGTTGTTCTCTGTTCCTCCGGTACACGTAAACCCAAGGACCTGCGCTGCTTCCACCACAACATTTGTGCTGTCACCATAGCCGGCTCTGTATACCACTTGCTTCTCTGCAGGTTGTTTGCCCTTAACTGTGGTTAAAGGAATCTTGCAGTTATTTGACTCATCTGTCATGCTCTCTGTCAAGTCCTGCACATGAAGGTTGCAACAAAATTAGATATCAGAGGCACCTGAGACGTATGCATCTTATTTTCTCGTATAGAAAGTTTTAAAACAGATGTTTGTATGGTCCATCATTTGTTCCACTCCGTTGTTGGAGACCAGGATTTAGCTGTAGGTTTTTGACAGGAACATCCGTAATGTAAACCACAAGCACGGATTTATACCAGGTAAGATGCACGGGTGTGTACGCACCAAATCCACGTGGGTAGGTGTGCCGAAGGCACGGCCATGCTTTTGTTTGCACTTTACAATCAGAGAGGCACGGCCGTGCTTCTGCTTGCAATCTACAATCAGAGAGGCACGAATTTATACCAGGTAAGATGCATGGGTGTGTACGCACCAAATCCACATGGGTGGGTGAGCCGAAGGCACGGCCGTGCTATTGTTTGCACTTTACAATTAGAGAGGCACGGTCGTGCTTCTGCTTGCACTCTACAATCAGAGAGGCACGGATTTATACCAGGTAAGATGCACGGGTGTGTACGCACCAAATCCACGTGGGTGGGTGAGCCGAAGGCATGGCCATGCTATTGTTTGCACTTTATAATCAGAGAGGCACGGCCGTGCTTCTGCTTGCACTCTACAATCAGAGAGGCACGGATTTATACCAGGTAAGATGCATGGGTGTGTACGAACCAAATCCACATGGGTGAGTGTGCCGAAAGCATGGCCGTGCTTTTGTTTGCACTTTACAATCAGAGAGGCACGGCCGTGCTTCTGCTTGCACTCTACAATCAGAGAGGCACGGATTTATATGCACAGGTGTGTACGCACCAAATCCACGTGGGTGGGTGTGCCGAAGGCACGGCCGTGCTTTTGTTTGCACTTTACAATCAGAGAGGCACGGCCGTGCTTCTGCTTGCACTCTACATTCTAAAGTAGGTTTAGAAACAGAGAACATAGTTGTGTCGTCACCTTTCTTTCCTCCTGCCTCTCCTGCTCAGCACATCTTGGCGACATCCTCCGTGCATTGGAGATTTCGTTGACAATCCTGAATGCCATCGGAGATCCCCTGGAAAGACCTCTCATGCTGAACGCCAATGGCGATCCTTTCAAAGGACCTTGCCTCGTCATCTTTAAATTTTCACCAGTATATCCAATCCGTTGGAGCCTTTGTTCCTGAAGTGGACTGGCCTGATCCTTGTTTCTTTGCTCGCAGGCCTATGGCACGTGAAAAGACAAAGAAATTTTCACGATTAAATTAAAATAACACAACTGTTTGACATATTTTTCAGTTGTTCGACGTTGCTATCACCTCTGCTATCTTCTGGTGATGCAGATCAGTAAAGGTTCTTCCTCCAATTACTGGGATATTGCTTCTGTCAATCATGCTTGATGATTCATCATTTGTGCTTTTATTGGCAACATTCAATGTGCCGACATCAACGATTCTTCTGTTACCATGTACCTCTTCACCAGGACCATCAGAAAACACTACTCCATCGGAACGACTGCTCTGCACGACCTTGAGTTTTTGAA
Organism: Elymus sibiricus; assembly: GCA_039707655.1. Taxonomy (NCBI): domain Eukaryota; kingdom Viridiplantae; phylum Streptophyta; class Magnoliopsida; order Poales; family Poaceae; genus Elymus; species Elymus sibiricus. The sequence continues at coordinate 400,189,339 of CM077663.1, read as the reverse complement.
GCACATCGTCATTAGATGCACATGTGTGTATTATGAAGCATTAGCAATTTAACAAATAAAACATATGAAATGTTCTTGTGTGTCCAGATTTGTAAAACAAGGCTGAGTTTTCAAGTTTTTTATCATTACCTGGAGCGACTCGTTGGTACGGTTTCTGTGTTGCAACTTTGGATTACAGGCCGAAGTCGGGGACATTGCAGCAAAATTTACTCTGTTGCTTAGAATGCTCCTTTTAGCATGTGTCTGCTGCACATCTTGTTCCTGGCTGGGACGCTTACCGAGCACTTGTTTCTCGACCTTGACTACATTTACCCCAGCCCGCCTGGCATGTGCGTGCGGAACGTCATCTGCACTCTTTTTTTTGTTCTCCACTTGCAGCAGTTTCTTTTTCTTCCATCTATCAATCTTTAACTGCGGAGCACATAGATGGAACAGTGACGCGTTACAACACTCAACCAAGAAATATTCATGATTTTTTCTATCTGTTATTGATGCCCATGGGCCTAAACATTACATTATTCAATGGTGTTGACACGTTACGCCTTGAGAGTATATAATGCAGAGAAAGAAAGACAAGATAGCATCCAAAACCTAAGGTTCAATTGATTTCTCCGCAAATGACTCTAGTGTGATTCACTTGTTGCTGTTACCTTCTTTTCATATGCCTTTGTGATATCATTCAGAGATACGCCAGCCTTGCTGCCCTGATCAGCTGGTGCGATCCTGAACATCTGCAGGAAAAAAAAGTTATACAAACAGCTAAAAACTGTTATACAGTGCTGTTTGAATACGCTCGTTTTTTTAGCTGACATCTAAATAACTTATGTTTACTACAATAGAATTGGCATGTATTTTTAGTTAATTAGAATTGATGTATAGAATATTTTTTTTTTCACATACTACACGGGATCCCAAACGCAAGTAAGATCCTTGTGCTAATCTGGCATAATATAACAATAGATCTCCATGAAATATGGTCAAAAAAACATCCTGTTTCTGCAAAGTATCAATGCTCAAAAGCCAACACAGAACAGAGCACTTTTATTCCTCACGCACCACAACGCTAGGGAAATTAACAACCGTAACACAACAATTATGGCCTGGAACTTCTTTCTGCACCCCCGTGAAGACCAACTAAGGCAGTTGGATCGTAGATTATATAAGAAGGGATCCAATTCGAATTATGGCACACGCTACCTACTGCTACGAGCAAACTGAAACCATGCTTAAAAAAATAAGGATACAGAAAACTAACGAGAACATCGAAGACGCATGACCAAAACATAAATATATTGCGGTGACCGTACCAGTTCATCAGGAAGGATTAAAAACGCCGAGCGGCAAAAATTCAATCTACCTCGTGCGTTAGGAAACATCACGGGATGACTTGATCATTATTTAGCTAACCTTTGTTTGCTGAATCTTATTCCTAGAGCGTTCGGACCCGGATCCACTTCAATTTTGTGTGCGATCTACTTTCCTGATCAAGGCAACTCTCAAATCTCCATGGCTGATTTTGAATTTGAACGAGAGACAGGAAAAGGGAGAGAGACGCGAACAAATAAAGAGAGCGTCCTTCTCTCTTTCCGTGAAGGAAAAGTCTGGAGCTGGACCTGAGCCGTCGTACTAACACATGGGCTCTCCAAAGGTTTCTTTGACAGACTAGTGGGGTCACTTTTCGGGCAACAACAGGGAAAGTCCTAGATGCAGTCGAGCCGTACTGACATGCGGGCTCTACAATGGTTGCTCTTACTAACCAGTGGGGTCGGCCGTCAATGAATTCCAGATCTCAGATCGTTCACTCCCCATCTGGCGTCGTTGAAAACAATTTGGGGGCGGATATCCTAGCTCTCCCGAGGAATTCCTGCTGATTTGTCATATAATTTCTCTCTACTCATCCCTCTTCCCCTGAGAAATCATCCATCCTCTTCCTCCACGCCGTGCGCCTCCCGTTGAGGTAACACATTACACCTTGTACCTGCTACTTTCTTCCTCCTCGCAGCGCTTCACATGTTGTTTCAATTTTTGAACGAAAAAATTTCGGCAAGACCAGTTAAATTCACGTTGGATGAGGAACGCAACACGAGAGAGATGGGGCACGAATTAAATTTATCGAAATATTTTTCGAAATCCCAGGGTTCAGGGTCGCTGGTCGGGGAGTCGCGGAATTGCTTCACAGGAAAACATTGATGGGCGTTACTTACAGTTCCGACCGAGGTTTCACTCGACTGACCCATAGTTCTAACCTGTCAGCTGTATGCTGAATTTAATTTCGATCCTGCTATTCATAGTGTTAGGAACACCTTTGATCCTTGTAATAGTCAGAGAGGTCAATGAATATATGTATCCACGTCTACAAGTTGACATGCGTAGTACTTACGCTAGATAACTCAGAGTTAACATCTTTCTCAATTAATTGAGATGTCAATGATAATGTCACAGCAACTGTTAACATCTGTCCTAGCTAGTTGAGGTAGTAATCATCATGTCCCGTGGCCTATTATGTAGCAATGGATGGGATGGACTCCACTCCACAGCTCTCAGAGACCCAGTCTCAGTCTGTGGATGGCACAGAGCTCGTGACACAAGATTTCATGGTCCCTGACCAACTAGAAAAGGAAAGGATAAGGACCGAGTCCAAACATACAGCGCACGAAAAGCTCGTTCAGGAGTACAGAAGGAAGAAGCAAATATCAGGCTCACAGTAGGTTCTTTTTTCCAGTGATTCCCATGTGTGTTGTTGCATTTGCTTTTCAAAAATGAGTAATTCTCATCTCATATGTGTTTCTTATTCGCAAGACATTTATATTGAAGATTCAATACATTTTTTCAAATTCAATTCTCAATTTTGTTCGCAGAGCAGTTAGAATGGCCGAGTATGAAGAAGATTTCAGTACAAAACTGAGCCTTAAGAAGTTCATATATGTTTGTGACAAGCTGACAGACGACCAGAAGCAACTTGTCAGAGACATTGGTTTTGGCAACCTACTGGACTTGGCCTGCCAAGAGCTCCCGAGGTGCTTCATTCGATGGCTTGTCCGTTACTTTGACAGCAGCTCCAGTTCTTTCATATTGCCTAGTGGATTCACATTCCTTATCTCTTACACCGTGCACCGCATATTGGGAATTCCACTGGGAGGCAAAATGATTACTAAAACGTGCTCACAAGCTTTCAGATGTCAGGTTAAGTCTGAGACAAATTGTGCGGCACAGACTCCAAGCATCAGAGAACAGATTTATCTCATGACCCCGGAACTGACAGGAGAATTATTTCAGCGGGTTTTTGTGATGTTTGCAACTGCAGTATTTCTATGCCCGACGACATATGAATGTGCAAGCCCAGATTACCTAGCAGCTCTTGAAGGACCAGCATCAGATATCCCATCATATGATTAGTCCGGAGCTACTCTAGACAAGTTGGTGACATCACTCCGGACATTCAAGGATAAAGAATTCAACGGAGCATTGTGTGGCTGCCTCCTGATACCCGTGGTTGGTTTACTACCTTTTTCTTTGAATTCTCTTCCATCGTAAGTGCTGAGCATCTGATCCATTTTTAACCTTTTTATCTCTGGCAGATAAGCTACTTTGAGTACCTGGATATCAACGTGATGCGTATGAAAAATGATTTGCCATCAAGGCTACCTATCTGGGATACAGACGTTGTTAAGAATTATACTAACCTAGATAGACTGTCATCAGAGGAAGGAAATTTTGGCAAACAGCCTGTGAGTGTACTTCATTCTTTGTTACTCTATGGACTCTTACCTCTCAGCAGAATGATTTAGCTTCCATACCTTAATTTAATTTGACCTGTACTTATCGGTTTTCTTGCCCATCATCGCAGCTAAAGGATATAAGGTGCACACCTTTCTACCCACCAAACGGCTCTGAAGGGTCATTTTTTCGAATGGGTACCAAACTAGAAGCCTACCTAGAACAGTTTGTGCCAGAATGTAAATTATCTTCGGTGAGTCATTTCGAGCCCATGGACCATTTTTTTTGTTTCAAATTGCCAATAATTGGACACCCTCTAAGATTTCAAAGTGATTCAACATATAAGTCAGCATATATAGGAAACAGGTACGTGGGCTCGCTGCATTAGGATATAACTGCCTCTACTCAATCATTATAGGTGTGCTACCTGCAATAGGTTACTTTTTGGGTGTGCTTTCTACAGCAGGTTTCGTTTATGTTACATGTGCCTCCTACCAACAGTAGGTTAGTTGTGCTGCTTGAGAACCAACAGTAGGTAGTTTCTGGTTAGTTGTGCTGCTTGAGAAAGACTAGTCCAATCCATAATGATGTACCGGAAAATAGGCTAGCTATGTTACCCAACGGCAGTACAGCTGTGATTATGTGATTATTATAACTGTGATTCTTGGATAGGCCTTGTGTGATTCCTCGACTGCTTCATGCAGTAGTCTAACTATGCTTCCTACAGTGCAGCATTCCATACAGTTTTTTTGCATGTTATTATTCATTTAGTGTTATATTAATGTCAGATGCTGTTTTTTTTATGTCTCGTTTGTAGGCTAAAGCAGGCCTTGGCAAAATCATTAACGAGATGTACACAGAATTTTTTTCTGTGATTCAACCCGTCATTGAGCAGAATCTGGAAAAGGTTTTTTCCCTTGGTAAGGAATTTGGTGTGCAGGAAGTCAAACGATCTGACCGCGGTGTATATTGTAACTTCCAGGAAGATGAGTTCAACAGAGAAGAAACCTTTTCATCACTTCCTTCCACTTTTCCATCACTTCCTTATTACCGCAAAGAAAATCCTCAAAGATCATGTAGCAGTGGCTCAAGCAATTTTTCACGTGCCTCATCATACTCGATGGATAATCTAAATGGTTGTTGCGGTACTCCTGTGTCACCCTCCCAAAACCAGTATGATAAGGAACAGTTCAATACCCAGCTATCCTTACAACGTCAAACATCAACCGAGCTTAAATTGCGCTTGGAGGTGATTGAGATAGACCTCAAGACCAATGACTTGGATGCCAATGCTAGGTCACATCTGGAAACTTTGAGACACTTTTATAATACCTGCCTTGATGGGATAGCTGTTCATGAACATTTCGTGTCAACGTCTGAGTTATTGGACGAGAACACAGGAATGATACTAACTGGCGAAAATTCATCCGAGAACACTGCACCCACTGCAGCCAACATCTGCACAGCTTCCACAGAACGCGAACATGTAATCACAGAACCAACGCAATCAAGCAAAGCTACTGCTACTGAAGCTCACACCTCAGACTGTACAGATGAGAAACAGTTAAACACTGTCGCTCCATTGACAAGTGAGACTATTGAGCAGCCTGCTCCTCTGATTAATCAAATGCCAGTCATTATTGGACGTTCCAACGGTGATGACACAATTGTTGAAAATTTTCCAACAAGCACGGAGAAGCTCATTGTATCCGAAGCTGTAACCAAGATAGACACTGCTACCGACAAATGTTCTCCTCCCACCATGAAAGCCCAGGTCAATGCTACTAGCAATTTGAGTGATGAGAACAAGATTGGTGGGTCCAAATCATATGAATTTGCATTAGACTCCAAGTTCAGCCACACGCCCACTGATACAGCAGCTGTCCCCTGCGGTTCCGGCAGCAGTTCTGGAATTGAACTAGTTCACACAACTGGTGAGCATGCTCAACAAAAAAACCTTGCATCCACCAGTGATGCTCCATTCGTTGCTGCCACTTTTACCAACACAACCAAAGATGCCACTGAAGAAATACGGGCACCAGCTACCGAGAATCCAACTAACTGTGTGAGCGCTATTGTCTTCAAGAGCCAGCATGTAAAGCAGGCCAACGAACGAATGACAGCTGACAAGAGACCCTCACAGATGATGCCCAATGCAGCAAACGGGGCCACGCCGCCAACGAAGAAAAGAGTCAGGATAATAGAGCCTTTAGGACAGTCACCCGAAGATGTATCCCATAAGCGACAACTTGTTGACAACCAAAAAGCCCTGCATGATGCTGCATTCATTGATGATGATAACATATGGTCTGACCCATCAATATATGAAGAAATTGACAAGGCAACAAAACGACAGAACAGGCCAGCCAACTCTGAGCATGTAGACTTCAAAGAATGTCAACCTAATACTCCGATGCACATATCCGGGGCTACAAGCTCGTCAGCGAGGTCCACCCTTACTTATACTGAAGGGTCAACTATACATACCACATCAGCTCCTAAGCCAATGTTAAACGTTAGTTACCTCTCACAGCCCATTGCTACGTCATACACTGTGGGTTTAACCCGATCTCCTTGGTCACACACTCCCATTGCTACGTCATTCTCTGTGTGTTTAACCCAATCTGCCTGGTCACAAACTCCCAGACCAAATACTCTGTCCACACATTGCCAGGAACAACCCCCCTCTGATTATAATCTCCAGCTCTTTAACCAACAATACCAGCAACAACCTCCTGAATGTAATTTCCAATCCTCCCATCATAGAAATGTCTGAAATAATGGTCGCTTGCACAGCCAACAGCGCCCACACGATGAATACAACCATCAGCATAACCATGGGCAAAGTTACAACAGCTTACATGCACGGACGAATAATACACAGTCTTCATGCCCACATCAACACAATACATCAACAGACATTGCTCCGAACTAAATCAGCAAACCAGGCGTCGGTATGTCTACAACACAGATGCAGCAGCAGCAAACAAGAGGGCATGTGCTACAGAGAAACAACCGTTACAATGAGCGCCAGCACCAAAACCATTATCATGGCCATCAACGTATCGGCAATGGTCAAACCGGTTCCAGTGCACCTGACTCCCAGAACAATCATTATGATCTGCAGCAACAGCCTCGGCTAACTGATCCAACAAATAACCAACATGATTGCTTCAGATTGTTGGATATAAGAGATTCTACGCTCGTAGAGAAACTCGTCTACGAAACAGTTGTGGAGAACACGCCACCGCCAGGCAGAGATGATAGGTAACGAGATCATTGTTACCACCGTAGAAAACTTTTCGTCAATTGAAATATTGTTATTATTATTATTATTATTATTATTATTATTATTATTATTATTATTATAATGACTGGAAACTTGGAGCTAAAACATTCAAATGGTTCGCCTGTAGTTTTTAGTTTTTTTTTACATATTACTTCGAAATAGTGTTTCGGTTTCGCCATGTTTCAACGTAACTGTCCTTGTAGTTTGATCATGCTGTGTTCTTCTCGTCACTGTAGGTTAGGGCTATATTTGCATTTTGAAAACTGGTCGCCTCTCATCAAGTTAAATGTCAAAATAAGTAATTCATAAAATTTAATGGGCCTTTTTTTGGCAGCAAGAGGATATTTTTCATCAATCGACGCTGGGCTGACCATCGAACCTTTGGTCTATCAATGAAGGTCTACGGTTATATGAATGAATACGTGATGGATGCTTACTCAGAGTTGTTGCTGAAAGAACAATTTTACAGTAAACACAACTTACACAAGCACATAATGTACATCGAAGCTTCAGTAAGTTTTAATTTAATTCCTCTACCTTTTTTTAAATATTAATAAAAAACTGTACCAAAGAATAGTAAGCAAGCATCTATCTTTTGTAGGATAAATTTCAGGTCAAAGATGTAAGCATTGAACTTCTAAAACAATACATTGTAGAAAAAACAATTGGCTACAGGATGTCAAACGTCTGCAGCTTTGTGAGTTGATCTTGCTAACTTGGCTCTACTGGGTTGGTCTTTGTTTATCCAGTTTTTCCTATTCTTTCCCCTCACAAATATTCCTGCTCACTATTTTAGGTGTTAATTCCTGTGAGACAAAACCACTTTATATACTTGATAATCGTTAATTTCGAGAAGAAATGCTTTGAGATCCTATGCCCTTTTATCAATTGTGACGGTATAAAGAAACATTCAGACATTGTGATTGGAAACTTCAAGAGAGCGTACCATTCAGCTTACAATACTTATCCTGACAGAATAAACGATTTCAGTGTACAACCTGTGACATGCATAACTCACTCCGAAAGAGAGTGAGTCTCTTATTACTGTACCTGTACATCAATATGTGTAATTCATCCTGTAATTCATAATCCATATGTGTTATTCATCCTGTAATCACCGATATATTACTCTCATTTGACAGGGATGACAGCGGAATATTCATAATGCACTTGATGCCGCTCATTGATACGAGGTCATCCTTTTTTATCAACAAAGTAAGTTTGCTTTGTGTCAAATCACAAGATCTTACACTATATAATGTTGAAACAAGCGAGCTGTACCATTGAGTTTTAGAATAATTTTTCTTAAATTTATTATTTCTCTCCTTGCAGATCTATGTGAAGCCGTTGCGAGAACAACTAACTTACAAAATGATGACATCTGGCCACAACAAGGGCAAAATATTCGAAGAACTGCAAAATGTCTTCAACCAGCACAACATACAACGTACAAGACCAAACCTTTGAAGTCTACAATTCTAACACCTAGTTGTCAGAACAAGAAAGATTCACCTGTTTTGTCTGGTGCTCTGTGATTCAATATACATTTATATGTATACCAGATATCTGTCGTATCAAAAGTATGTTTGTCGTACTTAAAATCCTACTGTACTTTTTAGAATAAGGTGGTGAAATTTTGGCAGAGAGAAACAAGACCGTGACTATTCCTATCAAAGGTCCGTGGCTCCTCATAACAAGGAACCGTGCTTCTCTGAGGAAACATCTCGGAACAAACGTTTGGGACAATCACGCACGACCGTGACTCTCAATAACAGATTTCGATGCCTCTCCTAACTTCACCGCCGTACCCACGACGAAATCCGTATGATTCGGTACTGTCGTGCTTCAGTTCCACTAGTGTCTCTACAACTATGCTTCTTCAGCCTCAGCTTCTCAAAGTGCCATTTAAACACTTAAATCCCGACCGATAAAAAAAAATACACTTTAACTCCTGTGTCAGGGTGGTGCGTGAGCGACAGGCACAGAGGACGTTTTTCGACAGGAACATCCATGATGCAACACAGAAGCCCGAATTCATACCAGGAAGATGCACGTATGTATACTACGGATATGCAATATGATTCGTGTGCGAAAGCCACGCCTGGCAGACAAACACAAAGCAAAGGTCCGTCATGCAAAACCAGAGCACGGTTTTATAACCACAAAATGCACAGTTGTGTACTCAGAGGGTCCACCGGGTTGTGTCTCCAAGAGGCACGCTAAATATAGAAACTCAAAGCACTGTTTTAGCGAGGAAAGTCGATGATGCAAACCAGAAGCACGGTTCATACGAGGAAAATACACGCATGGGTACTCTGGATATGCATTGTGCTTCGTGTGCGAAATGCACGGCTGGCACGAAGACACAAAGCAAAGGTCCGTGATGTAAAACTAGAGCACGGTTTTATAACAGCAAGATGCACTAATGTCGACGCAGAGGGTCAACGGGGGTGCGTGTGCGAGAAGCACGGCTACCACGGAGTCAGGAAGTCACAAATTTTCAAAGTACAACTTCCTCCGAGCGAACAAACACCACAACAATTTACACAAAATGAAATAGTAACTAACTGCAAGTGGTAGAAGTTAACCACCACGTATTTCTCTTCAGATCCAATCCAGAAGGAGATTGCTCAAAAACGTCGACGTCTGTAGCAAGGGAGAGAGCGCTTATGCAGACGGTCCTTCATCTTCAGAATACGGAGGTAAAGCTCATAGCTCACGTACCCGTCTTGAAGAAAAAGTGGAAGAACATGAAAATTTAGAATAAGAACAAGCATCCTGTCAAAACAAAAATTCAAATTAAAAATAAAAATTTCACATACAATTGCGGCATATTTCAAATGCTCCGGAGAAAGTGGCTTCCAATCCCAATAGTTATGCTGATCTCTTGGGAACGCTGACTTCATATCGTTGTAAGATTCATCTATGATGTCTGCCGCCAGGTCTGCCATGGAGTCCCTTTCTTGGCCGCCTTTGATCATATACTCCTCCTGAATGTCGATGTGATACTCTCTTGGAATATTAATGTAACTTTGAAGGAGAACCCTTCTGTCCATGCTGACATCCACGCTAGCGAATGTTATACCTCTGTTTTCGAGGAAATCCTTCAAAGCCGGACACTGCGATCTCGCCTTGCACATGTGATAGAGCAAAACATGCTTGCGCATCACCAGTTGAATCACGCCAACTTCCCTATTCCCCCAATAATCCTTCCGAGTGTACTCCAGGTCCAGACCAACAAACTTGTACTCGTCCTCCCGCAACCATTGCTCATACATGGCAATGATCTCCTCGACCTTGTAAGGCTCGTTGGTGTACCAGACGTCTAGCTTCGTGTTCCCATCAGCCCGTATCTCGTGATACTCAGTAGTGTTCTTCCCGTCATCCATGCCACAGAAGAAAGATGACGTTGGAATCTACAGCTGAGGTTCTGTGAAAAGAATTGGGCGTGGTGAGGACGATGGGGAAATGGCTACGCGTCGCTTCCGTCGCGAGAATGGGGAGACGTGGTGACCTGCAGGAACCGACTGGTATATAACCTTGACGGAAGACAACCTCAATTACCATGTCCATCAATGTTAATTGCAAACCGTCAATAGACGGTTGTGCTTCCCAAGAGCGCCGAATCATGATTCCTCCTGCAATCACAACTGCGCAAAAAATTTAACGGGGCGTCACATCCAAATTAACTATGGCAAGGTAAATGACATAATACTACTACTACTGAATAGTCACATACAACAGGCGCACCATCAGTCATGAGTTGGTCCTTTGACCAGTGTACACACCTAGAGAAGAGTGTGAGAAAGCTAAGGGACACCCTATCGTCCATGTTAGATCCGACGGCACCACACACATGGCTCTCCTAGCCTATATGTGTACAACCTCATATAGCCTATAAATTTTTGCACGGGTGTGTAGGCAAAAACAGACACGGGAGTGAAGACTCTAGAAGCACGGGTGTGAAGCCTCTACAGACACGGGAGTGAAGCCTTACACTCACGGACGTGGGGTTCTTGAGGCACTGGTATAAACACCCTATGCATACACATCTAACTATAGTCAAGGCACTACAGTTACCATGTCCATCAATGTGAAATGTGAACCGTCAATAGACGGTTGTGCTTCCCAAGAGCGTCGATTCATGATTCCTCCTGCACTCACGGCTGGGCAAAAAAATTAATAGGGCGTAACATCCAAATTAATTATGGCAAGGTAACTGACATAAGACTACTACTACTGAATAGTCACATCCAATAGGCGCCCAATCAGTAATGAGTTGGTCCTTTGACGACCATCTTACATCCGACGGCACCACACACATGGCTCTACTAGCCTATATGTGTACAACCTCATATAGCCGATAGATTTGTGCACGGGTGTGTAGGCGCAAGAGGCACGCGAGTGAAGCCTCTACAGGCACGCACGTGGGGTTCTCGAGGCACTGGTATCAACACCCTCTGCATACACAAGAGTGTGGTAGCAGTGGCATGCGTCCGAATACACAGCTAGAGAGTTGTAAAGCCCCTATAGCCACGGGCATGTTGCACTACAGGCGCCCGAGGCACGGAAGTCATGGCACTACAGGCACGGAGGTAGCCACTGTGTACCGCACGGGTGTGTAGGCACAAGAGACACGGTAGAGTGAAGCCTGTACCTGCAGGGACGTGGGCCAAAGGCACGGGGGTGAAGCCTCTAGAGGCACGGGAGTGAACCTCTATAGGCACGCGAGTGAAGCCTCCACAGGCACGGCAGTGAAGGCTCTACAGGCACGTGAGAGAAGCCCCCACAGGCACTTGTGAGAAGCCTCTACAGGCACGTTATTGTAGCCTGTGTAGGCTCTACAGGCAGACGAGTGCAGCCTTCACAGGCACGGGAGTGAAGCCGCTTCAAGCACGCGAGTGCAGCCTTCACAGGCACGGGAGTGAAGCCGCTACAAGCACGCGAGTGCAGCCTTCACAGGCACGGGAGTGAAGCCGCTACAAGCACGCGAGTGCAGCCTTCATAGGCACGGGAGTGAAGCCGCTACAGGCACGCCAGTGCAATCTTCACAGGCACGGGAGTGAAGCCGCTACAGGCACGCGAGTGAAGCCTTTACAGGCACGGGTATGAAGACTCTACAGGCACGTGAGTCAAGCCTCCACAGGCACGAGAGTGAAGCCTCTATAGGCACGGGACTGAAGCATCCACAGGCACGTGTTTGAAGCCTCCACGGCACGTGTGTGAAGCCCCTACAGGCATGCGTGTGAAGCCTCTACAGGCACGGACGTGGGGTTTTCGAGGCACTGGTATCAACACCCTCTGCATACACAAGAGTGTGGTAGCAGTGGCGTGCGTCTGAATACCCAGCTAGAGAGTTGTAAAGTCTCTATAGCCACGGGCATGTTGCACTACAGGCGCCCGAGGCACGGAAGTTATGGCACTACAGGCACGGAGGTAGCCACTGTGTACAGCACGGGTGTGTAGGCACAAGAGACACGGTAGAGTGAAGCCTGTACCTGCAGGGACGTGGGCCAGAGGCATGGGCGTGAAGCCTCTAGAGGCACGGGAGTGAACCTCTATAGGCACGAGAGTGAAGCCTCTAGAGGCACGGGAAATAAAAATACAAGCATTCATTCCGTCTCTTGGTCCTTCGAGCTTCTTTATATATTATACCATTCCTCTGGCTCTTTCAATCACTTCGCTACCTCCATCTCTCCCTCCCTATGAGTCCGCAACTATCCCTCTCCCCATTGCCCGCCTCTAGGGTCCGCCTCTAGGGTTCATAGTTCTACGCCGATCCCAATTGGTCCGCCTCTAGGGTTCATAGTTCTTCGCCGATCCCCATTGGACCGCCTCTAGGGTTCGTAGTTCTTCGCCAATCCCCATTGGTCCGCCTCTAGGGTTCGTAGTTCTTCCCCGATAGTCTTCCGCTCTACCCTTTCTTATTCTTTATTAATTTCTAAGTTGTGCTTGCACAAAACTTGCACGCCCGTCATTTCCTTAGTATTGATCTGCTCCATCCTCGTTCGCCCCCGGCTGCTTATCTGCTTTCACAGGTATGGCTTCCACAGGTATGGATCCTATTAAAATCTATCCGTCCGCTCCATAATTGAAACCTTGATTACGTTTTTTCAACAGGTTCATTTGATTTTTCTTGTTTTAAGTTTAGGGTTTAAGTTAGTTTCATTAATGATCAACTAGATCTGCTACAAATTAATCCTTCTCTAAAGAAATCTAAGACGGTTAGAAAAATAAATTAGTCATCTAATCATCACTCATGTATTTCTGTATTGACGAGGGGACTGTAAAAATAGATTTGCTGCTCAGTTTCTAGTTACTTGGCCACAAAGCTGGTCAGATTTCTTTTATGAAAAGAAGGATGAATTTGCAGTAGCTATTTGTTTAACCTAGTGTGTTTTTTGTTATCTAATTTCACCATTTTCTAGTTGTTCCATAACTTTTTTGCTCTTAATTTAACCAGGTATGGTTTGCCCTACTTGACGCAATCCAAAAGGCCGTTGCGAACATTACGCTGGAGAAACGGAGGAGTTTGATCTTATTCTAGATGAGAAGTGCTCGAGACGCATGGTTAGTGGACAAATTTACCATACTTATCTCTGTATCTTATTCAGAAGACACTGAACATGATCCACTTTTGATGTCCGCTTTTGGACTATCGAGTTTTTTTATATCTTATTCCATCTCTTTGCCTCTCACAATCACTTCTCTGCCTCCATATCTATACATTCAACCATGCAAACATTCTAGTCATTAATTTATCATACTATATCGCTGTGAATTACACAAATTCTTTAACTAGCGAATGCCCAAAGAGTTTGAATTTTTACTTACAGCTTTTCATTTTTAATAATTTTCACAGTACGTGCCTTGCAATGCCAGAGCATTTCTTGCTGATTACATAAATACACAGAAGGAGCATGAACAAAAATGGCATGGCAAGCAGATTGAGCCTACACTTGTTACCCCCGAAAACAGGTCCTATCAAGTTACCTTTAAGCACAGTCCAAAACACACAAAGCTACAGGGTGATGGTTGGATGGAATTTGCTATTGATTATGGTCTTCGGCCTGGAGACCGCATAGAAATTTTCACACCTGACCATGGACTGAATCTGGAGGTCATAACTTATCGCAGATATCGAAGGCTGTTTCCAATGCCTCATCTCGGTAAGACTATAAAATTTCAATTAAATTTTTTGGCAGCTTTTATAATCATGAATGATTTAGTACTAATTTTATACATCTTGTTTTTCCAGCTCTCGACGATCTTTCTTCCAATGACCACGAGTACGTTCAATGCTGTGTCTACTCGCATGATATTGAGCTTACGTACAACCAGACACGGTTCTTACTTCGTTGCCTTTTTGGAGATACATTCATCCGTTGCCGCCCGTTTGTCCATGTGTTGACAACGACAAACACAAAAGATGCTATCATGGTTAGTTATCACTCTCCGTATTAAGTGTTTTTCAACGAAATTTATTCCTAGAACTTGATGTTTTACACCATTCAGTATGAAGTTCATACATGACCTTTGAACTGCTGACAATCTATTATACCTGCAAGTATGAAGTTCAAACATGACTTTTGACCTGCTGACAATCTATTATACCTGCAAGTAGTGATAACTTTTGACCTGCTCACAACCTAACAAGCTCTGCATTTCTATTATGCCTGCAGTGTACTAAAAATACATATCACTATGCTGTTGTTCTCCTTTCTTGATCTATCTATTGATTTTTTTCAATTACTGATTCCATAACAAATTAGATTTATGTAAGCTTACTTTCAATAAAATAAATTAGATTGTTTCCACACTGAACGTACCCACTATTTAATTCAACGACAAAATAACCATTTTTTCTATTTATTTTATATCTATTTCATTTAGAAAATTCCAAGGAGTGTTGTCTCAACATTGAAGACGTGGGTGGATGTGCCTACCAACGCTAGTATGACCCTTGAAGCTGCAGAAAAAGAATCCCGTGTCATCACACCTTCATCATACTCCATCTGCAAAAAAGACGGCAGGATGGTGATTGAGAAGTATTCTTTCAAAGAATTACTGTTCGATACAGGCTTTGCTGAAAAGGACGTTCTTCTGATAACATTCAAAGAGCGCAATGATCATTCTGTGTCCATTATCTTTCAGCGCATTGTATAGCTGATGTTAGTGCCGCAATTAAAACGCTGCCCCTAAGGACTGGTTTGTTTGTTAGGTTGAAGTTATCTTTTGCCCATATCAAGATGGTGCTACATTGGTAGTTGAAATGGCACTTATGAAGCTCATATGAACCAACTGGATATTTGAAGTCTGACAACGTTCTGTAATCTGAATTTGTGTGCAAGACGGTTGGGAAGAATAAAACTGCACCCAGTGCTTTGTGTGCAACACGCACGCATGGCAGGGAATCACAAAGAACGGTTCTACACAAGATTTCCGTGATGTAAATCAAAAGCACGGATTTATATCAGGAAGATGCATTGTATGTGTACACGACAGATACACAGTGGTGAGTATACGGGACGAGACACAAAGCACAGTTTTAAGTAGGAACGTTCGGGATGCAAAAACAAAACACGGATTCATCTAAGCAAGATGCACGCATGTCTACTGTGGATATGCATTGTGCTTTGTTTGCGAGAGACACGGCTGGCAGGGAGACACGAACCAAAGTTTCTTGCGCCCTGTATCTGTAGATAGCACTGTATCTCTACATAGCATATCGACGGTGGTGCGTGCACAAGGCACGGCTGGCGGGGAGAAACGAAACACGGTTTTAGACACAATCTCCGTGATGTAAAACAGAAGCACGGACTTATATTAAGAAAATGCACTGTATGTGCACGCAGTAGATTGACAGTAGTGCGAGTACAAGAGGCACCGCTCATATGTAAGACAGAGCACTGTTTTATATTAGGAAGATGCACCGTATCTGTACACAGCACATCCACGGCGGTGAGTGTACGAGAGCATGACTCATATGGAAACACGATGCACGGTTTTTAGACAGGAACGTCCATGATGCAAAACAGAAGCACGGATTCATAATAGGAAGATGCACGTATCTGTAATCCGGATATGCACTATGCTTTATGTGTGTGAGGCACGCCTGATAGTGAGACACGAAAACACGTTCCGTGATGTAAAACTACAGCACGATTTTATACTAGGAAGGTGCACGGGTGTACAATGTGAGAGATGCACGTCTCGCTGAGAGACAAGAGACAAGAAGCACAGTCCACCTATATACATATAAATTTTATATATCTGAATATATATAATTCTGAATAACAATCTGTTGTACCATATATTTTATTAAAAACATCTGCATACAACTATACGCTACACAAATGTTTTACTTCACAGTCTCTAAGTAGGATCACTGCGGAAGAGGGCTGAAAATAACAGCAAGCTCCTGATCACGCTCTTTGAATGTTATGAGCACCAAATTGTTTACTTCAATAGACGATGCCCGAAGAAAATTACCGAAACCTTCCTTCTTGAAAACCATTCTACCACCCAAGCCAATAAAGTAGGAACAAGGAATGCTCACAGATATATCATCATCTTCAGAATCCAAAGTAATTTCAAGAGTTAAAGAACCAGTCCTAGGAATTGACAAAAAATCCTTCAAACTCCTCACAACCATGCTCGGAATAACCTAACAAAAAACATCAAGTTATATGATGTTCAGCTTACAAATTTAAAACGGTATAATAGAGCAAAGAACAAATAAATAAACAGTAGCCAAAAACAAAGCTCACCATATGTTGACCATTAACATTCATGGAATCAATCCTATGAACAAAAGGAGTACACAATATGTAGTTGTCATCAAAGAGCTGTCGCGACATGAAATACATTTGCTGATAATTCAGACTGACACCACGACTATAAAAACAACTGTCAACAAGTTCCCTCTCAGTTTCACTCAGATCCTCAAGAGCTACAAAAAAATAATTTCACAAGTTCAGCAGAACAGCAAAACGTATAAGCTGAAACAAAACTTAAAATCACTCAAAAAAAAACTTACCAACACAGGGTAAAGGGAACAACATAACACCATCCCGATGAAAATCAACACCAATCATAGTTCCATAGTGCTCAAGCCTAACAGTCATCATGTCACGATGACGGAGACCATAATCATTCACAAGTTCCTCCCAGGAAGGACCATAGAATTTACTGTTCACCTGACCATGTCTAAACAGAACACCATTTAAGTAACCCTCACTGCTGTGAAGAGCAAGATCAATATCTTTGTCACCCCTCCGAATAGCTAAAGCTCTGCACTCCTCAATGTACCGAGCAAGATGTGATCTAACACCGCACGGAACATACTACAAAAAGAATGGAAGCAAACATCATAATCATATAAACGAAGGCATTAGAATACATTCCAACCAAAACAACATCAACCATATGCCACAATCAGATAAACAAGAAATAGAATCTTACAACACGCCTTGAACAGCGACGATCCAGCACCACAGTGAAGACAGACGCACAAGAATCAAACGAAGAACAAGGGCCACCTGGAGCTCGGCAAAAGGGGCAAGCCATTACCTGCAAAGAAACAGTGACCAATAAGAACTGATTCCACAACCGAGTTGAAAGTTGACATTTGATGGTGTTGGAAGCCCCCACCCGTAAATTCCCCTGAAATCTCAATTTCCCGGAAATATAATGGGAAAAAAACGAAAAAGGGAAACAGGAAACACCGACTACATGATTACCCGGGGACAAACACAGCGGGGCAACAATGGCGGGGCGACGACGGAAGGACGACGACAGCGGGACGGACGACGGCAGCGGAGGACGGCGGCGGACAGGACGACGACGGCGGCGGGACGAGACGAAACAAATCTGAACAAATAGATCGAAGCATTACTAGAAAACCTAAATTGTTCAGGGACTTAATTAAAAAAAGGAAAAACCAGATAAAGGAAACCGGAAACCGGAAATAACGGGACTCTTCCTCAGCGCGACAAGTGTCACGCGCTGAGCGCGGTTGAAAGGTCTCCAACGCGCCCAGAACGCGACACTTGTCGCACGCGGAGTACACCCCGCTTAATCGTCGCGAGGTGTACTACCTAACTAGTGATTTCGTATTTTTTATGGCAGGTTCTGTCTTGGGCTTTGTCTTGCTGACAATGGATTCTAAGACCATATGCCGGACCAAAGTCTGTGATGTTCCCAACGCCGTCAAAGTGTATGTTAATGTTAATTTTTTCCAACTAATTATTCTAGCTAGTAAGTACTACTTTATATACTAGCTTGGATCAAAATTATTTGTCTGTACAGTGGACGCGATGTTTTTGAGCCCGAGCTCAAATGAGCTCGGGTGAACAGTACCGCCGGAAAATGTTCATAAAATTCCGAATTTTTTTGGGTGCAACCATTGATAAAAGTTTTCAGTGGTTGAAAAATTTCATCAAAAAATAACATTTCTAGAAGTCGTAGCAAAAAAAACAAAATTCATGCTCCAAAAGTGTTATTTTCAATAACATTTTTGAGTATTGATTTTGTTTTTTTTTCCACGACTTCTAGGAATGTTATTTTTTGATGAAATTTTGCAAGCACTGAAAACTTTTATCAATGGTTGCACCTAAAAAAATTTGGAATTTTTTGAGATTTTTTCCATTTATTTTCGAATTTACTGTTCATCCCGAGCTCATTTGAGCTCAGGTGCAGAACATGACTTTCGATGCTACAACTACTACTTAACAACCTTTTATAACACCAAAATAGGGACATATACATGGAACAACTACTCTCATGTCTTCCTGAGCGTTCAAAAGTTATGGAACGCTCAACAAAATATTGTGAATTGGAGATAGCATTTTTTATAAGGAAATACATTTATGGAATCGTTATGTATTTTCTGTTCTTGCCATTGATATTCATACTTGTCTCATTTTTGTATCAGTGTTTTATAAAGCCAGAACGCCAGAGTAATTTATGCTTTTCCTTTTGCAGACCCTCTGTTTGGTCGATTAGTAGCAACTTCATGCCAACTAGGGAATACCGCCAGAGTGATTTCCTGAAATTTTCTCTGCTTCCTGATCCGGAAGATGATAACCAGAAAAAAGAATGGGAAAGGTTTACGCGCTACCTTCGCGACAGTGGCAAGGTAAATATTATCTCCACTGTATGGATAATTAGTTATTTAACATACAAGAGATGCTACATCTTTAATATTTGAACCACCCTTCCAAAACTAGCGGTGTGAGGATTGGACAAGCGCCAAGTTAACATCGTCTGAGATAAGAAAAGCCGCTTGTTCTTATCTTGTGTTTTTGTTTGTAGGACGGTATTGTTAAATTCAGTTCGGGCACCTTCCACATTCTTGCTCCTAAACCTCATTCTTTCTCTCATGTGGTGATCTTGTATGAGGCTGGAATAAAAGAGTCAGGAGTCTGCAAAAATATGGCAGGGATATCTGGTGAGAGTTTTCCTATATCACTTATCTGACAGCATATCTTGCTAGAGATATCCGTTATTAACCAGACATGAACATATTTTAACCAGCCTGCTGTATTATTCCCTTGCTTAATACTGGGAAGCTCAGTGCCTACTGGCACAACATCTCTAAATTAGCAGTTTATTTGTGTGGTTACATCACGTCATCTCCCAAGAGTCGCATTTGCTATTTTCTCTTTCCATTTTACTTCATCTGGATTATTACTGTTCATGTTGCGGAGGGAGTTCTATTCATAATGAAATTTAAGTCATGCTTGCTATTAGATTTTTCTGATTTATTTTGTTCTTATTATTGACTGTTCTTCACTTATTTTCTGTGTCAACAGGGATATCCAACGAGAGTGGGGAGATTTGTGTTAACACAACACATCCTATGGAGATTATTTATTCACAGAAACACCATAATCAAGATGGAACTTTGAACCCAGCAGTGACGACGGGAGCATCTATTGTTACAAGAAATTTTGTCAGCACAAACCCTAATTATCTACGAACTCTTAGTCAAACACATGCTGGTTGGATCTTTGGAGCAATAGCAGAGCTCATTGATAACTCCAGGGATGCTGGTGCATCCAGGTATGTCCATTTTTCAAAGTGTATTTTCAGAAAGGTGATTGGTTGTTTATTCTTTGAATCATTTGTAGGAGTAGTTGAGCGTCGTGTGTTGTGTTGTGTTGATTATGTAATATTAGTTAGTTAAGAGAATATGTAATAATTCAAGTAATAGAACATAATATAGTAGCTCTAAGAGAAATAGTTAAAAAACAAATTTGACGAAAAGCTGCCAGCGCAGCATTTCAATGAATTTAGAGAAAAAAATTGGTAGAGAGCATACATCTAGATCCCCAGCTAGGGATAAAAAAGATTATCATCCCATTTTAACACCCGTGCACAGAGTTAAAATTTGTTATTCGTTATTATTTATAAAACTAGTAAAATAAAATGTAGACTAAAAACCCAAGTGCATGAAAGGTTAAATATTATTTTTAACCATCTTATTCTGCTTCGTTTTTTTAACGGGATATTTTGCTTCTCTCCCTAGGAAATATGTATATTGTATCCTGCTTTTGGCAGTATAGGGTTTTCCGGAGCTTGTTGCCTACTTTCTATTCGTAGCTTCTGGTTTCCACGACCTGTAGCAATACATATTCTCAATAATTCCTCACTGATGAGTGCCTTAGACTTCTTTTTAAGATTATATGGAGCTTCTTGTTGTTCTTCCCCTAATTTATTTGTTTCTTTTCATTTTCCTTTTATTCATGGAAGGTTGGATATTTCCATCCAATCTATGTTTTCAAAACAATCAGGGCAAAAAGTTCCTGTCTTATGTGTTGTTGATAATGGTCATGGAATGACTTCTGCTCAAATGATGAGAATGGTCTCATTTGGTCACAAAGGGCCAAACGAATACTGTCAGGATTAGATTGGGAGGTTTGGAATTGGATTTAAGGTAAACTTCTGCCATTCAATGTTGTCAAATAATCTCATTCCTATACTGTCCTTGATTCCAGATAATTGTTGTGACTGTTAAGTATTTTGATATCTGCATCCATGATATGTCGCATTGCTACGATTTGTCTAATTATTTTTGAAACTTGTGACTGAAACTTGCATGACTCTTACCTTAGACTATAGATATTGAGCTACTTAAATGTGTATTGGTATTGGTAATGAAGACAACACCTATAAGAATGCAACCGTGTGGTTACTAAAGGCAGGAAAGAGTATGTTTATTCAAAGAGTAATTTTAACATGCTCCCTCTTACCCCTTCTTTTCACATGGGAGGTAAGATGGTAATAGTTAATCAGACCACTACTTAATCAAATCAATGGCTCAGATCTATTATGTACTCTTATCTCTCATGTGAAAAGGGGAGGTAAGAGGGACCATGCTAAAATTTGCCTTATTCAAAATACTTGCAAACATGTTAATGCTACAGTCATTTTTTAGTATCATTTGCTAAGTTTTCATGTGCAATGTGATTGACATGCTCTAGGTCGCTTTAACTTCAATCATTTTTTTCCTGTAAACAAGTATGACTAGGAATTTCTAGTGTCTAACTTCACAAACAATAATCAGTTGTGCTGTTTTATTGTAGACTGGTGTTATGAAACTTGGGAGAGATGCATTTGTGCTTACTCAAACTTCAACGTCCAGATCAGTATCCTTTCTATCCCAGTCTTTTAATGAAAATAAAGACGTAAGCAACGTTCTACTTTTTTTTCTTTTTTCCTTTTTTTTTTTTTGCGAAAAACTTCCAATCTATTCATCTTCAATCATGGCAGTACAACGAACACCAGAAATAATAAAAATTACATCCAGATCCGTAGACCACCTAGCAACGTTCTACTTATCCCTTCATTCTTTTTCTATGGGCATGTTAAAGCAATAATAGTATGATTTTCTACAGAATCTTGAGATCCTTGTGGTGACATATTGCAAGAAAGGTCAATACATGGAAGTTGATTTGAGTGTGCAGTCTGAAGCTACTGCAGAATATAACCTGAATGCTATCAAGAAATTTTCCCCGTTTAATGAGTATTTCATTGGAGAAAAGGCGGGCTTATTTGGTGAAGAGGGCACTGGCACACAGATTTACATATGGAATTTGGTTAGATGGGGTACAAATTACACCTTGGAGTGGAACTCACCAAAAACTGATGGAAGTCCTGACAGTCATGGTAATGGGGACATATTAATCCGTTCAAGAAGAGTCAGATCGCGTCCAGGACAAACAAATGGCAATGTATGTAATTTTTCATCAATATATTTTTGTACTTTTATTTCGAGACAAGAGATATCCTCTCGGTTTCACTAGTACAAAACAGGGCATCGGTCCACCCCTGAGAAGCCCATTAGTCCCGGTTCACTCACGAACCGGGACCCATGGGGGCATCGGTCCCGGTTCGTGAGGCCAGGGCGCCGGCCGGGCCTCGTGGGCCATTGGTCCCGGTTCGTCTGACCCCTTTTATCCCGGTTCCAGACACGAACCGGGACCAATGCGCCTCGCTCCTGGCCCACAACCATTGGTCCCGGTTTGTGGCTGGAACCGGGACTAAAGGTGACCCCTTTGGTCCCGACCAATGGGCCTCGCTCCTGGCCCACAACCATTGGTCCCGGTTTGTGGATGGAACCGGTACCAATGGTTGGCCTATATATAGCCCCCGCCCGCGAGCAGAGCAATGCATTGCTCTGTTTTTTTGCCCGGCCGTGGGAGAGCTTTTGTGGTGCTCTAGCTCACCTCCTACACATGAGGTGTTCGATGAAATGCCCGAGCCACCCTTAAGCTTTCTCCTCTCGAAGCTCCTTGTCCAAGCTCCATTTTCCTCAAGATTTGTCTAGGTTTGGCGGTCCGTCCTGTCCCGCCCCGTCCTCACCGCCGTCGATCGCCCGCGCCCATCTCGGCGCCGGCAACACCGTGGTCAAGGCTGACCCAAGCACCCTGTTAAACGATGAAGATTATCCATGGTTACGGCGCAATAAGCAAAGGACACAAGCAAAGAAAAAGTGAAGACTTTCTCTCCACAACTATATCATTGCAGTTACATGTGAAGAAATTAAATGAAATCCCTTTGTAACAGATGAGTTTTCGTCCGAAACCCTGATACTTCGAAAGAGATTGTCCATTTTGTACACGAAGTGCATCCAGTTTTTGCCGTAACCCTCTCAACTTTTTAGCACATGCTATGTGGGTGAAATGATGATACCATGCCAACTTTCAACCTTTCCAGAGTTCATTTGAAGTGCTTTTCAATTTCAGGGTCATTTAGCTCAAAGAATGAACTAATAGCAAAAAGAATAAACTAGAAAACCTTTATGAAACTCTAATAGCAAAAATAATGAACTAAAAATAATCAATTAATTTTTTTTGTTATGATCAACTAAAATAAAACTATAATATTCTTCAATAGCAAAAAGAATCAACTAAAAAGCTTTTATAAAACTCTAATAGCAAAAGGAATCAACTAAAAATATTTTATAAACCTCTAGTATTTATGAAACTAAAATTATATAAAATTTATGCAACTAAAGTTATCAAAGTATTTTTTGTTCAAAACATTAATAGCAAAAAGAATTTTTATAAAGATTTTTTTTAGAAACTTTAATAGCAAACTAAAATAACAAAATCTGTTTTTGGTTAAAACAGACATTTAAAATAACCTAAAAATTACCAAATTGAATATAATGATAAAACACAGTAATATTAAATAGCAGGAAAAAGAATCACTCAAAAATCTATTTTTATAGTAAAGTTATTCACAAACTAGTGATTCACACCAATTTAAAAGAATTCAAATTTAAACTATTCAAATTTGGAAACTAATGGCACTAACAGAAAGTTTATAATTTTTGTGACCTAAAAGCAAAAAGAATAACTGAAAAACTGTAAGTAGAAACAAAAGAAAATAAATAAAGCAAAAAAGAAAACAAAAAGAGACCTTTGGGCTGACGAAAAGAGACCTTTGGTCCCGGTTGGTGGCACCAACCGGGACTAAAGGTGGGCATTGGTCCCGGTTGGTGGCACTAACCGGGACCAAAGGTCTCCCTATATAAGCGGGAGTTGGGAAAATTTGCCAGTTTCCCCCGACGACGCCGAGCACATCGACGCCGGCAGGCTGCCCGAGCTCGCCGTCGACGCCCTCGCCGCCCTCTGCCCCGTCGACGCCGTCAGGCTGCTCCTCGTCACCATCGCCGCCGAGGCCCCGCTGCCCCGACGCCCTCGACGCCCTCTGCCCCGACGCCGGCACCGCTCCCCGCGCCCCTGCTGCCCCGACGCCGCCCGCCGTGCCCCCCTGCCCCTGCCCCGACGCCGCCCCCAGTGAGCCCCCCCCCTTCCCCCGCGTCGCCGCCACTGCTCTGCTTGCCGCGCGGTGCCCCTGCTCTGCTTGCCGCGCCGCCGCCGCCCCGGCCGGATCAGCCTTTTTTTTGTATGTATATGCAGTATGTATGTATGTATATATGGATGATGTATGTATGTATGTATATGCAGTATGTATGTATGGATGGATGATCCATAGAAAGTTTTTATATATGCATTGATACAATTTTATTTTTGTTCATAGATTTTTTTTGTTCATAGATGTATGTTTTTTTTGTTTATAGAAAGTTTTTATATATGAGCAATGATGATCCATAGAAAGTTTTTATATATGCATTGATATATGAGCAATGATGATCCATAGAAAGTTTTTATATATGCATTGATACAATTTTATTTTTGTTCATAGAAATTTTTTTGTTCATAGATGTATTCTTTTTTTTTATAGAAAGTTTTTGTCATGAGGGGGGACGTCGGACATGCATGAGAGAGAGGCGGTCCGCTCGTCGGACATGTCATGTGGATTTTTTTTGTTCATATAGAAAACTCCGGTAACTTCGACATGAGGGGGGGGAGACGTCGATCAACCCCCTCCCGCCCCTACCCGTAAAAGTTAAAATGTTCATATATTCAAAATGAGTTAAAATGAGTTAAAAGTTACTTACTCCCGGTCCGCTCGCCCGACCAACTCTCGAGGCCACCTGTACCCCCTCCCCGATAACTTCGACATGAGGGGGGATGTCGGACATGAGGGGTGAGCGTCGTTGTCGTCTACCCCCTCCCCGATAACTTCGACATGAGGAGGGACGTCGGACATGACATGAGGGGTGAGCGTCGTTGTCGTCTACCCCCTCCGGTAACATAGATAACTCTGGTAACATAGATTTATCAAGAATACCCCCATTATGGATGTGCACAAGTTGATCCAATTTTTTTCTGATCTCATCTATATATATATTCTTCTATATTTGCAAAAACTATGGATCAAAGAAACTTGGAACAAGAACAGTTGTTGGGGGAGATAATCCTCGCCGGAGGTGATGCTGTCTTGTCGTTTCTCAACGACACCGATGGAACAATGGAGGAGGAAGGACATGATCATGATGGCTCCGGTGACATGATCATGATGGCTCCGGAGGTGCTGACTAGCTAATTGATGCATTAATTGTTTTGGTATGTACATATATTAACTCTTCTTTCTTATTTTATAGCCCTCCGGATCGAGCCAAACTTCGGTAACGAGACGAGGCCCGAAGAAGAGGTTGCGCAAGGATGAAAGGTTCACGATCACAGCACTCGCGGACGATGGCCTACCGATTGAACCCAAGCGGACCAAGGACGCATTTTCTGCTCAGTGCGGAGCTATTGTTAGGGACAACATCCCGATCAGCATCAAGCAATGGAATAAGCCTAAGGACGACGCCCCTGAAGGTGATTATGTCACCGATAGACAGAAAGATGATCTTTGGACCTTGCTGAAGGCAAATTTCACCCTACCGCCAGAGGAGGATCCGAATAAGCCCGTTATAGAGCCACTGGTCAAGGCGTGTGCTCTTAAGAAGATGGCAGATCTATTCAGGAGGTGGAAGAAGGAGTTGAAATCAAAGTTTGTCGACAAAGGTGAGACTCCAGAATTCATCGGCCGATTTGAGAAGATAAGAGATCACTGGCCCGCATTTGTGGCCTACAAGACATCAGACAAGAGTAAGAAAATGTCAGAGAAAAACAAGAACAACACTGCCAAGAAGCAGTATCACCATCACACGGGGTCAGGTGGCTACCTCAAAGCCCGGCCGTTGTGGGACAAAGCTGAGAATGACCTGATTGCTAAAGGGGTCGAACCAGAGACATTGAACTGGCCAGACCGTTCAAGGACTTGGTTCTTCGGGGTTGGGGGAACTTTGGACCCTGAAACAGGGAAGTGCCGTTGGACGGACGAGCAACTTGCAATACCCGTCACGAAGCTTCAGAAGTATATCACCGCAGCGCAGGAAGGGACGTTCATTCCCGACAGAGAGAAGGATGAGCTGACTGAGGCCCTAGGGAATGCTGAGCACCCTGGACGAACACGATGCACACCAGGCTCCGTTCCGTGGAAGGTTGGGTTTCCCGACGCAGGCGGTTACAGAAGCCGGGAGAGAAAGAGGAAAGCGGAGCTGAGCGACATGCAGAAGATGAGTGCAAGACTACAAAAGCTAGAGGAAGAACTTGAGAGCCAGCGAGCTGCCGGCCAACCATCTCAGCGGCACGAAGCTACCCCAGAAGCTACCCCGCCATCTCAGCGGAGAAGCAGCGTGGCTTCCACGGAGCCCGTTTAGACTGACTTCACGGAGCCTATCTACCCCGTGGATACTATCACGGAGGCTCAAAATTGCGAGCTTATGACGAAATGCCATAACCTCACTTTCAAGGCGGCTTTCGGCTCTGTTGCACCTCCTCAACCCAACGGAACTTTTCACTGCCTTCCGATTCCACATGGCTATGCTGTTGTGATGGTGGATGAAGTAATGGAGGGATTTGAGGAGCTCGAGCTTTACCACTCTACAGGTGAAGGGGAGAATCAGCTGGTTCGTGCTCTGAGGAGTACATGTCTATGGCAGAAGGAGTACATCAAGCTTCCAAACTGGACGCCTCCGCCTCCTCCTCCTCCTCCGGCGAGTCAGGGCACTCCGCCTCCTCCTCCTCCTCCTCCTCCGGCGAGTGATCAGGGCATTCCGCCTCCTTCTCCGGCTCCTCCGACGCGTGAGGGCACTCCGCCTCCTCCTTCGCCTACTCCGGCGCGTCGGAGCAGTCCGCCTCCTCCTCCGCCTCGTCGGCAACGGCGGAAGACAGACGCCGCCGCTCCGGCTCCTCCGGCGCGTCGGAGCACTCCGCCTCCTTCTCCGCCTCGTCAGCAACGACGGAAGAGAGACGCCGCCGCTCCGTCGGCTAGCAGTACAAGCAGAGGCGGGAGGCAATTCAGATACGGTCCATATCTCAAGCCTCTGGAAAAGTTACCATATGAGAGGACCGAGAAGGAAAACGAGGACATAGTTCGTGCCCAAGTGAGGGCCCATTTTGCAAAGAAAACTCCACCTCCGAAGGAAACAATAGATCCGGTGAAAGTGAAGCGCACTATCGATGCCCTGAAGCGACCACCACCGCCTCCGCCGCAATCCAACTATGACCGCATTATTCAAAAGACATATGATGAAGCGCGGCGGTCGGGAAGTACTTCTAGTGATGCAAGGTTAGCAGAACGAAGAAGTGGGAAAACAATTCCCCAGCTCGGCGAACAGGAGAAGAAATCGTGCCCCCCACTCAAGGTGTCTAGCGATATCGTGGCTAATCATCCGGGGATGGTGCTCGGTACCAATCCTGGTGATTACTTGGGGGATGATGTAATTTTTGAAATGGCTGAGGTACCAAAAGAAGAATATAAATACGTGCACGGGAAGCCTCTCGTCAAACCTGACCATCCTCCTCTAACAACGATGATGTACAAATTGCATGAGTGGTACTTGGAAACCTGCAGGAAGAATGGGTCCGATAGTTTGCTGGTGAGAATTAAAGATGAGCACGACCTCATTGGAGTCGACCTGATGCCTGTTGAATTTGTGGAGTTATTTCAGTTATTCAATCAAAAGGCCCTCTTCAAACAAATCATGACTTGCTACTGTCTGTAAGTATTACTTCTGTAATTAAGTCTCTAGCTCAGCTCGTTCATTGCATGTATATATAATTATCCTCACTATATTATGCAGATTGAAGATCGTCGAATGCAAAGAAAGACAAATCTATGACATTGGGTTCATTAGCCCAAATACCGTAAATGAATGGGCGGTACAAGAAAGAGTTAAAGATACCGAGGAAAACTTGCTAAAAGCGTTCCTTCGACATCAAAACAAAAGGGAAATACTTTTTCCTTACAACTTCAAGTGAGTGTTACTGTCTTGTGCATATTCGGTTTGTCTTACTCGAGGTTAAGTACTGTAATTGATGAGTTATGCGTGCGCAGTTTCCACTATATTCTGCTATCCATTAAGCTTGACGAGGGAGTAGTAACTGTCTTTGACTCGAGACGTAAAGATCCCAAGGATTATGCGGACATGACTGCAATGCTCCAGAAGTAAGTTCAATCAATACCGGGACCATATCGACAACTTTCGTTCATTTCCTGATATCAAGTAATCATTTTCTTTGCCTGGAAGGGTTTGGAAACAGTTCACCAGACAGGTTCCGGGTCTGAAGAACGAGCTGCGATTTACACACCCCAAAGTAAGTAGTACTAGCTAGTTCCGCGCATCTCTCATTGATTCCAGTTTCATCAATACCATTATCATGCTTGATTATCAGTTTGATTGAACACTTTTCTCGTAAAGTTCTTGTGGCAGGAACCCGGGAATAATTTATGTGGATACTACGTTTGCGAGTACATTCGCCACAGGACCTCTGAGCGGGGCAGATCTGAAGAACAATTTGAAGTATGTAAACAATATTCACAATTTTTTTTATTACCATCAATTGTGTTGTGTTTCATTCATATATATGTATTGACCCCCTTCTTTAAATTAGATCTGGCAGATGCGGGATGAACTCCTACCACATGATCGCATACGAGCAATTCAAGAGGAATTGGCGGGATTCTTTCTTGACCACGTCATACATGAAAAGGGAGAATACCATGCGGAAATTCAATGGGAGTTTGGCGCTTGATGATGTCAGGGATGTTATATTGTATATATGTAGTAGCGTCGGATAGATCTACGAAAACTTGTTGTTCGAACAAGCACGGAGAAAGAGAGGTCACTTCTCTCTGTATATGTTCATGAAGATCTTGTGTAATTAATGGTTTCCTTCATTTGCTTACTAGCTAGCGTCGCGTTCTCTCTATATGTAGTAGCTAGCGTCGACCAAGCACGGAGAAAGAGAGGCCGCTTCTCTCTATTAGCTAGCTAACACAATATGAAACCCCTAAACCCTCCAAAACCCCTAAACCCCCCCTTTCAAAAAAAATAACCCAGCGCCTTTTGGTCCCGGTTGGTGTTACCAACCGGGACTAAAGGTCCTCCTGCCTGAGTGCTGCGAAGCGGCCACGTGGAGCTCCTTTAGTCCCGGTTGGTGTTACCAATCGGGACTAAAGGTCCTCCTGCCTGGGCTCCCCACAGCGGCCACGTGGAGCCCCTTTGGTCCTGGTTCGTAAGCGAACCGGGACTAAAGGTTTTGGGCTTTAGTCCCGACCCTTTAGTCCCGGTTCCAGAACCGGGACTAAAGCCCCTCTGGAACCGGGACTAATGGGCCTTTTTCTACTAGTGTTTCATTGTAGGAGCTACAAGTTAGTCGCATCATTCAAATAGTTGTGTTAGTGGCAATAGTTCTTATTTCGATATTTTGATTCTTTGATATCTAACACCAATTCATTTATCATATTCTAATAGGTACCGTTGGATTATTCGCTTAAAGCTTATGTAGAAGTTATGTTTCTGACTTCTCAGATGAAAATCACTGTACAAGGGTCTCCGGTAAATACTCATATGCCATATTCTTTTATATTGTGATGACATATTATATTCATGTTGGTCATGTTTCTGTTCTCTTTCCTAGGTCATTGTCTGTCATTTGGACAAGACGCTTCGCAATACTTCGGTTTTTTCTGGGGATATAATGGGAAGGACCATTCAGCTGACTCTGGGAAGAAGTGATGTGGAATGGGGCAGAACGAACCGTGGAATTTTCTTGTATTGGCATGGTCGTCTAATAGAGGTGGGTTAGATGTTATTGTATTAAACTACGCATCATGACCATTTTCATTTTTTTTGTGTTCCAAGCATGGTTCCTCCCTGATCCATTCGACATTAGAAATAACCAGTCATGCATGCTGAGGATGCAAATATATTTCTCTCATAGCTTGCGAGTAGAGATGGGATAGAATTTTAGCCCCATCTGCGCTGAGCATGGAAAACTGTGTGAACCGTAACAACCAACTACTATTTGCATGAACTAGATTGAGCTTTAGGTGTACATCTCAAACAGTACATCTTGCTTTGTTGCAGCAAGCTGTTTGCATCCTAGACTCTTTGTCATGCATTTTGTGCTCTTTTTAACTTTGATTTTGTATTCTTTCCCAGTCTTACAAACGAGTTGGATCTCAAAAGCATAATGCTGACACGGGCCGAGGAATAATAGGAGTTGCAGATATTACAGATCTCATTGTATGGTTTGGAATATCTTGCCTTTGTTACCATGATCTTCTGTTTTCCTAGTTTTACTGTTGTGTCCCTGGATTGAACTTCTCCATATGTGTTGCAGGATGATGAAGATGGTAAAACTTGGGTTCTTAACAATAAACAAGGGTTTCAAGATTGTGAGATATATGCAGAACTTGAGGAATGGCTTAATAGAAAAACCGATGAATATTGGGATATAAATTTTGACCGTCTTAATCTGGTAAGGGCGTACGATTCAGTTTATATTGAAAATATCTTATACATATCTGGTCATAAAGTAATCTCTTTAAGCACTGACGACATAGATTGATATCAGATAACTTTCAGATGTACTTTTGTTGAGAAAAATCATTGACTGTTATCATGAATTTTATTTGACAGTGGTGAAAAATAAAATGTTTGCCATAATAAGTAGGGATGGCAACAGAGTGGGCACCCTCTAGTCTCTACAGGATGAGTATCGATCCTAGTATTTCTCACCGCTATGATATGTAGACAATCGAAAATAATTTAGTTATTATGTTTTTGAAAGGTGATAGACATGCACATATATGGGTGGGATATACAAATACCTGTTTTCTCCAAACAATACATGCATTTACTTCCATGTTTTTTCTAGAAATACTATGTTTACTCATTTCAAGCTTATTTACTCTAGTAATTTTCTTCAACCAGAGAAAAAAGGCTGACCGCTTAGACGATGTTGATGACTGGGTTCAGTGCTACAGCTGTCGTAAATGGAGAATGCTGAATGTGGGCTTCAATATAGAGTCTCTACCCTCAGAATGGTTTGTATGCTATCAAACTCACTTTTATCATGTAAATGAACATTTTTGATGAAATGTGATGATTTTAACAGTTTAATAATTGTGTTCAATATCCCCCAGTTTAGTTGGCAATTTTTTTTAGTTTTCAGCTAGCAATATATAATTGATAGGCAAAGTTTGAAGTTTGATGCTTGCAGCATATCGTTGGTACCCACCTTGGCTACCGCGACCAGGTTTATTTATGGACTGCTAAGTGCTAACTACTGTGATTTGGAGGGTTGACTCTGAACAATGCTGGGATTACCTTACAAGTTTACTATGCTAGAGTATTCGTAACGGAAAGTGCACTAGGCTACTTGTTTATCTAGCCCATTTTTTAGCATACTGGATGACTGCACGTGTTTCCATATATTAGAATGGTATTTGCACCGGTAGATCTATTCACTCATAAGTATTATTTTCGAAGTAGCCTGGCATAACCGCAGGTGTAGGCAATCATAACAGGAACTTCAATATCTTTATTTTTTAATTCATGACAGAACTTCAATATCTGTTTTACAGGCCTGAAGTGTTGATGTTGTGAAATTTCAGGTTTTGTTACATGCCACCTTTCAATGGGAAATGTGAGATTCCAGAGCAACAAATGGAAGTTGGTGTGATCACAGTTGCTGAGAAGAGATGTGGCCACAATAAGGTAGCCCAGCCATTAGTTCAGACATCTAGCCAACATGAAGATGTGAAGGTAATAGCCCGAAATCCAAAGCCTACATGTAGTTCATCGTTTTTTAAAGTCAGAGTCACGAAGAGAAAATATTTGATCCTATTGCGTGGTCAGAGTGTTAGGTTAATCCTGCCAACCGACAACCAGGGAAACGGAAAGAGATCTTCTTCAGATGCCACGAGCAGTGAAGGTATGTGTGCCGTGTACGTAACAGAGCAGAAACTCTGGATAGAATTTTTTTGTTAACTAACGATGTGCGATCTGATGGTTCTGAAGACGATTGGTCACAAGCAGAGTCAGGTACCACTCAGCCCCCCTTGAAGAGGCTGTCGAGGGGTCCGAGAGCAGTTGTAAGAAACAGCGCTGAATGAGAATGCACGGTAGCCGTCATATTTTCTTTTCATTTCTTTTGCAACCAAGTTTTTGAAGATTTCATGTGTTATTTTACTGAAGCCATTTTCTTTTCTCTACATTGTTGTAGGCACGGTGACTACCCTTTTGTGAAGCTCCATTCGGGGCCATCACACGAATCTTCATGCACCTTTGGTCAACGAAATGGAGCTGCAGGCTACGCCCTTCCGTTGCTTCCGAATGACTTGATCGCTTTCCGCTTACTTCGGAATGGATGTATTTTTTTCTTTCGAATGTAGTTAGTGACATAGTTATAAACTTGTCGTTACAAGATCAAAAGTATAAGGGTGGCACTGCCTCATTACCTTAGCTCGCATGCAAACATTATGTACTTGTCGTGCTTCTGAGCTCTAAAAATCCTCTCTGTGTCTACAGTATTTTCTACGTAGTACATGACACGTTCCAGTCATACGCAAACCCCTTGAGCAGGTTGTGCGGACGCGATGTAATTTGTGGTCGGCCATTCAGATTCAGTACATTTGCTAGTACAGTAGTACTATGTGAAGTTGTTTTTGGGTGTATACATTGCTCTGGTAGTCTTATGTGGGTTGAGTTGACACAGAGCTCACCACAAAGAACATAGACCGGTCGACGTACAGCTCCCCACCGTCAGACTTATCAGAGATCAAGACGAGTGCAGGCCACACACATGCCAAACAAGACTTGTGAAGGTGTCATCAGGTCATCTTTACTACAACTGATAACGTGTGTACATCCCTTTTGCAAAGGGGAAGGGAACGGGGAAAGGTAATGTAAATAGATAGCGGTGGCAGCAACGGTGTAATGGGACAATGCATTCTCCATTTTGTTTGGTCCTACCTGAAAATGTTGCCACATCAACGGTGTCCTGAGAAAATATTTTGGCACTACTCCAGCAGTTTTGTGTTTGCCGCATGAGAAAAGGCAGGGCCCATACATGCATAAACAAGTTCACGCGGCTAACTTTACTCCACGCATGGGAGTAGCGTAGCAGTAAAATACTACTACTTTATTGCATGGAGGAATTAGGCATCGGAGCAACTAGGTGCTCGTTTCGTGGATTTTTGCTATGGCATCAATTGGGCGGTGTAGGGCACTTGTGCCAAATGAAGCCAGAGTAGATTTGGCACCGCTTTTGACCTACATAGTGGAGGGCCTAATGGTATCACTTTGCAATCCGGAATTTGGTTGTTGTTAGTAATCTGGATAAATCAGAAATCAAGAACATATCAATACCTCTACTAACCAAATAAGAACCAATCAGCTTAAGGAACACCAAATTTATCAAGAATTGAAGGGAAGCCCATGGTAATAGAGGACAGAGGAGAAGGGCGGAGTACAGAATCCAAAGAAGTTGCTTCAAAACCAATGAAGGGGAACGACAATCGATGTTGCTTTTTGAGGGCGTCGCTGCTCGAGATGCAGAGAACGTTGGGTGGGATGGACGGTTGCAACCATGGCCGGCGGGGCCGGGGACAGTGCTAGGGCGTCGTTGTTTTGGGCGGTAGGATTTGACGCGGATGAGGTTGGGGGAGGAAGACAGAATTCCATGAAGGGATGACGACTAGTGGGTCATGGGCGGAATGGGCCTTCTGCTGTGTTGGTATATGTTTCCACGATAGTCAATTACGGGCCAAGGGAACCAAACACGTTTAGCGGTATTGGATTGCACTGTAATCTGATAACAATCAGAAAAACGCAAACTAAACACCTCCCGAGGACAACAAGAGGGAACGAGTGGATGGGTTTTGTCTCCCTTACAACGAGACGGAAGAACCCTCGCCTTAGGCGCCCCTCTAAATGGGCCAACCCATTGTAGGAGAGACGACTAGGGCACATTTTATTAATATTCAAAAAATGTTTTATTAATTTTATTTATATTTCAGAAAATGGAAACATATTTTATTTAAATATTAAAAAAAATTATTTCTCATTTGAAAATTGTCCATGCAGCGTAAAGAAAATCTCCGCCCAACTTTAAGAAAATGTTGCTAACATTTGAAAAAAGTTTGTGACATTCAAAAAATGTCAGACACTTAGAAAGAATGTTTCATATGACCGTATCAATCAAAAGAATACATGTGACATTTCAAAGAAATGTTCACATCTTTCAAGAAAATATACGTGTCATTTAAAAAAAATCACATAGTATAAAAGAATGTTAAGTACCATTCTGAAATATGTACATGAAATTTTCAAGAAATATTCAAATGTTTCAAAACATGATGATATTTAAAAAAATGTTTGTAGAATCTGAAAAAAAATGTTTCATGCCATTCAAAAAATGTTCAACATGTATTTGAAGAAAATTAACATGTATTAAAAAAAGTGTTGAAGACAAGTAGTTGAAAAAAAATGTACAGCATGTATTTGAAAATTGTTCAATGTGTGTGAAAAAATGTTTAACATGTATACTAAAAACGTACAATGTGTATTGAAAAAATGTACATGTGTTGAAAAAAAGGAAAACCAAAGAAAAACGGTGAAGAAACACAAAAAAAACAAAAACAAAAAAATAG
The DNA here is from genome assembly GCA_039707655.1 of Elymus sibiricus. NCBI lineage: Eukaryota > Viridiplantae > Streptophyta > Magnoliopsida > Poales > Poaceae > Elymus > Elymus sibiricus. The sequence goes on along the minus strand of CM077663.1, from coordinate 400,154,421 downwards.
AAAGCCGGTGAAGAAACGAAGAACAGAAAAGAACCAATACGAAAAACACAGAGAAAAAAAACTGAAGCCAGAACGCTACAGCACTGGGTCGGTCCACTCCCTCGCGTCCAAAGGCAACACTGAGTTACGACTCGCGGCGGGCGAGAAATAGGTCTGGCGGGTAAGGAGTGTCACGGAACGCCTACTACCGTTCATGAGGATGACTATGTTTTTTGGGGGGATAGCCTTCATGGTGGATTTTAGTAATTCTTCAATGTTGTTAGATCATTGATTATGACATTGACTTGAATAACCCACATTTTGCATCATCCCAATCACGTTCAAACAGTCCGCTTTAACAATAAACTTTTTCGCGAATACGCAAAGCTTGTGTATCATTTTATTGATAGGTAGAAGGGAACAAGAGTAACATATGGTGTGTTTAGTTTCAGTCACCAACCGGAATGGCATGGGTTGGATCCGTTCCGAGGCCTCATTCATGCGTTTGGTATGTAACTGGAACATGACCCAAACCATTCCCACCTAGGAAATATTCGGCCCATATTCAGAACGCGCTGATACCTCCAAATTGGAGGAACCACGCGGAACCGGCCTGTGTCTCTTTTTCTTATTTTCATATATTCTTCGTTCTTTAGTGTAAATTGCTTATTTTTGTTTGTAGAAATGTATTGGTGCAAGAGAAATAATCGTAAGATATGTTTGATATCATGTACCTGCAATGCTTGTGTATACATGTTATCAAAACGAACAAAATTCGCTTTATTCTGTCTCAGCAACCAAACGCTCAAATCTAACTATTCCATTCCATCTTTTGTCTCAACCAAACATAAGAACGAAACCGACCCATTCTAGTGGAATGAAATGTACATTCCGTTCCACTTCGTTCCACAACTAAACACAGGGGGAGTGGGAGAGAATACAATACAACATACACTCGCCTAGCTCGAACTCCAGCCAAAAGGCGAGGAGACAAGATCCAGAGCACCTAAACCGTGTCATGACCAACGCAAGGCACCACCGTCGCAACCAATATTACTTGCGAGGATCATTCGGTCACCAAGGGCGACTGCTTATGAATGCCGTGTGTGTGAGAGAATAGGTTATCGAAGTATTAGTCTGATGAGCCACCCCTAAAAAAATAGACTTGTGAGCCGACCGTCGAAACATGTGTATCTTCTTGCCGGCTCTACTAGAACATGAAGGCGTGTGTTGCCGCGTCCGTCTATATTGGCAACAGAGCAGTAGATATATTTAAATAGAAAAATATATCTATAGAGTAATATAACATAAGATGGTCTAAGTCAAGAAATAATGGTAGATATGCAAATTCTTTGAAGGGCATTTCTAACCGATCCATTGAAAATAGCGAAGGATCCGGTGGAATAAACCCTTAGTGGAGTATATTTACTCCACTAAGATTTCGTCGGACCGAGCCGATCCCCTATATATAACAGAGTAAACATAAATATGCATAAATTCAACCTAGTTTCAACCAAAATTTGCATACATTTAAACATAAGTTCAACCTAGTCTTGACAACCAAACAATAAACATAAATTCAAACTTAAACTACACTAGACTACTCATCATCATCATCATCATCGTTGCCATAGTGGAGGTCGAGCCAATCTTGCCTCGACATGCCACCGCCCATTGGGTTCGGGACGGTGCCGTTGTTGTCGCAGTCAAGGAAGATGCGCAGCCACTCCTCGATGTCGAGCTCCTGCTCCTCCTTGCTGCCCTTCTCGCTGCCTTGCACCTCGTCGTCAGAGATAACGATGACCTTCCCACCATGCTCCGCGAAGATGGCCCGCTCCGTCTCCACAAGCACAGGGTGCTGCCAGCGGAGCTCCGCCATGTACGCCTCGTCGGCGGCCTCTGCCACGAGGCGCTCCCTCTCGTTGACGCATCCACCACACCCGACTCCACCGGGACGAGGTGGACCGGCCCCGTCCCCCACGGGAAGTTAAGCCTCGCCGCCGCGCCGTGGAACCGGACCTGCCACCAGTCGTATCTGAGGACGGCGAGCCCCGCCGTGTGGAACGACCCGATCCACTTGCTCATGTGGGTCTCCCGGTCGGTGATCTCCGCCACCCATGTCCCGCGAAGCAGGGGAGGGGGGCGACGCATCGGTCGTGTGGCGGCGACTTGAGGATGCGTCGCTTGGAGGCGAACCGTGGGCGTGGCGGTGCGGATCCACACTGCGGATCAGCATCGGGGAGCGGCGGCGATGGTATCCGGCCATTGGGATGTTGGGATGTGGGGGGTTGCGGGGAACGGCGGGGGGGGGGGGGCGGGTCACCGGCGGGAGGAGAAGAGGCGGAGGAGGCGGAGTGAAGGAGGAGGTGAAGTGAAGATTTTTTACTCAGCAGCCGAGCGATGGAGTAAATATAGGAAGATGTGCGGCGTCTGAGTATAGTTTTTACTCCTCTAATACCGATTGAGGATCGGCTAGGTCCTAGTTAGAGGAGTAAAATTAGGATTTTACTCCTCTAACCGGTTATTGGGGATCGGTCAGAAATGCTCTAAGTCACCTGGGCCTCCTACTGATGTAGATATGTATCTTTGCCTCCGTAAACCTGTAAGGCACTAGTAGAAAACAAACCTTTCGTCCGGAGCATTACTCCCGGTCGGGTTTGGGACTGGGACTAATGTGACCATTAGTCCCGGTTCCAACAGCTAGGAGCGAACGGGGGAACGGCCAGGACTAGTCCCGATTCATGAGGGACCTCTAGTCCCGGTTGGTGATACCAACCGGGACTAAAGGGGTTGCGGCAGGGTTGCAGCAGGCTGGGGCCCCTGTGAGCCCCTTTAGTCCCGGTTGGTATCACCAACCGGGACTAGAGATAGACGTTTAGTCCCGGTTGGTATAGCCAACCGGGACTAAACTCTTCCCTATATAAAGCTGGCTAGCCCCCAATCGAGTGCAAGCTTAATTTCTATCCTCTCCTCTCTGTTTTCTTCCCCAAGCTTGAGTTCATCCTCTATTTTTTGCCAAGATTTGTCAAGATTGGAGGCACCCCATCTATCCAAGGGTTCTAAAAGGTTAGCAACTTTATCCTTTCATCTCTCACTGCTAGTTTAGCTCGTTTCATGCTCTATAAGTATAGTGATTTGTGGGTTTTAGTTTGGGAGTAATCATGTGGGAGTTTATTTGATTTATATGCAATTTGAGCTCAAATTAACTTCTTAGTTTGCATATGTGTAGGTGTGGTTTACTTAGTGCCTTCCCGTCCCCGTCCTCACCGCCATCGATCGCCCGCGTCGCCCCATCGCCGGCACCACCTTGGTGAGCCTCTTGTTCTTATCCTTTTTGTAAAAAACAAATCTTATTTGTATTATTTAGATAGTTACTTGTATAATTTTCTTACTTGTATGATTGTTTGTTATATATAGTGCCATGGTTTTGATATCCGTCCCCGTCGGCCCTCGTCCGGTTTATGATTCGGATATGGTATATTATCTTTTATAACTATTTGTTTCATTTTGTGTTTCTGACAATTATGCCCATCCGTTGCTTCTGAATGACTTGATCGCTTTCCGCTTACTTCGGAATGGATGTATTTTTTTCTTTCGAATGTGGTTAGTGACATAGTTATAAACTTGTCATTACAAGATCAAAAGTATAAGGGTGGCACTGCCTCATTACCTTGGCTCGCATGCAAACATATGTACTTGTCGTGCTTCTGAGCTCTAAAACCCTCTCTGTGTCTACGGTATTTTGTACGTAGATGACACGTTCCAGTCATACGCAAAGCCCTTGAGCAGGTTGTGCGGACGCGATGTAATTTGTGGTCGGCCATTCAGATTCAGTACATTTGCTAGCACAGTAGTACTATGTGAAGTTGTTTTTGGGTGTATATATACATTGCTCTGGTAGTCTTATTATGTGGGTTGAGTTGACATAGAGCTCACCACAAAGAACATAGACCGGTCGACGTGCAGCTCCCCACCGTCAGACTTATCAGAGATCAAGACGAGTGCAGGCCACACACATGCCAAACAAGACTTGTGAAGGCGTCATCAGGTCATCTTTACTACAACTGATAATGTGTGTACCTCCCTTTTGCAAAGGGGAAGGGAACGGGGAAAGGTAATGTAAATAGATAGCGGTGGCAGCAACGGTGTAATGGGACAATGCATTCTCCATTTTGTTTGGTCCTACCTGAAAATGTTGCCACCTCATCAACGGTGTCCTGAGAAAATATTTTGGCACTACTCTAGCAGTTTTGTGTTTGCCGCATGAGAAAAGGCAGGACCCAAACATGCATAAACAAGTTCACGCGGCTAACTTTACTCCACACATGGGAGTAGCGTAGCAGTAAAATACTACTACTTTATTGCATGGAGGAATTAGGCATCGGAGCAACTAGGTGCTCGTTTCGTGGATTTTTGCTATGGCATCAATTGGGCGGTGTAGGGCACTGGTGCCAAATGAAGCCAGAGTAGATTTGGCACCACTTTTGGCCTACATAGTGGAGGTCCTAATGGTATCAGTTTGCAATCCGGAATTTGGTTGTTGTTAGTAATCTGGATAAATCAGAAATCAAGAACAAATCAATACCACTACTAACCAAATAAGAACCAATCAGCTTAAGGAACACCAAATTTATCAAGAATTGAAGGAAAGCCCATGGTAATAGAGGACATAGGAGAAGGGCAGAGTACAGAATCCAAAGAAGTTGCTTCAAAACCAATGAAGGGGAACGACAACCGATGTTGCTTTTTGAGGGCGTCGCTGCTCGTGATGCAAAGAACGTTGGGTGGGATGGACGGTTGCAACCATGGCCGGCGGGGCCGGGGGCAGTGCTAGGGTGTCGTTGTTTTGGGCGGTGGGATTTGACGCGGATGAGGTTGGGGGAGGAAGACAGAATTCCATGAAGGGATGACGACTAGTGGGTCATGGGCGGAATGGGCCTTCTGCTGTGCTGGTATATGTTTCCACGATAGTCTATTATGGGCCAAGGGAACCAAACACGTTTAACGGTATTAGATTGCGCTATAATCTGATAACAATCAGAAAAACGCAAACCAAACACCTCCCGAGGACAACAAGAGGGAACGAGTGGATGGGTTTTGTCTCGCTTACAACGAGACGGAAGAACCCTCGCCTTAGGCGCCCCTCTAAATGGGCCAGCCCATTGTAGGAGAGACGACTAGGGCACGTTTTATTAATATTCAAAAAATGTTTTATTAATTTTATTTATATTTCATAAAATGGAAACATATTTTATTTAAATATTAAAAAATGTTATTTCTCATTTAAAAATTGTCCATGCAGCGTAAAGAAAATGTCTGCCCAACTTTAAGAAAATGTTGCTAACATTTTTAAAAGTTTGTGACATTCAAAAAATGGCAGACACTTAGAAATAATGTTTCATATGACTGTATCATTCAAAAGAATACATGTGACATTTCAAAGAAATGTTCACATCTTTCAAGAAAATATACGTGTCATTTAAAAAAAATCACATAGTATAAAAGAATGTTAAGTACCATTCTGAAAAATGTACGTGAAATTTTCAAGAAATATTCAAATGTTTCAAAACATGATGACATTTAAAAAAAATGTTTGTAGAATCTGAAAAAAAATGTTTCATGCCATTCAAAAAATGTTCAACATGTATTTGAACAAAATTAACATGTATTAAAAAAAGTGTTGAAGACAAGTAGTTGAAAAAAAATGTACAGCATGTATTTGAAAATTGTTCAATGTGTGTGAAAAATTGTTTAACAAGTATACTAAAAACGTACAATGTGTATTGAAAAAATGTACATGTGTTGAAAAAAAGGAAAACCAAAGAAAAACGGTGAAGAAACACAAAAAAAAACAAAAAACAAAAAAAAATAGAAAGCCGGTGAAGAAACGAAGAACAGAAAAGAACCAATACGAAAAACACAGAGAAAAAAAACTCAAGCCAGAACGCTACAGCACTGGGTCGGTCCACTCCCTCGCGTCCAAAGGCAACACTGAGCTACGACTCGCGGCGGGCGAGAAATAGGTCTGGTGGGTAAGGAGTGTCACGCAACGCCTACTACCGTTCATGAGGATGACTATGTTTTTGGGGGGATAGCCTTCATGGTGGATTTTAGTAATTCTTCAATGTTGTTAGATCATTGATTATGACATCGACTTGAATAACCCACATTTTGCATCATCTCAATCACGTTCAAACAATCCGCTTTAACAATAAACTTTTCGCGAATACGCAAAGCTTGTGTATCATTTTATTGATAGGTAGAAGGGAACAATAGTAACATATGGTGTGTTTAGTTTCAGTCACCAACCGGAATGGCATGGGTCGGACCCGTTCCGAGGCCTCATTCCTGCGTTTGGTATGTAACTAGAACATGACCCAAACCATTCCCACATAGGAAATATTCGGCCCATATTCGGAACGCACTGATACCTCCAAATTGGAGGAACCACGCGGAACCGGCCTGTGTCTCTTTTTCTTATTTTCATATATTCTTCGCTCTTTAGTGTAAATTGCTTATTTTTGTTTGTAGAAATGTATTGGTGCAAGAGAAATAATCGTAAGATATGTTTGATATCATGTACCTGCAATGCTTGTGTATACATGTTATCAAAACGAACAAAATTCGTTTTATTCCGTCTCAGCAACCAAACGCTCAAATCTAACTATTCCATTTCATCTTTTGTCTCAACCAAACATAAGAATGAAACCGACCCGTTCTAGTGGAATGAAATGTACATTCCGTTCCACTTCGTTCCACAACTAAACACAGGGGGAGTTGGAGAGAATACAATACAACATACACTCGCCTAGCTCGAACTCCAGCCAAAAGGCCAAGAGACAAGATCCAGAGCACCTAAACCGTGTCATGACCAACGCAAGGCACCACCGTCGCAACCAATATTACTTGGGAGGATCATTCGGTCACCAAGGGCGACTGCTTATGAACGTCGTGTGTGTGAGAGAATAGGTTATCGAAGTATTAGTCTAATGAGCCATCCCTAAAAAATAGACTTGTGAGCCGACCGTCGAAACACGTGTATCTTCTTGCCGGCTCTACTAGAACATGAAGGCGTGTGTTGCCGCGTCCGTCTATATTGGCAACAGAGCAGTTGATATATTTAAATAGAAAAATATATCTATAGAGTAATATAACACAAGATGGTCTAAGTCAAGAAATAATGGTAGATATGCAAATTCTTTGAAGGGCATTTCTAACCGATCCCTTGAAAATAGCGAAGGATCCGGTGGAATAAACCCTTAGTGGAGTATATTTACTCCACTAAGATTTCGTCGGACCTAACCGATCCTCTATATATAACGGAGTAAACATAAATATGCATAAATTCAACCTAGTTTCAACCAAAATTTGCATACATTTAAACATAAGTTCAACCTAGTCTTGACAACCAAACAATAAACATAAATTCAAACTTAAACTACACTAGACTACTCATCATCATCGTTGCCATTGTGGAGGTTGTCGGGGATATTACCCCGCGGTATGACCCGGCCGGGACTCGGCGACTGCTGCGCCGGCCGAGCTTGGCGACTCATTGGTAACCCGGCAGGAGGTATGACCCGACCCATCGTATGGCGGCTCATAGGTCACCTTTATTACCGGGTCACAGGACGACCAGGCCCAAGGCCCAGCGTGTAAGCTGGCGCAGGCGGCTCACAGAGAAGGCCCAAAGGAGAGGAAGGATTTCCTTACAAGAGAAACAAGACCCGGATTAGGACTCAAGAGAGACTAGTCCTAAACCTACTCCTAGTAGGACTCTACATGTAAACCTACCCCTTCCACCTATATAAGGAGGGGTAGAGCACCCCTAGAGGGACAAGTTCAAGTCATTAGAGATAGACTGATTAGAGGCTCTCGAGATTAGAGGTAGCGATTCCGCACCTTTGTAATCGAGATCGTCATCATCATTAATATAGACACAAAGCAGGATGTAGGCTTTTACCTCCATCGGAGGGGCCTAACCTGGGTAAACTCGCGTCTCAAGATTCCGACCAACCCTTCTCAAGCCGCCATATAGTTGCGATGGCCTTACACCTAAGTTCTCTCACGAGGACATTTTGCCGTGACAAAACCACGACAATTGGCGCCGACCGTGGGGCAAGCGCACGGTGGTGTTGAGTTCTTAGAGGGCGATCTCTTCAGGGATCGAGAAACTTGCTATGTGCCGGAAGAAGAAGAGCCGGCGCCAAAGATCACATCGTCTCCGTAAACAACGGTCGAAACAACATATACGACATTCGAGATCAAGACAAAATTAGAGTTCTGTGGTGTGCGCTGTCGCCAGTCGCCACAGAATTTTCATCGTGTGAACCGTCGTGCCGGAGTTTGAGACTCAGAAAAATTAGGGTTGCGTATGTACGCGGCCGCATCGTGCGATCCGCCGAGACATGCATGATTTGACGGCTCCGTCGTTCGTGTACAGATCAAGTTCGGAAATCAACTTTCCTCTGTAGCGTCGAAATCCAGATGAATACCGCTGCACCAAACAGCCGACGTGGTACGATTTACTCTGGCGGCTGCTGCTCCCGAGGACGACATTTTGATTCGACGGCGGCAGAAGCAAAGCTAACAAAAAGGCTAGCTATATTGGGATTTTTTCCATCAGCTCCGACGTATTTCGCTGAATATACTTGGGTCAAAAAGAAAGAGAGAAGAAGGCCACCACGGATTCGGTCTCCACCTGCCGCCGCTGCGCCGTGGCCGGCTCGGTCTCGCGCCCCGCCCGAGGCGCCGTGGTCGGCTCGGCCTCGCTCCACCCGCCTCAGCTCCGCCTCGACTCGCCGTGGCTCCTCGCCTCGCCCCGTCTTGCTCGCTGCGCGGCGCCGCCTCAGCTCCGCCTCGACTCGCCCTGGCTGCTCACCTCGCCCTGCCCAGGTTTTCCGCCGCCCCTGCGCCTCCCGGTTCCTGTGCACGCTGTTTCCCTTCTGCGGCAGCACGACCACGCGCGCGCATCGCCCCGGCTCGCTGCATCTGCGCCGCCGCCCCGTTGCTAAGCGGCCCCGAGCTCCGCGCGCTCGCTTTTTCCACCTCCGCGCCTCGTTTCTGCCACCGCCTGGCCGCACGCCTTCGCCGCCGCGCCTTCGCTTCGAGCCGGTTTCTTTCACCGACTCCTGCTCGCCTGCAACAGGTGGAGGACGACAAGGAGTACGACTGTTACCAGGCCAGGCCGATGGCCAAGGCCAACTGCCAGGCCACCATTGTCGCCAGGCTCTGGGGGACGGCCTGCTGCACCTCATCGACGACAGCCTGGAGCACAACCACCCGCTCGACCCCTTCGCCGCACGCTTCTTCAGTTGCTGCAAGACACTGCCCAGCGGGACGAGCATAGACCTGGTGGTGAGAGCCGCCAAGGACCGATGTTTGATGACTGGGGCGGCTCAAGATCAGGGAGGGCGATGTTCAGGCCATCAATTGCTTCTTTGCAGAGATGCAGGCCAAGCAGCCAAACTTCTTCTATGTCATGGATTTCTACGTGCGGGGTCACCTGAGGAGCGTTTCTTTGGGCCGATTTAAGATCCAGGGAAGCAACGCTATTTGGATCAATACTACCTGCTTGAGGACTTGTTTGTTAGGGTGCTATACCGCGCGCGCCGCTCCGGCCGCCCTCGCGCGCGCCTGTGCCTGTGCCGCGTCCACGTCCGTGTCCACGCGCGCCGCCCCGCCTCTGCAGGTTGCCGTCTTCGCGCCGCTTGTTGAGAGCTCCACACATTGACATAAAATACAGCTGAAGAGCCGATTTGCTGGACAGATGAAAGCCCACTTATGCATGCACTCGGCTGTTCTTTCACCAAATAAAAAGGAAAGAAGGGCGTAGCAGGCCAATGCAGCACCTGACGGACAAATCCCAAAGATGGCCACAGCCTGGAGGCGTCACGAGCGAGTTATGCGTGCAGGCGCAGAAGCAATGACGGATTTTAAAAAAGAAAGAAAATACTAGTTCTATGCAAACTGGCCAGCCTATGGAGGATTGGACTATGGATACTCAGACTGTGGATAAACACTACAGGAGGCCGTTGGTACTCGAAGGCTACACGAGCGGTCGTTCGTGCCGTCCTGCTGTGCGCTCACACACGCGCATCTCGTCGTCATTATCGCATGCTCTGCCCGTCGTTCCTGCGGTCAGGGTGATCCATCAGTTTTTCTGGGCAAAGGGATAAGAAGGAACAAGTGCATCTGCTAGTTCAGCTCTATGTCCAGTATTATCCATCATTCGCGTTCGTCCACAAAGAAATCAGGTGCTATTTGCCCTATCTACTCATTAGTACATATTAAAAAAAATCGAGAACAATTACTTTGCCCTGTAATATTTTTACGCAGGACAGTTATTCAAGTGGTATTATACCGCGGAGATGGAGCGCACGTCAGCATTGTTCTGTACTGGTGTTCGTCTATGGCGCGTCACCCAACGGATGCGCGTGAGCTGCCGTCCTCACGGTCCGGTCTACATCAACACGCCGGTGCCGCGCCTGCTCGTTCGTCCGTCCAACGGATGTGCGTGAGCCGCCGCCCCCGCGATCCGGTTTACATCAACACGCCGGTACCGCACGCGCTCACCCGCCAGTATGAGCCGCCCAATAGACGAGCAAGCCGCCGCATCCGCGGTGTGGTTTTCACCAACAACGCCACAACTGACTCGCCGTCCGCACCGGCTTACAATGCCGCGGCCGTTTCTCGCGACCGCTCCGGCTAACAACGTCGCGGCCGTCTCTCGCGACCGCACCGGCTTACAACGCCGCGGCCGTCTCTCGCGACCGCACCGGCTTACAACGCCGCGGTCGTCTCTCGCGAACGCACCGGCTGACAACGCCGCGGCCGTCTCTCACAACCGCACCGTCTTCAAACGCGTGGCTGACTTCTACATCTACAACGACATACTGGTGTTGTGCTTGCTCGTTCAAGCCGCCCAACGGACGCTCATGAGTCGCCGCCCTGCGGTCCGGTATACATCGACATGCAGGTGCTGTGCTTGCTTGTTCAAGCCGCCCAACGGACGCTCATGAGTCGCCGCCCTGCGATCCGGTCTATTCCAACAATTCTGAAGCAAGTCATGATATATTATCAGCCTCTGCCTCTACCGGATGGTTCAATGGATAGGCGTGCAAGTCGCCGCCACTGCGTTTTGGTTAACTTCAACAACCAGCTGGGAGGAACCGCTAGCCAGATTACTGACAAAAATCATATGGGATCATTTATAACCCGCCGTCTCAACATTCCGCGGGTTCATGTTGCGTTATCAACGCTAAGGACACAGAATGAGTGTCGCGAAGATCATCAACTCGCCACAAGCTTTTGGCTTCAATAAATTTCAGTTATCGGCCATCAACCATATGTCGGCTTATGCCGTGGCCAAGTGTGAGGAATCTCAAGCCGCCTCTTTGAGTCGACTTAAGACTCGGGGGCTACACAGACATAACTCGGCAAATACAACCGGGTTCAAATATTCTGGAACCCCGGGTCTTTGCAGGGAAGATAACCTAGTCCCGGGGGCTACTACATTATTGGCGGAAGATTTAAAGTCGCCCAAGAGGACGAGCCGCCATGATGCGACCGTTCAAACATGGGTGCACCACCTTATTGGTGGAAGATTTAAAGTCGCCCAAGAGGACGAGCCGCCATGATGCGACCGTTCAAACATGGGTGCACTACCTTATTGGTGGAATATTTAAAGTCGCCCAAGAGGACGAGCCGCCATGTTGCGACCGTTTAAACATGGGTGCCCGGATTTATTGGAGCATCATATGGTCACTTGGGGGCTTCCAACTCTATGAGTTTAGCTTTCATACCCTCTTGGTCAGGCTTTATATGCCATGTTCGAGTTAAACCTGCCTGTTTGCAACTTGCTACTCCGCCATGTGACCCGTCGAACTCTTGACAGTTATTCTTGATAAGAGACCCTGAACTTTTATAAGTTATTCTCGCATAAAGACCCTGAACTTGTCAAGGTTTAAACGGCGGCTTTTGTCACGAGAGAGCCGGCTTACAGTGAGCTAGGGTAAACTCGTCTTGTCTGCCGTAACCCCTCCGCTATGTGGCCCGTTCGTACTTTTAGCAATGTCAATCTTTTAAAGACCCTGAACTTGCTAAAGTTTAAACGACAGATTTATGTCACGTGAGACCCGGTTTACAAGTTTTCTTTAGGCTTTCCGCCTAGTTTCTTCGGAAACAACACAAATTTTTTTTGTATAAAAACAAGAGTTATCTTGTCATACCGCGCCTTTAAAGCCGGCTTATAGGACGAGACATACATCATCATACATTGCATCATCATTGCATCGTCATATCATGCATCATATATGCATGGATATTCTGGTTTACATTGCAGGAACCGGTTGTCAAACCGGGTTACATATTCCAATCCTTAATAGACAACATGGCTGGATTTTCATTATGGTTGTTATAACCAGTATTGAGTAATTGAGGTTTTCAAACCGGGTTATATTATTCAAATCTTCAATAGCCAATGAGGCTGGATTTTTATTATGGTTTTCATAACCTATATTGGATGATTGAGGTTTTCAAAGCCCCTTCAGAGTAATGGCTATTATTCCCTCATCCAAAAATACCGTGTCACAACAGGGAGCATGGTTCAACATTGATATGCCAAGCATTCAGCAATATCGTCCATATAATGGATATGATTTATTCTGCAATGGAAAGAATAGTCCCGAGTCACTGCAGGCATACGACCCGGCACTTGGGGGCTACATTATTCAAATCAAAAATTATATCAAGTATGCAAGTCCCATGTCGCTGCAAGCATGCACCACGGCACTTGGGGGCTAATGCAAGTTGCTTTTTCAACTCATCACATTATCAACGAACCTGGTTATTTCTGGGAGATGAGCCGGCCTTCAACCATTTTCTAAGTCTCAGCCTAGTATTATTTTACTGAGCCGACCCTTGGGGGCTACACATTGCTCATCAAGTCTACATAAATTAGCTCTATAGAAGTTTCTGCTCATTATTGCATAATGACCCGGTCCTTGGGGGCTACACTACTCAGATCAAAATTTCTAAAAAGTCCTAGTCGCTGCAGGCATGCGACCCGGCACTTGGGGGCTACAGTATTCAGCTGTCTAAACAGATTATGAGGTCCAAATTGAAGACCCGGCCCATCACACACTGATGAGCCGGCCCTTGGGGGCTACACATGTGAAATTCAAGTCGTTCAACCACATCGGGCGACTTAGATGACAACCCGGATTTTCTCCAAAGCTATATATCTACAACATTCAACACCAAGTTCAAAGTCCCAGGCTGTTGCAGGCAAACCAACCCGGCACTTGGGGGCTACACTGGCTGAAGTTTTATAAGTATAAGATAATTACAAGTCCCAGGATGCTACAGGCAAGGCAACCCAGAACTTGGGGGCTACACAGTCCAATATATTATTTCAAAGCACCAAGTCATCATGGATAAACTTGGAGCTTGGGGGCTACAGGTAATATGGAGATAAAAAAATAGAAGAACATCTTCAAGCTATCAATTTTGAGTGAGCTAGGTCTCTTGTTTTGGTGGAGCTAAAGCATTGAAAGCAGGCTCAGCATCACCCGGGTTTCTTTATTCCCAATAATGTTATCAAGTCAACTGGAGTCCGCTTGTTTTGACCCGGCGTCACCAGCGATTATGACCTGGTAGATTCTATATAAACAACCCGGCTCCATAGGTTGAAGTGGTTTAACAATGGATGAAATTCTGTTTCCCAATATTTCATCAAGCCAAAGCATTGGTGGCCGACTCAACGGCATATGGGTGTTTTATCCTCAATATTTTTCAAATGACATGGATCTGCAATATGATCGTGAAGACGGCTCGTTAATATGAAGAAACTCGGATCTTCAAGGAGCTACTTCATTAAGCCGGCCAGTGGAGCAAGCCGATCCTTTAACATATTCGTTATTCTTATTTCAAGAGCTTACCATGAATAAATTCAAGCTAACCTGGGGGCTAATGTCGGGGATATTACCCCGCGGTATAACCCGGCCGGAAGTATGACCCGGCCGGGACTCAGCGACTCACTGTTGCGCTGGCCGAGCTTGGCGACTCATTGGTAACCCGGCTGGAGGTATGACCCGGCAGGAGGTATGACCCGGCCCATCGTATGGCGGCTCATAGGTCACCTTTATTACCGGGTCACAGGACGACCAGGCCCAAGGCCCAGCGTGTAAGCCGGCGCAGGCGGCTCACAGAGAAGGCCCAAAGGACAGGAAGGATTCCCTTACAAGAGAAACAAGACTCGGATTAGGACTCAAGAAAGACTAGTCCTAAACCTACTCCTAGTAGGACTCTACATGTAAACCTACCCCTTCCAACTATATAAGGAGGGGTAGAGCACCCCTAGAGGGACAAGTTCAAGTCATTAGAGATAGACTGATTAGAGGCTCTCGAGATTAGAGGTAGCGATTCCGCACCTTTGTAATCGAGATCGTCATCATCATCAATATAGACACAAAGCATGACGTAGGCTTTTACCTCCATCGGAGGGGCCGAACCTGGGTAAACTCGCGTCTCAAGATTCCGACCAACCCCTCTCAAGCCGCCACATAGTTGCGATGGCCTCACACCTAAGTTCTCTCACAAGGACATCTTGCCGTGACAAAACCACGACAATGTTGGGGATATATCCCCAGGGTGAGACCCGCCCAGGTGGGGCCGGGTCATGCGGTTGGCGGCTTACGACAAGATTAGGAGTAAGCTTATCCAATGGGCCAGGAGGCCCAGAGCCAGAAGACAGGATGTAACCCGGTGGGCTTGAGCCGCCGGGGGCGGCTTGTTAGATAAGGCATGTATAGTTAGAGGCGAGATCGGTTGTCAAGTATAACCCGGCCCGGACTCTTGTAAGCCCAGGGCCTTGACCTGTGTATATAAAGGCGGGTTACCTGGGCGGCTTAGGTCAAGCAAACTCGCTCCCTTGTAATCGATACCCAATCAATACAACACAAAGCAGGACGTAGGCTTTTACCTCTTTCCGAGGGGCCGAACCTGGGTAACTCTCGTCTCTCGATTCTGATCAACCCCTTCGAGCTCACCTTAGCAATGGCTCCGAACCTAAGTCCTTTCACGGGGACATCTACCGTGACAAAATCACGACAGTTGGCGCCCACCGTGGGGCTAGCGCTTGGTGATGTGGAGTTCTCGAAGGGCTCTCTCCCAGGGATCGAGGGATATGCCGTGGGCAGGATGATCAAGAGTGGCCGCGGCAAGCTCTACATTGACGACGCTGGCTGGGGCCCCGAGGTCGGCTCAGTAGAGTACGGGCACCGGGTCCCCTTCGGCGGAATTCATATCTTCATCAGCAAGATCGGCGGATCTAAACCCGGGCCGGACATCTACACCGACCTCGTCGAGCCGGCCCGGCGCGCGCAACCCGCCCATGTTAACCCGGGCAGGAAGCGTGTCTTCGTCGGCTTTACCCAAGGCGCGGAGCTTGAAGGTTCCATGTCGCGGGAGGAAACCCTCATCTGTTCAGAGGATGGATCCTCGAGCGGAGAGACGGAATCAATCTACCAGCTTCACAACGGTGGGCTTGGGGGCTACATCAAGGATTACCCCGAGCCGGAGCACCATGAGCCGGAGGACTATGAGCCGCAAGAACCGTGCTGCTGTCTTCATGGCGGGATCAGCGCCGGCCCCTAGTAGCACGGCCGCCGGTGCGTCTGGGTCTGGAGCTGGCAGGCCGCCGGCTCAAGTTTTTCTGGATCTGATGAATGAGCTTACAACTCTGATGGAAACCGAGGTCACTGCTGAAAACCAATCGGCCCGTAACACGGAGATCACGAGGTTGAAGAACCAGATGGCCGGAGTCCAACAGGAAATCAATGCGCTGAAGGCTCAGATGGATGCTGAGGCGGAGCGCCTTAGGGCGGATGCTTTTCGCCTTGAGTTAGAGCAGCAGTCTGCAGCGGCGGTTCATCGGATGAGGCATCAACCCCGTTTGCTGGATCAATATGAAGCCAGAAATCTTTTTAACACGCCAGGGACGGGACGGAATGTACCTTTGGCCGTAACCCGAACAGCGGAAGTACCTGGGAGCCGGGCGGCGGTTCAACATCAGCAGGCAGACCAGCCCCGCCGGAACCAGACCCCACCACAGTCTTTTTCGATGCTGCCGGGTCATTATTCTAACCCGGCGGAGAACATGGTGGCAGCGGCAACCAGGCTTGGTATGATCCCCATCCCTGATGGGGCGCCTTTCGCAGAGGAAGTGCGGAACGCCATTGGATACCTGCAGACGGTGGTGGCCCAGCAGGAGAAATACACTTATAGCCGGAGTCGCGTGCACTCAACCCTCATCCCGAGCCGTAGTTACAGCGGTGTTTAGAGTCGCCGACGGTCTATAGCAGTGAGCGACGTCGAAACCCGCCGCGAGTCGATCAGCCGGCTCTGGATGCTCAGGCACTGGTGGATCGGGCAAGAGCACAGCGAGAGGCGGTCGCATTAGCAGCTGCGGCGGCTTACCAAGAACCCACAGTCGCACCTTCCATTTCGGTAGGAGCCGGAGTAACCTCCAGGGCTGTGGGAGTGCCGTGCTTAGTGCCGGCTTTGCGGAATGAGCGTCTGCCGAAGGACTTCAAAGGTCCTCGCAAAGTGCCCAATTATACTGCTGATCTGCCTCCAGAAGCTTGGATTGAAAGCTATGAGCTGGCCATGGAGATGTTAGATGTTAGCAATGCAGTATGTGCCAAGTATTTCATCATGATGCTGGAAGGGCCGGCTCGCACGTGGTTGAAGGGTTTACCAGCCAACACCATTAATTCCTGGGCCGAGTTAAAGGCGAAGTTCATCAAGAATTTCTAGGGAACGTGCAAGCAGCCCATGACAATTGTGGATTTGGATCATTGCATGCAGCGTGAGGACGAGTCGGCTCATCACTGGGTCCGGCGGGTCTCAACCATCATCCACTCCTCTGATAACATTACGGCAGCTCAAGCAGTCTTGATTCTAGAGAAGAATTGCCACTTTACGCCCTTGAAGCAGAAGCTTGGCCGACTCAAACGTTCATGCCAAGACATGGGGGAACTCATGGCGGCTCTCACCAAGTATGTAGACTCTGATAACACGAAGGACCCTGGCTCCGATGATGAGAAATCGACCAAGGGTAAGAAGAATAACAATGGCAAGGGTCAACAGCAGAACGGGGGAGGAAGCAACAATAATGGCAACGGTGGAAAGTGGAAACACCAGGACGGCGGGTCAGATTTAGTGGCCAACACCAATACTGGGAATAAACGTGGTAAGGGGAACGGCAAGCCGCCTTTTGTTAAACGCAAACCTGCCGACATGGAGGCAATACTGAATGCTCCTTGCCCGAAACATAGCCTTCCGGATCAACCGTCTACTCATGCTTGGAGGGATTGTTGGATCATGCGCGAATATCGAAATTACAGCGCTAACCAGCACCAAGGCGGCGGTGGCGGGCCATCTGGCGGGTCAGGATCCGGTCCTTCCGGGTCTGGCTTTGGTCCGGGTGGCTCAGGCTCTGGCCATCAGGGCCAAGGAAACCATGGAGGTAATAATCAGCAGTCTGGCGGTGGAGGTCAGCAGCAAAATAACCAGTCCGGGTATCAGAGTAACCCCAAGCAGCTTAATGGAGGGCAGTACCATGTTTTTACAACCAGCCTCGACAAGCGAGACCGGAAGGTGCGCAAGCGGGCGGTTAATGCAGTCATGCCGGCTCTCCCGCAATATTTGAAGTGGTCTGAGTATGACATAACTTGGAGCAGGGAGGATCACCCGCCGCGTGTTGATAACCCGGGGCAGTTGGCTTTGGTAGTCGCCCCCCAAGTGGGAGGATACGTGTTCACCAAAGTGCTTATGGATGGTGGCAGCAGCATCAACATCCTGTACTATGACACTTTCCGCCGAATGAATTTGCTTGACAAGGATCTTAAGCCCTCTTCAATAGTTTTTCATGGTGTGGTGCCCGGAAAGTCGGCCTATCCAGTGGGAAAGATTTCCTTGGAGGTTGCTTTTGGCGATGAATTTAACTACAGGGTGGAATCTTTGTGGTTCGAAGTGGTCAAAATTAAGAGCCCATACCACGCTCTGTTTGGATGGCCGGCTTACGCCAAGTTCATGGCTAGGCCTTGCTTGTAGGAGATATGCCCTAGAGGCAATAATAAATGTTATTGATTATCTCCCAGTTCATAATTAGGTTTATGTTCCATGCTATAACTGCTATGGTTCTCGAGTCTGCAATAACCACGAGGCTCGGAGGAAGACTCATATGCACGTGTGGAATAATAAACGGTAAAATGTATTCCTAGTCTGGCCTCTAAGACTGGCTCAAGTATTGCATGATGATCCTGTTTTCCTGATCATGGGCATGGCTATGCCGGCAATTTTGAGGGCACAATGTTAGAAGAACATTTGTGTTGAATCGACCCGAATTGATGTTATGCTATGAGATACATTCGTCACTAGTTAAATGGTTTATAACACAGAGATGGTTAACGTTTGCATGATTCCTTAGACCATGAGAGTATCGAGTTTCTTCATGCTTGCTTCATGAACTTTGGGGTTTGTTAAACGTCATCCGTAAATGGGTGGCTATTATGGCGGCTTACGGGTTCATGGAAAAGTATGTCAAGTAACTTGATAGCTCAAGATTGGGATTTGCTCCTCCGATGATGGAGAGATATCTCTGGGCCCTCTCGGTGTTATCGTATCCATCATCGTCTGGCTAGACACCTTGTGATTTGATCACGGGGATGCCGGAACACGGGAACGAGAAAAGAGAACAATACCGGTAACGAGGTAACTGGCATAGTGGACAAGTTGTTGATCCACGGGGATGCCAACATGTCTCACCTCGGGTATTTGTAACATATCGCGAAGCAACAGGAATAGCACACAGCAACTGGAGGTTCACTCGAATATTCATTGGTGTGGGTATAGGGGTCAATATGGGTGTCCACGGCTCCGATGTTGATCATTGATCGGAAGGGGTTCCGGGTCATGTCTATACTTCACCGAACCTATAGGGTCACACGCTTAAGGTCATCTATCTGCTGAATACTAGACAAGGAGTCTGAGAGAAAATCACCGGAAAAGTTTCGGACACCGGAAAAGTTCCGCAGAGAGAACACCGGAACAGTTTCGGTAGAACTGAAAAGTTGTTTCGGGGGATACCATTAAGTCAAATTGGTTTTGGCACATGCCTAATAATTCTTGGAGGGTGCCAGAATCATTCTGGAAACTTCTGGAAATTTTCCGGAAGAAAAACCGGAAATGTTCCGGAGCTGTCGGAACCGCTTCAGATGCTTTTCGCAGATGAAAATCACTAATCCGGAATTGTTCCAGAACGCATTGAAAATTATTTTAGTGGGTACTGGAAATGTTCTAAGCCCACATAAATATTTTCAGTTCGAACGGACGCTGAAAAATGTCGTCGTGAATAGTGAAAGTGCTTTTTGGATATTTTTGGAAAACCACCTTTTGGGATATTTCCCAAAAGGCTTCTAGAAGGATGATGCAGGCATGGTGATGCAGCCATAGTGATGCAGGCATGGTGATGCAGGCAACACTATTTGGAGGCTTTCCCTTTATGCCCTTGTGGTGTGCTCACCTCATGGGCATTTTGGTAATTCCAGGTCCCATCCTACCCCTTGGTTTTCCTATAAATAGAGGTGGAGGGGGCAGCCCAAATCTCATCCATTCTCACATACACATGCCATCTGATGTTATCTGGCTTCTCTCTCCCTCCCAGCGAAATAGTTTCATAGAGCCGAAAGGCTGTCTGGGTTCTGGCGGGAACTAGTTCTGGACGGCGAAGCCCTGCCGGATAGATGACACCGTATGTGTACAACTCTGTAGAGAGATCGTAGTTTCGGTCTTAGTTCAAGAGTGCCTCCCAAAGGGCTGTCCGAGTGACCGTTCGAGTTTCGAAGGTCCTCCCGAAGGGCTGTCCGAGTGACCGTTCGAGTTTCGAAGGTCCTCCCGAAGGGCTGTCCGCGACACCGTTCGGGGGACTGTCCGACCTCCTCCCGGAGGGCTGTCCGAGGGGCAGATGAGGGTATACATCCTCGTGGTTCGGAGGTTGTAAATCCTAGCTGCGGGGATCTGCACCGCCGATCATCATCGACTCTACTTCCGCTGCGCTACGAGTCGGTAACGAAAAGATCAAACCTTGTATGCAGTCTCCATAGTGGTCCTGGGCTGGTGCGTAGGTCGGAAATTTTTTGTTTTCTGCTGCGTTAACCTACATTGCTATGTTTACTTACAGCTCAAGATGCCCGGGTTAAATGGGACGATTACTATGCATGGTGATCGGAAGACGGCCCTTGAGTGTGAGGAAGGTGATGCAGCATACGCAGAGTCGAGTTGCACTGAGGTGGAGCTCAAGTTTTATAAAGAAAATGTTGACCCGGCAGATATGACTCCACTGAAGAAGCCTAACACGGAATCTGAGCCGCCCCTTAAGTTTGTGGCAGAAGATACCAAGCTAGTGGACTTTACGCCTGGTGACTCATCACAGCAGTTCACTATTGGGGGTAATATGGATCCCAAATAGGAAAGCGCGCTCATCGAATTCATCCGTGAGAATCGGGACATCTTTGCATGGAAACCTTCTGACATGCCGGGTGTACCGAGAGAATTCGCTGAGCACCACCTTAATGTGGATCCTAAATTTAAGCCGGTCAAACAGTTCCTCCGTCGATTTAATGAGGAGAGGCGGAAGGCTATTGGAGAAGAGGTGGCCCGGCTCTTGGCAGCAGGGTTCATCGTTGAAGTTTTTCACCCGGAGTGGCTCGCTAACCCGGTGTTGGTACTCAAGAAGAATGGCACGTGGCGTATGTGCGTGGATTATACGGATCTTAACAAGGCGTGTCCGATTGACCCGTTTGATCTCCCCCGTATTGATCAAATCATTGATGCGACGGCGGGTTGTGAGAGTCTGTGTTTCCTGGATGCTTATTCAGGTTATCATCAGATCAAGATGGCAGTTGAAGACCAAGAGAAGACGTCTTTTATTACGCCTTTTGGTGCTTTCTGCTATGTGTCTATGCCTTTTGGGCTCAAAAGTGTCCAGGCGACTTACCAGCGTTGTGTGCAGAACTATCTTCATGGTCAAATTGGGCGCAATGTTCATGCTTATGTGGATGATATCGTGGTTAATTCAAGGAAGAAGGAGACTCTGCTGGCTGATTTGAAGGAAACCTTTGACAATTTGCGGGTTTACAAGATGATGCTTAACCCGGCAAAATGTGTTTTCGGTGTACCTGCAGGCAAGCTCTTGGGATTTTTGGTCTCTGAGCATGGCATTGAAGCTAACCCGAACAAAATAAAGGCTATTACTTCCTTGTCTAACCCTGCGTGCATCAATGATGTTCAGCGCCTGGCAAGTCGTATTGCTGCCTTAAGC
Source organism: Elymus sibiricus (assembly GCA_039707655.1). Taxonomy (NCBI): domain Eukaryota; kingdom Viridiplantae; phylum Streptophyta; class Magnoliopsida; order Poales; family Poaceae; genus Elymus; species Elymus sibiricus. The sequence goes on along the minus strand of CM077663.1, from coordinate 400,133,057 downwards.
CGGTTCATAAGCCGCCTGGGTGAGAAGGCTATTCCTCTGTATCAGATGATGAAGAAAACAGACGATTCCGTCTGGAGTGATGCGGCTAATGAGGCGTTCGAGGCGCTCAAAAAGCAGTTGGCTGAGCCGCCTGTTCGGGCCGCTCCCGTGGAAAAGGAACCTGTGCTCTTATATGTGGCGGCTAATAACAAGGCTGTCAGTGCTGCAGTTGTGGTGGAGCGCAAGGAGGCGGGTAAGGAGTATCCAGTTCAGCGACCGGTTTATTATGTCAGTGAGGTCCTGACGGAGTCTAAGTAAAGATACCCTCATTGGCAAAAACTGGTGCTTGGGGTGTTCATGGCCAATCGCAAGCTGAAGCAGTATTTCCTTGGTCACCCGATCACAGTGGTTAGTTCTGCTCCTTTGGGAGATATAATTCAAAACAGAGAAGCCACTGGAAGGATTGCTAAGTGGGCAATTGAGCTTGGGCCTCTCAATCTGAAATATGTGCCCCGGACGGCTAGCAAGTCTCAAGCCCTGGTGGATTTTATCAATGATTGGACAGAATGTCAAATCCCTGAAGAAAAGCCGGATAATACTTATTGGACGATTCACTTTGATGGATACAGGCAATTGGAAGGCTCGGGGGCTGGAGTTGTTTTAACTTCCCCGCGAGGTGACAAGTTCTGTTATGTTTTGAGGCTAATGTTTCCTTGTACTAACAATGCAGCGGAATACGAGGCTTTGCTTCATGGGCTCTGAGTGGCCAAGGAGATGAGCTTGAGCCGGGTCAGATGTCTTGGCGACTCAGACCTGGTGGCTCAACAAGTCTCTGGCACGTGGGATTCTAAGGACCCTCGTATGGCGGCTTATCGTCAGGCGGTTGATGTTATCGCTGGTCACTTTAAAGGTTATCAGGTGGATCATATTGACCGCCGGAAGAATGAGGCAGCTGATGCTTTATCAAGGCTGGGGTCTCAGCGTAAGCCGGTGCCGCCTAATGTGTTCTTGGACGTGTTGTATCACCCGTCGGTCAAGTTACCGTCGGAGGAGGACTTGGCTATACCTGACCCGAAGGAGCAATTGGTGGCGGCTCTTCGCGCGATACCTGACTGGACATTGCCTTATCTGACGTACCTGACTCGCGGCGAGTTACCTCAAGACAAGACTCTGGCACGGCAGATCACAAGGCGGTCCAAGTCTATGACTATTGTCAACGGCGAGTTACATCGACGCAGTGTGACTGGTGTTTTCCAGCGCTGTGTTTCTCCTGATGAGGGCCATGAGATCTTGCAAGAAATCCATGCTGACGATTGTGGTCATCACGCCGGGTCAAAATCATTGGTGTCCAAGGCTTTTCGACACGGGTTTTACTGGTTAACAGCTCATAAAGATGCGGAGGATTTTGTCACTAAATGCAGCGGGTGTCAAAAATTTGGGCGACGTGCCCATGTGCCGGCTCAAGAACTACGTATGATTCCAATCACCTGGACGATTGCAGTCTGGGGGCTTGATATGGTGGGGCCTTTCAATAGGTCTAAGGACAAGAAGACCCACCTCTTGGTGGCGGTTGACAAGTTTACTAAGTGGGTTGAGGCTGAGCCGGTCAGCAAGTGTGACGCGGCAATAGCAGTACAGTTTGTCAAAAAATTGATCTTTCGTTTTGGCTACCCACATAGTATCATCACTGATAATGGAACAAATCTGTCCAAGGGGGCTATGAAGGAGTTTTGTGATGAGGAGCATATCCGTCTGGATGTATCTTCGGTAGCTCACCCACAGTCTAATGGTCAAGCTGAGCGTGCTAACCAGGAAATTTTGAGAGGTATAAAACCCCGGCTTATGGTCCCTTTGGAGCGCACGCCGGGTTGTTGGGTGGAGGAGTTGCCGTCTGTTCTTTGGAGCATAAGAACCACCCCCAACAGGCCTACAGGCTATACGCCTTTCTTCATGGTTTATGGCGCAGAAGTTGTTCTCCCCAGTGATATTCGTCATGACTCGCCCAGAGTGGCGGCTTACGTGGAAACTGATAATGAGGCGGCGCGTCAAGATGCTTTGGATGCCTTGGACGAAGAGCGTGATCTTGCAGCTACTCGGTCGGCGATTTATCAACAAGACCTGTGTCGCTATCATAGCCGCAGGGTCAAGACCCGGACGTTCCAAGAAGGCGACTTAGTACTCCGGCTGATTCAAGACCAGTCGGATATGCATAAGTTGTCACCTCCCTGGGAAGGGCCATTTGTGACCAGCAGAAATCTCAACAATGGCTCTTATTATCTCATGGATATACGGGAGAGTGACAAGTCTCGCACTTCTGGTGAAGAGACCAAGAGGCCATGGAATATTGCTCACCTTCGGCCATATTATACTTAAGCCGCCAGTCCGGCTCTCATCAATGTATATATTCCTGTCATTGTATATACCATCTTTTATGATATAATAAAGTTGGCATCCCCATGATTACGGGACTCTGCCGTTTTCTCCACATTGAAAGTGTCATACAAAGGAGTTGATCCTTAATCAGGTCACTTGGGGGCTTACATACCCTCTTGGCCAGGCTTTATATTACAAAGGAGTTGATCCTTAATTAGGTCACTTGGGGGCTTCCAACCCTATGGGTTTAGCTTACTTACCCTCTTGGCCCGGCTTTATGCCATGTTCGAGTTAAACCTGCCTGTTTGCAACTTGCTACTCCGTCATGTGACCCGCCAAACTCTTGACAGTTATTCTTGATAAGAGACCCTGAACTTTTCTAAGTTATTCTCGCACGAAGACCCTGAACTTGTCAAGGTTTAAACGGCGGCTTTTGTCACGAGAGAGCCGGCTTACAGTGAGCGAGGACAAACTCGTCTTGTCTACCGTAACCCCTCCGCTATGTGGCCTGTTCGTACTCTTAGCAATGTCAATCTTTTAAAGACCCTGAACGTGCTAAGGTTTAAACGATGCATTTATGTCACGTGAGGCCCGGTTTACAAGTTTTCAGGCTTTCCGCCTAGTTTCTTCGGAAACAAAATATTTTCATAAAAAACAAGAGCTTTCTTGTCCTGTCGTGCCTTTAAAGCCGTCTTATAGGATAAGACATACAAATTGCTTGTTGTTGCAGGTACTTCCATGAAAAGATTCTAAGTTTTGAAAAAAATTCCGGCTTGGTTCATGGAGTATAACCCGCCTGGTACGTCAAAGCAGTCAAATGATTATATATATATATATAACAGAGGAGTTTGCTAAGTCGCCAGCAGAGCTTTAAAGCATGACATCAAAAGTGCAAGAGCAGGCAGTTAAGCGTTTTCTACGACTATTACAAGGCTATCCAAAAGCCCCAAGCATTGCAGACTTCAAGTTTTTTAACAAATTATAACCCGGCTACTCAGACAAGGTCGGGTTACATGATGCAAAGTCTGTCTTTAACTCGCCGCCGGGTCATCCTGCGCCGGGTCTTCGGTTTCTTTGATCTGAAGGATGTCCACATCCCAATTGCAATTGGTTAAAGCTTCAAACATAGCTTCATCATGCAGGATTGGAGACGGGTCAACATGAGGAGCGAAGAGGTGCTTACGGCGTTGAGGAACCAGGCTCTTTGCTTCAAAAGTGGGCCCTCGAATCCGCCTGTTGTCTTCGGAGTAAGCCGCCTGATATACTGATAGATCAGCTTCTGCGGCCAGCCGGCTTGCCAGGATCTGGGATGCCTTATGACAGCGAGTGTAGTCTTCTTGCGTAAACTGTGACCCGTCGTCCTTCAGTTGAGGGAAGCCGTCCATCATCTCATCTGGGTTAAGCTCCGGGGCATATGCCAGTGACCGGCTCAAAGCAGCAATTGTGCCCTTGCGAGCGGCTGATCTCTTTAATTCTTGAAGTTGCATTGGGATAGTTGACATGGTCTCCAGCACGCCCTTCATGAACTTTGGGATGCCCCTTTCAGACATGACGGCCTTGATGGTGATTAGAGACCCGGCATACAGTTGTTCGTTTAAAGAATACAAAGCCTTGAGCTTCAGCAGGCTGTCGCTGGACATTTGGCGGCTCCGTTCACCTACAGGCAAGTCAAAAAAATTATAAGCCGGTTTAAGGAAGAATATTGAGCAGTATTTGTATATAGTTGACGGTTAAAGGTACTTACCAAACACAGCTCCAGTCATACGTGTTATCTGGGCCTTCAGAGTGTTCAGTTCATTAGTCACCGTTCTGAGCCGGCCCTCTGCGTTTTCAGCGCGCTTGGCCAGGGCGGCTTGGCTTGACTCCGCAGTCTGCTTAAAAGTTTCAAACTCTGTCTTGATCTTCTCAAGCTCTATGGAGCAGAGCCGCCACTTTTTTCCGTCTCTGCTCGGCCTTTCTGTTGTTGTGCTAGGCTCTTCTTCAGGTCTGTCACAATCAACTTAGCGGCGTTCACAGATTCCTGCATAGGACAAGTCATGTCAGATCAAAGTTGTCAGTTTTAAGCCGCCAGCCCGGCTCACACAGTTTATCTCAAAATTTTGTGCAATGACTACAAGTCCCAAGCATATTGCAAGAAATTTACTTGACACTTGGGGGCTAATGTGCCTCAGTTCTCTTTTATAGAACCGGCTCATTACTTAGGTAATGACCCGGTCCTTGAGGGCTACAATCGGCGCTTGCTCTATGTTTGAGTGTCGGCTCATTACTTAGGTAACAACCCGACCCTTGGGGGCTACGATCGGCGCTTGCTCTATGATTGAGTGCCGGCTCATTACTTAGTTAATGACCCGACCCCTGGGGGCTACGATCGGCGCTTGCTCTATGATTGAATGCCGGCTCATTACTTAGGTAATGACCCGGCCCTTGGGGGCTACGATTGGCTCTTATTTTATCTCAGCTCTCTCTTATAGAGTCGGCTCATTACTTAGGTAATGACCCGGCCCTTGGGGTTACAGTTGGCTCGTACTCTATTATTGAGTGCCGGCTCATTACTTAGGTAATGACCTGGCCCTTGGGGGCTACGATTGGCTCTTATTTTATCTCAGCTCTCTCTTATAGAGCCAGCTCATTACTTAGGTAATGACCCGGCCCTTGGGGGTTACAGTTGGCTCGTACTCTATTATTGAGTGCCGGCTCATTACGTAGGTAATGACCCGGCCCTTGGGGGCTACATAAGTATATACATGAAGAGGCAAGGGAGGTGAAGTACCTCATATTTTGTCTTCATCTTGGCGACCAGGCTGGCCTCCATGTCTCGGCTGGCAAACAGACGGCTCAGATAGCCGGAATGTAATTCATCAGCAGTGAGTTTGTCCAAATTAGAAAAATCAGAGGGAGTCTTCTCTTCCTTGGAGGGAGCCGCCTCGTCTTCCTTGGTATGCTTTGATAGCGCATGTGAGGGAGCTGGAGGTTTGTAAGTCGCCCCGGTAACAATGACCTATTCATGAGAAGCCATGTGGTCAGTTGACGGCCGGGGACTGGGCGGCTTAGAAGCAGATTCTGGATGGACTTCAGGAGTTTCAATGTCCATGGCAGCCGGCTCGGCCTGTGGAGGAGCTTCTTCAAGGGTGTCTTTAGCAGCCTCAGAAGGCTCAATATGAGAGTCAGGAATATTGGGTGTTGGGATCTCCGGGTCTTGAACATCAGGAGTTGCGGATGACCCGGCCCCTTTCCTTCATTTGGCTTGAGCCCTGTGAGCAAAGGCAAGGTCGGATATATCATGATAAGGTGTGAGATATTAAACACATTTCGGGATATAGAAATGCTTACCCCGGGTTAATAATAAGAGGAGGCAGCTTTGAGGCGGTTGAATCGCCGGACGAAGGAGGCGAGTCCTGGAAAAATTTAGCATTGTTAAATAGTTAATAAGCTGCAAGGATGATATACAGACAAGATAAGTTCAAGACAAGGAAGTACTTCGGTGCGTTGTTTCCGAGGGGCCGGATCATTTCGTAAGCCGGTTAAAAGGTCTCCAGAGCCGGCGCTCCGGGTCTGACGTCTGCTATTGTCTTGCTGTTTCTTCAAAAGAAAGTTATGACTCAAGTAAGCAAAAGGACGGGAACTCTTTACCTTCCATACAGCCCGCCGTACTCTCTTTATTGGTGAAAGATCCGAGTCAGAGGAGACAATGGTTACCTCGGCAACGTTGGCATGGCTTGTTTCAGCTTCCTCCTGTGAGTGATCGCCGTCAATAATTTGCATAAAGAGAAGGCCAAGGGAGTCAAGTTCTACCTCTGAGTCATCTAAGTCAAATAGCTCTTCTGTTGACTGTTTCCTCTTGCGGGTCGGCGCCTTAATCTTTGGTGCCTTTGGGACCTTGTTCTTCTTCTTGAGTGTCGGGGGCAACAGTTTTTTCCAGAAGGAAGAGCCGGCCTATGTATGACAAAGCAGGTTGGCAGGTTTAATAAAGTATGCAAAGTACAGCCTTAAAAAAAGGATGAGGGCTAGGATGAAATAACTTACATCCGGAGCCGGGTTAAGTGCAGAGAAGGGACTCAAGCTAGTCTTGCTGCAGGCGGCTAATGATTCCCCCAGCAAGGATTTGACGATAGTGTTGAGGTCCTGATCCTTTAAGGGGGTCTGATTGAAGCGTTGCGGGTCATCTACTTTACCAGTATACTAGCACATCAAGGCGCCTCGGCGGCTTAGCGGCAGAATCCTCCAGGAGACCCAGCAGCGGGTCAGATCAATACCCGTCAAACCGTTGGCTAACAGGGCCCTGACTTTTGAGAAGGTGGAGGGATATTGAGCACGTCCGGCGGCTGACATCCGGTTTGGAAGTTCTGTATCTGTGCTAAGCCGGTAAGAACGGTAACCCGGCAGTGGGTTCTCCCCCTCTGGTGAAGTGTCTTGGCAATAGAACCAAGTCTTGTTCCACTCCTTGGGGTGACTTGGTAGAGTCGCCGCTGGGAAGAGTACGTCCCTCCGCCTCTAAAGAGTAACGCCCCCGAGCTCAAGGCTTAGCCTGTCAGCCATCTCTGTCTGGCGGTTGATGTAGAAGTATTCCTTGAAAAGGTCAGCAGACGGCTCCTCCTGAAGGTAGGCTTCACAGAAGGTTTGAAATTGACACAAGTTGGTCACCGAATTCGGGCCGATGTCTTGGGGGGTGCAGCTTGAAAGCGTGTAAGACATCCCGGAAAAACTTTGACCCGGGCGGGGAAAAACCCCGAAGAAGGTGATCTGTAAAGATAATGACCTCCCCATCTTTAGGCTTGGGGGTGGTCTCATTTCCTGGAACCCGCCAGTGGATAACATCCTGAGCCGGCAGAACCCCCATGGTGACGAATTCCTTGAGAGACTCTTCGGTCACTCCAGACTTTACCCAGTTGCAGGTGGATGGAGTCTTCGACATGGTGGTGGCCTAGGAAGCTGCGGGAAGGCATGAATATTTGGCGGCTTAAAAACACATTTTGACCAAGGTTGCTACAGCTATGAATGGTGATGGCATTGGGCGGGTCAAAAAAAATTATGAGCCGCCGAAGCTACTTGCGGAAAGACAAAGTGAACCGGCAGCTTTTTGGCGGGTCAAGTTTATCCACGCAGGTTGAAAAAATTGCTAAGTGTTGAGAAACCACTTCTACAACTACAGGTATGGATTCAAGATCTACGGGCGAGAGAAAAAGAAAAATATTCTAGCCCTAAAAGGACTAGCGGAAGAATAGATGGCCGTTACTTAGATTCAAACGAGCTGCAGATCTACAATGAGTACGGTATAAGTGCAGAGCAGGCGGCCGCGGGATTTCGGCATCATTGCGAGGCTTAAAAGAAGGTGTTTTCATCTAATCAGTGAAGAACGCTCCGACGAATGGTGATGAACACCGAAGAACTCCATGAATTCGGAGAAACCCTAATGCAGATCTGACAGGGGGCAGAATTAGAACCTTAAGGGTGCGGCGAATGCGTGAGAGCTCTGGATCGTTTTAGGTTGATGGAGCGGCCAGTGTCGATGAAGACGGCGATGACCGAGCGGCGCGGCTGGCTTCGGTGGCGCGGGCATTCGGAGGAAGAAGAAGAAGATGGCGGCGGGGAAAAAATGAAAGTAATAGCCCCCGTGCCTATTTATAAGGATATAATGGTCTCTCAAACGGTCCGATGCGAGAATCGAGGGAGCACGATGATGATTAAACTAAGAAGACGCCTCGATTTTCGGGCTGGTCATATTAATGACGAAAGATCCGCTCTGACGTCAGAGGAATCTTTTTTAATTTTTCTGATGACGTCACGGCGGGTCATGAAAGCTTGTCAGACACAATGATCGCCCATTTTTCGGCGGGTCATGAAGATTATAAGAGAAGGCAAGACTCGCCAACCGGACGACTTGAAGATTGACATGAACTGGTTCAAATCAATCTGGGGCCTAATGTTGGGGATATATCCCCAGGGTGAGACCCGCCCAGGTGGGGCCGGGTCATGCGGTTGGCGTCTTACGACAAGATTAGGAGTAAGCTTATCCAATGGGCCAGGAGGCCCAGAGCCAGAAGACAGGATGTAACCCGGTGGGCTTGAGCCGCCGGGGGCGGCTTGTTAGATAAGGCATGTATAGTTAGAGGCGAGGTCGGTTGTCAAGTATAACCCGGCCCGGACTCTTGTAAGCCCAGGGCCTTGCCTGTGTATATAAAGGCGGGTTACCTAGGCGGCTTAGGCAACGAAACAACTCATCGATAGCTAGGTCAAGCAAACTCGCTCCCTTGTAATCGATACCCAATCAATACAACACAAAGTAGGACGTAGGCTTTTACCTCTTTCCGAGGGGCCGAACCTGGGTAACTCTCGTCTCTCGATTCCGATCAACCCCTTCGAGCTCACCTTAGTGATGGCCTTGAACCTAAGTCCTTTCACGGGGACATCTGACGTGACAAAACCATGACAATCGAGCCAATCTTGCCTCGACATGCCACCGCCCATTGGGTTCGGGACGGTGCCGTTGTTGTCGCAGTCAAGGAAGATGCGCAGCCACTCCTCGATGTCGAGCTCCTGCTCCTCCTTGCCGCCCTTCTCGCTGCCTTGCACCTCGTCGTCAGAGATAACGATGACCTCCCCGCCATGCTCCGCGAAGATGGCCCGCTCCGTCTCCACGAGCACAGGGTGCTGCCAGCGGAGCTCCGCCATGTACGCCTCATCGGCGGCCTCTGCTGCGAGGCACTCCCTCTCGTTGACGCATCCACCACACCCGACTCCACCGGGACGAGGTGGACCGGCGCCGTCCCCCATGGGAAGTTGAGCCTCGCCGCCGCACCGTGGAACCGGACCTGCCACCGGTCGTATCTGAGGACGGCGAGCCCCGCCGTGTGGAACGACCCGATCCACTTGCTCGTGTGGGTCTCCCGGTCGGTGATCTCCGCCACCCATGTCCCGCGAAGCAGGGGAGGGGGGCAACGCATTGGTCGTGTGGTGGCGACTTGAGGATGCGTCGCTTGGAGGCGAACCGTGGGCGTGGCGGAGCGGATCCACACTGCGGATCAGCAGCGGGGAGCGGCGGCGATGGTATCCGGCCATTGGGATGTGGGGGGTTGCGGGGAACGGCGGGGGGGTCACCGGCGGGAGGAGAAGAGGAGGAGGAGGAGGAGTGGAGGAGGAGGCGAAGTGAAGAATTTTTACTCAGCAGCCTAGCGATGGAGTAAATATAGGAAGATGTGCGACGTCTTGAGTATAATTTTTACTCCTCTAATACCGATTGAGGATCGGCTAGGTCCTAGTTAGAGGAGTAAAACTAGGATTTTACTCCTTTAACCGGTTATTGGGGATCGGTCATAAATGCTCTAAGTCACCTGGGCCTCCTACTGATGTAGATATGTATCTTTGCCTCCGTCAACCTGTAAGGCACTAGTAGAAAACAAACCTTTCATCCGGAGCATTAGTCCCGGTCGGGTTTGGGACCGGGACTAATGTGACCATTAGTCCCGGTTCCAACGGCTAGGAGCGGACGGGGGCACGGCCAGGACTAGTCCCGATTCATGAGGGACCTCTAGTCCCGGTTGGTGACACCAACCGGGACTAAAGGGGTTGCGGCAGGGTTGCAGCAGGCTAGGGCCCCTGTGAGCCCCTTTAGTCTCGGTTGGTATCACCAACCGGGACTAGAGATAGACCTTTAGTCCCGGTTGGTATAGCCAACCGGGACTAAAGTCTTCCCTATATAAAGCTGGCTAGCCCCCGATCGAGTCCAAGCTTAATTTCTCTCCTCTCCTCTCTGTTTTCTTCCCCAAGCTTGAGTTCATCCTCCATTTTTTGCCAAGATTTGTCAAGACTGGAGGCACCCCATCTATCCAAGGGTTCTAAAAGGTTAGCAACTTCATCCTTTCATCTCTCACTGCTAGTTTAGCTCGTTTCATGCTCTATAAGTATAGTGATTTGTGGGTTTTAGTTTGGGAGTAATCATGTGGGAGTTTATTTGATTTATATGCAATTTGAGCTCAAATTAACTTCTTAGTTTGCATATGTGTAGGTGTGGTTTACTTAGTGCCTTCCCATCCCTGTCCTCACCGCCATCGATCGCCCGCGTCGCCCCATCTCCGGCACCACCTTGGTGAGCCTCTTGTTCTTATCTTTTTTGTAAAAAACAAATCTTATTTGTATTATTTAGATAGTTACTTGTATAATTTTCTTACTTGTATGATTGTTTGTTATATATAGTGCCATGGTTTTGATATCCGTCCCCGTCGGCCCTCGTCCGGTTTATGATTCAGATGTGGTATATTATCTTTTATAACTATTTGTTTCATTTTGTGTTTTGGACAATTATGCCCATCAAGTTGACAGCTTTAGATAGATGGGGTAGATGGAGGCACCTCCATTTTTCTGACAATTTTGACAATTATGCCCATCTTGTGATCATCCTCCATTTTTTGCCAAGATTTGCCAAGATTGGAGGCACCCCATCTAGGAGGTATGTGAACCGGAAATTGTAACCGACCCTCTTGTCGAGAAGTTAAACTTAGTTAAAAAAGAAAACAATTATTTGAAATAAAAATTGAAAAGAATCGAAGAATAGAAGATGAAATTGGAGTTGTATGTTGCCGATGTCGTCGATGATCACAAGATCAAGATGGATGCAATGCGCTTGAAGATTAGAAATATTAGAAAATATGTCATTAATAAAGAGGCTTGGTATCATTATGTTGTTGGATCAATTATAACCTTAGTTGCGATTTTGATCGCATTTGTTGTTGCATTTAAAAGCTTTAGATAGTTGTATGTTGTTTTATGAGAAATATGTTATGAACTTTATGTGTATATTTTTGCAGTAATAACATTTGGTCACTACTCTACTTTGGTTTTAATGTGTTGGACTTGTATTAATTTGGTCACTTCGATGTTGTGTAATGAAGATGAGCCGGCAATGGATGTACGATGACCGACGCTCTCCCGAGTTAATTAATGGCCTGCATAATTTTATGCGTGTGGCTGAGGCAAACAAGCGGAATGAGTTTATGTGTTGTCCATGTGGTGTCTGTAAGAATGATAAGAATTACTCTACCTCAAAAATCCTTCACAGCCACCTGCTAAAGTCCGATTTCATGTCCGGCTATAACTGTTGGACCAAGCATGGAGAAAGAGGAGTTATGATGGAAGACAATGAAGAAGAAGAGGATGATGACAACTATTATGGGTTCCCTGAATACGATGGTACTACAATGGGGGAAGTTGAAGAAGAGGCATCAGATGAGCCCGCTGATGATCTTGGTCGGGCCATTGTTGATGCACAAAGAAACTGCGAAAGTGAAAAGGAGAGGTTGAAGTTGGAGCGCATGTTAGAGGATAAAAAAATTGTTGTACCCAAATTGCGAAGATGAAAACACAAAGCTCGGTACCACACTGTAATTGCTGCAATGAAAGGCAGAGAATGGTTTATCTGACAAGGGATTTGAGAAGTTACTAAAAATAATGAAGAATGAGCTTCCAAAGGATAACGAATTGCCCGCCAGTACGTACGAAGCAAAGAAGGTTGTCTGCCCTCTAGGATTAGAGGTGCAGAAGATACATGCATGCCCTAATGACTGCATCCTCTACCGCGATGAGGAGTACGAGAATTTGAATGCATGCCCGGTATGCAGTGCATTGCGCTATAAGATCAGCCGCGATGACCTTGGTGATGTTGAGGGCAAGTGCTCCAGGAAGAGGGTTCCTCCCAAGGTGATGTGGTATGCTCCTATAATACCACGGTTGAAACGTTTGTTCCAAAACAAAGAGCATGCCAAGTTGTTGCGATGGCACAAAGAAGACCGTAAGAAAGACGCGATGTTGAGAGTACCCGCTGATGGGTGGCAGTGGAGAAAAATTGAGAGAGAGTTCCGAGACTTTGCAGATGACGCAAGGAACTTATGGTTTGCTCTAAGTACAGATGGCATAAATCCTTCTGGGGAGCAAAGTGGTAGTCATAGCACCTGGCTTGTGACTCTATGTATCTACAACCTTCCTCCTTGGTTGTGCATGAAGCAGAAGTTCATTATGATGCCAATGCTCATCCAAGGCCCTAAGCAACCCGGCAACGACATTGATGTGTACCTAAGGCCATTAGTTGAAGAACTTTTACAGTTGTGGGATAAAAAAGGTGTACATGTGTGGGATGAGCACAAACAGGAGGAATTTGACCTACGAGCGTTGCTGTTTGTAACCATCAATGATTGGCATGCTCTTAGTAACCTTTCGGGACAGACAAACAAGGGATACAATGCATGCACGCACTGTTTAGATGAGAGTGAAGGTATATATTTGGATAAATATAAGAAGGTTGTGTACCAGGGACATCGTCGATTTCTTCCGATCAGGCATCTCTTAAGAAAGAAAGGCAAGCACTTCAAAGGTGAGGCAGATCACCGGAATAAGCCTGGCCACCGTACTGGTGATGATATATTTGGTATGGTCAAGGATTTAAAAGTAATCTTTGGAAAGGGTCATGGCGGTCAATCTGTTCCGAATGACGCTAACGGACACGCCCTATGTGGCAGAAGAAATCTATATTTTGGAAGCTACCCTATTGGGAAGTCCTAGGGGTCCGCTCTGCAATCGACGTGATGCACGTGACAAAGAATCTTTGCGTGAACCTGCTAGGCTTCCTGGGCGTGTATGGGAAGACAAAAGATACACCGGAGGCACAGCAGGACCAGCAACGTATGAACGAAACAGACGACATGCATCCAAAGTAGTATGAAGGTCCTGCCAGCTATGCTCTTACCAAAGCAAAGAAGGAGATCTTTTTTGAATGCCTGAGCAGTATGAAGGTCCCGTCTGGCTTCTCGTTGAATATAAAGGGAATAATAAATATGGAAGAGAAAAAATTCCAAAACCTAAAGTCTCATGACAGCCACGTGATTATGACGCAATTGCTTCCGGTTGCATTGAGGGGGCTTCTACCAAAAAATGTTCGATTAGCCGTTGTGAAGCTATGTGCATTCCTCAATGCAATTTCTCAGAAGGTAATCGATCCAGAAATCCTACCAAGGTTACAGAATTGGTCCAATGTCTTGTTAGTTTCGAGTTGGTGTTCCCACCATCCTTCTTCAATATTATGGCGCACGTCTTAGTTCACCTAGTCGAAGAGATTACCATTCTAGGTCCTGTATTTATACACAATATGTTCCCCTTTGAGAGATTCATGCGAGTCTTAAAGAAATATGTTCATAACCGTGCTAGGCCACAAGGAAGCATCTCCAAGGGCTATGGAACAGAGGAGGTTATTGAGTTTTGTGTTGACTTTATTCCTGACCTTAAGCCAATTGGTGTTCCTCAATGGCGGTACGAGGGGAGACTGAGTGGAAAAGGCACGCTAGGAAAGAAAGCAGTAATAAGTATGAACGGGCATTCTTTGACTCAAGCACACTACACAGTTCTACAAAATTCCACCTTGGTGGCTCCGTATATCGAGGAACACATGGATATTGTACGCTCCAAGAACCCGGAGCACTCTGACTCCTGGATTAAACGTACACACATGGCGACTTTTGGCGATTGGTTGCAAACACATCTCATGAATAACACCACTGTTGAAGATGAGCTGTACTTGTTGGCCAAGTCACCATCTTCGACTATATTGACTTTCCAAGGGTACGAGATAAATGGAAATACATTTTACACGATCGCCCAAGATTAAAAGAGCACCAACCAAAACAGTGGTGTCCGCTTTGATGCAACATACAATAATGGGAAAAAGGACACATATTATGGTTACATAGAGGAGATATGGGAACTTGACTATGGACGTTCTTTTAAGGTCCCTTTGTTTTGGTGCAAATGGGCCAATATGACAGGAGGCGGGGTAAAGGTAGACCCGCAGTACGGAATGACAACAGTGGATCTCAACAATCTTGGGTACATAGACGAACCATTCGTCCTTGCCAATGATGTGGCTCAGGTTTTCTATGTGAAGGACATGTCTACCAATCCGAGAAAAAGAAAAGATAAGGAAGCGAGTACATCATACGATGAGCCAAAGCGCCACATAGTTCTTTCAGGAAAAGAAACATCGTGGGAGTGGAGGACAAGACAGACATGTCAGAAGATTATAATAAGTTTGATGAAATTCCTCCCTTCAAAGTGAACACTGATCCAATCATCCTGTTAAATGATGAAGATTCTCCATGGTTACGGCGCAATCATAAGCAAGAGACATACGCGAAGAAAAAGTCTTACACCCCAAGATCCCACTCTGGGATGTGACCGGCTTCACCGTCATCACTTTCTCTCTAGGGTATACATGTGTTTTGGGTGTTCCTAGGGGTTACCCTAACACAAGCAAGCAAATAGTTTCACTTTTCTACCCCCTTCTGACGACGGAATCTTTGTAAGAGCTAGGGCATTTTGGCATTTGAAACATGATATGTGAGGAGTTAATCAATGCAATTATGTCCAACTCATTTGGTTTAGTTTTTAAATTGTTACGCATTTTACAAGAATTAATTTCATTCTATAAAATTGGATATGTCAAATAATTTCTTCAAAATGAAAATTAAAACTCCTCATGTTGACTAACAAAAAAAATATAATTTGGGAAAAGAATAACAAGAAAACAAAAACTAAAATATCCTAAAAATTCCCAAAAACAAAAAAAGGAAAAAGGTATAAAACTAAAAGAGTTAAACAGAATCTGTTTTTGATTAACACACCTATTTAAAATATCATAAAAATTCCCAAATTGAACATACTGATAAAACATACTAATATTAAACAGCAGGAAAAACAATCAGTCAAAAATCTATTTTTAAACTAAAGTTATTCACAAACTAGTGATTCACACAAATTTCAAAGAATTCAAATTTAAACTATTCAAATTTGAAAACTACTGGCATTAACAGAAAGTTTATAATTTTTTTGACCTAAAGCAAAAAAGATTCATTCAAAAAATTTAAATATTCTAACAGTTATTCAAAATCTAAAAACAGAAACTGTTCTGTTCAGAAAAACAAAACAGAAGAGAGAAAATCCACCTTTAGTCCCGGTTGGTCTCACCAACCGGGACTAAAGTTCCTTCCCGCGCGGAATTTGGGCCGCCGGAAAGGAGACCTTTAGTCCCGGTTGGTGGCTCCAACCGGGACTAAAGGTCTGAGCCCCCGCGTGAGAGAAGGACCTTTAGTCCCGGTTGGAGCCACCAACCGGGACTAAAGACCCTTTAGTCCCGGTTCGTGGCTCCAACCGGGACTAAAGGTCTCCGCTATATAATTCCCACGCCCTTCGTGTCCCGGTGCCAGCCACCGCCCGGGACGTCCAGATCGAAATGCGTCGCCAGACTGCTCGTCGTTCCCGTCACTACGCCCTCAGCTCCGCCGGCGAACGCCTACGACGCCGGCCATCCCACGAACTCCGCCTCTGCCTCGAGCTACTGGTCCTCTCCGCCGAGCCACGCGATGCCAGGAGCCTCGCAGCGACCTCCCTGACCCGTCTTCAACCTCCAGCCGCCGGAGATCGCCACTGCCGTCCGACCGCACCAGGCCGCCATCAATCCTGCTGAGCTGCTCGTCGTGATCTCCGTGAGCCCCTGACTCGATTCCCCCTCTCCCCGCGCTCGATTGCGTAGCGTAGCCGTCGAATCGATGCCCTAAAGCTTCTCGCCACCGTCCATGTCGCTGTCGTCGTTAGGGCTAGCTAGGCTCTGACCCTTGGCTCCACTCGACGCAGGAGAGCTCGGGGGTCACGTAGATGCGCTTTGTCGTCCATTTGGTCGCCGGAGGGCGTTCTCCTAGCCCTCCGCCGCGTCTGTTGTCGCCGACGGCTCAACACCGGCGAGTTACGCCCAGTTGACCGCGGGTTTGACCCCCTGGGTCATAGACAGGTGGGCCTAGCCCCTGGACTAATTAGGTTTCAACACTAATTAAGCTAATTGGTTAAATTAACTTAATGATGCCCTAATTAGGTATTGAAAAGAGACATTTTCCTATATATGCAGATTCTTGTTGTAGCTTCTAGTTCTAGATAAGTTCTTGTATGAAAAAATATAGAAATTTGAGTACGAATTTGTTTATAAGTTGTAAAAGTTTATTCTCGCATAGGACTTTGTTTATTAAATAGTTGTAAAAGTTTATTAAATAGTTGTAAAAGTTTATTGAATTTGAGTAGGAATTTGTTTATAAGTTGTAAAAGTGTCGGTGATTACTATATAGTCGTAAAAGTTTATTAACTATGAGTAGCATAATAAAATGAAAATTCTCGCATAGGAATTTGTTCTCGACGTCGACGATGCCCGGCCCGCATCCTCGTCGTCGACTCGGTGGCGACAACCAGTTTGAGTGGCGCCATGTGCAGGACTGGGCTCCGCCGGGCTGGCACTGGGAGGTGCTACCTTCCGGGGAGTGCAGCTTGGTGAGGAATCAGGGTCTCGTCATCGACCCAGAGCTTCTTTGGTGGCAGTTGCGTGGGCCACTATCGGTGCAGAGGGAGGCGGCCTCCGAGGAGGTGGTACGTCGCCGTGTAAGGGAGGAGGACGAGCACGTCCGTCACTACATGGTTGCGTTGGACGTCAGGTTCTCCAATACCTGGCAGTTTCTTCAGGGATCTCACCCGAGCTATGATCCTGTGATGGTTCCTTCTCTTTGGGTGTCCACCGCCCGCGGCTCAGGAATCGCGAGTCGACTAGATTATTCGATAATATTCAAGCTGTATTAGTGATATTATATGATAATATTCGAGATGTATTAGTGATAATATTCGATAATATTCAATGATGCATTAACTAGATTATTCGAGATGTATTAGTGATATTATATGATAATATTATATGAAGAGTCCCCGACAATCGCTGGTGATATTATATGTATTAGTGATATTATATGATGATCTTGCTAAAAAAATTAATCCTCCTCGCCATCCCTCGCCCCTCAGATCGAACCTCGCCGGCGGCTGACTACTATGATTCCGTTTTTGCTTACTGAATGCATTCTAATTAATATATCATACTAAATTGTTTTATCTTTTTTCAGGATTAGTTAAGCTATGGACGGTAGCGGCAGATACCGTGAAGATAACATCTTTGACATGATACGCTCCGGTGAGGGAGTTGAGCAAGATGACGGCTCACAATTTCTAAACGAATCCGGTGAGGGCCTTGAGCAAGAACCAAGAGACGAAGGGGAAACAAACAATGATGGCGAAGAAAATGATAGACAATTAACAAAGTCCGGCAAGGTATATATATATTAAGCCTCTGGTGATCATTAGATGTATTAATTGATTTGTATATATATTAACGAATATTTATTCTTTTAGCCCTCTGGATCGAGCCAATCTTCTAGAAGGGTACGAGGCCAGGCCAAAAAGTTGGCCGATGACATAAAGCTCAACATCAATGAAGTCGCGGAAGATGGCGAACCGATTGCTCCTGAAAAGAATGCTCGTAAATTTATAAATCAATGCGGAGTTACTGTTAGGGACAAAACCCCGATCACCATTCAAGAATGGAATAAGCAAAAGGAAGATCTAGGAGTTAGTTATGTCGACAAAAGATCGAAAAATTTGCTTTGGGATACGCTAATGTCACATTTCAACCTACCAGAGGGTCTCACAGATAGCAAACGGTTGAAAGTAAAACACTGGGCTCTTAAGAAGATGGCCACACAATTCCAGACTTGAAAGAAAAGATTATACAACAAGTACATCAAGACAAAGAAGACTCCAGAATTCACTAGAGCACTAGAGAAGATAAAAGATCACTGGGACGCATTTGTTGAGTACAAGGAGTCGGTTGCAGCTCTGGAAAGGTCGAGAAAAAATAAGTTAAGTGCTGAGAAAAAGGAGTATCACCATGTTCTGGGGACAGGTGGCTACAAGAGAGCCATGCCTAAGGGGGAAGCAGCTGAAGCCAAGATAATTGCAGAAGGGGTCACTCCAGCTACAACGAATTGGGCCGAGAGGTCCAGGACATGGTTTTATGCGCATGGGGGAAAGTTGGACCCCAAAAAGGGCAGATTATTGCAAAGGCTAGTCTTAAAAAAGCCTCGTACGCTTTACTGGTGGCAACGGAAGATGCTAGAAAAGGGTTGTACTAGCCCAAGAGAGAGAGAAACGAGCTTACACGCGCCCTCAGCAATCGTGAACTGATACGTCTCCAACGTATCTACTTTTCCTCACTCTTTTGCCCTTGTTTTGGACTCTAATTTGCATGATTTGAATGGAACTAACCCGGACTGATGCTATTTTCAGCAGAATTACCATGGTATTGTTTTTGTGCAGAAATAAAAGTTCTCGGAATGGAACAAAACTTTTTGGAGATTTATTTTGGAAAATAAAAAAAATACCGGAGCCAGAAACCACCGGAGAGGGGGTCCAGGCTGGGCACAAGACACCAGGGCGCGCCAGCCCCCTCCCGGCGCGCCTTGGTGGGTTGTGCTCACCTCGGGGCCCCACTTGCCCTATCTCCGCCACAATAAATTCCTAAATTTGGAGAAAAAAATCAGAGAGAAAGAATTATCGCGTTTCACGAGACGGAGCCGCCGCCACCTCCTGTCCTTCATCGGGAGGCCAGATCTAGAGCCCGTTTGGGGCTCCGGAGAGGGGAATCTTCGGTCTTTGTCATCACCAACCTTTCTCCATCGCCAATTCCATGATGCTCCCCACCGGGAGTGAGTAATTCCTTCGTAGGCTTGCTGGTCGGTGAGGAGTTGGATGAGATTCATCATGTAATCGAGTTAGTTTTGTTAGGGCTTGATCCCAAGTATCCATTATGTTCTGAGATTGATGTTGCTATGACTTTGCTATGCCTAATGCTTGTCACTAGGGCCCGAGTGCCATGATTTCAGATCTGAACCGTTTATGTTATCATCTCTATATCCATGTTCTTGATCCGATCTTGCCTTGTCATATGCACCTATTACGTGTTATGATCCGTCAACCCCATAGTGACAATATTTGGGATACTTCACGGTGATGACCGTAGTTTGAGGAGTTCATGTATTCACCATGTGTTAATGCTTTGTTCCGGTTCTCTATTAAAAGGAGGCCTTAATATCCTTTAGTTTCCCTATGAACCCCGCTGCCACGGGAGGGTAGGACAAAAGATGTCATGCAAGTTCTTTTCCATAAGCATGTATGACTATTTACGGAATACATGCCTACATTACATTGATGAACTGGAGCTAGTTCTGTATTGCCCTAGGTTATGACTGTTATATGATGAATATCATCCAATGAGTTACCGATCCAGTGCCTACGACCTTTCCACTTATTGCTGTTGCTACTGTTCTAACTGCTACAAAACTATTGCTACTACTGTTACCGCTACTGTTACTATTGCTACTGCTATCAAACCTATCATATTGCTGTGCTACTGATCACTTTGCTGCAGATATTTATCTCCAGGTGTGGTTGAATTGACAACTCAACTGCTAATACTCTCAAGTATTCTTTGGCTCCCCTTGTGTCGAATCTATAAATTTGGGTTGAATACTCTACCCTCGAAAACTGTTGCGATCCCCTATACTTGTGGGTTATCATGAACACGGAGGACGAACATGAGGCAAAGGTGTTGTTCCGTGGGTTCAGGGTTTTCGGATTGGAACGACACTTAGAAGCCGTCAGAGAAAAAAGAAGCAGGAAGCAGACCGGTTTCAACAAATAGAAACATTGTTAAGGCGGCAGCAGGAGCAAATTGACACACTTAGCCAGCAAAGGGCATTCTTGCCAAACTTGGCGCCAAGGCCATCGACTCCTCAGAGTAGCAATACACCTGTAAGTCCACCCCACGTCGAGAGGCGGGCCAACGCGAGTCCATATTGATCTCCGCCGCGTCAGCTGACTCCACCCCACCTCGAGAGGGATCCCATCTCCGAGCACGGCCAAAAGCGGAAGACCACCGCTCCGTCGACTAGTCCTATTCGGAGGAAACCTAAAAAGAATAAAGCCAACGACAAGCCTCTTGCCAAAAAGAAGTTAGCTTACGAGATGAGTGATGAGGAAATCAAAAGGGTCGTGGCTTCCGAAGTGAAGTCCCATTTTGCACCGAAACCACCCCCGCCACCAAAGGAGATAATACCTGCGAAAACCAGAGAGCACTTTGTGGAATTACTTGAGCGACCCCCGGCACATGTGAAGGCTAGGCCATCAGACTACGACCGTTGTATTATGAAGTCATATAAGGAACAAATGCAGCAGTCGAGACGTGGAAGTAATAAAAGCGGGAAAACAGTTCCCCAGCTCGGAGAACAGGCAATGCAATCGATCCCCCCCCCCCCCCGCTCAAGGTAACCGACGCTGCTACAAACATTGGTCTTCGTGTTGATCAACTCCGAGGCACGGAGGAAATCCCCATGGCTGAATTAGCATGGAAATATGTCCCCGGCAATACTCTGGTTAAACCTGAGCAGGTCCCGCATCTATCAACACAAATGCGAAGATTGCATGACTGGTACATGAAAGAAGTAAAGACCAGGCGACTGATGCTCATGGTGAAAGTCAAGGCAGAGCATTACTTCTATGAAAACGAGATAATTATTGAGTTATCAGAAATTTTCCTGTTATACAATCAAGACGCACTCGATAAATCTATCGTCAGTTGCTATTGTCTGTAAGTGATTTCTTTCTGTAATTTAAGTCTCTACCTCAGCTCGTTCGTTGCATGTAATTATCTTCACTATATTCTTTTGTATGCTATTATGAAGAATGAAGATTCTCGAATGCAAAAGAGACGGAGTCTATGGCATTGGGTTCGTTGACCCATATATCCTTAATGAAAGATTGATAGAAGACCACCCCAAAGACTCAGAGGATAACTTGCTTAGGTTTTTAAAGTCACAAAATATCAGAACAAAAATACTATTTCCTTACAACTTCAGGTGGGTGTTACTACTGTCTTGTACTATAAATTCTATTTTGCTTACTCGATGTTAAGTGTAGTTGATGAGTTATGCATGCATGCTTATATAAACGTGTGCAAGTTCCACTGGATCCTGCTAATCATTAGAGTTGACGATGGAACTGTTGAAACCCTGGACTCACTAGATAAATACCCTCAAGAATACTCCAGCGTGGTTTTGATGCTCGACAGGTAATTTCAATCATTATCGCACTATATCGGCCTCTTTCGTTCATTTCCGGATATAAAGTAATTAATAACTCCTTTATTCATTTTCTTTGCCAGGCAGGGTTTGGAAACGGTTCATCAAAGAAGTTGTCGGTGCATGGAAACCGAAGCTGGATTGGTGACAGACCAAGGTAATTAAGTAGTACTAGCTAGGTCCGCTCATCTTTTTAATTCTAGTTTCAATACCATTATCATGCTTGATTATTACCTGATTGAATTCTATTCTCGCAAAGTGCATGAGGCAGAAGCATGGGACTAATTTATGTGCATACTACGTTTACGAGAACATTCGCATGATGACCAAATGGCGCAGAGATCAAAGACAACTTCAGATACGTAAACACTATTCACAATTTTTTTATGATGACCTAATATATATACACACAACTAATATATTTATATTGATCTCCTTCTTTAAAGATTGTAGAAATGCGGGACAAGCTCCTACCAGAGAACCACATACGAGCAATTCAAGAGGAAATTGCGGGATTTTTGCTTACGCATGTCATATCTGAAAGCGGAGAATACCATTGCCGCAAATGCCTGCATGTAATGATCTTGAAATTGTAGGAGAAATTGTATATACTTGTAGAAGAAATTGTAGGAAATTGCGGGATTTTTGCTTACACAGGTCATATCTGAAAGTGGCACTACTGGAATCAGGATCTTTGCCGTCAGCCAGCTCTTTGCCGTCTGCTAGCTGACGGCAAAGAAGGTCTTTGCCATCAGCTTACAGAAAACTGACGGCAAAGATCATTTTTCCCGTCAGCCAGCTCTTTGCCGTCTGCTAGCAGACGGCATAGAAGCTTTGCCGTCTGCTAGCAGACGGCAAAGAGGGAGGGTGGCCCACTAGCGAGAACCATCTAACGGCCACTTTCTTTGCCGACGACAAAGAAAGTGGCCAACCTAACGGCCGTTTCCCCCGGCCCCACCCCACTAGCTAGGCTCTTTGCCGTCTGCTAGCAGACGGCAAAGAGCTTTGACCTAACAAAAAACGGTCAGCGCCCGCGCCCCACCCCTCTCTCTCTCTCCCCTCTGTCTCTCTCCCCTCACCTCACCCGCGCCGTCCCCGTGCCCGCCGACCCCCACCGCCCCCGACCCCCAAGGCCGCCCGCCGCCCTGCCGCCCCGGCGCCTCTACGTCCAGCCACCCCCCGCCGCCCGGCGCCGCTCCGTCCAGCCGCCCCCTGGTGAGGTTCTTCCCTTTGTTTTCTTTCTTTTTTTCTTGCTGTTTTTTGTTTAGGTTAGTTGATTTAGGTTGATTTAGGTTAGTTGATTTAGGTTGTACTGTTAGTAATTTAGGTTAGTTGCTTTTTTTAGGTTAGTAGATTTTGGGGATTCCTGCGGTCGATTCCTCCGCATCGATTCCTCCGCATCGATCTGCTTTTCTCCGCATCGATCTTAACTAAGAGAGGGGGGCTCAGACCAGCATCACTACCCAAATCAGATGTAGTATCTGTCTTATCAGTAGAAAACTAGGAAAGTAACAGCCAAAACCAAGTATAGCATTTGTTCATAGGCTATTAGAAAGAGACCAATAGGAATAGCCAAACCAAGTGGTATATGTTCATATCAGTATTAGAAGTAAAACAACTAAGAACAAGTGAGTATCTGTTCATGAGTAAAGTAACTATAGCATAGAAGAAATAGCAGGGTAGCACCAAAAAAGATTATCTGCTTTTGCAGAACGCAGCACCACACTTGCACCTGGTATTTTTCTGCAATTAGGGCACTGTACCCACAAGCACAGGGGGCTAGTACCATTATAAATTGCTACTGCAAGTAATAGCAGCAGCAGCAAATAACAACAGAAGTGATAACTAATTTCCAAAGGTTAAACAGACCAATGGAAAAGAAAATGTAACACTAGAGATTCAGTTAACTGAATTAAGTTACCATCAACAGCTAGTGAGATAGCTAACAGTAGCAACAGTAGGGAGAGGTCCAAGCCCACACACATGAGTAGCTACTGGCCAAAGTAACAACTCCAGGAGCAACTACACAGAACAGAGCAGTACAGGAGCATATATACTTCACAAATACACATAGATGGCCACTGACCAAAACCCTGACACAGCAAGAATCCATCACAGAGAGCTCCAACACAAGTTGATGCTCATCTACAGCAGCTAACCACAACTAATAGAGCCTCACATCCAACAAGATCAAGAGCTAGAGCTATGCATTAGAGAGATCAGAGGAGGGGAGCAAGGAGAAGCTCACCAAGAGGAGTTGTGGCCGAAGCAGGATGCATCCACACCATCACTATGGTGTGACCAGCAGCACAACCAACACCACCACAGCACGCCGGAGCTCGCTAGAGAGCACCACAACGAGGGTCTAGGGGTCGAGGATCGAGGTGTCGAGGGGTCGAGGGTCGAGGGGAAAAGGGGTCGAGGGGTCGAGGGTCGCCGAGGGGTCGAGGGGTCGAGGATTTGCCATCCCGACCCCGACACCCCGACCCCCTGACCCCGACACCCCGACCCCGACACGACACCCCGACCCCGCCTCGACACCCCGACACCGCGACCCCGACACAGCACCCCGACCCCGACACGGCACCCCCGACCCCGACACAGCACCCCGACACGACACCACCGACACCCCGACCCCCGACACGACACATCGAGACCCCGACACGGCACCCCCGACCCCGACACAGCACCCCGACCCCGACACGACACCCCCAACACCCCGACACGGCACCTCCGACCCCGACACAGCACCCCGACCCCGACACGACACCCCCAACACCCCGACCCCCGACACCTCCCGAAAAAGGTGCTCTTCGGCCTTCCAGAGGCCAACGGGGTCATATATTTGTGAATTATGAGTTAGGTCAGGTATTCAATTATTATTATGTACATATATATATTATTAATTAGTTCATGTTATTAGATATTCAATTTTTTATTTTGTTCATGATGATGATACACACTTAATTTTTTAATTATGTTTACGGTGTACTAATTTCGTTTACTCTTTGTCATTGCAGGTGTTGACAGATGGTGGGCGCGGGTCGAGAGCGCTCCGAGCCTCCTTCCTCGGCGCGTGCTGGGAGGGGTGCTATTATTCCACCCCAGCACCTCTGAAGAGCGCTGGAACACAGTATGCAGACACCGGCGGGCGCTTCTTCTTCGGCCGGGAGAGGTCGGGGGAAGACGAAGAGGGCTGCTAGAGGTGGACGTGGCGGCGGGAGAGGTAGGCAGGCTGCTGCGCCTTCCTCGCCGCCACCCCCAGCTGATTCTCCCGACCACAAGAGTGCTCCATCTCAGGTGGACCCATCTGACTTGGACCCGTCTCGGACTCCGGTCCACGAGCCTCGGGTCGCCGAGCCTTCGTCCCAGGAGACTCCGGTCCCAGAGTCTTCGTCCCAGGAGACTCCGGTCCCAGAGTCTTTGTCCCACGTGACTCCGGAGGCTAGTGGCCATGCTGATGGTGGCGAGGACAGCTTTTCTGAGGATAGCTATAGCGAGGGTGAGCTGGTTGAGGAGGGCAAGAAGGTCTACCAGCGTGGTGGTACAAAGCTCCCGCCCATGCCGGCGACCCGCGATCAGAGGTGGTTGATTGTGCCTAATGGGGAGAAGTAAGTGCATTTACTCTTTTTTAACCTTTTGCCTTCATGTTTCTTCAAATTAATATCTAATGTGTTGGCCTTGTCATACTGCAGGGGTTGGAAACACGCCCCTGGTGTCCGCAGGCCCAACCAGGTCCTTGGTGTGCTTCTCCGGCACCACTTCCCGGGGTGGGTCAAGTTGCCCGGTGAGGGTGAGGTTCCACAGCTAGCACTGACCTGGGAGCTGTACGTGGCTGCCCCTTCCCCGCCGGAGGAGAGGGTCGACGGTGTCTTGTGCGAGACGGTGGCCGACATTGTGATCCGGCGGTTTTGGGTAATTTCTCCTTTACAGAATTAAAAATCAACAGCACCTAGTGATTGTACTAATCAGTGTTGTCTTGTTTGATTGCAGACCTTCTACAGGTGTCTTGAGGAACACGAGGCGGACGCGGCTATTGTTCTCGTAGCCGAGTGCAAGCGCCTATTTCAGAACTTACGGCACGAGGCTCGGGTGCAGGCTGTTCGAGACTACTACGCCTCGACTAACATTAAGAGGGCCAAGAAGAAGTGCCGCGCCAAGTTTCTGAGTAAGGAGAAGTACATGAAGGTAATTACCTATTCTTAAGGCCTTGTACTTAGTTTCCTTGATTTGATTCGTAGGCGTAGCGCTGAAATTTCTCTTGTCTAACTTAGGTGCCCCCGAGATGGTGTGCGGATAGGATGGACTGTTGGGAGGCGTTGGTGGATGAGTGGTGCTCTCCCCAATGGCTAGCCGTCCACGACAAGGCCAAGGATAAGCGTGCCCAAATGAAAGGTGTGCCACACCATCAAGGGAGCTCCAACCTGTTTGAGTTCGGGGATCACTGGGTATGTGGTTTGCTTCATGATTCATGCAATTTCATTCTTCATCCTAGCTTGGGCCCTTAACTAATATTTTGTTCCTCTCTTTTAGGCGCGACACAACAAGAAGGAGGTGCCACCGCTGTTCGACCTCTATGCCATGGCCCATACTGCCCCGTACAAGAAGGCCAAGGCATTCTCTGAGGATGACCTCGATCATCCAGAGAGCTTCAGCAACATCTCCTCCCACAAAAAACTCGTGAGGTACAGAGATGAGGGGAAGACGAGGAAAGGGGAGGACTTCAACCCGAGCCAGAGTCCTTTTGATCCAGAGCTCGTGATGATATCTGGTGGCGGGAGGCCCCATGGCTCGATAGCCATTGGGGATGGACTGATACGTTGTCCTAGAACTCTCCCGGAGATCAAGAAGCGCCAGACGAGCTCCGATCCTGAGATAAGGCCTCGTCCACGGCCAATGGAGCTCGCCATCGAGGCTAGGGCCCAGGAGCTTCTGGCGGAGGCAAACAGGCAGGCGGCGGAGAGGGAGAGGGACATGGAGGAGGGAACGGCTAGGCTGGTGGAGGAGGAGAGGAACCGGAACGACGCGTCTCACCGGGCCCTATACGAGCTCCTCGTGGTAAGTTTCTCCTGCATATTAGCCAAATCATGCACGTAATGTTCGTTTCATCACTAACAAATATGACTGACTCGTGAAAAACAAAATGTGCAGACCGTGTGCCAGAACAACGGTCAGACCCCTCCGCCGATGCCCCAGATTGGTATAGCGGCCACGATGAGTTTCATTTGAATGGTCATTAGTTACTAGTATTCACATTTGAGTTGCATCATGCTAACGAGACATTGCAAATGATCTTTGGTGCAGCATGCCTCCCGACAAGCATCGACCGATCCTTCTGCGTCTGCCGCAACCCCGACCGGTCCTTCTCCGTCTCACACTGGCGCAAGCCCGACCGGTCCTTCACCTCCGTGATGATGGTAAGTTTTCCCAAGTGTTTTGCTTAACAAATGCATACTTACCTTAAGAAATGACCTACTTAGCTCCAAAATGACCTATACTTAGCTTATTTTCCTCGAAAATGACATAATAACCTTACTTAGCTCCAAAATGACATATTTTACCTAGGATAGCTATAAAATGACCTATACTTAGCATTTTTTCCTCCAAAATGACTTGATATGCTTAGTTAGCTAAAAAATGGCATAACTACCTAGGATAGCTCAATAATGATCTATACTTAGCTTAGCTAGTTCATTTATGACATAATTAGCTCACTTAGGTAAAAAAAATGGCATAATAACCTTGGTTTAGCTCCAAAATGACCTATACTTAGCTTATTTTCCTCGAAAATGACATAATAACCTTATTTAGCTCCAAACTGACATACTTTACCTAGGATAGCTATAAATATGCTTAGTTAGCTCAAAAATGGCATAACTACCTAGGTTAGCTCAAAAATGGCATAACTACCTAGCTTAGCTCTAAAATGACCTACACTTAGCATTTTTACCTAGCTTAGCTAAAAATGGCATTTTTACCTACCTTAGTTAGAAGAAGAAGAAGATAAAGAAGAGGAGAGGAGAAAAAGAAAGAGAAGAAAATTTCTTCTTCTTCTTCTTATTCTTCTTCTTCTTCTTCTTCTTTTTCTTCTTCTTTTTCTTCTTTTTCTTCTTCTTCTTCTAGCTAGTCTTCTTCTTCTTCTTCTTCTTCTAACTTTCTTCTTTCCCAATTTGCAGATTTGCTTTAGATGAGGAAGCTTGCGTTGATGGAGTCTACTCTTCTCCTTGTGCTTCCTTTTTGTTTTGATTTTGTATGATGAACTTTGTTGTTGGATATGTTGTTGGAAACTTGTTGTTGGATATGTTGTTGGAAACTTGTTGTTGGATATGTTGTTGGAAACTTGTTGTTGGATATGTGTTGGTATGCTTGTTGAAAGTATTTTCAAATGTGTGTATATATATCTATGAAATTCTGTGAAATTGAATGAATTTAAGAAAAAAGAGAAAAAACAGGGACTATACAGGCTCTTTGCCGTCTGCTGGCAGACGGCAAAGAGCTTTGCCATCAGCCAGCAACGGCAAAGCTGCCACGTGGCAGCTACCTGTGCAACCTGGGGGGGCACTGGGCTGGCCTATGTGGTTGCTTTGCCGTCTGCTGGCAGACGGCAAAGAACTTTGCATCTTTGCCGTCTGGCAGCAGACGGCATAGCCAGCCACGTGGCAGCTACCTGGGGGAACCTGGGCTGGCCTATTTGGCCACTTTGCCGTCTGCTAGCAGACGGCAAAGCACGCCGTTAACCCCTTAACGGACCTAGCGTGCCATCCATGCCCTTTGCCGTCTGCTGGCAGACGGCAAAGAACTTTGCATCTTTGCCGTCTGCCAGCAGACGGCAAAGTGCCCTTTACCGTGGCTTGTTCAGCCGGATGTGGTGCCGTCTGCTGGCTAATGGCAAAGACCTTTGCCGTCCGCAATGCATGCCTTTGCTGTCAGCCATGGCAGACGGCAAAGTTGTTGATTCCAGTAGTGCGGAGAATACCATTGTCGCTAATGCCTGCATGTAATGATCTTCAAATTGTAGTAATGCTTCACCGCGGGAACGGCGCTCCTCCTCCAACTCCCGGCACGCCTCCTCCTCCTCCTCCTCCCATGCCTAGCGGGAACGACGCTCCTCCTCCTCGCGTTCGGCTTGCATGAGGCACTCGGCCTTTGCCCGCTCCGCCGCTAGGTGACCCTGCCTCCAGTGCTCGAGGTACGCCGCCTCCTGTGTCTCTAGCCTATTAAATGTGTCTCTAGCCTATTAAATAAGCTCCGCGGGGCAATGAGAAACGCCTCGTTTGTTGGACCACTCGTCTCCCTAGCGGCATGAAAGCCAAGGAAAATTATAAATTATAAACAGGGACCACTGTTGGTAGCCCCCAATGGAGCCCAGCTATCCGAAGTAGTTTGATGCTCGAACCGTCCGGGGAAGAAGTCGAGACTTCGGGTCCGAACACTTTGAACCATGAAGGAACTCGACTGCCAAGCCGAATAGGTCAAGCGCAGGAAACTGATGCGAGGAGAATGGTTTGTCCCCGACGTTGGAGACTAGTTCAGGGGCTACTGAGGGTGTCCCGGACTAGGGGGTACTTGCCCGAAGTGTTTACTCCTATGGGCCGAACTAGGGCCCACTAAAGCCACCGCCTGGAGGATAATCGAACCCTGAGACTTCGTCGTAAGCAAGATGGAAACTGTCGAAGACCTAACGTACACTCCAACGACAACCTTTGTATCGACATGTTTATCTCTGGTTGGCAACTGACCTAATGTGTAACCTAGGTACCGCGGACGTCTATATAAGCCGAAGGTTTTAGTCCGTAGGGACACGATTACTCACCTTAGGGTTTTAAGCACAAACACACTATCTCGAGGTAGATCATCATGTACTCGATACCTCATCGTATCAATATAATCAAGCAGGACGTAGGGTTTTACCTCTTCGAGAGAGCCCGAACCTGGGTAAACATCTTCTCCTTTGTCTCATGTTCCTCATTGATCCCAGATCCACAGCTCGGTACCCCCTACCCGGGATCAGCCGGTTGTAGTACCGACACCGGTCGTATCTCTACTCCTAATTGCAGAGTAGGTACGTCGTCTCGTTCGTACCCAATGGATCGATAGAAGCCTCCCCCACCGATCCCCCTCTCCCTCAGTTTTTTTATTAACCAGATCTCCCCATAGCGGTTTATCCTTGAAAACCGGCGGCCTCTCCCCGCATAGTTTGTTTCTCCAGTCAACCCAGATAGGGTTTCAAGTCCGCCGCCGCTCGCATCTCACCGCCCACGCCGGCCTACGCTCCGCCAACCTCCATGGAGCCGACGGTGAAGCACCACCGTTACACGACGCCAAGGACTTGGGAGCCACCGCCCGTCTCCAAGCATCCCCGTCTCTGATCAGTGCAGCATCACTACTGAGTACAGGGGAACCACCGCTGCCGACGGGGACGAGGACGCCCGTGAAAATGGCCAACGTCTCAGGTCCTTCAATATCTCCCCTCCCCGCAACTCCTCACTGCCCACTCCGCGGCACTGGCTGGTAGAGGAAGGACGGGGTGGCGCCCCCTGGCTGCAACCTCGTGCGCCCTGACCCGCCCACGGTACTTCGTCAGAGGAGGAGAAGCGTATGTGGCCAGGACTTCGAGGATCTCTTGCTGCACCCAATGTGAAGCGTTGGTGTTTCTGCTGCTACGGTTCCATGGCTATCATCGATGCCCTTAGAGATCTACCTGTTCCTGATCCACCGTAGCTCCCTGGAGGCTCGCTCCTTCGACCTGAGCGTCCGCTTCTTTGAAGGGGTTCGACCCTCAATCTGATGCCTTTCAAGAGCCCAACACGTTTGATTGGATCCATCAAAGACGCCAATGTTGTTTTTGTGACCTCAGATGACCATGGCATCTTCACTGTTGAGCTCAAGTCAATGCTGACGAGGAAGGTGTGCGAGATTGGCAGTGTCAAGCATGTGTTTCCTTGTGTCTGCTTCTATACTCCAGCTGGTACAACTTCCTGTACTTCCTCATCTTTTTTTGGTTAATTGTTATATGTATTTATTTTAGCTCACACCTCGGTTCCGGTAACTATTTAGAGTATGACTTATGTTCTCTTATTGCAGATTAGTTCAAACAATGGATTATTCTTGTAGTTTTTTATACTACTCCTACAGGGCATACTTTAGGGTTGCTGCAGTTCCGATCAACACCTGAGAAGAAAAATGATGCGAGTAAAGAATAGATTCAGTGGTCTACTGAATCAGGTGTTCTTTAATCGTGATAAGTTCCAATCTATTAGGAAGCTATGATTGTTGTCACGCGTATGCCCACGGCCGTGTTGCTTTTCTTCTGATTTTAATTCTGAAGAACTAACATATTATGCATCTGTTCATTCCACCATGACAGTACACTGTATAACTTACGAAAGAAGATGGACATGATAGTCGGTTCTTAGTTACTTAGAACATGAACTACCAAGATGTCGAGGAATTAATGGCATCCCGAATAAAGAGATGGTTCCTTAATTGTTTGAATTGTTGAGTCTTACAAATAAATAGATACGGTGATCCATGGAATTGTTCCATTGTTTGTATTCAAGTTGAATGACAATATGCTTTTGACATATACTTTCACATATAGTAGAATATTCCTTTGGGAGAAACTGACTTGTTCTATTTGAGAGTGCTGCATCGGCACCAATAAACAAAACCAATCTCATGTCATCTATTTATTCTGACAAAGGGTGCCATATAGACTAGGAATTAGAAAAGAACGAGTACTGGGATACATTGCAAACTGTGGAACGAAAGAAACCTACTTGAAAAGGCCTTGTTCTATTGATGGATCTGTTATATACCAAAAACTTGTTGTAATATATTTTTTCTGTACTAAATCTTTTGTACAAACTATTTATAGGAGAGAGGTATTTTTCCGGGTATTAACGCTTCGGCTGTAATCGTGTTTATCCACCCCTCGCATATATAGACAACACTATATTGACGCAGCAGCTGGACGCCAGTGTCTGGCACTCTGGCTGCGGCGGCCGCCTCAGCAGTTCCGCGCATGAGCCGGGTAATGCAGCATTATAGGATGATCCATTGATATGCATACAAAGGCTTCAATTTTAATTTCCATTCAGTTTCGTTCAGATATTGATTTTTCTTCAGTTTAGTTCAACTACGATTTAGGTACTACAACTGTACAGGATGATCCACTGCCATTCATACAGAGGCTTCAATCTTGATTATGTTTCGGTTGAGTTCAGTTTTTCGAGTCGGCCGAACTCAGCTCTATGTGTGACATTTATAAGATGACTCCGTAAAATTCACAGAAGACACTATTTTTTTTCCCAACTCAGCCCCAGCTGTTTCTCTCTTCGAGGTTTGGTCGTCTGACTAGCTTTGCGGTGTTTTGGCCGACGCAGGCTGGAGGACAATTCCGGGATGTCAGCTCGCCGCACATGTGATACTTATTGTTAATAGTCATAGAGTTACCTGGGTGTTCTTTGTTTTTTGTGCACATAAGATATTTGTGTCTTTGTCCGAGCCAATTTCAGTTACAAATCCCCGAGTTAAACTACATCTGGCTAACAACGTTGCAGATGAAGCTCTCGTCTTTGACTATAAGTTTGACATGTGCTAATAGTTTTTCTGTGGTTGATATCCTGCACCTAGGTATGTCTATAGACTTATAGATAAAATATCTTCACTTCCTTATTTATAGTGGATCTGTTGCTGGTGCCTTACTACAAAGTACTGGTGTTTTGTGGCCACTGCTAATGATAATAGCATTCTTTATGCTAAGCTGCAGATAAAATACTGAAGGGTGCAAGTCTGTTAATCACTCGATTAGCCAAAAAAAATATGTAGCTATCAGTTTAACTCATACAATTAAAGTCTGATTGTTGCTGTGAATAATGTTGCTAAGAATTTCAAGGTACCGTGTTTTTCCAATTGTTGCCACTTGGCAAAATATTATTGTTTTTAGAAGTATAACAAGTAGTTTAAAAATTTATTGTGATTTGCTCTCTTTATATTACTATATAATTTCTGTCCAACATGTCAATTCTCTCTTGAGTGGGCTCGATTAGATGGGGCGCCATGGCTATCCACGGTCTATCCTTTCAATTATTTAAGCATGAAAGTTCATGTCTGCCAGGTTTTGTTTTATTTGGGTATTATATGTACTCCCATGATTATTTATCAAGTGCCCCCCAACAAAATAAAGAATTGTTGTTGTTCTTTACATCGTTTCACTCTTTATGATACCAATATTATGGCAACATAAGCTGGGGAGAGAATCAGTGTAATCGTTTATGAGGATCTTCAATTCCGCAAAAGGTGATCTTGAGGACAATTGTTGTTGGTGGTGCCAATTTACGCAACATCGCTCCTTAGTACATAGTTGGAGATGTTATGTACTCCCTCTCTGTCAGTGCATAAGTCATCTTACGTTGTGCACCACGACCAAGGCGGAGTGGAAAACGAGAAAACTTAATGTTTATTGCTAATCAATATCATTCCATGCAACGAACTGACCACTTCATGTTGTGCTAGGTAGTCTCAAGTCATTAAAAACATACACGTGCCATGTCTCTTATTGGTTGTTTCCTTTATTCATGTCAAGGAAAAAAGATAAGGCGAGAGTTAATGCACCGCGTCTAAGTGCTTTGGGATTATTTGGTTTTCGTAAGATGACTTATGCACCGATACGAAAGGAGTATGTGTTTGACCTGACAAAGAGTTGGAGATTTTTAGGTCACTGAAGGGAACATCACCGTTGGCATTGGTCAAATTCCATCTTGGTACTTCCTGTGTTCAGATTTTTTACTATTTCTCCATGTTTGTATATTTTCGCTAGAGGATATCAATCTTATACTATATATTTCATGTGCTATTCGCTGAAGTTATGGTTTGTGTATACCAACTCTCTTGGTAACAAATGGCATGTGTGCTATTTTTCACGTGTTTGCAATGTTTCTCTTTAAACATTGGTTTTACCACTTACATTATTTCCTATAAATTTGGGGGTTGGGGTTGGTGAATTTAGTTACGGCTGTGAATAATTTTTCTACTTTAGAAAATGTTGCAAATTACATTTCGTTAGGGATGGGCTTTCAATAAATCGCAAGAGCGAGCAGGTCATATTTTTTCATCAAGTGTATCAACTTTTGGTTAGGATAGAATGGTAAATGCATTGGCTGGTTGCTTCAAGAGTTAATAACAGACAGAATGGCGTATGAGTTGCATGTCCAACAATGGAGATCATATTTTTGTTTCGTGGTAATGCACGACCTTCAACTCTATGTTACAATGTATCAATGGCTCAGGAGACATTGGATCTGTATTTTTGGCTTAGCAGGTGTCATGGGAAGCGCGTGCCTCCTCCTTGATGGCGGTTGTGGATTGACACAAACACGTGGGCAGGGGATCGGGGTGGAGAGCGGGGTGATTGGCGGACTCTTTGTCCGTACGTGGGTAAGTACAGTGTGAAGGAGAGAGGACTCCATGGCAAAAATGAGGTCGGTGTCATTCGATTTTAAAGGATAGAGCACCAATGAAAAATGTCCTGCTACAACGAGAAACCGAGCGAGAAGGGGAAAATCCGACAAAAAAGGAAAGAGTGTGTCGTGGGCTGGGGTGGGATTTTTGTGTTTGGTCCGCATTTTGGACATAACATGACCGATACTCCGGACAATCAAATTTCTCCTCCACATATGGTATGGATTTGGGCTGCCCGGATTGTCCAGACAGGCGAAAGCTTGTTGGGCGCCCTTTTGATGTCCGAAAAACTCTGACGTACGAGGGAGAAATGAGGCTTGACCTTGAAGATGATCTTAATTATTGAACTGATTTATTTATATGCATTGTAGCCCGTAGCAACGCACGGGCGTTTTGCTAGTCTAGTCAGTGTGACACATAGGATTTGACCCACGAGTAGACCACCATTTCTCTTTCTTTACTCTTTCTTTTCCTTCTCTTCCAAGCACATGCATGTGACCAGACATAGGAAAAATGAGTTGCATGATTGCGCGCGTGGGCAAATAGAGGCTCAAAACGGACATGCGCGAACAATGACCGAGCGCGTCCATGAACATTTGAGGGGTCAAATCTGCCGGATATGGATGCCCTTCCAGTCCCTGATACCACACGAGCACAGATAAACCAACAATACTCCTATCTCCAATACCAATCCTATTCCCAACCATATCCTAGACGAGCTCTTTGCGTACGTGGAAGAGAAAGAGCTGCTCTTAATTGGCATTGGGCGTCTCGATCTACTCAATGTAACAGGTCTTTGTCTACATCTTCGCATTCCATCACCTACTGAGAGTGAAGAACACTTCTTATACATAGAGCAGATGTAATGAGAGATGGAAGGGGAGTACACACGATGGGAAGCATACATTGCGGAATAAGAAATGAACGAAACCCTAGCCGTCGGGGGTTTCCCTAAGCTGGGTGCGGATAGCCCCCCGTGTCGCTCCCGCTCGGGCGACTAGGGCGGGGACGAAACCCTAGCCGCTGGGGGTTCTCCTTCCTTCCCTCCCTCCCTCCGTCGTCGTGGAAGGACGCCGTCGGCCTTTAGCTCGGGGGCCGACGGCAGTGACGGGGGCCTCCCTCTCTCCTGCACCATGGGGGCGGTGCGGAGCCCCACGGCATGAGGAGGCACGGCGGGCGTCCCTGCCTTGACATACGGCGACGCGTCGGCTGGCTCTGCCTCGAGAGGCGATGGTTGCGGGCGCGGCGGCCGGCCTTGCTTCGAGCAGCGGTTTGGCTGCGTGCGGCGGTGACCGAATCTGTAGCGACGGGCCATCTAACCTCGGATCGGCGGCGGCGGCATGGAGGGCCTGGTGGACGGGTCGGCGCCATGAGTGGTCTGGCCTCCGGACAGATCTAATCTGGCCGGTGTGGTCTGCTCGTTGTGCGGCGACTCAGATCGGTGGTGACCCGTGCACACGATGCTTGATGGAGATTCGTCGAGTGGATCCGGGTGAAAACCTCGTTCTTGGCTTGTTGCCAAGACCGACGATAGCGGCACTCTTTTGTGTCGTCGCATCTCTGGATTCTTTTTATCTGTGCATGGAAGACTAGACCCTTTTTTTTTACTAATACTATGAATGGCTGGAACTGGAAATGGAGGAGGGGACACGCAGACGCAGGGAAGCTCCGCAGCTGGAGCAGGCAAAGGTCAGTTGTGTCTTTTCGCACCGCAGCCGCGGTCGCATGCACCTCGTGCGTCGTTTCAAAGAGCAAGGCGCAAGGAGGAGTAACTTGTCGCTGACACCCCATTGAAGTTACAAGTACAGAGCAGAGTCAGTCTCACTACTCGATGGTGGATGCTTCCCATTACTAGCAGTAGCACCGGGTTGCCTCGCCTACACCTACCAACTCGCTTCCGTCGCCCGTCGCCCGCCGGCCGCCGCCGCATGCACGCACGTCCGGCGCTGCCGCCGATGGTATGCTTCCCTTCCCTACTTTCCTCGCATTCTGGAATATTGAATGGGTTTCGATGATTTTTCTCCTTTTGAGCTCACCGCATTTTCCACGGAACAGAACATGAGAAATGCGTATATCTTTGGCTATGCAATTCCCATATATCTTCTCTTCAGTGCATGGTGACCTGCTAATTCACCAACCGAGCCGTCTTGTGTTGTCCCCATGGCGTCGCCGGTCGCCGCCCCGAGCTGATTCATCTGCATGCCATCACTCGGGGCACTGCCCTGTTCTGTATTCCTTTCAAAATCTCAGGCCCCCAATCCCAACACTTGCGCTGCAAATTTCTAGTCTAGATAGAAAAAAAGAGGATTTAGTACTGGCATCCTCCCGCCGGCCGCCGCCAAAGGAAAGGGGTAGTGCATCGACCCGGCCGGTGCTGCTATTCCGTCTGTGCTCTAGTCTAGTGCGCGCCGGCGCCGCACAAGAGGTTCCTCCCACGGCGCAGCCCCGGAGACAGTGAAGATAGAGCCCCCAGCAAACCAGGTTTTCCCCTTAGATTTGATGCTGACCGGTCTCATACCCCCGGTCCGGAAGCCGATTAATTCTGTGGCATTTTATGAGGTTTGACGGCCCCTAGGAATTCCCAAGCATCCTGACCGAAATTCGGTGATTT
The DNA here is from genome assembly GCA_039707655.1 of Elymus sibiricus. NCBI lineage: Eukaryota > Viridiplantae > Streptophyta > Magnoliopsida > Poales > Poaceae > Elymus > Elymus sibiricus. The sequence goes on along the minus strand of CM077663.1, from coordinate 400,096,598 downwards.
TTTTAGTGGAGAGCAATCCATGGTTGACATCGGAATGTTCTTTTTTTTCTTTTGTAATAATGTTCAGGGCAGCCTATTGCTTTTGTACTCGTGCACACCTTACATTCCGGAAGAGTTAGGTACAATTTTTCTCCTTTTGAGCTCACTGCATTTCTCACGGAACATTGAAAAATATCTTCAGTTATAAGCAGTGACTAGTATTCATGTATGTATGTACAACAGCGACCATATAGCTTGAGAGGTTGCTTCACAAGGAACAAGGATAATCGTCTAGTATACATATATTATGTGTAATATATAATGCTCACTAGCACCTCCTCCCTCCGTCCCATAATATAAGAGCGTTTTTGACACTACAATAGTGTCAAAAACGCTCTTATATTATGGGACGGAGGGAGTAGTATATATGCGTTCTCGCATTAGGATCTCATTTGTGGGGAAACCCGAGGTCAGAGGATCGTTTTCTCGCATATGTTGGGTTTGTTAAATGGCACGTCCGTTATCTCTTCTGAATTTTCGTACGAATTGTAATAGCCATGTAGATTTACTTTGGGAGTATGTGCATTGTCTTGCGCTTTTAATAAATAACATTACTCACATTTGATGGAATTGCTGTTTCTAGGAGTTGAAGAGTACTAGACGCGGGGATAAAGCACTTGATTTGGATGAGCCACCATGCAGCGAACAAGTTATGGTACTATCGATGTTGGGTGCTGTTGCTATGATTGGATAGTCAGTCTTCTGTTTATCAGGTCCTTTTATAAGTTCAGAAGAAGTCCCTAGAGGGCGGCTTCAGACATATTGATGTATTGCTTTGTAAGATCTTTGTGAATAATTAATAAAGTGACTGCATGCATCTTCCAGATGCAGAGGCCAGGGTCATCCTCCTTTTCTAAAAAAAATAAAATAATAAGTTCAGAAGAAGTTGCACCACGCTCATCTGTTTACTACTAAAATTTAATACATTGCAAAGTCCAACCTTAATTTCGATAGTCTAAACTCTAAGCATAGGTTTGAATATTCACAGTTATAGTTCGAAAATTTAACAGGTTAGGTTCGGAGACGGCCTAAGTGCTCATGTTAACACCTGCTTATTGCCAAGCGCCAAATTTCCCTTCCTAATTTGCATTTTTTGTATTTATTATTAGAAAAAGCAAGCCAAAAAAGCAAAATGCATCATGTGTTAGTTTATGCTGATCCATAAGTGCAAGGACACAACTTTAGGATCCAGTTGGAATATTTGGATTGCAACATTAACACTGAGAGAATGTGCATGATTCTTTCGAATATGTTGTATGTGCTACAGTATTTTGCTCTAGTTATATGCTTTTTTATGATAGGTCATGGCTGGAGATACGTAATGCTGTCAAAAGATTCAATAAACATATGCCGGACCAAACTCTGTGAAGTTCCCAGTGGCATCAAAGTGTAGGTTCATTTTAATTTCTGTACAGAATTCTTCTTGTTTTGAGTAGCATACTATCACACATCATTGAATTAAGTTTACCTTGTTCTTGGTTGTGCTTTGCAATATTGTTATAAAATAAATCTTGTGGCACCTGAGTTTAATACAATGATACCTTGCCTAATCCACTTGAAAATTGAAGCTACTCCTCTGTTTTGTAACACTTGTCCAATCCCCATCAAGCACCAGATCCGAGGAAATAGTTTGTGACAATGAACCAACACAGCCTTATTAAATGACACATTACAACTATGCAACCTCTTTTTTTTAATGAATGTCCAAACGTTACAAAAAGACATATCTCAACACAATACTGTGAAAGGAAGTTAGTATTTTTGTTAATAGGAAAAATCTGTGCAAGCATTCTTTCCATGCTATTTTTGCATTTATACTTTATATGCATACATTTTTGTTTTTGGAGTGGCATTTATGAAGTCAGAACACTGGAGTGATTTATACTTTCCTTACACAGCCCCTCTGTTTGGTCAATTACCAACTTCGTGCCAGTTAAGGAGTACCAGCAGAATGATTTCATGAAATTTTCACTGGTTCCTGATCCGGAAGATGATAGAGAGACCAACAAATGGGGAAGACTTATGCGTCATCTTCGCAAAAGTGAGAAGGTAAATATTATCGGAAAGTGCTCTTCTACACCCGAGCTCAAATGAGCTCGGGTGAACAGTAAATTCGGAAACAAATGTAAAAATGTTCAAAAAAATCCGAATTTTTTTTTTGGGCAAACTTTGACAAATATTCTAACTGCTCATAAAATTTCAGTACGAAATAACATTTGTGGAAGTCATGACAAAAAAAAACAAAATTGGTGCTCCAAAATGCTTTCGAAAATAGCATTTTCAGAGTTTCGATTTTGTTTTTTTAACCACGACTTCCACAAATGTGATTTCATGATGAAACTTTGCGAGCACTTAAACAATTTGGCAAAGTTTGTCCAAAAAAAAATTCAGAATTTTTTGAACATTTTTATAAATTTTTTCGAATTTACTGTTCACCCGAACTCATTTGAGCTCGGGTGCAAAAACATCACGTCCATTATTATCTGCATTCTGTAGATATTTAGCTACTGTTAGGATTAATCTTGAGTTTAGCAACGTGTACGTGTTGAGGTTAGCTTGCATGTATGCCAAGGCGTGGTGGCAGTTCGATGCAAAGTCTGAATTGTACTAGTGCTATGGCTGTGTCCGGTGCGTGTAGTGCTAGTTGGGTGATTGGGTCATAGTCCGGTTAGTATTCTAGTCAGCTTATTCGTGTAGGTTTAGGACTAATCTGAGTCCGTTTGCTGGGCGTAGTTCGTGTGTGTGTGTGTGTGTATACACGGCTGGCTGGGAGTCTTTTGTAACACCGTGGAGAAAACAAACAAAAAAGAAGAGGCGCGACACGTGCCTTTGGCTAAAGTTTTTGTATGCGCGTGTTCATCGTGATTCGATGTGATCGATCCGTGGGCGAGTTCCAACAGCTACTTCCTTGTAATTGATATGGAAGATACAACATATGCTACATATTCTATTTTTAGATCACCCTTCTAAGAAAACATTGTGCGAGAATTGGGCAATCACCTAGTTATTGTCCTATGAGATTTAATTCTTGGGGTGTTGGTGTCTGACATGGTTTAACATAACAGAGACATCTAGATTAAGAAGTATGTAAGTTTATGGGGTGAGGGAGAGGGGTGGTATTTTGCAGGGATTCTTAATTAGTTTGCAATTAACTCTGGGCAGGGTTTCTGTTGCCTACAAGGCGAGCAGTATGTTTGATTTTGTTATACCACATTCTATTTGCTCCATTTTGTTGTCTGTAATGCGAGGGCCCTTGTTTTTCTCTTGTGTTTTTTGTAGGCCGGCGTTGTTAAATTCAGGTCTGTCACCTTCCACATTGTTTATCCTGGACACACTTTCTCTGCAGTGATCTTGTATGAGACTGAACTGAACCATCATGGAGCTTTCAAAAATATGCAAGGGATATCTGGTAAGTGTTTTCTATTTTGCTTTTTTGAAAACAAACCGTTTCTTTGCTGAAGCTGTTTGTTATTAGCTCTGCATCAGTTTTGCATTGTTCCCTTCGTTTCATAGTGGGAACCTCATTGACTATTGGCTAGCTATCTCTACGCTAGCATTTTGGTGACATCATGTGGTATCCTAAGAGTTGCATTTTCCTTTTTCTCATCTTGATCATTACTTCATGCTGTTGATGGAAGTTTTATCCTTAGTTGGAATTAAATATGTGCTTCATCATAGTCCATGCTTGACTGTTCTGCACTTTCCTGTTGTGCGTGCCACCAGGGAGATCCAACACAAGTGAGGAGACTTGTGATAACATACCAGGTAAACACGATCATCCCTATATCACAGAACCCCATGTTGAAGATGGTCCAAGAATTTTAGATCCAGCGTTGAAGAAGACAACCTCTACACCTGCAAGAACTTTTGTTAGAACAAACCCCAACTATCTCCGAACACTTAGTCAGACACACGCAGCCTGGATCTTTGGAGCAATAGCAGAGCTCATAGATAACTCCAGAGATGCTGGTGCATCCAGGTACATCCATGCTTTCAAGGATCTATAGTCAGAAACTGATTGCCTGTGTAATTCTTAGATCATTTTTGGGGCCAGTTTGACGTCAACTGTGTTGCACTGTGCTGCGATGTGCTCCATTGTGTAATCTTAGTTAGTTAAGAGAATATTTAATAATTCTAGTAATAATACATACAGATGGTAGCCCTAACAAGAAAAAAAAATCAATTTGTTATTCAGTAATATTTCCAAAGCTAGTATAATAAAAGGGCACATTTAAAGCTACACTGCATTAAAGCTAAGCACTAATTTTATTATAATAACCATCACTTTTTGTTTCTCTGCTGGTGAATATGTACATCATATCCTGCTTTTAGTTGTATAGGGCTTTAAGGAGCTTTGACTTGTTTGCAGTTTCCACATAATCTTTTTTTTTCTAGAATACGCACAAGCATGCGTATCATATATTCATAAAAGAGTGGGTGAAGAGAGCGATACCTTGCTGAAGGACAGCAACTTTGACGCTGTTTGAAGATTATTTGGAGCTATTTGTAGTTTAATTGCACTAACTTTTTCGTTCTTTTTGTTCCCCTTATTAATGGAAGGTTGGATATTTCCATTCAATCAATGTTTTCAAAGAAAGCAAATGGAATAGTTCCTGTCTTATGTGTGTGTGATGATGGCCATGGATTGACTTATGCGCAAATGATGAGAATGATCTCATTTGGTCACGACCATCCAAATGAACACTGCCAGAATCAGATTGGGAGGTTTGGAATTGGGTTTAAGGTAAGCATTTGTGTCAAATTCTTGGCAAATCTCATCCCTATACTTCCTTCAGTTCCTGGTCATTGGAATTATCGATAGCCTTTAAGTTTTCCAATATTTTACATCAATTATGTGCTGCATTACTCTGATTTGTCTAATCTTACTGAAACCTGCCTGATTGTGATAAGGTAGATTTTTATTTACCTAGCCTATAATGCACTTCTTAGATGTGTAATGTTGTTACGTAAATGAGGACAACACAAATTCCACTTTCATGAGGCTAAGAAAAGCGGGAACTAGCGTGTCCCTCTTGTGCATGCATAATATAGACTGCTAGGGGTCGTCTATTAGTATATTTTCTTCGTCTTCATGTGCAATGCAAATGCCATGCTGCAGGTCGCTTTACCAGTTTACCTTCAATTATTTCTGTCTTGTCTGACTAGGCATTTCTAATATTTAACTGCCCACACAATAAGCAGCTTTCCTATTTTGTAGAGTGGGGCTATGAAACTTGGGAAAGATGCACTTGTGCTTACCCAAACTTCAACTTCCAGATCAGTGTCCTTTCTATCCCAGTCCTTCAATGAAAATAAAAGGGTAAGAATGGCTACGCACCGGCTTTATTCTTTGCCTATTAGGCATGCTAAAGTTATAATAGTGTGATTTTGTACAGAATCTTGAGATCCCTGTGGTGACATATTGCAAGAAAGGGCAATACATGGAAGTTGATTTGAATATCCAGTCTGAAGCTACTGCAGAGTATAACTTGAATGCTATCAAGGCGGTGTCTGCACCCAGCCGTTTGTGGGGAGACCGGGTGGAGAATGAGTCTGAGGACGCTCCGATTACTGATGGATGGTTGGCGCCTGAACACAGAGACGTTGGATTGCATATGGTTCAGCAGCGGCGGCAACTTGATGGGAGAGTCGCGACCGGGGGGGGGGGGGGGGGGGGGGGGGGGGGGGGGGGCACGCGCCGATCGTCGCCTTCCCGTGGGTGTGTCTCCCCATCTCAGCCGAAGTCTTCTCAGGCCAAGATGGCTGACCACGTGATGACCGGGCAGGAGGCCCGGCCGCATGCAGCGCATCCATTTTCTCCAGTTCGCCTCTTCTCTCAGGAGCATGAGCAGGTGACTCATCCGTCCTCTCCTTGTTCGCCAAACAGTCGGCGGAGAGAGGGGTTGCAGCAGATACACTCAGGGACGGTCGTTTCTCGGGAGGCGGTTGTACCACCAGATGACGCTTTGTCACCTACAGCTTCCTCTTTGTCGGTTCGGGCTGAGGTAGGAGGCCATGATTGCCTTTGGAGGGATTCCAGACCCTACATCTGTAGATCGACGCTTCAGTCAACGCATCCAGGGGCAGCCAGATGCTGATGACATGCAGCTAGGCCGTGCTATGAGGGCCGCCAAGCTTCGAGACGTCGAGTCAGCTACAGGTATGTCTGTTAATACTAGTTGTTCCATCCTTCACTTTTCTGATTCAGAAATTATGCACAATGCTAGCGACATAGGTATTTCTCTGGGTGGTAGTGACAAACAAATTGCTAAGTCCATTAATGACATTTTAGACTTAGAAACAGATAGAGCCATTGAGATTATTCAAAACATAGCTGCGGTAAAACCGATGAATGAGGCAGATATAAATAACTTGGGAGGGACACACTTACAAAATTTATGTGCTGATTTATTACACATAGAGGGAGAGGATGAGGATGAGGATGGCATGGGCTCAGAGGGGTATATGGCCTCTCTGGGTGCTGCATGTCATTCACAGGAAACATCCGCACAAAATGATACACGAGCTATACAGGATAAGCCTAAGAGACCTTGGAAAAGGAAGGTATATCCTGTGTCAGCGATACGGAGAAGTGCGCGTGTCAAGCAAAAGAAAAAATTTCATGATGAAATATGAAAGGAATCTTTTGGAATAGCAGAGGTCTAGCGGACTTGGCTAAAAGGAGATTCCTTCGAGACACATCGGTAGAACATAAACTTGATTTCATGGCATTACAAGAGACGGGTAGAGATAACTTTACACCCCAGTTTCTAAACAACTTATCTGGAGGAGTAGATTTTGATTGGCATTGCTTACCCCCAAGGGGGAGATCCGGAGGAATCTTACTGGGGGTCAAATGCGAAACTCTAGAGGTGTTGAGTGTAATATACGGTGAATTTTCCGTCAAATTTCGAGTGAAGTCGAAAGTTGATGGGTTCAGATGGGCTTTGGTCGCTGTATATGGTGCGGCGCAACCTGAGTTGAAATCTGAGTTTCTTGCCGATTTAGTGAGAATATGTGGAGATGAAAGACTTCCTATTTTGGTTGGGGGAGACTTTAATATCATTAGGAGACAGGATGAAAAGAACAATGACAACTTCGATGGAAGATGGTCACTCATGTTCAACATGGTTATTGAAAGTCTCGATTTGAGGGAGATTGACCTCACTGGTAGACAATTTACATGGGCAAATTCTCTACCCGTACCAACATACGAGAAGTTGGATCGGGTACTAACCAGTGTAGAATGGGAACAGAAATACCCATTGGTTTCAGTACATGCCCTTCAGAGAGCCATCTCAGACCACACACCCCTCTTGGTTGATTCAGGGGAGCCGAATCATGAGGGTAATAGAAATTCGTTCTCTTTTGAATTAAGTTGGTTTGAGAGAGAAGGATTCATGGACCTCATAGCCAATGAATGGGCTAAGGATCCTGGTGGCGCGTCAAACATGGAAAGATGACAGAACAAAATCAGACACTTATGCCAGTTCTTGAGAGGATGGGCCAAGAATCAAAGCGGAGTGTACAAAGTAGAGAGAGATAGACTTATTCGGCTGATCGCTGAATTAGATGTGAAGGCTGAATCATCTCTTCTTAACATAGCGGATCGGAAGACTAAGGTTGAGGCTGAGAAAAAACTGCAAAGTCTTCTGAGAGAGGAAGAAATGAAATGGGCACTTCGAGCCAAGGTGATGAAGGTAGTCCACGGAGATGATAACACACAATTCTTTCATATGATTGCAAATGGCAAACATAGGAAGAAGAAAATAATCCAACTAGAGCAAGATGAGGGTACAATTGTAGGACATGATAACCTGAAACTGTACATCACCGAGTACTATAGGAGATTATTTGGTGAACCAGAAGAGAATTTTGTCTCTTTGGATGAGAGCACAACAGATGATATACCGCAGTTAAATTCTGATGAGAATGAGGTATTATCTGCGCCTTTTACTGAGAAAGAGGTGTTTGATGCAATAGCACAAATGAAACAAAACAAAGCACCGGGCCCAGACGGATTCCCAGCAGAATTTTACAAAAAATGCTGGCATATAATCAAGGATGACCTTATGCCTATGTTCCATGATTTATTCAATGGTCACAAACAGTTATTTCACCTCAATTTTGGAACAATAATGTTGTTGCCAAAGAAGGTGGAAGCTGTTCGGATCGAGCAGTTCAGACCAATCTGTTTGCTCAATGTTAGTTTCAAGATTTTCACTAAGGTGGCCACAAATAGGCTGACACAGATTGCTCACTCTGTAGTTCAACCAACGCAGACAACGTTCATGCCTGGGAGACACATCCTAGAAGGGGTTGTGGTTCTACATGAAACGTTGCACGAAATACATACAAAGAAACTTGATGGGGTTATCTTTAAGGTGGATTTCGAGAAAGCGTATGATAAAGTCAAGTGGCCATTTCTTCAGCAGGCCCTGCGGATGAAGGGGTTCAACGACTCCTGGAGGGATCAGGTGGACACGTTCATTCAAAAAGGGAGTGTGGGCGTCAAAATTAATGATGACGTTGGGCACTTCTTTCAAACACACAAGGGCCTCAGACAGGGAGACTCTATGTCCCCAGTGTTGTTCAACATAGTAGCGGATATATTGGCAATCCTTATTGGGAGGGCTAAAGACAAAGGACACGTAGGTGGACTTGTCCCTCACCTGATCGATGGAGGGGTGTCCATACTACAATACGCTGATGACACAATTCTATTCATGGAACATGATATGGCTAAGGCAAGAAACATGAAGTTAGTTTTATGTCTATTTGAGCAATTATCTGGACTAAAGATTAACTTTCATAAAAGCGAACTATTCTGCTTTGGGAAGGCGAAGGAGGAACAGGACGCTTATAGGCAACTCTTTGGATGTGAAATGGGTTCACTTCCATTTAGTTACCTCGGGATTCCTATTCATCATAGGCGATTGACGAATAAGGAATGGAAATGTATTGAGGAACGATTTGAGAAAAGACTGAGTTGCTGGAAGGGCAAGTTAATGTCTTACGGAGGGAGGCTAGTGTTAATAAACTCAGTTTTAACAAGTCTACCCATGTTCTTATTGTCTTTCTTTGAGATACCGGTAGGGGTACGGAAAAGATTAGACTTTTATCGGTCTCGTTTCTTCTGGCAAAGTGATGAGGCTAAGAAGAAATACAGGCTGGCACGGTGGGATATTATTTGCAGGCCCAAAGACCAACGAGGGCTTGGCATTGAAAATCTAGAAGTCAAGAATAGATGCCTGCTAAGCAAATGGCTATACAGGTTGTCTACGGAAACCGAAGGGATGTGGGTACAAATATTGAAGAATAAATACCTACAATCCAAAACATTGGCCCAGGTTACAGTTAGACCAAACGATTCGCCTTTCTGGAAAGGGTTAATGAAGGTGAAGGTAACCTTTTTCCAAAAGGTGAAATTTATAGTTGGGGATGGTACTTCTACAAGATTTTGGGAAGACACCTGGCTAGGAGATACTCCATTAGCACTCTAATATCCTGAGCTATATAATATCACTCAACGGAAAGATGAATATGTGGCAAATGTATTACAAACGGTTCCCTTAAATATGCAATTCCGGCGAGCTCTAGTTGGAAACCGCTGGAATTCATGGCTACATCTGGTTAGAAGGCTGATGGATGTTCAGCTATCGGATCAGACAGATAGGATACGCTGGACTTTAACCTCGAATGGTATATTCTCGGTGAAGTCCATGTACACAGCTTTGATTAACACTGGACCTATCTCCACTTCTTTACACATTTGGAAAATCAAAGTACCACTCAGGATAAAAATCTTCATGTGGTTTGTTCACAAGGGAGTGATCTTAACCAAAGACAACTTGATAAAACGAAGATGGATAGGAAGGCCAAATTGTTGCTATTGTAATCAAAATGAAACCATAAGTCACCTCTTTCTTTGCCCGCTTGCAAAACTGCTATGGCGAACGATTCAGATAGCCTTTAATGTCAATCCACCAACAAGTATTACATCGTTATTTGGGACGTGGCTCAATGGAGTAGACGTTACTATAGCGAATCTTATTCGGATTGGGAGTTGTGCTTTATTATGGGCTATTTGGAATACCAGAAATGATATGATTTTTAATGGCAAGAATTTTAATAACTTTTTGCAGGTAATCTTCAGAGCAACATCTTGGATCCGTACGTGGTCGTTACTCAGCCATGCGGAAGTCAGGGAGCTTATGGCTACTGGGTGCAACCGGTGGGAGATGGTCGCACGGGTTATCTTCAACCGGTTTGGATGGCTTGCTAACAATAGGCTAGGTGTATAGGCATCGTAGTCTATGTTCAGTTAAGCCGCATGTGGCAATTTCTATGTGCTTCAGTACTTTTTTAGCGCTTCAGCGCATTTGTGGACCTGGATATTTTGTTTGAACTTTGCTTAATAAAATGGCTGCATGCATCGATTGATGCAGAGGCCGGGGGCTCCGTTCCTCCTTTTCAAAACAAAAAAAAATCAAGGAATTTTCTCCGTTTAATGAGTACTTCATTGGAGAAAAAGTGGGGTTATTTGGTGAAGAGGGTACTGGCACACAGGTTTATATATGGAATTTAGAGAGATGGGGTGAAGATTACACTTTGGAATGGAACCCAGAGAAGACTGATGGAAATCCTGCTGGCCATGGTAATGGAGACATATTAATCCGTTCAAAAAGAGTCAGATCGCGTCCAGGACAAACTACTGGCAACGTATGTAACTTCTTATCAACAATTTCTTTTTAGTTTTACTTTTGAGATAAGAAATAACCTCTCAAATACATTATAGATGCCAGAAGTTTATTGCAACGTTCTAATTAATGATTTCCATAGATCTGGAAAGATGAGTGTGTTAGGATAATCCTGGTGTCCTGCAGTACGGTAGTATACGTCTATTGGTTTTCCGTAACTATTAAGATAAGCTTGCTGCCATACAGCTAGTAGAAGCAACAACCTTTGTTTTGCCATATTGGTTAGCACTAGGCTGCCAGGCACAAACCGACCTGCCTGTAACTGACCTTGTACTATATATATTTAGAGTGTAATTAGTTTGGTGCCAAAATTTGGCATGCCAATGTTTGGCATTTTGCCATATATTGGCTACCAAATGTTGGTTACCAAGCTTTCTTGCCCATCACACATAAAGTTGCCAATATTTGACAAGTCTTGATATTGCCGTTATTTGACAATGCCAACATTTGGCTAGCCAACATCAATGCAGTACGAGCAGGTGTAGCTTTCAGCAGCCCAAAACAGGGGTCCAAACTTCAAAATCAGAGTTACATGTTTTTTTGTGGAAATCCAATTTGGCTCCAGGGAGCACGTGCTCCTGCGCGCGAACAATAATTTTTTAAATGTCAAAAAAATCCGAAGAATTTTTTTATGTATTCAGCCACATCAAAATGCTACCAGCAAAATTTTAGGCAAAAAGGTTAAACATTTTGGCCTATGAAAAAAACAAATTAAACACCAAATGTTACCGAAAAATGTCACCCCAAATTATTATTTTCACCGACGAAACACTACTGCTCTGTTTCGCATGAAAATTGTCAAGTATGCTTGCGACACTAACACAAACATCAACAAAAAAAAAATCAGAATTGTTTGAAAACATTTTACCGCTTTTTTAGGTAATGTTCATCCGGGAGCAAATGCTCTTGGGTGCCAAAACGCCTTCCTTGCTACTAATAGAGTGAAGTTCTAACCTCTCAGATTCATTATAGATGTCAGAAGTTTGTTGCATAATTCTAATGGTTGCTATACAACTAGATGGATGAATGCAGTTTATTCTTTTGCACGCTGTCCTTCAAATTGTATTTTTGAGCTTGAAGGGCTTTGAGTGTCATATCCTTCACACATTATGTACTTCAATGTTATGCAGAACTTTGTGTTTTAAAAACTAGACTTTCTTTTCGAAAAACAATAGTGGCAGTGGTTCTTAATTTCGTTATTGTTGTTCTTTCATCTCTAACAATGATTCATTTGTCATATCCTTTAAGGTGCCATTGGATTATTCACTTAAAGCTTATCTAGAAGTGATGTTCCTGAATCCACAGATGAAAATCACTATCCAAGGGTCTCTGGTAAATACTCTTATGCCATATTTCTTTATGTTGTAACATGTTGTATTCACGTTTCATCTTTTTTTTTCTAGGTCATAACCCGTCATTTGGAAAATACTCTTGATAAGACATATATTATGTCTGGTAAAATCATGGGAAGGACCATACAACACTCGGGAGGAGTAATGTAGAATGGGGTAGAGTGAACTGTGGAATGTTCTTGTATTGGCATGGTCGTCTAATAGAGGTGAGATTAACCGCTATTGTATCGAGTCACACATACTTGTCTATTTTCATTTAGATATATTCCATGCATGGTTCCTCCATGATCCATTCCACACTAGAATTAGTCAGTCATCACATCCCCGCAACACTTCTGTTCGATTAGATTGCACAATTAGGTTCTTCCATTACTCTCTATGGTAAAGAGGAAGAACGAATTTTAGTCGGATCTTTCTAGACATGGAAAACTAGCTGATGCTAGAAACTATTTGCAGGAACTGGATTGAGCTTTCGTGTTGTACTCACTCTGTAAAGAAATATAAGAGCGTTTAGATCACTAAAGTAGTGATCTAAACGCTCTTATATTTCTTTACGGAGGGAGTACATCACAAGCAATATATGTTCATTTTGTTTCAGCAAGCTCTTTGCACTCTTTTTCATGCATTTTTTATTTGTTGTGACTTCATTTTGTGTTCTCTTCCCAGTCTTACAAACGAGTTGGAGGGCAAAAGTACAGTGCCGACATAGGGCGTGGGATAATTGGAGTTGCAGATGTTACTGACCTCATTGTATGATCTATTCTTCATGTTCTTGCTCTTCTTTTTTCCTACTCCAGTTCCTGCATAAACTTCTTTGTGTATTTTTTCAGGATAACGAAGATGGTAATACTTGGGTTCTTAACAGCAAGCAAGGATTTCAAGATTGTGAAATGTATGTCAAACTGGAGGAGTGGCTCGGGAGAAAAGCAGATCAATATTGGGATACACATTTTGACAAGCTTGAATTGGTATGGCAGTATGATTTACTTTATATTGGAAAATGTCTTATACATATTTTGTCATTAAGTGCATTATGGAATTTCTTTTGCATTGAAAAGGCAAGAATGAAAATATATTAGTAGGTTATAACTCTGTATGCCATAGGTTGGTAGCAGACAACTCTAGATCATGCTTTTACGGAGAAAAAAATTATGTTATCATTCATTCATTTGAAACTAAGACAAGTATTAGTCATGATGAGAAGGGGTGGCAAATTGGCAATTGTTGGACACTGTGATTTATCCATTCACAGCATCATGATATGAAGACAACTAAAAACATATTTGTTACTATGCATTTAAAATCTACCAGGTATTTTTTGTAAATACGGTAATCGACATACAAATTAATGTGGATGTGATATGCACATACCTATTTTCTGCCTAAAATACATAAATACAAATCTACATGTATGTAATCATGCTATCTTCTTGCATCTTCGTTCTAAAAAATTGTAATCATGCTATCAGGGGTTTACTGTCTGCAGAGATGGGGGTGGCATTCTAATCCTTTCTGGAGCTAAATGTTTATCATATACATCTAAGTTCTCATTTTACCTTCCGTATTGTTCCATATTATTCTAAAGGATTATGTTTACACATTTCAAGCATTATTCACTCTAGTTAATTTTCTTCATCCAGAGTGAAAGGGGTGAACACATTGAGGCTGTTAAAGACTGGGTTCAGTGCGACGGCTGTCGTAAATGGAGAATGCTCAACCCCGACTTCAGTGCAGAGTCTCTACCGTCTGAATGGTTTGTATGCAAAATTCAAAGTTTTCAGCTTGCAACATATCATTCAGGTTTTTTTTAAAGCTTTCAGCTTGCATACCTTGGCCACGGTGACCATGGTTTTAAGCTTTTGTTTGAACGATTGCCCTGGCCACACCTAACAGCCGGTAAAGTGGCCGCAACTTTCCAAAACATGACCCATGATCAATTAGATCCAGATTTTCTTTGGAACCCCGTAGCGTTTCTAAATTCGAAGAACATGAAAATCTGGAGTTTAAAACATGATTTACCACGACTTCAGCATAGACATAGAGCCTCTACTGTCTGAATGGTCTGGATGCAAAATTTAAAGTTTTCAGCATAGATTTACCCCGACTTCAGCATAGAGCCTCTACTGTCTGAATGGTCTGGATGCAAAATTTAAAGTTTTCAGCATAGATTTACCCCGACTTCAGCATAGATTTACCCTACAAGCTTACTGTGTGCTATAGCGTTATTTACAGTATTCCTGTGCTACTTGTTTATCTTGCTGACTCTTTAGTTTACTGGAATCTTGCTGACTTTTAAGCTCACTGAATTTTTGTTCATGTTACCATTAAATTTAGTATTGTTTCCTAAATAGTATTTGCATCGGTATCTATTTATTGGTAAATCAAGTTATTTTCGATGTAGCCCCGTATCACCACAAGTATAAGAAGACTTCAGAACATGAACTTCACTAACTATAGTTGACAATAGATCTAAATTATCTTGGTGTAGCAAAGTTTATAGACCGCACATGCATAACTTTTTGACAGGTCTGAACTCTGAAGTGTTGATGTTGTGATTTCAGGTTTTGCCACATGCCACCTTTCAATGGGAAATGTGAGATTGCACAGCAGCAGATGGAAGTTGGGGTGATCACGGTTGCCGCGAAGAGAACTGGCCACAGTAACGAAGCCCGGCCTAACGCTCAAAGATTCAGTGACGATGAAGATGTCAAGGTAACTACACATCCGAAGCTTGTCCTGTTCATCCTTTCCGAAATTCAAGGAACCAAATTAAATAGTTATAATCCGGTTGTGTGACCAGAATGTCAGGTTATTAATGCAATCATCAACTAACGACAAGGGAAAAGGATCTGAAGGTATGCATGTTGTGTAGGCAAAGAAAATAAAAAAAACAAGTTGTGGATAAGCTAGAATGGTGATGACCCCTGTTTTTTTCAATTGGTTTTCCTTACACAAGCTAATGATATGCCATCAGATGATCCAGAAGATTATTTCGTACAAGCCGATTCGGGTACGCCCCGGGCCCCTTTGAAGAGGCTGACGAGGGGTTATAAGGAGAGCAACTGCAAGAAGCAGCGCGATGAGTGAATGACAATGGGTGGTAAAAGACGCCAGTCTTTTTTTTCTTTTTCTGACCATAGCATTGAGGATTTCATGCGTCGTTTCGCTGGCTGACGCCATTTTTTCGTTTTCACGCGCTTGAAGGGGTAGAAGTGGAGGTGCGGCTGTGTGCTAGAGTGGCTATCTACTCTGCTCTGATCTGAAGCTCCATGCGGGGTCATGCATGGCTACCCTGCTGTGTAGGTTCTTAAGGACTTGACGGCTTCCCAATTTTTCTTAATCTGATCACAAGTACTGGTACCAAGATATTAGAAACGGAACGCTTTTGGTGCGTTTATCGTTGGACTCTTTAAACTGAAATGTGTTCTTAACAAACTGATTGGACTGTTTGTTTCTAATTGGCGTGTATTGTCTTTTAGCTGGTTGTGGTTGGGCGCGTACTGATGAGTGGCTTAGACTGGAAAAAACAGATTTCTTCTTGAACTTACATTGCTAGCACAAAGGAGGGATGCATACCGAGGCTCTTGAGGGGATCCTGCGGATCTGACCTACGGCGCCATGGGTGGTGCTGTGGGTTTCGGGCGGCGGCAGGGGGTGGAAGGAGGAGGACTTCTCCGCAGTCCTCTGTGGGTTTCGCACAAAGGAGGACTGCTGGTGCTTCGTAGTGGAGAGGGGAGGAGCTCCAGCTTAGCCGGCGGCGGTCCTCTGCTGGTCGCCGCAGCCCGCGCACGATGGCTCCTCCGCAGCGACCGGAGAGTAGACGAGCTGCTGCATCTTGGGGAGGAAGAACGCGGGCGCGGGAGCCGTCGCCGGAGGTAGCGAGGAGGGGGCCGGCGCGGCGGCCTGCTCGCGAGGTGGGGGTGGGGCGGAGTGCGCGGTGGTCGATTTGAGGGCGAAAACAGAGCGCGCGCGTGATTTGGCTGTCCCGCGCGCTGCTGTCGGTGGAGAGATATGTATGTACAGTATGATGTAAGGGCAACTCCAAAACGCACGACCCCGAATCATCCGCCCGCGTCCGTTTGGGGTAAACGGACACAAATCACGGCCCAACGCACGGCCGTAAACAGACAAATGTCCGTTTTCGGTCCGCTTTCGACTCATTCCCGACCCAAGTTTGGGTCGTGTTTGCGGCCAAACAGACACGCGCGGACGGGCGCGTCGCGTGCCCTTGTCCTCCCTTGGCCCGTCCGTCGAGGGACACATCCCATTTTCTTGCTCCCCTATCCTCGCTCCTCGCTCCGCCCTCCGTCCCTCGCCATCGACGACGCCACCCATGTCGTCCACCTTGCCCGTCGGTGGCAC
The DNA here is from genome assembly GCA_039707655.1 of Elymus sibiricus. Classification (NCBI taxonomy): domain Eukaryota; kingdom Viridiplantae; phylum Streptophyta; class Magnoliopsida; order Poales; family Poaceae; genus Elymus; species Elymus sibiricus. The sequence continues at coordinate 400,080,085 of CM077663.1, read as the reverse complement.
GGCCCCTTTTCTTCCTCCACCTGTTCTCGCTCCGCCCTCCGCCCGCGGTCGTCCACCTTGCTTTGCTGCCTGAGAAGGGACTCGACGTGCCCTTTCCGGCCACGTCTCCATCACGACCACAAGGTGTTCGACGTTTTGCTCGCAAGGTACCATGGATAGCGGGGATGAGTATTTCTTTCACAACTTTGTTTGTTCATCGGATGACTCGTCCTCGGACGATGAGGACATAGTGGTGGCATAATTGGTTGTTCATGACCACATCAGTAGGATGCGGCCTCGGTTCAGGGGATCAATCCCCGGCCATGCTCCGGCCTTGAACCGCAATAGGGAGAAAGGGCACACCCTCCTCTATTCCGATTACTTTGAGAATAACGCACTTTACAAACCTCATCAATTTCGTCATCACTTTCGAATGAGGAGGCATGTGTTCAATCATATTCGGGAGGCAGTTGTAGCATAGGACCCATACTTTGACTGCAAAGAGGATGCCCTTGGGCAGCTTGGCTTCTCTTCTTATCAGAAATGCACTGCGGCTATTCGCATGCTTGCATATGGAATTCCTGGTGATCTTGTGGATGAGTACGTTCGTATGAGTGAGTACACGTGTTTGCAATCAATGTGCAGTTTTTGCAAGGTCGTGGTGGCTATGTTTGGCCCGGAATACCTGAGAGAGCCAAATGTCGCTGATACAGAGAGGTTGTTGACGATCAATGTAGAGAGGGGCTTTCCGGGCATGCTTGGTAGTATTGATTGTATGCACTGGAAGTGAAAGAACTGTCCATTTCCATGGCAGGGGCAGTACAAGGGGCATGTGAAAGGTGCCACTGTCATACTTGAAGCGGTGGCTTCATAAGATCTATGGATATGGCATTCTTTCTTTGGCATGGCTGGTTATCACAATGATATTAGCGTTCTTCAGCATTCTCCGGTGTTTGCAAGGCTTGCAGAAGGCCACTCCCCGGAGGTCAACTTTGAGATCAATGGCCACCATTACAACAAGGGATATTACCTAGCTGATGGTATTTATCCCCAGTGGTCAACTCTTGTAAAGACCATACCCAATCCGCAAGGAGAGAAAAGACAGAGGTTTGCCCAAAAGCAGGAGAGTGTTAGGAAAGATGTGCAGCGTGCATTTGGTGTGCTTCAGTCTCGATGGGGTATTGTTCGAAACCCTGCATTGACATGGAGCACTCAGAAGCTTTGGGAGGTGATGACTGCTTGTGTGATCATGCACAACATGATCGTTGAGGATGAACGTGATGGCAGCATCTATGACCAAGGGTTTGATTTCCAGGGTGAAAATGTTCAGCCTGAGCACCCACCTCCTACAACCTTTCAACAGTTCGTCCAGTTCCATCATGAGATGCGTGATCGGGACACTCATAAGCAACTACAAGATGGCTTGGTTGAGCACATGTGGGAACACATTGTCAATCAGTAGATCTATCGGTTTAATCTCTGTACGTGCGCACAAACTTTGAGTGGTTTTGTAAGCCTATTTTATATTTTTAAAATTTTGATTGGGTTGTAATAAAAGACTATTTTGGACATGGAACGATTTATTTTGCATGATTTGAACTATTTTTGCTATGCTTGATTTTATTGTACTTGGCCTTCGCCGGACGAGATGGGGTCGAAGAAGCAGTCGCGCGTTGGGCGCCCGGCCGACGCAAACGGAAATTTGGGCGGACGCGGCCCCATTCCCACCCCCAAATGGACGAAATCCGGACAAAACGGACGTCCATTTGGGGTCGTGCGTTGGAGTTGGCCTAAGGGCATCTATAGCCGAACTTAGCAAATATGACCCCCTAAACGCCCGCGGACGCGCCCGGTCAGTGACCGGGCGTGTCCCCTATTTATCCGTCCACGCAGCCACACTCCTCATTTTCTTCATCATATGTCCGGTCACTTGCACGTGATTGGTGGAGAGGATGAGAGAGAAAGAAAAGAATGAATAAAGAAAAAAAAGAAAAGGTGGTCCGGGATGGGGTCGCGACCTACATGGCAGACTGACCGGGTGTGCCCGGCCGCGTCTGCGAGCCCTCATATCCTCCCTATATTTGAGATGGATATGCATGAGGGTTCGCGGACAGCCCATGCGTATAGGGATGATATGAGGGGTCCGGTTGGGTCACGTTTTTTCTTCTCTCTCCTATCCGGTCACTGACCGGGCGCGTCCGCGGATGTATGAGAGGTCGTTTGAGGCGGTTGTAGATGCTCTAAGCCGAGTATCGGTTTACATATGTAAGCCGAGTGTGTGGTACACGTTTTACATATATTTTTCCCTTTTATTTGAATTACAAAATGTATTTCTCTTTTAGTTTTTGTATTTCCCTATTATTTAATTTTATTGTATTTTTTAATTGTATTTTATTTTTATATTTTCTTTTGCATTTTCTTTTTATAATTTTTTCCTTTTTTGTATTTCATTTCATTATTTTTAGACATATATAAACCCCCCTTTAAAATAGGCAAGCGCCGCACCACCCTTTCATACATATATTTGGGTCATATGCAGGTGGGTGTGGTCTTCCTACCCTCCCTCGTGTGTTTTTTGGAGATTCCCGATCCGTAGGGCCCTGCGGTCTACTTCTTTGACCAAACTCGAGAGGGGTTTGTTCGGGCTGAATTCCTCGTGGTTTGAGTTACGGCATGTCGTGGTGACATGTCGGACCATGTTTGAGCACATGCCTTCACAAAGATTCACTCTGGGCGGAGCTAAGTGCAGCACCAGCAATGTAGGTGCAGAACTTTCTCGCGGGACTGTTAGGTTTGTGAGGTAAGTGTTGCATAGAAGTTGTGTGCTGGGTATTTAACCATCACACCACCCTTCCATAAATATATTTTGGACATATGCAGGTGGCTATGCTCTTCCTACCCTCTCTCGCGTGATTTTTAGAGATTCCCCGATCCATAGGGCCCGCGCTATCTACATCTTTGACCGTACATGAGAGGGGTTTGACCGGTGTGAATTCATCTTGGTTTGCATTAAGGCGGGCCATGACGACATGCTGAACCTTCTTTGAGCACATGCCTTCACAAGATTCCGTCCCGGCGGCGCTAAGTGTGGCACCAGCACTGTAAGTGCAGAACTTTCCCTTGGGACTGTCGCGTTTGTGAGGCAAGTGGCGCACCAAAGTTGTGCATTGGGTATTTAACCCTGGCGCCACCTTTTCATACATATATTTGGGCCATATGCAGGTGGGTGTGGTCTTCCTACCTTCCCTCGTGCGGTTTTGGGAGATTCCCCGATCCGTAGGGTCCGTGCGGTCTACTTCTTTGACCACACTCAAGAGGGATTTGTTCAGGGTCAATTCCTCTTGGTTTGAGTTAAGGCATGTCATGGTGACATGCCGGACCATGTTTGAGCACATGCCTTCACAAGATTCACTCTGGGCGGAGCTAAGTGCAGCACCAGCAATGTAGGTGCAGAACTTTCCCGCGGGACGGTCGCGTTTGTGAGGCAAGTGCCGCATAGAAGCTGTGTGTTGGGTATTTAACCGTCGCACCACCATTCCATACATATATTTGGACATATGGAGGTGGCTATGCTCTTCCTACCCTCTCGCGCGATTTTTAGAGATTTCCCGATCCGCAGGGCCCACGCTATCTACATCTTTAACCGAACTTGAGAGGGGTTTGACCGTGGTGAATTCCTCTTGGTTTGTATTAAGGCAGAACATGGTGACATACCAAACCTTGTTTGAGCACATGCCTTCACGAGATTCCCTCCCGGCGGCATTAAGTGTGGCACCAACACTGTCGGTGCAGAACCTTCCCGCGGGACTATCGCATTTGTGAGGCAAGTGTGACACCAAAGTTGTGCATTCGGTATTTTACCTTGGCACCACATGTTCATACATATATTTGGGCCATATGCAGGTGGGTGTGGTCTTCCTACTTTTCCTCATGCGGTTTTTGGAGATTCCCCGATCCATAGGGCTCGCGCGATATACGTCTTTGACCGGACTAAAGAGGGGTTTGTTCAGGGTGAATTCCTCTTGGTTTGAGTCAAGGCAGGTCATGGTGACATGTCGAACCATGTTTGAGCACTTGCCTTTGCAAGACTCACTCTGGGCAGAGCTAAGTGCAACACCAGCAATGTAGGTGTTGAACCTTCCCGCGAGATGGTCGCCTTTGTGAGTCAAGTGCCGCATAGAAGTTGTGCATTGGGTATTTAACCATCGCACTAGCCTTACATACATATATTTGGGACATATGCAAGTGGCTATGTTCTTCCTACCCTCTCTCGCGCGATTTTTGGTGATTTCCCGATCCACCCGCATTATCTACATGTTTGACCGGACTTGAGAGGGGTTTGACCGGGGTGAATTCCTCTTGGTTTGTATTAAGGCGGGCCATGGTGACATGCCGAACCTTGTTTGAGAACATGCCTTCACAAGATTCCCTCCCGGTGGCGCTGAGTGTGGAACCAGCACTATAGGTCTGGAACCTTCCCGCGGGACTGTTGCGTTTGTGAGGCAAGTGTCGCACCAAAGTTGTGCATTGGGTATTTAACCTTGGCACCACCCTTCCATACATATGTATAGGCCATATGCAGGTGTGTGTTCTCTTCCCACTACTAGAAAAAAGGCTATTAGTGGCGCACCACATATGCTTATTAATGGCGCACCAAGGGTGCGCCACTATTACCACGCCATTAGTAATGGTTAGTAATGGCGCACCTCTGGTGCGCCATTACTAATTCAAATACCAGTGGCCCACCATGTGGTGCGCCACTACTAGTTGCTAGGTGCGCCACTGTTATTTCGGTGAGGTGCGCCATTAATAGAAATGTAGGTGCGCCACTGATAAATTTTTAAAATCTGGATCTGGATGCACCATTTTTTTGCATTTTTTTTTCCTTTTTTCCATTTTTTTGCAGCTGCCGTGGAGGGGTTCGGGGCGCCTCTCCCATGGCCGTGGCTCGGGGTGGCTCTGCGGGGCGACGTTGGATGCGCCATTTTTTTGCATTTTTTTTCCTTTTTTCCATTTTTTTGCAGCTGCCGTGAAGGAGAAGGGAGGAGGAAGGGGAAGGGAAAGGGAGGAAGAGGCGGGCGGAGCCGGGGCGGGGGGCCGGTGCGGGAGGAGCCTGGCGGGGCCGGGCGCACGTCGTCGGATGCGCCCTCTCGCAGGAGGCCGGTGTGGGCGGAGCCCGGTGGATCCCGGTGACGGCGGCGCCCGTGGCCGGTTCTTCTCGATCCGGCGGGGTGCGGCCCGATCTGGAGTCGAGGTGCCACGGGGAGGCCCGATCCGGCGACGTTGCAGGCAGGTGGCGCGTCGGGAGAGGAGGAAGGAGGCTAGGGGGCGCTCCGGCGCGGGGAGGAGGAGAGCACGGGGTCCTGTGCGGGAGGCAGAGAGAGAGAGAGATGTAAAAGAGGATAAGAGAGGGAGCCGGTAGTGGGTGGGCAGAGGGGTTAATATATAAGCGCTGTGACATAGTAATGACGCACCATGGGGTGGTGCGCCATTGCTATGGTACATAGCAGTGGCGCACCTAGGTGTGGTGCGCCATTACTATTCTTAAATTTTTTTGAATTTTGAAGGCGGGAAAATAGTAGTGGCGCACTATGCACTGGTGCGCCATTGCTAACTTTTTTTTATTTTTTTTATTTTTTTGCCTCCAGATCTTAAAAGCATCGTAACTTTTTTTCTGTTAGGTTTTTGAGGATTCTAAAAAATCGATAACGGGCGTATGCAAAAGTTACGGCCATTTTACCGAAACACGGCGGCCTTTTGCAAAAAAAATTCAAAATTCATGTTTGTTAATTTTCCTAACAACTAGAACACATAACACATGGGCATCTATTTTTTTTGAATCTTTTATCATTTTCTTTTATTTTTTTTAAACTGAAAAGGCGATCCACGGGGGGGGGGGGGGGGGGGGGTTCGTGTGTGTGTGGTGGGGTGTGTACGTTTGTGTGTGTGTGAGACGTTAGTAATGGCGCACCCTCCCTGGTGCGCCATTGCTAACCCTAGCAATGGCGCACCCTCCCTGGTGCGCCATTGCTAACCCTAGCAATGGCGCACCAGGGAGGGTGCGCCATTACTAACCTCACACACACACACAAACACACACCCGCCAGACATAGCAATGGCGCACCACACCTAGGTGCGCCACTACTATGTAGCATAGCAGTGGCGCACCTATGTGTGGTGCGCCATTGCTATGTCTGGTGAGGAGGGGGGATGGACAAAAAAAATAGCAATGGCGCACTGCTCAAGTGGTGCGCCATTAGTAAAAAAATAGCAATGGCGCACCTGATTCTGGTGCGCCACTGCTATATAGCACTGGCGCACCAACATCATGGTGCGCCACTAGTAGAGATATTGGGGATAAGACTTTTTCTAGTAGTGTCCTACCCTCCCTCGCATGGTCTTTGGAGATTTCCTGATCCACAGGGCCCTCGCGATCTACGTCTTTGAACAAACTCGAGAAGGGTTTGACCAAGATGAATTCCTCTTGGCTTGTGTTAAGGCAGGCCGTGGTGACATGCCGAACCTTGTTTGAGCACATGCCTTCACAAGATTCCCTCCTGGCGATGCTAAGTGTGACACGAGCACTACAGGTGTAGAACCTTCCCGCGAGACTGTCGCATTTGTGAGGCAAGTGTCGCATAGAAGTTGTGCGTTGGGTATTTAACCATCGCACCACCTTTCATACATATATATGGGCCATATGTAGGAGGGTGTTCTCTTCCTACCCTCCTTCGCATGGTCTTCAGAGATTCCCCGATCCAAAGGGCCCTCGCGATTTACATCTTTGATCGGACTCGAGAGGGGTTTGACCGAGATGAATTCCTCTTGGGTTGTGTTAAGGCAGGCTGTGGTGACACGTGATACATCTCCAACGTATCTATAATTTTTGATTGTTCCATGCTATTATATTATCATTCTAGCATACTTTTTGAGTAATTATTTATCAATTTATATTATTTTTGAGCACTAACCTATTGACCCAGTGCCTAGTGCCAGTTCTTGTTTTTTGTGTGTTTTTTGTTTCGCAGAAATTCCATATCAAATGAAGTCCAAACGCGATAAAAAATTTACGGAGAGTTTTTGGAATATATGTGAATTTTGGGAGTCTGAATCAACGCAAGATGATGCCCGAGGGCCGCACAAGCCAACAGGGCGCGGCCTGGGGGGCGCCCTGATGGCTTGTGCATCCCCCTTAAGGCGGTTGAGGCTCTCCTTCCGCCGCAAGAAAGATATTTTCGCGATAAAAATCCCCTCATAATTTCAGCCCGATCGGAGTTACGTGTCTCTGGATATTTAAGAAACGGTGAAGGGGTCAGAAACCAGTCGCGAAAACAGAAGAGAAACAGAGAGAGAGATCCAATCTCGGAGGGGCTCCTGCCCTCCAGGATCCATGGCGGCCATGGACCAGAGGGGAAATCCTCCTCCCATCTAGGGAGGAGGCCACAAAAGAAGAAGAAGGAGGGGGGCTCTCTCCCCCTCTCTCCCGGTGGCATCGGAGCGCCGCCGGGGCGTCCATCGTGACGACGATATACACTAACAACTTCGCTGTCATTACCACCAACTCTCTCCCCCTTGACGTGGCTTCAGACTGCATCGGTATTTCCCCAAAGAGGAAGGGATGATGCAGCACATTGACGGTAAGTATTTCCCTCAGTTATGAAACCAAGGTTATCGAACCAGTAGGAGGATCACCACCACCCAATAAGCAGCACCTGCACACAAACAACAAATACTTGCAACCCGACGCGAAAGAGAGGTTGTCAATCTCTCTACAGTAAAAAGATAGAGTAGGTAGTGATAGATAGGAGAGATAGATCTCTCAAGAACACAAATAAAAAGAGTAAATATGCAGCAATATATTTTTGGGTTTTTGGTTTTGTAGATCTGAAAACAAAGATTGCAAAAAGATAGATCGGAAAGCAATATGTTCGAAAAGTAGACCCGGGGGGCTTAGAGTTCACTGGTGGTTTCTCTCATGAGTATAGCGCACAGTGGGTGAACAAATTACTGTTGGGCAATTGATAGAAAATCGAATAGTCATGATGATATCCAAGGCGATGATCATTATATAGGCATCACGTCCAAGATAGATAGACCGACTCCTGCCTGCATCTACCTCTATTACTCCACACATCGACCGCTATCCAGCATGCATCTAGTGTATTAAGTTCATGGAAAAACGGAGTAATGCAATAAGAACGATGACATGATGTAGACAAGATCTATTCATTGAGGAATAGACCCCATCTTGTTATCCTTAATAGCAACGATACATGCGTGTCTTGCTGCCCCTTCTGTCACTGGGAAAGAACACCGCAAGATCGAACCCATCACAAAGCACCTCTTCCCATGGCAAGAAAAATCGATCTAGTGGGCCTAACTAAACCAAAGATTCGGAGAAGAAATACGAGGCTATAAGTAATCATGCATATAAGAGATCAAAGAAGACTCAAATAATATTCATGGATAGAAACTGATCATGAACTCATAATTCATCGGATCCCAACAAACACACCGCAAAAGTTTACATCAAATAAATCTCCAAGAGACCATTGTATTGAGAATCATAAGAGAGAGAGAGGAAGCCATCTAGCTACTGCCTACGGACCCGTAGGTCTATGGTGGACTACTCACGCATCATCGGAGAGGCACCTATGAGGAAGATGAACCCCTCCGTGATGGTGTTTAGATTGGATCTCGAGGTTCTGGAACTTGCGGCGGCTGGAATTGTGTTTCGTCGACTCCTCTAGGGTTTTTGGAATATTTGGGAATTTATAGGCATCAGAGGTGGTGGAGAGGGGCCCCGTGGAGGGCACAACCCATCAGGGCGCGCCGGGGCCCCCCTGGCGCGCCCTGGTGGGGTGTGGTCTCCTCGGCCCACTCCCCCGGCACTTCTTTGGCCCACTGGATGTCTTCTGGTCTAGAAAAAATCTCCAAAAAGTTTCGTCGCGATTGGACTCCGTTTGGTATTGATTTTCTGCAAAGTAAAAAACAAGCAAAAATAGCAATTGGCACTTTGGCACTATGTCAATAGGTTAGTCCCAAAAAATGTTATAAAGTTGTTATAAAATGATTGTAAAACATCCAAGAATGATAATATAACAACATGGAACAAGCAAAAATTATAGATACGTTGGAGACGTATCAGCATCCCCAAGCTTAATTCCTACTCGTCCTCGAGTAGGTAAATGATAAAAACAGAATTTTTGATGTGGAATGATGCCTAACATGTTCATCCTATTCTTTTCTTTTGTATGACATGGACATTTGGACTTATAGATGATTCAAAACAATAGTCTAGTTTTAACATAATGACTTCAATACTCAAGCATGTCAACAAGCAACCATGTCTTTCAAAATATCAACACTAAAGAAAGTTATCCCTGGCCCATCATGCTCAATCATTGATCCATTCATGAAACACACTCAAATATTAACTATGCCCAATGCTCAAGTACGATCATAGTGCCCCCTAGTTGGTGCTTATAAGAGAAGATGGAGACTCAAAGCAAAAATAAAAATTGCATAAAGTAAATAGATAGGCCCTTCGCAGAGGGAAGTAGGGATTTGTAGAGGTGCCAGAGCTCAAAGTTTTAAATTGAGAGAGAAAAATATTTTGGGTGGCATGCTTTTCCTGTCAACGAAAACGACAAAGTAGTTCACAATACTTTCCATGTTAGATATATCATAGGCGGTTCCCAAACAGAAAATAAAGTTTATTCCTTTTTCCACCAAACTTTCACTTTCCATGGCGGGCCGTATCCACGGTTGCCTTCCATACCAACACTTTCCAAGGAATTTATTATTTGACAACATAAAGTAAATATTTTTTTCTTTTTCATTTCGGGAATGGGCATCCCTATTACCACCGCACTCTCGTGCAATGACAAGTGAATAAACACTCATCTTGAGAATAACACATCTAGCATGGAAAAATATTGGACACTCCCCACCGTTTCATGAGCGGTACGGGCACACAAAAGAGAAAATTTATTTTGAAAATTTAGAGATGGCACATACAAATTTGCTTGGAACGGCATGGAAATACCGCATATAGGTAGGTATGGTGGACTCATAAGGCAAAACTTGGTTTAAGGATTTTGGATGCACAATTAGTATTTCTACTTAGTACAAATGGAGGCTAGCAAATAGATTGGGATGCAACCAAACCAAGAAACGAAAATTCACATAAGTGAGCATTGAACATAACTAACACCGAATAATGCACCACAAGTAGGATGTAACTTCATTGCATAACTATTGACTTTCGTGCATGCATAGGGAATCACAAACCTTAACACCAATATTCCTACTAAACATAATTACTCACTAACATGACTCACATATTACTATCATCATGTTTCAAAACTATTACAAAGAATCAAGTTTAATTTGTCCAATGATCTTCATGATTTTTTTTATTATATCCTCCTTGGATATCTATCCCTTTGGGACTAGTTTCATATATTGCCATTGCTTTTTGGCAAGCTCAAACAAATTTAAGTGAAGCACATGAGCATAAAGATTTCATCTCTCAAAAAGATATAAGTGAAGCATGAGAGGATTTCTTCAAAGTTTACCTACTCTCAAATTAATCTAAGTGAAGCATGAGAGTATTTCTACAAAAATTTCCAAGCACACCGTGCTTAAAAAGATATAAGTGAAGCACTAGAGCAAATCTATAGCTCAAAAAATTTAAGTGAAGCATAGAGAGCAATTCTAACAAATCATAGCATAATTTTGGCTTTCTCTAATAGGTGTGTACAGCAAGGATACAAAGGAAAAACTAACAAACAAAGCAAGCAAAGATACAAGACGCTCCAAGCAAAACTCATGATATGTGACGAATAAAAATATAGCTCCAAGTAAAATACCGATGGTCGTTAGAAGAAAGAGGGGATGCCACTCGGAGGCATCCCCAAGCTTAGTTGCTTGTTTCTCTTTGGATATATCTTGGGGGTGTGGTATCATCCCCAAGCTTAGGCTTTTTATCACTCCTTATTCCTTCATCCATCGTGATCTCACCCAAAACTTGAAAACTTCAATCACACAAAACTCAACAAAATCTTCGTGAGATCCGTTAGTATAATAAAGCAAATCACTACTTTATGTACTGTTGAAAACCCATTCATATTTTATTATTGCATTATACCTACTGTATTTTAACTTTACCATGGCTCATATCCTTCAATATAACCCATAGATTCATCAAAACAAGCACACAATGCAACGAAAACAGAATCTGTCTTAAACAGAACAGTCTGTAGTAATCTATACTCTAACCATACTTCTGTAACTCTAAAAATTCTGACACATTAGGACAGCGTAAGGAATTTGTATAGCAACACTGTGTTAAAATTTCAGCTCAAGATCACGTTCCAGCAAAACATGAAAATTCATATACTGGACGCAAAGTTTCTGTTTCAGATTCAGCATTGCTTCTACTCATCCTATGAATCATCCTAAAGGATTTACTTGGCAAAAACACTAAATAAACCATAAAAACAATCATAACAGAGGCATAATTGTGTCAACACTCAAAAACAGAAAGGAAAAAGCAAAAAATTATTTATTCATCGGGTTGCCTCCCAACAAGCGCTATCGTTTAACGCCCCTAGCTAGGCATAGTGCATAGATTCAAGTATTGTCATCCTTGGTTTTGGATCCATAGGATGCCCTCATGATTGATTCATATGGTGGCTTAATTCTTGTTCTAGGGAAGTGTTCCATTCCCTTTGTCAAAGGAAATTGAAAACGAATATTGCCTTCTTTCATATCAATCACGGCACCTATAGTGCGTAAAAACGGTCTACCAAGTATAATGGGACAAGACGGATTGCAATCAATATCAAGCACAATAAAATCAATAGGCACATAGTTCCTATTTGGAAGAATAAGAACATCATTAATTCTTCCCAAAGGCTTTTTAATAGTAGAATCCACCAAGTGCAAATTAAGAGAACATTATTCAATATTGGTAAGACCAAGCACGTCACATAGAGATTTCGGAATCGTGGAAACACTAGCACCCAAATCACACAAAGCAAAGCATTCATAATTCTTAATCTTGACCTTAATGGTAGGTTCCCACTCATCATGTAATTTTCTAGGAATAGAAATCTCCAACTCCAACTTTTCTTCAAAAGATTTCATCATGGCATCAACGATATATTTAGTAAAAGCTTTATTTTGCTCATACGCATGGGGTGAATTCAACATAGATTGCAACAAAGAAATACATTCAATCAAAGTACAACTATCATAGTTAAAGTCTTTGCAATCCAAGATAGTGGGCACATCACTAGTTAAAGTTTTGACCTCTTCAAACCCACTTTTATCAAAAATTTCATCAAGATTTTCACCCTCCAAATTATTGGGACGCCTTCTAGCTAAAGTTGACTCCACTTCAGTCCCTTCATTATAAATTTTAATATTACTAAACAAGGAATCAATAGAAGACACACCTATCACTTTAAGATCTTCATCTTTTTTATGAAGGCAATCACTAGAAAACGATTTTTCTAAGATTTCTCTTTTAGCTCTAAGCATAGCGGTTCTTTTCTTACTTTCATCCATGGAGACATATAAAGCTTTAATAGATTCATCAATCTTAGGCACAAAAGCTTTCAACTTGAGATTTTCAACATCATGAGAAATTCTATCAATGCTTCTAGACATATCATCAATCTTATTCAACTTTTCTTCTATCGTAGTATTGAAAGCCTTTTGCGCATTGATAAATTCTTTAATATTACTCTCAAGATCAGAGGTGTTCATATTATTATTGTAAGAAGAATTACCATAGGAATTACCATAATTATTAGAGGAATTTCCAGGAAACGGCCTAGGATTAAAATTACCTCTATAAGCATTGTTATTCAAATTATTTCGAGAGACAAAATTCACATCTACGGAATCACTATTTTGCTCAATCAAGGTAGACAAAGGCACATCATTAAGATTAATAGGAGCATTTTTACTAGCAACCAATTTCATCAAAGTTCCTATTTGGAAGAATAAGAACATCATTAATTCTTCCCAAAGGCTTTTTAATAGTAGAATCCACCAAGTGCAAATTAAGAGAACATTATTCAATATTGGTAAGACCAAGCACGTCACATAGAGATTTCGGAATCGTGGAAACACTAGCACCCAAATCACACAAAGCAAAGCATTCATAATTCTTAATCTTGACCTTAATGGTAGGTTCCCACTCATCATGTAATTTTCTAGGAATAGAAATCTCCAACTCCAACTTTTCTTCAAAAGATTTCATCATGGCATCAACGATATATTTAGTAAAAGCTTTATTTTGCTCATACGCATGGGGTGAATTCAACATAGATTGCAACAAAGAAATACATTCAATCAAAGTACAACTATCATAGTTAAAGTCTTTGCAATCCAAGATAGTGGGCACATCACTAGTTAAAGTTTTGACCTCTTCAAACCCACTTTTATCAAAAATTTCATCAAGATTTTCACCCTCCAAATTATTGGGACGCCTTCTAGCTAAAGTTGACTCCACTTCAGTCCCTTCATTATAAATTTTAATATTACTAAACAAGGAATCAATAGAAGACACACCTATCACTTTAAGATCTTCATCTTTTTTATGAAGGCAATCACTAGAAAACGATTTTTCTAAGATTTCTCTTTTAGCTCTAAGCATAGCGGTTCTTTTCTTACTTTCATCCATGGAGACATATAAAGCTTTAATAGATTCATCAATCTTAGGCACAAAAGCTTTCAACTTGAGATTTTCAACATCATGAGAAATTCTATCAATGCTTCTAGACATATCATCAATCTTATTCAACTTTTCTTCTATCGTAGTATTGAAAGCCTTTTGCGCATTGATAAATTCTTTAATATTACTCTCAAGATCAGAGGTGTTCCTATTATTATTGTAAGAAGAATTACCATAGGAATTACCATAATTATTAGAGGAATTTCCAGGAAACGGCCTAGGATTAAAATTACCTCTATAAGCATTGTTATTCAAATTATTTCGAGAGACAAAATTCACATCTACGGAATCACTATTTTGCTCAATCAAGGTAGACAAAGGCACATCATTAAGATTAATAGGAGCATTTTTACTAGCAACCAATTTCATCAAAGCATTAACTTTATCACTCAAAGTACTAATTTCTTCAACCGAATTAACTTTCTTACTAGTAGGTGCTCTTTCGGTATGCCATTGAGAATAATTAGCCATGATATTATCTAGCAATTTAGTAGCTTTGCCCAAAGTAATCTCCATAAAAGTACCACCCGCGGCGGAATCTAAAAGATTTCTAGAGACAAAATTCAATCCCGCATAATTTTTTTGTATAATCATCCAAAGATTCAAACCATGAGTAGGACAATTTCTTAGCGTCAACTTCATTCTTTCCCAAGATTGTGCAACATGTTCATGCTCAAGTTGCTTAAAATTCATGATTTGCGTCCTAAGGGAAATAATTTTCACGGGCGAAAAATACTTAGTGATAAAAGCATCTCTGCATTTATTCCAAGAATCAATACTATTGCGAGGCAAAGAGGAAAACCAAATTTTTGCACGACCCCGCAAGGAAAAAGGAAACAATTTCAACTTCAGAATATCATTGTCCACATCTTTTTTCTTTTGCATATCACACAATTCAACGAACGTGTTTAGATGGGACGCGGCATCCTCATTAGGAGTACCGGCAAATTGATCTTTCATGACAAGATTCAACAAAGCGGCATTAATATCACAAGACTCCGCACTAGTGGCGGGAGGAGCAATAGGCGTACTAATAAAATCATTATTGTTAGTATTGGAAAAAATCACACAACTTGGTGTTCTCTTGAGTCATCGTGACTACGCAAAAAAGATTGCAAATAAGGAAGAGATCCGGCAAGAAAAAGGGCAAACGAAAAAGAGGGCGAATAAAACGGCAAGTTCGTGAAGTGGGGGAGAGGAAAACGAGAGGCAAATGGCAAATAATGTAATTGAAAGGAGATGAGATTTGTGATTAGGAACCTGGTAGATGATGATGGAGCCCCCTCGGCGCCTACGATAGGCACGTAGAAGAGACCGCTTCCTCCCCGGCAATGGCGCCAGAAATTCCTTTGACGTGGCTTGGGACTGCGTCGGTATTTCCCCAAAGAGGAAGGGATGATGCAGCACAGCGACGGTAAGTATTTCCCTCAGTTATGAAACCAAGGTTATCGAACCAGTAGGAGGATCACCACCACCCAATAAGCAGCACCTGCACACAAACAACAAATACTTACAACCCGACGCGAAAGAGAGGTTGTCAGTCTCTCTACGGTAAAAAGATAGATTAGGTAGTGATAGATAGGAGAGATAGATCGCTCAAGAACACAAATAAAAAGAGTAAATATGCATCAATATATTTTTGGGTTTTTGGTTTTGTAGATCTGTAAACAAAGATCGCAAAAAGATAGATCGGAAAGCAATATGTTCGAAAAGTAGACCCGGGGGCCGTAGGGTTCACTAGTGGCTTCTCTCATGAGTATAGCTCACGGTGGGTGAACAAATTACTATTGGGCAATTGATAGAAAATCGAATAGTCATGACGATATCCAAGGCGATGATCATTATATAGGCATCACTTCCAAGGTAGATATACCGACTCCTGCCTGCATCTACCTCTATTACTCCACACATCGACCGCTATCCAGCATGCATCTAGTGTATTAAGTTCATGGAAAAACGGAGTAATGCAATAAGAACGATGACATGATGTAGACAAGATCTATTCATGTAGGAATAGACCCCATCTTGTTATCCTTAATAGCAACGATACATGTGTGTCTTGCTGCCCCTTCTGTCACTGGGAAAGAACACCGCAAGATCGAACCCATCACAAAGCACCTCTTCCCATGGCAAGAAAAATCGATCTAGTCGGCCTAACTAAACCAAAGATTCGGAGAAGAAATACGAGGCTATAAGTAATCATGCATATAAGAGATCAAAGAAGACTCAAATAATATTCATGGATAGAAACTGATCATGAACTCAAAATTCATCGGATCCCAACAAACACGCCGCAAA
This sequence comes from Elymus sibiricus, assembly GCA_039707655.1. Lineage (NCBI taxonomy): Eukaryota > Viridiplantae > Streptophyta > Magnoliopsida > Poales > Poaceae > Elymus > Elymus sibiricus. The sequence goes on along the minus strand of CM077663.1, from coordinate 400,064,058 downwards.
AGTTTACATCAAATAAATCTCCAAGAGACCATTGTATTGAGAATCATAAGAGAGAGAGAGGAAGCCATCTAGCTACTGCCTACGGACCCGTAGGTCTATGGTGGACTACTCACGCATCATCGGAGAGGCACCTATGAGGAAGATGAACCCCTCTGTGATGGTGTTTAGATTGGATCTCGAGGTTCTGGAACTTGCGGCGGCTGGAATTGTGTTTCGTCGACTCCTCTAGGGTTTTTGGAATATTTGGGAATTTATAGGCATCAGAGGCGGTGGAGAGGGGCCCCGAGGAGGGCACAACCCATCAGGGCGCGTCGGGGCCCCCCTGGCGCGCCCTGGTGGGTTGCGGTCTCCTCGGCGCACTCCCCCGGCACTTCTTTGGCCCAATGGGTGTCTTCTGGTCCAGAAAAAATCTCCAAAAAGTTACATCGCGATTGGACTCCGTTTGGTATTGATTTTCTGCAAAGTAAAAAACAAGCAAAAACAACAACTGGTACTTTGGCACTATGTCAATAGGTTAGTCCCAAAAAATGATATAAAGTTGTTATAAAATGACTGTAAAACATCCAAGAATGATAATATAACAGCATGGAACAAGCAAAAATTATAGATACGTTGGAGACGTATCACCCCTCTATGCAGTGGTGTAAACCCTCTTCTCCCCATTGTAATCTCTACTTAAACATGGTGCTTAATGCTATACTCCCTCCATTCCTTTATGTAAGGTGTATAATTTTTGGCACGGTGACCAAGGCACATAATTATGCACAAGTTAGGACAAAATTAACCTTGGCTAAATCATTTATTAGTGGCAAGTAAATCATTTAGTCTGGGAAAGTAAGATATACACACAATCAGGAGAGAGATACTTTCCTTTATTTCTTTACAAGAAGAGATACATGCAATTGGGGAGAGATACTTTCCTTTTTTCTAGAGGGCTAAAAACGGAATTTTGAGGAATTAGAAGAAATGCACCTTACATTGTGGAATTTTATCAAAAAACAAATACACCTTATATAAAGGAACGGAGGGAGTATATTATTATCCAATGATGTGTGGCTATCCTATGATGTTTGAGTAGATTTCTTTTGTCCTATGGGTTGATTGATGATCGTGATTGGTTTGAGTTGTATTTTCTATTTTGGTGCTGTCCTATGGTGCCCGCCGTGTCGCGCAAGCGTGTGGGATCCCCTCTGTAGGGTGTTGCAATATGTTTATGATTCGCTTATAGTGGGCAGCTAGAGTGACAGAAGCTTACACCCGAGTAAGGGGATTGTTTACGTATGGGATAAAGGGGACTTGATGTTTAATGCTATGGTTGGGTTTACCTTAATGATTTCTAGTAGTTGCGGATGCTTGCTAGAGGTCCAATCATAAGTGCATATGATCCAAGTACGGAAAGTATGTTAGCGTATGTCTCTTCCTCATATAAAACTGCAACAATGATACCGGTCTAGTTATCGATTGCCTAGGGACAAATCTTTCTCTTGTGCTACAAAAAGCTTTCTACTAAGCAATTAACTTAATTAATATTTATCTAAACAACACTAACTTTTATTTACTTGTTCTTTATTATCTTGCAAAACTATCTATTACACCTACTAAGTACTTCTAGTTTCTTTCCCGCAAAGTAGTTTCATACTTGTTCTAGTTAAAGTAAGCGTTAGCGTGCGCAGAGTTGTATCGGTGGTCGATAGAACTTGAGAGAATATTAATTCTACCTTTAGCTCCTCATTGGGTTCGACACTCTTACTTATCAAAAAGGGCTACAAACGATCCCCTACAATTGTGGGTTATCAAGACCTTTTTCTGGCGCCGTTGTCGGGGAGCAATAGCGTAGTGGTTGATATTCTCGTGTGTGCTTGTTTGCTTTATCACTAAGTAATTTTTATTTTGTGTTATAAGTTGTTTTCTATTTTTAGATATGGGTAGGAAACGCAAAATACTAAAAAAATAGATGTACTTGCTGCTCCAAAAGTTGAGGAACCACTAGTGTTCCGTACTACCGAAACTTATTACTTGGATCATCTTCGATCCCTTTGTGCTCGTGCTGAAGACCCAACTAGCTTAGTTGAGGGAAATCATTAAATGAGCATGCTTATTATGTGCGACTTCGCATATCTCAAAAAGGGAAACTCATGTGGCATCAAATTAATACTTTACGTTGCTATGCTTCAAATTTATGCGAAATATATAATTTCACTTGTTCTAAAGGGACTTGATACGTCCATTTTGCATCATGCTTTTATATTGATATTTATTGCATTATGGGCTGTTATTAGACATTTTGGTACAATACTTATGCCTTTTCTCCCTTATTTTACAAGGTTTATTTGAAGAGGGAGAACGCCGGCAGCTGGAATTCTGGACTGGAAACGAAGCAAATCTGAGATACCTATTCTGCACAACTCCAAAAGTCCTGAAAATTTACGGAGAATTATTTTGGAATATATAAAAAATACTGGGCGGAAGAAATACCAGAGGGGGCCCACCAGGCAGTCACAAGCCAGGGGGGCGCGCCCTACCCCCCTGGGCGCGCCCCTGTGGCTTGTGGCCCACCTGGCAGCCTTCCGGTGCCCATCTTCTGCTATATGGAGGGTTTTGACCTGGAAAAATTCATAACAGAGCTTTCGGGGCGAAGCGCCGCCGTCTCGAGGCGGAACTTGGGCAGAACCAATCTAGGGCTCCGGCGGAGCTGTTCTGCCGGGGAAACTTCTCTCCCGGAGGGGGAAATCGAAGCCATCGTCATCACCAACGATCCTCTCATCGAGAGGGGGTCAATCTCCATGAACATCTTCACCAGCACCATCTCCTCTCAAACCCTAGTTCATCTCTTGTATCCGATCTTTGTCTCAAAACCTCAGATTGGTACATGTGGGTTGCTAGTTGGTTTACTTGGTGGAAGATCATATGTTCAGATCCTTAATGATAATTAATACTCCTCTGATTATGAACATGAATATGCTTTGTGAGTAGTTACGTTTGTTCCTGAGGACATGGGATAAGTCTTGTTATAAGTAATCATGTGAATTTGGTATTCGTTCGATATTTTGATGAGATGTATGTTGTCTCTCCTCTAGTGGTGTTATGTGAACGTCGACTAAATGACACTTCACCATTGTTTGGGCCTAGAGGAAGGCATTGGGAAGTAATAAGTAGATGATGGGTTGCTAGAGTGACAGAAGCTTAAACCCTAGTTTATGCGTTGCTTCGTAAGGGGCTGATTTGGATCCACATGTTTCATGCTATGGTTAGATTTATCTTAATTCTTCTTTCGTAGTTGCGGATGCTTGCGAGAGGGGTTAATCATAAGTGGGAGGCTTGTCCAAGTAAGGGCAGCACCCAAGCACCGGTCCACCCACATATCAAATTATCAAAGTAACGAACGCGAATCATATGAGCATGATGAAAACTAGCTTGACATTAATTCCCATGTGTCCTCGGGAGCGCTTTGCTATATATAAGAGTTTGTCCAGGCTTGTCCTTTGCTATAAAAAGGATTGGGCCACCTTGCTGCACCTTATTTACACTTGTTACTTGCTACCCGTTACGAATTATCTTATCACAAAACTATCTGTTACCGATAATTTCAGTGCTTGCAGAGAATACCTTACTGAGAACTGCTTGTCATTTCCTTCTGCTCCTCGTTGGGTTCGACACTCTTACTTATCGAAAGGACTACGATAGATCCCCTATACTTGTGGGTCATCAAGACTATTTTCTGGCGCCGTTGCCGGGGAGTGAAGCGCCTCTGGTGAGTGGAACTTGGTAAGGAAAAAATTATATACTGTGCTGAAATTTACTATCACTTGTTACTATGGAAAGTAATCCTTTGAGGGGCTTGTTCGGGGTATCTTCACCTCGACCGGAAGTACAAAGAGATGCTCCTCAACCTGCTGCACCTATTGAAAATATTTATTATGAAATTCCCTCGGGTATGATAGAGAAACTGCTAGCTAATCCTTATGCAGGAGATGGAACACTACATCCTGATTTGCATCTAATCTATGTGGATGAAGTTTGTGGATTATTTAAGCTTGCAGGTTTGCCCGAGGATGATGTCAAGAAGAAGGTCTTTCCTTTATCTTTGAAGGAGAAGGCATTGACATGGTACAGGCTATGTGATGGTATTGGATCATGGAACTACAACCGATTGAAATTGGAATTTCATCAGAAGTTTTATCCTATGCATCTGGTTCATCATGATCGGAATTATATTTATAATTTTTGGCCTCATGAAGGAGAAAGTATCGCTCAAGCTTGGGGGAGGCTTAAGTCAATGTTATATTCATGCCCCAATCATGAGCTCCCGAGAGGAATTATTATTCAGAACTTTTATGCTCGGGTTTCTAATAATGATCGGTCCATGCTCGATACTTCTTGCGCTGGTTCTTTTATGAAGAAAGATATTGAATTCAAGTGGGACTTATTGGAAAGAATTAAACGCAACTCTGAAGATTGGGAACTCGACGAAGGTAAGGAGTCAGGTATAAACCTTAAGTTTGATTGGATTAAATCCTTTATCGACAACGATGCTTTTCGTGAATTTAGCACTAAATATGGACTTGACTCTGAGATAGTAGCTTCTTTCTGTGAATCTTTTGCTACTCATGTTGATCTCCCTAAGGAGAAGTGGTTTAAATATCATCCTCCCATTGAAGTGAAAGTAGTTGAACCTATTAAAGTTGAGGATGAAACTATCACTTATAATGCTGATCCTGTTATTCCTACTGCTTACATTGAGAAACCACCCTTTCCTGTTAGGATAAAGGAACATGCTAAAGCTTCAACTGTGGTTCGTAAGAGTTGTATTAGAACACCTACACCCCCTGAACAAATTAAAGTTGAACCTAGTATTGCTATGGTTAAAGATCTCTTGGTTGATAATATTGATGGGCATGTTATTCATTTCTGTGATGAAGCTGCTAGAATTGCTAGGCCTAATACTAAGAGTAAACATAGACCAGTTGTTGGCGTGCCTGTTGTTTCTGTTAAAATAGGAGATCATTGTTATCATGGCTTATGTGATATGGGTGCTAGCGTGAGTGCAATTCCCTTTTCCTTATACAAAGAAATTATGCATGACATTGCACCAGTTGAACTAGAGGAAATTGATGTTACTATTAAGCTTGCTAATAGAGATACTATTGCACCAATGGGGATTGTTAGAGATGTTGAAGTCTTGTGTGGGAAAATAAAGTATCCTACTGATTTTCTTGTTCTCGGTTCCCCACAAGATGGTTTTTGTCCCATTATATTTGGCAGACCCTTCTTGAATACTGTTAATGTTAGGATTGATTGTGAAAAGGAAATAGTTACTGTGAGTTTTGGGGATGTGTCTCATGAGTTCAATTTCTCTAAATTTCGTAGACAACCCCATGACAAAGAATTGCCTAGTAAAGATGAAATTATTGGTCTTGCTTCTATTGTTGTGCCTCCTACTGATCCTTTAGAACAATATTTGCTGGACCATGAAAATGATATGCATATGAATGAGAGGAATGAAATAGATAAAATATTCTTTGATCAACAACTTATTTTGAAACACAACTTACCTGTTGAAATACTTGGGGATCCTCCTCCAACCAAGGGTGATCCCGTGTTTGAGCTTAAACAATTACCCGATAGTTTGAAATACGCTTATCTTGATGAAAAGGAGATATATCCTGTTATTATTAGTGCTAACCTTTCAGAGCATGAAGAAAAGAGATTATTGAAAACTCTGAGGAAGCACCGTGCTGCTATTGGATATACTCTTGATGATCTTAAGGGCATTAGTCCCACTCTATGTCAGCATAAAATTAATGTGGAGCCTGATGCCAAACCAGTTGTTGATCACCAACGACAGTTGAATCCTAAGATGAAGGAAGTGGTAAGAAGAGAAATACTAAAGCTTCTGGAGGCAGGTATAATTTATCCTGTTGCTGATAGTAGATGGGTTAGTCCCGTTCATTGTGTTCCTAAGAAGGGAGGTATCACCGTTGTCCCTAATGATAAAAATGAATTGATCCCGCAAAGAATTGTTACAGGTTATAGAATGGTAATTGATTTTAGGAAATTAAACAAAGCTACTAAGAAGGACCATTACCCTCTACCTTTTATTGATCAAATGCTAGAAAGACTATCCAAACACACTCATTTTTGCTTTCTAGATGGTTACTCTGGTTTCTCTCAAATACCTGTGTCAAAAGAGGATCAAGAAAAAACCACTTTTACTTGCCCTTTCGGTAATTTTTCTTATAGACGTATGCCTTTTGGTTTATGCAATGCACCTGCTACCTTTCAAAGATGTATGATGGCTATATTCTATGACTTTTGTGAAAAGATTCTTGAGGTTTTCATGGATGACTTTTCCGTTTACGGAACTTCTTTTGATGATTGCTTGAGCAACCTTGATCGAGTTTTACGGAGATGTGAAGAAACTAATCTTGTCTTGAATTGGGAAAAGTGCCACTTTATGGTTAATGAAGGTATTGTCTTGGGGCACAAGATCTCCGAAAGAGGTATTGAGGTGGATAAAGCTAAGGTTGATGCTATTGAAAAAATGCCGTGCCCTACGGATATCAAAGGTATAAGAAGTTTCCTTGGTCATGCTGGCTTCTATAGGTGGTTTATTAAAGATTTCTCTAAGATTTCTAGGCCTCTCACTAATCTTTTACAAAAAGATGTTCCGTTCGTTTTTGATGATGATTGTGTAGAAGCATTTGAAATCCTAAAGAATGCCTTGATTTCCGCACCTGTTGTTCAACCACCTGATTGGAATCTACCCTTTGAAATTATGTGTGATGCTAGTGATTATGCTGTTGGTGCTGTTCTAGGACAAAGAGTTGATAAGAAATTAAATGTTATCCATTATGCCAGTAAAACTCTAGACAGTGCTCAAAGAAATTATGCTACTACTGAAAAGGAATTTTTAGCGGTTGTTTTTGCTTGTGATAAGTTCAGACCTTATATTGTTGATTCTAAAGTAACTGTTCACACCGATCATGCCGCTATTAAGTACCTTATGGAAAAGAAAGATGCTAAACCTAGACTTATTAGATGGGTTCTTGTGCTACAAGAATTTGATTTGCATATTATTGATAGAAAGGGTGCTGATAACCCTGTAGCAGACAACTTGTCTAGTTTAGAAAATGTTCTTGATGACCCACTACCTATTGATGATAGCTTTCCTGATGAACAATTAGCTGTCATAAATGCTTCACATAATGCTCCATGGTATGCTGATTATGCTAATTACATTGTTGCTAAATTTATACCGCCTAGTTTCACATACCAACAAAAGAAAAAGTTCTTCTATGATTTAAGGCATTACTTTTGGGATGATCCACACCTTTATAAAGAAGGAGTGGATGGTATTATTAGACGTTGTGTACCTGAGCATGAACAGGAACAAATCTTACGCAAGTGTCACTCCGAGGCCTACGGAGGACACCACGCTGGAGATAGAACTACACATAAGGTACTACAATCTGGTTTTTATTGGCCTACTCTCTTCAAGGATGCTCGTAAGTTTGTCTTATCTTGCGATGAATGTCAAAGAATTGGTAATATTAGTAGACGCCAGGAAATGCCTATGAATTACTCTCTCGTTATTGAACCATTTGATGTTTGGGGTTTTGATTATATGGGACCTTTTCCACAATCTAACGGGTATACTCATATTCTAGTTGCTGTTGATTATGTTACTAAGTGGGTAGAAGCTATTCCAACTAGTAGCGCTGATCATAACACTTCTATTAAAATGCTTAAAGAAGTTATTTTCCCTAGATTTGGAGTCCCTAGATATTTGATGACTGATGGTGGTTCACACTTTATTCATGGTGCTTTCCGTAAATTGCTTGCTAAGTACGATGTTAATCATAGAATTGCATCTCCTTATCATCCTCGGTCTAGTGGTCAAGTAGAATTGAGCAATAGAGAAATTAAATTGATCTTGCAGAAGACTGTTAATAGATCTAGGAAGAATTGGTCTAAGAAACTTGATGATGCATTATGGGCTTATAGAACTGCTTATAAAAACCCTATGGGTATGTCTCCGTATAAAATGGTTTATGGTAAAGCATGTCACTTACCTCTTGAACTAGAACATAAAGCTTACTGGGCAATTAAAGAGCTCAACTATGATTTCAAACTTGCTGGTGAGAAGAGGTTATTTGACATTAGCTCACTTGATGAATGGAGAACCCAAGCCTATGAGAATGCCAAGTTGTTTAAAGAAAAGGTTAAGAGATGGCATGACAGAAGGATACAAAAACGTGAATTCAATATAGGTGATCATGTCTTGCTATACAATTCTCCTTTAAGATTTTTTGCAGGAAAACTTCTCTCTAAGTGGGAAGGGCCTTACATTATCGAGGAAGTATATCGTTCTGGTGCCATCAAGATCAACAACCCCGAAGGCACAAATCCGAAGGTGGTAAATGGTCAAAGAATTAAACATTATATTTCAGGTACTCCCATAAATGTTGAAACCAATATTATCAATACCGTAACTCCGGAGGAGTACATTAGGGAGACCTACCAGAACATTTTAGACTCTGAAAAGGAATAGGTATGTGGTACGGTAAGTAAACCGACTCCAAAAAAATTTCAACGGCAATTTTTATCCGTTTTCGAATATTTAAAAAATTAGGAAAATTTAAAGCAGTCCGAATAGTGCACGAGGAGGCGACAAGCCAGGGGGGCTGTGACGCCCCTGCTCGACACGTGCACTAATCATACACGCAAACGTGCACGCTCGAGATCAGAGACTCACGGGAAGATATCACAACACAACTCTAAACTCAAATAAAGCCATAAAACAACATATTACAAGCCAGGGGTCACGAGGACCCAAATACATAAGTCATACAAACATAATATCTGAGTACAGACATAGTTAGTCAAGTTTTGCCTTAAGAAGGCTAGCACAAACAGCGACATCTGATCGAAAAGGCGCAGGCGTCCTGCCTAGGGCCTCCAAACTACTCCTGGTCGGCTGGCTCAACCCAGTAGAAGTGACCTCCGGGGCTCTCCTGGTAGTAGCAGTCCGCGGTGGCGTCTGGCTCCTGGGCTCCGTCGTCTGATGCATCATCAATTGGATATGGGGGAAAAGAATAGCAGAGCAACCGTGAGTACTCATCCAAAGTACTCGCAAGACTGACATCAGAACTATGCTAAATGCATTGCATCAAAGGAATGGGGCTATATCTGTGGACTGTACTGCAGAATGCTGGAATAAAGGGGGAGGGGCCTAGCCTATCGAAGAATAGCATCTTGAAGCAATCTTGCAGCATCAGAAGAGAGTAGAACAAGATATAATACCGCAATCATAGTTTAGTAACTCCCTGAGATCCTTCCTCGCCTGCCCTGTGAGAAAGTGACCCCGAGAGCAGTAGTAGCAGTTTAATAATGTGACAGTAACCATTTGTAGTTGTAGCAGATCGAGATACAACTCTGAGCGTCCTGTTACCGTGGACACGGCTATTCGAATAGATAACTTCCCTGCAGGGGTGCACTACTGTTACCCAACACGCTCGATCACATCTGGCCGGATACACTTGCTGGGTAATACCCGGCCTCGGGTAATCGACACGAAGCAGCGTCCTACCTAAGCTCAGCAGAGAGGTCAACACGCCGGTTTAAATCCTAAGCACGAAGGGGTCTTGGGCCATCGCCCTTCGCACTCCTGCACGTTGCGAGGGTGGTTGGGGTGCAGGCGCGACACTGTATACACAAGTGAAGTACCAGCCCAATCCCATCCAGCCCGCATCTCTGAACTGCGACGTCTGAAGAGCTTTCGGGAGAAACGTACAACGTAGAGGGCCCCATTAAACCATTATCCCACGTGGTGCTAGTGCGTATAGGCACGTAGCCAACTCAGATAAAATACTCAAATCCATTTAATCATGTTTAGTAACTCGCAGAGTCGTACAGGGTTCCTGCCGCTCCGACTTGGTAAGGCATGACGCGCGGGTACTCTTGGAGCCGACCCGTCTTTAGTGTTATCTCGCGGGCACCCTTGGGGCCAGCCCGACTTTAGCAGTTTAAGTATTGCAGAATGTAAATAGTTTCGCGATCCTCACCCAGAGTGATCACGGCCCGAAAATAAGCATGGCGTACGGACAAGGGTGATGGCCACCGATGAAGAAGTAGCACAGCTAACTAAGTATTATGGGACAACAGGTGGGGTATCAATAACAGACTACAAAATCAGGCTATGCATCGGAATAGGTGCTATCGGAACAGTAGCAGGGGCAATTCTAATGCAAGCATAAGAGAGAAGGGAAAGGGTGATATCTGATGATCAAGGGGGTTTTGCTTGCCTGGAAGCTCTGCTGTAGGGACCTGGTCGTCGGCGGCGTCGTCGTAGACAGCGGTGTCGTCGGCGATCTCAGGGGCTATCGGGAGAGAAGGGGGAGAAGAAACAATAAATACACGGCAAAAACAATCACTTATGCATGACATGTCTAAATGTTGTGCGGAGGTGTTTTACTGCCTAACTAAATGCATTAGTTAATTTAGGAATTTATTTGAATTTATTTTATTAAAGTCAATCACTATTCATTTATTGAAATCAGTCAAAAAGTTCCATGTTCCTCTAGCTAGGAGTGTCGGACAGGCATTTTGATTGCATATTCAGATTCTACACATTTTTCTGATCGTTTTTCATATATAAATTATTTTAATCCGAATTACGGATTAAAAGATATGATTTTCTAAAGTTTTATTAATTTCTGAAATTATTTTAATTATTTAATTCAACATTATCCGAAACATTATCCGAAACAGTGATCTGCTGACGTCAGCATGACGTCAGCAGTCTGACAGGAGGGTCCCACCTGTCATTCACTGTTAAAATTAATTTGGTTAATTAAATATTAATTACAGATTAATTAAATTAATTAATCATTAGTTTAATTAATCAGGGTTAATTAAGTTAATTAATTAGTTAATTAATTAATTAATTAATAATTAGTTATTATTTATTTATCTAAATTCTTTTAATTACTATTATTATTTAATCTATTTATTTTCATTTTTTTAAACATTTTCGTTTTAACAGAGGTGGGGCCCGGCAGTCAGTGGCGGACCGGACTTGTCCGCGCCCGGTCCGTTTGGACACCGGACATGTCCGGTGCCCCACAGACGCGCGGGCAACGGGCGCAGCGGACGCGTCCAGCGACGCTAGCGCGCGCGCGAGTGGCCGAGACCGGACGGCGGCAGCGGCAAGGAGAGGCGGCCAGGGACGGCGAGCGGGGAGCAGCCGCGTCGGCGGCTGCGGGCGCGGGCTGCGGGCGACGGCGAGCAGCGGCGAGGCCAGCGGGTGGGCGGCGAGTGCGCGAGCGGCAAGGTGCGTGCGGTCGCGAGCGGAGGTGGGCGCGGCAACGAGCGGGGTGAGCAGGTGCGGGGCCAAGCGGCGACGGCGACGACCGAGAAGGGGGGGGAGGAGGAGAAGGGGCGCGGCGGCTCACGGGCGTGCAGGGGAACAGGGGCCGGCGAGGCGCGAAGAAGCGAGTCGGGGAGGCGAGGCGACGGTGAACGGCGACGAGCGACCGGGCGACGACGTCGGGCGAGGCGGCGGCGGCGCGCCCGAGCGGGAGGAAGAGGAGGCGAAGGGTGGGGGGATATGAGAGGGAGCGGCTAGGGTTCGGCGGGCGATGGCCTTAATAGGCCAGGGGGGTTGCGCGGGGTGGGCCGGCTGGGCTTCGGCCCAGTCGGCCAGGGGGGTTCTTCTCTTTTCTTTTTCTTCTCCTTCTATTTTCTGTTTTCTTATTTCTGTTTTATAAAATGGTTTGGGCACAATTTTAATTTTATAAAATAAGAGACTTAGCACAATATTTGTAGTGCAACTTTAGTCACTAATATAAATTGGTTTGGAGTCCAAAAGTTTCCATTTGAATTTTAGTTAATTAAAAAGGTGTTGAAAGTTGCTGTTTGTTGCTGTTTTATTGATGATGGAGTCATTTAACTAATTAAATAAATGTTGATTATATTTTTATAATTGTCTCTGAATTATTTGCTATTTGTTGAACATTTTAGTTTCTGGTTTTTGAACAACTTTTAATTTTACTTTAATTTGATTTGCAATTTGAATTTGAATTTGAAATGTGATATGATGCTAATGATGATCATGCACTACTAATCATGATGACATGGCACTGTTAACAGGGGATTACTGTAGTTAATTACATGGGGTGTTACAATTCTCCTCCTCTTAAAGAAATTCTCGTCCCGAGAATTAAGAGGAAGGCTGAAAGAGAGAGGGGTATTCTTCGCGAAGACGATCCTCGCGTTCCCAAGTGGCTTCATCTTCAGAATGATTTGACCACTGAACCTTGAGGAACTTGGTTGTTTTATGACGGGTCCGACGTTCAGCTTGATCAAGAATGCGGATCGGATACTCTTGATAAGAAAGATCCTCTTGCAATTTAAGCACTACATGATCCACGGCTCGGATAGGATCCTTGAAGCAGCGACGGAGTTGCGACACATGAAAGACATCATGAACCTGAGAAAGGTTCGGCGGCAAATCCAATTGATATGCCACTTCTCCTCGACGGGCGAGAATGCGAAAGGGGCCAATGTAGCGAGGAGCTAAGTTGCCTTTGATTCCAAATCTATGAGTGCCTTTCATCGGAGTGACGCGAAGGTAAGCTTGCTCGCCAGGTTGATAGACCATTACCTGGTGCTTTCGATCATAGTTGCTCTTCTGACGAGATTGAGCGGTTTTCAGATGTTCGCGGACAATGCGGACTTGTTCTTCAGCTTGCTGAATAATGTCCGGTCCAACGAGTGAGCGTTCCCCAGTTTCTGACCAATTCAAAGGGGTTCAACACTTACGTCCATAAAGAACTTCGAAGGGTGCCATCTTCAAGCTAGCTTGATAGCTATTGTTATAAGAGAACTCGGCATACGGGAGAGATTCTTCCCATTTCTTACCGAATGAGATGACACAAGCTCGAAGCATATCTTCAAGCACTTGATTGACTCGTTCAACTTGTCCCTGAGACTGAGGGTGAAAAGCGGTGCTGAAGGACAGATGAGTTCCCATAGCTTCTTGGAAACTGTTCCAAAATCTTGAGGTAAAGAGGCTGCCACGATCTGAACTGATCTCCAACGGAATACCGTGGAGTGACACAATTCTGGAAACATACAAGTCTGCTAACTGACTAGCAGTGATTGTCTCCTTGACTGGCAGAAAGTGAGTAACCTTGGAGAAACGGTCAATGACGACAAAGATAGCATCATGACCTTTCTGCGATCTGGGAAAACCAGTGATAAAGTCCATTTCGACCTTGTCCCATTTCCATTCAGGAATTTCAAGGGGCTGCAGAAGTCCAGCAGGCCTTTGGTGTTCTGCCTTGATGCGACGGCAAACGTCACACTCAGACACATAGCGAGCAATGTCATGCTTCATATCAGGCCACCAGTACCGTTGACGAATGTCTTGGTACATCTTGGTACTACCGGGATGAATTGAAAGAGGCGTATCATGTGCTTCTTTCATAACATCCGAACGAGAGTCCAGATTATGCTTTCTGGGGACCACTAGGCGACCTTTGAAGAACAAGGCACCATTATTACCAACATGGTAGAAAGAAGAATTTCCCTTGGAGAGGAACTTCTTAATCTTCTCGACTTCAGAGTCATATTTCTGCCTCGTCTTGATGTTGCACTCGAGGTCTGGTTCAACCACCAGGGTATTGAGATAACCCTGTGGAACAATATGGAGGTTCAACTTGCGGAGCTCTTCATAGAGATGAGGTTGTGCTTGCTGAACCATGAGGTTGTTGCAATATGACTTGTGACTCAAAGCATCGGCCATCACATTAGCCTTGCCAGGGGTATAAGAGATATCCATGTCATAATCGGCTATTGTCTCGAGCCATCTTTGTTGACGAACGTTCAAATCTGGTTGAGTATACAGATACTTCAGACTTTGGTGGTCCGTGTATATCTCGCAACGATTACCAAGAAGGTAATGTCGCCACAACTTCAAAGCATAGATGACTGCTGCTAACTCAAGGTCATGTGTTGGATACTTATCTTCATGAGGACGCAATTGATGAGAGCCATAAGCAATTACTTTGCGCTCTTGCATTAGGACACAGCCTAATCCTTGACGAGATGCGTCGCAATATATTACAAAGTCCTTGCGAGAATCTGGAGGAGCTAGCACTGGGGCGGATGTCAGCTTATCTTTGAGTGTCTGAAAGCTGTCTTGGCACTTTTCTGTCCACTCAAATTTAACACCTTTGTGGAGCAGATCAGTCAGTGGTTTAGCAATCTTGGAGAAGTTCTCGACGAAACGGCGGCAATAGCTTGCGAGTCCGAGAAAACTTCTGACTTGCTTGACATTCTTCGGAGGAGTCCAGTCAAGAATAGCCTGAACTCGTTCGGGGTTAACGGCAATGCCATCTTTGGAAATCACCTGACCAAGATAAGTCACCTCAGATAACCAGAATTCACACTTGGAAAACTTGGCATACAGTTGGTGTTCTCGCACTCTCTCCAATACAAGCCGAAGATGTTCGGCGTGTTCTTCTTCATTTTTGGAAAATATAAGGATATCATCCAAATAAACCACGACGAACTTGTCGAGGTAGTCCATGAAGATATAGTTCATCAATCGAGAAAATGTTGCTGGAGCATTGGTTAATCCGAAGGACATGACGGTGTACTCGTATGATCCATAGCGAGTAACGAAAGCAGTCTTCGGGATATCCTCTTTGCGAACTCGGATCTGATGATAACCCAACCTCAAGTCGAGTTTAGAGAACACAGAGGATCCAGCAAGCTGATCATAAAGATCGTTGATCCGGGGCAGTGGATATTTGTTCTGGATTGTTGCTTGGTTGATAGGCCGATAGTCCTGGACCAATTGGTTAGTTCCATCCTTCTTCTTAACAAAGAGAGAAGGTGCTCCCCAGGCAGAGGAACTGGGGTGGATGAAACCCTTTTTCAGCGACTTGTCGATTTCCTCCTTAAGCTCAAGGAGTTCATGCGGCGGCATCTTATATGGGCGCTTAGCAATAGGAGTGGTGCCAGGTTTCAAGTCGATGACGAATTTGACAGCTCTAACCGGGGGTATTCCTGGAAGTTCTTCCGGAAAGACGTCCGGAAAATCACGAACGACTGGAATGTTCTCAATTCCCTCAAGAGGTGAAGCGTTCAATGCACTCAGAGCATATATCTGAGCTTCGGCATTCTGAGTAATGCGGGCGGTGTAGTTCACTATCTCATCTGAGGGGTGAAGGAGTTGGACGACTTTGGTGGCACAATTGATCGAAGCAGCGTGAGCTTTCAACCAATCCATTCCCAGAATGAGGTCTATATTGGAAGAATTTAAAATAATGGGTGATACAAGGAATTCCAATCCTTTGATTTCAACAGGGATATTATGTGCCATCATGGAGGTTTGACAACGGCCACTGGGGGTTTTAACGACCAGTGGAGTATGCATCTCCCCATATTGTATGCTATGCTTAAATGCAAATTTTCCCGACATGAATGAATGCGATGCTCCTGAATCAAATAAAACAGAAGCATGTACTGAGTTAACGAGAAGGGTACCCATCACAGTATCAGGTTGATCCTGCACTTCTTCAATGTCAACGTGGTAAGCCTGTCCACGTCCATAAGCAGCAGCCCCGGCATTATAGTTGCGGGTCTGATTGTTGCCACGAACATTGCTACGGCCAGCATAAGGAAGTGCCAACTGATTCGGGTTCGGGCGGCAGTCTTTGGCCATGTGACCTGGTTTGCGACACTTGAAGCAGAGACCATCTTCAGGACGAAGAGGAGCAGCACATGGTGGAGCAGCTTGAACTCTTGGCTGCCTCGGTGGTGGAGGAGGCAGACGGGGTGCAGCATAGGAGGGCCTTGGCGCAGGGGCAGTTGGACGATACATGCTGTTCGGGATCCAGATTTTACGTCTCTGTCCTGAGCCTGAGGATGAGCCAACGTCACGATAGCGCTTCAGTGACTCCTTGTGCTCCATCTGAGCAGTCTCCATCCGGATAGCCTTGTTCACGAGAGTGGCAAAGTTGGTGAAGTCTTGAGCAGCAAGGGCGAGCTTAAGGTCTGGGTGGAGTCCATTGAGGAACTTCTCCTGTCTACGAGCATCCGTGGCTATGTCTTCTTCAGCATAGCAGGATAAGTTAAGGAACTCCCGTTGATAAGCTTCGACAGACTTGTTGCCCTGAACGAGGTTGCGGAACTCCGTTTTCTTCCGCTCTATGATTTCCTGAGGAATGTAACGAGCACGGAACGCAGTCTGGAACTCGAGCCAAGTGATGACTATCCCAGCAGGTAGTGAACGCTTGTGGGTGTCCCACCATTGAGCAGCGGGGCCCTTCAGGAAGTAGGTCGCAAAGGTGACACGGCTGTCAGGGGCGACACTCGCAGACTCCATCTCGTGGGAGATGTCGCGAAGCCAGTCGTCAGCATCCAATGGCTGTTCAGAGTTGCGGTAGGTGGTTGGGTTGAGACGCACAAATTCCTGCAGAGTTATTGCAGCAGGTTGCTGATTGTTCTGGTGCGGAAACTGGGCCATGATGCCTTGTATGAATTGACGGTTCACTTCGAACTGTTGCATCATTGCGGCCATATAGTCTGGCGGTGGTGGCTGCTCGGGAGCACGGCCACGACCACGACCACCTGGTCTAACCATCCTGCTAAAATTTAACAGGGGGTAGTTTAGTAAAAGCAACTGCAAGCGTTTAGCGACAAACATGATGTAACACGACAATAAATAAGTAGTGCAATAGATACATAATAGTAGTCAATCAAGACATACAGATCCATACACAGAGTCGGTTACACGCGGACAGCATAACGGCGTAAAATTAATGAAAAAGACATACTAGGCGGCGCGCACAACGCGGTAAGGAAGTACACAACGAGACATAGCAAAGGCTACATCAACGTCGGAGAAAACCACTGAAACGGGGTAACTACAAGTGCGGACGATGAGTCTCCAAAGCAGCAAAATCCTGCTCTGCGTGTGCACTCTGATGCAGAACCCGGTCTCGAACTGGAAGCAGAGGTCCACGTGCGGGTGTGTGACCTCCAACAGCAGGCCAATCAATACCTACCGGTATCTGGGTCCTGCGCGGATAAAGGATGTACTCTGGATGTATCCCTGCACGAACAGCTGGCAGCAACTGTGTCATAGCATCGTAAAGACGTGCTCGAGTGGCAAACAACTCGATGGCGAGAGCCCGGGCAGTGCGATCCAGAGCCTGAGTGCACTGAATCAAAACATGTGGGTCGTATCGACGTCGCTCGATAGGGGCACAGACAGATGTGTAGTATCCCGTAGCATCTCCAGCAGGGGCATACGGGATGTATCGGAACTCGGAGTCATCCAAGTGACTATGCTCTCCACGGAGACGTACGACAGCAGAATAGGCAGCATCATGGACTGCCATCTCAATCGTCACGCCGATACCGTGAAAAGTGTGCAACTCAGTGTCAGAGTTGTTCCGCTGATCGAAGATACGAACGTCAGCATGGTACTGCTCCTGGTTGAACTCGCGGTAATCCTCGTAAACCATGTACTCGGGGTACCAGCGGTATCCCAGTCTAGTCAGGAGGGCGATCAGAACAGCCGGAAAACCAGGCGCCTCATGAGCGTAAGTGCGAAGCACAAGCTGCGTCGCAGGGCGCGGTGGAAACAAACGATCCATCTGAAACAGAGGAAATTCAAGATTGTCAAATGACAGTGAGTGTATTATTGCATCATGCATTGAAAGAAGTAATTGCAGATAATCAAAGCGCCGGGTGGATGTGATCACGGGAACCTAAAGTCAGAGTTAGTAAAATTTTAACCCGAATAGAAGAGGATTCAGAGTCCCAGAGTAAGGAAGAGGAATAAAAGATCCTAATCCCACCCATGTGCAACATGGGCCCGTAAGCCACACAGCACTGTTAGTAAAATAGTTTTTCAATGTCTAGACTCAACTTCGACCAAGGAATCGGAAGGGGGCTTCCTACAGGCAGTCGGCTCTGATACCAGCTTGTGACGCCCCTACTCGACACGTGCACTAATCATACATGCAAACGTGCACGCTCGAGATCAGAGACTCACGGGAAGATATCACAACACAACTCTAAACTCAAATAAAGCCATAAAACAACATATTACAAGCCAGGGGTCACGAGGACCCAAATACATAAGTCATACAAACATAATATCTGAGTACAGACATAGTTAGTCAAGTTTTGCCTTAAGAAGGCTAGCACAAACAGCGACATCTGATCGAAAAGGCGCAGGCGTCCTGCCTAGGGCCTCCAAACTACTCCTGGTCGGCTGGCTCAACCCAGTAGAAGTGACCTCCGGGGCTCTCCTGGTAGTAGCAGTCCGCGGTGGCGTCTGGCTCCTGGGCTCCGTCGTCTGATGCATCACCAATTGGATATGGGGGAAAATAATAGCAGAGCAACCGTGAGTACTCATCCAAAGTACTCGCAAGACTGACATCAGAACTATGCTAAATGCATTGCATCAAAGGAATGGGGCTATATCTGTGGACTGTACTGCAGAATGCTGGAATAAAGGGGGAGGGGCCTAGCCTATCGAAGACTAGCATCTTGGAGCAATCTTGCAGCATTAGAAGAGAGTAGAACAAGATATAATACCGCAATCATAGTTTAGTAACTCCCTGAGATCCTTCCTCGCCTGCCCTGCGAGAAAGTGATCCCGAGAGCAGTAGTAGCAGTTTAATAATGTGACAGTAACCATTTGTAGTTGTAGCAGATCGAGATACAACTCTGAGCGTCCTGTTACCGTGGACACGGCTATTCGAATAGATAACTTCCCTGCAGGGGTGCACTACTGTTACCCAACACGCTCGATCACATCTGGCCGGATACACTTGCTGGGTAATACCCGGCCTCGGGTAATCGACACGAAGCAGCGTCCTACCTAAGCTCAGCAGAGAGGTCAACACGCCGGTCTAAATCCTAAGCACGAAGGGGTCTTGGGCCATCGCCCTTCGCACTCCTGCACGTTGCGAGGGTGGTTGGGGTGCAGGCGCGACACTGTATACACAAGTGAAGTACCAGCCCAATCCCAACCAGCCCGCATCTCTGAACTGCGACGTCTGAAGAGCTTTCGGGAGAAACGTACAACGTAGAGGGCCCCATTAAACCATTATCCCACGTGGTGCTAGTGCGTATAGGCACGTAGCCAACTCAGATCAAATACTCAAATCCGTTTAATCATGTTTAGTAACTCGCAGAGTCGTACAGGGTTCCTGCCGCTCCGACTTGGTAAGGCATGACGCGCGGGTACTCTTGGAGCCGACCCGTCTTTAGTGTTATCTCGCGGGCACCCTTGGGGCCAGCCCGAATTTAGCAGTTTAAGTATTGCAGAATGTAAATAGTTTCGCGATCCTCACCCAGAGTGATCACGGCCCGAAAATAAGCATGGCGTACGGACAAGGGTGATGGCCACCGATGAAGAAGTAGCACAGCTAACTAAGTATTATGGGACAACAGGTGGGGTATCAATAACAGACTACAAAATCAGGCTATGCATCGGAATAGGTGCTATCGGAACAGTAGCAGGGGCAATTCTAATGCAAGCATAAGAGAGAAGGGAAAGGGTGATATCTGATGATCAAGGGGGTTTTGCTTGCCTGGAAGCTCTGCTGTAGGGACCTGGTCGTCGGCGGCGTCGTCGTAGACAGCGGTGTCGTCGGCGATCTCAGGGGCTATCGGGAGAGAAGGGGGAGAAGAAACAATAAATACACGGCAAAAACAATCACTTATGCATGACATGTCTAAATGTTGTGCGGAGGTGTTTTACTGCCTAACTAAATGCATTAGTTAATTTAGGAATTTATTTGAATTTATTTTATTAAAGTCAATCACTATTCATTTATTGAAATCAGTCAAAAAGTTCCATGTTCCTCTAGCTAGGAGTGTCGGACAGGCATTTTGATTGCATATTCAGATTCTACACATTTTTCTGATCGTTTTTCATATATAAATTATTTTAATCCGAATTACGGATTAAAAGATATGATTTTCTAAAGTTTTATTAATTTCTGAAATTATTTTAATTATTTAATTCAACATTATCCGAAACAGTGATCTGCTGATTTCAGCAGTCTGACAGGAGGGTCCCACCTGTCATTCACTGTTAAAATTAATTTGGTTAATTAAATATTAATTACAGATTAATTAAATTAATTAATCATTAGTTTAATTAATCAGGGTTAATTAATTAGTTAATTAATTAATTAATTAATAATTAGTTATTATTTATTTATCTAAATTCTTTTAATTACTATTATTATTTAATCTATTTATTTTCATTTTTTTAAACATTTTCGTTTTAACAGAGGTGGGGCCCGGCAGTCAGTGGCGGACCGGACTTGTCCGCGCCCGGTCCGTTTGGACACCGGACATGTCCGGTGCCCGACAGACGCGCGGGCAACGGGCCCAGCGGACGCGTCCGGCGACGCTAGCGCGCGCGCGCGAGCGGCCGAGACCGGACGGCGGCAGCGGCAAGGAGAGGCGGCCAGGGACGGCGAGCGGGGAGCAGCCGCGGCGGCAGCTGCGGGCGCGGGCTGCGGGCGACGACGAGCAGCGGCGAGGCCAGTGGGCGGGCGGCGAGTGCGCGAGCGGCAAGGTGCGCGCGGTCGCGAGCGGAGGCGGGCGTGGCAACGAGCGGGGTGAGCAGGTGCGGGGCCGAGCGGCGACGGCGACGACCGAGAAGGGGGGGGAGGAGGAGAAGGGGCGCGGCGGCTCACGGGCGTGCAAGGGAACAGGGGCCGGCGAGGCGCGAAGAAGCGAGTCGGGGAGGAGCTCGGGGAGGCGAGGCGACGGTGAACGGCGACGAGCGACCGGGCGACGACGTCGGGCGAGGCGGCGGCGGCGCGCCCGAGCGGGACGAAGAGGAGGCGAAGGGTGGGGGGGAAATGAGAGGGAGCGGCTAGGGTTCGGCGGGCGATGGCCTTAATAGGCCAGGGGGGTTGCGCGGGGTGGGCCGGCTGGGCTTCGGCCTAGTCGGCCAGGGGGGTTCTTCTCTTTTCTTTTTCTTCTCCTTCTATTTTCTGTTTTTTTATTTCTGTTTTATAAAATGGTTTGGGCACAATTTTAATTTTATAAAATAAGAGACTTAGCACAATATTTGTAGTGCAACTTTAGTCACTACTATAACTTGGTTTGGAGTCCAAAAGTTTCCATTTGAATTTTAGTTAATTAAAAAGGTGTTGAAAGTTGCTGTTTGTTGCTGTTTTATTGATGATGGAGTCATTTAACTAATTAAATAAATGTTGATTATATTTTTATAATTGTCTCTGAATTATTTGCTATTTGTTGAACATTTTAGTTTCTGGTTTTTGAACAACTTTTAATTTTACTTTAATTTGATTTGCAATTTGAATTTGAATTTGAAATGATGATGCTAATGATGATCATGCACTACTAATCATGATGACATGGCACTGTTAACAGGGGATTACTGTAGTTAATTACATGGGGTGTTACAGGGGCGCACCCTACCCCCCTGGACGCGCCCCTGTGGCTTGTGACCACCTCGTGTACCCTCCGGACTCCGTTTTCTTGTGGTATACTCCTTCGGGTCGGCAAAAATTCATTATATAATCTCCCGAAGGTTTTGATCTTCGTATCACGACAATATCTCCTGTTTTTGTTTTGAGCTGTTTCTGCAGCAGATTTAGAGCAAGATGTCTTCGCAAGAGTCGGTCGGGGAGAACCGTGCCTTTCACCTAACACCGGGGCCTGGAGTTTACAGCAAAGCCAACCACTTCGGGCAGGCTACGGAGGAAGAGATGGAGGCCGACTTGAAAAGAATAGATGCCATGGAGGAAGATCAAGAAGTTACCTCTCGCCTGCAACCTGGGGCCATGTTGGAAGAACTTCAGAGCTCAGCAATTCCGAATTCGGTTATCCCTCCCAATGCCAAATTTCTTACTTATGAAAATATGAAAAAGAGTGTTGCTTCTTCCCCCGCAGCAATGAAACATTCGTGGGTTACGTGAGCTCTAACCGTCACTGGAAAACTTCGCAAGGAAATAATGGACCTCAGACGGCAAAATAATAAGCTTGAGGAGGAGAATCGCATTCTGAGGGGCATCATCGCCAAGAATATAACATCACCACCTCCGAAGAAAGACAACTAAACACATGGGTATGGGCACTCCCCTTGGCTTGTGCCAAGCTTGGGGGAGGTGCCTCGGTATCGTATCACCATCACATCTTTTATTTTTATCGTTTTTCTTAGTTCGATCCTTTTGGTTATATCTTGATCTAGTAGAATAAAGTTTTCGTGTGATCTAGTTTTGAGTTTTGTTTTATGTTCCTCCTATGTAAGCAAGTCTGAGAGTTATATAATAAAGAGTAGTTTTGAGTTGAGGGCTTTGCTTGTTTGCTATGATCTTAAGAAAAAGAAATAAAAAGAAGTATAGAATAAAAGCAAAGAGTATATATGATGATCTTATGGGGAGTGATGACTTCACATATAAGAAGTATGTCGATTGAAACTTGTTGTGAGTTGACAAACATAGCTATTGGTCATTGTGGCAATTAAAAGGAAGTAATAAAGAAAGAGAGGTTCACATATAAATGTATTATCTTGGACATCTTTTATGATTGTGAGCACTCATTAAAATATTATATGTTAAGAAGTTGATGTTGGACAAGGAAGACAACATAATGGGTTATGTTTGCTTACTTCCGAATAGAAGTTATATGGTTATAGATCCCTCAACATGTGTCGCTTGCTTCCACCTCTTATCAGCCGAAACTTCCGCACCAAGTAGAGATACTACTTGTGCATCCAAACACCCTTAACCCAGTTTTGCCATGAGAGTCCACCATACCTACCTATGGATTGAGTAAGATCCTTCAAGTAAGTTGTCATCGGTGCAAGCAATAAAAAATGCTCTCTAAATATTGTGTGATCTATTAGTGTGAGGAAAATAAGCTTTATACGAACTTGTGATAGGGAAGAAATAAAAGCGACGGACTGCATAATAAAGTTCTCTATCACAAGGGGCAACATAAAGTGACGTTCTTTTGCATTAAGGGATTATGCATCCAACTATAAAGCGCATGACAACCTCTGCTTCCCTCTGCGAAGGGCCTATCTATTACTTTTATTTTCTAGTACTTACCTTTATGCAAGAGTCGTGGTGATCTCCATCACTTTCTTTATTTCGCCTTTATCTTTTGGCAAGCGTCATGTGTTGGGGAACGATCTAGACACATATATCCACTCGGAAGTGGGCGAGCATGAGTTATTACTGTTGACATTACCCTTGAGGTAAATAGTTGGGAGGCAATACTATAAGCCCCTATCTTTCTCTGTGTCCGAATGAAGCTTTGACCTCATAGGTACCTCGTGAGTGCTAGCAATTGTGAAAGACTAAAAGATGATTGAGTATGTGGATTTTCTTTACAAGCTCTTATATTGACTCTTT
Source organism: Elymus sibiricus (assembly GCA_039707655.1). Taxonomy (NCBI): domain Eukaryota; kingdom Viridiplantae; phylum Streptophyta; class Magnoliopsida; order Poales; family Poaceae; genus Elymus; species Elymus sibiricus. The sequence goes on along the minus strand of CM077663.1, from coordinate 400,040,623 downwards.
CCTACGTTATGATAAATTGGAATTGCTTCAATGACTGAGATCATAGTTTGTTGGTTCTCAATAGAGTTCTTGATTCATACTTTACCTTGTGAATGAATTGTTACTTCAACATAAGAAATTATATGTCAATATATGTTGCTGTTCCAAAGATGATCATGATGCCCTCATGTCCGTATTTTATTTTATCGACACCTCTATCTCTAAACATGTGGGCATATTTATCGATTTCGGCTTTTGCTTGAGGACAAGCGAGGTCTAAGCTTGGGGGAGTTGATACGTCCATTTTGCATCATGCTTTTATATTGATATTTATTGCATTATGGGCTGTTATTACACATTTTGGTACAATACTTATGCCTTTTCTCCCTTATTTTACAAGGTTTATTTGAAGAGGGAGAATGCCGGCAGCTGGAATTCTGGACTGGAAAAGGAGCAAATCTGAGATACCTATTCTGCACAACTCCAAAAGTCCTGAAAATTTACGGAGAATTATTTTGGAATATATAAAAAATACTGGGCAGAAGAAATATCAGAGGGGGCCCACCAGGCAGTCACAAGCCAGGGGGGCGCGCCCTACCCCCCTGGGCGCGCCCCTGTGGCTTGTGGCCCACCTGGCAGCCCACCGGTGCCCATCTTCTGCTATATGGAGGGTTTTGACCTGGAAAAAATCATAACAGAGCTTTCGGGGTGAAGCGCCGCCGTCTCGAGGCGGAACTTGGGCAGAACCATTCTAGGGCTCCGGCGGAGCTGTTCTGCTGGGGAAACTTCCCTCTCGGAGGGGGAAATCGAAGCCATCGTCATCACCAACGATCCTCTCATCGAGAGGGGGTCAATCTCCATCAACATCTTCACCAGCACCATCTCCTCTCAAACCCTAGTTCATCTCTTGTATCCGATCTTTGTCTCAAAACCTCAGATTGGTACCTGTGGGTTGCTAGTAGTGTTGATTACTCCTTGTAGTTGATGCTAGTTGGTTTACTTGGTGGAAGATCATATGTTCAGATCCTTAATGATAATTAATACTCCTCTGATTATGAACATGAATATGCTTTGTGAGTAGTTACGTTTGTTCCTGAGGACATGGGATAAGTCTTGTTATAAGTAATCATGTGAATTTGGTATTCGTTCGATATTTTGATGAGATGTATGTTGTCTCTCCTCTAGTGGTGTTATGTGAACGTCGACTACATGACACTTCACCATTGTTTGGGCCTAGAGGAAGGCATTGGGAAGTAATAAGTAGATGATGGGTTGCTAGAGTGACAGAAGCTTAAACCCTAGTTTATGTGTTGCTTCGTAAGGGGCTGATTTGGATCCACACGTTTCATGCTATGGTTAGATTTATCTTAATTCTTCTTTCGTAGTTGCGGATGCTTGCGAGAGGGGTTAATCATAGGTGGGAGGCTTGTCCAAGTAAGGGCAGCACCCAAGCACCGGTCCACCCACGTATCAAATTATCAAAGTAACGAACGCGAATCATATGAGCATGATGAAAACTAGCTTGACATTAATTCCCATGTGTCCTCGGGAGCGCTTTGCTATTTATAAGAGTTTGTCCAGGCTTGTCCTTTGCTATAAAAAGGATTGGGCCACCTTGCTGCACCTTATTTACACTTGTTACTTGCTACCCATTACGAATTATCTTATCACAAAACTATCTGTTACCGATAATTTCAGTGCTTGCAGAGAATACCTTACTGAGAACTGCTTGTCATTTCCTTCTGCTCCTCGTTGGGTTCGACACTCTTACTTATCGAAAGGACTACGATAGATCCCCTATACTTGTGGGTCATCAGCACTGAAAACCACCTTCCCTACCAATGTGTGTTTAATGATAATGAAATACTATCTTCTTATGCCAAGGAGGCCTATTGTTATTATGATGTTGAACAAATTGAAGAAGTTGTTGCTTTTAAGGGTGCTTATGAAATTGCTACTTTGATTGAAAAGTATGATATTACTCTTTACAAATCTGAAAATTTTGCCGTACTTAAATATTGCTATGAAAACCATGTTTCTAATGCTTATGTTAAAGAATTCATTGAAAGAATGTCTGCTGCCTTGGAAGAGACTAATATTTCGCAGGAATCTATGGAAGAAGAAATTGTTGAAACCGTGAGCTCATTAGATGAAAAAGATGAGGAGGAGAGCGAAAAACAAAAGGAGGAAGAGCGTATTGATCACCCGTGCCCACCTTCTAATGAGAGTAACTATTCAATTCATACCTTGTTTAATTCCCCTTCGCACATACCGAAGGATGAATGCTATGATGATTGCTATGATCCCTTGGATTCATTTGAAATATCCCTTTTTGATGAACTTGATGCTTGCTATGCTCGTGGCCGTGATGCCAATATGAATTATGTTTATCAAGATGAACTTGCTTTAGTTCCATATGTTAAGCATGAAATTGTTGCTGTTGCACCCACACATGATAGTCCTATTATCCTTTTGAATTCTCCCAACCACACTATATCGGAGAAGTTTGCACTTATTAAGGATTATATTGACGGGTTGTGTTTTACTATCACACATGATGATTTTGATGAATATAATATGCATGTGCTTGCTGCTCCTACTTGCAATTATTATGAGAGAGGAACCAAATCTTCACCACTCTATGTTTCCAATACGATAAAATTGCAAAAAACTACTTATGCTATGAATTGGCCTTTACTCTGTGTGAATGAATTGTTCTTGCATGACATGCCAATGCATAGGAAGAGAGTTAGACTTCGTTGTCACATGATATATATCACTTTGTGCCCATTACTTAACTACAAATCATTGTTAATTAAAATTGGCTTTGATATACCTTGGGATCTGGGTGGATCAATTACTTGAGCACTATATGCCTAGCTTAATGGCTTTAAAGAAAATGCTGCCAGGGAGACAACCCGGAAGTTGTAGAGAGTCGTTTATTTCTGTTGTGTGCTTTTAAAATAACTAGTTGGGTGGCCCGCGCAATTGTGCAGCTAGACCTATGTGTTATAGTTTTGCATTTTCTCTGTCCATTATTTATTCTTATCATGAACTGTACTTTTCAGATGATCTGTCATGATATTATTTTGTAAATTTTTTTGTTTTCCACTTCATTTCAATCCCTAAGCCTCTATATTCTTATCATTTCTTACAAAAAAAACCTTGGAAAGATTGTGCATGGCCTTGGGTCATGAAGGAAAGGCCGTGAATGGGCAATGCCGAACATCTCTATTGAGTGTATTATTATTGGTGATGTCATCATTGTTATAAAAATCACGTGATTAATTAATGACACTAAGTTCATTTTCTTCCATGCAAAACCACTGAGCATCAAACTAATTTTCGTATTGCATCCTCTTCATATGTCATATATATTTACGCACACAATATTTTGAGAAACTTTCCACTAAGAACTTTGGATGGTTCATGATATGTATAATCTTATTTTGATATCATTTTCATATTTGAACATGTTATCTATTATTATTTGGGTCAATTCACTGATATAGTAGTACTGTTAAAAATAGAAACAAAATAGACATAAAAATGTTTGTCATAAATTTTTTGTCTCTTGAGAAATATGATTGTTACTTCCGTACAAAGTTCTTTACATTTTAATGCATTGGATTGTAACCAAGGACCTGTCTAAGTCAAAATAAAAGATAAATGGGTATGCATATATGTGTCTGCCATTCAAAACCATACACTGGTGTATGAATTCCTATTTTCCAGTCCGCATCCATGGGGTGTGCCTTTCCAAGAATAAATTTGAAGGCACTTTACAAGGATGGTTCATACATAAACATCTGCAAAACCATGATTGGTCCTGTTTTTATTTTTACTCCTGCAAAACCATGAGTTTTATATGCTTCCATGCACACCTTAATAAAATTTCTTATGTCTATTGCTCTTCTAAGACAATGTAAGTTCACTTTATATTTATTGCAAATTGCTAGATATTATCTCTTACTCAATCTCGTTATGTCTTGTAGCCACAACTCGTGGTTCCTTGGTCCATACATGGTATCATACTTGCCTTGTCCATGCATATATTATTTCATTCCTCCAAAATTTACAACATTATCTCATGCATGTCATCTTCGTGGCTATTTTTTCTGTGCGGACATACATATGTTTTTACATCGTCAAGCCCATGCATGTTAATAAATCTAGGAAACTGATACATGTTCATCTTACTTTACACCCGTCCTTCATCACAGTATTTCTATTTTTTAATTATTTATTCCACATTGGTGTGTGTTTTTTGCAGAGGCCGGGGTATTCCTCTTTTTCTAAAAAAACAACATTAGTGTGTTTTTATCTAAAAATTGAAATATTAATGTGTACGTTTAATTTTCTGAAATTTTGCTAGCTATGTATTTCATATAGAGTTTCTTATGTATAAAATGGAGACGCAGTCTTTATCCACCAAATAAGAGTCTTATCCAAAACAAATATTAAAACTGTATTTTGAAGGAAAACTATATGGAATTTTGCCATTGTATAAATTTCTGAAGATTTTTAATGCATGTGGCGTGGCTTTGCAGCACAAATGTGGGCCGCCCTCCCATAATTCAATGGCCCTGTTTGGATGCTAGGGTTAGAGTTAGTTTGAGTTAGAGCAACTAACTCAAATAAGCACCTGCTTCAAAAAAAAAACTCAAATAAGCACCTCCCCGGTGGGTTAATTTTTTTGGCTGGGTTAGAGCAATTAACCCCACTCTAACTTCACCTGTTTGGATACTTTAGGGTTAGTTCAGCCCCAACTAACTAAATCTAACTCTAACCCTAGCATCCAAACAGGGCCAATATCTCTTTCTTGATCCATGACCATTTTCCACATTTTTTCTTGTAGTCCATCATGAAAATACTATTTTCGGAACTGCACCTATGATACACGTATTCGTAATACATGAGGTCTTGTGTGATATTATTTTATAAAACAAAGGCAGAGTTGGTATAGGATCATAGACATATCACGTACATAGTAGCTACCTCATACATATGAAAGAATCAATTATCTTACCTGTTCATGTCCAGACGTATGCATACGTGTGTGTTGGTGCTCGGCTGAGACCCCAGATTGCCCCTTGAATCGACTTTGATCGTGCTACCACCATCGCGAGTCAGCGACCATGGGGCCACGCCGCTGCGCTCCTGTCCCGTGGCACGCCCTCTGCTGTCATCGGCCACTCACCGTTGTACGCTAGCAGCTACTATATGACTATAAACATACGTTCAGTTCATTGTCAAATTTCTTCTCATGTCGGTAATTGCACAACCATATCCATCTTTTTTTTTGACCACGGTACAGACGCAAGCGCTCATATACACGCGCATACACTCACCCCTATGAACGCACACACGCACACCCTACCCCTATGAGCACCTTCGAGAGACTGAGCCGGCATATCATCTTGAAATTTACGAAGTCACCGTAGGCACCTCGTCGTCGACGGGAACGTCTCCTCCCACTGAATGCGCATCGCCGGAAATCCTGAAATAAATCCAGGAATAAATGCGAGCACCAGGATTTGAACCCTGGTGGGCTGGGGATACCACAGTCCCTCTAACCATCCAACCACATGTTGGTTCGCCACAACCATATCCGTCTTGAATTATATTTTCGCTGTCTAAACCGTATAGACTGCCACCTGAACGGCAACAGTGTCAGCGGGCCGTGCGTTGATGAGATCGCACGAAGCATGAGGTCGGGTCACGGCTTCTTGCTTCTAGAAGCTGGAGGCCAACGTACCAGGGCCGGTCCTGAGATTTTGGGGGCCCGAGACGAAACTAGAATACAAGGCCCCCTAATACAAAGGCCGAAATAATAACCAATATATGAAAGGAAATACAGCAGAATGTCAAGTGTTAACGCAATCCAGTGACGATATTTTTAACGGAGCGTGTACGTACCAAGGCTTGGTGTGAATCATCCAAAGCGTCTGTGAGCTTTAGCGCATTAAAGTTCACTAGTAAAAAACAGGGCAACAGTCCCGGTTTCAGAGGGCCTTTAGTCCCGGTTCTACAACCGGGACAAAACGATCAGGACTAATGCCCGTCACTTTTAGTCCCGGTTGGCCTACGAACCGGGACTAAATGAGCTCCACGTGGCCGCGGTGGGGCGCCCAGGCAAGACGACCTTTAGTCCCGGTTGGTAACACCGACCAGGACTAAAAGGCAGCCACACGTCAGCAGCTGCCAGGCGCTGTGGTTTTTTTTTTGAAAGGAGGGGTTTAGGGGGTTTTGGAGGGTTTAGGGGTTTTCATATTGTGTTTCCCCCTTTTATTTTTGTGTTTACCATTTTTATTTTATGCTTTTCATTCAACTCGACGCTAGCTACTACATATAGAAATGAAAGAACGACATTACACAACATCGTCATGATCAATATATAGAGAGAAGAAGTGACCTCTCTTTCTACATAAATTAGTCCCGGGTGCCTGCAACAAGCACTTTACGAGAATAGAGTTCAATCAAAATGATAACCAAGCATGATAATGGTATTGAAACTAGCATCAATGAGAGATGCACGGTACTAGAGTAGTACTTACTTTGGGGTGTACAAATTGCAGCTCCGGTTTCCAGCTGACACCCTTAACCTTTTTGGTGAACTTTTTCCAAACCCTGCCCGGCTGAGTCTGCCGAGGCAGCGTCCAGTATGGAAGCACGATGTGTTCCTTTCTCCATAGACAGGTAGTCCTTAAGGCATATCGAAGAAAAAGCTCCCCTTCACCTGTAGCGTACTCAAGCTCCAGCCCATCAAATCCGTCCAATATTTCATCCACCCCGTCAATAGCAAAGCCAGCTGGAACCGGAGTGACGGGGTTATTACCCCTGGGTGTGCCAAGGGGAGGTAGTTCCGGTTCCTCTCTGAAGCAAAACTATACGGCCGGCTGGTTCGTGGTCGGCTGCCGCTCTGACCGGCTGGTCTGCTGCCGGCTGGTCCGCGACCGGCTGTGAGAAGCCGGCTGCCCCCCGACCGGCTGGCCCACGGCCGGCTGGACGGGAGCCGGCCATCTGGCCCCCGGCCCGGCGTGCCTGGCCGCTACGCGACTAGCTCGCCCGCTGACCTCCGGGCGGGCAGGTACCCGTCCCTTCCTACTGTGGCCGGGTACGCTGACAAGACGCGACCCCCACGACGGACTCCGATGTAGCTACAGCGGACGCTGACACATGGATGCGCATGGCTCCAGTCCGGCAGACCGTACCACTGACTGAGGACTGATTGGGACCCGGCGGAGCCACAGTACCTCTGCGCCGCCATCCACTCCGCCACATGCCCCGGCGTGGCTACAGCGTCACCGGGCGTACCGCTGACTTCGACCGGCTGGCGCAAGACGACGCCGGGCGGGGCGGCCTGTGCCGCGGCAGGTGAGCGCGGGCCAATAAGAGAGCCGGCTGGCGGGCCCCAGCAGGCGATGGGACCGCGCAGCCGGCGGGCCCTATGGGCGACGGGACGGCCCAGCCGGCGGGTCCCCTGGCCGGCTGGAGAGACTGCCAGCCGGGTCCCCCCTTGTAATATCTTAGGAATACTGTACCTCGGGGGGTTGGTCTATAAAACCCCCCGACGCCCCCATGCATCGGGCAAGCAAGACACGCACGGAGGCATTCGTCCCTCTCCCACACCCTCACATAGCAGGGGAAGAGGAGCCGGCTGCTCCTTCTTCCACCTCCAGACGAACAGCTCAAGGAGCACCATTGTAGCATCTCTCCCCATCCAACTAGACCAGCAGGACTAGGGGTATTACCTCCCACAGAGGGCCCTGAACCTGGGTACGTCGTGTGTCCATCACCGCTCGTGCCTAATCCCGCTCCCGGAGCCCGTCGGCGTCCTTCGGCCCCAACCACTCTCGATAAGCCACCCCATGGCGTCTGTCGTGAGAAAACGACGACAGTTGGCGCCCACCGTGGGGCCGAACGCGGTGTCGGCCGGAGTCACGCTCTCTGCCACCAAGCGCCGGATGGAGTCCGCACAGCGCGAGTATAACTCCGCCTATGGTCTCACCCCCGCCGGCAACGAGCCCAGCCGGCGCGGTGACGTCCGCAACCGCGGCCGCGTGGTCGCGGAAATCCTCGGCGGCCGCCTTCCCGTCTACGACACCCCCGCGGCTAACCTGCAGGCTACCAAGGTAGCCTACGAGGATCTGGCTACCTTGGTGGGCGAGGAGCGTGCCACCCGCGAGCGACACATCAAGGACCTTATCGACACCGCCAACGCGCAACAAGCCGGCCTCACCCCTGGCGGGGCCGTTTCCGAAGTTCCCCGTATTGAGGGCGAGGGCACTGGGGCTGCTGACCGTCAGCCGGCCCAGCACTCCAGTTCCCCTCACCCTTCCGGCCGGCGGGCCGAGGGAAGCAACGTTCGGCGTTCCCAGCTACACGGGAACGAGCAGCCAGCCGTGAATAGCCGATGCAGCAACGACCCGGCTGGCAGCAACCACCGCAACGAGGCGCCGGCTGGCGGCAGCCGGCGCAGCCGGGACCATACCCCGCCTCCGCGGCGGGAGCGCGCCCGCTCTCCTGCCCCAACTGTTCGCCCCGAGCTCGCCGCTCGGCTCGGCCCGCGTGTCCCGCGGAGCGAGAACGACGCGTGGACCCGCATCGAGCGGCTGGCGCAGTCGGCCCTCCTCGAGGAGGAGGGCTCAATCGGCCCGGCGTGCTTCGGTCCCCGGATTCGCAACGAGCCGTTTTCGACCGGCTTCACACTCCCACGCGACACCCCGAAGTATAGCGGCTCCGCCAAGCCGGAGGACTGGCTGGTCGACTACACCACGGCGGTCGGCATCGCCAGGGGAAACAAGTGCGTAGCCGTGCGCTACGCCCCCCTTATGCTGACCGGCTCGGCCCGGACCTGGCTTAACAGCCTGTCGGCTGGCAGCTTCAACACCTGGACGGACTTCGAGGAAGCTTTTGTCCGCAACTTCACCGGCACCTACAAGCGGCCCAGCCGGCCCCGCGAGCTTGCCATGTGCGTCCAGGGGCCGGAGGAGCCTCTCCGTGATTACCTCACACGCTGGACCGAGCTCCGCAACTCCTGCGAGGGCGTGCACGAGGTGCAGGACATCCAATATTTCATCGAGGGTTGCCGCGACGGCACTCACCTCGAGCACAAGCTTTTGTGCTCCGAGCCGGCTATGCTGGCGGACCTGATGGCCAAGGCTGACAAATACGCCACGGCCGACTCCGCAATGCGGATGGTCGCCACGCCTGCCAAGGCGACTCCGCCGCCCGCCGCGCCACGGGCGGCCGCCGACAACAGGCAGCAGCAGAACAACAAACGCAAGTCCGACCAGCCGGATCCCCGCTACGGGAGCCGGCAGGTCGCCACCCTTGAAGAAGAGCAACCGGCTGCCCAGGCCTCCAGCCAGCGTCAGCGCACCGGCAAGGCCGCTTGGCAGCCCAAGCTTACCTTCGAGCAAATGCTCGACCTACCCTGCAAACATCACTCCGGGGCCAAGCCGGCCACCCATACCCTCCGGCAGTGCAGCTTCTCCCAGCGGATGGCCCGGGGCGAGGGCCTCCCGGCTCCTCCGCCCCCGGCTCCCCGCGAGCCGGCTCCGGCCCAGGCCACGCCGCCTGCTCCGGCTCCGGCAGACAATGACGGCCGCCTCCACGACCAGTTCCCTCGCCAGGACGGGTCCTACGTTGTCTTCACCAGTGAAACAACCGACAAACACAGTGTGCGCCAGCGCCGGCACGAGGTGAACACCGTCGCACCCTCGGTCCCCCAGTTCATGCACTGGTCCGAGAAGCCGGTCACCTGGAGCCGGGCGGACCACCCGGCTGTGATGCCAAACCCCGGCAGCCACGCCCTCGTCCTCGACCCCACCATCGTCTTCGAGAGGCGCACCTGCCGTTTCTCACGGGCGTTGGTCGACGGGGGTAGCAGCATCAACATCCTCTACCGCGACACAATGCTCAAGCTGGGGCTCAAGGAGAAAGATTTGCGGACAAGCCGGACGGTTTTCCACGGCATCGTGCCGGGGAAATCCTGCACCGCCATCGGCAAGATCGAGCTCGAGGTCCTCTTCGGCGACCAGAGCCATTTCCGCCGCGAACCAATATGGTTCAAGGTAGTGGACCTCGACAGTCCCTACCACGCGCTGCTCGGCAGGCCGGCTCTCGTCAAATTCATGGCGGTCCCCCATTACGCCTACCTCAAGCTCAAGATGCCGGGCCTCAAGGGCATCATCACCATCACCGGCAACTACAAGATGTCGATCGAGTGCGCTCGTGACGGCAGCCGGCTGGCCGAGGCCCTGGAGATAGCGGAGGAGAAGCGGCAACTCGACCGGCTCGTGGCTCACACCTCCAACGAGCCGGCCGTGCCGGCTCCCCCGTCCCAGACAACCGGCGAGGCGTCGTTCCAGCCGTCCAAAGACACCAGGCAGGTGCCGCTCGACCCGGCCAACCCCAAGCAGTGCGTCACCATCGGCGCCAACCTCAGCAGCAAATAGGAAGGCGAGCTCGTCGACTTCCTCCGTGAGAATCGGGACATCTTTGCATGGTCTCCCAAAGACATGTCGGGTGTTCCGAGGAAGTTCGCCGAGCACAAACTTCATGTAGGGCCGGATGCAAAGCCGGTCAAGCAACCCCTACGCCGTTTCTCCGAGGAGAAGCGGCTAACCATAGGAGAAGAGATCGCCCGGCTGCTCGCAGCCGGCTTCATCATGGAAGTGTTCCACCAGGACTAGCTGGCCAACCCAGTCCTGGTGCTGAAGAAAAACAAGACATGGCGCATGTGTATCGACTACACGAGCCTGAACAAGGCATGTCCCAAAGACCCGTTCGCCCTGCCGCGAATCGATCAAGTTATCGACTCCACGGCCGGCTACGACCTGCTGTCTTTTCTGGACGCCTACTCAGGCTACCACCAGATCAAACTGGACTCGGCCGACCGGCTGAAGACCTCCTTCATTACCCCCTTCAGGGCCTACTGCTACATCACCCTGTCCTTCGGCTTGAAGAATGCAGGCGCTACTTTCCAGCGCTGCATGCAGAAGTGCCTCCTGCCGCAGATCGGCCGGAACGTCCACGTCTACGTAGACGACATCGTCGTCAAGACCAAGAAGCATTTCAGCCTCCTCGACGATCTCCGGGAGACCTTCGCCAACTTGAACGAATACAAGATCAAGCTAAACCCGGAGAAGTGCGTGTTCGGCGTGCCAGCCGGCCAGCTCCTGGGTTTCTTCGTGTCCGCCCGCGGCATCGAAGCTAACCCAGAGAAGATCAGGGCCATCGAGCGCATGCACAAGCCGGCCAGGCTCGTCGACATCCAGAAGTTCGCCGGCTGTCTTGCCTCGCTCAGCCGGTTCATTAGCCGGCTGGGCGAGAAGGCGTTGCCTCTTTACCAGCTCATGAGGAAGTCACCCAAGTTCGAGTGGAACGACCAGGCGGACGCGGCGTTCCACGACCTCAAGCGCGCGCTCTCCAGCACCCCCATCCTGGCGGCGCCAGCTGAGAAGGAGCCGATGCTCGCATACATCGCGGCCACCACCCGTGTGGTCAGCGTCGTGTTGGTGGTGGAGCGGCCGGAAGAGGGCAAAGCGCTGCCGGTCCAGCGCCCCGTCTACTACCTCAGCGAGGTCCTATCCGCCTCCAAGCAGAACTACCCCCACTACCAGAAAATGTGCTACGGCGTATACTTCGCCGCCCAGAAGGTCAAGCAGTACTTCCAGGAGCACACCATCACCGTGGTGAGCACGGCCCCGCTCGGCGAGATCATGAGCGGCCGGGACGCAACCGGCCGGATCGCCAAATGGGCTATCGCCCTCGCTGACCACGAGATCCGGTACGAGCCGCGCACCGCCATCAAATCACAGACCATGGCGGATTTCCTCGTCGACTGGGCGGAGACCCAGTTCGTGCCGCCTCCCCCGGACTCCATGCATTGGCGCATGCCCTTCGACGGCTCGAAGATGCGAACCGGCTTGGGAGCCGGCATCGTCCTGTCGTCCCCTAAGGGGGACCAGCTCAGATACGCGCTCCAGATCCACTTCACCGCCTCCAACAACGTCGCCGAGTACGAGGCGCTCATCCACGGCCTCCGGCTCGCCAAGGAGATCGGAATCCAGCGCATCATCTGCTTTGGCGACTCCGATCTCGTGGAGCAGCAGGTCTCTGGCGAATGGGACGCCAGGGATGCCAACATGGCCAGCTATCGCTTCCTCGTCCAGCAGCTCACCGGCTCCTTCGAGGGCTGTGAATTCCACCACGTCCCCCGAGCGGACAACGAGGCGGCCGATACGTTGGCAAAAATCGGCTCCACCCGGCAGGCCATCCCAGCCGGCGTCTCCCTCGAACGGCTGCTCAAGCCCTCTATCAAGCCTTCCCCCGAGTCAGAATCAATCTTCGTACCGGCTGCTCCGGCAGCTCTGCCGGCGCTGCCGGCTCCGGCTGCCCAGCCAGCGCCAACGGTCCCGGCAACAACGCCGACTTCGCCGGCTCCGGCGTCCGGCACCCCCGCGGCGGCTGGCTCCGACCCTACGGCGGTCCTGACGGCGTTCGCTGCGCTCCCTGCTGTCCCAGTCTCGGGGACTGGCGAGCCGGCCCCGGGGGCTGGTGAGCCGGTCCCGAGGGCTGACGAGGTGGTCCCGGGGACTGGCGGGCCGGTCCCGGGGACTGACGGGCCGGCTCCGGCTGCCCCCGGCATCCCACCCGAGCTCGAGCCGGCCCCCGTCTCGGCCCCCTCTTGGGCACAACCCATCCTGGCTTTCCTCCTGCGCGGCGAGCTCCCTCCTGACGAAGACAAGGCCCGGCAGATCCAATGCCGCGCCCCGGCTTACAGCATCATCAACCGCGAGCTAGTACATCGCAGCACCACCGGCGTATTCCAGCGCTGCGTCGAGACGGAGAAGGGACAAGAAATCCTCCTCGACATCCATCAGGGCGAGTGCGGGCACCACGCCGCCTCTAGAACCCTGGTGGCCAAGGCTTTCCGCCACGGCTTCTACTGGCTGACGGCCTTGGAGGAGGCCAAGCAACTGGTCGACAAGTGTGAGGGGTGTCAACGCTTCAGCACGCAGAGCCACCTGCCGGCCTCAGCCCTCCAGACCATCCCCCTATCCTGGCCTTTTGCCGTCTCGGGGCTGGACATGGTGGGACCTTTCAAAACCGCGCGAGGCGGCATGACACACTTGCTGGTAGCCGTCGACAAATTCACCAAGTGGATCGAGGCTAGGCCAATCAATAAGCTGGACGGCCCCACGGCCGTCCGGTTCATCGAAGACATCACGGTCCGCTACGGCGTCCCCCACAGCATCATCACCGACAACGGCACGAACTTCGCCAAGGACGCGCTAGCGCGTTTCTGCTCCAAGCAGGGCATCCGGCTCGATTTGGCGTCCGTCGCCCACCCACAGTCAAACGACCAGGTCGAGAGGGCCAACGGCCTGATCCTGTCCGGCATCAAGCCCCGGCTGGTGGCGCCACTGATCAGGTCAGCCAGCTGCTGGATCGAAGAGCTGTCGGCTGTTCTTTGGAGCCTCAGGACCACGCCCAACCGGTCGACCGGCGACACCCCTTTCTTCCTCGTTTACGGGTCCGAGGCGATCATCCCCACGGACGTCGAGTTTGATTCGCCTCGGGTTACCCTATACACGGAGAAGGACGCGAAGGAAGCAAGAGAAGATGGCGTCGACCTACTCGAAGAAGCACGCGAGTTGGCCCTGAGCCGGACGGCCATCTACCAGCAGAAGCTCCGGCACTACCACAGCAAGCGGATCCGGCCCCTCTCCTTCCGCGAGGGGGACTTGGTTCTCAGACGGATCCAGCGAACTGCCGGCCAGCACAAGTTGTCCTCCCCCTGGGAGGGCCCGTTCATCATCAGCAAAGCGTTGCACAACAACGCCTACTACCTGATAGATGCCCAGAAGTCGCAGAAGCGCAAAAGAGATGCCTCCGGCGAGGAAACGGAACGCCCATGGAACGCAACACTCCTCCGACCGTTCTACTGTTAAGAAAAAACCCATGTATGTATGTAACTTCCCTTAAGAATGCAATGGGGGCCCCAAGCTGGCACTTGGGGCACGCCCTCTTTTCATTACCTTCGAAGGCTCGTCTTTCTTTTAAGCAGGGCACCTGGGTCCGGCTCCCTGGCCCAGGGGCTCGCCGACTCTTCTCCAAAGAAGACAAGTAGCGTGGGCAAGCAACCTTTTCTTACCCTCCCTACCCAGCCACAGACCGGCCCCCGGCTGTCTGGCTGGCGGGACCACGGGATAGGAAGGCACTTACCACGCGAACGCCTCCTAAAGAGTAGCAGCCGGGCAGGTCCAAACCAGACCGTGTTCCCTTTAAAAACTCACCTCTGCCGGCTCACTCCGACCCTAGCCGAACGACTCTAAAAGCCGCGCGTTTTCCCTAAGGACGATGTCCCGTCCCTGTCCCAGACCGGCTCCCGGCTGGCTGACAGGCGGGGCGGAAGCCGGATGGAACCCGTGCGTAAAATACGAGTCGAAAGGCGAAGGGACAGGGGAGGCGCCGACATGCAAACGCTTTAAACTTCAAACAAAGTCACGATTCATAAACAAAAGGCCGCCGGCCGAGGGTTCATTACAATACACCCCCAGTGGGTGGAAATGCGTCTTCTTAAATAAACAAGTTTTTTTGGCAAGAGAAAGAGGAACAAAGCGCGCATGACCGCTCATACTGTCGGGGCATCGCTGGCCGGCTCATCAGCTCGCCTAGGGGATGCCGCAGCCTTCGGATCTGCCTCCGTGGCCTCAGTGTCGCTGCCGGTGCTGGAATCGGTGCTCTCATCAGCAACCTCGTCGTCTTCGGGGCCCTGAGGATTGCCAAAGGAGTCTTCGGCAACCAGCTCGCTGTCTTCGCCCAGCGCCGGCAGGAGCACGTCCGGGTCAACATACGAGGCCAGCTCGTTGGCCCGGCGGACGAGGGCATCCTCGCGGGCGAGCCGTTCCACCTCGGGGACCTCGCGCATCGTGGCCAGCCGGTCCAGGTTGACGCCGGTGTACCACGACGTAACGAACCGGAGAGCCATCTGCGCCCCGGCCCGAGTCGCCGACTCCTTCCAGACACCGTGCCGGGCCACCGCGTTCTCCAGCCACAGCGCCACGCGGCCCTCCGGGGCTCCGCGACCCGGCCAGAGGGCCGCGATCACCTCCTTGCCGGCCGTAAGGAGCCGGTCCATGCAGCGCCGGACGTGCAGCAGCCGGTTCTCAACGGCCAGCGCAAGCTTCGGCACGTCCCAGCCGGCGTGCTCCTCGATCTCCTGCCCGCGCCGCCGCAGGCACTCCCGGTGATCCGCCACAGCCTGCTCAGCGCGGCGCTGGGTCTCCGGGAACCGGTCTGGGGGGAGAGGAGAATCAGCGAACAAGACAAAAAGCAAATCGAAAGCAATCGACAAAGGAAGAAAAGACTCAAACAAAGCTTACTCTGGAAGGCCTCGTCCATCTCGAGGGCGAACTGCAGCCCTGCACTCTTCTCCCTCTCCAGCGCCTCCTCCGCATGAGCAAGGGCGACCCCGCGCGTCTCGAGCTCCCCCTTGAGGTGGTCGACCTCAGCCTGAAGAGTGGTGGCCCGCTGGGTGGCATCGGCCGCCTGCCTGGCGGCGCCCTCCCGGGCCGCCACCTCCCGCTGCAGCTCCACGGTCAGGCGCTCCCTCTCCGACGTGGCCGCCTGGAGCTCCTGCCCCAGCCGCTCCCGCTCCGTCGTGGCCGCCTGGAGCTCCCGCCCCAGCCGGTCCCGCTCGGAGGCCAGTTCGTCCCTCTTCTGCCGGATCGGGACCAGCTCATCTGCGTGAGAAACCAAGCATAAGCTACTCGAAAGCAGAAGACCCGGACCGGCTGCCGAGCAGCCGGCCCGACTCTCGGGGGCTACACCCAGTGGGTGCGCTCGCGCGCCCCCACTAGAATAGGCGTACCTTGCGCTCTCTTCAGCTCCTCTTGGACCCGGTAGTAGCCAGCCTTGCCGTGGTTGTGGATGCGGACCGCCTCGTTGAAAAGCGCCTGCCGCCTGGCGTTCTCAGCCTGCCCGCGCCACGAAACAAAAGTAAGACAAACAAGAAAAGTTTTAGATCTGGCCCGGCTGCCACACAGCCGCGCAGCCGTCACGAATCTCGGGGGCTACACCCAGTGGGTGCGCTCGCGCGCCCCCACTGATAACTCAACACAGGACAGAAGAGTCTTACCTCCACCGTCGCCTCCACGCGCCGAAAGTTGCTCTCCGCAGCCTCCGCGAACCGGCTCAGCCCCTCACGGCAGTGCGCCATGATGCGGCCGGGCTCCCCAGGCACGAGGGCCGGGGCGCCGGCTGACAGGGCCGGAGCGGCCGTGACGAGGGCCGGCGCATCCCAGTCCCGGATCACGTCCAGCATGGACCGCGCCGACCGGCCCGACCCGCCGCTCGACCCGGCGTCCACAACAGCAGCAGCCAGTGGAGGGCTGGCGGTGACCACCAAGGCTCGGGAGCCGGCTTCGGGCCCCTCCACGACCGGCACCGTCGGCTCCTCCTCCTGGCGGGCCGGCTCGAGAACCGGCTGGGCCGACTCACTCCTCCCCCCGACCGGTGCCTCCGGTGCCGCCTCCGGCGCGGCCGGGACGACAGGCACGCCCACCGCGGCCGGCTCGACAGCGGGAGGGGTCGCCACCGCCTCCCTCGCTGCGCCGTTTCCACAGCCGGCTTGGAGGTCGCTCCCGCCGACCTGATCGCTTCCGTCGCGGGTGGGGCCCCGGACGTCTCCACGGCCGGCTCTCGCGGCTCGCTTGACGAAGGCCTTGACCTACGCGTCGACTCCACAGCGGAGTCCGTCGCACGCTCCGGGTCGGCGGACCGCCTCCGCCTCCCACCGCTCGAAGCCCCCGATCGCGAGGGCGCGCCCTGCAGGATTGCGGCATCCTCCGGGCCGGCAGTCAACTCCGTATCATGGAGCTCGATGGCGTCGCTGGGGCAGACAAGGAAACAGGGCCTCGGGCGCTCGCCGGCTCGCAAAACCAAAAACCAGCAAAAGTCCAGAAAAGTACTTACCCGACGACAACGGGCAGGACCCGCTTGGCCTGGGCCGGCGGCTTCGCGGCGGCCGCTCGCGCTCTCTTACGAGCCGGCGGCTGGGTCGACGGCTGCCCCGCAGCCGGCCTCTTCTCCCGGCGCGAAGCCTCGGCCGTCTGACCATGAGCCGGCCGCTCCTCGCTCCGTCCGCGTGTCTCCCACCGAGCTGCGGGGGGTGGCGCGTCCAGGATCCGAACATCATCATCGTCATAATCGTCGTCAGTCCAATCTTTGATGGAGGGTCCGGAGGGGAACTCACCAGCCGCCCTGGACCCGCCGGCTCCCGGGTCGCACATCGCGACGTCCACCTCGACCTCTCCCGTGGAATCGCCCCCCTCTTCGACGCCGCCTCCCGGCTCGAAGTCCTCCGCGTCGGACTCGGCGCGCTCCGCCTGGAAGACCTGGGGGTGCGGGCCGTCCGGCGTGTTCTGTCGCACGGAGTGCTGCGGTCAGCATGATATGTGAGCTGGGACTGGCCGGCTGGAGAAACAAAGGGGGGGAGAGAATTACCGCAGCGGGGCGTACCAGGGGCACCGGGTCGTGCCGGCTGTACGGCAGCTTGCCGAACCTCCAAGTCCCCGGCTTCAGCTTGAAGTTGGTGATGGCGTTCACCCGCTTCGCCACCTGGGACGGCGACTGGTCGAAGGTGGACAGCCGGCAGGGGTCTCGCCGGCCCGACATGTCGCAAATCCGGTGCGGCCTCTGCTGCAGAGGCAGCACCCGGCGGTCGATGAAGGCGGCCACCAGATCGGCCGCGACAAGCCCCTCGCCGGTTCTCATGGTCTTGAGCCGGGCCAGCTCCGCGGTGACCTCCGCAAACGGCCCGTCGCCCGTCCAGTTGATCCCGGGGGACGGAGCGTTGACAAAGGCCGGCAGCCGGATGTAGTCCCGCGCTGGGTCGACGTTCTTCACGTAGAAGAACGTCCGATGCCACCCCTTGACAGATTCGATGAGGGTGATGCGGGGGAACAAAGTGCCCCGGACGCATATCACCGCACCCCCGCAGGCGTACGGCCCGTCATCGTTCCTCAGGCCCTTGAGGTAGAAGAGCTTCCTCCACAGCTCCACGAAGGGGAGGACGCCGAGGTAGCCCTCGCAGAGCGTCACGAAGCTCGCGAGCTGGAGGATGGCGTTGGGCCCAAGGTGGTGCGGTTGAAGATCAAACGTATCCATAAAGTAGCGGCTGTCGTGGGAACGTGCCTGACAGTAGATGGTAGGGGTACGAAAGGAGAGGGCAGAGTCCTAGCTACGGCGAGGGTGTACACACAGATGTATGAGTTCAGGCCTCACTCGGAAGTGATAACAGCCCTACGTCTCAGGTGCTCCGGGGAGCTTACTCTGTCGAGTGATACGTGCGTTGTGTTTACAAAGGATTGCGAACCCCTGTGCCAGTGGGGAGGGGTGGCTTATATAGAGTGCGCTGCCCCTCATAAACGTCTGGCATTTAGGGGTTTGATTGTAGGTAATAGAAGGGGGGGACGTTACTGGTAACGTATACAATAAATGCCAGTTAAGGCGGCGAGCGTAACGCCTGCCCGTTGGCCTCCCTGGGGAGACTCATGGTCTTCTGCGGTCGAGTGATTGGCGGCCCCTCCGAGTGAGAGATGACCGTCGAGTGGAGGGGGGAGATTCTGAGTGACTCATACGCCATGGCTAGTTCAGTCGGAATCTCTCTCGTAGTCTTGTAGTCCTCCAATGTGGTGTCCTTAGGTGGGGTATGTAGGACGGGCCTAGCACCCTACCCTAAGTACATATCCTCGTCATTAGCCCCCGAATGGATCAGGGCTCGAGTGGAGAAGGTGCAGTGCAGGTTCTGTCGAACTCAGCGTTCTGAATGAGCTTCGAGATCTTTCCGATACCTGTGACGACTGGGCCTTCCAACGTCTGCCTTGATCTATTCAGCTTGTCATTTCTTCCGAGTGAATTTAGATGCAGGTTCGAGTCCGAATGGTCAACAGGATCTTCAGATGTGACAGGACGCTCTGTCCGGCTCGGATTTCGCGGGATTTGAAATTTCGGGGAACGCGCGCCGAGCAGGGATGACGCAACCGACGGGGAAGCGGCTCCTCGATCCTCGCGCCACCTTTATCGCCACATATCGCGGCTCCTCCGTTAGTGGGATACACAGGGATTTGGCGGGCCCACGAGTTAGTGACTCGGGTCGACGGACATAAAAAACGAGAGGGGAGGGGAATTTGCGACAGTGCGCTCGTTTTCCCCTTGTCTCCTCCGCTTCTTCTGCTCCGCCGCTGCGCTGCTCAGATCGAATCCGCTCGCCGCTGCGACAATGGCGCCCAAGAAGACGACGAAGGGGAAGAAGCCCTCGAGCGCCCGGGCCGCAGTGCCACCCGGATGGATGCAGGGCGATTTCCTGCCGTCAACCGTGACGGCGTTGGACGTGGAGAAGCTCGTCGCTGACGGCCTGGTTGCGGCCGGGTCGTGGAGGTTGGCGGGGACGGAAACGGAGCCGGAGCCGCGCGAGGGCGAGCGGGTCCTCCTGACCACCCATTTGGAGAGAGGTTTTCCTCTGCCCCCGCATCCCTTCTTCCGTGGTTTTCTGAATTTCTTCGGGGCTCAGTTGCATCATTTTCCTCCCAACGCAATTGCGTATCTCGCTGCGTTCGTGACGATGTGTGAGTGTTTCTTGGGTTGTCCCGCCCACTGGGGTCTGTTCAAGCACATCTTTACCATCCGTTCTCAGTCGGTAAAGAAGGCCCACGCTAGTGATAATAGGACCAACGTCATCCAGCTATGCGGGGGTTTGGGTCTTCAGAAGAGGACGGGGAGTGCATTCCCAGCGCTCACCCTTCCGGAGTCGGTGCGGAGCTGGCAGTCGACCTGGTTCTACTGCCACGACGTCGCGTCCCCAAACATGTCGATCGGCCTTCCTCCCTTCACGCTGGATCGACCCACTGCGCCCCCATCTCTGACCGTGGCCGAGGAAGAGAAGACCAATGTGGGGATCTTGATGAACAGTGTTGTGAATCTGATTCGTGATGGAGTGACCGGCTTGGATCTGTTGGAGGTGTTCCTGGGTCGACGGATCCAGCCGCTCCAGGCGCGGGACCATCCGATGTGGCATTACTCAGGAGTCGACGATACCACTCGTACCCACCCGGAAGATGTCTCAGAGGAAACCATCACGCTATGGCTGCGCGGCATCACTGGTGCGCGAGACAACCCCCGGGGTTCCAAAAGAGTATCGCCTTTCTCAGCTACGAACCCGCCAAATCTGGTGAGTCATGTCATTGTCGATTGCTTTTGTATCTTGTCGAGTAAATATGTCTTCAGCTGACTGACTTGAATCTTTGCAGGAGCTCACGAACATGTATTCACCCGTGCCGAATGGCGGTCAGAACCTTGAAGGAGCGGGGAGCGAGAGCGACAGTGACAGCATCAGCTACGCCGAGGACAGCGAAGGCAACGGTGACGACTCGTCGGGGAGCGATGAAGTTGAAGTCGTGTCTCCTCCGCGTACTGAAGCGCGTTCCAAGCAGCGTCACGACCCAACACTCGACCGGGGTCGGGCCGGGGGGTCGACCACCAGGAGCTCCAAGCACAGTCGGACGTCGACGCCAGAGCCGATTGAAAAGGTTGCCAAGCAGCCCAAGGTCACCACCACCAAGCCCCGGAAGGCTCTCCCCAGAATCAAGGTTGACGTGCCGATTGCTTCAACGTAAGTATCCTTGCTCTTCACTTAACTTGTTGCTGAACTTCATATTTTTGCTGACCGAGTGGATCTTGATCGTCAGGGCCGCTACCTCGGTGACATCGCCAGGGCGAGGAGAGGAAAGCGCGGAGAAGGACACGCCGGACGCAGCTACTTCTCGCCAAGGTATGGCATATTGTCATTTGACATTCTTCTCAAACCATTCGACAGTCATGTGATATGTCGACTGGTGACATGCAGAGCCAATGGATACCGACCCCGCGGCCCCGTCTCCGACTGAACCGATTACAACACCGACCCAGATGGCCGTGGAGCTCGCCAGTCCGCCACAAGCGCCTGTCTCCCAAGCGCCAGTCCTTCCGACTACATCGCCACTCCCTTCACAGACCATCTTCTCTCTGCACCGTGTTCCAGAAGATCAGACTGGAGCTGCTAAGGAGGCGATGATGCAGGCCGAACATATGATGTGGCGTACGAAGGAGGCGTACGAGGCCAGCAAGCTGGCTTACGACGCTAGCTCAGCGCTTCGGGCGAACGTCCAAGTAAGTGCACTTGTAAGTGCGCTTTTTGATTGTGTCGCTTTCTGTCTACCATGACTTGACTTCTGCACCCGCTGGGAGTTTTCTGTCTGTCGACTGGTAATCGCTTGTCACGCACTTGGCTAGGGCTGACCTGGTCGAGTGGACAATCTTTTTTTTTTGGTCGGCCGTCATTCGGATCGGGCGGACCGTTCCGAGTGGATACCGTTCCGGTGGGGGCACGCTGAGTGCACCCACTGGGTGTAGTCCCCGAGACTGTCGTCGACTGCGGGCAGTCGGCGGGAGTCTTAGAACTTTTGCCTTGTTTTTTTTTATGTTTGGCCGTCACTCGGATCGGGCGGACCGTTCCGAGTGGATACCGTTCCAGTGGGGGCACGCTGAGTGCACCCACTGGGTGTAGTCCCCGAGACTGCCGTCGACTGCGGGCAGTCGGCGGGAGTCTTAGAACTTGGACTCGAAGCCCATATTTCTGTCCACTGAATTGTTTTTGTCGTTGATCTCAGAAGGCCTGCGAGCTCGGTACTCGATACGCTGACTTGGAGAAGGAGAAGACTCAGCTTCAGCTCGACTTGGAACTGGCGAGGAGAGACCTGGAGCGTGCGCAAGCTGATCTGAAGGCTTCAGGAGGTAAACTTTGTTGATCGAGTACTTCATTATTTGTTTCTTCTATCTTTGAACCGAGTGACTCCACTCGAGCAGACGTGCGTGCTGAAAACCGTCGACTCCGAGCGTGACTCAACAATGCTATTTCTTTAGATATCATGAAGAAGGCGCTGGCGGACAAAGACAGATCATTCGCCGATGCTTAGAAGACGGCGAGGGAGAAGACTGAAGCTGCCGAGAAGAAGCTCGCCGCGGCCAGCAAGCTTGAGGAAGAGAACACGAAGCTGAAGCAGGAGCGAGCTGACTGGAGCAAAAGGCTTGACCATGCAACCAAGAGAGCAAAGGGCTTGGAGACCTATCTGGGGGATTACGCCCAGAAGATGTATGTTTTGCTTGAAGGTAATTTTCTCCAGTCGAGTGAATTCCGTTAATCCCAACTTCATCCAGTTGAGTGAATTCCGTTGATTTTCAGGGAACAGTATCATGACTAATTCTTTCCATCTTCTTCATGTAGAATTCTGCAAGGACTTCGAGAAGGAGACCGAGGCGGTCGAGCCCAATCTGGACCCTTCCAAGTCACCTGTCGGAGATGTTGTGGCTATGAACATGTTCCGGCTTGAAGCTCGAGTCGCAGGCATCCGGGAGTACGTCGCTCGACTGCGAGGTGCAATGGAGAAGGTCGACAAGGAGCTGTGGCCGGAAGACTCACTTCAGGCTGACCTCGAGTCAATGATGACTCGGCTTGACGAGCTCCCTGGTCGAGTGCAGGCATGGAAGAAATCTGCTGCACGCTGCGGAGCTGACATAGCGCTCTCACTCGTCAGGGTCCATTGCAAGGAGATCAAGGAGGACAAACTGAAAGCACTTCAGGTGGCCAACACAAAGAAGCTCCAGTTCCAGGACTTCATGGAGACCTTCATCGAAGCGGCCACTCGGATCGCTGACGGGATCGACCTGGACACCTTCGTCGAGCCTGCAAGTCCCACTGGAGCTTGAAAAAACTTTGCTGGTGATCAAAAACTTTAATTTGCCTCGGTATGCCGAGTGGTGGTGTATCGTTAAAACTTCTTTCGGGTCTTGGGCCCGAGTACTTTCGTCATTTGCATGGGCAACTTTTATCCATGCTGAATACTCTGGATTTATCTGAATTTGCTTTTCAGTCCTTTGCTTGATTTCCTCTCGAGTAGATCAGGTCTTGTCGAGTGGTTTCTGGTCCAGTGGGGGCACGCGGAGTGCACCCACTGGGTGTAGTCCCCGAGACCGCTGTCGAGTGGCGGCGACATCGGCAGGGGTCTTAAATTTGTTTGATTGATTTCGGACTTAGGCGAGGACTGACTCGCAGCTAAGCCCCCCGAGTGAGAGGACCGCTCGTCATTCCGGAGTGAGTATCAGAACTTAGGCGAAGACTGGTTCGCAGATAGCCACCGAGTGAGAGGATTGCTCGTCACTCGGAGTAGTTTATAACTTAGGTGATGCGGAATCACGGCTAAGCCCCCGAGTGTGAGGATCGCTCATCACTCGGAGTAGCGTTTTAACTTGGGCGAAGCGGATTCGCAACCAAGCCCCCGAGTGAGAGGATCGCCCATCTCTCGGAGTAGCGTTTTAACTTGGGCGAAGCGGATTCGCAGCCAAGCCCCCGAGTGAGAGGATCGCTCGTCACTCGGAGTATGTTTATAACTTAGGCGAAGCGGATTCGCAGCCAAGCCGCCGAGTGTGAGGATCGTTCATCACTCGGAGTAGAGTTTTAACTTGGGCGAAGCGGATTCGCAGCCAAGCCTCCGAGTGAGAGGATCGCTCATCACTCGGAGTAACGTTTTAACTTAGGCAAAGCGGATTCGCAGCCAAGCCACCGAGTGTGAGGATCGTTCATCACTCGGAGTAGAGTTTTAACTTGGGCGAAGCGGATTCGCAGCAAGCCCCCGAGTGAGAGGATCGCTCATCACTCGGAGTAACGTTTTAACTTGGGCGAAGCGGATTCGCAGCCAAGCCCCCGAATGAGAGGATCGCTCGTCACTCGGAGTACGATTTAACTTGGGCGAAGCGGATTTGCAGCCAAGCTCCCGAATGAGAGGATCGCTCGTCACTCGGAGTACGATTTAACTTGGGCGAAGCGGATTCGCAGCCAAGCCCCCGAGTGAGAGGATCGCTCGTCACTCGGAGTAGCATTTTAACTTGGGCGAAGCGGATTCGCAGCCAAGCTCTCGAGTGAATGCGATGCTATTCACCCGACGAGGTTCTGAACTTAGGCGACACGGAGTCGCAGCTAAGCCCCCGAGTGTGAGGATCGCCCATCACTCGGAGTAGATTTAAACTTAGGCGATGCGGAACCGCGGCTAAGCTTCCGAGTGATGCTATTCACTCGACGAGGTTCTGAACTTAGGCGACCCGGAGTTGCAGCTAAGCCCCCGAGTGTGAGGATCGCCCATCACTCGGAGTAGATTTAAACTTAGGCGATGCGGAACCGCGGCTAAGCTTCCGAGTGATGCTATTCACTCGACGAGGTTCTGAACTTAGGCGACCCGGAGTCGCAGCTAAGCCCCGAGTGTGAGGATCGCCCATCACTCGGAGTAGATTTAAACTTAGGCGATGCGGAATCGCGGCTAAGCTTTCGAGTGAATGCGATGCTGTTCACTCGACGAGGTTCTGAACTTAGGCGACACGGAGTCGCAGCTAAGCCCCCGAGTGTGAGGATCGCCCATCACTCGGAGTAGATTTAAACTTAGGCGATGCGGAATCGTGGCTAAGCCCCCCGAGTGGAAAATCGCTCGCACTCGGGGTATTCTTGAACTCAGAATTGTGCGATCGGAATCGACAAAAGACTGCAGGAGTCGTATCCTTGATAATCAAAACAGTTTACTCTTATTACATCAGACAGATCAACCTTCAGGTGTAGAACCGACGAAGCAGATCCGCGTTCCAGGCCCGTGGCTCGTCAGCGTTCTTCTTGAGATTGAAGAGGTGGTAGGCTCCATTGTTCAGCACCTTGGTGACGACGAAAGGGCCTTCCCACGCGGGGGCTAGCTTGTGAGGCCGCTGCTGATCCACTCGGAGCACGAGGTCACCTTCGTGGAAGGTCCGACTCCTGACGTGCCTTGCATGAAAGCGACGCAGATCTTGCTGGTATGCAGTCGACCGGATCAAAGCCATTTCCCGCTCTTCTTCAAGGAGATCCACAGCATCCTGGCGTGCTTGCTCCGCTTCAACCTCCGAGTAAAGGTCCACCCGAGGAGAATTGTGAAGAACATCACTCGGCAGGACAGCTTCAGCCCCATACACCATAAAGAAAGGAGTGCGATCAGTTGACCGATTTGGAGTTGTCCTCAAGCCCCACAGAACAGACGGTAATTCTGTAACCCAAGCTCCAGCTGCGTGATCGAGTTCGCGCATGAGTCGAGGCTTCAACCCTTGAAGGATAAGGCCATTTGCTCGCTCGGCCTGACCGTTTGACTGGGGGTGCGCAACGGATGCGTAATCCACCCGAGTGCCTTGAGAGGAGCAAAAGGCTCTGAACTCTTCCGAATCAAAATTAGAACCATTGTCCGTGATGATACTATGGGGAACTCCGTATCTGAATATTATTTCCCTCATGAATTTGATGGCTGTGCGAGAATTCAGCTTCCTGATAGGCTTGGCCTCAATCCATTTAGTGAACTTGTCGACTGCTACCAGAAGGTGCGTGAAACCACTCTGGCCCGTGCGGAGAGGTCCGATCATATCCAATCCCCATACAGCGAATGGCCAGACGAGTGGGATGGTCTTCAAGGCAGACGCAGGCTTGTGCGACAAGTTTGCATAGAATTGGCATCCTTCACAGTGCTGCACAATATCCTTAGCCATCTCATTGGCGCGCGGCCAGAAGAAACCAGCTCGGTAGGCCTTGGCAACAATCGTTCGAGAGGACGCATGATGGCCGCAAGTTCCCGAGTGAATTTCCTCCAGAATCAGTCGACCTTCTTCGGGAGAAATGCATCGCTGAGCCACGCCGGTTACGCTCTCTCTGTAGAGCTGCCCATTCATAACAGTGAAAGCTTTGGATCTGCGGACAATCTGTCGAGCTTCAACTTCGTCTTCTGGAAGTTCTCGCCTGAGGATGTACGCGATGTAGGGCACCGTCCAATCGAGAGTTATCACCAGAATCTCACTGACCAGATCTATGACTGCTGGGACATCAACTTCAGTCGGATTGGAGGCGCTTATAGGCTGCGGGGGCTCTTCGGTGAAGGGGTCCTCTTGTACCGAAGGAGAGTGCAAATGCTCCAGGAACACATTGCTGGGCACAGGCTTCCGAGTGGAACCAATTTTTGTCAGTTCGTCAGCTGCCTGATTCTTCACTCGGGGAACGTCATGGAGTTCCAAACCCTCAAACTTCTTCTCAAGCTTTCTTACTGCATTGCAATATCCGGTCATGGCGGGGTTTCTGACATCCCACTCCTTCATCACTTGATTGACCACCAAATCCGAGTCACCGTATACCATCAGGCGACGAACGCCGAGCGAGATGGCCATACGCAACCCGTAAAGGAGTGCTTCGTACTCAGCTTCATTATTGGAGGAATCAAAGTGAATCTGGAGGACATAGCTGAGTTTATCGCCCTTGGGAGACACTGTTGGGGAACGTTGCATGGGAAACAAAAATTTTCCTACGCACACATAAGATCTATCCATGGTGATGAGCATCTACGAGAGGGAGAGTGAATCTACATACCCTTGTAGATCGCTAAGCGGAAGCGTTAATAAACGCGGTTGATGTAGTCGAACGTCTTCGCGATCCAAATCGCCGAGCGTCCCGCGATCCAATCACGATCCTTCCGATCTAGTGCCGAACGGACGGCACCTCCGCGTTCAACACACGTACGGCTTGATGACGCCTTCACCTCCTCGATCCAGCGAGCGATGGTGAAGTAGTGGTTGAGTTCCAGCAGCACGACGGCGTGGTGATGGTGGTGAGGAACAATCTCTGCAGGGCTTCGCCAAGCACTACGGAGATTATGACGGAGGAACTAGAGGGCTAGGGTTGCCGGCACACGGCTTGGGAAATCCTGATGTATCCCGTGTGCTAGCCCTGCCCCTCTATTTATATGTTGAGCCTTGGGGTCTAAACTTGGAGTAAAAGCCTCCTCCGGGTCGGTTTTGCCCGCAGGGAAAGAGTCCAACTCGGATCCCTGCCGAACCGCGCACAGCCGCGCACAAGCGGTAGTACCGCTTCACACAAGCGGTAGTACCGCTTGGGCGGTAGTACCGCTTCACACAAGCGGTAGTACCGCTCGGGCGGTAGTACCGCTTCACCAAGCGGTAGTACCGCTTACGCGGCAGCAAAACTACTTTTTGCACTTTCCAATACCTTGTGGGCTTTATCCCTTTGGCCCATATAAAGTGTTGCTGCACCCGAACACTTCGGCAAACATCCGGAACCCATTCCGGTGAACTCTGGAACTCTTCCGGAGATCGAAACACTATTATCACATATATCAATCTTTACCTCCGGACTATTCCGGAGATCCTCGTCATGTCCGGGATCTTATCCGAAACTTCCGAACAACTTTCGGTCACCAACATAATAACTCAATTATACTAATCGTCAACAAACGTTAAGTGTGTAGACCCTGCGGGTTCGAGAACTATGTAGACATGACCGAGACACCTCTACGGCCAATAACCAATAGCGGGACCTGGATGCCCATATTGGCTCCTACATATTCTACGAAGATCTTTATCGGTCGAACCTCTATGTCAAGGATTCAGTTAATCCCGTATGCTGTTCCCTTTGTTCTTCGGTATGTTACTTGCCCGAGATTCGATCGTCGGTATCACTATACCTAGTTCAATCTCGTTACCGGCAAGTCTCTTTACTCGTTCCGTAATACAAGATCTCGTGGCTAACACTTTAGTCACATTGCTTGCAAGGCTCATTGTGATGTTGTATTACCGAGTGGGCCCTGAGATACCTCTCCGTCATACGGAGTAACAAATCCCAGTCTTGATCCATGCCAACCCAACAGACACCCTCGGAGATACCTGTAGAGCACCTTTATAGTCACCCAGTTACGTTGCGACGTTTGATACACACAAGGTATTCCTCCGGTGTTAGTGAGTTGCATGATCTCATGGTCAAAGGAACAGATACTTGACATGCAGAAAACAATAGCAATAAACTGACACGATCAAATGCTACGTTTACAGTTTGGGTCTTGTCCATCACATCATTCTCCTAATGATGTGATCCCGTTATCAAATGACATCTCATGTCCATGGCTAGGAAACCTTAACCATCTTTGATCAACAAGCTAGTCAACTAGAGGCTTACTAGGGACACAGTGTTGTCTATGTACCCACACATGTATTTGAGTTTCCAATCAATACAATTATAGCATGGATAATAAACAATTATCATGAACAAGGAAATATAATAATAACCAATTTATTATTGCCTCTAGGGCATATTTCCAACAGTCTCCCACTTGCACTAGAGTCAATAATCTAGTTCACATCACTATGTGATTTACATTGTAATGAATCGAACACCCATGCAGTTCTGGTGTTGTTCATGTTTAGCCCTTGGAAGAGGTTTAGTCATCGGATCTGCAACATTTAGATCCGTGTGTACTTTGCAAATATTTATGTCGTCCTCCTTGATGTAATCGCGGATGGAATTGAAACGTCGTTTTATGTGTCTGGTCCTCTTGTGAAATCTTGGTTCCTTGGCTAGAGCAATGGCACCAGTGTTATCACAAAACAGAGTCATTGGGTTAAGCGCACTAGGCACTACTCCAAGATCTGTCATGAACTCCTTCATCCAGACACCTTCCTTCGCCGCCTCCGAGACTGCGATGTACTCCGCTTCGCATGTAGAATCTGCTACCACGCTTTGCTTGGAACTGCACCAGCTAACCGCACCCCCATTAAGAATAAATACGTATCCGGTTTGCGACTTAGAGTCATCCGGATCAGTGTCAAAGCTTGCATCGACGTAACCCTTTACGACGAGCTCTTGATCACCTCCATAAACGAGAAACATGTCCTTAGTCCTTTTCAGGTACTTCAGGATATTCTTGACCGCCGTCCAGTGTTCCATTCCTGGATCACTTTGAAACCTTCCGACCATACTTATGGCAAGGCTGACATCGGGTCTTGTGCACAGCATTGCATACATGATAGAGCCTATGGCCGAAGCATAGGGGATGACACTCATCTTTTCTCTATCTTCTGCAGTCACTGGGCATTGAGTCTTACTCAACTTCACACCTTGTAAAACAGGCAAGAACCCCTTCTTGGACTGATCCATTTTGAACTTCTTCAAAATCTTATCAAGGTATGTGCTTTGTGAAAGTCCTATTAAGCGTCTTGATCTATCTCTATAGATCTTGATGCCTAATATGAAAGCAGCTTCTCCTAGGTCCTTCATTGAAAAACTCTTGTTCAAATATTCCTTTACGCTTTCCAGCATTTCTATATTGTTTCCAATCAGCAATATGTCATCCACATATAATATTAGAAACGCTATAGAGCTCCCACTCACTTTCTTGTAAATACAAGCTTCTCCGTAAACTTGTATAAACTCGAACGCTTTGATCACATCATCAAAACGAATATTCCAACTCCGAGATGCTTGCACCAGTCCATAAATGGATCGCTGGAGTTTGCAAACTTTGTCAGCATTCTCTGGATCGACAAAACCTTCTGGTTGCATCATATACAACTCTTCCTTAAGGAAACCGTTAAGGAACGCTGTTTTGACATCCATCTGCCAAATTTCATAATCGAAAAAAGGCAGCTATTGCCAACATGATTCTGACGGACTTAAGCATCGCTACGGGTGAGAAGGTCTCATCGTAGTCAACTCCTTGAACTTGTGAAAAACCTTTTGCCACAAGTCGAGCTTTATAGACGGTGACATTACCGTCCGCGTCCGTCTTCCTCTTAAAGATCCATTTGTTCTGAATGGCCTTACGCCCTTCAGGTAATACTTCCAAAGTCCATACTTTGTTTTCATACATGGATCCCATCTCGGATTTCATGGCCTCTAACCACTTCTCGGAATCCGGGCCCATCATCGCTTCTCCATAGCTCGTAGGTTCATCGTTGTCTAACAACATGACCTCTAAGACAGGGTTGCCGTACCACTCGGGAGCAGTACGCGTCCTTGTCGACCTACGAGGTTCGATAGCAACTTGATCCAAAGCTTCATGATCATCATCATTAACTTCCTCTTCAGCTAATGTAGGCTCCACAGAAACAATTTTCTGCGCTGCGCTACTCTCAGGTTGAAGTAAAGGTTCAACAACCTCATCAAGTTCTATCTTCCTCCCACTCAATTCTTTCGAGAGAAACTCTTTCTCAAGAAATGTTCCGTTTTTAGCGACAAACACTTTGCCCTCGGATCTGAGGTAGAAGGTATACCCAATTGTCTCTTTTGGGTATCCTATGAAGACGCATTTCTCCGCTTTGGGTTCCAGCTTTTCAGGCTGAAGCTTTTTGACATAAGCATCACATCCCCAAACTTTAAGAAACGACAGCTTTGGCTTCTTGCCAAACCAAAGTTCATATGGCGTCGTCTCAACGGATTTCGATGGTGCCCTATTTAAAGTGAATGCAGCTGTCTCTAATGCATAACCCCAAAACGATAGTGGCAAATCGGCAAGAGACATCATAGATCGCACCATATCTAATAAGGTTCGATTACGACGTTCGGACACACCATTACGCTGTGGTGTTCCAGGCGGTGTCAATTGTGAAACAATTCCACACTGTCTTAAGTGACTGCCAAACTCATAACTCAGATATTCTCCTCCTCGATCAGATCGTAGGAATTTAATCTTCTTGTTACGATGATTCTCAACTTCACTCTGAAATTGTTTGAACTTTTCAAATGTTTCAGACTTGTGTTTCATTAAGTAAATATACCCATATCTACTTAAGTCATCAGTGAAGGTGAGAAAGTAACGATAACCACCGCGCGCCTCAATACTCATTGGACCGCACACATCAGTATGTATGATTTCCAATAAGTCACTTGCCCGTTCCATTATTCCAGAGAACGGCGTTTTAGTCATCTTGCCCATGAGGCATGGCTCACATGTGTCAAGTGATTCAAAATCAAGTGACTCCAAAAGTCCATCAGCATGGAGCTTCCTCATGCGTTTTACGCCAATATGACCTAAACGGCAGTGCCACAAGAAAGTGGTATTATCATTATCAATTCTACATCTTTTGGCATCAATGTTATGAACATGTGTATTATTACTATCGAGATTCAATAAGAATAAACCCCTCACATTGGGTGCATGACCATAAAAGATATTACTCATATAAATAGAACAACCATTATTCTCTGATTTAAATGAGTAACCGTCTCGCAATAAACAAGATCCAGATATAATGTTCATGCTTAACGCAGGCACCAAATAACACTTATTTAGGTTCATCACTAATCCCGACGGTAATCGAAGAGCGAGCGTGCCGACGGCGATCACATCAACCTTGGAACCATTTCCCACGCGCATCGTCACTTCGTCCTTTGCCAGCCTCCGTCTATTCCGCAGTTCCTGTTTTGAGTTGCAAATATGAGCAACCGCACCGGTATCAAATACCCAGGCACTACAACGAGAGTTGGTAAGGTACACATCAATAACATGTATATCATATATACCTTGTTTGTTGTTGGCCGCCTTCTTGTCAGCCAAATACTTGGGGCAGTTCCGCTTCCAGTGTCCAGTTCCCTTGCAATGAAAACACT
Organism: Elymus sibiricus; assembly: GCA_039707655.1. Classification (NCBI taxonomy): domain Eukaryota; kingdom Viridiplantae; phylum Streptophyta; class Magnoliopsida; order Poales; family Poaceae; genus Elymus; species Elymus sibiricus. Next base: position 400,009,089 of record CM077663.1, on the reverse strand, counting down.
CAGTTTCTGGTTTGGGTCCAGCCTTGGGTTTCTTCACGAGAGGAGCAACTGCTTTGCCACTCTTCTTAGAGTTACCCTTCTTACCCTTGCCATTTTTCTTGAAACTAGTGGTTTTATTGACCATCAACACTTGATGCTCCTTCTGAATTTCAGACTCAGCGACTTTCAGCATCGCAAACAGCTCGGCGACTGACTTGTTCATCCCGTGCATGTTATAGTTCAACACGAAGCTCTTGTAGCTAGGCGGCAATGATTGAAGAACTCTGTCAGTGATAGCCTCTGGCGGAAGGGGCATCCCTAACTCAGCCAGACGGGTGGAGTACCCAGACATTCTGAGCACGTGATCACTGATAGACCCGTTCTCCTCCATCTTGCAAGCATAGAACTTATCGGAGATCTCATATCTCTCGATCCGGGCATTCTTCTGAAAGATAAACTTCAACTCCTGGAACATCTCATATGCTCCATGACGTTCAAAACGTCTTTGAAGTCCCGGTTCTAAGCCATACAACATTGCACATTGAACTATTGAGTAATCATCAGAACGAGCCTGCCAGGCGTTCACAACGTCTAGAGACTCAACTGGAGCGGGTGGATCACCAAGCGGTGCATCAAGGACATAAGCCTTCTGGGAAGCCGTAAGGATAATCCTTAGATTACGGGCCCAGTCCACAAAGTTACTTCCATCATCTTTCAACTTAGCTTTCTCTAGGAACGCATTAAAATTCAGGGGTGCTACTGCGCGAGCCATGATCTACAACATAAATATTGCAAAGACAACTTAGACTATTGTTCTAGATAATGAGTTTAGTTAATCATATTACTTAAAAAAACTCCCACTCAAATTGACATCCCTTCGATCATTCGAGTGTAACATGATCCAAATCCACCAACTCAAGTCCGATCATCACGTGAGTCGAGGTGGTTTCAATGGTGAACATCTTCATGTTGATCATATCTACTATATGACTCATGTTCGACCTTTCGGTCTCTTGTGTTCCGAGGCCATGTCTGTACATGCTAGGCTCGTCAAGTTTAACCCGAGTGTTCCGCACGTGCAACATGGCTTGCACCCGTTGTATGCGAACGTAGAGTCTATCACACCCGATCATCACGGCGTGTCTCGAAACGACGAACTTTCGCAACGGTGCACACTTGGGGAGAACACAATTTATCTTGAAATTTAAGTGAGGGAACACCTTATAATGCTACCGTCGTCCTAAGCAAAATAAGATGCATAAAAGGATTAACATCACATGCAAATCATAAGTGACATGATATGGCCATGAACTTGTGCTTTTGATCTCCATCTCCAAAGCACCGGCATGATCTCCATCGTCACCGGCATGACACCATGATCTCCATCATCTTGATCTCCATCAACGTGTCGCCATAAGGTTGTCGCGCCGACTGTTGCTTCCACGACTATAGCTAACGTTTAGCGATAAAGTAAAGCATTACATAGCGCTTAATGATTGACACGCAGGTCATACAATAATTAAAGACAACTCTATGGCTCCTGCCAGTTGCCGTACTCATCGACATGCAAGTCGTGATATTCTATACAAAACATGATCATCTCATACATCACATATATCTCATCATGTAATTGGCCATATCACATCACAACATACCCTGCAAAAACAAGTTAGACGTCCTCTAATTGTTGTTGCAAATTTTACGTGGCTGCTACGGGTTTGCAAGAACCGTTCTTACCTACGCAAAACCACAACGTGGTGTAGTGATTGCTTTTTGATCTTCTAAAAGAACCCTCTTCATTGAACCGATTCAACTAAAGTGAGAGAGACAGACACCCGCCAGTCACCTTTATGCAACAAGTGCACGCAGCGGTAAAACCAGTCTCGCGTAAGCGTACGCGTAATGTCGGTCCGGGCCGCTTCATCTCACAATGCCGCTGAATCAAGTATCAACTAGTAACGGCAAGCAATATGTATACACCCACGCCCACAACTCGTTTGTGTTCTACTCGAGATCTCATCTACGCATAGACCTAGCTCATGATGCCACTGTTGGGGAACGTTGCATGGGAAACAAAAATTTTCCTACGCACACATAAGATCTATCCATGGTGATGAGCATCTACGAGAGGGAGAGTGAATCTACATACCCTTGTAGATCGCTAAGCGGAAGCGTTAATAAACGCGGTTGATGTAGTCGAACGTCTTCGCGATCCAAATCGCCGAGCGTCCCGCGATCCAATCACGATCCTTCCGATCTAGTGCCGAACGGACGGCACCTCCGCGTTCAACACACGTACGGCTTGATGACGCCTTCACCTCCTCGATCCAGCGAGCGATGGTGAAGTAGTGGTTGAGTTCCAGCAGCACGACGGCGTGGTGATGGTGGTGAGGAACAATCTCTGCAGGGCTTCGCCAAGCACTACGGAGATTATGACGGAGGAACTAGAGGGCTAGGGTTGCCGGCACACGGCTTGGGAAATCCTGATGTATCCCGTGTGCTAGCCCTGCCCCTCTATTTATATGTTGAGCCTTGGGGTCTAAACTTGGAGTAAAAGCCTCCTCCGGGTCGGTTTTGCCCGCAGGGAAAGAGTCCAACTCGGATCCCTGCCGAACCGCGCACAGCCGCGCACAAGCGGTAGTACCGCTTCACACAAGCGGTAGTACCGCTTGGGCGGTAGTACCGCTTCACACAAGCGGTAGTACCGCTCGGGCGGTAGTACCGCTTCACCAAGCGGTAGTACCGCTTACGCGGCAGCAAAACTACTTTTTGCACTTTCCAATACCTTGTGGGCTTTATCCCTTTGGCCCATATAAAGTGTTGCTGCACCCGAACACTTCGGCAAACATCCGGAACCCATTCCGGTGAACTCTGGAACTCTTCCGGAGATCGAAACACTATTATCACATATATCAATCTTTACCTCCGGACTATTCCGGAGATCCTCGTCATGTCCGGGATCTTATCCGAAACTTCCGAACAACTTTCGGTCACCAACATAATAACTCAATTATACTAATCGTCACCAAACGTTAAGTGTGTAGACCCTGCGGGTTCGAGAACTATGTAGACATGACCGAGACACCTCTACGGCCAATAACCAATAGCGGGACCTGGATGCCCATATTGGCTCCTACATATTCTACGAAGATCTTTATCGGTCGAACCTCTATGTCAAGGATTCAGTTAATCCCGTATGCTGTTCCCTTTGTTCTTCGGTATGTTACTTGCCCGAGATTCGATCGTCGGTATCACTATACCTAGTTCAATCTCGTTACCGGCAAGTCTCTTTACTCGTTCCGTAATACAAGATCTCGTGGCTAACACTTTAGTCACATTGCTTGCAAGGCTCATTGTGATGTTGTATTACCGAGTGGGCCCTGAGATACCTCTCCGTCATACGGAGTAACAAATCCCAGTCTTGATCCATGCCAACCCAACAGACACCCTCGGAGATACCTGTAGAGCACCTTTATAGTCACCCAGTTACGTTGCGACGTTTGATACACACAAGGTATTCCTCCGGTGTTAGTGAGTTGCATGATCTCATGGTCAAAGGAACAGATACTTGACATGCAGAAAACAATAGCAATAAACTGACACGATCAAATGCTACGTTTACAGTTTGGGTCTTGTCCATCACATCATTCTCCTAATGATGTGATCCCGTTATCAAATGACATCTCATGTCCATGGCTAGGAAACCTTAACCATCTTTGATCAACAAGCTAGTCAACTAGAGGCTTACTAGGGACACAGTGTTGTCTATGTACCCACACATGTATTTGAGTTTCCAATCAATACAATTATAGCATGGATAATAAACAATTATCATGAACAAGGAAATATAATAATAACCAATTTATTATTGCCTCTAGGGCATATTTCCAACAGACACCAATACCACACCAGCACCAGAACCGTTCAGCATCTTCGAGCCGTCAAAGAACATGGTCCAGTGTTCCGAGTGGATCTGGACTGACTGCTGCTGTTCTATCCACTCGGCCATGAAGTCAGCAAGTGCTTGAGATTTAATGGCTTTCTTCACTTCAAACTTGATATCAAGATAAAGAAGTTCAATGGCCCATTTGGCCACTCGACCAGTCGCATCTCGATTGTTGAGGATTTCATTCAAAGGCGCATCACTGACGACTGAGACTGAGTGATCTTGAAAATAGTGCGCCACTTTCTTCGCTGATAGATATATACCATAGACAAGCTTCTGGTAATGTGGGTACCTTTGCTTAGAAGGAGTCAACACTTCAGAGATGTAATAAACTGGGCGCTGGACTTTGTAGGCCTTGCCCTCTTCTTCTCGCTCGACAGTAAGAACTGTACTGACGACCTGATTGGTGGCTGCAATGTACAGGAGCAGGGGTTCTTTGCTGTGTGGAGCGGCAAGCACCGGCTGGGTGGAGAGCAGGGCTTTGAGCTGGACAAACGCTGCTTCTACCTCTGAATTCCACTCGAACGTATCGGATTTCTTCATCAGTCGGTACAAAGGGAGTGCCTTCTCTCCGAGACGAGAAATGAATCTGCTCAGCGCTGCCAGGCAACCAGTATGCTTCTGGACATCGTGAATACGCTCGAGGCGTTTCATTCGGACGATGGCACCGATCTTCTCGGGGTTGATGTCGATTCCTCGTTCGGATATGAGATAACCGAGTAACTTTCCACCCGGAACTCCAAAAGTACACTTGGTTGGATTCAGCTTGAGGTCATATCTTCTTAAGTTGGCGAATGTTTCCGCCAAGTCAGTCAGCAGGTCGGAACCTTTGCGAGACTTGACTACGATATCATCCATGTAGGCCTCGACATTCCGACTGATCTGGTCGAGGAGACACTTCTGAATCATGCGCAAGAAAGTAGCGCCAGCATTCTTCAGACCAAAAGGCATGGTGATGTAACAGAAACACCCGAAAGGGGTGATGAAGGCCGTTTTTATTTCATCTGGACCAAACAGACGGATCTGATGGTAGCCAGAGTATGCATCGAGAAAAGACAAACGCTCGCACCCCGCAGTCGAGTCCACAATCTGGTCGATGCGGGGGAGCGGGAAATGATCTTTCGTGCAGGCCCGATTGATATGCTTGAAGTCTATACACATTCGGAGCGACTTGTCCTTCTTGGGGACCATGACGACATTCGCAAGCCACTCGGAGTGGTAGACCTCGCGAATGAACTTGGCCTCCAAGAGTCGAGCCACCTCCTTGCTGATTGCCTTCCGCTTCTCTGTTGCCGACCGGCGCAAGTGTTCATTTACAGGCTTGGCCTTTGGATCAATTCTCAGACGGTGCTCAGCCTGTCCCCTGGGTACACCAGGCATGTCAGCGGGCTTCCATGCAAAGATGTCCCAGTTCTCACGGAGGAACTGGATGAGCTCGGCTTCCTATTTGCTGTCGAGTGTGATTGAGATGTTGGTCGGAGCAGCAGTAGGATCTGTCGGGTGAATGTGCACTTGCTTCAAGTCTCCTGCCGACTGAAAAGCTGACTCGGTGGTGGGCTTCTTGGAACGCAACAGATCAGCGGGATCAGCAGTCTTCTTGTACTCTTCTAACTCGACTACAGCCATCTGCATGTCGGCGATCTTGGAGCCCTGTTGGAGGCACTCCTCAGCCCTCTGTCGATTGCCTGTGACTGTGATCACACCCTTGGGCCCGGGCATCTTCAGATTGAGATACACGTAACACGGGCGGGCCATGAAACGTGCATACGCTGGACGGCCAAGGATGGCATGATATGCACTCTTGAAGTCTACAACCTCCAATGTCAGCTTTTCTTTGCGAAAGTTCTTGTCAGTGCCGAACACCACATCCAGCGCAATCTGTCCGAGTGACTTGGCCTTCTTCCCAGGGATGACCCCGTGGAATTGCATATTGCTTTCGCTGAGCCTGGACATCGGAATGCCCATCCCTTTGAGGGTATCAGCGTACAGAATATTCAGGCCACTTCCTCCATCCATGAGAACTTTGCGGAGCCGAGTGCCTCCTACCACCGGATCCACCACCAGCGCCTGTCGACCTGGGGTAGGGACATGAGCGGGATGGTCCGACTGATCGAAGGTGATAGCTGTCTGGGACCACTTGAGGTACTCGGGGGTTGCTGGAGCAGCCATGTTGACCTCCCTGTTGATGACCTTCAATCGACTCTTGCTTTCTACATCGGCAAAAATCATCAATGTGCCATTGATCTCAGGAAAGTCTTCTTTATCTTCGTCCTCTTCTTTCTCAGGATCTTTGTCACTCGACTGCTCTCCCTTGAACCCTTGGATCAGCAATCGGCACTGTCGAGTGGTATGCTTTGACAGGATCAAGTTGCCTTCTTCATCCTTCCGTGAGTGAATGGGACATGGCATATCCAGGACATCTGTCGACTGGTTCTTGGACTTCTTCTGAACAAACTGTCCCTTTGGCTTCACTTTCCCTTTCGCCGCCAAAGCGGCTACTTCTGCCTGGACAGGGCCGTCAGCTTTACGCTTTTGCTTCCGACTGGAATTTCCGCCGCCGGGATTACTGTCGACTGCTTTACCCTTGCCACTGCGGAGGCGATCCTCCTCCTCGCCGTTGGCGTATCGGGTGGCAATCTCCATCATCTTCCTCAGGGACATATCTCCTGTCCGACCAAACTTCAAATAGAGCTCTCTGTATCTGACTCCGGCCTTGAAGGCGCAAACAGCCTGGTGCTCGGAAACACCTTCCACCGTGTGATGAAGAGTGGTCCACCGCTGAATGTAATCCCTCAAGGTCTGATTCGGCTTCTGGACACAGTGCTGCAACTCGAGCAAACCGGCAGGGCACTTGCAGGTGCCTTCGAAGGTCTTGACAAACACTCGGGCAAGATCCTCCCAGCAATAGATGCTACAAGGAGCCAACTGATTAAGCCACGCCCGGGCCGGACCATCCAACATCAGGGGCAGATGCTTCATAGCCACGTTGTCGTTGCCTCCGCCGATCTGAACAGCCACTCGGTAATCGTCTAGCCATGTTTCCGGCTTCGACTCGCCAGTGAATTTGCTAATCCCAGCCGCCAACCTGAAATTGGGGGGGGATCTCAGCAGATCGGATGGCTCTGCTGAAACACTCTGGACCAGAAACAGCTGTACCACTGCCACTTGGAAAATCTCTATCATAGCCACCTCTGTTGTATCTGCCTCTGTCGACCCGGTTCTGAACGAGAACGGATCTCGCGTCAAACCCAGGGTCCCGCTCATCACCGTACGGGCGCCTGTCATCATAGTGCCGGGGCACGTATGGACCACTCCGCGGAGGAGTAGGCACCCGACGGTGGTCATCACGGTGATGCCGAGGAGCAAACTGATCTCGCCTCTGATCTCTGTACTGATCGTTGCGGTAATCTCTGCCTCTGCGACGCTGAGGTGACCCTGGACTGTGGGCCGATTGGACTGTGTCTGCTCTAACTGATTTGCTGTGAATCCTGTTGCGCGACTGAGAGACAGCGGAGTTCTGCTGTCGAGCCGCCCCAAGCAGGGTTCGGATCTGCTCGAGTCCTCTACCGGCCTCTGAATCGGACGGCTGTATAGAATCTGCAATCCTAGCCGCCGCCGCAACATTCTGGATCGGAGTACGGTATACTTGACGATTGCCGTCGACTGGAGGGAACAACTGACGCTCGCGGCGCTGTCGAGTGCGCTCGTCGAGTGACCTCTGCATCTCCTCGAGGCGCGTGCGCTCTGCCAAGGTGGCGAGACGCGCAGCCTCCAGAGCCTGGGCTTCTGCAGTCGTGCCGACGATGGGGGTTTGGAGGACCTCCTCATCCCTGCGCTGCTGATCATTCGACGGGCCGCCACGCTCGCGGCCGCCACGGCCATAGCCGGGTGGGCTCTGTTGAGAACCCGCCATGAAAACTTCTGCTGCAGGATCGCAGCTCTCGCACTCGGAAGGGAGCTCGGATGAATCTGATGCCGAGTCGAACGCGCCGTGAAGTGGCTCGGCGGGCTCGATAGCCGCGATCTGCGGAGTCGATGCCTGGCGCGCCGCCGCATGCCTCACCCATCGCTGGAGCCGCGAACGACCGGATCGCTTGCGGCGACGAACAGCGGGGAGAGTGGACGACGCTGGAGCCGACATGTACGGGGTCGACGGCTGACAAAGGAGAACGCCGCATGAACTCGCGCTGAAGTGCGTCGCCCCGCGGACGGGGAGAGCCTCAACGTCGAGAGGAGCTTCCTGGAGCCATGCGGAGTCGTCGGCGATGAAGGTGAACGCACCGAGACGGATCTCGCAGCCCAGGATCAAACCGCCGTCGGGAGACATGGTGAAGATGAAAAACCGCAACCTCGCCGGAAGTCGCTTAGACGCCTGCCCCACGGTGGGCGCCAACTGTCGTGGGAACGTGCCTGACAGTAGATGGTAGGGGTACGAAAGGAGAGGGCAGAGTCCTAGCTACGGCGAGGGTGTACACAGAGATGTATGAGTTCAGGCCTCACTCGGAAGTGATAACAGCCCTACGTCTCATGTGCTCCGGGGAGCTTACTCTGTCGAGTGATACGTGCGTTGTGTTTACAAAGGATTGCGAACCCCTGTGCCAGTGGGGAGGGGTGGCTTATATAGAGTGCGCTGCCCCTCATAAACGTCTGGCATTTAGGGGTTTGATTGTAGGTAATAAAAGGGGGGGACGTTACTGGTAACGTATACAATAAATGCCAGTTTAGGGGTTGGAGCGGCGACGCGAACCAAAGCGACGAGCGGCGCGAGAGAAGGAAGACGAAGGAAGACGAAGGGGAGAGGGGCGCGTGAGCTGCCTCCGCCCCTCCCCCTCCCCCTATAAACACGGGGCGGCGCCCGGGAAACGTGGGATTAACTGCGCCCACTCCCCCGGGAAACCCGCGGGACGTGGGCATCGTGCGCTGCGGCCGCTGCGGACCAGGCACAGAGGATCCCGGCCTGCGGCCCGAGGCCTACCAGGCTAGGCCCGGGGAGGCGTCCCGTCGGGCGACAGGCGCGGGACCCGCGGCATCATTACGCCCCGCGTGGCGCGCTGCGGTCCGGCACGAGGCTCGGAGCAGCGCGATGGGACCCGAGGCGTCGGAGGCAACGGCCGGCGCGGCCGGCCGGCCGGCCCGGCACGACCGGCGGGCGTGGCCAAATGAAACCACTGGTTGCCCCTCGTCAGGCGGACGCGGGCCCCCGCCGGCTTCGGGGACTACTGACGGGGTTATTACCCCTGGGTGTGCCAAGGGGAGGTACTTTCGGTTCCTCTCTGAAGCAAAACTATACGGCCGGCTGGTTCGTGGTCGGCTGCTGCTCTGACCGGCTGGTCCGCGACCGGCTGTGAGAAGCCGGCTGCCCCCCGACCGGCTGGCCCACGGTCGGCTGGACGGGAGCCGGCCATCTGGCCCCCGGCCCGGCGCGCCTGGCCGCTACGCGACTAGCACGCCCGCTGACCTTCGGGCGGGCAGGTACCCGTCCCTTCCTACTGCGGCCGGGTACGCTGACAAGACGTGCATCCCACGACGGACTCCGATGTAGCTACAGCGGACGCTGACGCATGGATGTGCATGGCTATAGTCCGGCAGACCGTACCACTGACTGAGGACTGATTGGGACCCGGCGGAGCCACAGTACCTCTGCGCCGCCATCCACTCCGCCACCTGCCCCGGCGTGGCTACAGTGTCGTCGGGCGTACCGATAACTTCGACCGGCTGGCGCAAGACGACGCCGGGCGGGGCGGCCCGTGCCGCGGCAGGTGAGCGCGGGCCAATAAGAGAGCCGGCTGGCGGGCCCCAGCAGGCGATGGGACCGCGCAGCCGGCGGGCCCTACGGGCGACGGGACGGCCCAGCCGGCGGGCCCCGTGGCCGACTGCAGAGACTGCCAGCCGGGTCCCCCCTTGTAATCTTAGGAATACTGTACCTCGGGGGGTTGGCCTATAAAACCCCCCGAAGCCCCCATGCATCGGGCAAGCAAGACACGCACGGAGGCATTCGTCCCTCTCCCACACCCTCACATAGCAGGGGAAGAGAAGCCAGCTGCTCCTTCTTCCACCTCCAGACGAACAGCTTAAGGAGCACCATTGTAGCATCTCTCCCCATCCAACTAGACCAGCATGACTAGGGGTATTAGCTCCCACGGAGGGCCCTGAACCTGGGTACGTCGTGTGTCCATCACCGCTCATGCCTAATCCCGCTCCCGGAGCCCGTCGGCGTCCTTCAGCCCCAACCACTCTCGATAAGCCACCCTATGGCATCTGTCGTGAGAAAACGACGACACGGAGTGCAATGGAAAGTTGCATCAGGTCGAGGAGGTAAGACATAGCCAACCGCCGCCTTCAAGGTCAGGTTATGACATTTCGCCATTAGCACACAATGTTCATTATTCGTGATACCATCCACGGGGTAGCGAGGAGCCATGCTATCAGGATGAACGAGCTCAGTGGAAGCCACGCTGCTTCTCCGCTGAGATGGTGGGGCAGCATCGTGGGTAGTCTGCAATGAAGGATCTTTGTGCCGCTGAGATGGTTGGCCGGTAGCTCGCTGGCTCTCAAGTGCCTCTAGTTTCGCTAATCTTTCATTCATCTTCTGCATTTCGCTTGCTTCCTCTTTCTTCTTTCTCTGTCGGCTTCTGTAACCAGTGCTGTCGGGAAACCCAACCTTCCATGGAATGGAGCCTGATGTGCCTCGTGTTCGTCCAGGGTGTTCAGGATTCCCGAGGGCCTTTGACAGCTCGTCCTTCTCTCTGTCGGGAAAGTTGCAAGTTGAGCTTTCGTCCAGACACACTTCCCTTTTTCTGGGTCCAAAGTTCCCCCAACCCCGAAGAACCAAGTCCTTGCCCGATCTGGCCAGTGCAATGTTGCTGGTTGGACATCTTTAGCAAGCAGGTCTTGCTCAGCTTTGTCCCACGTAGGTCGGGCTTTGCTGTAGCCACCTGACCCTGTAACATGGTGATACTCCTTCCTTGCGGCATTTTTCTTATTTGTAAGTGACCTGTTCTTAGCCTTCTCCGATTTCTTGTAGGCCACAAATGCGGGCCAGTGATCTTTCATCTTAACATATTGACCTTTGAATTCTGGAGTCTTGTCTTTCTCGACAAACTTCCTATTCAATACTTTCTTCCAGTTCTTGAATAGTTCTGCCATCTTCCTAAGAGCAAATGCCCTGACCTTTCGCTGTATAATTGGGTTATTCGGATCCTCCTCTGGCGGTAGGCTGAAATTTCTCATCAGATTGGTCCAAAGATCATCTTTCAGTCTATCGTTAACATAAGGAACTTGAGGGTCCTTCTTCTTATTCCATTCTTGGCAGCTGATCGGGACGATGTCCCTAACAATAACTCCGCACTGATGTATAAATTTGTTCTTGGTCCGGTAGGGAGCAATCGGTTGGCCTTCTGGAGAGACTTCTTCGATCGTGAACCTTTCTTCCGCGTCCAACCTTCTCATCGGGCCTCGTCTCCTTACCGAAGTGGAGCTCGATCCGGATGGCTAATTAAAAGAAGAAAGAAGCGTTAATATATGTACATACAAAAAAATTAATGCATCTAGTCAGCAGAGGATTAATTAATATATACCTCGCCGAACTTTGAAGCAGTTATGGCTCCCTTCTCCATTCGATCACCGGAGCCGTCATGATCTCCTTCGTCCGCAGTTCGATCACCAGAGCCGTCATGATCTCCTTCCTCCTCACCGGAGCCGCCATCCTCCCTTTCCTCACCATCGGTCTCGTTGAGAAACGACAAGCAGTTGAGATCGATATCACCTCCGTCGCGGATTATATCCCCCAACAACTCTTCTTTTTCTAAGTCTCTCTTGTCCATAGTTTCTGCAAATATTACAACGTGGCAATATACAACCATGAGAGATGGATTAGTGGCAAACATAGAATTAATCACAACATTTTCTATATACATCAATCCATCTATCTATCCATCTAACATCTCATACATATTTGATGCAACAAACATAGCATGGCATGGCAGAAACATAGCAAAGACCATGGAGTGGCCTACCATGGCGTGGCCGACGCCGTACAAGGACTCGACCACCCCACCACGCTAGCTCCACCGCCGCCGCTCACCAACTCTCGCCGTCTTCTTCCTCCTCCCCTCCCTCCTTCCTCCGCCGCCCCTCTCCGGCCATCCCCTGGCTCCCCCTCTCGCTCTCTCTCCTCTCGCTCCCCCTGCCCGGCGTCGGGGGCGACGGCGAGGCGTCGGGAGGAGGACGGCGTCGGGGGCGACGGCGAGGCGACGGTGTCGGGCAGGGCTCGGGGACGGCGTCGGGGGCGGCGATGAGGCGACGGCGTCGGGGGAGACGGCGAGGCGTCGGGAGGAGGACGGCGTCGGGGGCGACGGCGAGGTGACGGCGTCGGGCAGGGCTCGGGGACGGCGTCGGGGGCGGCGACGAGGAACAGGTTCGGGGAGGAGGGCCAGGAGGTCCGGCGACGAGGACGGCGGGGAGGTCCGGCGATGAGGAGCGGGCTCGGGGATGGCTCGGAGGCGACGGCGAGCTCGGGCAGCCTGGCGGCGTCGATGTCGTCGTCGGCGTCGGGGGCGGAACTGCAGATGTGTTTTGGCAAATTTTCCCAACTCCCACTTATATACAGAGACCTTTAGTCCCGGTTGGTGGCTGCAACCGGGACTAATGCCACCCTTTAGTCCCGGTTGGTGCCACCAACCGGGACTAAAGGTCAATTTCCAGCAGCCCAAAGGGCGGGAAGCAGAGACCTTTAGTTCCGGTTGGTGGCATCAACCGGGACTAAAGGGTTGTGCTTCCCGTACCAAAAGTTTAGTCCCACCTCGCTAGTCGAGAGGGGCTCGGAGGGGTTTATAAGCGCTGCTGCCGCTGCCCTCTCGAGCTCCTCTCTAATGCAGGCAGTACATGCCTATTTGACGCCCTGTAGGGCCTGCTAGCACTGCGGGCCTGCATCCTGGCCCATTTGTAGGGTTTCTAGTCGTATGCAGGCCGCCGTGCCTAGTAGGCGGGCCATTTTTTTGCATATATTATGATTTTTAATGTTATTTTTTGCATATGTTATTTTTAGTTATATAATTTTAGTTGCATAAGTTTTATTTTTTATTGATTCTTTTTAGTTGATTCCTTTTGCTATTAGAGTTTTATAAAAGCTTTTTAGTTTCTATTAAAGCTTGTAACAAAATATACTTTATGAAAATTCATTTTACTATTAAAGTTTTTAACAAATGAATACTTTGATAATTTTAGTTAATATTATTTTTATTGTTTTTGCTAATGAAGAATATTATATTTAATTCATTCTCTTTAGTTCATTCTTTGTGCTATTACAGTTTTATAAAAGACTTTTTCTGCATTTTTTTAACTTATTTTAACTCAAGACTTTTTCTGCATTCAATATGCACCATTCAAAGCCACATCTTCACTTTTCAACCCTTTTATGACTTCATTTGCTATTTTTCATGTATTTCATGATTTATTTTGAGCTAAGATGACCCTGAAATTGAAAAGCACTTCAAATGAACTCTGAAATGGTTGAAAATTGGCATGGTATCATAATTTCACCCACGTACCATGTCCTAAAAAGTTGAGAGGGTTACGGGAAAAACTGGATGCACTTCGTGTACAAACTGGACAATCTCCGTCGAAGTATCAGGGTTTCGGACGAAAACACGCCTATTACAAAGGGATTTCATTTTTTTAAACATATTTTAACTCAAGACCTTTTCTGCATTCAATATGCACCATTCAAAGCCACATCATCACTTTTCAACCCTTTTCTGACTTCATTTGCTATTTTTCATGCATTTCATGATTTATTTTGAGCTAAGATGACCCTGAAATTGAAAAGCACTGCAAATGAACTCTGAAATGGTTGAAAATTGGCATGGTAGCATAATTTCACCCACGTAGCATGTGATAAAAAGTTGAGAGGGTTACGGGAAAAAATGGATGCACTTCGTGTACAAACTGGACAATCTCCTTCGAAGTATCAGGGTTTCGGACGAAAACTCGTCTATTACAAAGGGATTTCATTTTTTTAAACATATTTTAACTCAATAGTTTTTCTGCATTCAATATGCACCATTCAAAGCCACATCATTACTTTTCAACCCTTTTCTGACTTCATTTGCTATTTTTTATGCATTTCATGATTTATTTTGAGCTAAGATGACCCTGAAATTGAAAAGCACCGCAAATGAACTCTGAAATGGTTGAAAATTGGCATGGTATCATAATTTCACCCACGTAGCATGTGCTAAAAAGTTGAGAGGCTTACGGGAAAAACTGGATGCACTTCGTGTACAAACTGGACAATCTCCTTCGAAGTATCACGGTTTCGGACGAAAACTCGTCTATTACAAAGGGATTTCATTTTTTAAACATAGTTTAATTCAAGACTTTTTCTGCATTCAATATGCACCAATCAAAGCCACATCATCACTTTTCAACCCTTTTCTGACTTCATTTGTTATTTTTCATGCATTTCATGATTTATTTTGAGCTAAGATGACCCTGAAATTGAAAAGCACTGCAAATGAACTATGAAATGGTTGATAATTCGCATGGTATCATAATTTCACCCACGTAGCATGTGCTAATGTATCAAAAACCATTACAGAACATCATGAATAGAGAAGTGACCAAATTAATACAAGTTCATCATCACATTAAAACCAAAATACAGTAGTGATCAAAAGTTATAGAGGAAAAAATAAATACATAAAGTTCATACATAGTTCTCATAGAACAGCATATAGCTCTCTGGAGCATCTAATTAAAACATAAATTGAAACTAACATACAACTATGTAAAACATTTAAAGACAACAACAAATGCGATCATAATCGCAACTAAGGTAGCAATTGATCCAACAACATAATGATACCAAGCCTCATTATCAATGGCATATTTTCTTATCTTTCTAATCTTCAAGCGCATTGCATCCATCTTGATCTTGTGGTCATGGACGACATCGGCAACATGCAACTCCAATTTCATCTTCTCCTCCTCAATTCTTTTCAATTTTTCTTTCAAATCCTCGTTTTCTTTTTCAACTAAATTTAACCTCTCGACAAGAGGGTCGGTTGGAATTTCCGGTTCACATACCTCCTATAATAAACACATCTATGTCACGTTGGTCGGCATAATTGTCATAAACACTAAATGAAACAAATAGTTATAAAAGATAATATACCACATCCGAATCATAGACCGGACGAGGGCCGATGTGGGCGGATACCATAACCATGGACCTATATAATAACAAACAATAATAAAAGTAAGAAATTTATACAAGTATCTATGTAAATCATACAAATAAGAACTTTTTTCTTTTAAAAAGAAGATAAGAACAAGAGGCTCGCCACGGTGGTGCCGGCGACGAGATCGGCGCGGGCGATCGACGACGGTGAGGACGGGGATGGGACGTGACGGACCGCCAAACCTAGAAGAATCTTGAGGAAAATGGAGCTTGGAGGTCGAGCTTGGAGAGGAGAAAGCTTAAGCATGGCTCTGGCATTTCATCGAACACCTCGTCTTCATAGGAGGTGAGAGCAGAGCAGCACACACCTCACACGTGCCGGCCGGCCAAAAAAACAGAGTGAGCGGGCAGGGGCAAGCATATAGAGGCATATCTTTAGTCTCGGTTCCAGCCACCAACCGGGACTAAAGGGGCTCGGCCAGGAGCGAGGCCCTTTAGTCCCGGTTCGTGTCTGGAACCGGGACTAAAGGGGTCACACGAACCAGGACTGGTTCCTGTCGAGGCCCGGCCGGCGCCCTGGCCTCATGAACCGGGACTGATCACCCATTAGTCAAGGTTCGTAACATGACCGGGACTAATGCAATATTCTGGCCCGTTTCAAAGCCCTGTTTTCTACTAGTGGTTGCTAATATCTATACATGAAATATTAACAATAAACACTTAAAGTTCAAAAAATAATATCAAATAGGAAACATGCATTCTGTAATCACATCTTCATGGTGGTCGGCGGGCACAGTGCATCCTTTTGGCGACTCGGTCTCTCGCCTCTCAGTGTGGCCGCCTGTTGGCTAGAGATGGGAAATCTCGGAGTGAAATGACACCACCCACATACACAATGGATCCTCGAGGCTTGCTTCTTTTTATCAAAAAAACAATGGTCAATATTTGATTGTTAACCAGTCATTATCATCCGGCGAGTTCAGTTGGCAATTCTATACCAAGGAAAAGATCTAGAAATACCAACATGGCTGACATGGTATGTGTCAGTAAAATCATCCGGGAGTTGATTAGTACATACACACGCACCGTAGATACGATCCATAGAACTGGTATAAGTATCCGTTCGTGTCCAGGCCATTTTATCCCAGGCTTTCCCTCCAAATTAATTTCTCTTCATGTCAATCTGAACTGGTCAGAGTCTTCTAGTCTTGAATGATGCCATCTTTTTTTAAAGGAAAAAAATCATTAGTGCTTATATGGTCTGACCAGATTAGGTCTGATGCGTGGAGATAGTAGACTGAGTTAAGTTAGGCCAGATTGGGCCTGATGTGCGTGAGATAAATTGAGTTACATTAAATCTGAGCCATCAAAAACTACTTAATTAATGTGGGTCCACCTAATCAAAGGCCATATATTTCTGATTATTGTGGGATTTTCTACTTAATTCTCTTTTTTGACCCGTATTTTGCTTTTAGTAGATAATAGATTAAAAATGAAAAATAAAGTGGGGAACTTAAAACCTTTTCAAAAAGAGAAGTGAAAGTGAGAAAGATGAGCACCATTGAAGTGGGGGACGTCCTTGAACTTTTGTTCATGCCCATGGAAACTTTGTGAATCTTGATTACAACAACTTTTCAACAAAAATAATTATCCCCTTGTACAAATCCATTTTATTATAAAAATAATGTGTCAAGAATTACCTTTAGGATGTTTGAATTGCTTGTTTGATATGTGCTGTGAAAAAACAAAAACTTTTGTTGCAGTGTTTGAATTTTCATATTTTACTGGAGCGTGCAAAAATTCTGAAATTTTTACACAATACTGTTATACAAATTCTTTATTACATCCTAATTTTTTAGAATTGTTTGAGTTACAAAAGTATACGTTCCATCTGCATCTTTACAGACTGTCTTGTTTTCCACAGATTGCTGTTGTAGTTGCTTTGCGTGCTTGTGTTTGAATTCTTGTTGAGCCCCAATGACTTGGGAGCCATAGAATTGTGATAGCATATGATAATCCACAAGTATAGGGGGTCGCAACAGTTTTTGAGGGTAGAGTATTCAACCCAAATTTATAGATTCGACACAAGGGGAGCCAAAGAATATTTGCAAGTATTAGCAGTTGAGTTGTCAATTCAACCACACCTGGAGATTAAATATCTACAACAGAGTGATCAGTAGCACAGTAATATGATTGTTTTCATAGCAGTAGTAACAGTAACGGTAACAGTGATAGCAATGATTTTGTAGCAGTTGGAACAGTAGCAATAACAATAGTAACTTAGCAAGAACAATATGTGGAAAACTCGTAGGCATTGGATCGGTGAATTCGTTGGATGATATTCATCATATAACAGTCATAACTTAGGGCGACACAGAACTGGCTTCAGTTCATAAATATAATGTAGGCATGTATTCCATAAATAGTCATACGTGCTTATGGAAAGAACTTGCATGACATCTTTTGTCCTACCCTCCCTTGGCAGCGGGGTCCATAAGGAAACTAAGGGATATTAAGGCCTCCTTTTAATAGAGAACCGGAACAAAGCATTAACACATAGTGAATACATGAACTCCTCAAACTACGGTCATCACCGGAAAGTATCCCGATTATTGTCACCCCGGGGTTTACGGATCATAACACATAGCAGGAGCATATGACTAGCAAGATCTGATCAAGAACATAGATATAATGGTGATAACATAAACGGTTTAGATGTGAAATCATGGCACTCGGGCCCTAGTGACAAGCATTAAGCATGGCAAAGTCATAGCAACATCAATCTCAGAACATAGTGGATACTAGGGATCAAGCCCTAACAAAACTAACTCGATTACATGATGAATATCATCCAACTCCTCACCGACCAGCGAGCCTACGAAGGAATTACTCACGCCCGTTGGGGAGCATCATGGAATTGGCAATGAAGGAGGGTTGGTGATGATGAAGACCAAAGATTCCCCTCTCCGGAGCCACGAACGGACTCCAGATCTGGCCTCCCAATGAAGAACAGGAGGTGGCGGCGGCTCTGTCTCGTGAAACACGATAAAACATCCTCTCCTATTTTTTCTCCGAAAATAGGTATTTATGAAGTTGGAATTAGGGTCAGGGGGGCCACGAGGTGAACACAACCCACCAGGGCACGCCTGGAGGGGCACTAGTAGAAAACAGGGCTTTGGTCCAGGCCAGAATATTGCATTAGTCCCGGTCGTGTTACGAACCGGGACTAATGGGTGCATCAGTCCAGGTTCATGAGGCCAGGACGCCGGTCGGGCCTCGGCGGGCACCAGTCCCGGTTCGTCTGACCCCTTTAGTCCCGGTTCCACACACGAACCGGGACTAAAGGTCCTCCCTCCTGGCGCAGCCCCTTTAGTCCCGGTTGGTGGCTGGAACCGGGACTAAAGGGCAGTCTTCTGTCCCGGTTCTAGCCACCAACCGGGACTAAAGATATGCCTATATATATGCTTGCCCCTGCCCGCTCACTCCTCTGATTTTTGGCCGGCCGGCATGTGGGAGGTGTGTGCTGCTCTGCTCTCACCTCCTATGCACACGAGGTGTTCAATGAAATGCCCGAGCCATGCTTAAGCTTTCTCCTCTCCAATCTCGACCTCCAAGCTCCATTTCCCCCAAGATTTGTCTAGGTTTGGTGGTCCGTCACGTCCCGTCCCCGTCCTCACCGTCGTCTATCGCCCGCGACGATCTCGTCGTCGGCACCACCGTGGTGAGCCTCTTGTTCTTATCTTCTTTTTAAAAGAAAAAAACTTCTTACTTGTATGATTTACATAGATACTTGTATAAATTTCTTACTTTTATTATTGTTTGTTATTATATAGTGCCATGGTTATGGTTTCCGCTCACGTTGGCCCTCGTCCGGTCTATGATTCGGATGTGGTATATTATCTTTTATAACTATTTGTTTCATTTAGTGTTTATGACAATTATGCCGACCAACGTGACATAGATGTGTTTATCTAGGAGGTATGTGAACCGGAAATTCCAACCGACCCTCTTGTTGAGAGGTTAAATTTAGTTGAAAAAGAAAATGAGTAATTGAAAGAAAAATTGAAAAGAATTGTGGAGGAGAAGATGAAATTGGAGTTACATGTTGCCGATGTCATCGATGACCACAAGATCAAGATGGATGCAATGCGCTTGAAGATCAGAAAGATAAGAAAATATGCCATTGATAATGAGGCTTGGTCTCATTATGGTGTTGGATCAATTGTTACCTTAGTTGCAATTATGATCGCATTTGTTGTTGCATTTAAATGTTTTACATAGTTGTATGTTAGTTTCAATTTATGTTTTAATTAGATGCTCTAGAGAGCTGTATGTTGTTCTATGAGAACTATGTATGAACTTTATGTATTTATTTTTTCAGTAATAACATTTGATCACTACTATTCTTTGGTTTCAATGTGATGATGAACTTGAATTAATTTGGTCACTTCTCTATTCATGATGTTCTGTAATGGTTTTTGATACACTTAATTATATAATGCACGCAGATGAACCGACTGAGGGAGTCCAGGATTAAGGGGTCCTCGGGCGGCCAACCTATTTCTCATGGGCCGGACTCATGGGCCACACGCTGAGGATGGAGTTGATCGAAGGCTCCGTCGACAGAGGAGAGATCACAGGAGCGGTGGCGTGTTTGTCAAGTCGAAGATAGTAGATTAAGCTTGTTTTTTCCCTCCGGTGGGCAACCGACCTTGTGTAACCCTAATGACCCCTGGTGTCTATATAAACCGGAGGGTTTTAGGTTGTAGGGCAGAGAAACTCATCTAGGGTTTTAGCTAGTCGATCTTGAGGTAGATCAACTGTGTAACCTTCATACTTTCAATATAATCGAGCAGGACGTAGGGTTTTACCTCCATAGGAGGGCCCGAACCTGGGTAAACATCGTCTCCTTCGTCCCCTTGTTACCATCGATCCTAGTCTCACAGCTCGGGACCCCCTACCCGAGATCCGCCGGTTTTGACACCGACATTTGTGCTTTCATTGAGAGTTCCGCTGTGATCTCCGAAAGAATCGATGGCTCGTCTTCTCATCAGCCGTGGGGTCTATGCCCAGGATACACTTGTCCCTGAACAGACCCCCGCAGGCGGCGGCGCTCTGTCGCGTGCCCATCCGACTGACCATCTCAGCCAGATCGGAAGTTTCTTCCCCGGTCAAGAAATCAGATTCGGGAACCTAGAGTTCGCCGCTGATTCACGGGGAGAACTCGTTTGGATGAGGCCCTCAACTCCCAAGGAGAAGCCCGTAGAATCCGACGCCTTGGCATCGGAGGCATCGGGCGTCGCTTCCAAGGTGGCCTCTCCCCTCGGGCTGTCTAGCACGCCCAGCCCCGTTGATACGCACGGATCCACCGTGACCGAACATAACCCGGATTCGCCTTCGAACGATCCTGGGACCACGGCACCGCAGACCGGCCCCGTGCGCTTCGGCAACGCATACCCAGCCGACATCTCGTCCTTGAACGAGCTACTGGATCGGATTCGAACCTTCGGTCTGGTCGACCACCACCAGACCCCGGTCTATGACCGGATCGGGCTTAAAACCGATGACAGGGAGATTCTCTCTCCCTCGGTCACTCACTTAGTCGCCACCGTCGAGTGCCCGACCGGAGGCTCATCCCCCCAACAACCAAAGCTAAAAACAGTTTATATCCCGGTCTCCGATAATCAAGATCCCTCGGATAACCCAGAGTTGGGAGTTCGCTCCAAAAGTAGTTCGGGATCGATTCCCGATCTTGCGCTCAACCCGAGCCCTACGCCGAACCCCGATGTTCCGGACTCACATCATGGCGCGGAGTAAAAAATTTTCCCACCCGCCACCCAAATCGAGCACACATGCATCGCAGGAGAGTCCAAGTCTTCGGACTTACGGGACGTCAAACAATTACCGGGGGAGTCGGTTCACCACTTTTGGGCCAGACTCCTCCTCGTCATAGACAGAGTACCATACTCTAGTGACCAGGAGATAATGGAAACTTTCAGTCGCAATTTCCATGATGAAGGGATCCTCAATGCCCTATCCCGGCGACACGTTCGCAGCTTCACCGAGTTGTTGGACCTGGTACAAAAATACTGTGCCATGGAAAGCACCTGGCAAGCCGAACAGCTACTCGCGGAACCAGAACCAGAACCGGAAGCGGCTAGCCGAACACGAACCCGCCGAAAAGAAAATAGACCCCCTACGGGGGCCAGAACTATCCTTGATGGACTGTTGGACAAACCATGCCCTATACATTCTGTATTGCTGAACACAAACCCGACTCACATCCTTAGAGCTTGCTGGGTCGTCAGGCAGGTCGCACAAAGTGGAGAAGTCATTCTCTAGGACAAACCGCCGAACAGGCACCGCACAATGCCACGGGAATACAATGCGGAAGTCCTGACGAATTACGAAACATTCCCCTCTAGGAACAGGAGGAAAAGAGCTCTTAGAGAACTCGAACAGGTCTACCATGTGGCAGCAGCAAGTCCTTGGGCAGACACACCAATCACCTTCGGAACCACTGACCAGCCAACCATTCATCCCGGTCGAATACCGGCCGCACTGGTCCTAAACCCCATAGTCGACGGTTTTAGCTACAGAAGGTGCTAATGGATTGTGGCAGTGGTTTGAACCTCATCTACGAAGACACCCTGGAAAAAATGCAGTTCGACCGATCTCGCATCGAGCATAGCAACACAACCTTCCGGGGGATCATCCCTGGGAAAGAGGCGCGTTGTTCAGGACGTGTCACCCTTGACGTAGTGTTCGGCACGCCCGACAACTACTGATCCGAAGAACTTCTCTTCCATATCGTGCCCTTCCCCAGTGGCTACCACGCTCTATTGGGGCATGAAGCCTTCACAAAATTCCAGGCTATACCCCATTACGGGTATATGAAGCTCAAGATACCAGGCCCAAACGGGGTAATCACAATTGCCAGTGATCCGAGTACAGCCCTTCGAGCCGAAAACAAAACAGCAGCGCTCGCCCTCGAGGCACTAGCTGAGACCTTTGCTGCAGAGGAATTGACCGCACTCCGGTCAACAGTGGATAAGGGCGATGTAATCCTTAGTAAAAGGCCCAAACCCACGTCCTTTAAACCTGCAAAAGAAATTGTTAAATTTCAAGTACACCCAACGGACCCTAGTAAAACAGCGTCCATCGGACATCTTCGCCTGACATCCTTCCGATATGCCAGGAATCCCACGGTGGACGAAGCGCTGCGAGCATTCTTAAAAGAAAATTGGGACATCTTCGCCTGACATCCTTCCGATATGCCAGGAATCCCATGGCGGCTGGCAGAACATAGTCTGAATATAATCCCAGGCTTTAAGCCCGTCAAGCAGACTCTGCGCCGCTTTTCCGAACCTAAACGACAAGCTATGGGTGAAGAACTAGCAAAACTGCTAGATGCCGGATTCATACGGGAGATCAAACACCCCGAATGGTTGGCGAATCTGGTGATGGTACCAAAGAAAGATAAATCCTGGCGGTTGTGTGTCGACTTCAAAGACCTTAACAAGGCATGCCCCAAGGACCCTTTCCCCCTACCACGCATAGACCAGATCATTGACGCCACAGCCGGTCACGATTCACTGTGTTTCCTCGACGCTTACTCCGGATACCATCAGATCAAAATGAAGGAATCCGATCAAGCCGCAACCGCATTCATCACCCCATACGGGACATTCTGCTTCAACACAATGCCTTTCGGGCTAAAAAAACACTGGGGCTACATACCAGCGCATGATCCAGACCTGTCTCGAAAAACAGGTTGGTAAAACAGTCGAGGCATACATGGATGATGTGGTCATTAAAACCAAACACGTCAACCAGTTGATCGACGACCTAAGGCAAACTTTTGCCAGCTTACGCGAGTACGATATATGACTCAATCCGGAGAAATGTGTCTTCGGAGTCCCTGCTGGTAAACTGCTCGGATTCATCGTTTCCCATAGAGGAATAGAAGCAAATCCGGCTAAGATCCGCGCCCTATCGGAACTTGCAATTCCCACAGAGCTCAAGCATGTCCAAAAACTGGCGGGTTGCGTGGCGGCGTTAAGCCGCTTTATCTCCCGCCTCGGTGAAAAGGCTTTACCGCTCTACAGGCTGCTGAAACGGACCAACAATTTCGTATGGACCGACGAAGCAGCTGCCGCGTTATATGAAATTAAAACACTACTGGCAAGCAACCCCATACTCACAGCACCAGGTGCCGGCGAACCAATGTTATTATACATATCGGCCACCAACCAAGTGGTTAGCGCAGTGCTCGTCGTCGAACGAGAGGAGGAGGGTCACAAAATCCGGATACAAAAGCCGGTCTAGTATGTGTCAGAAGTGCTAACGCAATGCAAGTCCAGATACCCGCATTACCAGAAGATAGCCTATACAGTATTTATGACATCGCGAAAACTAAGACACTATTTTCAAGAGTGTTCAGTCACGGTGGCCTCCGAAGTACCCCTGAATGATATAATCAATAACAGGGATGCCACCGGCCGCATAGCCAAATGGGCCATTGAACTCCTCCCTTTCGAAATCGCCTACAAGCCACGACAAGCTAATAAATCTCAGGTTCTGGCAGATTTCCTCGCCGAATGGACGAAGGCCGAGCTCCCCAGGGAATATAGCACATACTCCCATTGCACGATGTACTTCGACGGATCCAAAACACTGGCCGGACTGGGGGCTCGAGTTATTCTCACATCCCCCACAGGCGACAACGTCCGATACGTGTTACAAATCATGTATGCCGATTCCAACAATGCGGCCGAGTACGAAGCACTTTTGCATGGTCTTCGGATGACAGCTTCAATGGGTATACAACGGCTGGAGGTACGAGGATACTCCAACTTGGCCATCTCTCAAATCAACGGCGAATTCGATGCCAAAACACTACTAGGGAAAACCCTAGCAGTAGCGTAGGTATTTGGTGTATTAGTAGCGCGGGTAACCGCGCTGCTGATACGGCGCTACAGCTAACGTTTATCAGTAGCGCGTTTTGACACGCGCTACTGCTATACCTACTTAGCAGTAGCGCTTTCTGTACCAGCGCTACTGCTAAGTCTATCAGTAGCGCGTTTTGACACGCACTACTGCTATACTTACTTAGCAGTAGCGCTTTCCGTACAAGCGCTACTGCTAAGTCCTTTTGCAGCAGCGTTTTCCTGTCCAGCGCTAAAGAGCGCTACTACTATATTTTTTCATATCATTTTTTTTGCTACGTATTTGCGATGTTTCTGTACAGGTTTCATACAGTATTCTAATCATATCATAAACATGCAATATGCTCATCATATCATACACATAATAGTCTCATCATATCATCCAACACAAATCATGTCGTCACGTCATAATCACGATATAGCTATACAAGTTACATGACATGTCTCATCATACATAATGTAGTACTTCTTGAGGCGTCGGTTCGTATCCCTCTCTCGCACTAGCGTGAACCTAAACTAACTACTGGCTGTCGCTCGGAAACCGGAAGCCGGTACACCTGGGCCTGACACTCCGGCCACTCGTCGTATACTCCTGGCGTAGCACTCTTCGCCATCGATGATCTATGCACCTGCATCGTCACATGAGTTGATGATATGCAACATATATAGTTGAGCAACAGAAAGAGACAGACTTGGCAAAAATAGAAGCAACATATCATAAGCATACAAAGTTCATCGTACCCAAAATGCCCTAACTAGAGTGATCTTCGCTAGTTGAGGAGGACGGTTTAATTACATCACAAATAAAGTTTCGTCGTGCATAACTCAAAGTTTCGTCATAGAGAAATTATGGACTAAACGGACACATTGTCATATATCGTCAATCACTCCAACATGTCGTGCCATCCATGCAAGTCAGGGAGATAGTCCCCGAGCGTAGTGAAATTCTTCAGGTCGAGATGCTGAGCAGTTACGCGTGTTCGGACGTCTTCCCGCGACATTTGCCCTGCTTCGTAGAACATCCCTGTTTTTTCGAGGAGCTCCTTCATGATGATTTGGGCAAGTTCACGCTGGATGTGATAGAACTCAGCTCGGAGTCGATGATCCGGGATATCTCCTAGGTTCTTTGCCCATTGCAGAATATGGGCATCGCCGGATCTAGGTGACATGCGAAGGTTCTGCTGATCCCGTCTGAACTCCTGCATGTGGTGGAGGACATAGAATCCATCACTGATAGTACCACTTGGTTGCTGGATGCAGCAGAAGTCAGTCTTATGGCCGAAGCAGGGCGCGCGGTTCCTTGTCTTCCTGAGCGTGATCTCTCCACCCCATACGCCGTACGTAAAGATAGCACTGTCGAGAACAGACTTGATGTGGGTGTAATCCTTTTTCTTCATGTTCTTCGACGAGTCCAAGTAAAGAGCGTGGGAGACTCGGGGGTAAAGGATGATGAGGACGGTGCGCCCGTCGCTGCGCAAAATAAGTACACCTCAAATTAGCCTCCACGCATGCAAATGAAATGATTGAAATTGAAGGAAGGATATCCGCGCGGATGACTTACATGGGATGATAAGGCACGAGAATCGTCTCCTTGTCCTTATTGCCGACCATGAAATCGGCGATGTAGTTACTCGCATATTCACGGTGCTTTTTGCAGACTGCCAAGAAGCTCTCGTGCATGAAGTACGGGTCAGCGACACAGACATAAGGTATCTGCTCAATCCTGATGATGTAGTTCATGTACAAGGCAAAAAGGTGGACAAACGTAAAATCCAGCTTTTTCAAGTGAAACATGTCGAAAATGTAATTGAATCGAAGGAAGAACTTTTCCTCGGGGAATGTGTCGACGTACAACCTTTGCTGCGGCACGTTAACCACGTAGAGTGGGTATTCTGGATTTTGCGAGGCGATCAGGCTTTTCTCTCTTCGCAGCACATCGTCATGAAGCCTCCTGAGATCGCCGTATATGGCCTCTACCGCTGCCTTATTAGGTAGGATTGGTTCACCGGGGATATGGTATTTCGCCGCACCCATGACAGGTATACGATCTTGAACCCGAGGCTGCGGAGGCGGCTGGATCATAGAAGCAGCTTTGTTGCCTTTCCTCGCTCTCTTACTATGCTTCTTTGCTACTGGAAGGTCGCCTATAATACGTTCAGCCTCCGGAGGCGGCAATTCAGGCACCGACTCATGACGCTGAGCCATCAATCCTCCGTCGTCATAGGCGCCAGTATTGAGATACTGTAGAGTGTCATCGTCATCCTCATCGATGGCATCGATATCATGCATTGCTTCTTCGGCAGCGGCGACGTCATCAGCGACTAATGGAGCCTCTTCCTCACCCCGTCCGCTATCACCCGGCACGACAGGCGACGATAATTGGGTAGGTGGGGTGTTGATGTTGATACCTTGCTGAGGCTGCGTGGTCGTGGGTGTGCTCCCGGCCGCCTCCAGACAAAGCAGACTCTTTGGCCACAACATGACCCACCTCTTGCAATCGCCAAGCCGCCGTGGGGTATCATCGTCGTCTCCCCCTAGTACCGGAGGAACCAAATTCTCGTGGCCCGGTTTGACACTGGCCACGGAAACCTTGAAGACGTCAGGGGGGATCGGCCGGCTGTGGAACAGTTGTTCCTTCGGCTTCACTATCGTCGCCTTCCCCACGTCCACCTTCTGGCCGCAGATGGTGTACAATATGGTGCACGGGGTTACGTCGGCCTGCAAAGACATGTCTGCGACGTGAGACATCCAAAAGGCAACAGAAACAGGAGATTACACATTTATTGAAGAGGGCCGGTGTGACTGGTATCGTGAGGTCGTCGAGCTCAGCCAAAGACGAAGCACCACCGAGCACATCCGAGACGGAGGACGGGCTGCTATGAGCAGGTGCGGGAGCCGGTGCAGGAGCTGGTGCAGGAGCAGGTGCGGGAGCCGGTGCAGGAGTTGGTGCAGGAGCTGGTGCAGGAGTAGGTGCGGGAGCCGGTGCAAGAGCTGGTGCAGGAGCAGGTGCGGGAGCCGGTGCAGGAGCTAGTGCAGGAGCTGGTGCTGGTGCAACGCTAGTCGAGCTGCTCCCGAAGAAGTTGGAAAGGGGAAAGTCCGCTGCCTCTTTATTTGGATTTTGCCTAACCCAACTGACGATATCCGGAACCAAGACACCATACAAAGCTGCAATCTCCTGTTTTGCGGCAGTACCGCTGCTGCGACCGCAATCGCAACCTTCTTGTCGATGTTTTCTTCATTTAACCTCCGTCTTTCCTTTCTCTCCTCCGTGGTCTCACGGTAGTACTTCTTCCACGTGGCGCCATCTCCGACGCCGTGCACGCATCCATACGACGGCCGAGTGTCCACCGGGAGTCCTTTCAATATGTTCAAGGCCCGGTTGAATGGGTTGTCCCACATGGGCCTCGCCAACGCCTCCGACGGTGAGTCGCTTTCGGCCGCGATCCTGTGCTGCTCTCTCTGCAAAAGGAACAAGGATCGTTTACAAATATGACTAAACGTGCAGTCGAATTGATCAGAAGATAAAAATTACCAGCAGTCTCATGAACTCCATCGTGACCGCGTCCGTCTCGAAAACCTTCTTCACTGGGTCCCAATGGTACCGGGCCCTGAGGACGTCACGCTCCTGCGAGACGGTGAACTCCGCCAAGGGGTCTGGGATGCCCAGACTTTCACGTTCCGCGTCCTCCTTGGCCCATAAGGACCTCTTCCCCGCGTAACCACGGCTTCCGAGGTGGTGGCACCCCATGTTCCTCTCTAGAAGCCCCTTCATGTACTCCGACTTTACTTTGGCAGCTTCGGCAACGCAAGCCGCCTTGAATATTTCAAACTGCTCTTCCGTAATTGTCGGATTATCCTTTACAATCTCGGAGTAGGGTTCCTTTTTGTCGATGATCCTTGCTTCCATCCTTACTTTCTAGGCGGACAACGCCCCGCTAAACTTGCCCATGGCGCGTCTGTTTATCTTCTTCATTACCGGGTCTTTATCTGGATTTTTATATTTGATTTCATCCCGGCCCAGGAACAAGAACACCTGGTGCAGCTTCGTTAGGAGGGACTGCTTCATATCTGGTATCTTCCATAGTTTCGCATCGTTGATGGTGGCGGTTGCCCGTAGGATGCAACCTATTTGATTGCCGAAGCACGCGCGCGCTTCCGCAGGCTCTTTTGACTCAAAATTGCCGTCGTCCACCTCCGTGACCACCAGTCTAGTAGTGATGAGCTGGTTTGGGCGCCGTTGCCTCTTTGGTTTCGGTTCTATACCGGCTTCGCCAGTCTCGGTGCCGGTGTCAGTCTCAGCGCCGGTCTTGGCGCCGGTCTCGATGTCGGTCTCAGTCTCGGATGTGACAGGTGGGCCCTGCAACAACCGTTGCTCATCGAGAAGGTTGAAATAGGCGTCTGCCGCCGCGTAGACGTTGCAATCACCAGAACCCTGTCCTTCATCGTTGCTAGCCATGTTTCCTACGATTAAATCTAGTCAATTAATTCTAGACCTAATAAAATGAATAATGACATAAAAAAGGTCAATGTTTTACAAGAATGTTGATTCATTCCCGTTGCGACAAATCCCGGGCACTCGATATGTCCTAGTTTGTAGCACAAGTCATGCCGAAATTCACGGAAAATTTCGGCATGACCTTTGCTACAAACTGGACAAATAGAGCGCCTGAAATTTGCCGGAACGGAAATGAATCAACATTCCAGCAAAACATAGGCCACTCGGAATCATTCCCTGCAAACAACAAAAGGCCACTTGGGCACAATCGAACCACTTCAATGTTGCATATAACATGAGCAAACACTATTGAGGAATTTGCATATAACATGACCACTTCAGTGAAAAGATATAATCAACAATAATGGAATATGCAAATGAACACTTCTCTGCCTAGGACAGAACCCAAATTCTGTTCTAGCTATTCCTCTCTCACACACACACACATTATTTTCTTTTCATCCAAATTGTTTTAGAGCAAATATTCCAAAAATACTTGACCTTATTAGAAATTGCAAAGGAACTCCATTTTCTCTAACCCTTCTGACCTCACCAAAATTTCCACAGAAGGACCTTAGTACCTACACCCAATTTCTTCAAAAATATTCAGGTCCATAGTCCAAATAATTCAAATTTCATTTGAATGAAATTTGGACCAGATTCAGGTCCATAGCCCAAATAATTTTTTATAGCTAAATGCTACTGTTTTTTGTTTATAGCATGTATTAATTTAAAGCTAAATGCTACCATTATTTATATACCCTCTGTTAATTTAAAGCTAAATGGAATTACTGTTTAGGCATTTTCATAAAAATTTGCCCTAGCTAATTTCCTAAAAAAAATTGCTAATCTTTTTTCCTAAATGCTAAAAAAATGTCTACTGCCCTAAACAAATCTAGGGTTCATATAAACACCTAGGGTTCATATGAACACCTAGGGTTCATATGAACATCATCACAGCAGAGAGAGAGATGAGGGCAGGGGAGAGGAGAGGGAGAGCCTTACGGTCGGCGGCTCGGGCGGGCTCGGGCGGCGGCGGTCCTGGGCGGGCTCGGGCGGCGGCGGTGAGGTCGAGGCCGGCGGCGGTGAGGTTGAGGGCGGCGACGGTGAGGTCGAGGGCGGCCTCGGGTGGCGGCGGTGAGGTCGAGGGCGGCCTCGGGCGGCGGCGGTGAGGTCGAGGGCGTGCTATAGGAAGTAGTTACTTATTTTCCTTTTTCTTTTCCTTTTATCTAAGGAACGTAGCTATAGCGCGGGATTATAAAACGCGCTACTGCTAGAGTAACTATAGCGCTTTGTGGAGACAAGCGCTACTGCTATGCCTTTCTCCTTTATTTTTCTTTTTCTTTTGTTTATCTTTACATTTTCTTTTTTTCATTTCTCCTTTTTCTACTTCTTTCATTTACTTTTCTATTTCTTTTCCATTTTATTTTCTTTTTTTAGCAGTAGCGCTGTATACAGGAAACGCGCTACTACAAGTAACTTAGCGGTAGCGGGCTTTCTGCTGCACCGCTACTACTATTCCTAGCCTACCGGAAACAGGGTGGGAATTATAGTAGTAGCGCGTTTTCCAGTAGACGCGCTGCTGCTATAACCATAGCTGTAGCGCTCTTCATTGACACGCGCCACTACTAAGTAGCAGCAGCGCTCTCTTTTAACCAGCGCTACAGCTATACCTCTGTGTATAAGGTTTTCCCTAGTAGTGAAAACCCGAAGATGGCGGCTTATAGAAATGATGTTCTTAAAATATCCGCATGGTTCGAGGGCTGGAATTCCACCACGTCCCTAGAGACAACAACTAGGCCGCTGACATACTGGCCCGTATGGGGGCCAAACGTGACCCCGTCCCAAAAAACACCTTCCTTGAATGGCTCTTCAAGCCGTCGGTGGTTTGGCAGGACGACGATAAGGGCGCCGGATCCATCAGCGCGGAAGAGGTTGTTCACCCTATAAACGAACCAGACGATCAAATCATCGGTGGCTCCGTAATGGACGAAACGCCTTCGGCTCATGAGGTCATGGCAATAATTGCACCATGGACCGAGCCCTTCCTCGCCTACCTTCTTCGCCAAGAACTCCCTGATGACCAGATAGAGGCGAGACGCATAATTCGTCGATCCAAGGCCTATAAAGTCCACGAGGGTGAGTTATACAAGAAAAGCACCACCGGAGTACTCCAACGGTGCATATCTGAGGAAGAAGGAAGGCAGCTTTTGGCCGAAATCCATGCAGGAATGGGCGGCCATCATGCCGCGGCAAGGGCCTTAGTAAGCAAGGCCTTCCGGGCTGGTTTCTTCTGGCCCACCGCTCGAGCGGATGCCCAGTCGCTGGTCCAACACTGCGTGGGATGCCAACTTTTTGCAAATCAAAGTCACATGCCCCCAACGGCTCTTCGGACTATTTCGATTACTTGGCCTTTTGCGGTCTGGGGGCTGGACATGGTCGGACCACTTAAAGGGGCGACCAAGAAGAATAAATACCTACTGGTCATGGTGGATAAGTGCACCAAATGGATCGAAGCAAAACCTGTCAAGTCAGCGAAAGTTCGGACCAGTAATCGACTTTATATCCGGCGTGGTACACCGTTACGGCGTCCCCCACAGTATAATAACGGACAATGGATCCAACTTCACCGCCCAAGAGGTGAAAGACTGGTGTACAAAGATGGGCATCAAGCTCGACTACGCGTCAGTATATCACCCACAGACTAATGGACAAGTCGAACGGGCCAACGGCCTCTTCATGAGTGGTATTAAACCCCGTCTGGTCCGATCTCTCCATGAGTCCGACTGCCATTGGGTGGAGGAGCTCGATTCCGTCCTATGGGGCCTGCGTACTACCCCAAACCGATCAACAGGATACACACCGTTCTTCATGGTCTACGGGGCAGAAGCAGTCCTTCCCTGTGATATAATTCACGATGCACCAAGGGTGCGCATGTACGAAGAAAAGGAGGCCGAGTTAGATCGGCAGGACGACTTGGACGCCTTAGAAGGAGAGCGCGACATAGCTCGGGCTCGCTCTGCTTTTTATCAATAGCAGGCCCAGCATTACCAGAGCAGGGAGGTCAGGGCAAAAGCGTATAATGTGGGTGAACTCGTCTTACGGCTCCCCGAGAAGCAGAAGCATAAGCTCAATCCCAAATGGGAAGGCCCCTTCATAATCGATGAAGTACTCGCAGGAGGGGCTTATCGTCTTCGAAGCCCGGCAGATAACCGCCTCGAACCACACCCATGGAACGCAGCTCGTCTTCGGTGTTTTTACGGCTAGACCGGTGTCGTCATACTTTTTTACCCTCCTTTTTCTGTTTTTCTTTTCCTTTTTCATTTTCCTCCCCTTCCAACTTGATTTTTGGCAGGTTCGGACTTTCTCCCTCCCCAAAGTCTATATTCGGCTAAACCGAGCTCATGTTAAGTTTTCCGGCATACATTCTTAAATGTTAGACCCGAACAAAACACCTGGGGGCTTCTTCCCGAAGCCGATGACTATACATTTTGAGCATCTATTCACATTTCCTGTGTATGCATGTTTCCCTTGTCGATTTTTAAGCCATTATATGCATCAATTCGAACTAAGATCTTTGCCAAGCTGGGTTGCCTCGTTCCTGTGTTTACCCTCTACGTTCCCGATTGTTCGGCTAGAGGGTAAAGGGAGCACCTCTGCGATTGCTACGACCGGGTTATCCGGATACGTACCTCAGACGGGTGAAGCCAAAAGCTAGATATCTTTAGTAGAAAATTGGTCGGCTACGACGGAAGCAACGAATATACGATGGTTGTTATCACCATTACACTGGCTTTTTCTCTTAAAATGGCCATTAGCCGCATACTAACAATATACGGCCTTACTATTCACGATTTACGTGACAACCTAAAGAAAGGTATCGATAGAGGTACTATTTTCTTTGGAAGATGTTTCTTACGCTCAGCAGTAATATAACATATCTCCCTGTGCATCTACTGTCTATTCGCATCAAATGGCCGGATTGCCTGGTTCCTCGAAAGAATTCCCTTTATCAAGGGATATTTTATAAGGAACAGTCCCGCGCTCTTAGCGCGAGAGGTCGAAGCCGATGGCCGGTTAAGACAAGGTTCACAGCACAGATGGAGCAATTTTTTCGATTTAAAGTACATAGTTACATTGAATCACACATCAGGCTGCCGGTCAAGATTGTCTATCAAGGCATCCAGGGCGCAATCTTCTTGTGAGAGACGAGTGGCAGGCATCACTTGGTCATACACCAAGTGAAGCGGCACTTCCTGCCCATCAGGCCCCGCTGGCCCAACCCGAGCCATATGCTCGGGGTTAAGACCGGTGTATCGAGTCTTAATCATTGCCCACGCCTCTCGAGCTCCCTCCCGGCAAGCCGATGTCTTCCACAGCTCGAACCGACTCCGGGCTCCCTTGAACCGATCAGCTAGTTCGGTCATCCCTTCTGGAGGCTTCTCGGCAGGCCATAGCGCTTTTATCATGCTCTTCATAGCCTTTCGAGCCTGCTCATGAACGGCAGACAGTTACTTCAGAAGGCTCCCCCGGTAGAATCCGATCTCTTCTTCAGAACGCCCGGTTAGGAGACCTACACATACAAGGCATGTACATTAAACTTTATGTCGGAAAAACACCCTTTCGACGTCACAGTCACACTTACCAAACATGCCCCTTTGTAATTTTTGGTTCTCTTCTTGGGTCTGGGTCAATTGAGTCTTTAAACGCTCAATTTCGTCGGCCTGCTGCTTGTTTTCCACCTGGAGGCGTTTCTTCTCCTCTAGGTTTCGCTGCAATGAAAGGCAGCCGGCCTCATGCTGGGACTCGGTGTACCTCTGAGATTCTCGGGCTGCATCTAAATCTTTTTGCAATTGCCCTATAGAGTCAGCTGCTAAAAAGTACCCTCGCGTTAGCAGGGAATCATGTACTAAGATCAACAGAATGGATATACTCACCATGCGCCTCCCGGGTAAATTTCTTCACTTGTTCAAGTTCGGCCTCCACGGCTTCCACTCGTGTTCGGCTCGCCTCTAATTCATTGGCCAGTTGCTTGTTCTGCTGCCTTGAGGCCTGCATCATCCACGAAACAATATAAGGACCCTTAACTCGGTCGTCCCGACCAATTCAAGGCTCAGGGGCTACTGGGTTCACATAAATGTTCGGATTCTCAAAGTCAATTACTTACCTTCAGACTGGATGATATCAGTTTCACGGTTTCTCCAAGCCTAGCTCGGGCAGCTCCGATGTGCGCGTCCACCGAGCATAGAGCATTGAACTCTTGTTCGGAAAACGCCGGGTCGCGCAGGGCTTCTCGTCGCTGCCGGTGGTTCATTGCACTTTCAACTTCGGATTTAGTGACTGAAACAGCGTCTTCGGAATCTTCGGGGGCCGGATTGCCCACAGGAGCCTTCATCGCAGGTTCGGCATGAGCAGAGGATCTTGACTCATGAGTATTGTCAGGCCATTTGGCAGCGTCCTCGGCAGAAGATGGTTGTACTTGTTTCCTGAGTATTTCAACATGAGATCTTTCGGTAGATCATGTCGATTGTAATAGCGACAGATTAAGTGGCTGGGCAAAGTACCTTTGAGATGGACGAGTGGTCGGTGCCGTTTCCACGGCTGGCTCACATAAAGGGGTCCTATCAATGACCGGTCCAGGCGTCGTTGCTGCAGCCGACGTTTGTCGCGAGGACCTACGACGCTTGGGAGCGGAGGCCGGCACATTCGGGTCAGTGGAAGGCGTTCTCCTTTTACGAGAAGGATTTTTGTTTTTGCCTGTGGTGGAGGAAGGGAGTGATCCGGGGTGATCGGCTATGATAGCCACCTTGGAGCGATCAAGGCCCTCTTGGTAAAAGACCCCGTCTTCATACTCAATGGATAACTCTGGATCGTCATGGAACCCTGGGTCGTCGTCACGAGAATAGCTCTCCGGTTGGGGGGTCGGACACTTGATTGTCTCGACAAAGCTCCTCCATTCCTGTTTGTGCGGATCAAAGGCTTTGGTCAAAAAGGGCAAATAAAAAACCAAACATAGGACGCAAGATCGAAAGTCTTACCCATTCGATGGGGTTGTAGCTCGAGTAGCCCTCCTTGACTGGCGGCCGAACAAAGTCTTCTTTTTCTCCTTTGTATAAATCGGCAAGTGCGGCTGCTAATGCCGCTTGATCCGCAGGACCCAGCCGTCGGGAGCGAGTGGTGTCGCTTGTTCCATTGTAGCACCACAAAGGATGTATCCTTTGTTGAAGAGGTTGAACGCACCTGGTGATGGCGGCGGCCATCACGTCAATCATGGTCAGCTTGTGGTGAGCCAGTATCCTAACGCGGGCAGCCAAACGTTGTACTTTAGCATCGTCCTCTTGGGATGAGCTCTTCGGACGCTAGTTGAACCTTTTCTTTAAAGGGGCGTCGGAATATTCGGGCAAACCCCTTCGAGCTGGATCGAATAGGGGGACGTCCTCGATGTAAAACCATTCCGAAGACCACTCTTCGGACTCTTTCTTCGGTGTCCCCGCAGGATATCCCGTCCCGAATTGTCTCACCACGGGTGCGGGGAACGAGGCAAAAATACTTCCTCCATAGTCCAAAGTGAGCCTCGCAGCCCAGGAACATCTCGCAAAGGGCGACGAAGCCCGAGATGTGCAGGATAGACCCAGGGGTGAGATGATGGAGCTGGATCCCATAGAACTCCAATAACCCCCTCAGGAAAGGATGGATGGGGAACCCTAGGCCCCGCAGGAGGAAAGGCACGAAGCATACCCGCTCTCCCTTGTGAGGATTTGGGAAGTTCTCCGCGAAGGCTTCGTGGTTGTAAGAAGTCAGACCGGCGCGAGTAACCGCCAGATCCGAGGAAGGAAGATATCCTTGGGTCTCGAGGTCGCGCATCCGAAGGAGGGATACGGAACAACTTGCCCAGTCCCCGAGGAGGGTGCCGTAAGGGCGCGAGGAAGAACTGGGGGCGCTCGCCATGTTTTTTGGTGGTCTCTCGCTTGAAGTTTTCTCCGAGGGGGAAGAAGTGGACGGTGTGGCCTAGACCGCGATTCTGTTTGTTTAAATGAAAAGTACCTCCTTTGTGAGGAGGGCAATCTTGTAAAAAGCCGCCGGACCGCTCGCCTCCCCTCGGTTCACGAGGGTCGAGGAGCGCTGGGAGTTATTACGGTGGGTCCCGCAATTTCTCGACATTTGAAGATTTACCGATAACAGAGTGGTTGACGAATAAGAAGGGATAGAGGGACTCGCCTCGCAAGCCGAAGACTTCGACGTGCAGGACTGTCCGGATAATATACCTCGGCATTGGAGGCTGGTCCGGGGGCTACTAAGGGAGTCCAGGATTAAGGTGTCCTCGGGCGGCCGGCCTATTTCTCATGGGCCGGACTGATGGGCCACACGCTGAGCATGGAGTCGATCGAAGGCTCCGTCGACAGAGGAGAGATCATAGGAGCGGTGGCGTGTTTGTCAAGTTGAAGATAGTAGATTAAGCTTGTTTTTCCCTCCTGTGGGCAACCGACCATGTGTAACCCTAATGACCCCTGGTGTCTATATAAACCGGAGGGTTTTAGGTTGTAGGGCAGAGAAACTCATCTAGGGTTTTAGCTAGTCGATCTCGAGGTAGATCAACTCTGTAACCTTCATACTTTCAATATAATCGAGCAGGACGTAGGGTTTTACCTCCATAGGAGGGCCTGAACCTGGGTAAACATCGTCTCCTTCGTCCCCTTATTACCATCGATCCTAGTCTCACAGCTCGGGACCCCCTACACGAGATCCGCCGGTTTTGACACCGACACCGGCAAAGGATGTACGGTGACCGACGCACCTCCGAGTACATTGAGGGCCTGCATAAATTTCTCGAAGTGGCTAAGGCAAACAAGCAGAATGGTTTTATGTATTGTCCATGTACTGTCTGTGAGCATACGAAGGATTACTCTAACTCGAAAACCCTTCACTCCCACCTGCTTGAGAAGGGGTTCATGCGACGCTATAATGTTTGGACCAAGCACAGAGAAAGAGGGGTTATGATGGAAGACAACGAAGAAGAAGAGGATGATGACAGCTATCCTTTGTTCCCTGAATACGGTGATACTACAACGGGGGAAGCTAAAGATCAAGAGGCACCAAACGATGTGCCCGATGATGATCTTCGCCGGGTCATTGTTGATGCACAGAGAGAATGCGAAAGTTAAAGGGAGAAGTTGAAGTTCGATCGCATGTTAGAGGATCACAAAAAAGGGTTGTACCCAAATTGCGAAGATGACAACACAAAGCTCGGTACCACACTGGAATTGCAGCAAAGGAAGGCAGACAATGGTGTATCTGACAAGGGATTTGGTTCGCTACTAAAAATAATGAAGAACAATCTTCCAAAGGATAACGAATTGCCCGACAGTACGTACGAAGCAAAGAAGGTACTCTACCCTCTAGGGTTGGAGGTGTAGAAGATACATGCATGCCCTAATGACTGCATCCTCTACCGCGGTGAGTACGAGGAATTGAACGCATGCCCGGTATGCGGTGCATTGCGGTATAAGATCAGATGAGATGACCCTGGTGATGTTGAGGGCGAGCGTCCCAGGAAGAGGGTTCCTGCCAAGGTGATGTGGTATGCTCCTATAATAACACGGTTGAAACATCTCTTCAGAAACAAAGAGCATGCCAAGTTGTTGCGATGGCACAAAGAAGACCGTAAGAAAGACGGGAAGTTGAGAGCACCCGCTGATGGGTCACAGTGGAAAAAAATTGAGAGAAAGTGGGGGGTCTTTGCAGGTGACGCAAGGAACATATGGTTTGGTTTAAGTGCAGATGGCATTAATCCTTTTGGGGAGCAGAGCAGCAAGCATAGCACATGGCCCGTGACTCCATGTATCTATAACCTTCCTCCTTGGTTGTGCATGAAGCGGAAGTTCATTATGATGCCAGTGCTCATCCAAGGCCCTAAGCAACCCGGCAACGACAATGATGTGTACCTAAGGCCATTAGTTGAAGAGCTTTTATAGTTGTGGAATGGAAAAGGTGTACGTGCGTGGGATGAGCATGAACAAGAGGAATTTGACCTACGAGCGTTGCTGTTTGTAACCATCAATGATTGGCCTTCTCTTAGTAACCTTTCAGGACAGACAAACAAGGGATACAACGCATGCACACACTGTTTAGATGATACCCAAAGTATATATTTGGACAAATGCAAGAAGAATGTGTACCTGGGACATCGTCGATTTGTTCCGACCAAGCATGCCTTAAGAAAGAAAGGCAAGCATTTCAAAGGTGAGGCAGATCACTAGAAGAAGCCCGTCCTCCATACTGGTGATGATATACTTGATATGGTCAAGGATTTACAAGTAATCTTTGGAAAGGGTCCTGGCAGACAATCTGTTCTGAATGACGCTGAGGGACACGCACCCATGTGGAAGAAGAAATCTATATTTTGGGACCTACTGATGTCTACTACGCAACCTTCTTCTTGTAGACTCGTGTTGGGCCTCCAAGCGCAGAGTTTTGTAGGACAGTAGCAAATTTCCCTCAAGTGGATGACCTAAGGTTTATTAATCCGTGGGAGGCGTAGGATGAAGATGGTCTCTCTCAAACAACCCCGCAACCAAATAACAAAGAGTCTCTTGTGTCCCCAACAGACCCAATACAATGGTAAATTGTATAGGTGCACTAGTTCGGCGAAGAGATGGTGATACAAGTGTAATATGGATGGTAGATATAGGTTTTTGTAATCTGAAAATATAAAAACAGCAAGGTAGCAAGTAACAAAAGTGAGCACAAACAGTATTGCAATGCTTGGAAACAAGGCCTAGGGTTCATACTTTCACTAGTGCAAGTTCTCTCAACAATACTAACATAGTTGAATCATATGTAAATCCCTCACGTGCGACAAAGAGTTCACTCCAAAGTCACAAATAGCGGAGAACAAAGGAAGAAATTATTGTAGGGTACGAAACCACCTCAAAGTTATCTTTTCCGATCAATCTTATGAGCTATCCCTATAAGTGTCACGAACATCCCTAGAGTTCGTACTAAAATAACACCTTAAGATACACATCAACCAAACCCCTAATGTCACCTAGATACTCCAATGTCACCACGAGTACCCATGGGCTTGATTATACGATATGCATCACACAATTTCAGATTCATCATGTTCAATCCAACACAAAGAACTTCAAAGAGTGCCCCAACGTTTCTACCGGAGAGTAAAGACGAAAACATGTGCCAACCCCTATGCATAGATTCCCAAGGTCACGGAACCCGCAAGTTGATCACCAAAACATACATCAAGTGGATCAATGGAACATCTCATTGTCACCACGGATATCCCATCGCAAGACATACATCAAGTGTTCTCAAATCCTTAAAGACTCAATCCGATAAGAAAACTTCAAAGGGAAAACTCAATTCATCACAAGAAGATAGAGAGGGGAAAACTCCATATGATTCATCTATATTAATAAAGCTCGCGGTACATCAAGATCGTGCCATCTCAAGAACAACAGAGAGAGAGAGATCAAACACATAGCTACTGGTACATACCCTCAGCCCCGAGGGTGAACTACTCCCTCCTCGTCATGGAGACCGCCGGGATGATGAAGATGGCCTCCGGTGATGGGTTCCCCCTCTGGCAGGGTGCCGGAACGGGCTCCCGATTGGATTTTCGTGGCTACAGAGGCTTGCGGCGGCGGAACTCCCGATCTAGGTTTGTTTCTGGGGGTTTCTATATTTATAAGAATTTTTGGCGTCAGAAACAAGTCAAGGTGGGCCATGAGGCGGCGACAAGCCAGTGGGGCGCGCCCTAGGGGGGCGCCCCCTAGGCTTGTGGTAGCCTCGTGGCTCTTCTGGCCCAACTCCAACGCTCCCTGGGCTTCTTCTGGTCCAAAAAAACCACCGTAGATTTTTATTCCGTTTGGACTCCGTTTGATATTCCTTTTCTGTAAAACTCAAAAACACGGAAAAAACAGGAACTGGCACTAGGCTCTAGGTTAATAGGTTAGTCCCAAAAATAGTATAAAATTGTAGTAAAATGATTGTAAAGCATCCAAGAATGATAATATAACAGCATGGAACAAGCAAAAATTATAGATACGTTGGAGACGTATCAGCATCCCCAAGCTTAATTCCTACTCGTCCTCGAGTAGGTAAATGATAAAAACAGAATTTTTGATGTGGAATGCTGCCTAACATATTCATCATATTCTTATCTTCTTTGTATAGCATGGACGTTTGGACTAGTAAATGATTCAAAGCAATAGTCTAGTTTTAACATAATGACTTCAATACTCAAACATGTCAACAAGCAACCATGTATTTCAAAATATCAACACTAAATAAAGTTATCCCTAGCCCATCATGCTCAATCATTGATCCATTCATGAAACACACTCAAATCTTAGCTATGCCCAATGCTCAAGTATGATCATAGTGCCTCCTAGTTGGTGCTTATAAGAGAAGATGGAGACTCAAAGCAAAAATAAAAATTGCATAAAGTAAATAGATAGGCCCTTCGCAGCGGGAAGTAGGGATTTGTAGAGGTGCCAGAGCTCAAGTTTTAAATTGAGAGAGAAAAATATTTTGAGTGGCATGCTTTTCCTGTCAACGAAAATGACAAAGTAGCTCACAATACTTTCCATGCTAGATACATTATAGGCGGTTCCCAAACAGAATGGTAAAGTTTTTACTCCCCCTCCACCAATCAATCACACTCCACGGCGAGCCGAATCCACGGGTACCGACCATACAAACAACAATCCTGGGGGAGTTTTGTTTCATTAATTTTGATTTGATTTTTGAGCATGGAACTGGGCATCCCGAATACCAGCCACTTTCTCGTGAATGATAGTGAATCAACACATATCGTGAGAATAACACACCTAGCATGGAAAAATATTGGATACTCCCCACTGTTTCATGAGCGGTACGGGCACATAAAAGAGAAAATTTATTTTGAAAATGTAGAGATGGCACATACAAATTTGCTTGGAACGGCATGGAAATACCGCATATAGGTAGGTATGGTGGACTCATGAGGCAAAACTTGGTTTAAGGATTTTGGATGCACAAGTAGTATTTCTACTTAGTACAAATGAAGGCTAGCAAATAGATTGGGAAGCAACCAAACCAAGAAACGAAAATTCACATAAGTGAGCATTGAGTCATAACTAACACCGAATAATGCACCACAAGTAGGATGTAACTTCATTGCATAACTATTGACTTTCGTACTTGCATAGGGAATCACAAACCTTAACACCAATATTCCAACTAAAGCATAATTACTCACTAACATGACTCACATATTACTATCATCATGTTTCAAAACTATTACAAAGAATCAAGTTTAATTTGTCCCATGATCTTCATGAAAGTTTTTATTATATCCTCCTTGGATATCTATCACTTTGGGACTAGTTTCATATATTGCCATTGCTTTTTGACAAGCTCAAACAATTTTAAATGAAGCACATGAGCATAAAGATTTCATCCCTCAAAAAGGTATAAGTGAAGCATGAGTGGAAAGGACAAGCTACTCTCAAAAGATATAAGTGAAGATCAATGAGTTGTCAAACAATTAAATAACTATGTGAAGACTCTCTCATCTAAGAATTTCATATCTTAAGTAATTTATTAAACAGCAAGCAAAAGAAAAATAGCACACCAAGAATAGCACGCATCATGTGAACGAATCAAAATTTAGGCTCAACATAGGCTAACTGATAATTGTTGATGAAGAGAGGTGGGATGCGTAGCATCCCCAAGCTTAGATGCTTGAGACTTCTTGAAATATTTACTTGGGGTGCCTTGTGAATCCCCAAGCTTGAGCTTTTGTATCTCGTTCAATCCTCTCGTATCATGGTTTCACCTATTCTCAAAACTTCATCCACACAAAACTTGAAAAGAACTCGTGAGATAGGTTAGTGCACATAATAATAAATCAACTCTTTATGTACTGCCAAGACAAGTTGCATAATAATTTTAAAACATTAGGTAATGTATACTATCATTTCCACAATTTATATCTACCAATATAGGCTATGGAAACTATAGGATAAGCAGATAACAAAACTATGACAGCAATCTGTCCAAACAGAACAGTCTGTAGCAATCTATGAAAACAGTGTACTTATGTAACTCAAAAAATTATGAAAATTTAGGAAATGCTAAAAATTTATATGACAATACTGTGTAAAAATTTCAGAAACTCTCCATGTTCCAGTAAAAAATGAAAATTCAAATACTACAACCAAAGTTTCTGTTTTTACACAACACTCATCAAAACATGCAATGCAAGCATCCTAAGGCAATTCTTGGAACTTTTTATTGAAAAACAAGATTATAAATGACACCTAACAGATAACAAGAAAATAAAATGATGCTCCAAGAAAAACTCATATTATGTGATGAATAAAAATATAGCTCCAAGTAAGATATACCGATAATGTTGAAGATGAAAGAGGGGATGCCTTCCGGGGCATCCCCAAGCTTAGGCGCTTGAGTCTTCCTTGGATATTAACTTGGGGGTTCCTTGGGCATCCCCAAGCTTAGGTTCTTGTCACTCCTTATTCTCCTCATATCGGTGTCTCACCCAAAACTTGAAAACTTCAATCACACAAAACTTAACGGAACTTCGTGAGATGGGTTAGTATAATAAAGATAGATCATTCACTTAGGTACTGTCAAGACAAGATTCATAATTGTTCCCACATGATACCTACTGTATTCTATCATTCCCATAATTTATACCACTAAATATAAGCTATGGAAACACTAAAACAAGCAAACTATGCATGCAAAACAGAATCTGTCAAAAACAGAACAGTCTGTGAAGATCTGTAGCGTAACCATAGTTGCCGGTCTCTAATAATTCTGAAAAATTAGGAAAATCTAGGAAATTTGTATATAAATCATGTGTAAAAAATTCAGATCAAAATCACGTTCCAGTGAATTTACATAATTCCTGGATTAAGAGCAAAAGTTTCTGTTTTTGCACAGAATCAAGTCAACTATCATCCACACTATCCCAAAGGCTTTACTTGGCACTTTATTGGAACAAAAGCTATAAAACATGATTATTACAGTAGCTTAATCATGTGAACATATAAAAACAGAAAGTAAAAGTGTTGGGTTGCCTCCCAACAAGTGCTCTTCTTTAATGCCTTTTAGCTAGGCATGATGATTTCAATGATGCTCACATAAAAGGTAAGAATTGAAATGTGCAAGAGAGCATCATGAAGCATATGACTAGCACATTTAAGCCTAACCCACTTCCTATGAATAGGGATTTTGTGAGCAAACAATTTATGGGAGCAAGAATCAACTAGCATAGGAAGGCAAAACAAGCATAACTTCAAAACTTTGAACACATAGAGAGGGAACTTGATATTATTGCAATATGTATAAGCATAAGATCCTCTCTCATAATAATTTTCAGTAGCATCATGAATGAATTCACCAATATAACCAGCATATAAATCATTCTTTTCATGATCTACAAGCATAGAAATTTTACTACTCTCCACACAAAAAAAATTCTTCTCATGACTAATAGTGGGAGTATCATAAAAGAATTGAATACTACAAATTGGTTCCACATTAAAAGAGTAATATTCAGTAAAAGGAAATTCATAATTATGACAAGTATCATAATAGTAATCATCACTCTTTTTCATCGCATAAGTATCATCACAATAGTCATCATAAGTAGGAGGCA
Organism: Elymus sibiricus; assembly: GCA_039707655.1. Taxonomy (NCBI): domain Eukaryota; kingdom Viridiplantae; phylum Streptophyta; class Magnoliopsida; order Poales; family Poaceae; genus Elymus; species Elymus sibiricus. The sequence goes on along the minus strand of CM077663.1, from coordinate 399,965,859 downwards.
TGCAATCATTATAACAAATTTGATCATTCAAAGTAGGGGGAATAAAAAGATAATCTTCATTAAGCATAGCATCCCCAAGCTTGGGACAAACATTAATTGCAGCAAATAAATTCTCAAACATGTCATTTTCATCAAACATAGCATCCCCAAGCTTGTGGCTTTGTATATCATAAACATAATCACTCTCATCATTAATAGTATGAGTAGCACCAATAGTATAGAAATTATTATCATCATCCTCCAAGTTGGTGCCATAAATATTTTCAAGATTATAAGAAGTATCATTATCTTCCCAATCATAATTATCACAACAAGCAATAGGCATAACAAAATCATCCTCAAGTGTATCATCTTCCACAACTATTTTTGATTCATTCTCATGAGGCCTATCAATAATGGGAGCAACATTATTTGGGAGAGATACCTCTTTACCTTTACTTTTCCTTCTTTTCTTCTTCATCACCACATTATGTGTGGGTTTATTTAATTCCTCCAAGCTTCTTTTTGAAGAGGTTGGTTGAATAAAAAGCTCCTCCTCGTTACCTAATTCATCATAAGAAAAAATAGGAGGATATTGGGAAACCTCTTCCCCTTCTTTAGTATTCTCTTCATCTTCTATTTGTTTTCTTGTCTTTAAGTAATTGGCAATATAAGGATTCTCAATGCAATTTACCACGCAATACATATAGATTTCATTTAGATCAAAATCAATCATTTTCATGAGAACCCAAGCTGGAACATCCTTAGTTTTATGTTTCATTTCTTCATACCCCAAAAATAGACTAAGTTCATTATGATGCTCAAGGGTAATGAGGTTATCACATTTTTTGGACACAATTCGATCATGAAATAATTCACATTGGAAATTAAAATGACCACTTTCATTGCAAAGTTCACAAGGACGGCGAGAAATATTAAGTCTTTCAGCACAAACATATAGCCTCTCTTGCCACCATTTAGTTTCTAAATACTTATGCCTCTTACAAAATCTATCTTCCCTTTTAGGCATGTCTTCACAAACTCTATGCACTCCACAAAAATTGACATGCTTATAAGAAATCTTTTTATCATGACTAGTGCAATCATCATTAGTACTATGGATATTCAAAGAATTCATACTAACAACATTGCAATCATGCTCATCACTCAAAGATTTAGTGCCAAACAATTTAATAACTTATTCTTCTAACACTTGAGCACAATTTACCTTTCCATCATTTTCACGAAAGACATTAAAAAGATGAAGCATCTGAGGCAACCTCAATTCCATGTTTTTTTGTAGTTTTCTTTTATAGACCAAACTAGTGAAAAACAAGAAACTAAAAGATTTAATTGCAAGATCTAAAGATATACCTTCAAGCACTCACCTCCCCGGCAACGGCGCCAGAAAAGAGCTTGATGTCTACTACGCAACCTTCTTCTTGTAGACTCGTGTTGGGCCTCCAAGAGCAGAGTTTTGCAGGACAGTAGCAAATTTCCCTCAAGTGGATGACCTAAGGTTTATCAATCCGTGGGAGGCGTAGGATGAAGATGGTCTCTCTCAAACAACCCTGCAACCAAATAACAAAGAGTCTCTTGTGTCCCCAACACACCCAATACAATGGTAAATTGTATAGGTGCACTAGTTCGGCGAAGAGATGGTGATACAAGTGTAATATGGATGGTAGATATAGGTTTTTCTAATCTGAAAATATAAAAACAGCAAGGTAGCAAGTAACAAAAGTGAGCACAAACGGTATTGCAATGCTTGGAAACAAGGCCTAGGATTCATACTTTCACTAGTGCAAGTTCTCTCAACAATACTAACATAGTTGAATCATATGTAAATCCCTCACGTGCGACAAAGAGTTCACTCCAAAGTCACAAATAGCGGAGAACAAACGAAGAAATTATTGTAGGGTACGAAACCACCTCAAAGTTATCTTTTCCGATCAATCTTATGAGCTATCCCTATAAGTGTCACGAACAGCCCTAGAGTTCGTACTAAAATAACACCTTAAGATACACATCAACCAAAACCCTAATGTCACCTAGATACTCCAATGTCACCACGAGTACCCATGGGCTTGATTCTACGATATGCATCACACAATTTCAGATTCATCATGTTCAATCCAACACAAAGAACTTCAAAGAGTGCCCCAAAGTTTCTACCGGATAGTCAAGACGAAAACATGTGCCAACCCCTATGCATAGATTCCCAAGGTCACGGAACCCGCAAGTTGATCACCAAAACATACATCAAGTGGATCAATAGAACATCCCATTGTCACCATGGATATCCCATCGCAAGACATACATCAAGTGTTCTCAAATCCTTAAAGACTCAATCCGATAAGAAAACTTCAAAGGGAAAACTCAATTCATCACAAGAAGATAGAGAGGGGAAAACTCCGTATGATTCATCTATATTAATAAAGCTCGCGGTACATCAAGATCGTGCCATCTCAAGAACACGAGAGAGAGAGAGATCAAACACATAGCTACTGGTACATACCCTCAGCCCCGAGGGTGAACTACTCCCTCCTCGTCATGGAGACCGCCGGGATGATGAAGATGGCCTCCGGTGATGGGTTCCCCCTCTGGCAGGGTGCTGGAACGGGCTCCTGATTGGATTTTCGTGGCTACAGAGGCTTCCGGCGGCGGAACTCCCGATCTAGGTTTGTTTCTGGGGGTTTCTATATTTATAAGAATTTTTGGCGTCGGAAACAAGTCAAGGTGGGCCACGAGGCGGCGACAAGCCAGGTGGGCACGCCCTAGGGGGGGCGCCCCCCAGGCTGGTGGTGGCCTCGTGGCTCTTCTGGCCCAACTCCAACGCTCCCTGGGCTTCTTCTGGTCCAAAAAAATCACCGTAGATTTTTATTCCGTTTGGACTCCGTTTGATATTCCTTTTCTGTAAAACTCAAAAACACGGAAAAAACAGGAACTGGCACTAGGCTCTAGGTTAATAGGTTAGTCCCAAAAATAGTATGAGGGGAGACTGAGTGGAAAAGGCACGCTAGGAGCGGATTCAATAATATGTAGGGACGGGCATTCCTGGGCGGAAGCACACTACACAGTTCTACATAATTCTACCTTGGTGGCCCCGTATATCAATGAACACAAGAATATTCTACGCTACAAACACCCGGAGCAGTCTGACGACTGGATTACACGTGAACACATCGGGACTTTCGGCGGTTGATTGCAAATGCATCTCATAAGTAACAACACTGTTGGAGATGACCTGTACTTGTTGGCCAAGACACCATCTTCGACTGTATTGACTTACCAAGGGTACGAGATAAATGGTAATACATTTTAGACGATCGCCCAAGATAAAAAGAGCACCAACCAAAACAGTGGTGTCCGCTTTGATGCAGCAATCACCAATAGGGCAAAGGACACATATTATGGTTACATAGAGGAGATATGGGAACTTGACTATGGACATGAATTTAAGGTCCCTTTGTTTCGGTGCAAATGGGTCAATCCGTCAGGAGGCGGGGTACAGTTAGACCCATAGTACAGAATGACAACAGTGGATCTCAACAATCTTGGGTACACAGACGAACCATTCGTCCTAGCCAATGATGTGGCGCAGGTTTTCTATGTGAAGGACGTGTCTACAAAACCGAGAAAAAAAAGATAAGGAAGCGAATACATCAAACGATGAGCAAAAGCGCCACATAGTTCTTTCAGGGAAAAGAAACATCGTGGGAGTGGAGGACAAGACAGACATGTATGAAGATTATGAAAAGTTTCATGAAATTCCTCCCTTCAAAGTGAAGGCTGACCCAAGCATCATGTTAAACGATGAAGATTATCCATGGTTACGGCGCAATAAGCAAGGGACACACGCGAAGAAAAAGTGAAGACTTTCTCTCCACAACTATTCTGATGATGGCATTGATCTAGAATATCACTGCAGTTACATGTCAAGAAATGAAATCCCTTTTGTAACAGATGAGTTTTCATCCGAAACCCTTTTACTTTGAAAGAGATTGTCCAGTTTGTACACGAAGTGCATCCAGTTTTTCCCGTAACCCTCTCCACTTTTTAGCACATGCTATGTGGGTGAAATTATGATACCATGCCAAGTTTCAACCTTTTCAGAGTTCATATGCAGTGCTTGTCAATTTCAGGGTCATTTAGCTCAAAATAAATCATGAAATCCTTGAAAAATAGCAAATGAAGTCAGAAAAGGGTTGAAAATTGATGATGTGGCTTTGAATGGTGCATATTAAATGCAGAAAAAGTCTGGAGTTAAAATATGTTAAAAAATGAAATCCCTTTTGTAATAGATGAGTTTTCGTCCAAAACCGTGTTACTTCGAAAGAGATTGTCCAGTTTGTACACGAAGTGCATCCAGTTTTTCCAGTAACCCTCTCAACTTTTTAGCACATGCTATGTGGGTGAAATTATGATACCATGCCAAGTTTCAACCTTTTCAGAGTTCATTTGCAGTGCTTGTCAATTTCAGGGTCATTTAGCTCAAAATAAATCATGAAATGCATGAAAAATAGCAAATGAAGTCAGAAAAGGGTTGAAAATTGATGATGTGGCTTTGAATGGTGCATATTAAATGCAGAAAAAGTCTGGAGTTAAAATATGTTAAAAAATGAAATCCCTTTTGTAATAGATGAGTTTTCGTCCAAAACCGTGTTACTTCGAAAGAGATTGTCCAGTTTGTACACTAAGTGCATCCAGTTTTTCCAGTAACCCTCTCAACTTTTTAGCACATGCTATGTGGGTGAAATTATGATACCATGCCAAGTTTCAACCTTTTCAGAGTTCATTTGCAGTGCTTGTCAATTTCAGGGTCATTTAGCTCAAAATAAATCATGAAATGCATGAAAAATAGCAAATGAAGTCAGAAAAGGGTTGAAAATTGATGATGTGGCTTTGAATGGTGCATATTGAATGCAGAAAAAGTCTGGAGTTAAAATATGTTTAAAAAAATGAAATCCCTTTTGTAATAGATGAGTTTTCGTCCGAAACACTGTTACTTCGAAAGAGATTGTCTAGTTTGTACACGAAGTGCATCCAGTTTTTCCCGTAACCCTCTAAAATTTTTAGCACATGCTATGTGGGTGAAATTATGATACCATGCCAAGGTTCAACCTTTTCAGAGTTCATTTGTAGTGCTTGTCAATCTCAGGGTCATTTAGCTCAAAATAAATCATGAAATGCGTGAAAAATAGCAAATGAAGTCCGAAAAGGGTTGAAAATTGATGATGTGGCTTTGAATGGTGCATATTGAATGCAGAAAAAGTCTGGAGTTAAAATTTGTTAAAAAAATGAAATCCCTTTTGTAATAGATGAGTTTTTGTCTGAAACCCTGTTACTTCGAAAGAGATTGTCCAGTTTGTACACGAAGTGCATCCAGTTTTTCTCGTAACCCTCTCAAATTTTGAGCACATGCTATGTGGGTGAAATTATGATACCATGCCAAGTTTCAACCTTTTCAGAGTTCATTTGCAGTGCTTGTCAATTTCAGGGTCATTTAGCTCAAAATAAATCATGAAATGCATGAAAAATAGCAAATGAAGTCAGAAAAGGGTTGAAAATTGATGATGTGGCTTTGAATGGTGCATACTGAATGCAGAAAAAGTCTGGAGTTAAAATATGTTAAAAAATGAAATCCCTTTTGTAATAGATGAGTTTTCATCCGAAACCCTGTTACTTCGAAAGAGATTGTCCAGTTTGTACACGAAGTGCACCCAGTTTTTCCGTTAACCCTCTCAACTTTTTAGCACATGCTATGTGGGTGAAATTAAGATACCATGCCAAGTTTCAACCTTTTCAGAGTTCATTTGCAGTGCTTTTCAAATTCAGGGTCATTTAGCTCAAAGAATGAACTAATAGCAAAAAGAATGAACTAAAAAGCTTTTATAAAACTCTAATAGCAAAAAGAATGAACTAAAAAGATTTTATAAAACTCTAATAGCAAAAAGAATCAACTAAAAAGAATCAAAATAATATTAACTAAAATTATCAAAGTATTTATTTGTTAAAAACTTTAATAGTAAAAAGAATTTTCATAAAGTATATTTTGTTACAAGCTTTAATAGAAAACTAAAAAGCTTTTATAAAACTCTAATAGCAAAAAGAATCAACTAAAAAGAATCAAAATAATATTAACTAAAATTATCAAAGTATTTATTTATTAAAAACTATAATAGTAAAAAGCTTTTATAAAACTCTAATAGCAAAAGAAATCAACTAAAACATATGCAAAAAAATAACATTAAAATTTTAAAAACATAATATATGCAAAAAATAAAAAAAGGCCCGCCTACTAGCCACAACGGCCTGCATACGACTAGAAACCCTAGAAATGGGCCAGGATGCAGGCCCGCAGTGCTAGCAGGCCCAACAGGGCTTCAGATAGGCATGTAGTGCCTGCAATAGAGAGGAGCTCTAGAGGGCAGCGGCAACAGCGCTTATAAACCACTCCGAGCCCCTCTCGACTAGCGAGGTGGGACTAAACTTTTGGCTGCGGGAAGCACAGACCCCCTTTAGTCCCGGTTGGTGCCACCAACCGGGACTAAAGGTCTCTGCTTCCCGCCCTTTGGGCTGCTGAAAATTGACCTTTAGTCCTGGTTGGTGGCCACCAACCGGGACTAAAGGGGGGGCTATATAAGCGGGACTTAGCAGTTTTTCCAATCCCCCATCAGTTTCTTCTCTCCTCTCCCCCGACGGCGCCGACGACGACCTCGACGCCGCCAGGATGCCGGATTTTGCCGTCGCCCTCGCCGACGCCCTGCCATCCCCGAGCCCGCTGACCGTCGCCGGCGCCGGACCTCCTCGCACGCCCTCGTCCCCGTCGTCGCGTGCCCCCGAGCCAGCCAGTTCCTCGTCGCCGGCCTCTAGCTCCATCGCCGCGCCCCCAGTGAGCACCCCCCCCTTTCCCAAGGCCTCCGCCGCCGCCGCCACCCCTGCCCTGCTGCTTAGCCGCCGCCCCTGCCCTGCATTTTTTTTATGTTCATGTATATGTATGTATGTTCATGTATGTATGTATATGTTCATGTATGTATGGCATTATATTTTTTATGTTCACCAAATTTTCATATGTTGATGGTGATCTATCGTGTGCACTTGGGAAAAGCTCATCAACAAACATGATCATTTCTTACATACAAAAACAGATAAAAGATTCAAATGAATACTGCTCAAGTTAAATAACATACACATTATATAAAATTGTGTTTCTTAGGTTGCAATAAGGCATGTATGTATGTATAGATTGATGTATATAGGGATGGGGTTGCATTCGGGTCATCAAATTGATAGAGAAATTCATAGACCTTGGTACGATAAGCTAATTTATAAAGTGTTAATTGCATTTTCTTACGTTTGACAACTGCTTGGGCTTATTAGGGACCATGAGGCGTAAGATCTGCAAGGTCTGCCAAAATTCATGTATGGACAGTCTTGGAACTGCAGTGCAGTTCGGGGTATTTTTGAGAAAGGGATTTCAAAAATTAGTGGTAACGGTCTTTAACTTGAATTTGTATTGAATTCTGATCATTTGTTTAACTATTTTACTGACTTTATTGTTGATTATGAACTGCTGCATAGTGTGTTCCATGCAACATAAGGGAGGACTTCAACAATTCATATGGTAACGTGTTGTACTTTGAGGATGATGAGGAGCGCGAATTCGAATTGGATCTGTGCAAAGGAAAGAATAAAACCATCATATATGGTGATGGATGGGAGCAGTACATTGCAGTGAACAATTTTAAAGGAGGAGAACTCGTAGCTTTTTCCTTAATAGGGGAGGTGAATAGGTTAAGGACATTATATGTCCAAAGCTATGATGATGACGATGACCAAGATGACATCGTCAGCCAAGATGACCAAGATGACATCGACAGCCAAGATGAAGATGAGGACATCCAAGATGAAGATGAGGACAACCAAGATGAAGAGGAGGACATCGAAGATGAAGATGATGGTCCTATCCTTTCTGCAATTTTTTCTCAAAGGATGAAGAAGCTTACTCGGGATGATAAAGCTAGTGTGAAAGAAATGTTACCATCCTCTTCGACATTCTTGGGGAAGCCCTTTGTGCACCGTCTAACAAAAACTAACATGGTCAGAAAGTTATGGTGAGATGTTTTATATTCTTTCATCTCTTTTTGGTCATAACCAAGTATGGTGAGATGTCTAACATTCTGTGCTCTCTATTTTCTCTTAATGATGGGGTCTTCAGAAGTTACCTTTTAAGATATTTTCTGGAGTGGACATCCCCGCCGTCGGCACTGCTGGAGTAATCCATGGACCAAGAGGGCCTGTCACGAACGTCCAATACAAGACAGAATCCGACGGGCGCATATCATTCCACAAGGCCGGCTGGCAGGATTTCATCAACGGAAAGAGAGAACTAAGGGTGGACACCCTTGTGGTAATCACTATAAGGAAGAGCAACTACAAGGACTATCAGATGATGGTTGTTGTTGACCATGTTTAGAACTAAGTCATGAATATATCAGCTGGAGAACTGTTAGTTAATTAATTAGTATGTTAAGATGATTGTGATACATTGATGTTTGTTTCTTAAGTTGAACAACTTTCAAGTGATACTGATAGTTCTTTCTATTTATTGATCATGACGATGTTGTGTAATGGTTCTTTCATTGCTATATGTAGTAGCTAGCGTCGAGTTCAATGAAAAGCATAAAATAAAAATGGTAAACACAAAAATAAAAGGGGGAAACGCAATAAGAAAACTCCTAAACCCTTCAAAACCCCTAAACCCCTCCTTTCAAAACAAAAACCCAGAGCCTGGCAGCTGCTGACGCGTGGCTGCCTTTTAGTCCCGGTCGGTGTTACCAACCGGGACTAAAGGTCCTCCTGCCAGGCGCCCCACGGCGGCCACGTGGAGCTCCTTTAGTCCCGGTTCGTAAGCCAACCGGGACTAAAAGTGATCGACATTAGTCCCGATCATTTTGTCCCGGTTGCAGAACCGGGACTAAAGGCCCTCTGGAACCGGGATTGATGCCCTGTTTTCTACTAGTGGGGGTGGCGCACCCTGGTGTATCGTGCCTAGCCAGGGCACCCCCTCCGGTGGCTCTTGGTTCCAGTATTTTTCTTTTATGCTGAAATAAATCTCCAAAAAGTTTCGTCCAATTCCGAGAACTTTTATTTCTGCACAAAAACAACACCATGGTAGTTCTACTGAAAACAACGTCAGTCCGAGTTAGTTTCATTCAAATCATGCAAATTAGAGTCCAAAACAAGAGCAAAAGCGTTAGGAAAAGTAGATACAACGGAGACGTATCAACTCCCCCAAGCTTAACCCGTTGCTTGTCCTCAAGCAATTTAGTTGACAAACTGAAAGTGAAAAAGAAAAACTTTTACGAACTCTTTTGTTCTTGTTTACATAAATATGCTTAAGTAGCACCCAGGTTTTCAGCAAAGATCATGACTAACCATGTCAACAATAACTCTTAGAAATTATATTAACTCATATCAATGGCATAATCAACTAGAGAGTAATAATAAAATATCTTAAGTGCCAACACTTTGTCAAAATGGTCATGATATAATATGACAACAGTGGTATCTCGCTAGCCCTTTTTGAGACCACAAAACATAAATGCAGAGCATCTCCAAAGTTCAAGCAGTGACTAAACATTGTAATTCATGGTAGAAAAGATCCAGTCATGATGCGTCCAACATTTACTATACACAATGCATGAGGATGACAATAGTGCTCTCAGATCTGGCGCTTATTTGAGAAGGTGATGACTCAACATAAAAGTAAATAGATACTCCCTTCGCAGAGGGAAGCAGGGATTGGCAGAGGTGCCAGAGCTCAAAGCTTAAATCATAGATAAATATAATTTTGGGAGGTGCACCCTTCCTGTCAACGTTACGACCAAGAGTTATCAATAGCTTCCATGCTAAACACATTAGCGGCGGTTCCCAAGCGGTAAAAGTAAAGGTTTACTCCCCCACCAACAAACACACTCCATGGCTAGCCGAATCCACGGGTACTGTCGTGGTTTTGTCACGGCATGATCTCCTCGTGAGAGAACTTAGGTGTGAGGCCATCGCAACTAGGTGGCGGCTTGAGAGGGGTTGGTCGGAATCGAGAGACGCGAGTTTACCCAGGTTCGGCCCCTCCGTTGGAGGTAAAAGCCTACGTCCTGCTTTGTGTGTATTGATGATGAGGGTGATCTTGATTACAAGGGTGCTGTCTTGCTACCTCTAATCTCGAGGGCCTCTAATCTTTCTATCTCTAATGATTTGAACTTGTCCCTCTAGGGATGCCTGACCCCTCCTCATATAAGTGGAAGGGGTAGGTTTACATGTAGAGTCCTACTGGGAGTAGGATTAGGACTAGTCTCTCTTGAATCCGAATCCGGGTCTTGTTTCCTTTGTGAGGGAGTCTGTCCTTTCCTTGGGCCTTCTCTGTGAGCCGGCCCATCATAACATGAGTCGGCCCTCCCATAAGCCGCCCTCTGGGCCGTTGGGTCTTGTCGTTCGTCTAACCCGCCTGCCGGGTCACCAATGAGCCGCCAAGTTCGGCCAGGTCACCAGTGAGTTGCCAAGTCCCGGCCGGGTCATACTTCATGCCAGGTTATACCGCGGGGTAATATCCCCGACATTAGCCCCCAGGTTAGCTTGAATTTATTCATGGTAAGCTCCTGAAATAAGAATAACAAATATGTTAAGGGACCGGCTTGCTCCACTGGCCGGCTTAATGAAGTAGCTCATTGAAAATCCCATATGCAAGTGCGTGTCCTTTGCAAAATATTGGGAATAAAACACCCATATGCCGTTGAGTCGCCCTCCAATGCTTTGGCTTCGATGAAAATATCAGAGATAAGAAAACCATATGAGGTTGAGCCGGCTTTCCCTTGTTTTGATTGGGAATAGAAAATCGTCCATTGTTAAACCACTTTCAACTTGTGAAGCAGGGTTGCTAGTATAGACTCTGCCGGGTTATGATCTTTTGATAATGTTGGGTCATGATTGTTGGTGACGCCGGGTCAAATAACTGGACTCCAGCTGACTTGATAAAATTATTGGGAATAAAGAAATCCGTGTGATGTTGAGCTGGTCTTTCATCGCTTCAGCTATATGAAGAAATGAGACCCGTCTCGCTCACCATTGACATCTTGAAAGTGTTCTTCTATTTTTTATATCCATATTACCTGTAGCTCCCAAACTCCGAGTTTATCCATGATGACTTGGTGCTTTTCAATAATATCTTTGATTGTGTAGCCCCCAAGTGCCGGGTTGTCTTGCCTGCAGCGGCCCGGGACTTGTAATTGTCTTATACTTTATAAAACTTTAGCAAGTGTAGCCCCCAAGTGCTGGGTTGTCTTGCCTGCAACAACCTGGGACTTTGAACTTGGTGTTGCAAGTTGAGAAATCTAGGTTGTCATCTGAGTCGCCAGATATAGACTGAGTGTCTTGTATTTCACATGTGTAGCCCCCAAGGGCCGGCTCATCAGTATGTGATGGGCCGGGTCTTCAATTTGGACCTTTATAATTTGTTTAAGCAGCTGAATACTGTAGCCCCCAAGTGCCGGGTCGCATGCCTGCAGCGACTTGGGACTGTGTGAGAATAATATAACCCATCATAATGCACTTCAGAAGTTCTCTTGAACTAATATTGATCTGATTTGAATGAATCCTTGACCGTGGTTGTAATGTAACCCGGTATGAATTAATATCCTGGAATAACGCCTTTGTCTTTGAAATGAAATCCCTGCTCGTGGTTGCGATGCAACCCGGCAAATATATGTTTGAGAAATCCATAAGTGTTGTAGTTTACTACAGAGCACAAGTTGAAAAAAATCCAAGAACCGGTCAATTAGATGACACGGTATTATATGTGATAGGGCGGCTCTTCGAGAATAGTAATGTCTTCCGAGCTGGCTTGAAAAAAAACACAATCATTTAATACTGGTTATGACAAAGCATGATTAAGATCCATCCATTTTGGCTATCAACAATCTTTTTATTACTGCAGAGGTTACGATGTAACCCGGTTTGATGACCGGCTTGATATGCATGTATGATGCATGATGCAATGCAGGATGATGTATGTAAAAAACAACTGACAGAGAATATATACATGTATATCTCAAATTTTTGTAAGTCGGCTTTGAAGGCACAACCAGAAGAGATCAACTCTTGTTCTTATCTTTTGAAAAACTCAAGGTTTTTGCTTCCAAGAAGCTTGGCATGAACGCCTTTAATCCCGTAAACCGGCTCTCACGTGACATAAATCCGTTGTTTTAACCCCAACTAGTTCAGGGTCTTAAAAAAGATTGACTGTTAAGAGTACGAACGGGCCACATAGCGGAGAGACTACAACGGACATGTGAGTTTATCCTAGCTCTCTGTAAGTCGGCTCTCTCGTGACATAAGCCGCCGTTTTAACTTTGACAAGTTTAGGGTCTTATTGAAAGATTGACTGTCAAGAGTACGGTGGGTCACCTGGCGGAGTAGCAAGTTGCAAACATGCAGGTTTAACCCATATATGGCATGCAATCCGGTCAAGAGGGTATGAAAGCTAAACTCATTGAGTTGGAAGCCCCCAAGTGACCTATGATCATGGAAAAGCTCGGCCATAGGATATACAGGAGACAATGCTACTACTGCAAAACATCCGGGGTCCAGATAAGCCGGCTTTATTCCATTAATCATAATATGATGATCCAATAAATCAGGGCACCCATGTTTGAACGGTCGCATCATGGTGGCTCGTCCTCTTGGGCAACTTTTAATTTTTCGCCAATAAAGCAGGGCACCCATGTTTGAACGGTCGCATCATGGCGGCTTGTCCTCTTGGGCGACTTTAAATCTTTCGCCAATAAGGCAGCAGCCCCCGGGACCGGGTTATCTTCCTCACAATGACACAAGTTTATTGTATTTGTTGAAACCGGCCAAATCTGCCGAGTCATATCTGTGTAGCCCCCGAGTCTTAAGTCGACTCAAGGAGGCGGCTTGAGATTCTTCACACTTGGCCGCGGCATAAGCTGACATATGGTTGACGGTTGATAACTGAAATTTATTGAAGCCAAAAGCGTGTGGCAGAGTTGATGACCTTCGCGACACTCATTGTATGTCCTTGGCGTTGATAACGCAACATGAACCCGCGGAAGGTTGAGATGTCGGCCTATAAATGATCCCACAATATTATGTCACCTTTGTAGTGAACAATTGTCCTGTAATTTAAAAATATTGCAGACAGAGTAATTGTTCTCAGAAGAATTAATGTATATGTTGCTAAAATAAACAAGGCAAATAACACCTGATATTTTCCCGATGTGTGTAGATGTAGCAATTAGATTGCTACCGACCTCCATGTGAGAAGTAGTAAAATCTTGACATCTCGGTGGATGTGTCTCACGTTTGAGAGTGGCAGCTGATACGTCTCCATCGTATCTATAATTTTTGATTGTTTCATGCCAATATTCTACAACTTTCATATACTTTTGGCAACTTTTTATATTATTTTTGGGACTAACATATTGATCCAGTGCCTAGTGCCAGTTCCTGTTTGTTGCATGTTTTTTGTTTCGTAGAAAATCCATATCAAACGAAGTCCAAACAGGATAAAAACTTACGGAGATATTTTTTGGAATATATGTGAATTTTGGGAAAAAGAATCAACGCGAGAGAATGCCCGAGGTGACCACAAGCCAGGGGGGCGCGCCAGGATGGCTTGTGGCCACCCCGTAAGGCGGTTGGTGCCCTTCTTTCGCGTCAATAAAGCTAATATCCGGATAATAATCGTGTTCAAATTTCAGCCCAATCGGAGTTACGGATCTCCGGGAATATAAGAACCGGTGAAAGGCCAGAATCTGGGAACGCAGAAACAGAAGGAAACAGAGAGAGAGATCCAATCTTGGAGGGGCTCTTGCCCCTCCGCCGCCATGGAGGCCAAGGACCAGAGGGGAAACCCTCCTCCCATCTAGGGAGGAGGTCAAGGAAGAAGAAGAAGGAGGGGGGCTCTCTCCCCCTCTCTCCCGGTGTCACCGGAACGCCGTCGGGGCCATCATCGTGACGGCGATCTACTCCAACAACTCCGTCATCTTCACCAACACCTCCATCACCTTCCCCCATCTATCTACAGCGGTCCACTCTCCCGCAACCCGCTGTACCCTCTACTTGAACATGGTGCTTTATGCTTCATATTATTATCCAATGATGTGTTGCCATCCTATGATGTCTGAGTAGATTTTTGTTGTCCTATGGGTTGATTGATGATCATGATTGGTTTGAGTTGCATGTTTTATTATTGGTGCTGTCCTATGGTGCTCTCCGTGTCGCGCAAGCGTGAGGGATCCCCGCTGTAAGGTTTGCAATATGTTCATGATTCGCTTATGGTGGGTGGCGTGAGTGACAGAAGCACAGACCCGAGTAAGTAGGTTGTTTGCGTATGGGAATAAAGAGGACTTGATACCTTATAATGCTATGGTTGGGTTTTACCTTAATGATCTTTAGTAGTTGCGGATGCTTGCTAGAGTTCCAATCATAAGTGCATATGATCCAAGTAGAGAAAGTATGTTAGCTTATGCCTCTCCCTCATATAAAATTGCAATAATGATTACCGGTCTAGTTATCGATTGCCTAGGGACAATTCCGCAACTCCTACCACCACTTTTCCACACTCGTTAAACTAACTTAGTTGTTTCTTTATCTAAGCAGCCCCTAGTTTTTATTTACGTGTTCTTTATTATCTTGCAAACCTATCCAACAACACCTACAAAGTACTTCTAGTTTCATACTTGTTCTAGGTAAAGCGAACGTTAAGCGTGCGTAGAATTGTATCGGTGGTCGATAGAACTTGAGGGAATATTTGTTCTACCTTTAGCTCCTCATTGGGTTCGACACTCTTACTTATCGAAAGAGGCTACAACTGATCCCCTATACTTGTGGGTTATCAAGACTTTTTTCTGGCGCCGTTGCCGGGGAGCAATAGCGTGGGGTGAATATTCTCGTGTGTGCTTGTTTGCTTTATCACTAAGTAGATTTTATTTGCTGTTCTAAGTTGTTCTCTATCTTTAGTTATGGATATGGAACACGAAATACCAAAAAAATTAGGTGTACTTGCTACTCATGGAGATGGGGAACCTCCTAAAACCCTCGATGCTCGTTATGTGGAAAATATTATGCACTACTTTGATAATCCTGAGAAAACCCCATTCAACTTGATAATGGGATACACATTGGATCAACGTGAATACTTTAGGTATTATCGCTTATCTCAAAAAGGGAAACACTTATGGGATCAAATTAGAATACTGGGATGGTTTTCTTGGGATGCATGCTCGAGATGTGACTTTACTTGTTGCTCTAATATAAAAGCTCGACACCTTCCCTTTCAATGCAAATTTAATAATAATGAAACCTTAGCTTCTTATGCTAAAGGTATTTATGATTACTATGATGTGGAACGAATAGAAGAATTTGTTGTTTTTAAAGGTGCTTATGAAATTGCTTCTTTGCTTGAAAAGTATGATGATGATGTTCCTTACGAATCTGAAATTTTTGCCATACTTAAATATTGCTATGAGAATTATGATTGCAATGCTGATATTATTGAATTTATTGAAAGAATGACCGCTGCCTTGGAAGAGACTAATATTTTGCAGGAATCTATGGAAGAAGAAATTCCTGACACTGTGAGCTCATTAGATGAAAAAGATGACGAGGAGAGCGAAGAACAAAAGGAGGAAGAGCGGATTAGCTACCCGTGCCCACCTTATAATGAGAGTAACTCTTCAACTCATACATTGTTTAATTTCCCTTCGTTCTTACCGAAGGATGAATGCTATGATAATTGCTATGATCCCATGGATTCGTTTGAAATATCCCTTTTTGATGAACTTGATGCTTGCTATGCTTGTGGCCATGATGCCAATATGAATGATGCTTATGGAGATGAACTTGCTATAGTTCCTTATGTTAAACGTGAAGTTGTTGCTATTGCACCCACACATGATAGTCCTATTATCTTTTTGAATTCTCCCAACTACACTATATCGGAGAAGTTTGCACTTATTAAGGATTATATTGATGGGTTGCGTTCTACTATTGCACATGATAATTTTGATAAATATAATATGCATGTGCTTGCTGCTCCTACTTGCAATTATTATGAGAGAGGAACTACATCTCCACCTCTCTATGTTTCCAATAAGATAAAATTGCAAGAAACTGTTTATACTATGCATTGGCCTTTACTTTGTGTGCATGAATTGTTCTTTTATGACATGCCGATGCATAGGAAGAGAGTTAGACTTCGTTGTTGCATGATTTATGTTACTTTGTGTTTACTACCAAATTACAAATCATTGTTAATTAAAATTGGCTTTGATATACCTTGGGATCCGGGTGGGTCCATTACTTGAGCACTTTATGCCTAGCTTAATGGCTTCAAAGAAAGCGCTGCTAGGGAGACAACCCGGAAGTTTTAGAGAGTCATTTTATTCTGTTGTGTGCTTTTATAAAGTTTAAAAACAAAAAAAATAAAGAGGGGAACCTAAAACTTTTTCAAAAAGAAAAATGAAAGTAAGAAGGACGAGCACCGTTGAAGTGGGGGAGCTCCTTGAACTTTGTTCATGCCCATGGAAACTTTGCGAATCTTAATTACAGAAACTTTTCAACAAAAATAATTATCCCCTTGTATAAATCCATTGTATTATAAAAATAATGTGCCAAGATTTTCCTTTAGGATGATTAGATTGCTTGTTTGGTGTGTGCAGTGCAAAAACAGAAACTTTGGCTGTAGTGCGTGAATTTACATTTTTAACTGGAATGTCAAAAGTTTCTGAATTGTTTACACAGTACTGATATGCAAATTTTTTATTTTGTCCTAATTTTTCAGAATTTTTAGACTTACAGAAGTATGGTGAATGTTCAGATTGCTACAGACTGTCCTGTTTTTGACAGATTCTGTTTTTGATGCATTGTTTTGCTCGTTTTGATGAAACTATCGATTGCATCGGTGGTATAAGCCATGGAAAAGTTATATTACAGTAGCTACAATGCAGAAACAAAATTTGAATGGGTTTGCAACAGTACTTAAAGTGGTAATTTGCTTTATTATACTAACGGATCACACGAGGGTTTTGTTAAGTTTTGTGTGATTGAAGTTTTCAAGTTTTGGGTGAGATCACGATGGATGAAGGAATAAGGAGTGGAAATAGACTAAGCTTGGGGATGCCCGAGGCACCCCAAGGTAATATTCAAGGACTCCCAAGAAACTAAGCTTGGGGATGCCCCGGAAGGCATCCCCTCTTTCTTCTAACAACCATCGGTAATTTTACTTGGAGCTATATTTTTATTCGTCACATGATATGCGTAAATCTTGGAGCGTCATGTGCTTTTTATTTTTCTTTTAATAGTGCACCATGCTGGTATGAGCTAGTCCTTGGTCGATTTACAGAATGCTTCATGCACTTCACTTATATTTTTTGAGTATGGCTTTATAGAATGCTTCATGTGCTTCACTTATATCATTTGAAGTTTGGATTGCCTGTTTCTCTACACATAGAAAACTGCCATTTGTAGAATGCTCTTTTTCTTCACTTATATTTGTTAGAGCGTGGGCATATCTTTTGTAGAAAGAATTAAACTCTCATGCTTCACTTATATCTATTTAGAGAGTCAACAGGAATTGGTCATTCACATGGTTAGTCATAAAATCCTACATAAAACTTGTAGATCACTGAATATGATATGTTTGATTCCTTGCAATAGTTTTGCGATATAAAGATGGTGATATTAGAGTTATGCTAGTGAGTAATTGTGGATTAGTAGAAATACTTGTGTTAAGGTTTGTGATTCCCGTAGCATGCACGTATGGTGAACCGTTATGTAACGAAGTCGGAGCATGATTTGTTTAATGATTGTCATCCTTTGTGTGATGGGTCGGGAGCGCGCGATGGTTTACTCCTACCAACCTCTCCCCTAGGGGCATGCGTCTAACACTTTGCTTTGATGACTAATAGACTTTTGCAATAAGTATGTGAGTTCTTTATGACTAATGTGAGTCCATGGATTATACGCACTCTCACCCTTCCACCTTTGCTAGCCTCTCTAGTACCGCGCAACTTTCGCCGGTGCATTAAACTCACCTTCCTCAAAACAGCCACCATATACCTTCCTCAAAACAGCCACCATACCTACCTATTACGGCATTTCCATAGCCATTCCAAGATATATTGCCATGCAACTTCCACCGTTTCGTTTATTATGACACGCACCATCATTGTCATATTGCTTTGCATGATCGTAAGACAGCTAGCATGATGTTTTTATGGCTTGTCCGTTTTTTGATGTCATTTGCTATGCTAGATCATTGCACATCCCGGTACACCGCCGGAGGCATTCATATAGAGTCATATTTTGTTCTAAGTTTTTGAGTTGTAAGTAAATAAAAGTGTGATGATCATCATTATTAGAGCATTGTCCCAGGTGAGGAAAGAATGATGGAAGCTATGATTCCCTCACAAGTTGGGATGAGTTTCCGGACTTTACAAAAAAAATAAAAGAGGCCAGCGAAGCCCAAATAAAAAAAGAGGCCAAAGATGCCCACCAAAAAAATGAAAAAAATGAAAAAAAAACAAAAAAAATGAGAGAAAAGAGAGAAGGGACAATGCTACTATCCTTTTCTCCATAGCCCGTTGATACGCCTAGTTGATGTGAGACTATCTTCTCCTTTTTCCTCACCACCTCCACCATATTCTATTCCACCTATAGTGCTATATCCATGGCTCACGCTCATGTATTGCGTGAGAGTTGAAAAAGTTTGAGAACATAAAAGGTGTGAAACAATTGCTTGACTTGTCATCAGGGGTGTGCATGATTTAGATACTTTGTGTGGGGAAGATGGAGCATAGCCAGACTATATGATATTGTAGGGATAACTTTCTTTAGCCATGGTATTTTGAAAAGAAACGATTGCTTGTTAGTATGCTTAAAGTATTATTGTCTTAATGTCAAATGATAGACTATTGCTTTGAATCACTTGTGTCTTAATATTCATGCCATGATTAGATTATATGATCAAGATTATGCTAGGTAGCATTCCACATCAAAAATTATCTTTTTTATCATTTACCTACTCAAGGACGAGCAGGAATTAAGCTTGGGGATGCTGATACGTCTCCATCGTATCTAGAATTTTTGATTGTTTCATGCCAATATTCTACAACTTTCATATACTTTTGGCAACTTTTTATATTATTTTTGGGACTAACATATTGATCCAGTGCCCAGTGTCAGTTCCTGTTTGTTGCATGTTTTTTGTTTCGCAGAAAATCCATGTCAAACGAAGTCCAAACGGGATAAAAACATACGGAGATTTTTTTTGGAATATATGTGAATTTTGGGAAAAAGAATCAACGCGATACGATGCCCGAGGTGACCACAAGCCAGGGGGCGCGCGCTACCCCCCTGGGCGCACCAGGCTGGCTTGTGGCCACCCCGTAAGGCGGTTGGTGCCCTTCTTTCGCGTCAAGAAAACTAATATCCAGATAAAAATCGTGTTAAAATTTCAGCCCAATCGGAGTTACGGATCTCCGGGAATATAAGAAACGGTGAAAGGCCAGAATCTGGGAACGCTGAAACAGAAGGAAACAGAGAGAGAGATCCAATCTCGGAGGGGCTCTCGCCCCTCCGCCGCCATGGAGGCCAAGGACCAAAGAGGAAACCCTCCTCCCATCTAGGGAGGAGGTCAAGGAAGAATAAGAAGGAGGGGGGCACTCTCCCCCTCTCTCCCGGTGGCACCGGAACGCCGTCGGGGCCATCATCGTGACGGCGATCTACTCCAACAACTCCGTCATCTTCACCAACACATCCATCACCTTCCCCCATCTATCTACAGCGGTCCACTCTCCCGCAACCCGCTGTACCCTCTACTTGAACATGGTGCTTTATGCTTCATAGTATTATCCAATGATGTGTTGCCATCCTATGATGTCTGAGTAGATTTTTGTTGTCCTATGGGTTGATTGATGATCATGATTGGTTTGAGTTGCATGTTTTATTATTGGTGTTGTCCTATGGTGCTCTCCGTGTCGCGCAAGCGTGAGGGATCCCCGCTGTAGGGTTTGCAATATGTTCATGATTCGCTTATGGTGGGTGGCGTGAGTGACAGAAGCACAGACCCGAGTAAGTACGTTGTTTGCGTATGGAAATAAAGAGGACTTGATACCTTATAATGCTATGGTTGGGTTTTACCTTAATGATCTTTAGTAGTTGCGGAAGCTTGCTAGAGTTCCAATCATAAGTGCATATGATCCAAGTAGAGAAAGTATGTTAGCTTATGCCTCTCCCTCATATAAAATTGCAATAATGATTACCGGTCTAGTTATCGATTGCCTAGGGACAATTCCGCAACTCCTACCACCACTTTTCCACACTCCTTAAACTAACTTAGTTGTTTCTTTATCTAAGCAGCCCCTAGTTTTTATTTATGTGTTCTTTATTATCTTGCAAACCTATCCAACAACACCTACAAAGTACTTCTAGTTTCATACTTGTTCTAGGTAAAGCGAACGTTAAGCGTGCGTAGAATTGTATCGGTGGTCGATAGAACTTGAGGGAATATTTGTTCTACCTTTAGCTCCTCATTGGGTTCGACACTCTTACTTATCGAAAGAGGCTACAACTGATCCCCTATACTTGTGGGTTATCAGCAGCATCTTTCTCTTTGGAGCCGATCTGCGTGGAGCAGTGGCGTTGCCATCACTTCGACTGAGACCCGCTGTACCGATGAGACGCCTGAGTGCCGCCACAATTATCTTTGAGATCTTGATCCCTTTCTTTTCTCTGTCTCTTTTTGTAACATCCCAAAATTCTAAATTTTGGAATGTTATATTAAATAAATAAGTAGGATTAGTTTGCTTGAATGTTGTGTGATCTATTGTGTGAAATTGAGTGGAATTTGAATTTTTCAAAATTTAATGAGAGGAAATAAAAATACTTTCCCAAAAATTTCAATTCGAATCCCTATTCAATTTTTGAGTTCGTATCCTTTCAAAAACCCTTTGATAAAAAAATGAGAGGAGGAAAATGACACTCCAAAAT
Organism: Elymus sibiricus; assembly: GCA_039707655.1. Classification (NCBI taxonomy): domain Eukaryota; kingdom Viridiplantae; phylum Streptophyta; class Magnoliopsida; order Poales; family Poaceae; genus Elymus; species Elymus sibiricus. The sequence goes on along the minus strand of CM077663.1, from coordinate 399,944,808 downwards.
CAGACACAATGTGTTGATTCAAAATTTAAAATAGAAAATATTTGTAATTTATTTGAAATTCAAATTCGTTTTCATTTTGGAGTTATTCAAAAAAAAGTATTTTATTTGGTCTTGAAAATATGTTCATCTTGTAGAAACTTTTATTCTGAAAATTTTGATATATAATATGCCTATATAAAATATTTATTTTATTTTATTTTTTCTTGTTCTTCACTGTTTTGTTTTCAAAAAAAAAATCCGAAAAAAAGAGAAAAAATGCTGGCCAGGCCAACCGGCCCAGCCAGCGGCAGCGCCAGGCGCTCTTGTGCGCGGCCGGCCGAAGTCATTGGGCCAGGCGGTGCCCCTCTCTCTCTTTTCTTTTGCTATTTCTTCTATTCCTAGTCTAAGTTTAGTCCCACATTGCCTAGCCTTTGACTTATATGTCTTCCTTCCACCTATAAATATAGACACATAGGTGCATCTGAAAATCATCCAATTCGGGTTAAACCAATCTTTTGGTTTGACTAGGTTTATTAAATAAAAATATTTTCTTCTGTCCGGCGGGATTTCTGGAAGTCGTCTCCTCTTTGGAATCATTATCTCTTCTCTGCACAAGAAGGTATTCTCTTCGTATTTTTTTATAATCCCGTAGTTTATTATTTATAGACTAATATTCCTAGACTAGTATACGGTAGAGTAATTAGATTATCAACTAATCTCCGTATTTACACATTAGTCTTAGAATTCTTATGGACATAGCACGTTTTCTTCCGTAAAACAGCTTGGTCCTGATTTTTAAAATAGCCATAACTTTTTACTTGTTTATCCGAATTAGATCAAACCAACGCTTACAGTTTCTTCTTGATCTCACCTATCCAGTAAACCTATCACATCAACTTTTTCAAATTTTCAAATTTCGAAATTTGTTCAGATTCATATTCAAACCTCTTTTGATCATATCTTTTTATCCATACCTCCGTTTTTGATGAATCCAATTGTGTCGGATTCATATCGAAGTAATCTTTCCATTCGTACCATTAGTGTTATCATTTCAACATAGAATTTTGATCATACTCAGGTTTCTCTATTAGTTCTTCAACGTGTTCACACCGTTCTAAGATGATTCAATGTCATATTGAATTACTTGCATCTTTTGATCCGTTATTTTGAATCTAGTAATTTTTTTCCTACACGTTCATATTGACCTCCTATATCTAGTAGCATCATTAGTTTTGACCTTTGAACCTTACAAATTTGAGCGATTCAAATTTATATTCGAACATTCATTTGATCTTATCTTGCAAACCGAACACCTTTTCAATTGATTCCTTTTGCCCATAAATACTCGTGTCATATATTTCTGTTCATAACCATCGTACTTCAGTTCAACTTCTTTTGACCTTTCTGAATTCAAATTCAACTCATACTCCAATTCGCTATAACTTGCGTTGTAGTGCTCCATTTCAATTAATTCTTTCTACAAATAAATTCTTATGTCTTCTGCTATTTGCCAAACAACATTCATGTTGTTCTCCCTATATTTTTGATCATCTCCCATAGTGTATGCAATCTAAGCTTATATACAAATAGTTGATCGTCCAGTAACTCTTTTGAGTTGATTCCTTCACCTTTCACTTTACAACACCATAAGAACCTATCTTCTTCTTATTAAACCTTTTGTATGTTGTTTCTATTTGCACTATGACATACTTTGCTCTTGCGTTCTTTTGGTTCTTCTTTTTGGCATGTATGTTTATTGGATGTTTATTGGATGTTATTTACTTATGATAGATTTCTCGGAGTGTGACGAGTAGAATTATCAGGATTCTGAGAGCGATATTATCTTCATCAACAAGTACAGGAAAGTTCACTTTGATCATCTTACATTACCTATGTTTTATTTGCATTAGAACAAATCTCTCCATCATACATCCAGTAGGATATTGAGCTTGAACTTGTGGTAGTATCATGAGGTAGGAGAAACCCAACACCCTGTTACCATTGCCCGGGAAGGGACGTTACTTCACCTTTGCTACGCTTTAGTAGACGGGGTTGGTTGTGAGATTCAGGAGTGTTGTGAGGTTAATTATTTCAAGACCTACATGATGATCAAGACTTCAAGGACTCAATATACCTCTGGGTGGATTGGACATGCATCTGGCATCCTGATATCTATCATGGTTATGCCCGGGAATCCTGGTATCTACCTGTGATCATCCCGACGGAATGCCACCCAGGTCCAAAGAGATGGATGGATACTTCAAGGCCGGAAAGCTTACATGTGCAACCGCAAGTCATTATGGGCTCTGGCTTGGTTGACCTTAGTCGTGACTCTGGTAGGCCAGATTGCTACGAGATGTAGAAGAACGGTAGGATTGGGTGGGCACTGACTTTCTATCGGAGGATCACTTTGGAAGACCATGTTTCGATCTTCCCATTATCAAACACCAGGCAGTGCGAGGACACAACGGGAGGGTTCGAATCTTGCGGGTAAAGTGTACAAACCTTTGCAGAGTGTTAAACTAATCGATTAGTCGTGTCCCCGGTTATGCACAACATGAGCACCGGAGATGATACTATCAGCCAGTCTCAACACAATTAATTAATTATGATGAGTGGGTCTATTAATTATTTTGGCACATGAGAATAGGTTGGTGGAACCATCTCATTAACAACCAACTTTTGTAGTGATATTCCGTTTGACTCCTTTGTTGTAGGGAAAATAAAACCAGCTTTTCTGCAAAAAACTCAGACACAAAGCAACAAAGCCTTTTGCATATAGAATAGTCTTTATCATTTTACTCTATGGTGATCTTGCCGGTACATTCAATGTACTGACCTACACAGCTGCAACGTCTCATGTTGCAGGATTTTTACGACGAGTAAGAGTTACGATATAGGGTTACAGTCTACACTCAACCTGCCGTTGGTGTTGATGGGACTCCACTCTCGTTGACTGTTTCCGCTGAGATTTAAGAGGTATATATTAGTTTTACGTTATTTACATGTGATTGCACTTTGATATATACATTGATGTACTGTGTGTGCCAGCATACTGATCCAGGGATGGCACTGACACACAGAGGCTTGACTCGTTTTGAGTTAGGACGATACAGAAATGGTATCGGAAGACATGTTGACTGTAGGACGTGACCCTAGAAACTGAAAAGCCTTAGGAAAGGAATCTCCCTAAAACTTTATTTTCAAAAAGATCCTTTACTTCTCATCTTATCTGAGCTTCATCAAATGTTCTCTCTTACCTCAAATAGTTAGAATATACCCTTTCCCCTTTGACCACATGAAGGATCAACTGAGACCACTTCAAGAAGGACAAGATATTGAAACAACTAATGGCCACTACAGAGTAAAGAGGAATTACCATGCATTAGAACAATTGAAGCTACACAAGTTGAAGACTTTGAAGACCTGGAGAATTCGAAGACCCTGAAGCACTCCAATATTTATATGACCTTTAGAGGACCAAACCCCTGTTATATATACCCACGTTAGATATGATGATTGGTGGGCTATCTTTTGTGTGTTTTTCCGACAGCCACTGTCGTGGGAATGAACCTGACAATAGTACTAGGGGTACGAAAGGAGGGGCGAAGTCTAGCTACGGCGCAAGTGTGCACTCGGATGTGTACGAGTTCAGGCCTCACTCGGAAGTGATAAAAGCCCTATGTCTCGAGCCCGGATGCTTTGGTGTTTGCTTATGGGTGGTAGAAGATTACACAGGGTCGGAACCCTTGCACTGGCGCCCGGGGGTGGCTTATATAGAGTGCGCCACCACTGGCCGAACACCATGATTAGGGTAATAAATGCCAATGAAGGTTGCGTTACAGGAACGGCTGATTAACTGGGCGTTACTGGTAATGGGAAATTAACTTCATAGAGAATGACTACTCAAATTCCACGGGCGCTTTGTCTTCCGGGTCGCCTGAGCTCCTGTCTGACCGAGTGGCGCCGTAGAGTCCGAGTGACTTGTATAATCTGATTGAATAGCCATATTCATCTGAATGAGTCTTTGCCCAGGGGCTTTAATGACATTGAAGGACAATAGGTGGGCCTTAGATGTCAGGCATGTGACCCTACCCATGGTAGGCATCCTCATCAGTAGCCCCCGAATCCATGAGGTTTTAGTGGTCGAGTGGCTAACACTCGGAAGCGTCGACGGCCTCTCAGAAGAGTCCGAGAAACGGTCTTGCTGTTCCTCACTCGGCTTCAAACCATGATGGATTCAGGATTGATGTCTCTTGACCGAACGGTCTTGTTTGATGAAGCAGTACTGTCATATGAAGTTGAAGTGTTTTTCGGAAAAAACGATCCGAATGTCTGGTCACTTAATCCGAGTGTTTAGCTGGTGTGAGTCATTCACTCGGTTCGCAGGAGTGAGTCATCGGAGCCTTCGAAGCGCGGAGCTTGTCTCATTTGTGGCACGGAGAAATTTCCGCGCGTTCGAAATCGCCAAAGTTGCGCGCGGGCACGCGGCGGAATGGTCACGTCGTGGTAATTTGGGGTAGTGGGCACAACACCTCGATATGTGCGCCGAGATTTTCGCCACGTGTTTCCGAAGCTCTGAACAGTAGATCCGCGGATCTCGCTCCGTTTGCGGATTGACGGCCAGAGATTTCGCCGGATTTTTGGTATAAAAAGGAGAAGCACTGTAGGGGGGGTGAAACAGATCTCACTTCCGCCCTCCCCCTCGTCTTCTCTGATGCCTGTCCGCCTTCCCCCACCTTCCTCTTATCGAAGGTCAGTCCGAGCTCGCTGGAGAGGATGCGCGCGGCGGCTGCGACAACGAAGGCCGAGCGGGTGAAGAAGAGGTCACGCGCCTCCTCCTCAAGCACCGGAGTGACGGCAGGATGGACTCAAGGCGAGTGGTTGTCGTCGCGGGTCACCAAGGCCTGTATGCTTGAGCTGGAGAGCCAAGGATTCGTGTCTGAGTGGAGCTGGCGGCTGCCGGGGGTGGGCGAGGATGAGCCTTCGCCGAAGGGAGACGAGCGTGTGCTCTTGGTGACCCACCTCGAGCGAGGTTTCTCCCTTCCACCTCATCCCTTCTTCCAAAGATTTCTGGGTTTTTTTGCTGCTCAACTTCATCATATCCCTCCTAATGCTGTCATTTACCTAGCCGCATTCATCTCTCTTTGCGAAAACTTCTTGGGTTGTCATCCTCATTGGGGCTTGTTCAAGCATCTCTTTACTTGCCGAGTGATGACTGTAAAAAAGCCCACTCGGTTGAAAGATAAGACGAATGTGGCCCAGTTGTGTGGAGGTCTGGGAATCCAACCGCGGGGAAAAGTCTGTTTCCCGCAAATGACGTTCCCTGATTCGGTGAAGGGGTGGCAGGAAAACTGGTTTTACTGCCAGGACATTCCAGTCGACGAAGGTCAGTCGGGACTTCCGCCGTATACATCTGAGCGCATTCGGCCAGTTCCCAGGCTGACTGTGACCAAAGAGGAGAAGACTGAAGTAGACATCCTAGTGATAGCTCTGGTAGCCCTGGTGCAGAAAGGTGTTAACGGCCTCGACTTGCTGGAGGTTTTCCTTCAGAGGAGGATTCAACTGCTGCAAGCCAGGGCTCACCCCATGTGGGAGTATGCCGGACCGAGTGACCCCACTCGAACTCACCCGGAGGAGCTCAATGAAGACATGATGGAAGCCAAGATCAAGGCGATCACTCCAGCGCGTGACAACCCCAGGGGGAGCAGGCTGGTGGCTCCACTCTCATCAAATAATCCGCCGAATGAGGTAAACTCCAAAGGTCCATCATCCGAGTGATATTTGTGTATTCAATGTAGTTGATCCGACTGATCTTGCTCTTCATTCGGCAGGCCTTCACACAGATGAGCAGCCAGGTGCCAATCGTGGACAGGGGCCCGGTTGATGTACCAAGTGATACCGATCATCCAGAAGATTCGGTTGAAGCGGGAGAGTACGAAGAGCCCAAAGACGATGAAGACGATGAAGAAGAGGAAGAGGAAGGCTCGGAGGGCAGCGACGAGGTAGAGTCATCGCGATCGGATGACCGAGTGCCTGAAGTTCGTTCCAAGATGCTCCAAGACTCGGGAGTCCGCGGCGGTGGTCCCAACGGACCAAAGACTGGCAAGCCGACTGGGTCTGCCCTTCCGACCCGCAGCTCGAAGCGCGGGCGTGGAGAACTGGTCTCTTCACCCGAGAAGGTGACGAAGCAAGCTAAAGTCACCATGGCCTAACCTCGGAAGGCAGTTCCCATCCCGAAGATTAAGATGACCATTCTCGTGGCCTCAGCGTAAGTATCTCCATGCCAACAATTGTTGTCTAAATTTTTCCGAGTGATGAAATGATCCGAGTGTTTCCTTTGCAGTGCTGACACTTCAACTACTTCACATGATCCCCACGCTCTGGAGAAAGAGCGGGCCGACGCCGACGTTGCGTCTTCAAAAGGTAAGCTTCGGACTCACTTGGTGCCTTTGAACATTTCCGAGTGTTTACTTTTTACTCATCTCAGAGTGCCTTGAACGCTTGCAGCTCCGCGTGAAGTGATCGACATTGATGCGGACGACAAGGTTGACCTGCCAAACCCTTCGGCCAACGCGGACGTCATGATGCAGGAGTCATCGCTTGCCGATGCTTTGGTGCCAGCACGAGGGGCCAGCTCGGGAGCCGGGGCAGCACTCGGAACTGGCACATCATCCCCCTCATTGACTCCTTCTGCGACCAACATCTTTGCGCTACACTATGTCCCAGAGGATCAAGTGGGAGCGAGCAAAGAGGCATTAATCTAGCTGGAGGTGATGAGTGAACGACTGAAGACGGCGTACGATGCGAGTGAGGCGTTGAAGAAGAATGTCCGAGTAAGTACTCTTGTAAGTACCTTCCTCAGTCGGAATTCTTATATCTGTCTTGTGAGGATTTGCATCCGGGCACAACTGCTGGGTGTCTTTGAGTTCCAGTGGGGGCGCGCTGAGCGCACCCACTGGGTGTAGTCCCCGAGACTGCCGTCGACTGAAGCAGTCGGCGGGAGTCTAAGAGTCCAAATGAATTTGATGTTCGATCCGTTTGTTAAGTTTGGAGAAAAACCTTGTATTTGATTTTCCAGTGGGGGCGCGCTGAGCGCACCCACTGGGTGTAGTCCCCGAAACTGCCGTCGACTGAAGCAGTCGGCGGGAGTCTTAGAGTCTGAGTCAAAATTTTAACCACTACCCTTCCCTTTAATTCTTGTTTGCAGGCTGTTTGTGAGCTCGGAAGCCACTACAAAGCTTTGGAGAAGGAGGTGCTGGACCTGCGCATCAACCTTGAAGCCGAGAAGGCCAAGAATGTCCGACTGGAGGAGGAGAAGAAGACAATCGAAGGTATATCCAACTTGCCTGACTGTTGCAATAACTGTCCTCTCTTCTCGTCCGACTGCTTTTACTTCATCAGATCTTCGTGGCGAAAATCATAAACTTGTCGAGAGGCTGAAGAATTCTATTTCTTTAGAAACTGTGAAGACATCCCTTGAGAAGAAGGACACAGATCTAGCGGCTGCCTAGAAAGAGGCTAGCCGCAAGACCAAGGAGGCCGAGGAAAAGCTGAAAACAGTCGGGAAGCTGGAAGAGGAAAAGAAAACTCTGGAGATTTCCGCAAAGAAGTCCAAGGAGGAGCTTGCCGATCTGAAGAAGTCATACTCCGAGTGGGAGACCAAACTCAAGCATATCACCGCGAAGAAGAACGAGCTAGAGCAGTTTGTCGAGGAGTATGGCGACTCCGTGAGCGAAAGCCTCAAAGGTAACGTTCCCGAGTGATCCTTGGCCGGCCGAATGAATTCTGATCACTTCTGACTCTTTTCTTCATCCGACGCAAACCCAGATTTCTGCGATGACGTCGCCGAGGAGACTGACAAGATCGAGAAGGAGCTGGACACGTCCCGAGAGCTGCTCAAGGACAGTGCTGCTATGGCCATTCTTCGCTTGGAAGAATGCGTTGATCAAGTGACTTCGTATATGAAGAGGCTCAACACTGCCGTCTCGGAAATTGACCGAGACGTCTTCTCCGACGAAGAGCCCTCGAAGGATCTAGAATCATCCCTTACCCGAGTAAGGGACGTACCAAGCCGAGTGAAAGCTTGGAAAAAATCCGCAGCCTGGGCCGGAGGTGACATCGCCCTCTCACTCGTCCGTGTCCACTGCAAGGGAGTGGACAAGAAGAAGCTGAAGTCCCTGGAGGTTGCCAACAGGAAGCATGCCAAGGTCGAAGACTTCATGGAGATGTTCATGGAAGCTGCCACTCGGATCGCAGACAGCATTGACCTGGATACCTTCGTCGAAGCAGTGGTCCCACCTCAACCCGAGTGATCGTCGGGTTTAAAACTCTTTAAGCTTTTGCCTCGGAATGCCAAGTGGTGGTTGTAATCGTAAGACTTTGAATGAGCCTGAGGCTCCTGTCGTCAAAACTTTTATCCGTACCGTCGTTTCAAGTGACGTAGTTTTTATTTGCCTTGACTTTATTCGATCTTTGATTTCCGAATGCTTATACTTAGGCGATGCGGTACCGCAACTAAGTCCCCGAGTGTGGGCGAGGCCCGCACTTGGAATTGTTCATAAGAGCAATGATGGTCTTGTCCATCTTAGTAATGATGGTCCTGTCCATCTTAATATCCGAGTGTATAGGATGTCTCACTCGAAATGGTTTTTAACTTAGGCGATGTGGGATCGCAGCTAAGCCCCCGAGTGTGGGCGTGGCCCGCACTCGGAATTGTTCATGAGAACAATGATGGTGTTGTCCATCTTAGTAATGATGGTCATGTCCATCTTAGTAATGATGGTCCTATCCATGTTAATGTCCGAGTGTAGAGGATGTCTCACTCGAAACGGTTTTTAACTTAGGCGAAGTGGGATCACGGCTAAGCCCCCGAGTGTGGGCGAGGCCCGCACTCGGAATTGTTCATGAGAACAATGATGGCCCTGTCCATCTTAGTAGTGATGGTCCTGTCCATCTTAAAGTCCGAGTGTAGAGGATGTCTCACTCGAAACGGTTTTTAACTTAGACGATGCGGGATCGCGCTAAGCCCCCGAGTGTGGGCGAGGCCCGCACTCGGATTTGTTCATGAGAACAATGATGGTCCTGTCCATCTTAGTAATGATGGTCCTGTCCATCTTAATGTCCGAGTGTAGAGGATGTCTCACTCAAAACGGGTTTTCACTTAGGCGATGCGGGATCGCGGCTAAGCCCCCGAGTGTGGGCGACGCCTGCACTCGGAATTGTTCATGAGAACAATGATGGTCCTGTCCATCTTAGTAATGATGGTCATGTCCATCTTAATGTCCGAGTGTAGAGGATGTCTCACTCGAAACGGTTTTTAACTTAGGTGATGCGGGATCGCGGCTAAGCCCCCGAGTGTGGGCGAGGCCCGCACTCAGAATTGTTCATGAGAACAATGATGGTCCTGTCCATCTTAGTAATGATGGTCTTGTCCATCTTAAAGTCCGAGTGTAGAGGATGTCTCACTCGAAACGGTTTTTAACTTAGAGATGCGAGATCGCGGCTAAGCCCCTGAGTGTGGGCGAGGCCCGCACTCGGAATTGTTCATGAGAACAATGATGGTCCTGTCCATCTTAAAGTCCGAGTGTAGAGGATGTCTCACTCAAAACGGTTTTTAACTTAGGCGATGAGGGATCGCGGCTAAGCATTTTACACCCACTGGGGGTGATAAAGGAGATTGATTCACCGGAGTGAAAAGAGTTAAATTTCGACAAAACATAAAGGAACGAAACTTTATTCATCGAGATCACTCGGATTCATTACTGGAATGACAAACTAAAGTAGTCATGTTCTATGTGTAGAACTTGCGAAGCAGGTCCGCGTTCCAGGTTCGGGGCTCTTCTACGCCGTCTTTGATGTTGTAGAGCCGGTAGGCTCCATTGTGCAAGACTTTGGAGATTGCATACGGCCCCTGCCATGGAGGCGCTAGCTTGTGGGGGTTTTGCTGGTCCAGTCGGAGGACCAGATCTCCTTCCTGAAAAGCTCGGTCCTGGACGTGTCTGTCATGGTAACGCCTTAGATCCTGCTGATAGAGCGTCGATCTGATGAGGGCCAGCTCTCTCTCTTCCTCTAAAAGGTCAAGACCATCTTGCCGTGCTGCTTCAGCTTCGGCTTCATCATATAGTTCCACTCGAGGGGAATTGTACTGAAGATCACTCGGCAGCACAGCTTCTGATCCGTACACCATGAAGAAAGGAGTGCATTTCGTAGAGCGGTTCAGAGTTGTTCGAATGCCCCATAAGACGGACGGCAATTCTTCAACCAAGGCTCCCACAGCATACTTCAGGTCTCTCATCAATCGAGGTTTCAGACCTTGTAGAATCATTCCATTTGCTCGTTCTGCCTGTCCATTCGACTGCGGGTGAGCCACTGAGGCATAGTTAACCCGAGTGCCTTGAGAGAAACAAAACTCATGGAACTCGTCCGAGTCGAAGTTCTTCACATTATCTGTGATAATGTCATGCGGCACGCCGAATCTAAAGATGATCTGCCGAATGAAACTGACGGCAGTACCCGCATCCAAACTCTTGATGGGCTTCGCTTCGACCCACTTGGTGAACTTGTCAACCGCCACAAGCAGGTGGGTGAATCCACTCATCCCAGTCCGCAGGGGACCGACCATATCAAGGCCCCATACTGGAAATGGCCAGGTGAGCGGGATCGTCTTTAGCACGGATGCAGGCTTGTGATACTTATTTTTATAGAACTGACATCCGACACACAGGTCCACCAAATCTCTTGCTGCTTCATTGGATCGGGGCCAATAAAAACCCGCTCGGAAAGCCTTAGCGACCAAAGTCTGAGAGGACGCATGATGGCCGCAAGTTCCCGAGTGGATTTCGTGTAAGATTTGCAGCCCTTCCTCTGGGGAAATGCATTTCTGAGTGACTCCTGTAGTGCTTTTCTTGTATAACTAGTCCCCCAGAACTTCGAATGACTTGGATCGATGGACGATTCAGCGAGCTTCTTCTTCATCTTCGGGGAGTTCTTGCCTGAGCAAGTATGCCAAATAAGGTTGAGTCCACTCGGGAGTGATTACCAGCATTTCATGGACTAGATCAACTACGGTCGGGACGTCAACCTCAGTCGGATTCGAGGGACCGACTGCTTGTGGGGGCTCCTCTGTGAAAGGATCTTCTGCAATTGTTGGGGCGCGCAGATGTTCAAGGAATATGTCTTTAGGGGCTGCTCGCCGAGTGGATCCAATCTTTGCCAGGTCGTCTTCTGCCTGATTCTTTGCGCGAGGAATGTGATGCAGCTCCAATCCTTCAAAATTCTTCTCGAGCTTTCTGACCGCGTTGCAGTAACCGGTCATTGCTGGACTCCGAATGTCCCACTCTTTCATCACTTGGTTGACAACGAGGTCCGAATCGCCATAGACCATCAAACGACGGATGCCGAGTGATATGGCCAAGCGGAGCCTGTACAGGAGGACTTCATACTCGGCCTCATTGTTTGATGAATCGAAATGGATTTGGAGGACATAGTTCAGCCGGTCTCCTTTGGGAGAAACAAGAACCACGCCAGCCCCCGAGCCATTTAGCATCTTGGATCCGTCAAAGTACATAGTCCAGTGTTCGGGAACACTCGGAATTGGCTGCTCTTGCTCGATCCACTCGGCCATAAAATCAACCAATGCCTGGGACTTGATTGCTTTCTTGGCTTCAAACTTGATCTCCAACGGAAGGAGCTCAATTGCCCACTTTGCCACCCGGCCAGCAGTGTCTCTGTTGTGCAAGATGTCCGACAGGGGAGCGTTGCTGATGACCGTGACCGAATGATCTTGGAAGTAATGAACCACCTTTTTAGCAGTCAGGTAAATACCATAGACCAGCTTTTGGTAGTGCGGGTACCTTTGCTTGGAAGGGGTTAACACTTCTGAGATGTAATATATGGGTCTTTGGACCTTGAATGCTTTTCCCGACTCTTCACGCTCTACAGCAAGGACTCTGCTCACCACCTGGCTAGTCGCCGCGATGTATAGGATTAAAGGTTCCTGATTGCCCGGAGCAGCTAACACCGGCTGGGTGGAAAGCAATGCTTCGAGTTCTTCAAACGTGGCTTGCGCTTCATTAGTCCACTCGAACTTGTCGGACTTTTTCATCATTCGTAAAGAGGGAGTGCCTTCTTGCCGAGCCTTGAGATGAATCGGCTCAGGGCCGCGAGGCAACCTGTCAGCCTTTGTACGTCGTGCAAGCACTCCGGTTGCTTCATTCGGACAATAGCGCCGATTTTGTCCCTATTGGCGTCGATCCCTCGTGGGAATGAACCTGACAATAGTACTAGGGGTACGAAAGGAGGGGCGAAGTCTAGCTACGGCGCAAGTGTGCACTCGGATGTGTACGAGTTCAGGCCTCACTCGGAAGTGATAAAAGCCCTACATCTCAAGCCCGGAGGCTTTGGTGTTTGCTTATGGGTGGTAGAAGATTACACAGGGTCGGAACCCTTGCACTGGCGCCCGGGGGTGGCTTATATAGAGTGCGCCACCACCGACCGAATGCCATGATTAGGGTAATAAATGCCAATGAAGGCTGCGTTACAGGAATGGCTGATTAACTGGGCGTTACTGGTAATGGGAAATTAACTTCATAGCGAATGACTACTCGAATTCCACGGACGCTTTGTCTTCCGGGTCGCCTGAGCTCCCGTCTGACCGAGTGGCGCCGTAGAGTCCGAGTGACTTGTATAATCCGAGTGAATAGCCATATTCATCCGAATGAGTCTTTGCCCAGGGGCTTTAATGACATTGAAGGACCACAGGTGGGCCTTAGATGTCAGGCCTGTGACCCTACCCATGGTAGGCATCCTCATCAGTAGCCCCCGAATCCATGAGGTTTTAGTGGTCGAGTGACTGACACTCGGAAGCGTCGACGGCCTCTCAGAAGAGTACGAGAAACGGTCTTGCCATTCCTCACTCGGCTTGAAACCATGATGGATTCGGGATTAATGTCTCTTGACCGAATGGTCTTCTTTGATGAAGCAGTACTGTCATATGAAGTTGAAGTGTTTTTTTGGAAAAAAACGATCTGAATGTCCGGTCACTTAATCCGAGTGTTTAACTGGTGTGAGTCACTCACTCGGTTCGCAGGAGTGAGTCGTCGGAGCCTTCGAAGCGCGAAGCTTGTCTCATTTGCGGCATGGAGAAATTTCCGCGCGTTCGAAATCGCCAAAGTTGCGCGCGGGCGCGCGGCGGAACGGTCACGTCGCGGTAATTTGGGGTAGTGGGCACGACGCCTCGATATCTGCGCCGAGATTTTCGCCACGTGTTTCCGAAGCTCTGAGCAGTAGATTCGCGGATCTCGCTCCGTTTGTGGATTGACGTCTAGAGATTTCGCCGGATTTTTGGTATAAAAACGGAAGCACTGTAGGGGGGGGGGGTGAAACAGATCTCACTTCCGCCCTCCCCCTCGTCTTCTCCAATGCCTATCCGCGTTCCCCCCACCTTCCTCTTATCGAAGGTCAGTCCGAGCTCGCCGGAGAGGATGCGCGCGGCGGCTGCGATAGCGAAGGCCGAGCGGGTGAAGAAGAGCTCGCGCACCTCCTCCTCAAGCGCCAGAGCGCCGGCAGGATTGACTCAAGGCGAGTGGTTGCCGTAGCGGGTCACCAAGGCCCGAATGCTTGAGCTGGAGAGCCAAGGATTCGTGTCCGAGGGGAGCTGGCGGCTGCTGGGGGCGGGCGAGGATGAGCCTTCGCCGAAGGGAGACGAGCGCGTGCTCTTGGTGACCCACCTCGAGCGAGGTTTCTCCCTTCCACCTCATCCCTTCTTCCGAAGATTTCTGGGTTTTTTTGGTGCTCAACTTCATCATATCCCTCCCAATGCTGTCGTTTACCTAGCCGCATTCATCTCTCTTTGCAAAAACTTCTTGGGTTGTCATCCTCATTGGGGCTTGTTCAAGCATCTCTTTACTTGCCGAGTGATGACTGTAAAAAAGCCCACTCGGTCGAAAGATAAGACGAATGTGGCCCAGTCGTGTGGAGGTCTGGGAATCCAACTGCGGGGAAAAGTCTGTTTCCCGCAAATGACGTTCCCTGATTCGGCGAAGGGGTCGAGGCCGGCGACGGCGAGGCCGACGACAAGTTCAAATCATTAGAGATAAACAGATTAGAGGCCCTCGAGATTAGAGGTAGCAAGACAGCACCCTTGTAATCGAGATCACCCTCATCGTCAATACACACAAAGCAGAACGTAGGCTTTTACCTCCATCGGAGGGGCCGAACCTGGGTAAACTCGCGTCTCTCGATTCCGACCAACCCCTCTCAAGCCGCCACCTAGTTGCGATGGCCTCACACCTAAGTTCTCTCACGAGGACATCATGCCGTGACAAAACCACGACAGTTGGCGCCCACCGTGGGGCCACGCACGATGGTATTGTGTTCTTGAAGGGAGCTCTCCAGGGATCGAGAAGTTCGCAATACGACGAAGGAAGAAGAACCAATGCGAAAGGATCTACATCGTCACGAGCAGTCGGAACGCAGGCGTGTCAGATCAATTCGCATCCGTATCAGTTTCAACCAGCGTAATCTGAGTTGTTGTACTGCGTCGCGTAGTACTACTCCGAGAGGGACTCCACATCTGATCTCAAGGCTCAATACCTAAGACCACTCATGATTTAACCAGCCAGGACGTGAAGGCCGAAGCAGCTCAAAGCAATCAAAAAATCCCATACATGGAACAACCACTAGCATCACGGCCCCCGACATACATTGATTTCCTTAAGCATTACACGTAAGAGACCAAAGTACTACTGCTGGTAATAGTACTACTTGGCAAAAGTGGAATAGTGGATAGGATGGATTGACATCAGATGATACGGAATATGGAGGACTAAACGGAGGTGGCCGCAGACACAGATTCGTGCAGCCAACTACGATGGCCACTACCCGGAATCGGACAAGGCACTCGAGCCAGCTTCACCCCATCGTCGCCGGCCTCGACCAGCAGGAGCTGCACACAACAATCCCTGCAGTATTCAAAAAGGGTCTACCAACGATAATCGACATGTTGTCATCCTCGAGCATCTCAAGAATAACAAAGTCTGTTAAGATAGTAACATTTGCAACAACAACAGGAACATCCTCACAAATACCGATAGGTATGGTAGTTGATTTGTCAGCCATTTGGAATGATATTTCAGTAGGTGTGAGATTATTCAAATCAAGTCTTTCATATAAAGAGAAAGGCATAACACTAACACCATCTCCCAAATCACACAAAGTAGTTTTGACATAATTTCTCTTAATGGAGCAAGGTATAGTTGGTTTTCCAGGATCTCCAAGTTTTTTAAGTAATCCATCCTTGAAAGAATAATTAGCAAGCATGGTGGAAATTTCAGCTTCCGGTATCTTTCTTTTATTAGCGATGATGTCTTTCATGTATTTTGCATAAGGGGCCATCTTTAAGATATCAGTTAAGCGGGTACGCAAGAAGACTGGCCTAATCATTTCAGCAAAGCGTTCAAATTCTTCATCATCCTTTTTCTTAGATGGTTTAGGTGGAAAAGGCATGGGTTTCTGAACCCATGGCTCTCTTTCTTTACCATGTTTTCTAGCCACAAAGTCTCTTTTATCATATCGTTTATTTTTTTAGGTTGTGGGTTATCAAGATCAACAGCAGGTTCTACTTCAACATCATTATCTGGTTCTTTATCATTGTTCGGTTGAATATCTTCATGAACGTCATCATTATCATTTTCATTATCACTAGGTGAATGTTCATTACCAGATTGAGTTTCAGCATCAGAAATAGAGGCATCATTATCTTCAGGAGGTTTTTCTATCTCAGGTTCACTAGAGGTATGCAAAGTCCTATCATTTTTATTTTTCTTTTTCTTTTTAGAAGGACCAGGTGCATCAGTGTTAATTCTCCGAGAGTCTTGTTCAATTCTTTTAGGGTCTCCTTCAGGATAAAGTGGTTCCTGAGTCATTTTACCTCGTCTAGTTGCTACTCTAACAACAAAAACATTCATATTATTATTCATTTCATTAAGCAATTCTCTTTGAGATTTAGCAACTTGTTCTAACTATGTTTGAACCATAGAGGCATGTTTTCCTACACCTCTAACATCATTACTGATTCTAAATAACAAGTCACTCAAGCGAGCAATCATATCATGATTATATTTCAATTGTTTCATAACATTTGCATTGAAGTGATCTTGTTTTCTAATGTAGTTATCAAATTCATATAAGCACTGACTAGGATGTTTATTGTAAGGGATGTCACCTTTATCAAACTTTAATAAAGAATTTACCTCTACCACTTGTGGAGGTGGTGGTGTGTCAAGGCCATGTATTTCTTCAATAGGTAGTAAATTCTTAACATCCTCAGCTTTAATACCTTTTTCCTTCATACATTTCTTTGCCTCCTGCATATCTTCAGCACTGAGAAATAAGATACCCCTCTTCTTCGGAGTGGGTTCAGGTGGTGGTTCAAGGAGAGTCCAATCATCATAATTCTTCAATATATTATTCAATAGTTCCTCAACTTGTTCAACACTTCGTTCCCTGAAAACACAACCAGCACAACTATCTAGGAAGTCCCTAGAAGCATCAGTTAGTCCATTATAGAAGATATCAAGTATTTCATTTTTCTTACGAGGGTGATCAGGCAAAGCATTAAGCAATTGGAGAAGCCTCCCCCAAGCTTGTGGGAGACTCTATTCTTCAATTTTCACAAAGTTAAATATTTCCTGTAAGGCAGCTTGTTTCTTATGAGCAGGAAAATATTTTTCAGAGAAGTAATAAATCATATCCTGGGGACTACGCACACAACCAGGAGCAAGAGTATTGTACCATATCTTAGCATCACCCTTTAATGAGAACGAAAATAATTTGAGGATATAGTAATAGCGAATTTTCTCATCATGAGAAAAAAGGGTGGCTATGTCATTTAGCTTAGTGAGATGTGCCACTACCATTTCAGTTTCATAGCCATGGAAAGGATCAGATTCAACCAAAGTAATTAACTTTGGGTCGACAGAGAATTCATAATCCTTATCAGTAACAAAGATAGGTGAAGTAGCAAACTTAGGATCACATTTCATTCTAGCATTCAAAGATTTTTCTTTCATTTTGCATAGTAATTTCTTAAGATCATCCCTATCATTGCAAGCAAGAAAGTCTCTAGCTGTCTTCTCATCCATAACCTAACCCTCAGGTATCTTAGGCAATTCAAATCTAGGAGAGCTAGGTCTAATAGGTGGTTCCTAGTTCTCAGTTTCAAGGACTTCATCAGTTTCAATAATTTCATTCTCTTTATCTCTAGCAATTTGTTTATCAAGAAATTCACCTAGTGGCACATTATCATCAGGCATGGTACTAGCATCATCATAAGCATCATTCATAGCAGAAGTAGCATCATCAATAACTTGCGACATATCAGGATTAATAGCATGTGGTGGTGTTGCAAGTCTACTCAAAATAGAAGGTGAATCAAGTGCAGAGTGTGATGGCAAATCCTTACCTCCCCTCATCTTAGAGGGAACGATCTTGGTTTTAGTATCCTTCGAATTCTTCATAGTGATCAATTGATATAAATCCCAAGTGACTCAATAAATATAGCTATGCTCCCCGGCAACGACGCCAAAAAAAGGTCTTGATAACCCACAAGTATAGGGGATCACAACAGTTTTCGAGGGTAGAGTATTCAACCCAAATTTATAGATTCGACACAAGGGGAGCCAAAGAATATTTGCAAGTATTAGCAGTTGAGTTGTCAATTCAACCACACCTGGAGATTAAATATCTGCAGCAGAGTGATCAGTAGCACAATAGTACGATAGTTTTGATAGCAGTAGTAACAGTAACAGTAATGGTAACAGTGATAGCAATGAATTTGTAGCAGTTGGAACAGTAGCAATAGCAATAGTAACTTAGCAAGAACAATATGTGTAAAACTCATAGGCATTGGATCGGGGAATTCATTGGATGATATTCATCATATAATAGTCATAACCTAGGGCGACACAGAACTAGCTCCAGTTCATAAATATAATATAGGCATGTATTCCGTAAATAGTCATATGTGCTTATGGAAAAGAACTTGCATGACATCTTTTGTCCTACCCTCCCGTGGCAGCGGGGTCCATAAGGAAACTAAGGGATATTAAGGCCTCCTTTTAATAGAGAACTGGAACAAAGCATTAACACATAGTGAATACATGAACTCCTCAAACTACGGTCATCACCGGAAAGTATCCCGATTATTGTCACCCTGGGGTTTACGGATCATAACATATAGCAGGTGCATATGACTAGCAAGATCGGATCAAGAACATAATGGTGATAACATAAACGGTTCAGAGCTGAAATCATGGCACTCGGGCCCTAGTGACAAGCATTAAGCATGGCAAAGTCATAGCAACATCAATCTCAGAACATAGTGGATACTCGGGATCAAGCGCTAACAAAACTAACTCGATTACATGATGAATCTCATCCAACTCCTCACCGAGCAGCGAGCCTATGAAGGAATTACTCACTCCCGGTGGGGAGCATCATGGAATTGGCGATGAAGGAGGGTTGGTGATGACGAAGACCAAAGATTCCCCTCTCCGGAGCCCCGAACGGACTCCAGATCTGGCCTCCCGATGAAGAACAGGAGGTGGCGGCGGCTCCGTCTCGTGAAATGCAATAAAACTTCCTCTCCTATTTTTTTTCTCTGAAAATAGATATTTATGGAGTTGGAATTAGGGTCAGGGGGTCACGAGGTGAGCACAACCCACCAGGGCGCGCTTGGAGGGGGTGGCGCGCCCTGGT
The DNA here is from genome assembly GCA_039707655.1 of Elymus sibiricus. Taxonomy (NCBI): domain Eukaryota; kingdom Viridiplantae; phylum Streptophyta; class Magnoliopsida; order Poales; family Poaceae; genus Elymus; species Elymus sibiricus. The sequence goes on along the minus strand of CM077663.1, from coordinate 399,926,070 downwards.
GTATCGTGCCAAGCCAGGGCACCCCCTCCGGTGGCTCTTGGTTCCAGTATTTTTCTTTTATTCTGAAATAAATCTCCAAAAAGTTTCGTCCAATTCCGAAAACTTTTATTTCTACACAAAAACAACACCATGGTAGTTCTGCTGAAAACAACGTAAGTCCGGGTTAGTTTCATTCAAATCATGCAAATTAGAGTCCAAAACAATGGCAAAAGCGTTAGGAAAAGTAGATACGACGGAGATTTATCAGCATACAGTGGGTAATGTTAGATTATAATTATGCAATAATGTTATGGCAGGACATGATGAGATTTGATGATTATGTACTAATGTTTCTAATGAAAGTTCTGTGTGGATGAAGTGTTCGAAGATCGAGGAGGTATCGATATGAGAAGAATAAGGAGAGACAAGAGTTCAAGATTGGGGATGCCCAAGGCACCCCAAGTAAATATTCAAGGAGACTCAAGCGTCTAAGCTTGGGGATGCCCCGGAAGGCATCCCATCTTTCTTCTTCAACAACTATCGGTATGTTTCGGTTTTTGTTTTGTTCACATGATATGCGTAAATTCTTGGAGCGTCGTGTGCCTTTTATTTTCCTTTTAGCAATGCACCATGCTGGTTTGGGAAAGTCCATGGTTGATTTATAGAATGCTCTTTGCACTTCACTTATATATTTTGAGTATGGCTTTATAGAATGCTTCATGTGCTTCACTTATATCATTTGAAGTTGGATGCTTGTTTCTCTACATATAGAAAACCGTTATTTGTAGAATGCTCTTTTGCTTCACTTATATTTATTAGAGCATGTCTAGGTCTTTTGTAGAAAGAATTAAACTCTCGTTCTTCACTTATATTTGTTTGAGAGTTAATAAACAGTGACGGAAATTTGCATGGGTTATAAGACTAGTCCAATAATAATAGGTATTCAAGGAGTGATAATCAAAACCTTCATGTAGCACATTAAAGAGAAATTGTGGGTTAATGATATTGATGTGGTAATGTGAAAGGGTTCGAGTGCATCATTGTTGATTCGTAGAAGTGTCGGTATTAAGAGGTGTTAACTTCTTTTTTGTCTAAAAAATAAAAAGGCATGGTAAGGATGTGTGAGCATTTCTATTCCTCGTTAAAATCCTAGTGTTGTTTCGGGTCGGAGGCACGCGATGGTTAACTCCTCCCAACCTCCTCCCTCAGGGCATGCGAGTAGTACTTTGATTTGTGATAAAACTAATAAAACTTTGCAATAAGTATATGAGTTATTTGTTACTAATGTGAAACCATGGACATACGTAATCTCACCTATTCACATTTTGCTAGCCTCTTCGGTACCGTGCCATGCCCATTCTCACCTCGAGGATCGGCATAAATCTTGCCGGTGCATCCAAAACCCGTGACATGATACGCTCTGTTGCACATAAGCATCATTATATCTTCTTCAAAACAGCCACCATACCTACCTATCATGGCATTTCCATAGCCATTCCGAGATATATTGCCATGCAACTTCCACCGTCGATCACTTCATATGACTTGTACCTTCATTGTCATATTGATTTGCATGATCGTAATATAGCTAGCATGATATTTCCATGGTTTGTCCGTTTTTTGATATCTTTGCTACGCTAGATCATTGCACATCCTGGTACACTGCCAGATGCATTCATATAGAGTCATACAGTTTTTCATATCGAGTTGTAAGTAAATAAAAGTGTGATGATCATCATTATTTGAGCATTGTCCCAGTGAGGAAAGGATGATGGAGACTATGATTCCCCCACAAGTCGGGATGAGACTACGGACGAAAAATGAAAAATGGGGGAAACCAAATGAGCCCACCATAAAAAAAATTGGGGGAGGCGAAAAAAGAAAAAGCCCACCATGAAAAAAACAAATAAATGAGAGAAAAAGAGAGAAAGGACTTTGCTACTATCCTTTACCACACTTGTGCCTCAAAGTGGCACCTTATTCCTCATATAGAGAGTCTCTTGTTATGTCATTTTCATATGCTAGTGGGAATTTTTCATTATAGAACTTGGCTTGTATATTCCGATGACGGGCGTCCTCAAATGCCCTAGGTCTTCATGAGCAAGCAAGTTGGATGCACACCCACTTAGCTTCAGTCGAGCTTTCATACACTTATAGATCTAGTGCATCTGTTGCATGGCAATCCCTACTCCTCGCATTGATATCTATTGATGGTCATCTCCATAGCCCGTTGATACGCCGAGTTGATGTGAGACTTTCTTCTCCACTTTTACCCCTTTGAAACCTACCACCACATTCTATTCCACCTATATGCTATGTCCATGGTTCACGCTCATGTATTGCGTGAAGAATAAAAAGTTGATGCATATTGAAAGAGTACGACCCAATTGCCTGACTTGGGCACCGTGGTGCTTTACATTTGTATTAATGTGGTGAAGACGGAGCCATATCTTGCTAATATAATAAGATGAATGGGGGTAAACATTCTTGAGGATCGTATACTTTGAAAGATTGATGATTTTGATGCTTGTGCTTATAAGTATTACTATGTTAATGTTTGTTAATTCATCGTTTCTGAATGAGCATACATGCAAAAGATTACATATTGGGTAGCATGTCACATCAAAAATTCTATTTTTATCATTTACCTACTCGAGGACGAGCAGGAATTAAGCTTGGGGATGCTTGATACGTCTCCAACGTATATATAATTTTTGATTGTTCCATGCTATTATATTATCATTCTAGGATACTTTTTGAATAATTATTTACCAATTTATATTATTTTTGAGCACTAACCTATTGACCCAGTGCCCAGTGTCAGTTCCTGTTTTTTGTGTGTTTTTTGTTTTGCAGAAATTCCATATCAAACAAAGTCCAAACGCGATAAAAATTTACGGAGATTTTCTTTGGAATATATGTGAATTTTTTGAGTCGGAATCAACGCAAGACGATGCTCGAGGGCTGCATAAGCCAACAGGGCGCGACCTGGGGGGCGCCCTGATGGCTTCTGCCTCCCCTTAAGGCGGTTGAGGCTCTCCTTCCGCCACAAGAAAGATATTTTCGCGATAAAAATCCCCTCAAAATTTCAGCCCGATCATAGTTACAGATCTTTGGATATTTAAGAAACAGTGAAGGGGCCAGAAACCAGTCGTGAAAACAGAAGAGAAACAGAGAGAGAGAGATCCAATCTCAGAGGGGCTCCTGCCCTCCGGGAGCCATGGCGGCCATGGACCAGAGGGGAAACCCTCCTCCCATATAGGGAGGAGGCCAAGGAAGAAGAAGAAGGAGGGGGGCTCTCTCCCCCTCTCTCCCGATGGCGCCGGAGTGCCGTCAGGGCATCCATCGTGATGGCGATCTACACCAACAACTTTGCCGCCGTCACCACCAACTCTCTCCCCCTCTATGCAGCGGTGTAAACCCTCTTCTACCCACTGACCATTCCGGAGCTCCTCATGACGTCCGGGATCTCATCCGGGACTCCGAACAACCTTCGGTCACCAACATACATAACTCAACTATACCGAAACGTCACCGAACCTTAAGTGTGCAGACCCTGCGGGTTCGAGAACTATCCAGACATGACCGAGACACCTCTACGGTCAATAACCAATAGCGGGACCTGGATGCCCATATTGGTTCCTACATATTCTACGAAGATCTTTATCGGTTGAACCTCTATGTCAAGGATTCAGCTAATCCCGTATGTTGTTCCCTTTGTTCTTCGGTATGTTACTTGCCCGAGATTCGATCGTCGGTATCTCTATACCTAGTTCAATCTCGTTACCGGCAAGTCTCTTTACTCGTTCCGTAATACAAGACCCCGTGGCTAACACTTTAGTCACATTGCTTGCAAGGCTTATTGTGATGTTGTATTACCGAGTGGGCCCTGAGATACCTCTCTGTCATACGGAGTAACAAATCCCAGTCTCGATCCGTGCCAGCTCAACAGACACCTTCGGAGATACCTGTAGAGCATCTTTATAGTCACCCAGTTACGTTGCGACGTTTGATACACACAAGGTATTCCTCCGGTGTCAGTGAGTTGCATGATCTCATGGTCATAGGAACAGATACTTGACATGCAGAAAACAATAGCAATAAACTGACACAATCATATGCTATGTTCATAGTTTGGGTCTTGTCCAACACATCATTCTCCTAATGATGTGATCCCGTTATCAAATAGCATCTCAAGTCTATGGCCAGGAAACCTTAACCATCTTTGATCAATGAGCTAGTCTAGTAGAGGCTTACTAGGGACACTTTGTTGTCTATGTATCCACACATGTATTTGAGTTTCCAATCAATACAATTATAGCATGGATAATAAACAATTATCATGAACAAGGAAATATAATAATAACCATTTTATTATTGCCTCTAGGGCATATTTCCAACAGTCTCCCACTTGCACTAGAGTCAATAATCTAGCTCACATCACCATGTGATTAACATTGTAATGAATCTAACACCCAATGAGTTCTGGGGTTCAATCATGTTTTGCATGTGAGAGAGGTTCTAGTCAACGGTCTGCAACATTCAGATCCGTGTGTTCTTTGCAAATCCATATGTCATACTACAGATGCTACCACGCTCCACTTGGAGCTATTCCAAATGGTTGCCCCACTATACGTATCCGTATTTTTACTCAGAGTCATCCGGATTGGTGTCAAAGCTTGCATCGACGTAACCCTTTACGACGATCTCTTTGTCACCTCCATAATCGAGAATCATTTCCTTAGTCCTCTAGTTACTAAGGATAATTTTGACCGCTGTTCAGTGATCCACTCCTGGACCACTCTTGTACCCCTTGACAGACTCATGGCAAGGCACACACCAGGTGCGGTACATAGCATGGCATACTATATAGAGCCTATGGATAAGGCATAGGGGACGACCTTCGTCCTTTCTCTTTCTTCTGCCGTGGTCGAGCTTTGAGTCTCACTCAACTCCACACCTTACAAATCAGGCAAGAACTCTTTCTTTGACTGATCCATTTTGAACTCTTTCAAAATGTTGTCAAGGTATGTACTCATTGAAAGTTTTATCAGACGTCTTGATCTATCTCTATAGATCCTGATGCCCAATATTTAAGTAGCTTCATTCCAGGTTTTCCTTTGAAAAACTCATTTTCAAACAACCCTTTATGCTTTCCAGAAATTCTACATCATTTCCGATCAACAATATGTCATCCACATATACTTATCAGAAATTCTATAATGCTCACACTCACTTTATTGTAAATACAAGTTTCTCATAAACATTGTATAGACCCAAAAACTTTGATCACCTCATCAAAGCGTATATTCCAACTCCGAGATGCTTGCTTCTGTCCTTAGAAGGATCGCTGGAGCTTGCATACATTTTAGCATCCTTAGGACTGACAAAACCTTCCGGTTGTATCACATACAACCTTTCCTCACGGATATCGTTAAGGAAACGATGTTTTGACATCCATCTGCCAGATTTCATAATGAAAAAATGCAGCAACTGCTAACATAATTCCAACAGACTTTAGCATCGCTACGGGTGAGAAAGTCTCATCGTAGTCAACTCCTTGAACTTGTCAGAAACTTCTTTGCGACAAGTCGAGCTTTATAAATGGTGACATTTACCATCAGTGTTTGTCTTCTTCTTAAAGTCCATTTGTACTCAACGGCCTGCCGTTCAACGGGCAAGTCTACCAAAGTCCATACTTGGTTTTCATACATGGATCATTTCTCGGATTTTATGGCTCCTAGCCATTTGTTGGAATCCGGGCCCAGCATCGCTTCTTCATAGCTCGTAGGTTCACTGTTGTCTAACAACATGACCTCCAAGACAGGATTGAAGTACCACTCAGAGGCGGTACGATTTCTTGTCGGCCTACGAGGTTCGGTAGTAACTTGACCCGAAGTGTCATGATCATCATCATTAACTTCCTCTTCATTCGGTGTAGGCGCCACAGAAACATCTTTCTGCGTCGTGCTACTATCCAACTGAAGTGACGGTTCAATAACCTCATCTAGTTCTACCTTCCTCCCACTCAATTCTTTCGAGAGAAACTCTTTCTCGAGAAAGGACCCGTTTTTAGCAACAAACACTTTGCCCTTGGATCTGAGATAGAAGGTATACCCAACTGTTTCCTTAGGGTATTCTATGAAGATGCACCTTTCCGCTTTGGGATCGAGCTTATCAGACATAAGCGTCGTATTCCCAAACCCTGAGAAATGACAGCTTAGGTTTCTGCCAAACCAAAATTCATACGGTGTCATCTCAACGGACTTAGATGGTGCCCTATTTAAAGTGAATGTAGTTGTCTCTAATGCATAACCCCAAAACGATAGTGGCAAATCGATAAGAGACATCATAGCATGTACCATATCCAATAGAGCACGACTACGACATTCGGACACACCATCACACTATGGTGTTCCAGGCGACGTGAGTTGTGAAATAACTTCCACATTGTCTTAAGTTGCATACCAAACTCGTAACTCAGATATTCACCTCCACGATCATATCGTAGACATTTTATCTTCTTGTCACGATGATCTCAAACTTCACTCTGAATTTGTTTGAACTTTTCAAACGTTTCAGACTTGTGTTTCATTAAGTAAATATCCCCATATCTACTCAAATCATCAGTGAAGGTAAGAAAATAGCGATATCCACTGCACGCTTCAACACTCATTGGATCGCTACATCAACATGTATCATTTCCAATAAGTAACTTGCCCACTCCATCATACCGGAAAACGGGGTCTTAGTCATCTTGCCCATGAGGCATGGTCCGCATGTCTCAACCGATTCGAAATCGAATGAGTCCAAAGATCCATCAGCATGGAGTTTCTTCATGCGCTTTACAACAATATGACATTTTAGCGGCAGTGCCACAAGTATGTGGTACTATCATTATTAACTTTGTATCTTTTGGCATCAATATTATGAACATGTGTATCACTACGATCAAGATTCAATAAACCATTCACATTGGATGCATGTCCATTGAAGGTATTATTCATGTAAACAGAATAACCATTATTCTCTGACTTAAATGAATAACCGTATTGCAATAAACATGATCTAATCACGTTCATGCTCAACGCAAACACCAAATAACATTTAGGTTCATCACTAATCCCGAAGGTAGAGAGAGCGTGCAATCGTGATCACATCAACCTTGGAAACACTTCCAACACACATCGTCACCTCACCCTTAGCTAGTCTCCGTTTATTCCGTAGCTTTTATTTCTTGTTACCAACATTTGGCAACTGAATCGGTATCTAATACCCGGGTGCTACTAGGAGTACTAGCAAGGTACACATGAATAAAACGTATATCAAATATACTTCTGTTGACGTTGCCAACCTTCTTATCTACCAAGTATCTAGGGCAGTTCCGATTCAGTGACCGTTCTCCTCATAATAGAAGCACTCAGTCTCGGGTTTGGGTTCAACCTTGGGTTTCTTTACTGGAGCAACAACTGGCTTGCCATCCATGAAGTATCCCTCCTTACCCTTGCCCTTCTCGAAACTAGTGGTTTTACTAACCATCAACACTTGATGCTCCTTCTTGATTTCTACCTTCGCGGTGTCAAATATCGCGAATAGCTCGGGGATCATTATTTCCATCCCTGGCATTTTATAGTTCATCACGAAGCTCTAGTAGCTTTGTGGCAGTGACTTGGAGAACTATATCAACCACTATCTTATCTGGAAGATCAACTCCCACCCGATTCAAGCGATTGTAGCACCCAGACAATCTGAGCACATGCTCACCGATTGAGCTATTCTCCTTCATCTTGCAGGCAAAGAATCTTGTTGGAGGTCTCATACCTCTCAACACGGGCACGAGCCTGAGATCCCAATTTCAGCTCTTAGAACATCTCATATGTTCCATGATGTTCAAAAAACGTTTTGGAGCCTCAATTCTAAGCCGTAATGCATGACGCACTGAACTATCAAGTAGTCATCAAAACGTGCCTGTCAGATGTTCACAACATCTACAGACGACGCTTGAGGGGGTGGCGCACCGAGCGGTGCATTAAGGACATAAGCCTTCTGTGCAGCAAATGAGGACAATCCTCAGATCACGGACCCAGTCCGCATTATTGCTACCATCATCTTTCAACTCTATTTTCTCTAGGAACGTATAAAAAACATAGGGGAGCTACAGCGCGAGCTATTGATCTACAACATAATTTGCAAAGACATTTTGACTATGTTCATGATAATGAGTTCAGTTAATCATATTACTAAAGAACTCCCACTCAAATTGACATCCCTCCGGTCATCCGAGTGCGACATGATCCAAATTCACCAACCCAAGTCCGATCATCACGTGAGATGAGGTGGTTTCAATGGTGAACATCTTCATGTTAATCATATCTGCTATATGACTCATGTTCGACCTTTTGGTCTCTTGTGTTCCGAGGCCATGTCTGTACATGCTAGGCTCGTCAAGTTTAACCCGAGTGTTCCGCACGTGCAACACTGGCTTGCACCCGTTGTATGGGAACGTAGAGTCTATCACACCCGATCATCACGTGGTGTCTCGAAACGACGAACTTTCGCAACAGTGCACACTCGGGGAGAACACAATTTTATCTTGAAATTTTAGTGAGGGATCACCTTATAATGCTACCGTCGTCCTAAGCAAAATAAGATGCATAAAAGGATTAACATCACATGCAAATCATAAGTGACATGATATGGCCATGAACTTGTGCTTTTGATCTCCATCTCCAAAGCACCGGCATGATCTCCATCGTCACTGGCATGACACCATGATCTCCATCATCTTGATCTCCATCAACGTGTCGCCATGAGGTTGTCGTGCCAACTGTTGCTTCCACGACTATTGCTAACTCGTAGCGATAAAGTAAAGCAAAACATCGAAAATAAATTAAAGACAACCCTATGGCTCCTGCCGGTTGCCGTACTCATCGACATGCAAGTCATGATATTCTATACAATACATGATCATCTCATACATCACATATATCTCATCATGTAATTGGCCATATCACATCACAACATACCCTGCAAAAACAAGTTAGACGTCCTCTAGTTGTTGTTGCATGTTTTACGTGGCTGCTATGGGGATCTAGCAAGAACGATTCTTACCTACGCAAAAACCACAACGGTGATACACAAATTTCTATTCAACCTTCTCAAGGACCGCCTTTGTCGAATCTGATCCAACTAAAGTAGGAGAGACAAACACCCGCCAGCCATCTTTATGCAAGAAGTTACATGTCAGTTGATGGAACTGGTCTCTCGTAAGCGTACGAGTAATGTTGGTCCGGGCCGCTTCATCCCACAATACCGCTGAATCAAGAAAAGACCAAGGGAGGAAGCAATCTGAGCATCAACGCCCACAAACTCCTTTGTGTTCTACTCGTGATCTCATCTACGCATAGACCTAGCTCATGATGACTGTTGGGGAACGTTGCATAGGAAACAAAAAATTTCATACGCACACGCAAGATCTATCCATGGTGATGAGCATCTACGAGAGGGAGAGTGGATCTACATACCCTTGTAGATCGCTAAGTGGGAAGCATTAAGAAACGCGGTTGATGTAGTCGAACGTCTTCGCGATGCAAATCGCTAGCCGTCCCGCGATCCAATCACGAACCGTCACGCGATCCTGATCACGGTCCTTCCGATCTAGCGCCGAACGGACGGCACCTCCGCGTTCAGCACACGTACAGCTCGATGATGATCTCCGCCTTCTTGATCCAGCAAGAGGTAGCGGAGAGGTAGATGATTTCTTCGGCAGCGCGACGACGCGGCGGCGGCGGCGGTGGAACTATTCCGGCAGGGCTTCGCCTAAGCACCGCCGAAACTAGACTACAGGAGAAACGATCTAGAGGAAGAAGAGGGCAGCACATGGCAATTAGGGTTGGGGCTGCCCTCAAATCCTCTAGTATATATAGGAGGAAGGGAGACGGGTTGGCGCCCTAGGGATCCTCCCCTAGGGTCGGCCGAACCAGAGGTGGAGGAGTCCACCTCCAACTAGGAGGTGGGCGTGGTGGAATCCTACTCCGACTAGGATTCCTCCCCCTCTCCTCTTTCTCCTGCGCATAGGACCTCTTGGGCTGGCTGCCCAGCCCACCAGGGGCTGGTGCGCCACCACTAAGGTCCATGTGGACCCTTGGGGTGTGTGGGCCCACTTGGTGGTCCCCCGGAACCCATTCGTCTCTCCCGGTACACTACCGGAAATGCCCAAAACTTTTATGGAGTTCAAACACCACTTTCCTATATATCAATCTTTACCTCCGGACCATTCCGGAGCTCCTCGTGACGTCCGGGATCTCATCCGGGACTCCAAACAACCTTTGGTCACCAACATACATAACTCAACTATACCGAAACGTCACCGAACCATAAGTGTGCAGACCTTGCGGGTTCGAGAACTATGCAGACATGACAGAGACACCTCTACGGTCAATAACCAATAGCGGGACCTGGATGCCCATATTGGTTCCTACATATTCTACGAAGATCTTTATCTGTTGAACCTCTATGTCAAGGATTCAGTTAATCCCGTATGATGTTCCCTTTGTTCTTCGGTATGTTACTTGCCCGAGATTCGATCGTCGGTATCTCTATACCTAGTTCAATCTCGTTACCGGCAAGTCTCTTTACTCGTTCCGTAATACAAGATCCCGTGGCTAACACTTTAGTCACATTGCTTGCAAGGCTTATTGTGATGTTGTATTACCGAGTGGGCCCTGAGATACCTCTCCGTCATACGGAGTAACAAATCCCAGTCTCGATCCATGCCAGCTCAACAGACACCTTCGGAGATACCTGTAGAGCATCTTTATAGTCACCCAGTTATGTTGCAACGTTTGATACACACAAGGTATTCCTCTGGTGTCAGTGAGTTGCATGATCTCATGGTCATAGGAACAGATACTTGACATGCAGAAAACAATAGCAATAAACTGACACGATCATATGCTACGTTCATAGTTTGGGTCTTGTCCATCACATCATTCTCCTAATGATGTGATCCCATTATCAAATGACATCTCATGTCTATGGCTAGGAAACCTTAACCATCTTTGATCAACGAGCTAGTCTAGTAGAGGCTTACTAGGGACACTTTGTTGTCTATGTATCCACACATGTATTTGAGTTTCCAATCAATACAATTATAGCATGGATAATAAAAAATTATCATGAACAAGGAAATATAATAATAACCATTTTATTATTGCCTCTAGGGCATATTTCCAAAAGTCTCTTCTACGTGCCAATCTCAGGCGCCGAGGAGACACCATCATCATCTACCAGATTCCTAATCACAAATCTCATCTCCTTGCAATTACATTATTTGCCATTTGCCTCTCGTTTTCCTCTCCCCCACTTCACCAATTTGCAGTTTTATTCGCCCTCTTTTTCGTTTGCCTCTTTCTCGTCAGATCTCTTGCTTGCTTGCAATCTTGTTTGCGTAGTCACGATGACTCAAGAAAACACCAAGTTTTGTTATTTTTCCAATACTAATAACAATGATTTTATTAATACTCCGATTGCTCCTCCCGCCACTAGTGCGGAGTTTTGTGATATTAATGCCGCTTTGTTGAATCTTGTCATGAAAGATCAATTTGCCGGTACTCCTAATGAGGATGTCGCGTCCCATCTAAACACATTCGTAGAATTGTGTGATATGCAAAAGAAAAAAGATGTGGACAATGATATAATGAAGTTGAAGTTATTTCCTTTTTCCTTGCGGGATCGTGCAAAACTTTGGTTTTCCTCTTTGCCTCGCAATAGTATTGATTCTTGGAATAAGTGGATGCTTTTATCACTAAGTATTTTCCGCCCGCGAAAATTATTTCCCTTACGACACAAATCATGAATTTTAAGCAACTTGAGCATGAACATGTTGCACAATCTTGGGAAAGAATGAAATTGATGCTAAGAAATTGTCCTACTCATGGTTTAAATCTTTGGATGATCATACAAATTTTTTATGAGGGATTGAATTTTGTCTCTATAAATCTTTTAGATTCCGCCGCGGGTGGTACTTTTATGGAAATTACTTTGGGTGAAGCTACTAAATTGCTAGACAATATTATGGCGAATTATTTGCAATGGCATACCGAAAGAGCGCCTACTAGTAAAAAAGTTAATTCGGTTGAAGAAATTAGTACTTTGAGTGATAAGGTTGATGCTTTGATGAAATTGGTTGCTAGTAAAAATGCTCCTATTGATCTTAATGATTTGCCTTTGTCTACCTTGATTGAGCAAAATAGTGATTCCGTAGATGTAAATTTTGTCTCGCGAAACAATTTCAATCACAATGCTTATAGAGGTAATTTTAATCCTAGGCCTTTTCCTGGAAATTCCTTTAATAATTATGGTAATTCCTATGGTAATCCTTCTTACAATAATAATAGGAACACCTCTGATCTTGAGAGTAATATTAAAGAATTTATCAATGCGCAAAAGGCTTTCAATACTACGATAGAAGAAAAGTTGAATAAGATTGATGATATGTGTAGAAGCATTGATAGAATTTCTCATGATGTGGAAATCTCAAGTTGAAAGCTTTTGTGCCTAAGATTGATGAATCAATTAAAGCTTTATATGTCTCTATGGATGAAAGTAAGAAAAGAACCGCTATGCTTATAGCTAAAAGAGAATTCTTAGAAAAATCATTTTCTAGTGCACTACGGGAATCAGAAAGTTTGTCGTCAGGCACTAACAGACGACAAAGGCCCGTATACAGACGGCAAAGATTTTGCCGTCAGCCAGCAGATGGCAAAGCTTGACGGCATAGTGTGAATGGGCAAAGAGGTACTTTGCCGTCAGCTCTCCTTCGGGCAGACGGCAAAGGCTTTGCCGTCAGCCAAACACATGTTTTGCCATCAGCCTACTAAATAACAGATGGCAAAGAGAAGCTCCTTTCCGTCAGCCAACCACAACCTTTGCCGTCAGCATCGTAAAACCACACACGGCAAAGAATATTGGTAAATATTAAAAAAATAGTGTCTGGCCAGAGACAGATAGCTATCTCACAAAATGCGAAATGATCGACGCGGTTAAGGAAACCCACTGCCAATCTCCACTTTGTTGTCCAACACTCAAAAATATTTATAGATTTAAAAAATAAACCATATAAGATATATCATAGTAGGCTGTACATAATACACATAATACGTACATGATATACAATACGTCACAATACACAACAATATCGATCTAAACAAATTACACAACAATATCCAGTGAAGGCCACCGCTGCATCGATCTGCTCGAGATGAACTCAGAGAGGTGGGAGGATCTAGAGAGGAAGGAGGATTCAGAGCGGAGCCGGTCCTGCCCTGCCCGTCGGCCTACGCCTGCTCGAGGATGCCATGGACACCGCCGCCGCCCGGGAGGCGGGGCCACGCGCCGCTGCCCTCTTCTATGCCGGCCGCCGCCCGCACCGGCCCCCTCCTCTGCGCGGACCTCCGCCCTGCCATGCCCAACGATGCCATGGCCGCCGCTGTTGCGGCCCTGCCTGCCTGCCGCCACCGCTAGCGAGGCGTCCCGCACGCCATGGCCTCCGCCACCGCGGCCCTGCCTGCCATCGCTGCGGCCCTACCTGTCGCCGCCGCCGCCCTCGCATGCGCCGGCCGCCGGGGCGAAGAAGGGGCAGGTGCGCCGGGGACGACGGGCGAGGCCGTGGCCGGCGGGTGAGGTGGTGGCGGGCGCCGGCGTTCTCTGGATCGAGAACAGAGAGAGAAGATGGTGGGGGTGGCTGTTCAGGAGGATAAGGGACAGAGGAGAGAGTGGTGGGGGCGCGAGGCACGTGGGGGGTGGGGGCCGGTGTGAGGAGTGTGGGGGCGTGGGTGGAGCATGGGGGCGGCGTGGTTTTGGCGTTGTGGATGTGTGGACGAGATCGTGCCACCTCATCGATCCGGGAGAATGATCCGCGAGATGTGTTTCTTCTTTGCCGTATGCCTTTTGCATTACACACGGCAAAGAGAATTCTTTGCAGTCTGTAATGAAAAAGGCAGACGACAAAGGATTTGCCGTTTGTATTTTTTATTACAGACATCAAAGTGTGCTCTTTGCCGTCTGTAATACAAAATGCAGACGGCAAAGTATGCCTTTGCCGTCAGCAGCTGACGGTAAAAATGTTCTTTGCCGTCTTTCCCGACGAAAAGCTGACGGCAAAGAGGTCAACTGATGGCAAACTTCCTGATTCCCGTAGTGGTGATTGCTTGCATAAAAATGATGAAGATCTCAAAGTGATTGGTGTTTCTACTATTGATTCCTTGTTTAGTAATATTAAAATTGTTGATAAAGGGACTGAAGTAGAGTCAACTTTAGCTAGAAGGCGTCCCAATAATTTGGAGGGTGAAAATTTTGATGAAAGTGGGTTTGAAGAGGTCAAAACTTAAACTAGTGATGTGCCCACTATTTTGGATTGCAAAGACTTTAATTATGATAGTTGCTCTTTGATTGAATGTATTTCTTTGCTGCAATCCATGTTGAATTCACCCCATGCTTATGAGCAAAATAAAGCTTTTACTAAACATATCGTTGATGCCATGATGAAATCTTTTGAAGAAAAGTTGGAGTTGGAGATTTCTATTCCTAGAAAATTACATGATGAGTGGGAACCTACTATTAAAGTCAAGATTAAAAATTATGAGTGCTTTGCCTTATGTGATTTGGGTGCTAGTGTTTCCACGATTCCGAAATCTTTATGTGATGTGCTTGGTCTCACCAATATTGAAGAATGCTCTCTTAATTTGCACTTGGCGGATTCTACTATTAAAAATCTTTGGGAAGAATTAATGATGTTCTTATTCTTGCAAATAGGAACTATGTGCCCATAGATTTTTGGGAGAATATCATACGGAAACCAACATTCGGTGGAAACCGGTGAAAACCACGAAAAAAAGATTTTGAAAAGCTTCAAAAAAATCTGAAAAAAATACGGGATGTTAAGAGGGTGATGTTTTATTGCCACGCCAAATTTCAAGTTGAAACACATTACGAGATGTGAGCTATGAAAAAGACAAAATCAGCATTGAATAGTGCCGAACAGTAATGTCACTATTCAGGGCTGAAATTTGTCTTTTTCATAGCTCACATCACGTAATGTGTTTCAATTTGAAATTTTGTGTGGCAATAAAACATCACCCTCTTAACATCCCAAATTTTTTTCAGATTTTTTTGGAAACTTTAAAATATGGTTTCCATGAAGTTTTCATTGAATGTTGGTTTCCGTATGATATTCTCCCTAGATTTTATTGTTCTTGATATTGATTGCAATCCGTCTTGTCCCATAATACTTGGTAGACCGTTCTTATGCACTATAGGTGCCGTGATTGATATGAAAGAAGGCAATATTCGTTTTCAATTTCCACTAAGAAAGGGTATGGAAAACTTCCCTAGAACAAGAATTAAGCCACCATATGAATCAATCATGAGAGCATGCTATGGATCCAAAACCAAAGATGACAATACTTGAATCTATGTGTTATGCCTAGCTAGGTGGCGTAAAACGATAGCGCTTGTTGGGAGGCAATCCAATGAATAAATTTATTTTTTCTTTTTTACTTTATGTTTTTGAGTGTTGACACAATTATGCCTCTGCTATGATTGTGTTTTTTATGTTTTATTTAGTGTTTGTGCCAAGTAGAACCTTTAGGATGATTCATAAGATGAGTAGAAGCGATGCTGAATCTGAAACAGAAACTTTGCGTCCAGTGTTCGAATTTTTATTTTTTACTGGAATACGATATTGAGCTGAAATTTTAACACAGTGTTGCTATACAAATTATTTACGTTTTCCTAATTTTTCAGAATTTTTAGACTTACAGAAGTATGGCTAGAGTACAGATTACTACAAACTGTTCTGTTTAAGACAGATTCTGTTTTCGTTGCATTGTGTGCTTGTTTTGATGAATCTATGGGTTGTATTGAAGAGTATGAGCCATGGTAAAGTTAAAATACAGTAGGTATAATTCAATAACAAAATATGAATGGGTTTGCAACAGCACCTAAAGTAGTGATTTGCTTTATTATACTAACGGATCTCACGAAGATTTTGTTGAGTTTTGTGTGATTGAAGTTTTCAAGTTTTAGGTGAGATCACGATGGATGAAGGAATAAGGAGTGAAAAGAGACTAAGGTTGGGGATGATACAGCACCCCCAAGATATATCCAAATAGAAACAAGCAACTAAGCTTGGGGATGCCCCCGAGTGGCATCCCCTCTTTCTTCTAACGACCATCGGTATTTTACTTGGAACTATATTTTTATTCGTCACATATCATGAGTTTTGCTTGGAGCGTCTTGTATCATTTTAGTCTTTGCTTGCTTTGCTTGTTAGTTTGTCACTTGTATCCTTGCTGGACACACCTATTTGGGAGAGCCAAAATTATGCTATGATTTGATAGAATTGCTCTTTATGCTTCACTTAAACTTTTTGAGCTATAGAATTGCTCTAGTGCTTCACTTATATCTTTTTGAGCACGGTGTGCTTGGAAATTTTTGTACAAATACTCTCATGCTTCACTTAGATTAATTTGAGAGTTAGTAAATTTTGAAGAAATCCTCTCATGCTTCAGTTATACCTTTTTGAGAGATGAAAACTCTATGCTCATGTGCTTCACTTAAATTGTTTGAGCTTGTCAAAAAGCAATGGCAATATATGAAACTAGTCCCAAAGTGATAGATATCCAAGGAGGATATAATAAAAACTTTCATGAAGATCATTGGACAAATTAAACTCGATTCTTTGTAATAGTTTTGAGACATGATGATAGTAATATGTGAGTCATGTTAGTGAGTAATTATGCTTTAGTAGGAATATTGGTGTTAAGGTTTGTGATTCCCTATGCAAGTACGAAAGTCAATAGTTATGCAATGAAATTACATCCTACTTATGGTGCATTATTCGGTGTTAGTTATGCTCAATGCTCGCTTATGTGAATTTTCGTTTCTTGGTTTGGTTGCTTCTCAATCTATTTGCTAGCCTCCATTTTTACTAAGTAGAAATACTACTTGTGCATCCAAAATCCTTAAACCAAGTTTTGCCTTATGAGTCCACCATACCTACCTATATGCGGTATTTCCATGCCGTTCCAAGCAAATTTGTATGTGCCATCTCTAATTTTCAAAATAAACTTCTCTTTTGTGTGCTCGTACCGCTCATGAAACGGTGGGGAGTGTCCAATATTTTTCCATGCTAGATGTGTTATTCTCAAGATGAGTGTTTATTCACTTGTCATTGCACGAGAGTACGGCGGTAATAGGGATGCCCATTCCCGAAATGAAAAAGAAAAAAATGTTTACTTTATGTTGTCAAATAATAAATTCCTTGGAAAGTGTTGGTATGGAAGGCAACCGTGGATACGGCCAGCCATGGAATGCGAAAGAATGGTGGAAAAAGGAATAAACTTTATTTTCTGTTTGGGAACCGCCTATGATATATCTAGCATGGAAAGTATTGTGAACTACTTTGTCGTTTTTGTTGACAGGAAAGGCATGCCACTCAAAATATGTTTTCTCTCTCAATATAAAACTTTGAGCTCTGACACCTCTACAAATCCCTACTTCCCTCTGCGAAGGGCATATCTATTTACTTTATGCAATTTTTATTTTTACTTTGAGTCTCCATCTTCTCTTATAAAGCACCAACTAGGGGGCACTATGATCGTACTTGAGCATTGGGTGTAGCTAATATTTGAGTGTGTTTCATGAATGGATCAATGATTGATCATGATGGGCTAGGGATAACTTTCTTTAGTGTTGATATTTCGAAAGACATGGTTGCTTGTTGGAATGCTTGAGTATTGAAGTCATTATGTTAAAACTAGACTATTGCTTTGAATCATCTAAAAGTCCAAATGTCCATGCTACAAAAGAAAAGAATATGAGATGAACATGTTAGGCGGCATTCCACATCAAAAATTCTGTTTTTATCATTTACCTACTCGAGGACGAGTAGGAATTAAGCTTGGGGATGCTGATACGTCTCCAACGTATCTATAATTTTTCTTGTTCCATGCTGTTATATTATCATTCTTGGATGTTTTACAATCACTTTATAGAAAATTTATATCAGTTTTTGGGACTAACCTATTGACATAGTGCCAAAGTGCCAGTTGTCGTTTTTGCTTGTTTTTTACTTCGCAGAATATCAGTACCAAACGGAGTCCAATCGTGATGAAACTTTTTGGAGATTTTTTTGGACCAGAAGACACCCAGTGGGCCAAAGAAGAACCAGGAAGGTGGGCTGTGGAGAGCACAACCCACCAGGGCACGCCAGGGGGCCCCCGGCGCGCCCTGATGGGTTGTGCCCTCCACGGGGCCCCCTCCACCGCCTCCGATGCCTATAAATACCCAAATATTCAGAAAACCCTAGGGGAGTTGATGAAAAACACATCCAGCCGCCGCAAGTTCCAGAGCCTTGAGATCCAATCTAACACCATCACGGAGGGGTTCATCTTCTTCATAGGTGCCTCTCCGATGATGGGTGAGTAGTCCACCATAGACCTACGGGTCCGTATGCAGTAGCTAGATGGCTTCCTCTCTCTCTTTTGATTCTCAATACAATGGTCTCTTGGAGATCTATTTGATGTAAACTTTTGCGGTGTGTTTGTTGGGATCCGATGAATTTTGAGTTCATGATCAATTTCTATCCATGAATATTATTTGAGTCTTCTTTGATCTCTTATATGCATGATTACTTATAGCCTCGTATTTCTTCTTCGAATCTTTGGTTTAGTTAGGCCGACTAGATCGATTTTTCTTGCCATGGGAAGAGGTGCTTTGTGATGGGTTCGATCTTGCGGTGTCCTTTCCCAGTGACAGAAGGGGCAGCAAGGCATGCATGTATCGTTGCCATTAAGGATAACAAGATGGGGTATATTCCTACATGAATAGATCTTGTCTACATCATGTCATCGTTCTTATTGCATTACTCCGTTTTTCCATGAACTTAATACACTAGATGCATGCTGGATAGCGGTCGATGTGTGGAGTAATAGTGGTAGATGCAGGCAGGAGTCGGTCTACTTATCTTGGACGTGATGCCTATATAATGATCATCGCCTTGGATATCGTCATGATTATTTGATCTTCTATCAATTGCCCAACAGTAATTTGTTCACCCACCGTGTGCTATACTCATGAGAGAAGCCACTAGTGAAACCTACGGCCCCCGGGTCTACTTTTTCAACATATTGCTTTCCGATCTATCTTTTTTTTTCAGATCTACTATTCCAAAAACCCAAAAATATATTGTTGCACTTTTATTTGTCCTTTTTATTTTGTGTTCTTGAGAGATCTATCTCTCCAATCTATCATATCCTAATCTATCTTTTTACCGTAGAGAGATTGACAACCTCTCTTTCGCGTCGGGTTGCAAATATTTGTTATTTGTGTGCAGGTGCTGCTTATTAGGTGGTGGTGATCCTCCTACTAGTTCGATACCTTGGTTTCATAACTGAGGGAAATACTTACCGTCGCTGTGCCGCATTATCCCTTCCTCTTTAGGGAAATACCGACGCAGTCTCAAGCCACGTCATCGCCCACGGCCCGCGGGGTGCGACGCAGAGGGGAGGAGCGAGAGGTGCTATGATGTCTTTTGGCAAACTTAAGCTAGCACAATTCAGTGGGTTTAGGTAGTCTGTATGATACATACTATGGGCCTGATGGTAATTGGAGATTATGGGCGTCTTGGTGATCCAAGGAACATTTCACTGCAGCAACGTGTTTCATTCCTTGCTGCCTGCTTGTTTTGCAGCATTTCTGTCGTTTTTCAAGGGAGCACTATCTCTATGGTCAGCTGTGACTTGGAACTCCAACATCACCATTTATTTTCAGGCCTTCTACACTTGGAACATATGTACTAATGCAAATTATGTGGTTTGACTGCTTATCTCTTACTTTCTCTGTCCCACTGGTGTTAAAAATGCTCTTATATTTTGGGATGGAGGATCTGTCCTGATCCCCAATTTTCCAGTATGAAAAATCTCAATTGGGCGCCATTTCGGAAAGAAAAAAATCTCATTCAGGTCACCGTAGTTTTGTCAAAAAAAAAATACAGAAAGGAATATTGGCATGTCAAAAGATTAGCAACCAACCAAACAAAGGCCAGCTCTGTTAGACATAGCCAAAAGATTTAGCTGGGTGACTATATAATCGAAAGAAAAAACTTAAATAATAACATAGCAATATGTTTTCATGGCAGCTGTCGTGAAGAGATCACATGTGTAAAAGCATTAGAGAATCCAAGGCTGCGTCGCTGGCCCGCCGTCCACCTCACTTCGCCTCTTTCTCCATTCTCCCTCGGCAGCTCTCCATTATTTGTCCTGCTAGGTTTTCCTGTGAAAAAACCGCGGCGCAGGCAGCTCACGGGCCATGATCAATCACTCTTCCAAACAACACTGAGCTCTCACCTCTCAGCCTCCCCACCATTTCACTTCCTCCCCGAGCTCGGTTGGATCCACTTCCAGCTGTCTTTTGTCCTCTGTGACTCCGTCGATCCCCTCCCGGCGGCCTTCAACCGTGCACGAGCTCGACCCACGGCGCCAGCTCGCCTCACCGTACAATCCACGATATGGCTGATCGACGCCGTCATACATAATAAATCGATATCATCTTTTTACACGAGTTGATCACCATCCTGTTCATCTGAAGCCATGAACACAACTTTCATGCAGTTCACCGATGGACACCGATCATGAATGGGAGCAGGATCGTGCACGTGGCCATCATTCTGTTCATTGCATTTGGATGCCTTTTGCTGGTGCTGATGCTACTGCCGTGGCCTCAGCAGAGACGGCCGAGATCAGCAAGGTTTCCCTCAAGTTTTGTGTCATGAGGGATTGCAAGACCAAAGGCGAGTTCCTGAAGTGGAAACCGGACTGCTTCTGATGCGTCGTGCTGCCGGGCATTCCGTGCTGGCACACAGTTAAGGAGTGCCAGGAAAATTGTCGGCCCTGCAGACCCATGTGCTAGCTAGGAGTTACCAGGGGAAATATCCCCTCGTTGCTCCTCTCGCGACCGCGTCGCCCCTACGGGCGACCGGTTGCGCCCTGTCTCCTCCACCCCAAGCCCTCCCTCTCCCCTCCTTCCCCGCCGCCGTCGCTGACACTCGCCGTCGGGCTTGGCCCGGGCAATGCTGGTGGTGGCGGCCCCTGGACATTCCCCTCTCGGTGGCGATCCGGCGCGGGGCGGAGCGGCTCCGGGGGGTGTCCCTAGGCGGAGGCGTCCAGCGCGGCGACGGGGAGGCCTGGCGGCGCGTGGGAGACCTGCTGGGCGGCAACGTTGTCGTTGACGGCGGGGTGGCGCGGCGACGCGGACTGCGGCGCCCACTCGGACCAGATCTGGGACCTTCGGTCCCCATCTAGGTCTGGGCGGGCCAACGGTAGGCGTGACATCAACGTGGCTCTCGGGAGGCAGAGGAGGGGCGACGGGTTGGTGGAGGGTGGCGGCGCTGGCGCCGTCGGTGGTGGTCGGCTGCTTAGCGGGCCCGATCTGGGCCTGGCCAGGCCCGGGTGGCCTGGTGTGCCCCGGTTGCTGCGTCCAGACGGCGATCGCGACAACGCTGGAGGCACAGGCATTCTGCGCGATGGCGGTGGAGGTCGTTCCCTCCCACACGGCTCTGGTGCTACCGCCCTTGCTCCCTGGCGCTGCTTCTTTTTGTCCTCTTGACCTCGTGTTGGCGTTTTCAGCGAGGCGGCATAGATGATTTCAAGACCGTGGTGGCACGTGCTGGCGGATGGAAGGCTAGCTGGGTCGCACCGGATTGGGTGGGTAGTGGTGTTTGGGTTACGGGAGAAATCCCTACCGGATCTTCCAGCTCCGACGCGGTGGCGCCTGCGAGTGTCGCCTTCCTTCCTAAAGGGTGTTGGTGCTACCCATCCCCCACTACCCCCCGCGTGCCGGGGGAAACCCTAGGACATGTTCGGGCAGCAGCATCATCGGCGTCGCTTCCCTTCTTGGAGGTGCTGCTTGGTACGCGGTGGTCCGGAGCCTTGGGGTGTGGTGGGTAAATTTGGAGGACGCGGTGGTGAAGGATCATCCGTGCTTTGCCGAGCTGCCGTTGTTGGCATTTCTTTCTTCTTCTTTCTCATTTTGGACTTGATGTGTTGTTCGCCCCAGCAAATGCTATCTATTCGGTGTGGTTTGCTTTATAATATAAAGCGTAGGAACCCTATTTCGAGCTAGGAGTTACCATGTGTGATCATGTGTGTGTCTAGTGTCCAATGATAGCAAAACGTGTATGTGATGTAGAAAGTCGTTTTGAACGTCAACGTTACCGGTTACCTACCGGTAACGCATCTGCCATTCATATGTGCATCAAGATCTGTGTACTACCATTTTATTATTCTTACTTTTTCTGTTATACAAAAATTATACCGAACTAAATACATCTAGTGGATCCCACCTAAACATCTATAGTACTATTTTTATCAGTTCAATGGGACCCGGAATGCTACTTTTTTTCAGACAAAGGACAAACATTCATCTGTTCCTTCTCTCTCCATTGCAAACAAATCCATGGACTTTATTTCATCTTAACCAATTAAAAACATCCATATCTTTTAATCCATAGGTTCGTTTTTGAAATAATTTATATATTCGAACTCCGGACGGCAAAACCTTTAGAACTATACCAACCTTGGATACATTTCAAACACATTTAAATATCAACATTTCACATTTTGTATGTGAAAAAAACTCATTTCACTTGAAAAACGTGAAACCAATCTATATCACTTGAAACCGATATTAACCCTAATATGAAACAGAAATGTCAACTTATGAAACTGATTTTTTGGAAAACTACAACAATTTATTTCAAAAGAGTGAAACATGTTATTTCACAAATGTGAAATTGAAATACATGTTTTTTTGAAACACGTTAGTGAAAAGTGAAATGTAGGTCCTGAATTGTGAAATAATAACCATAAAAAATAAAATTGTAATGTATAAATGTGAAACTGATTATTTAAAAATGTGAAATAATTTATTTCAAAAGAATGAAAATAGGTCAGTTGAGAAATGTGCAATTGAAATAAATGTTTTTTTTGTGAAACAAGTTAGTGAAAAGTGAAATGTAAGTTATAAATTGTGAAATAGTAACCACAAAAGGTGAAATTGTAATATATCAATGTGAAATTGACTATCTACAAATATGAATTTTTTTATTTCAAAAGAGTAAAATAGGTTATTTTGAGAAATGTACAATTCATATAGACAGTGAAAAGTGAAATGTAGGTTCTGGATTGTGAAATAGTAACCACAGAAAGTGAATTTGTAATGTATCATTGTGAAACTAGTTATTTTAAAAGAGTGAAATAGGTTATTTGGAAAATTTACAATTGAATTAGATGTTATTTTTGTGAAATAAGCCATTAAAAAGTGAAATGTACATTCAAAATTGTGAAATAGTAAACACATAAAGTGAAATTATAATGCATCAATGTGAAACTGATTATTTCAAAATGTGAAATATATGTTCAAATTTAAACGTGGTTGAAAACTATCAAAGATAGATCTCATTTTAAAGGTTTGACGCAACGAGTTCAAATATAAAAAAAAAGTTTCAAAAACAAACTTATGGTTTAAAAGGTATCGATGTTTCAAATTAGTCAAGGGGAAAGAAATGGTTGGATTTATTGTATGGGAAAGGAGAGAGAATTGTCTGCCATATATTACTATGCTCCTGCATGTAAAGTTACACAGTGGTGGGTCAGCTGCCGAAATACCTATATTTTTAAACAAGGGAATTTTTCTATACAAAACATGAGTAAGTATACTATGTGAGGTGTCACTGGTTGATCGGCTAGGTTGGTGCCGGTATTTACCGGTACCGCGTAATTTTTCATTTTAGTATGTGATGATGCTACGCCTGTTTGCTGTTGCAACCCCTGGCTGTGTGTGCTACGCATGCAGTCCAGCTCTCCAATGTGCACTTTGGGAATTATTCCCTTTTTCGGCCATGGACCATGGTTACGTTAAACTACCAGAGCACCGACAGCACCTCCTTCAAGCTAACCGCAGTCTATGGTCCAACTAGACGCAATCTTAAAAGGCTTTCTTTAATAAGTTCGTCTCCAAAAAAAACACCTTTGGGCATCGATCATGTGGCTTGTCACGGGTGACTTCAATCAAATTTATCGAGCGAAGCATAAGAACCTTGCAGACATGGACCGAAGCCGTATAGTCTGGTTTAGGAATGCCTTGAATATCTGCTGAATTAAATGAGATATATCTCTAGAATAGGAAATTCATGTGGAGTAATGGCCAAAGTGATCCTACTCTGATAGCTTCTTTTGCAACAAGGAATGGGATTTAGAGTTCGGTTCCCACATTCTACATGCCCCCCTCTTGCTCGCGGATGAGAATGGCCCCAAGCGTTTAAAGTGCTTCCGCTTCGAGAACTTGTAGATAAAGATGCCGAGATTTATGATAATCATCCAAGATGCATATAGAACTCCTAATCTCCTATATGGGTCAGCCGCTAGCACGACCCATTAGCTTATTTTTTTTAATATAGCTAGAAAAAACATTTTAAATTTTAGAAGTGGTGCAAAAATGAAATTAAAAATAGTTCAAAACAAGAAAAATGTTCATATCTTGTTTTAAAAACGATAATATATTTTTAGAATATTCTCGTATTTAAATAATTTTATGTATTATAATTTTTTATGTTTTTTAAAACATGATCATGCACCTAAAAATGTTTATGTATTTTTTCCCGAAAAATTAAAATCTGTACCAAAAAACTGGCCTAAAATAAGATGGAGAAACAAGAAACCAGGAGAAACGGAACAAAAAATAGCGACATACTTGGGTTTTTTCTTTTTACCAGAGCCAGACATGGGCAAGGCAATTTGCCAACGCCCCCGTTTTGAATGCCAATTTAACGGAGGTAAGTCGTTCTAATCACTCGAAACGTGATACTAGTAATTAGGGAAAATGGAAAAAAATTCAAGCAACTGAAGTGGAATTTTTTCAAGCAACTGGGTAAACTACAGGACAGTGGTTCATTCAAGCAACTGAGGCGCGATTGCAAGTTTGCACAGGACAATCCTAAAGCTAGCAGAAATGCCTTCTTTGCATCTTCCGTTTTCGCATGATAATGGATGAGTTTCCCTAATGGATTGGTGGGTCACTCTCATGGCTGAATGGGCTTTCGGAGCCGGGGGCTCCTTCTCGGCGGCAGAGGTACCGACGTCATGGCAGCTGGAGTTGACGTCGTCGCGGCGCTGGTGGTGACGCTCTTCTTTGGAATTGGAGGCAAGAGCACGCTGCTGAGAGCATTGCGGGTAACCATTGCAGCTCTTACTAGCTTCAAAACCTGTTGCCAAGAAAAACAGCCATTGAGAACATATATAACTAAAGAGGAACATATAGTTACTTCTCTTGGTTGTTGACTACCTGGGTTTTGTCAAGTGTTAGCTCTTTCTCCACAAGCTTGCCCTTGGGAATCTTGGCAGCACGTATGGCTTGGAGACTCTTGGCCAAGGAGAAATCGACGATACACAGATCATCGGTCACCATGAAGTTGATGGACCCTCCGTTGACATAAGCCTTGTAAGAATCTTCAACTCCCTTTTGAGGGGATTTTGGATTCATCTCGTAAAGACACCTTGGAGAATTATGCCATCTCCGAGGTAATTCTTCTACTTGGAGCACATTACTGCTGCACCCAAAGAAAGGGGCCAGCTTTGGGGATAGAAGTAAGTTTCTGCAGTTTTGTTTTACACATCCTGCTCCATTTACACTTCTGTAGATCAAGACATCCATTTGGTGACAACTGACCATAAGTCTTCATTATAGAACCAACAGGAATGCAAAGGAGGCCAAACAAAAGATCAACCAAGTCTTGTTTAACTTCTGCATACAACACTGAGGAATTATCCTTTGTATGAACAAGCCTTATCGTTATTGGTTTGAACTTGGGCTCAGCCTCAATTGCTTGTGGTGCTAACAGATTGTGAGGAAGCTGGTAAGAACTCCCCCAAGTTGGCGTTATAGCAACATCGAAATATAGGCCAGTCGAAGGGTGCTTAGACAGCAGTGCTCTCCTAAGCAGGCTAATTATCTGGAAGAAATACAATGTAACTATCAATGTTGGGGAAAAAATCTCATTTTGCACTAAAGAAGTACAGATCATTGTTTTTAAGAGCGGCTTCATTTTAGAACTTTTTCAAACAATTGTACATGAATCCTATAACCGGTTATTTAGCGGCACCCTGCTCAAACAGCAATAGCGGGGCTATAGGCCGGCTATTTAAAACTTTGGTACAGATTCTAAACAATCAGTGAAATTCAAATTAGAAAATCTAGTGAAAATGAAGCTAGAAAGACAGACCTTATTGGAATTGAGATGTAGCACCTCCTCCTTGATATTCAGTTGTTCATGCAGCCCAAGCTTGTCCATCAGGGAGAACAAGAGGCTCGTAGAGGAAGGAGCAACCTGAAGATCATCCGTGATGATGAACTTCGATCCACCTTTGCAAAAAATCCCATCCGCGGTTTCTTCACCAGCAACGAGAGAGCTCTGCGGCCATCTCCTAGTGCCGTTCATGGTAGCACCACACCTGCAAGTAACACCTCGGACTGGGCTGAAGTACGCTGCACCGCAGGCCGACCGAACGCAGACATATATTGCTGTCAGATCGGCGTCGTCGACTTTGACTTTAAGCCGGTCGCAGTGAAGTGCTGCGGCATTGACAGGATGAAGGAGCATGGCCTTGCAATCCTTGGTTTGGAAGTGTTCTTCGCCGAGACTCTCCACGCTCCTGTACAGCTCGTCCAGGCACCCCATCTGAGACCGCTTGTTGAAGAGACGGACGATGGTGCCGAGAGGCAGGGTGAGGAAGCTGAAGAGGATGTCCACGAAGTCCTTGTCGGATTCGACGAACATCACCCTCTTCTTCTCCTTGTCGATGAACAGCTTCACGGCGACGGTTGGCCCGCCGCCATTGCTCGACATGGTGTTGTGCTTCTTCTGAAACTAACTGATACGCAGTTTAACTTTAGAGGATGCTTATGCGCCCTTAAATATCCACCATAGGGTGGGCATGGTTTAATGGTTGCGTGAATTCTGAAGGGTGCTAGAGGCTATACACGAAGAGTCTCATACTGAAACGCTACAGTGTAAATGCTAGCAGTAATCTTTACTTTTCCCAGCAGGAAGGTGGTTGAGCTTCCCCGTACTTACTTATCAGACTTGGAGTGACAGGATTATAACTTTTTTTTTTGAGAAAAGACAGGATTAGAACTACTAGTTAAGGTCCATTCACATTCCATGCAAAGGCGGGGTGTGTCTCATTGTGTTTGTATTCTCTTTATGCTTCATTTTTACATTCCTTTGTCGAAAGAAGACTCAACTGGTAGTTTTCGCTTTTTTTAACAAAAAAAACTCTTCTCATGTTCCGCGTACTCCCTCCATCTTATAATTTAATGTGTATTATAACTTTTTTGAAATCCAAATTTTGTAAGTCCTGACCAAGTTTGTATAAAATCTATGAACATCTAAAATATCAAACCAATACCATTAGATTCATCCTAAACTACATTTTTTTGGAAAGGTCGAAGACCATATACTGAAATTGGCTAATTTTTTTTAAATAATACATTTTTTTTATTAATTTTCATAAATATTACGCTAGATGAAAAATTTTCAAAAATAATACACCGTCGGCCCGCAGCAGGCCGATCGGCCCACCGCAAGCAGGCAGGAGGCCTGGCCAGTCCACGAGAGGGGCTGTCGGCGGGTGCGGGCCCCTGTCGGCCCGCTGCCGGCCGATCGGCTCGCTGCGAGCCGACAGGGTCCGATCCCCCAGCGCCCGGCTCCTTCGTCCTCTCTCTCCTTCTTTCTCCTCCTTCCTCGTCCTTCTTTCTCCCCAGCCACAGGCACAGCTCTTTTTTTCTCCTCTTTCTTACAAGAAATGCCTCCAATTAATACACCAAAATGAGCCGGTTTTTTAGAGATTGAGCACCGTGAATGGGTTCTACGTAGTTAGGGGAGCCAAGGAAGACCTCGATCTACTGATGGGGTAGCTCGTGGTGGTCGTGGTGAGCATTTTTCTTGAAGGTTTTTTTAGCACATTGGAGGAGGTTGTGGCAGCGGTGGAGGTGGAGGTGGTGGTGCTGAAGCTGGGGCAGTGTGGTGGAGGTGAATCTCCGGCAGTTTGGTGGAGTTTCCGGCTCCGTTCGTCGTTCGTCGTTCGTCGTTCGTCGTTCGTCGTTCGTCGTTCGTCGTTCGCTCGCACGCTTCAAGGGTATATTTCAGCACACATTTTATTTTTCGTAGTTGCTCCGGTAGTATTCGGTAATATGTTTCGATGTGAAATAAATTAGGTGTGCGATTTGCTCCGGTAGCTATTTGCTCCGGTAGTATCCGTAAATATATTTAGATGTCAACTATTTAGTTGTGTCAATATTTGAAGTTGCTCCGGTAATATTCCGTACTATATGTGGATGTCAAATATTTAGGTGTGTCAGTAGTTGGAGTTGCTCCGGCAATTATTTGTAATATATTTGTAGGTGTGTGAATTTTTTTAGTTGCTCCATGAATATTCCGTAATATATACACATGTCAAATAATTAGTAGTGCGGATATTTAAAGTTGTTGCATAATACTTGTCTGTCATTGTTGAAAAAAAATAGGTGAGCCGAGATGTCTGATGTAGTGAAGTTCAAATTTTACTACGGTCCTGGTATTGTCCAAACAACTAACATGGGAGCTGATCTGAGTGAATTTACTCACATAGAGGTGCCAATGAGCGCACCTCAAACATGGTCTGTCAGTCAGTTGAAAGAATGGATTACAGGAAGTTTAGGGCTTGATACAGAAACACACACCGTCGGTGTTCATGCATTGTGGACACGGTCAAGTTCAATAATTTACTTTTATTTGAGGCCAATAGAGCGAGACTCCGAGTGGGTGCGGTGGTTACAAGGTTGCGAACGCAGGGGATGCAATCCTATTGCCTTAGTGCTTCCCGTCGTGAAGGAGGTGACTGCACATGAAGGCGAGGGTGGCTACGATCCTGGGCAGAGCAGTGGAGGGAGGCAGTTATCTATGTCAAATGCTGGAGATGATGGTTACGAACCAGGGCAGAGTAGTCAGGTAGAAGGAGGAAATGCCGATGGTGATTACAGTGGCGAGGTGGACGCTGACGAGGTAGATGGGCACATGCAGGACCAGATGGAAGAAGAAGACACCGATGTTGATATGGGTCATGCCGATGATTCTGACGAGTCGGATGAAGAAGAAAATGCAGAGGAGGTCCCGAATCCTGCATCATGGAATCATGACTTCTCATCTGCAATGATGGTGAACGATGGACATGATTCTGCCTGGCAATATCACCAGAACAATATTGCGACGGTTGCTATGTATCCCAACAAGCAAGCTCTGAAGGATGCAATAATAAATTGGGCAATGTCCACGCAAAGGGTTTTCACAGCTCAGGTGTCAAGTCAGAAATACCTGACAATGGTATGCAAGAACGCAGATTGTCCCGCCAGGGTGCACGGCTATCTCCCTAAGTATGGCACAAGTTGGGTGATCAATGACTTAGTTAATCACACTTGTCTTATTCCCTGCATCCCTCAAGATCATGCCAACCTTTCATCGACGCTTATTGCTCGGTTGTTTTACGATGAGATAGTGGAGGGCAAAGCTATGGAAGTGAAGGCAATCCAGAGAAAAGTTTTCGCCAGGTTCAAGTACATAATTTCTTATGGCAAGGCTTGGAGGGCTAAGCATGCGGCGCTTGAGAGGAGATTTGGTTCTTATTTTGATGCATATGACTCTGTTGTCCAACTCCTCCACACACTGCAGCAGCGGAATCCAGGCACCTATATCGATATCCAAGACCTCTTCATGCCAGAGTTCCCATCTGTGAGGGTGTTGCATCGTCTCTTCTTCTCTTTCGGTGTATGCATCGAAGCTTTCAGGCATTGCCGACCGGTGATATGTGTAGATGGTACTTTTCTCACTGGCAAGTACAAGGGTCAGATCCTAACAGCCATAGGTCAAGACGGCCAAAATCAAGTTGTCCCACTCGCATTTGCTTTTGTGGAGAGTGAGAACATTCCAAGTTGGACATGGTTCTTCAGGCAGTTGAAAATATCAGTTGTGAAGGAGAAGCCCAATGTGTGCATCCTTCATGACAGGCATGCAGGTATACTCAGTGCGATAAGGACACTAACAAACCCAGGCCCTGAGGAACAAACTCCATGGCAAGACTTGCAGAGCCGTTGGTGCATGCGCCATCTGGGGGCTAATTTCTTCTCGCAGTTCAGAAATAAGAACCTAATGAATCTGTTCAAAAAACTCTGCAAGCAGAACCAGTTATGGAAGTACAATTTGATACGTGACAGACTTAATGTGTGCACGCAGAGACACGTTAGGGACAGGAAAGCTGCAAGAGATGCAGCGGTGAGGGCACATGTTGAAGCAGTAGCTGCACAGTTGGCAACAGGATCAGCGGCCGTGGAGGAGGAGCCTGTTGGGCTATGTGACCTGCCAGGCTTTGACCCACCTGGTACTAGGAGAAGGCTTGGAAGGTCAATTAAAACCTTCCAGCAGTGGATAGAGCATGAGCCTCTGGAGAGGTGGTCTTTGCTACATGACACACATGGAGCAAGGTACGGTGTCATGACAACCAACCTCGCGGAAACATACAACTTTGTCCTCAGAGGAAACCGGGCATTGCCACTTACAGCCATCGTTGAGGGTATTTTCTATGGCACCGTGAAGTATTTCAGAGATAGACGTCAAAAAGCAGAGCAGCATATGTTGAACAACCCAAATACACGTTACTGTGAAAGAGTGATGAAGTACATGGACAACAAGATGCAAAAAGCTAGGTCACACACTGTAGTCGCCATCGGTAATCAAGAGAGAAGGTTTGAGGTCCGCTTAGTCAACAACAAATTCGGATGTGCAAATGAGTTGAGGACGCATGAGGTGAAAATTGGAAATGAAGCCTGGCCAACGTGTGAGTGCACATGCAACAAACCAAAATTGTTTCACCTACCTTGCTCACATGTACTTGCTGCTTGCGGGCAACTTGGAATGGATGCAATATCGTTTGTGTCTCCATTTTATCTGAAAGAGTCTGTCCTCAATACCTGGACAGGTGAGCTGATGGGTTTTCGATCAATGGGTAACTTCAACAACGTCAACCCCGCTGAAAGGCGTTACATTCCAAACCCAGAGCATATGCGTACAAGTAGAGGCAGACGGCAGTGTCAGCGCATCTGGAATGATATGGATGAATCTGAAGCAGGAGGTCCAACTATGCAATGCATTCTATGCAATGAATTTGGCCATAGGGACACTAATTGTCCCACTTTCGTCACTGCCAGTGGTACTGGTCGTGGACGAGGCAACCGGGGACGAAGGGGAGGTAGAGGAGGTAGAGGAGTAAGAGGGAGAGGAAGAAGCTAAGCTAGCAGTACTATGTTATAAATTTGTATTAAGTGTGACACTATGTTCTGAATTTGTATTAAGTGTGGCACTATGTTATGAATTTGTATTAAGTGTGGCACTATGTTCTGAATTTGTATTAAGTGTGGCACTATGTTCTATATTTGTATTAAGTGTGGCAACTATGTTCTGAATTTGTATTAAGTGTGGCACTATGTTCTATATTTATATTAAGTGTGGCAACTATGTTTGAAATTGGTATGTGCAGGAATGGCGGGAATGTGGTTGCTGAATGGGGAAATTGATAAGGGTCATCGTGGTGCGATATGGTCTGAGCGAAAGCTCAAGCCTCTGGTCACTCGCACTCCTCTGGAGAACTGGATGATACACCCAGGATGGGTTCAGCGGTACGTGCTTTATTAATTTGCACACTGACATGAATATTAATGGGAGACACTAACTGAAATGTTCTGTCATGAAGGTTGAAATGGGCCGGCCTTTTACCTTTCGCGCGTTTGGTTGAGTCTATCCCGGGCTGCAAACGCCTCGCCATCGACTCCTCCTTGTTGAGCTGCTTAGTGGACCGTTGGAGGCCAGAGACCCACACGTTTCACTTCCGGTGGGGAGAGATGGCTCCTACTCTAGAGGATGTGTCACTTTTGCTGGGACTACCGTTGGCAGGTCATGCCATAGGACCGTTGGACGCACCGGCTGGTTGGGAGCTTGGTCTTACACAACGTTTTCATGGTGTTTTTCCGGATGCTCCGGATCCGGAATGGGAGCATCACGGACCTAAGTATGATTGGTTGCTCAAATTCCAGGTTAGTTCCCCTACCTATTATCTTCAAGTTATCATGCAAATGGTTCTACAGAAAATACCTGTGGCTTACTAAATATTTGTCTTTGCTTAATGCAGATCCAGAAGTTACCAGCGCCGTTGAGTGCGGAACAGGTCACTCGGAGCCTGGAGGCCTACTTAATGTGGCTTTTCGGCAAGGTGATGTTCACAGAAAACCATGTCACCACTATTAGCGCGCTCTACATCCCTATGGCACTCGAGATAGCTAGCGCGGAGACGGCGGATCAGATCAGACAGAGGAGTTGGGGTTCGGCGGTCTTAGCGGCTACATACCGAGGTATGTGCAATGCCTGCCAGCTTTCATCGACAAAGCCAGCCCTTCTTGGATGCCCTCTATTCCTACAACTGTGGTCGTGGGAGAGGTTCTCTATAGGGCGACCAGATGTACGTGTTCATCAGCCTATGGATGCCATGTTCGATGCTGACGGCATTGACATGCCTACTTTCGGTCTGTGTTGGACACGTCGCGAGGTATGTATCGTGTTATAGTTTAATGCAAATTTTGTGTGCACAAGAGATAGTTCAATGCTAGCGGCTACTAACTTTTGTTTTCTGCAGAGACGCTTTGCTGGTGATCAGACCAGGAAGGCATACACGGCTTTGAACGAGCAGTTTGATACGTACACTGGGGTCATCTGGCAGCCCTACACGGAAGCAGCCATACAAGCAAGATACCCCGGTGGTATGTCTGTGCTATGCACAAGGGATCGAGATTACTGGATGACGAAATCGAAGATCATCTTTGATATCTTCGTCGAGGAGATGGCACAACAGAGGGTTATGAGGCAATTTGGTCTTCTGCAGTTGGAGCTGCCTCCCCCTACAGAGAACCCGGTGCCAGCACACATCCACAGGTATTAACCAGTTTTTCAATGTTGCATTATCTTTGACAGTAATCCATTCGAAGCATTACGTAATTGTTCAACACACACCACAATTTTAGGATGACGAGGAAGGGCATGCATAGGACAACTGCTGACTGGCTAGTTAGACTAGAGCCGTATGTTACAGAGTGGGAGACAGCAAACACACATCTATGGCACGAGAATCACGATTTTAATCTCAATGAATTCAATCTCTATTTGCGGCGTTACATGACCGGAACACGGTTACGCATCATTGAGCACTCTCACCCAGAGGAGATACCTGACCCTACTCCGTCGGATATGTACCCGAGCTATGATACTTCGGGCTCTAGGCAGTACGCGGTAAGATATATTTTCTTTAAGTAAAGTTGTGACATACTTTGACGTGCATACTTAATATTCGTCATGAAATTTTTCAGGCTCGCTTGACACACGAACTATACGACGACGTGACCACCTTTGGACGATCACTGTCGTCTGGACCTCTTCTTCAACACCGGCCTGTGGTACAGCCCTTCTTGGAACGCATGCAGAACAAGATACGGGCTGTCTACGAGGCTATCACGTGCACCCGGAGAAGCGATGTTGTTCAGCACCAGCAGCAGCAGCACCACCACCAGCAGCAGCCACGTCACTCCACGCACCGACAGCAGCCACGTCCACGTCTAGCACATCAACCGACGACCAGGCCACCCCCTCTTGACCAACCTGGTGGTTCGACGTGGCATCACCCACAGCACTATGGTCCCTCGTCGAGCTTCGTGTTTCAGCCAGAGCAGCCGTCACAGCCAGCAGGTATGTCTCTTCATATTTATTGTTTTCAATATTAGTTGAGTCGACCTCATTCTTGATGACTTAACGTTCATCGTGCAGGAGCCTACGGATATCATGCGTCTATGTCGGCATCACATGATACGTGGGGGAGTGATCAACGTCCTGAGGACAACATACAGGCTCAGATGTCGCAGCAAACCGACTGGATGAACATGTACTCGACTCCTCCACCTGGCCCCACACAGGATACACAGTATGACCAGGGTGAGTGGTCTGAGATTCCTCCTCGCCAGGTTAGGGCACCCAACAGGTTCGGATGGACGCCACCTCAAGATCAGCCTCCGCGCCATGGCAGACGTCGTCAGTGACGAGACATGACCATCTACTTCTGTATGAGACTTATGTCTATTCTATGTATGAGACAAATGACTATGTACTTATGTATGAGACATATGCCTACTCTATTTAGTACTCTGTTATTCGAACTACAACATCATATTTAGATAGAACATAATGATCGTACAACAAGACAGTACAAACAACTTGATAGAACTACATCTAAATTAAACGGTACATACGACTTAACTTACAACATACATGCATAAAATAAGATACATACGACTAATATCCCGCCATTTTCTTTCCCGCCATACTCTCCCGCCATTTTTTCTCCCGACATTCTCTCCCGCCATTATCTCCCGCCATTTTCTTTCCCGCCTTTCTTTCCCGCCTTTCTCTCCCGCCATCTTCTCTTGTGAACCTATATAACCACATATATAACCACATCCGCAGTAAGGTGGGTGAGCAGGCCCTTCTGTCCCCCCTTTCTCTCACGCCTTTCGCTCCCGCCCTCCTTTCGTGGAGATGTCTCATCCTCATTATCCTTTTGATCGTAGTTTTCACTCTGGTATGTCTGATCGTCTTCTCAAACTAGCCGCCAATTTCAAGATGGATGATAGAGTAATTCCATGGGAGGAACTCATCAGTAGTGACACCATAATGAATGAGTTGGCTCACTCATTAGCTAGGAGTGGGTGGCCTCCCAGGACATTTGAGGAGATACGAAAAGAACTTCTCGGGTTGCATGGCAGATGGCAGAAGGTCAAACTGCATAAGAGTGAATCTTACATCAGGCTTGGGAGGAAGAATTCAGATTTATGGTCAGTAGACAGTGAGGACGAAGACGACCTCTTCATGCCGAGCAGCAATGTCAAGACTACCTCATCGTCGAAGGCCAAGAGTTCTACTTCGACAAAGGGCAAGAGATCTGTATCGACGAAGGAGGAGGATGATGCAT
The DNA here is from genome assembly GCA_039707655.1 of Elymus sibiricus. Classification (NCBI taxonomy): domain Eukaryota; kingdom Viridiplantae; phylum Streptophyta; class Magnoliopsida; order Poales; family Poaceae; genus Elymus; species Elymus sibiricus. The sequence continues at coordinate 399,890,881 of CM077663.1, read as the reverse complement.
TCATGTAGTACTGTTTTATGTAGTACTGTTGATTTAATGTTGTAGTGTTTAATTCAGTTGTATTGTTTAATTCAGTTGTACTGTTTAATTCAGTGGTAATGTTTAAATTCAGTTGGATGCATGTAGTTTGCAGTACAAGTGTTATCTCTCTAAACCAATTTGCAGTGGCAATGCGAACGTTACGATACAATAACATAAATCTACTGAGTCCAACGGGGATATTTTCCTTTTCCATCACCAGCTTCGTCTGCTGCCTTGGCTGCACGAGCCCTTTCTTTCTTCATCCAACTAAAATTGAGCATTACCACTGAATTAAACATTGCAACTGAATCAAACATAAATCTACTGAGTCCACAAGATACATAAAAATTAACATGTTGAAATTAAGATACAACTTCGTACGAATTTTAAGATACAACCTTCTAGGATACAATAACATAAATCTACTGAGTCCAACGGGGATATTTTCCTTTCCCATCACCAGCTTCTTCTGCTGCCTTGGCTGCACGAGCCCTTTCTTTCTTCATCTGCCTCTCAGCCTCACGGGCCTCCTCTCGCTGTCGGTAAACCTCCGCCAGTCGTAGTCCCTCTTCTCGGTTTTTCTTCTTCATCTCATCAATAAAAGCCCTCTGCTTCACACAGTACTCTTGCCACTCTCTCTCCTGCTCTGCTTTCTCCTCTGCTGCCGCCTTCGCGCGGCGCTCTTCTAAGTCCAAACTTGCCCATGCACGACGACCTCTTTCACGAATCTCGGTCACCGCCCAGTCCGGTTTTTTTGTGTCAATCCAACGATAGTACATGCACAGAGGCGGAGGAGTCTACAACCAAAATAGAAATAGAAATGTCAAATCAACAATAATATCAACAACGTGTTTATTCTTCAAGACTGAAACACACCGGAGGCCTGATGTACGGTGAAGTAGCAACGGGTGGATCTTCCTCATAATTGGCGCACATGAAAAACTTCATGCCCAACCAATCTGAAAAATCCGTCACCTCCTTCACCTTACAGAGATCGCCACACCAACAACGAAGTACTTCCACCCCCCGAGGCAAACTCGCACTCTTCATTTTCGTAGGCCTAATGCTTTGATCCGAGCAAGGCAAACTCATAGTGACTAGCGCGTTGGTGTTTTGAAGTACGGCTGGACGATAGAGAAGAGAGTGAGAAAGAGCAAGCAGTGTGGGCAGAAGCAAAGAGAAGAGCGTGAGAGAGCAGGCAACGGCATCTCGTATATAAAGATGACGAGCACTGTGTTGTCGGTAGCAACAGCACGGCACCGCACCGCCGACAGCAGGAATCATACAAAGCAGACAGCCCTGGCGAGGCGAGCAGTGTTTTAATCAGTGCAGCAGTAGTACCAATTAGCAGCAGTAGCAGGCAATCAACAGCAGCGAGGGAACAGATGGACGAAAATTTAGGCGGGAATCACGCAGCAGCAGCAGCAGCATCTTTGCATTGGCGTGAGCGCCGTCTGCCACAGGGAGCTGTCGCCTCGCGCGCGGGAATCGGAAGCTGGCGCCGCGCAGCGCAGCAGTGCAGTATGCCAATCACTACAGTATGCCAATCACTACAGTCCCGCCATATTTTCTCGCCATTTACTTCCCGGCAGTGTCTCCCTCCCGCCTTTCTTTGTGCTCTCAACCTATAAAACACCCTCGGCAGTAACGTGGGTAAGCAGTCTAGTATATAAAGATGAGGAGCACTGTGTTGTCGGTAGCAACAGCACGGCACGGCACCGCCGACAGCAGGAATCATACAAAGCAGACAGCCCTGGCGAGGCGAGCAGTGTTTTAATCAGTGCATCAGTAGTACCAATTAGCAGCAGTAGCAGGCAATCAACAGCAGCGAGGGAACAGATGGACGAAAATTTAGGCGGGAATCACGCAGCAGCAGCAGCATCTTTGCATTGGTGTGAGCGCCGTCTGCCACAGGGAGCTGTCGCCTCGCGCGCGGGAATCGGAGGCTGGCGCCGCGCAGCGCAGCAGTGCAGTATGCCAATCACTACAGTATGCCAATCGCTACAGTCCCATATTTTCTCGCTCTTTACTTCCCGGCAGTGTCTCCCTCCCGCCTTTCTTTGTGCTCTCAACCTATAAAACACCCTCGGCAGTAACGTGGGTAAGCAGTCTAGTGTAGTCTCGTTTCACCGTTGGATCGAAGGCATTTCCAAACGAGAAGGTAAATCAAATCCACCCCCCATTATTTGGTTCGTTTAATGTATCATAGTTTTTTGCAAACCCTAGTTTTCTTTGTCGTAGTGGTTATGCTCAAGGGGTAAGTTATGTGCTCATTGGGATTTGAGTGGGATTTGTGTGTTGCAGATGGCTAAGGGTACTCAGTGGGTGCTTAGCCCTATTGTTCATGTCCAAGGCTTTCCTCCAAGTGTTGTGCAAGTTAGTGAAGTGGACATCACTTTTGATTGGTTAAAGACTAAATTCATGTTGAAGCAAGGGTTGAAGGAAGACGATTTTGTGTACTACGTCAGCAGCTTGCACTCAGATGGCCCTGGGGAAAGAAAATTCATTGAAATAACTGATGATGATACAATTCATGAAATGCTCAAAGAATGGGAATGGAAAAGGGTTGTTGACTTGCATTGCTACAAGAAACCGAGTTATATGTGATGTTTATGTCGTTTGAACTATCGTGGACCATCGTGGTCATGAACTATTTATGTCTTTTGGTCCTCGTCCGAGGAGAAAGACCCAGATTCGTCGTCGTCCCTAGCAGTGATATGGTTATCTATGTATGAGTCGTTATCTATGTATGAGACATGCTTGATGTATGTGTTACTATCGCACTATCTTCTATCAGAGTTGGAGACATATATGCAAATGGCGGGAGAGCAGGGCGGGAAAGTAAATGGTGGGAGAGCAGGGCGGGAAAGAAAATGGCGGGATATAACAGAGTATCTTAATATGCAAATGTATCTCTTCGGCATGCTATGATCTATTGATTCCCCTCTTCGGAATGCAAATGTTTTGAAAAAAATTCGAAATAATATTGACGGCAAAGAAAAAATGTGAAAAATTTAATGGCGGAACGGACAAAAAAAGGAGCTGTACTTGAGGAAGGGAGGAACGAATGAGAAAGGCACCTGTCGGCCGGCAGCAGGCCGAACGGACAAAAAAAGGAGCTGTGCCTGTGGCTGGGGAGAAAGAAGGAGGAGGAAGGAGGAGAAAGAAGGAGAGAGAGGACGAAGGAGCCAGGCCCGGACCCTGTCGGCTCGCAGCGAGCCGATCGGCCGGCAGCGGGCCGACAGGGGCCCGCACCTGCCGACAGCCCCTCTCGTGGACTGGCCAGGCCTCCTGCCTGCTTGTGGTGGGCCGATCGGCCTGCTGCGGGCCGACGGTGTATTATTTTTGAAATTTTTTCATCTAGCGTAATATTTATGAAAATTAATAAAAAAAATGTATTATTTAAAAAAAATTAGCCTGAAATTGTAGGTAAGGAAAATACATTCTAGGTAAGTCCTTGAAGAAATCATAATCATCTTCCTTCTGCACCCACTGATGGTGGTGGGCCATGAGCAAAAGCTTGGTGTTGAATGCAACCTTGTTGGAACACAAAAGTTTGTAGAAGCAACAGCCAAGAAGTCATCATGTAGACCAAAAGGCACCAGCAACTACATATATCTGGTATTGTAAATATAAATGATTTTCTCTATAAACTTCATCACAGTTTATGAAGCTTGACCTAAAAAAATCAATACACACTATGAATTATGAGTATAAATCAACACTCATAGAACAAGCGACAAGAGTGGATATGATGACTATTATGTGTTTTTGCTATCTAGCCGTAATGAACAAAGACTGCTCCGCTTCATGTCACGTCCTTCAGGTTGGACAGCGAAGCGAGTTGGCGTTGTGGACCGAGCTTGAGCTCTATCGCCGCACACGGTGGAAGACCACCGGAAGGAGCTCGATCGGCAATCGAGGACAGAGGCAGCCGGAACCCAGTGGAGCTCGGGGAGGAAATGAAATGGTGGGGAGAAAGCCAAAGGGGATTCAATCAGGGGAAGACTGGGAGGTGAGAGCTATATGTTGACAGGAAGAATGATCTTGGGGGAGAACATTAGGTGACACCACCACCTAGATGCTCCCATGCTACCAATTCGAGAAAATCAAATTTAAATGATTCAAAAAAATCAGAGAAATTTTGTGAATGTTCACAACACATGTACAAACCATAAAAATTCAGATCCAAATTGAAAGTACACATAGAGAAACAGAAAGACAAATTCAGTTTGCATAACGTTTCCTCGTCCTATTCCAAAGGTTTCTATACAAAATTGAAGGGAGAAACACACCATTTTTCTCTCCAAAGATTTGCATAACTTTTGCTCGCCCCAATATGATATGTCGCCAATTGGCAGATGCATGCTGTATCAGCTTGAAGCATTGACACATACGTTGACTATAATTGGAAAATGGAAAGGAAAAAAATCTGCCTCCTCCAGACATGGGCAATGCAGTTCTACTAGTGTAGTAGTAAGAGATAAGTAGGCAACCATAGAAATACTTCCTGTTTCACAATTACTTGCAAAAGGGCAAAAGGCCAAAAGCACCTTCACATAAGTACATAGTACTGGATATACTAACTGGAGAAGGGCTGAAGTAATGTCTGGAGTTATAATTAGTCACAACTGACCAAGGACACCAAACATCTTATCATAGAGGAATGCAAAACCAAGCAGGCACCAAGGGATGAAATACGTTGCTGTAGTGAAATGTTTTAGGGATCACAGTCAGGGAAGACGTCGATAACCTCCAACACCCACCAGGCCATAGTTCGTATCACACTTCATATAGTTTGTATATAAAAAACAAACCACTTGTCCGCAGAAACTAGGCTCGGCTGAGAACCCCAGCTACCGAAAAAGGGTCCTGGAAAGAAAAATCTGCTCCGGTTTTGAAGTTCCAGACTTCACCTCTGGCGGGACCGTTACTCCTGTGGATAAATATTCTGCAGGACTTACTTGCCATGTTTTTGGAACTCTTCCTCACTTTGTAAAGCGCCTCGTCTTCCGAGAACGGTGCGAAGTTTGGATTGGCCATGACGACGGTTGCGGCCTTCAGCGCCCGTGCGCTCTGGAAGAAGAACTCGAGGAAGCCAACCTCGCTTGGCTCCCCTCTGAACTCACGGAGACTCATCACGCTGATGCGCGAGAGTACGTTTTCAATGGGGCCAGACTCCTCCCAGAACTTGACACTGAGGTTACCAGTGGGTTGATCACATTCCTCGCTCTACAGAAATTGATTAAATCAGTCAACAGATCTGAGGAAGGTGGGATGACATGGTGAGTAAAGTAAGCCTCAAATTATGTCGTGGAACACATGCTATACATTATACCCGTGCATACCTAAATGTCATAGAAGATCTGATATGTTGGTAGAAACAAGAAATCAGTGCTTCCATGCATCAAACTAGCACAAAGCAACAAGTAACCTACTAGAACAGAAAAAACAACTGTGTTGGCATGAGAAAGGTGTAACAGCACCCGGGTGCCTAGGCACCCTCTATGAACAGTAAAATCAACAAAATAGGAAAACATTTTAAAAAAATCTGAAATTTTGCAGCATCAAAGGTGGTCAAACTTTATAGGTTCTTACAAGTTTTCATGTCAAAATATCATGTAGAGAAATGTGTACAAACAAGTTTCAGATTTCAGTGCTAAAAGTGCTCAAAACTTGAAGCACTGAAATGTTTTTTGTGTGTACAGCTCCTCGAATGTTTTTTTGGCATGAAAACTTGTAAGCACCTAGAAACATTGGTCATCTTTGATGTTGCAAAGTTTCAGATTTTTTCGATATTTATTTCTATTTGTTTTGATTTTACTGTTCATAGAGGGTGCCTAGGCACCCGGGAGCTGAAAATCCACTCTCGAGTTGGCATATATGCAGCCCCTCAACTATTACAAATTAGAAAGTGAGGCAGCCGAGTACAGTCTACGGTGGAGGTATTAAGCGTGTGAACGGTTTTGCAGAAAATATTCTTAAAGGCAGAAATTCCAGAAGTGAGCCATGCCAACCACTTAATAAATACTTGATTGGCGTCAAGTGCCTAATATTGTGTCACTAGTCCGGAAGCATCAATTTGGAATGATGGTATACCAAATACCGTCCAGTCTCCAAGAAACCGTAGGCAGCAAATGTGCTAGTTTATTACGTGTAAGTTTAAACGGTTTGACATAAGCATTGCATAGCCACTACACAAATACTGCTAGCTAGTATGTACACAATAAGAAGCACTAACAAGAACATCTGGACATACCAGATATCAAGAAAACAAGCAATGCAAATCAAGATGATGCACAACAATAAACTGTGGCAGAGCAAAATTTCCAAAAACAAATGTCACAACACAAACAGATGAACATGCAACCACAATAATTCTAATTGCGTATTCTAGTCTCTGTGGGTAGAGACGACCTGATGGCTGAGAATAAATGGCAATGCTTGGCTGATTTAGCTGTATTGGCCAAGTATGCCTAATCATATTGCTTACCTTAATTTGTTATTAACGGGCAATTACGTAGCCTAGTATGCAGAACTGCATGCCTGCATACATGACTCGCATTTCACAGTGGAAGAAAACGAAAAGACCATAAATAGCTCTAATGATAATTTACTTGGCAGTTGACACATATATGCAAATAAGTCAGAAAACTGCAAATAATATTACCTGCTGCAAAAAAAAATATTATCTGCTGCAAGATGGGAACAAAAATTTCAAGTAACATGTAAAGCAAATCGGTAAAAATGTAAGCAAAGCATGAATAAACCGAGATAAATTTGTCTGTAGCTTCCATTAGCTGTCTGGGAAGAAAAGGTTAGCAAAGGCAATACTATCATCAAAATTCTTTTCTCATGAGCAAATGGGGCTTTTTTGCGGCTAAGATTCAGCAGTGCTAGCTGCTCAACGCCAAGTACTGCAAATTATATTATACTGGTCCATAACTAAATGATGGGTCCGATTTGTAGAAGTGACAAGTCATACTTCCATAGATGCAAGTAGCAGAATATACTAATTACCAGATGGCGTAGCAGTGGAGAGAAAGAAAATAAGAATGATGTATTCACTAAACAAGATCTCATGGATCTCATGATCATAACTCATGCATGACAAATTAGATGAAAAGGCTGCAAAGCTTAGTCCGGATACCTTAAGTCTTAACCACAATTTGCTAGTACTAATTTCCAGAAGTGAGCTCTGACAGCTTTCTATAATAAATTAGTCAAGATAAGTTCCTAAGCTCCTGATACGACGAAACTAGCGTACATATATACCAATAAAGAACCGTCGACGTGAATGTGCTGGTTTATGTACCATTTTAATTAACTTTCGTAAGTCTGTAATAAGAAATGCATGTTTGTTACAGTACCATAGCAGCAAATACTGGTAGTAGTAGTAGCTCATATGAAGACGGTGAGAGGCACTAGAAAAAGAAAATCTGGACATACCTATAACGAAGCAAAAGCACCATAAATCAAGATATATACTGGAACAATGATCACTGTGCCACAAGAAACCCTTCATAATTAATGATTTTGTATTCTAGTCTATGTATGCAGATTGTAGAGAAGACCTGATTGCTGAGAACAAATGGCAAGGCATGTCCATTTAACCTATTACTGGCACATATGTTAGACATTATAACTGGCCAAGTATGCCTAGTCATCCAGCTGATGTTTTCCTCGCCTTAATTTAACGCACAGCAAAATTACTTAAGCTAGCTTGCACAACATTCAGATTACAGTGAAAGAAACCAAAAGACCATAGTTATCTCGGCAGCATAACTGACTTGCAGCAATCTATGCAATCAATCTGAATTCTGAAGCACTATCTACCACAAGGTTTACGAGTCGACGAGTCGACGAGTCGTTCCGAGGTAGAGACTCATAGACTAATCGTGACTAGTCTAGACTAGTGCTAGACTAGTCGACATGGTACTGTAGTACTCAGCTACTAATACCTAGTAGTAGTATGTAGTATATACTAACAGTACAGTATGCAATAAAACCAGCCACTGTCTAAATAATTGAGCTATGCAGTGTTTTGGGCCCAAGTGGGTATGCAATAGGACCAGCCACTGTCTAAATACTAGCCCAGCACCACGCAGCACCCCCCAGCTGGCCCATTTGGGCCCAAATGGCCAGCCTACTTAGCCCCCCAGCCACTGGAACCCTAGCTCCCGATCTATCCAATCGCCGCCGCCAGCGCCATCACGCACGGGAGCACGCGCGCACGCGACCCGCGCCTCGTGCCGCCTTCCGCCGGCCCCGGCCGCTGCCGCCGGCGAGCCCGCCGACCACCGCCATGCCTCCTCCTTTCCTCTCCTCTCTCTCTCTCTTCCTTCTGTCTCGTCTCAAGGCCGCGCGCGCCTACGGGTCACGGCCATGGCCGCCGCCTGAGCACGAGCTCCGGCCGGCCGCCGCACCTGGCTGCGCCATCCGCCGTTCCGGCGGTGGCAGAGCAGTGGGTGCTGGCGGCGCCTCATCCCAGCTGAGGCAGCTCTCTCTGGAAACCTAGCGGGGCCAAATTTTCCCTCCACGGGCTGCGGGCTGGGCGGCTGGGTGACTTATCCCCTCCAATTTTTGAGTCGATCGACTCAAATAGCGCGACTAGTCCAGACTAGTCTACGACTAGTCTGTCGACTGCTCGACTCGACCAACTAGTCTACACGAGATTTGTAGTCGACATGGAAGTTGCGACTCGTAGACTAGTCTATCGACTAGTCTCGACTAGTCCTTCGACTCGTAATCAGTGATCTACCAGCAATGACATGTGAGAACTGCACACAAATGTAAGAATTGGCGATCAATACCACAATGTGCAGTCTCTCCGCGTTCGGAAAGCATCTGAGGAAGATGGGCACCCTCTTGACGTCATTGCGAACTCCGAACCGCACATTCAGACTCAGAATCCTCACACTTGTGATAATTGCACTTGTGCTCGCATTTATCCCAGCCTGGAATTCGCCGAATCCAAGAAGGAAGAGTACACAATTGAGTCATGTACACAATTGCTAATTGAAGGAATGCAAAGACCAGACACAGGGACGAGAGATGTACCATGACGATGGTGTTTCGGATCTCTAGGACGTGGCCTGGCTCCAAGTATCCAAATGCGTGCAGCTTGGGAGCATCGCCGATCCTAACTCGGGTGCACAGGCCACCGCCGATCTTGCAAGCTCCAAACAGGATGAGCCGCTCGAGGCGTGGAGCCTTCACCACTGCGATATTCTCCATAATCGACATACAGATTTGCACGCACCGGAGGCTCTGGCTGACGACGCGGAGCCGCAGCCCCTTCATGCATCCCTCGATGTTGAGGATCTCCAGGACGGGGCTCCTGGCGACGAGGGAGTCGACGTGGTCGTGCTCCATGACGGCGCAGCAGATGCCGAGCTCGCGGAGGTGGGGAAAAGAGGCGCCGCGCAGGGCGGCCGTGTCCGGCAACTTCCAGTGGCCGACGTAGAGGCGGGTGAGGGTGGTGATGGTGTAGAGCGTGGCCGGGAGGGGCACCTCGCACGGCCACGGGCGGTTGACGAGGACGAGGTCTTGGACGCCCTTGGCGGCGAGGAGCTGGAGCCAGCGCGCGAGCTGGGGACGGTACCCGCTCATGTGGCTGCAGACGAGGCGGACGCAGCGGAAAGGCCCCGGATGCGCCTCGAGGATGCCGGAGACGGCGGCGGTGATGGCCGGCGAGTTGGCCGGCGTCGGGGGGCAGTGGTGGAGGAGGTGGGCGTCGCTTAGTACGAGGGGCGAGGAGAGCCAGAGCGTGCGCCACCGAGAGGAGAGCACGGCGGTGCGCATCGCGTCCTTGACGGGGAGGCGGGAGACGATTTCGCGCAGGAGCGCGCGGGGAAGGCGGCTGAGGCGGTCGACGCGGTCGGAGGCGGCGAGGGCCGTGAGCCGCCGGCCGTCGTAGACGGAGAAGTCGGGGAGGAGCTGGTAGATGTACGTCAGCATGAACTCCGTGGCTCGGTCCAGTTCGTGCGGGTCCGAGCCCTTGCGCCGTGCGTCGTCCGCCGTCACCGGGTCCACGTTGGTGAAGGTAGCCCGACCGTCCATGGTCGACGGCGGCGCCGGCGGACGAGCCGGCGAGGGTTTTGGGGAATTGGGAATTCGAGTGGCGTGTGGAATGGAGAATGGAGGCGGATGGTGGGCGACGGCTGTCTTGGTGCGGTGGCCCTTGGGCTGCATTGTTTAGTTGGGCCAAATTCCGGCGCGGGTTTTCTCTCAGCCCACGAGTCACCCACTTACTACTGTTTCATTTACATTACCCTAAATGTTTTATCAAAATAACCCTAAATTTTCGTTCACTTGATTTTTTTTAACACGATACAGACGCAAGCGCTCATATATACGCGTATACACTCACCCCTACGCACACATGCATAGGAACGTCTCCTCCCACTGAACGCGCGTCGTCGGAAATTCAGAAATAATTTCACGATAAATGCGAGCACCAGGACTTGAACCCTGTTGCGCTGACGATATCACTGCCCTCCTAACCAAACAACCACAGGTTGGTTCGCCGCCACTTGATTCTAGCACAACTTAAACCACCTCGTCCGATCGCCACGTACCCTGAGGTCTCCACGCAATCTCCACTAAAGTTATTTTACTTGCCCCGTAAATATGCTCCTTCAAATATTTCATGATGGCAACATATTTTATTCCTTGTTGTCTGTTGGTCACATCGTCGTTAGGGAGCACTGTGGTGCCCTTGATAAACTGTAATCTCCAAACATTTTGAGACATTATAAACCATACACTCTTCTAGCCCTCTTAAGCTATTAGCATTTTCAACCGTCAAATATCAAGATGTGGGTGTTTTTGGCCATCGGATGTCCCTCTAATCCCGAACGGGCTTCCTTTATTTGTGTAAACCGTGCTACATGGATTGGAGACCTCCTATTTAGCGCGTCGTGCCATGCGATTCACGCAAATGTGCACCGCCCAACTTCTCCAGTGCACCCTTTTGGGCTCGCCCATCTATGCCCCCCTTTTTGTTTCATTTTTCTTTTTCTTTTTTATGTTTTACTTTTTGCCTTCTTTCAATCAACTTTGTGATTTCAGAAAATGTTCATGACTTTCAAAAAATGTACATCAATTTAAAATGTGTTTCAAGATTACAAAAATATTCTAAACTTCAAAAATATTCACGAGTTTAAAAAATGATCACAAATTTGAAAGAAATGTTCAGGAATTTGGAAAATGTTCTTGGATTTCAAAAAAATGTTCACAAAATTTGAAAATCTTCATGATTGGAAAAAATATTCTTGAGAACAACAACGGCACAGAAGATGGCGATGGTGGAGTCATTGACCTTTGCGGGAGTGGGATCAACGAGGAGTAGTTAGTTAGGGTTTATGTTTTTGAATGAGTTTCGTTCATATTGTACAAATCCTAAGATTTGACTGAAACTTGTGATGTTTAAATGAAATGAATGTGGACTATTTTGAATTTTTGGACTGACGCAAAAAAAATCATTAGCTCTGGATGTTTAAATGACATTTTAAAACAGTGCATATTAAATTTTAGGCACTAAACCAACTTAAGCTTTTCCGGTTCCACTTCTGGATGATTCGATTTTAAAATACAATGCATATTAAATTATAGCCACTACCACATATTAATTTGGCTTTTCAAATTTTATCAACACAACTTAATTAATGGAACAATGATATTGACAGAGCAGTTCATAGATAATCAATTTCCATCATCTCTTAACACACACATCAGGTCTAGACATCAACTTGCATAATCTCTTACTACTCCTAGATCTACTTGCATCATCTCTTACAACTAACTAGATCAGCTTGCAGGATCTTCCACTTGAATGCATTTTGCATTTTTTTTACTTCTATTTGTAAAACAATGCAGGTATCAATCTTAAAGAAAATTATTATATTTTTGCATGATTGAAAAATAATTTTCCATGGGATAAATAATACAACATAGTTCAAACTAATACCACACATTTCAAACTAAAGATTTTTTTCGTGTGATAAATAATACAACATAGTTCAAAATAATAACACACATTTCAAATTTAAGATTTTTTCCATGGGTTAAATAATACAACATTTTTCTGATAAATTTCAGAATTTTCATGGGATAAATAGCAGAATTCAAATTTGTGTTAAAAATTTACTATTAGATGTGCACATTTAGGATTTTAATGTGCACATTATATGATATGACAACTGGAAAACTAAAAAGATTTGTTCTTTATCAAAGTACTCATGCATGCTTTACTAAACCATACATACGAATTTTCTACCTAACATATCTACGAAAGACTAGCTAGGTTAACACTGAGATTGGATATACCTCCACTACGTGTTGGTGGAGCATGCAATCCTCGGAGAGCGGGGGGGAAGCGGGGAAAGCGACGGGGCAGAGAAACCTCCTTTGCATTTTCATGCAGCCTCCTCCTACACAGATTGGCTGACGAGGTCGTGGGGAGAGTATCCAGAGCCGCATCGGCATGACCAGGTGCGTCCAGAGCCGCATCGCACTACTAGAAAAAGGGCTATAGCTAATATAGACATTAGTGGCGCACTATGTATGTGGTGCGCCACTGCTAAATAGCAGTGGCGCACCACACATGAGTGCGCCACTAATGTTTATATTACTAATGGCGCACCTGGTGTGTGGTGCGCCACTGCTAAATTTCTCCTGGACACATCCCCCTCCCCAGACTTACCCGTGGCGCACTGTGGTGTGGTGCGCCATAACTAATTAAAACTAGTAATGGCGCACCACACCACGGTGCGCCACTACTAAGTTTGACCAAGGTTTGACCCATCCCCTAGACATATTAATGGCGCACTACGTATAGATGCGCCACTGTTATTTCTGATAACAATGGCGCACCTACACGAAGTGCGCCATTGATATGCACCTATTCTGTCCCATTCTTACGCTTTCCGGGAGCAGGCGAGCCCGTCCTCTCTGTCGCTGCTCTCACGAATCCCACCCAACCTCTCTCGCGAGCCCTCTCCCTCTCCCCCGCGAGCGACTCCTCCTCGCTGCCGCCGCCGCCGCCCACGCCGGCCGAGTCCGACGACTTCCGGTGACGCGCAGCACGCCCCCCTGCTCCCCTTGCTCAGCGGCTTCATCCCCTCCGGCCAGATGCGCCACTCCCTTGCTCCCCCGCCCGTGGCTAGCTAGGGTTTCGCCGGGTTCTGCCACAACCGGCGATGGCGAGGCCATGGGTCGCCGGATCCGGCAACGGTTGGTCCTTCCCCTCCTTCCTCGTCGGGATCCACCATCTACTCCTCTCCTAACCTTCTCCTCCTGTCCTTTTCCTTTGCTGCAGATCAGATCGACATGGCCTTGTTTGTCCTCCTGCTCGAGGACGAGGACGAGGAGCAGCAGCAGGAGGACGCCCAACCTCGACGACCAGTAGGCTCAGATCGAGGAGAGCACCCTCCAACTCCAACGCAGGCAGGGATCCAACCAGGGGTAAGCACCGCACCTGCCCTTCCTCTGCTCTCTTTTCCTCTTCCCCCTTTCTTCCTTCAGCTTCAGCTTGGGTTCCCATGTGTTGGTCCAGACTCTAGAAATTGTAGCATTCTCTTTCCCTGTTCAACAAATCTCTTGCTGCTCCAAATGTTTGGTTGACAAACTCTAGTCTAGTCTAGGACAGGGCATATATAAACTAAAACAAACATTTGGAGATCACATATGCAGCAGCATATCTTGGAAAGCACATATGCAGCAGCAGATTCACTGGTTGGACCTTTTGGTGGCTGTGATTAGGTAGGATTGTTGCAGAATCACCCTATCTTTGGGGCTGTCATCATTTTCGATATTCATGTGGTACTGCACACCGTCTATGTAATCCCAGAGTTCCTCTATGAACCATAACAACTTGGTGGATTTACTGTTAACAATGTAACAACATAAGATTTTAGTTTCTTTTGAGGCAACGAGGACCGGCAAAGATCACTTCAATATTATCCTTCTTCTTTACCGTCGAACCTATTAAAGAAAAAAAATCGATTGCCCACTTGAAGCTCCAAATATTGGCAACGGAGTGATGTTTTCTAGTCATCAAGTATGACCTCTGCTTGCTCAGCTTAGGAGTACCATCAGCAAATTAGTTCCTACACCATGGTTCTACTCTGTTTCTAAGCATCCTCTTCATGTCTGTCACATGCAGAATATATATCATGCCCTTCTTTTATTCAGTAGGACTGAAAGTTGATCAAGATTAAGGTCTTGTGTTGTTCTAGACAGAGATGAGTCAGTGAGGACCCAATTGATTTGGTTGCTTGCTTGTCTGAACTTATTTGGTTAGAAATTCAGTTGCAGAATTTGGTTACATGTAGTATGTCTGAATTTTGTCAGAGTGCTACTGCTGTCAGACAGGATACCTGCTCTGCTTCTGAATGAGATAAACATTGCATTGCTGGCCAATTGATTTGCTTACTTGCTTGCTGCTCAAAATACAGTTGCAGAAGTTTGTTACATGCCTCTCTGAATTTTGTTGAGTGCTTGCTTGCTGTTAAAAATACAGTTGTTGAAGTTAGTGTCATGCCTGTCTGAATTTTGTTGGGTGCTTGCTTGCTGTTAGAAATTCAGTTGCAGAATTTAGGTACGTGCCAATCTGAATTTTGTTGTATGCTTGCTTGTTGCTAAAAATCCAGTTACAGAAGTTAGTTATATGGCTGTCTGGATGTTGTCGAGTGCTTGCTTGCTGCTAAAAGTTCAGTTGCAGAATTTAGTTACATGTCTGTCTGCGTTTTGTTGGGTGCTACTTCTGTCAGATAAGAATAACTGCTCTGCCTCTGATATTTGGATAGAACATTGCTTTGTTGGTCAATAGAGTATGTATGTATAGGCTGAATATGTTCGCCAGAGAGCTCTCTCTGTTCTAGCATTATTATTTAGTAAACATACTTTCGAAGTAAATTAGTTTTAATTTGTTCTCTATTCAGCATGTAATTAGCGAATCCAACTTCCCGGCGCACCTTTGTGCTAAGAGAGTTGCAATTTGTTAATTACCGAGAGTTCGATTGACACTGAACCTCCTTTATTAGCCAGTAGCCTGATGGCTGACTATGTTAAGTGTGCTTTTGTTGAATGAAGATTCCTCAAATTCCACGCAAAAAGACCAAATTAGTTTTAGCAGAATTCTGCTTTCACTGGTTGTACCTCCTCATTGTCTTTGTTTCTCATCAATAGCAAAAAATATGATAAGTTTGTGGATATCAAGTGTACAAAACTATGCTGATCAGGCTGCATGTATCCTACGCCCACTATGGATGGAAAAAGGACCGTGCTGGCTTCAACACATGTACATACACATCAGGATTAATAATAGATCTATTCCAGAATCCTGACTCGCGGCTGGCCGGAAACCCACATACTCAAAACTTTATTAGAACAAAGTACATGGATACAGAGTAGTAGTACTATAAATAGTAGTGTTGCTGCCATGAACAATTCTCTTGAAGTACTAACTAATTAGATCAAGTTTATTTCCTCAGTTAGTGATATGTAATGATGGATTTTTTTGGTTTTCAGCTATTATTATGTTCGGTGTTATGTGCTAGTGTAGATTTTTCGCGCACAGTTTTTAGATCACTAAAAACATAATTTGGGTGATATTTTAATGTTCATTTTTATTGGTGATTACAAGAAAATATTGACTGCATTACGGATCATAGATTGTTTGATATCCCAAACTGTTACATGCTACTCTTAAGGTTTCTCTGGATAGTTGCTTTAGTATGACATACATAAAGGACTGTGAAGTCTGAACCTTATTCCGCTGCAGCTTTATTTGGCGAAAGAAGATTGAGCGCACTGTAACTGAAGGACAGAAGGTGGAAATTTCTGTCAAAGCTGAAAAGAAGAAGCAGAGGGGAAGAATGATACTACTATAAACTATAATTATCACTGTTATACTTTCTGAACACGAGGATGAATCTTCATGCAATTAACAAAGTTTAGATTTTAGATTTGTGATTATTTTATTTCCAAATGAACAATCTTTTTGCTATGAAGTATACCAGTATACATCAGACCATGTTCTAAACACGAGCATAACTGCAAACATCCTCCCAGTCTACCACAAGAAATATATATCCTCCCATTTACTTACTTTGGTTCATAAATGTTAAGTCTACGACTCTGTTTTGATTTTGGTTCCTAATACCTGTTCCTGCACTTTAAATTTAGGCTGAGATAGAGAAGGTTAAGAAAAGAAGGGAGGAAAGAGCAATTGAAAAACCACAACATGAGGAGGAAATGGTCAGTATATATCTCTGGTTTTTGCAAGTCATATCTAGTTTGAAGTAATATTGCTCGTGCAACTAAATATCTACTTCCTACTTTGTAGGCATTGTTAGCCGAGAAGAGCAAAGGGTATATACTTTGTGTTCAAGGTTAGCTCCTGCATTTTAGGTGGTGCATTTCAAGCACACCATTTTGTCTGACCTATTCAGCCTTGAATATAGAATAGTGTACGCTTACGGTGATGAGTCAATCCTATTTAGTCTTTTATTTAAAGAGCAATTTGGTTAAGTAAGGGACTATCAGGGGAGCATTTATGTTGTTGTTTATGTTCTGATCATGATATGAGTTGTCATTAGGGTCTAAGATTTATAAGAACAGATACATGCACTTGCTCTTGTTATAGTTCTTTCATGTGTAATCTCAATGTGCATTGGCCAGTGGATAGATATTTTACAAGATCTTTTACCTTTGTTGTGCCTGAACGACATGCTCTGCTTCTACAACTTGCAGGTTTTGGCCTTTCTCTTCTCTTCTTGTTGGCTTGCTCTCTGATCAAGCCATGGAAGGTTCCCTGGTGCTAGAAGCATTAATGTTTGCTGGTGCTGACCTTTTAGAGGTGTTTAATTTTCACCATCGAAAATGACTGCCTTTTGTATTGTTACCACATGTCGGTGCCTTTGTTCTGCCTGAGACATGCTCTGGTTCTACAACTTGCAGGTTTAGCATCGAAAAGTGTGTTCACTGTCATCTCCATTTCAAACAATATATCATCTTCTGGTTTTTTAATCTGTACAGGCTATGACTATCCAAATTATTCTCTGTAAGATAACTTAAGATTATCTACTTGCCCTACCAAAATGGTTTGTCTTCGTCAAAAACCATTTTTCTTTGTTCCTTCAAGTATCTTGCCAATGTCTAGAAATATACACGCACAAGTATCTTGCTCTTTATATACAGTACCACATCTACTTCATTAGTAATTTTTTCATTTAGTGTAGATTGTACATCTAGCAACTAATTTTAGTGTAGCTTGTTCATTTAGTGTAGCTTGCCAATTTCTCAGTTTCCATCATCTATGCAAATGCAATCATCTTGTGCAGTACCAGCTACCTGGAGTGTTTTTAAACATTCATTTAATTTAATCATCATCTGGTCATTTGTTTCTTTTGCAGATTTCCTCAAACAACTGATGTTGCTCTCTTCTCCCCTCGAACCTGCTTCTCTCTCTTTGTAAATCATGAGAATGCTGATGTAACATGTCATTACTTGATGCCATTGACTACTAGTAGCGGTGTATGTATTTTGATTGTGTGACTTGTTGATTCGAACAAATTATGTTTATTAAATGTATGAATTTGTATGTATGGATGAAAAATATATATATATATATATATATTTTATGTGTGTGTACTATAATTTGTATGCATAAAATGGGAAAAAAAATGTAAAAAAAATTTGAAAAAAAAAATTTCGAAATTTTTTTTTTGTTAGTAGTGGCGCACAACACCCATGGTGCGCCACTACTAACAATTTTTTTTTTTGAAAAAAAAATATTTTTCAAAAAAAAAAATTTGAAAAAAAAAATTGGTACTAATGACGCACCGTGGTGTGGTGCGCCATTACTAGTTAAAACTATTAATGGCGCACCGTGGTTGTGGTGCGCCATTACTAGTTAAAACTAGTAATGGCGCACCTGAAGTGTTAGTAATGGCGCACCAGGTGGTGCGCCACTAGTATTTGGATTACTAATGGCGCACCAGAGGTGCGCCATTACTATTTGTTACTAATGGCGTGTTAATAGTGGCGCACCTATAGTGCGCCATTAATAGCAAAAACAGGTGCGCCACTAATAGCCTTTTTTCTAGTAGTGTCGCCATCAGACGCGTCCAAAGCCGCATCTCCATGACCAGTGTCGTGGCCCTGGCTAGCGCCCTACCCAACGCCATCACCTTAAATGCTAGATTCATCGCTCTCTGTCATCACCTAGTAGATGTACTCCACCGAAAGAGCGCGGTTCGGGCGCATGCTGGACTTCTCCTCGCCCGTGAGACAACCGGCGATGCAGAGCGCCTCCTTGTAGAGGATCGCCAGGTCACTGAACCACGAGCATATCTCGCGCAGCATGGTCTCTGCATCATGGTAGCAACCTAGACGAGGATTTGTGCCAACGAAGGAGTGATCTCCATTGAGAATTGGAGATTGGACGACGATGGTTGGAGGATCGATTGGCGAGGGTAAGAAGGGTTAGGGATTTGTGTGAGCTCACGTGACGGATTTGGGGGAAATGAAGAAAACACGAAGCGAGATGAGTGGTGGAGTGAAGGCGGCTGGCTTACTTAATAAGGTTGTGACGATTTGACTACTCCGTGGGAGGCCGACAAGCGGGCCCAAAGACGACGATGCATGGCGCGTGGACTGGGGGGTGTTTCCGAAACAAGCGAGGTTTTTTTTCGCAAAAGCGCAGCGCCCCACGACAGCATCAGGACGCTCCACCGCCAAGGGAACTGTAAGAATACTGTAGAGTGTTATGTATTTTCATGTATAAGGATCGTATGTATGTTGGAGTGTTTCTCGTGTTGTGGGACCAAATGAGCGGACCAACCATGTAATTTTCTCAGGTAGCAGCCGAAATATTTCGCGGTCCACTCACAAAAAAAAAAAATTATCGGTCCGACAGTTCAAACGAAAAAAAAGGAAGAGGAAAGAAGAAAGCCCAGCTCCGCCGCACTCTTTTCCATTCGTCCTCTCCCGCGATCCACTCGTCCACCTTCCCCATCCCCATCGCCGCCGCCCCCACCCACCGCCGGCCGCCGCCCCCCCTCCCTCGCCTTCTCTGCCTTACCTGCGCCCCGATCGGGCAGCAGGTCTGGCGGCGGCCAGATCCGCCCCGCCACGGCCGCCGCGGTGCTTCCGGATTCGCACCGTGCTCTAGGGCTCTGAGGTGCGCCGCGACGGACGCGGTCGAGGTCCCCAATCGCGCCGCTCCGGAAAAGGACCGCTTCCTTTGTCGGGCTACGACGCGGCCGTGCGGTTCGACGCCGGTCGATCCCAAGCACTGCGGCTGGGACTAGGAGGGCATTTCCTGCTCCTTCCCCGACCACCTCAGGAGGGTTCCAGTCCATGTATGTGTTCTTCTCCCGTCCCCATTCTCCATTTTAGCTCAGGTCGGATTCATTAGAGCTCCCTTGAATAATCCTCTTGTTTTTGTGTTTGTGTGGCAGAAATCTCCAAGCTGAGCAGCAGGGACTGCTGGAGCCGACCGGACCGGAGCAGAGACATTCTCTTCCTTCCTCCTTCTCGGTAAGCCCTGACCCGCCCTCCTTCCTGTTACGCACAGCCGAGCCGGGTCCATCGGATCCAGGTCTCCGCTTGTTCTAGTCCCATTGCGACCAAGATTGTCTCCGTTTGCTGTATCACCTCGTTTCCCGGGGCATCAGGGACGAGGCCAGTTTCTTTCCTGTAGATGATTTGGATGGGCTGGTGAGTGGATGGATGTGCTGAGGTCGCTGGTTACACGTATAGTCTTCCTGATAGATTGATGCGTGTCCTCTCCTGGCGCTGCTTGAACCACTATGCTATCTATGCTTGATGCAACAACCATCCTTTCTTTTCCTGTGAACCTGATTTTATTGTTCTACACTTCTACTTGTCTCTTGCTCTGTTGGTGAAGAAGGGCTTAGTAGCCCCTACTTCTTGCTCTATGCTGATGCCACTACTTCGTAGTTGATTGTCTCATGTTTACATAATTATGTATGTGTTCTTCTCCAGTCATCCTTCTGCATTTTAGCGTAGGCCGGATTCATTAGAACTCCCTTTTTCTCTTTCTATCGGCTGGATTGCTTCCACGTGTGTATGTGTTGCTTGTTGGATTGCTTCCTTGCTTCACCCATGGATGAATAATCCTCTTGTTTTTTGTGTCCGTGTGGCAGAAATCTCTCATACATCGACACGCACAGTGCTGAGGGCAGTCTCACCAAGCTGCAGGGACTGCTGGAGCCGACCGGACCGGAGCAGAGACATTCTCTTCCTTCCTCCTCCTCGGTAAGCCCTGACCTGCCCTCCTTCATGTTACGCACAGCCGAGCCGAGTCCATCCGATCCAGGTCACCGCTCTAGTCCCATTGTGACCAAGATTATCTCTGTTTGCTGTATCATCTCGTTTCCCGGGGCATCAGGGACGAGGCCAGTTTCTTTCATGTAGATGATTTGGATGGGCTGGTGAGTGGATGGATGTGCTGAGGTCGCTGGTTACACGTATAGTCTTCCTGATAGATTGATGCGTGTCCTCTCCTGGCGCTGCTTGAACCACTATGCTATCTATGCTTGATGCAACAACCATCCTTTCTTTTCCTGTGAACCGGATTTTATTGTTCTACACTTCTACTTGTCTCTTGCTCTGTTGGTGAAGAAGGGCTTAGTAGCCCCTACTTCTTGCTCTATGCTGATGCCACTACTTCGTAGTTGATTGTCTCATGTTTACATAATTATGTATGTGTTCTTCTCCAATCATCCTTCTGCATTTTATCGTAGGCCCGATTCATTAGAACTCCCTTTTTCTCTTTCTATCGGCTGGATTGCTTCCACGTGTGTATGTGTTGCTTGTTGGATTGCTTCCTTGATTCACCCATGGATGAATAATCCTCTTGTTTTTTGTGTCCGTGTGGCAGAAATCTCTCATACATCGACACGCACAGCGCTGAGGGCAGTCTCACCAAGCTGCAGGGACTGCTGGAGCCGACCGGACCGGAGCAGAGACATTCTCTTCCTTCCTCCTCCTCGGTAAGCCCTGACCTGCCCTCCTTCATGTTACGCACAGCCGAGCCGAGTCCATCCGATCCAGGTCACCGCTCTAGTCCCATTGTGACCACGATTATCTCTGTTTGCTGTATCATCTCGTTTCCCGGGGCATCAGGGACGAGGCCAGTTTCTTTCATGTAGATGATTTGGATGGGCTGGTGAGTGGATGGATGTGCTGAGGTCGCTGGTTACACGTATAGTCTTCCTGATAGATTGATGCGTGTCCTCTCCTGGCGCTGCTTGAACCACTATGCTATCTATGCTTGATGCAACAACCATCCTTTCTTTTCCTGTGAACCGGATTTTATTGTTCTACACTTCTACTTGTCTCTTGCTCTGTTGGTGAAGAAGGGCTTAGTAGCCCCTACTTCTTGCTCTATGCTGATGCCACTACTTCGTAGTTGATTGTCTCATGTTTACATAATTATGTATGTGTTCTTCTCCAGTCATCCTTCTGCATTTTATCGTAGGCCCGATTCATTAGAACTCCCTTTTTCTCTTTCTATCGGCTGGATTGCTTCCACGTGTGTATGTGTTGCTTGTTGGATTGCTTCCTTGCTTCACCCATGGATGAATAATCCTCTTGTTTTTTGTGTCCGTGTGGCAGAAATCTCTCATACATCGACACGCACAGCGCTGAGGGCAGTCTCACCAAGCTGCAGGGACTGCTGGAGCCGACCGGACCGGAGCAGAGACATTCTCTTCCTTCCTCCTCCTCGGTAAGCCCTGACCTGCCCTCCTTCATGTTACGCACAGCCGAGCCGAGTCCATCCGATCCAGGTCACCGCTCTAGTCCCATTGTGACCAAGATTATCTCTGTTTGCTGTATCATCTCGTTTCCCGGGGCATCAGGGACGAGGCCAGTTTCTTTCATGTAGATGATTTGGATGGGCTGGTGAGTGGATGGATGTGCTGAGGTCGCTGGTTACACGTATAGTCTTCCTGATAGATTGATGCGTGTCCTCTCCTGGCGCTGCTTGAACCACTATGCTATCTATGCTTGATGCAACAACCATCCTTTCTTTTCCTGTGAACCGGATTTTATTGTTCTACACTTCTACTTGTCTCTTGCTCTGTTGGTGAAGAAGGGCTTAGTAGCCCCTACTTCTTGCTCTATGCTGATGCCACTACTTCGTAGTTGATTGTCTCATGTTTACATAATTATGTATGTGTTCTTCTCCAGTCATCCTTCTGCATTTTATCGTAGGCCCGATTCATTAGAACTCCCTTTTTCTCTTTCTATCGGCTGGATTGCTTCCACATGTGTATGTGTTGCTTGTTGGATTGCTTCCTTGCTTCACCCATGGATGAATAATCCTCTTGTTTTTTGTGTCCGTGTGGCAGAAATCTCTCATACATCGACACGCACAGCGCTGAGGGCAGTCTCACCAAGCTGCAGGGACTGCTGGAGCCGACCGGACCGGAGCAGAGACATTCTCTTCCTTCCTCCTCCTCGGTAAGCCCTGACCTGCCCTCCTTCATGTTACGCACAGCCGAGCCGAGTCCATCCGATCCAGGTCACCGCTCTAGTCCCATTGTGACCAAGATTATCTCTGTTTGCTGTATCATCTCGTTTCCCGGGGCATCAGGGACGAGGCCAGTTTCTTTCATGTAGATGATTTGGATGGGCTGGTGAGTGGATGGATGTGCTGAGGTCGCTGGTTACACGTATAGTCTTCCTGATAGATTGATGCGTGTCCTCTCCTGGCGCTGCTTGAACCACTATGCTATCTATGCTTGATGCAACAACCATCCTTTCTTTTCCTGTGAACCGGATTTTATTGTTCTACACTTCTACTTGTCTCTTGCTCTGTTGGTGAAGAAGGGCTTAGTAGCCCCTACTTCTTGCTCTATGCTGATGCCACTACTTCGTAGTTGATTGTCTCATGTGTACATAATTATGTATGTGTTCTTCTCCAGTCATCCTTCTGCATTTTATCGTAGGCCCGATTCATTAGAACTCCCTTTTTCTCTTTCTATCGGCTGGATTGCTTCCACGTGTGTATGTGTTGCTTGTTGGATTGCTTCCTTGCTTCACCCATGGATGAATAATCCTCTTGTTTTTTGTGTCCGTGTGGCAGAAATCTCTCATACATCGACACGCACAGCGCTGAGGGCAGTCTCACCAAGCTGCAGGGACTGCTGGAGCCGACCGGACCGGAGCAGAGACATTCTCTTCCTTCCTCCTCCTCGGTAAGCCCTGACCTGCCCTCCTTCATGTTACGCACAGCCGAGCCGAGTCCATCCGATCCAGGTCACCGCTCTAGTCCCATTGTGACCAAGATTATCTCTGTTTGCTGTATCATCTCGTTTCCCGGGGCATCAGGGACGAGGCCAGTTTCTTTCATGTAGATGATTTGGATGGGCTGGTGAGTGGATGGATGTGCTGAGGTCGCTGGTTACACGTATAGTCTTCCTGATAGATTGATGCGTGTCCTCTCCTGGCGCTGCTTGAACCACTATGCTATCTATGCTTGATGCAACAACCATCCTTTCTTTTCCTGTGAACCGGATTTTATTGTTCTACACTTCTACTTGTCTCTTGCTCTGTTGGTGAAGAAGGGCTTAGTAGCCCCTACTTCTTGCTCTATGCTGATGCCACTACTTCGTAGTTGATTGTCTCATGTTTACATAATTATGTATGTGTTCTTCTCCAGTCATCCTTCTGCATTTTAGCGTAGGCCGGATTCATTAGAACTCCCTTTTTCTCTTTCTATCGGCTGGATAGCTTCCACGTGTGTATGTGTTGCTTGTTGGATTGCTTCCTTGCTTCACCCATGGATGAATAATCCTCTTGTTTTTTGTGTCCGTGTGGCAGAAATCTCTCATACATCGACACGCACAGCGCTGAGGGCAGTCTCACCAAGCTGCAGGGACTGCTGGAGCCGACCGGACCGGAGCAGAGACATTCTCTTCCTTCCTCCTCCTCGGTAAGCCCTGACCTGCCCTCCTTCATGTTACGCACAGCCGAGACGAGTCCATCCGATCCAGGTCACCGCTCTAGTCCCATTGTGACCAAGATTATCTCTGTTTGCTGTATCATCTCGTTTCCCGGGGCATCAGGGACGAGGCCAGTTTCTTTCATGTAGATGATTTGGATGGGCTGGTGACTGGATGGATGTGCTGACGTCGCTGGTTACACGTATAGTATTCCTGATAGATTGATGCGTGTCCTCTCCTGGCGCTGCTTGAACCACTATGCTATCTATGCTTGATGCAACAACCATCCTTTCTTTTCCTGTGAACCGGATTTTATTGTTCTACACTTCTACTTGTCTCTTGCTCTGTTGGTGAAGAAGGGCTTAGTAGCCCATACTTCTTGCTCTATGCTGATGCCACTACTTCGTAGTTGATTGTCTCATGTTTACATAATTATGTATGTGTTCTTCTCCAGTCATCCTTCTGCATTTTAGCGTAGGCCGGATTCATTAGAACTCCCTTTTTCTCTTTCTATCGGCTGGATTGCTTCCATGTGTGTATGTGTTGCTTGTTGGATTGCTTCCTTGCTTCACCCATGGATGAATAATCCTCTTGTTACTTGTGTCCGTGTGGCAGAAATCTCTCATACATCGACACACACAGCGCTGAGGGCAGTCTCACCAAGCTGCAGGGACTGCTGGAGCCGACCGGACCGGTGCAGAGACATTCTCTTCCTTCCTCCTCCTCGGTAAGCCCTGACCTGCCCTCCTTCATGTTACGCACAGCCGAGACGAGTCCATCCGATCCAGGTCACCGCTCTAGTCCCATTGTGACCAAGATTATCTCTGCTTGCTGTATTATCTCGTTTCCCGGGGCATCAGGGACGAGGCCAGTTTCTTTCATGTAGATGATTTGGATGGGCTGGTGAGTGGATGGATGTGCTGACGTCGCTGGTTACACGTATAGTATTCCTGATAGATTGATGCGTGTCCTCTCCTGGCGGTGCTTGAACCACTATGCTATCTATGCTTGATGCAACAACCATCCTTTCTTTTCCTGTGAACCGGATTTTATTGTTCTACACTTCTACTTGTCTCTTGCTGTGTTGGTGAAGAAGGGCTTAGTAGCCCCTACTTCTTGCTCTATGCTGATGCCACTACTTCGTAGTTGATTGTCTCATGTTTACATAATTATGTATTTGTTCTTCTCCAGTCATCCTTCTGCATTTTAGCGTAGGCCGGATTCATTAGAACTCCCTTTTTCTCTTTCTATCGGCTGGATTGCTTCCACGTGTGTATGTGTTGCTTGTTGGATTGCTTCCTTGCTTCACCCATGGATGAATAATCCTCTTGTTTTTTGTGTCCGTGTGGCAGAAATCTCTCATACATCGACACGCACAGCGCTGAGGGCAGTCTCACCAAGCTGCAGGGACTGCTGGAGCCGACCGGACCGGAGCAGAGACATTCTCTTCCTTCCTCCTCCTCGGTAAGCCCTGACCTGCCCTCCTTCATGTTACGCACAGCCGAGCCGAGTCCATCCGATCCAGGTCACCGCTCTAGTCCCATTGTGACCAAGATTATCTCTGTTTGCTGTATCATCTCGTTTCCTGGGGCATCAGGGACGAGGCCAGTTTCTTTCATGTAGATGATTTGGATGGGCTGGTGAGTGGATGGATGTGCTGAGGTCGCTGGTTACACGTATAGTCTTCCTGATAGATTGATGTGTGTCCTCTCCTGGCGCTGTTTGAACCACTATGCTATCTATGCTTGATGCAACAACCATCCTTTCTTTTCCTGTGAACCGGATTTTATTGTTCTACACTTCTACTTGTCTCTTGCTCTGTTGGTGAAGAAGGGCTTAGTAGCCCCTACTTCTTGCTTTATGCTGATGCCACTACTTCATAGTTGATTGTCTCATGTTTACATAATTATGTATGTGTTCTTCTCCAGTCATCCTTCTGCATTTTAGCGTAGGCCGGATTCATTAGAACTCCCTTTTTCTCTTTCTATCGGCTCGATTGCTTCCACGTGTGTATGTGTTGCTTGTTGGATTGCTTCCTTGCTTCACCCATGGATGAATAATCCTCTTGATTTTTGTGTCCGTGTGGCAGAAATCTCTCATACATCGATACGCACAGCGCTGAGGGCAGTCTCACCAAGCTGCAGGGACTGCTGGAGCCGACCGGACCGGAGCAGAGACATTCTCTTCCTTCCTCCTCCTCGGTAAGCCCTGACCTGCCCTCCTTCATGTTACGCACAGCCGAGCCGAGTTCATCCGATCCAGGTCACCGCTCTAGTCCAATTGTGACCAAGATTATCTCTGTTTGCTGTATCATCTCGTTTCCCGGGGCATCAGGGACGAGGCCAGTTTCTTTCATGTAGATGATTTGGATGGGCTGGTGAGTGGATGGATGTGCTGACGTCGCTGGTTACACGTATAGTCTTCCTGATAGATTGATGCGTGTCCTCTCCTGGCGCTGCTTGAACCACTATGCTATCTATGCTTGATGCAACAACCATCCTTTCTTTTCCTGTGAACCGGATTTTTTTGTTCTACACTTATACTTGTCTCTTGCTCTGTTGGTGAAGAAGGGCTTAGTAGCCCCTACTTCTTGCTCTATGCTGATGCCACTACTTCGTAGTTGATTGTCTCATGTTTACATAATTATGTATGTGTTCTTCTCCAGTCATCCTTCTGCATTTTAGCGTAGGCCGGATTCATTAGAACTCCCTTTTTCTCTTTCTATCGGCTGGATTGCTTCCACGTGTGTATGTGTTGCTTGTTGGATTGCTTCCTTGCTTCACCCATGGATGAATAATCCTCTTGTTTTTTGTGTCCGTGTGGCAGAAATCTCTCATACATCGACACGCACAGCGCTGAGGGCAGTCTCACCAAGCTGCAGGGACTGCTGGAGCCGACCGGACCGGAGCAGAGACATTCTCTTCCTTCCTCCTCCTCGGTAAGCCCTGACCTGCCCTCCTTCATGTTACGCACAGCCGAGCCGAGTTCATCCGATCCAGGTCACCGCTCTAGTCCAATTGTGACCAAGATTATCTCTGTTTGCTGTATCATCTCGTTTCCCGGGGCATCAGGGACGAGGCCAGTTTCTTTCATGTAGATGATTTGGATGGGCTGGTGAGTGGATGGATGTGCTGACGTCGCTGGTTACACGTATAGTCTTCCTGATAGATTGATGCGTGTCCTCTCCTGGCGCTGCTTGAACCACTATGCTATCTATGCTTGATGCAACAACCATCCTTTCTTTTCCTGTGAACCGGATTTTATTGTTCTACACTTCTACTTGTCTCTTGCTCTGTTGGTGAAGAAGGGCTTAGTAGCCCCTACTTCTTGCTCTATGCTGATGCCACTACTTCGTAGTTGATTGTCTCATGTTTACATAATTATGTATGTGTTCTTCTCCAGTCATCCTTCTGCATTTTAGCGTAGGCCGGATTCATTAGAACTCCCTTTTTCTCTTTCTATCGGCTGGATTGCTTCCACGTGTGTATGTGTTGCTTGTTGGATTGCTTCCTTGCTTCACCCATGGATGAATAATCCTCTTGTTTTTTGTGTCCGTGTGGCAGAAATCTCTCATACATCGACACGCACAGCGCTGAGGGCAGTCTCACCAAGCTGCAGGGACTGCTGGAGCCGACCGGACCGGAGCAGAGACATTCTCTTCCTTCCTCCTCCTCGGTAAGCCCTGACCTGCCCTCCTTCATGTTACGCACAGCCGAGCCGAGTTCATCCGATCCAGGTCACCGCTCTAGTCCAATTGTGACCAAGATTATTTCTGTTTGCTGTATCATCTCGATTCCCGGGGCATCAGGGACGAGGCCAGTTTCTTTCATGTAGATGATTTGGATGGGCTGGTGAGTGGATGGATGTGCTGACGTCGCTGGTTACACGTATAGTCTTCCTGATAGATTGATGCGTGTCCTCTCCTGGCGCTTCTTGAACCACTATGCTATCTATGCTTGATGCAACAACCATCCTTTCTTTTCCTGTGAACCGGATTTTATTGTTCTACACTTCTACTTGTCTCTTGCTCTGTTGGTGAAGAAGGGCTTAGTAGCCCCTACTTCTTGCTCTATGCTGATGCCACTACTTCGTAGTTGATTGTCTCATGTTTACATAATTATGTATGTGTTCTTCTCCAGTCATCCTTCTGCATTTTAGCGTAGGCCGGATTCATTAGAACTCCCTTTTTCTCTTTCTATCGGCTGGATTGCTTCCACGTGTGTATGTGTTGCTTGTTGGATTGCTTCCTTGCTTCACCCATGGATGAATAATCCTCTTGTTTTTTGTGTCCGTGTGGCAGAAATCTCTCATACATCGACACGCACAGCGCTGAGGGTAGTCTCACCAAGCTGCAGGGACTGCTGGAGCCGGCTGGACCGGAGCAGAGACATTCTCTTCCTTCCTCCTCCTCGGTAAGCCCTGACCTGCCCTCCTTCATGTTACGCACAGCCGAGACGAGTACATCCGATCCAGGTCACCGCTCTAGTCCCATTGTGACCAAGATTATCTCTGTTTGCTGTATCATCTCGTTTCCCGGGGCATCAGGGACGAGGCCAGTTTCTTTCATGTAGATGATTTGGATGGGCTGGTGAGTGGATGGATGTGCTGACGTCGCTGGTTACACGTATAGTCTTCCTGATAGATTGATGCATGTCCTCTCCTGGCGCTGCTTGAACCACTATGCTATCTATGCTTGATGCAACAACCATCCTTTCTTTTCCTGTGAACCGGATTTTATTGTTCTACACTTCTACTTGTCTCTTGCTCTGTTGGTGAAGAAGGGCTTAGTAGCCCATACTTCTTGCTCTATGCTGATGCCACTACTTCGTAGTTGATTGTCTCATGTTTACATAATTATGTATGTGTTCTTCTCCAGTCATCCTTCTGCATTTTAGCGTAGGCCGGATTCATTAGAACTCCTTTTTTCTCTTTCTATCGGCTGGATTGCTTCCACGTGTGTATGTGTTGCTTGTTGGATTGCTTCCTTGCTTCACCCATGGATGAATAATCCTCTTGTTTTTTGTGTCCGTGTGGCAGAAATCTCTCATACATCGACACGCACAGCGCTGAGGGCAGTCTCACCAAGCTGCAGGGACTGCTGGAGCCGACTGGACCGGAGCATAGACCTTCTCTTCCTTCCTCCTCCTCGGTAAGCCCTGACCTGCCCTCCTTCATGTTACGCACAGCCGAGCCGAGTCCATCCGATCCAGGTCACCGCTCTAGTCCCATTGTGACCAAGATTATCTCTGTTTGCTGTATCATCTCGTTTCCCGGGGCATCAAGGACGAGGCTAGTTTCTTTCATGTAGATGATTTGGATGGGCTGGTGAGTGGATGGATGTGCTGAGGTCGCTGTTTACACGTATAGTCTTCCTGATAGATTGATGCGTGTCCTCTCCTGGCGCTGCTTGAACCACTATGCTATCTATGCTTGATGCAACAACCATCCTTTCTTTTCCTGTGAACCGGATTTTATTGTTCTACACTTCTACTTGTCTCTTGCTCTGTTGGTGAAGAAGGGCTTAGTAGCCCCTACTTCTTGCTCTATGCTGATGCCACTACTTCGTAGTTGATTGTCTCATGTTTACATAATTATGTATGTGTTCTTCTCCAGTCATCCTTCTGCATTTTAGCGTAGGCCGGATTCATTAGAACTCCCTTTTTCTCTTTCTATCGGCTCGATTGCTTCCACGTGTGTATGTGTTGCTTGTTGGATTGCTTCCTTGCTTCACCCATGGATGAATAATCCTCTTGTTTTTTGTGTCCGTGTGGCAGAAATCTCTCATCCATCGACACGCACAGCGCTTAGGGCAGTCTCACCAAGCTGCAGGGACTGCTGGAGCCGACTGGACCGGAGCATAGACCTTCTCTTCCTTCCTCCTCCTCGGTAAGCCCTAACCTGCCCTCCTTCATGTTACGCACAGCCGAGCCGAGTCCATCCGATCCAGGTCACCGCTCTAGTCCCATTGTGACCAAGATTATCTCTATTTGCTGTATCATCCCGTTTCCCGGGGCATCAGGGACGAGGCCAGTTTCTTTCATGTAGATGATTTGGATGGGCTGGTGAGTGGATGGATGTGCTGAGGTCGCTGGTTACACGTATAGTCTTCCTGATAGATTGATGCGTGTCCTCTCCTGGCGCTGCTTGAACCACTATGCTATCTATGCTTGATGCAACAACCATCCTTTCTTTTCCTGTGAACCGGATTTTATTGTTCTACACTTCTACTTGTCTCTTGCTCTGTTGGTGAAGAAGGGCTTAGTAGCCCCTACTTCTTGCTCTATGCTGATGCCACTACTTCGTAGTTGATTGTCTCATGTTTACATAATTATGTATGTGTTCTTCTCCAGTCATCCTTCTGCATTTTAGCGTAGGCCGGACTCATTAGAACTCCCTTTTTCTCTTTCTATCGGCTCGATTGCTTCCACGTGTGTATGTGTTGCTTGTTGGATTGCTTCCTTGCTTCACCCATGGATGAATAATCATCTTGTTTTTTGTGTCCGCGTGGCAGAAATCTCTCATACATCGACACGCACAGCGCTGAGGGCAGTCTCACCAAGCTGCAGGGACTGCTGGAGCCGACTGGACCGGAGCATAGACCTTCTCCTCCTTCCTCCTCCTCGGTAAGCCCTGACCTGCCCTCCTTCATGTTACGCACAGCCGAGCCGAGTCCATCCGATCCAGGTCACCGCTCTAGTCCCATTGTGACCAAGATTATATCTGTTTGCTGTATCATCCCGTTTCGCGGGGCATGAGGGACGAGGCCAGTTTCTTTCATGTAGATGATTTGGATGGGCTGGTGAGTGGATGGATGTGCTGAGGTCGCTGGTTACACGTATAGTCTTCCTGATAGATTGATGCGTGTCCTCTCCTGGCGCTGCTTGAACCACTATGCTATCTATGCTTGATGCAACAACCATCCTTTCTTTTCCTGTGAACCGGATTTTATTGTTCTACACTTCTACTTGTCTCTTGCTCTGTTGGTGAAGAAGGGCTAAGTAGCCCCTACTTCGTGCTCTATGCTGATGCCACTACTTCGTAGTTGATTGTCTCATGTTTACATAATTATGTATGTGTTCTTCTCCAGTCATCCTTCTGCATTTTAGCATAGGCCGGACTCAGTAGAACTCCCTTTTTCTCTTTCTATCGGCTCGATTGCTTCCACGTGTGTATGTGTTGCTTGTTGGATTGCTTCCTTGCTTCACCCATGGATGAATAATCCTCTTGTTTTTTGTGTCCGTGTGGCAGAAATCTCTCATACATCGACACGCACAGCGCCGAGGGCAGTCTCACCAAGCTGCAGGGACTGCTGGAGCCGACTGGACCGGAGCATAGACCTTCTCTTCCTTCCTCCTCCTCGGTAAGCCCTGACCTGCCCTCCTTCATGTTACGCACAGCCGAGCCGAGTCCATCCGATCCAGGTCACCGCTCTAGTCCCATTGTGACCAAGATTATCTCTGTTTGCTGTATCATCCCGTTTCCCGGGGCATCAGGGACGAGGCCAGTTTCTTTCATGTAGATGATTTGGATGGGCTGGTGAGTGGATGGATGTGCTGAGGTCGCTGGTTACACGTATAGTCTTCCTGATAGATTGATGCGTGTCCTCTCCCGGCGCTGCTTGAACCACTATGCTATCTATGCTTGATGCAACAACCATCCTTTCTTTTCCTGTGAACCGGATTTTATTGTTCTACACTTCTACTTGTCTCTTGCTCTGTTGGTGAAGAAGGGCTTAGTAGCCCCTACTTCTTGCTCTATGCTGATGCCACTACTTCGTAGTTGATTGTCTCATGTTTACATAATTATGTATGTGTTCTTCTCCAGTCATCCTTCTGCATTTTAGCGTAGGCCGGACTCATTAGAACTCCATTTTTCTCTTTCTGTCAGCTCGATTGCTTCCACGTGTGTATGTGTTGCTTGTTGGATTGCTACCTTGCTTCACCCATGGATGAATAATCATCTTGTTTTTTGTGTCCGCGTGGCAGAAATCTCTCATACATCGACACGCACAGCGCTGAGGGCAGTCTCACCAAGCTGTAGGGACTGCTGGAGCCGACTGGACCGGAGCATAGACCTTCTCTTCCTTCCTCCTCCTCGGTAAGCCCTGACCTGCCCTCCTTCATGTTACGCACAGCCGAGCCGAGTCCATCCGATCCAGGTCACCGCTCCAGTCCCATTGTGACCAAGATTATCTCTGTTTGCTGTATCATCTCGTTTCCCGGGGCATCAGGGACGAGGCCAGTTTCTTTCATGTAGATGATTTGGATGGGCTGGTGAGTGGATGGATGTGCTGAGGTCGCTGGTTACACGTATAGTCTTCCTGATAGATTGATGCGTGTCCTCTCCTGGCGCTGCTTGAACCACTATCCTATCTATGCTTGATGCAACAACCATCCTTTCTTTTCCTGTGAACCGGATTTTATTGTTCTACACTTCTACTTGTCTCTTGCTCTGTTGGTGAAGAAGGGCTTAGTAGGCCCTACTTCTTGCTCTATGCTGATGCCACTACTTCGTAGTTGATTGTCTCATGTTTACATAATTATGTATGTGTTCTTCTCCAGTCATCCTTCTGCATTTTAGCATAGGCTGGACTCATTAGAACTCCCTTTTTCTCTTTCTATCGGCTCGATTGCTTCCACGTGTGTATGTGTTGCTTGTTGGATTGCTTCCTTGCTTCACCCATGGATGAATAATCCTCTTGTTTTTTGTGTCCGTGTGGCAGAAATCTCTCATACATCGACACGCACAGCGCTGAGGCAGTCTCACCAAGCTGCAGGGACTGCTGGAGCCGACTGGACCGGAGCATAGACCTTCTCTTCCTTCCTCCTCCTCGGTAAGCCCTGACCTGCCCTCCTTCATGTTACGCACAGCCGAGCCGAGTCCATCCGATCCAGGTCACCGCTCCAGTCCCTTTGTGATCAAGATTATCTCTGTTTGCTGTGTCATCTCGTTTCCCGGGGCATCAGGGACGAGGCCAGTTTCTTTCATGTAGATGATTTGGATGGGCTGGTGAGTGGATGGATGTGCTGAGGTCGCTGGTTACACGTATAGTCTTCCTGATAGATTGATGCGTGTCCTCTCCTGGCGCTGCTTGAACCACTATGCTATCTATGCTTGATGCAACAACCATCCTTTCTTTTCCTGTGAACCGGATTTTATTGTTCTACACTTCTACTTGTCTCTTGCTCTGTTGGTGAAGAAGGGCTTAGTAGCCCCTACTTCTTGCTCTATGCTGATGCCACTACTTCGTAGTTGATTGTCTCATCTTTACATAATTATGTATGTGTTCTTCTCCAGTCATCCTTCTGCATTTTAGCGTAGGCCGGATTCATTAGAACTCCCTTTTTCTCTTTCTATCGGCTCGATTGCTTCCACGTGTGTATGTGTTGCTTGTTGGATTGCTTCCTTGCTTCACCCATGGATGAATAATCCTCTTGTTTTTTGTGTCCGTGTGGCAGAAATCTCTCATACATCGACACGCACAGCGCTGAGGGCAGTCTCACCAAGCTGCAGGGACTGCTGGAACTGACTGGACCGGAGCATAGACCTTCTCTTCCTTCCTCCTCCTCGGTAAGCCCTGACCTGCCCTCCTTCATGTTACGCACAGCCGAGCCGAGAACATCCGGTCCAGGTCACCGCTCTAGTCCCATTGTGACCAAGATTATCTCTGTTTGCTGTATCATCTCGTTTCCCGGGGCATCAGGGACGAGGCCAGTTTCTTTCATGTAGATGATTTGGATGGGCTGGTGAGTGGATGGATGTGCTGAGGTCGCTGGTTACACGTATAGTCTTCCTGATAGATTGATGCGTGTCCTCTCCTGGCGCTGCTTGAACCACTATGCTATCTATGCTTGATGCAACAACCATCCTTTCTTTTCCTGTGAACCGGATTTTATTGTTCTACACTTCTACTTGTCTCTTGCTCTGTTGGTGAAGAAGGGCTTAGTAGCCCCTACTTCATGCTCTATGCTGATGCCACTACTTCGTAGTTGATTGTCTCATGTTTACATAATTATGTATGTGTTCTTCTCCAGTCATCCTTCTGCATTTTAGCGTAGGCCGGATTCATTAGAACTCCCTTTTCTCTTTCTATCGGCTCGATTGCTTCCACGTGTGTATGTGTTGCTTGTTGGATTGCTTCCTTGCTTCACCCATGGATGAATAATCCTCTTGTTTTTTGTGTCCGTGTGGCAGAAATCTCTCATCCATCGACACGCACAGCGCTTAGGGCAGTCTCACCAAGCTGCAGGGACTGCTGGAGCCGACCGGACCGGAGCATAGACCTTCTCTTCCTTCCTCCTCCTCGGTAAGCCCTGACCTGCCCTCCTTCATGTTACGCACAGCCGAGACGAGTCCATCCGATCCAGGTCACCGCTCTAGTCCCATTGTGACCAAGATTATCTCTGTTTGCTGTATCATCTCGTTTCCCGGGGCATCAGGGACGAGGCCAGTTTCTTTCATGTAGATGATTTGGATGGGCTGGTGAGTGGATGGATGTGCTGAGGTCGCTGGTTACACGTATAGTCTTCCTGATAGATTGATGCGTGTCCTCACCTGGCGCTGCTTGAACCACTATGCTATCTATGCTTGATGCAACAACCATCCTTTCTTTTCCTGTGAACCGGATTTTATTGTTCTACACTTCTACTTGTCTCTTGCTCTGTTGGTGAAGAAGGGCTTAGTAGTCCCTACTTCTTGCTCTATGCTGATGCCACTACTTCGTAGTTGATTGTCTCATGTTTACATAATTATGTATGTGTTCTTCTCCAGTCATCCTTCTGCATTTTAGCGTAGGCCGGATTCATTAGAACTCCCTTTTTCTCTTTCTATCGGCTGGATTGCTTCCACGTGTGTATGTGTTGCTTGTTGGATTGCTTCCTTGCTTCACCCATGGATGAATAATCCTCTTGTTTTTTGTGTCCGTGTGGCAGAAATCTCTCATACATCGACACGCACAGCGCTGAGGGCAGTCTCACCAAGCTGCAGGGACTGCTGGAGCCGACTGGACCGGAGCATAGACCTTCTCTTCCTTCCTCCTCCTCGGTAAGCCCTGACCTGCCCTCCTTCATGTTACGCACAGCCGAGCCGAGTCCATCCGATCCAGGTCACCGCTCTAGTCCCATTGTGACCAAGATTATCTCTGTTTGCTGTATCATCTCGTTTCCCGGGGCATCAAGGACGAGGCTAGTTTCTTTCATGTAGATGATTTGGATGGGCTGGTGAGTGGATGGATGTGCTGAGGTCGCTGTTTACACGTATAGTCTTCCTGATAGATTGATGCGTGTCCTCTCCTGGCGCTGCTTGAACCACTATGCTATCTATGCTTGATGCAACAACCATCCTTTCTTTTCCTGTGAACCGGATTTTATTGTTCTACACTTCTACTTGTCTCTTGCTCTGTTGGTGAAGAAGGGCTTAGTAGCCCCTACTTCTTGCTCTATGCTGATGCCACTACTTCGTAGTTGATTGTCTCATGTTTACATAATTATGTATGTGTTCTTCTCCAGTCATCCTTCTGCATTTTAGCGTAGGCCGGATTCATTAGAACTCCCTTTTTCTCTTTCTATCGGCTCGATTGCTTCCACGTGTGTATGTGTTGCTTGTTGGATTGCTTCCTTGCTTCACCCATGGATGAATAATCCTCTTGTTTTTTGTGTCCGTGTGGCAGAAATCTCTCATCCATCGACACGCACAGCGCTTAGGGCAGTCTCACCAAGCTGCAGGGACTGCTGGAGCCGACTGGACCGGAGCATAGACCTTCTCTTCCTTCCTCCTCCTCGGTAAGCCCTAACCTGCCCTCCTTCATGTTACGCACAGCCGAGCCGAGTCCATCCGATCCAGGTCACCGCTCTAGTCCCATTGTGACCAAGATTATCTCTGTTTGCTGTATCATCCCGTTTCCCGGGGCATCAGGGACGAGGCCAGTTTCTTTCATGTAGATGATTTGGATGGGCTGGTGAGTGGATGGATGTGCTGAGGTCGCTGGTTACACGTATAGTCTTCCTGATAGATTGATGCGTGTCCTCTCCTGGCGCTGCTTGAACCACTATGCTATCTATGCTTGATGCAACAACCATCCTTTCTTTTCCTGTGAACCGGATTTTATTGTTCTACACTTCTACTTGTCTCTTGCTCTGTTGGTGAAGAAGGGCTTAGTAGCCCCTACTTCTTGCTCTATGCTGATGCCACTACTTCGTAGTTGATTGTCTCATGTTTACATAATTATGTATGTGTTCTTCTCCAGTCATCCTTCTGCATTTTAGCGTAGGCCGGACTCATTAGAACTCCCTTTTTCTCTTTCTATCGGCTCGATTGCTTCCACGTGTGTATGTGTTGCTTGTTGGATTGCTTCCTTGCTTCACCCATGGATGAATAATCATCTTGTTTTTTGTGTCCGCGTGGCAGAAATCTCTCATACATCGACACGCACAGCGCTGAGGGCAGTCTCACCAAGCTGCAGGGACTGCTGGAGCCGACTGGACCGGAGCATAGACCTTCTCCTCCTTCCTCCTCCTCGGTAAGCCCTGACCTGCCCTCCTTCATGTTACGCACAGCCGAGCCGAGTCCATCCGATCCAGGTCACCGCTCTAGTCCCATTGTGACCAAGATTATATCTGTTTGCTGTATCATCCCGTTTCGCGGGGCATCAGGGACGAGGCCAGTTTCTTTCATGTAGATGATTTGGATGGGCTGGTGAGTGGATGGATGTGCTGAGGTCGCTGGTTACACGTATAGTCTTCCTGATAGATTGATGCGTGTCCTCTCCCGGCGCTGCTTGAACCACTATGCTATCTATGCTTGATGCAACAACCATCCTTTCTTTTCCTGTGAACCGGATTTTATTGTTCTACACTTCTACTTGTCTCTTGCTCTGTTGGTGAAGAAGGGCTTAGTAGCCCCTACTTCTTGCTCTATGCTGATGCCACTACTTCGTAGTTGATTGTCTCATGTTTACATAATTATGTATGTGTTCTTCTCCAGTCATCCTTCTGCATTTTAGCGTAGGCCGGACTCATTAGAACTCCATTTTTCTCTTTCTATCAGCTCGATTGCTTCCACGTGTGTATGTGTTGCTTGTTGGATTGCTTCCTTGCTTCACCCATGGATGAATAATCATCTTGTTTTTTGTGTCCGCGTGGCAGAAATCTCTCATACATCGACACGCACAGCGCTGAGGGCAGTCTCACCAAGCTGTAGGGACTGCTGGAGCCGACTGGACCGGAGCATAGACCTTCTCTTCCTTCCTCCTCCTCGGTAAGCCCTGACCTGCCCTCCTTCATGTTACGCACAGCCGAGCCGAGTCCATCCGATCCAGGTCACCGCTCCAGTCCCATTGTGACCAAGATTATCTCTGTTTGCTGTATCATCTCGTTTCCCGGGGCATCAGGGACGAGGCCAGTTTCTTTCATGTAGATGATTTGGATGGGCTGGTGAGTGGATGGATGTGCTGAGGTCGCTGGTTACACGTATAGTCTTCCTGATAGATTGATGCGTGTCCTCTCCTGGCGCTGCTTGAACCACTATCCTATCTATGCTTGATGCAACAACCATCCTTTCTTTTCCTGTGAACCGGATTTTATTGTTCTACACTTCTACTTGTCTCTTGCTCTGTTGGTGAAGAAGGGCTTAGTAGGCCCTACTTCTTGCTCTATGCTGATGCCACTACTTCGTAGTTGATTGTCTCATGTTTACATAATTATGTATGTGTTCTTCTCCAGTCATCCTTCTGCATTTTAGCATAGGCCGGACTCATTAGAACTCCCTTTTTCTCTTTCTATCGGCTCGATTGCTTCCACGTGTGTATGTGTTGCTTGTTGGATTGCTTCCTTGCTTCACCCATGGATGAATAATCCTCTTGTTTTTTGTGTCCGTGTGGCAGAAATCTCTCATACATCGACACGCACAGCGCTGAGGCAGTCTCACCAAGCTGCAGGGACTGCTGGAGCCGACTGGACCGGAGCATAGACCTTCTCTTCCTTCCTCCTCCTCGGTAAGCCCTGACCTGCCCTCCTTCATGCTACGCACAGCCGAGCCGAGTCCATCCGATCCAGGTCACCGCTCCAGTCCCTTTGTGATCAAGATTATCTCTGTTTGCTGTGTCATCTCGTTTCCCGGGGCATCAGGGACGAGGCCAGTTTCTTTCATGTAGATGATTTGGATGGGCTGGTGAGTGGATGGATGTGTTGAGGTCGCTGGTTACACGTATAGTCTTCCTGATAGATTGATGCGTGTCCTCTCCTGGCGCTGCTTGAACCACTATGCTATCTATGCTTGATGCAACAACCATCCTTTCTTTTCCTGTGAACCGGATTTTATTGTTCTACACTTCTACTTGTCTCTTGCTCTGTTGGTGAAGAAGGGCTTAGTAGCCCCTACTTCTTGCTCTATGCTGATGCCACTACTTCGTAGTTGATTGTCTCATGTTTACATAATTATGTATGTGTTCTTCTCCAGTCATCCTTCTGCATTTTAGCGTAGGCCGGATTCATTAGAACTCCCTTTTTCTCTTTCTATCGGCTCGATTGCTTCCACGTGTGTATGTGTTGCTTGTTGGATTGCTTCCTTGCTTCACCCATGGATGAATAATCCTCTTGTTTTTTGTGTCCGTGTGGCAGAAATCTCTCATACATCGACACGCACAGCGCTGAGGGCAGTCTCACCAAGCTGCAGGGACTGCTGGAACTGACTGGACCGGAGCATAGACCTTCTCTTCCTTCCTCCTCCTCGGTAAGCCCTGACCTGCCCTCCTTCATGTTACGCACAGCCGAGCCGAGAACATCCGGTCCAGGTCACCGCTCTAGTCCCATTGTGACCAAGATTATCTCTGTTTGCTGTATCATCTCGTTTCCCGGGGCATCAGGGACGAGGCCAGTTTCTTTCATGTAGATGATTTGGATGGGCTGGTGAGTGGATGGATGTCCTGAGGTCGCTGGTTACACGTATAGTCTTCCTGATAGATTGATGCGTGTCCTCTCCTGGCGCTGCTTGAACCACTATGCTATCTATGCTTGATGCAACAACCATCCTTTCTTTTCCTGTGAACCGGATTTTATTGTTCTACACTTCTACTTGTCTCTTGCTCTGTTGGTGAAGAAGGGCTTAGTAGCCCCTACTTCTTGCTCTATGCTGATGCCACTACTTCGTAGTTGATTGTCTCATGTTTACATAATTATGTATGTGTTCTTCTCCAGTCATCCTTCTGCATTTTAGCGTAGGCCGGATTCATTAGAACTCCCTTTTTCTCTTTCTATCGGCTGGATTGCTTCCACGTGTGTATGTGTTGCTTGTTGGATTGCTTCCTTGCTTCACCCATGGATGAATAATCCTCTTGTTTTTTGTGTCCGTGTGGCAGAAATCTCTCATACATCGACACGCACAGCGCTGAGGGCAGTCTCACCAAGCTGCAGGGACTGCTGGAGCCGACTGGACCGGAGCATAGACCTTCTCATCCTTCCTCCTCCTCGGTAAGCCCTGACCTGCCCTCCTTCATGTTACGCACAGCCGAGCCGAGTCCATCCGATCAAGGTCACCGCTCCAGTCCCTTTGTGATCAAGATTATCTCTGTTTGCTGTGTCATCTCGTTTCCCGGGGCATCAGGGACGAGGCCAGTTTCTTTCATGTAGATGATTTGGATGGGCTGGTGAGTGGATGGATGTGCTGAGGTCGCTGGTTACACGTATAGTCTTCCTGATAGATTGATGCGTGTCCTCTCCTGGCGCTGCTTGAACCACTATGCTATCTATGCTTGATGCAACAACCATCCTTTCTTTTCCTGTGAACCGGATTTTATTGTTCTACACTTCTACTTGTCTCTTGCTCTGTTGGTGAAGAAGGGCTTAGTAGCCCCTACTTCTTGCTCTATGCTGGTGCCACTACTTCGTAGTTGATTGTCTCATGTTTACATAATTATGTATGTGTTCTTCTCCAGTCATCCTTCTGCATTTTAGCGTAGGCCGGATTCATTAGAACTCCCTTTTTCTCTTTCTATCGGCTCGATTGCTTCCACGTGTGTATGTGTTGCTTGTTGGATTGCTTCCTTGCTTCACCCATGGATGAATAATCCTCTTGTTTTTTGTGTCCGTGTGGCAGAAATCTCTCATACATCGACACGCACAGCGCTGAGGGCAGTCTCACCAAGCTGCAGGGACTGCTGGAGCCGACTGGACCGGAGCATAGACCTTCTCTTCCTTCCTCCTCCTCGGTAAGCCCTGACCTGCCCTCCTTCATGTTACGCACAGCCGAGCCGAGAACATCCGGTCCAGGTCACCACTCTAGTCCCATTGTGACCAAGATTATCTCTGTTTGCTGTATCATCTCGTTTCCCGGGGCATCAGGGACGAGGCCAGTTTCTTTCATGTAGATGATTTGGATGGGCTGGTGAGTGGATGGATGTGCTGAGGTCGCTGGTTACACGTATAGTCTTCCTGATAGATTGATGCGTGTCCTCTCCTGGCGCTGCTTGAACCACTATGCTATCTATGCTTGATGCAACAACCATCCTTTCTTTTCCTGTGAACCGGATTTTATTGTTCTACACTTCTACTTGTCTCTTGCTCTGTTGGTGAAGAAGGGCTTAGTAGCCCCTACTTCTTGCTCTATGCTGATGCCACTACTTCGTAGTTGATTGTCTCATGTTTACATAATTATGTATGTGTTCTTCTCCAGTCATCCTTCTGCATTTTAGCGTAGGCCGGATTCATTAGAACTCCCTTTTTCTCTTTCTATCGGCTGGATTGCTTCCACGTGTGTATGTGCTGCTTGTTGGATTGCTTCCTTGCTTCACCCATGGATGAATAATCCTCTTGTTTTTTGTGTCCGTGTGGCAGAAATCTCTCATACATCGACACGCACAGCGCTGAGGGCAGTCTCACCAAGCTGCAGGGACTGCTGGAGCCGACTGGACCGGAGCATAGACCTTCTCTTCCTTCCTCCTCCTCGGTAAGCCCTGACCTGCCCTCCTTCATGTTACGCACAGCCGAGCCGAGTCCATCCGATCCAGGTCACCGCTCTAGTCCCATTGTGACCAAGATTATCTCTGTTTGCTGTATCATCTCGTTTCCCGGGGCATCAGGGACGAGGCCAGTTTCTTTCATGTAGATGATTTGGATGGGCTGGTGAGTGGATGGATGTGCTGAGGTCGCTGGTTACACGTATAGTCTTCCTGATAGATTGATGCGTGTCCTCTCCTGGCGCTGCTTGAACCACTATGCTATCTATGCTTGATGCAACAACCATCCTTTCTTTTCCTGTGAACCGGATTTTATTGTTCTACACTTCTACTTGTCTCTTGCTCTGTTGGTGAAGAAGGGCTTAGTAGCCCCTACTTCTTGCTCTATGCTGATGCCACTACTTCGTAGTTGATTGTCTCATGTTTACATAATTATGTATGTGTTCTTCTCCAGTCATCCTTCTGCATTTTAGCGTAGGCCGGATTCATTAGAACTCCCTTTTTCTCTTTCTATCGGCTGGATTGCTTCCACGTGTGTATGTGTTGCTTGTTGGATTGCTTCCTTGCTTCACCCATGGATGAATAATCCTCTTGTTTTTTGTGTCCGTGTGGCAGAAATCTCTCATACATCGACACGCACAGCGCTGAGGGCAGTCTCACCAAGCTGCAGGGACTGCTGGAGCCGACTGGACCGGAGCATAGACCTTCTCTTCCTTCCTCCTCCTCGGTAAGCCCTGACCTGCCCTCCTTCATGTTACGCACAGCCGAGCCGAGTCCATCCGATCCAGGTCACCGCTCTAGTCCCATTGTGACCAAGATTATCTCTGTTTGCTGTATCATCTCGTTTCCCGGGGCATCAGGGGCGAGGCCAGTTTCTTTCATGTAGATGATTTGGATGGGCTGGTGAGTGGATGAATGTGCTGAGGTCGCTGGTTACTCGTGTAGTCTTCCTGATAGATTGCTGTGTGTCCTCTCCTGGCGCTACTTGAACCACTATGCTATTGCTATCTACTAGCTTAGCCCGCGCGGCGACACGCCGCGCCCGTCGTTAGTCAATGTGTTGAATAATATTCAAATATGTACACGAAGAATTCATGTTTTCACGAAACAATTCAAGGAGTTCAAGCACCAAGATATCAACATGGTGATGCATTGTCGATGTGTCATACATCGATTCAGAAGATATCTCAACTTCAAATCCAAAATAAAGAAAGATATAACAGCTATTTCGACCTTATTCAATGGTAAGTATCATGCATACTTATTTTGGTGCTTCTCGCTGGAAGCACTTCCGTGGGAGGAACACCATTCAGAAGATAATTCCTCTCTAAAAGAAAGAATTTTTTAACAACTAATTTGAACTTATCCAATGGTAAATGTTGTGCAGGCCATTTTGGCACTTCTCAATTAAAGCACTACTATGAAAGAACAATGTATATAATAATCTGAACTGCAGTATCATGCAAAGGAACATATTACATAAAGATTCACATGGAAGCAGTAAATTAACCAGTCCAAGTAATATACAATGAAGATCCTCATGCATACACGAAAAACCTGAAATTTTAATACTTCCCTACCACGGCACCAAGAATACAGGAAACACACATGTAACTGGAAAGCCAAACAAAACCAACTCATTCATGTTTTGCTGGAAATTAACGAACCTTGGAGGATTGAGATGTTGTTTACCTACACACCTTGTTCTTCGCTGCATACGGTCCCAACTTCCACAAATCAATCCTCTGCTTGTAGATTAGAAGATCTTGAACATGGATGCTTCCTCTCTATATACAATTCCCCTAATATATATAAGCAACATGATATAAAAGGTTCCCCAAAAAATCAAACTCTCTATGTACTATCCTCCCAATACGTAATCAAAATGATACAAAAGATTCGCCAAAAACTCAAACGGTTTGCCTGTGAAGGAGCATTGTTGTTGCATTCTGGGGTTCTTTGAAGATGGTTTTCAACTTGGAAAATAGATGGCAAAATTTGCCTGACCATATTAGCAGAGCATACCCCTTCATCAATGACCCCATACATTTCAAGTACTGCTTCTACAGGCTCAAGAGAAAGCACTGGTACGTGCTCACTTGTACCATTTAGTCAGGAAATCTCTCCAAGAAATGGCGATCGGATCCACTGAAAACCAACTATCCACTAAGAAATAGGACCCTAGCCGTTCTGCTGACCATGGGAAATCTGAGAACTGTTCCCTGCATGGACATCGATCAGGTGTCTTATATTACCTAAAACAAAACCCATTGATGAGGAAAGCACTATTATTTGAAACAACAAAATGTAACCATGTAGACCATGATACCATTGACCAACAAATGGAGACTCATCAAAGAACGGCATGCAAAAGGTAGCGCTTGTTAGGAAAGAGCAACTAATATTCACTGTGGGCCAAAGGCCAGTACATATACATGTGAGGTATTACAAGCGGTAGTACCGCACTCAGAGCGGTAGTACCGCCTCGGGCGGTAGTACCGCACTCAGAGCGGTAGTACCGCCTAACACACATCTAACACCCCCCCCCCCCCTCAAACTCATGGTGGATCAACAACACTGAGTTTGGAGAGAAAGAAGCCATGCTGCGCTCGAGTCTGTGCCTTCGTGAAGAAGTCCGCCAACTGTAACTTAGAGGGCACATAGTGAAGAGCCAGTGTCTGATCCTGCACAGCAGCACGTACAAAGTGGGCATCCACACCGATGTGCTTGGTGAGCTCATGCTTCACCGGGTCACGCGCAATACTGATAGCACCGGTACTGTCTGACAGTAGGGGAGTCGATGTAGTAGCAGACACACCAAAGTCCTCAAGTAACCATCGTAACCAGATCACCTCAGCCGTCAGCATAGCCATTGCTCGCAACTCAACCTCTGTACTCGAGCGAGAAACCGCAGTCTGCTTCTTCGTCTTCCAGGCAATAAGAGAGTCACCAAGGAAGACACAGTAAGCAGACAACGAGCGTCGATCAGAGGGATCACTAGCCCACGTAGCATCAGAGTAGGCCTGGAGCTCGAGAGAACTGGAGCGGGGAAAGAAAAGGCGATGAGAGATCGTGCCACGAAGATATCGTAGAACACGGAGGAGGTGACTATAGTGGACAGAGGTGGGGGCTGAGACAAACTGACTGAGAATGTGGACAGGATAGGAGATGTCAGGACGCGTAACAGCAAGATAGACAAGGCTCCCAACGAGGTGGCGATAGCGAGTGGGATTAGGAAGAGGGTCACCATCAGAAGCACGAAGCTGGACGTTGAGCTCCATAGGAGTCACAACAGTGCGCTCATCACCGAGAGCGGCACGAGTAAGAAGATCCTGAATATATTTTTCCTGGGAGATGAAGAAGCCTGCAGAGGTCTCAGAAATCTCGATCCCAAGAAAGTAGCGAAGAGGACCAAGATCAGACATCAGGAACTGTTCCCGGAGGCGGGCCTTAACAAAGGCAATATATTCAGAATCGTCACCAGTGATGATCATGTCATCCACATATAGAAGGAGAAGAGTCCGACCACGAGGAGAGGTGTGGACAAACAGAGCTGGATCATGATCACTAGGCAAGAAGCCAGCGGCAGTAACGACAGAGGCGAACCGCGAGAACCAGGCGCGAGGGGCCTGTTTAAGACCATAGAGGGAGCGGCGAAGTCGGCAGACCACACCATCAGGAGCATAGTACCCCGGTGGTGGCTGCATATAAACCTCCTCAAGCAACTCACCAT
This sequence comes from Elymus sibiricus, assembly GCA_039707655.1. Taxonomy (NCBI): domain Eukaryota; kingdom Viridiplantae; phylum Streptophyta; class Magnoliopsida; order Poales; family Poaceae; genus Elymus; species Elymus sibiricus. The sequence goes on along the minus strand of CM077663.1, from coordinate 399,846,195 downwards.
TGAGAAAAGCGTTCTGGACATCAAGCTGAGATACAGACCAATGACGAACAGAAGCCACAGCAAGGAGAGTGCGGACAGTGGTCATGTGGGCCACAGGAGCGAATGTCTCATCATAATCGCGTCCCTGCTCCTGCTGAAAGCCACGAGCCACAAGACGAGCTTTGTATCGCTCAAGGGAACCATCGGAGCGAGTCTTAATCTTATAGACCCACTTGCAGGTGATGGGACGAACACCGGAGGGAAGAGAAACTAGATCCCACGTGCCATTGCGCTCAAGCGCAGCAAGCTCCTCGGCCATCGCAAGCTGCCATTCAGGCTGAGTCATGGCAGCCCTATAGGTGGTGGGCTCAGCAATGGCAGAAAGACCATACCGATCAGGAGAATAGCGATCAGGTGGGGGACAAGGCCTAGCACGGAGGTTATGGACCGGCGGAGGCGTGAGAGGAGGTGCACTGGAAGTAGAGGGCACATCAGTAGGATCATCCACAGCACGAGGACGACGAGTGAAGTGGAGAGGAAACGGGGAGTGAGGTCGAAAGACTGGGGAGGAGGGTGGGGAGGGAGGGGATGGTGGAGACGAGGGAGAGGAGGAGGAGGGAGGGGATGGTGGTACCGGTGGTGTAGGGGGACGCACCGGGGGAGAGGGAAGAACAGGAGGCACAGTGGGAGATGTGTCAGGAAGGAGAAGGAAGGAAATATCTTCCACGGAAAAGCTCGAGGAGGAGGGACGCGGATAGTAAGAACGAGACTCATCAAACGTCACATCACGAGAAATGCGCAGACGGCGACCAACAGGATCCCAACAGCGATAGCCCTTGTGCTCATCACTGTAGCCAAGGAAAACACACTCAACAGACTGAGCAGTCAACTTGGTTCGTTCTCGCGGAGCAAGAAGAACATAGCAGACGCATCCAAACATACGAAGAGCGGAGTAGTCAGGAGAGCGACCAGAGAGACGCTCCATAGGAATACCACCCTTCAAGGCAGCCGAAGGCTGAATGTTGATGAGGTTGGTGGATGCGGAAACGGCCTTAGCCCAAAAATGGGGTGGAAGAGAGGCGGCGATCATCATCGCCCGAGCCGTCTCAAGCAAATGGCGATGTTTGCGTTCAGCAACTCCATTCTGAGCATGGGCACCAGGGCAAGAGAATTGGGCAAGAGTGCCCTGCTCCGCAAGAAAACCACGCAACATGTGAGAGATATACTCTCCAGCTGAGTCAGCACGGAAGATACGAACAGGCGTGGAAAATTGAGTGCGAACCATGGCAGCAAAACGTTTGTATATGGGGAGAACCTCGCTGCGAGATTTCATACAATAAAGCCAAGTGTAGCGAGAGAAATCATCAATAAACAGAACATAGTAGCGATGACCCCCTTTCGAGTCAAAAGGAGCAGGACCCCATACATTAGAATGAACTAAGTCAAAAGGACGCTGAGATACAGACTCACTGGTAGGATAAGGTAACTGAGTCTGTTTGCCAAGCCTACAACCTTCACAATGCAACGAAACATCACCGGAGACAGACCCTAAGACGCCTTGGTGTACTAATGAGGACAAGCGAGAGCCACAGATGTGACCAAGTCGATGATGCCACTGCTGGAAGGACGCAGAAGAGGAGGCAGCAAGAGCATGTGAACTGGCGTATGTGGGAGCAGCGGAAGGAACACGAAGCCAGTCAACCTCCCAAAGGCCCTCAGACTCACGGCGCCGAGGGCCACCGCCAACCAGAGCCTGAGTGCGACGATCCTGAACAGAACAAGAGTCGGCATCAAGAATGACACGACAGCCAGAATCAGTAAGTTGGGTAGCGGAAAAGAGATTCATGGTAAGACGAGGAACATGAGAAACACTAGGAACCGAAAAAGATGGAGTGGAAAGGATGCCACGACTAGCAACAGGAAGAGGTGTGCCATCGGTAGTGAGAACATTAAGAGGAAAATCAAGAGGTCGAAGAGAAGATAACGCAGAAGAATCAGAAGACATATGAAAAGAAGCTCCAGAATCCAGAACCCACGAGGATGTACCTGACTGAGTAGGCTCCGGTGGGGGCGAAGTGGTGGTGGCAGTCACAGCGGCAACAGAACCCGTCGAGGAAGAACCAGAGGAAGCCAACATGTGCTTGAGCCGCACAATATCCTGGTCAGTGAGCGACAGAGTCGAGGAGGACGCACGAGTCCCACTAGAAGAAGAGCGCTTCAGGTCTTTCCGCTTCTTGTGACAATCAGACTCTGGGTGACCGGGCCTGTTGCAGTAGCCACAGAAGGTGTGCGAGCGCGGCCGACCCTCTCCTAAAGAAGGAGGGTGACCCGCCCCCCCTGGAGGTGTAGGCAGGAGCGGTGGAGTGGTGAGGCGAGCAGACGACACAGGAGCTCGGGCAGCAAGAACAGTGGGAACCACAAGCAGACCAGCAGAACGGAGGCGTGTCTCCTCAGCACGAAGCTCTGCAAGCACCTCCGAAATAGGAACACGACCACGAGCAAGCAGGTGAGCACGCCGAGGCTCAAACTCTGGACGAAGGCGAGATAAGAACTCATGGAGGCGATGAAACTCCAAGTCAGACCGCACAGTCTGGCAACACCGGCAAGTGCCACAAACAACTGTCCTAAGAGAGTCAAGCTGGCGCCAGATGGCAGAGCTCTGTGAGTAGAACTCATCAACAGAAGAGTCACCCTGATGAAGAGCGTGCTCCTGACGCACCACAGATAAGTAGAGAGCATCACCAGATGGCTGATATCGCTGACAAAGATAGGACCACATCGCAGCAACAGGACCGAGACCCATGAACTCAGACGCAAACTGAGGTAAGACACTCGCAGTAAGAACAGCAGCAGCTCGAGCATCATCGTTGCACCACTGAGTGTAAGCAGACAGATCATCTCGGTAAGCAGAAAGAGCATCTGAGTAGGCAGATACCTGCTGATCATAAGCATCAACCGCAGCATCGTCAAGGGCCTTGGCTGTATCCCGATCAGCCTGAGAAGCATCAGCAGCAAGAACAGGCGGCACCGGCGGGGTAGGAGCCACAGGTGCAACAGGGCAAGGCGGACAGGGAACCTCGCCAGAGAGAACGCCCCACAGGAGAAGACCGCGCATGTGGATGCGCATGAAACCCACAAACTCAGCATAGTTGGTGCCATCGAAGATCACCGAGCACCGAGGAACAGCCACATAGCCCGACGAAGACATGACGCCTGAGTGCGCGGTAGTACCGCTTCGGGCGGTAGTACCGCTCTTGCCAGCGGTAGTACCGCGCTGCACAGGGCGGTAGTACCGCTCTTCTAAGCGGTAGTACCGCTTGGGCGGTACTTCCGCGGTCCAGTGCCGTGGGCACTTCCGCTTATTTTAGTCTTCTGGTATGCCTGGCCTTCAAGCGGAAGTAGAGCGGCAGTAACGGGCGGTAGTACCGCTTCGGGCGGTAGTACCGCGCTTGCAAGCGGTAGTACCGCTAAGAGCCGCTGAATCGGGATCGGGATCGACCAAATCGCTGCCGAGCGAGGAGGAGCACAGGCAGGAGCCGGCCGGAGGAGAAGGAGGCCGGGCGCGGGGCAGCGCGGAGGCAGCCTGGCGGACCGGGCTGAGACCGGGCGCGAGGCACAGCCGGCCGGCGACCGGCGCGAGCGGCGCGGGGCAGAGGAGGCCGGCGACCAGGAACGGGCTGGGGAGGCGCGGCCGGACAGGGGGCGGCCGGCAACGGCGCCGAGCAGGGGCGGCCGGAGTTGCTCAGCGGTGACGAAGCCCCGGACGGAGTAACCTGGCTCTGATACCATGTTAGGAAAGAGCAACTAATATTCACTGTGGGCCAAAGGCCAGTACATATACATGTGAGGTATTACAAGCGGTAGTACCGCCTCGGGCGGTAGTACCGCACTCAGAGCGGTAGTACCGCCTAACACACATCTAACAGCGCTAACTCAGCTATGTGTAGCATAGTAAGATCATGGGGTACATGTGATTGTTTCATAGGATTTTAAGAACTTAATTGTCAATATTTGAAAATTATACACGGTTAATATAGTTAATAGCTTTTAGGTAGAAAATTACAATAATCTGAACATTGAGTAACCAAGATTGTAGACCATATGTGATTGAGTGGTAGCACAAAGCTTGTATCTTGGTTGTTCCTTCTCTCCCTTCTCTACTTTACTCTCTCACGAACATTCTGAATTTTTAACATTCGCATGTAGCTTCTGAACAGCACTTCTTGCAGGTAAACCATCTCGTTGTTGGCCATTCTAGATGTGTACAACATAAGCAAAAAAAATCATAATAGTGTACTAATCCCTCCGTCCCACAATATAAGAATGTTTTTCAAGTTAACATAGCTTGAAAAACACTCTTATATTGTGGGACCGAGGGAGTACATTACTATACAATCAGATCTAAGAACCGATCTCCTGCATTACACTCTCATCTCATCAAAACAGCCGCTTCCTTCCATGATCAAAATCTAAATGAGTTCAATTATTGCCTTCCTGGGCAACTATGATGCAAACTTGTTAGGATTGCATACATATGCAACTCCGTTGTTCCATTCATCTTTGGAACTGCTAATCTAGTAATGTGCAAGTAAAAATCCATCCATCTCGTGCGATCCAAAGGGGCTTCATGTTTACAAATTTTCTCATCTTCACCCTACAATAAAGTTCTGTCACGGTTAGGAAACAATACTTTCCAAATTTTATTTTCTAAAAAAGAAAGCAAATAGCTTCGAAGGCAGAGAAAAGCAGAAAATATCCAATCCGATTAGTCACTTGGCAATAAAAATATCTTTCCTGGTATGTGGTGGACGAAGGGGTTTCCTGACCAAGTTAAATCGACAACATAGCAACAGCACCTCGGAATAGTTTTAAGACCGTTGCTCCGAAGCATTACCCGTTCTGCTTGTACGACGATCATTTGATGGTACATCTCATAAAAAATTCAAGTTCTTATACCAACTTCTCCGTAACAGATTATAGCAGAATAGAGCATTGAGAAGAGCAAATAAGTGGAATAAATAAGTAAACCACTAATGCTTACCAGTCTTGTGATGTTACTCAGTCCTCTATGTTGGTCGGGGGATAGATCAAACAGACGCTGGTTTCGCTGGAGGTTGAAATCCACTGAACTTTCAACATCCAAAGAAGGCTCACCCTGGACCAACGAGATTGCTATTTATCTGTAGCCTGCCCAGGTTGAAGAAAGTTTAAATGAGGATAAATGGAGCAGTACCCGTTCAGTATATTCTACAATTATACATATTCAAGATTCGTGAGGACAACACTTTAAGTCTACTGCAAAAAAATAAAATTTCTTCAGCATCAAAACCATGCAAATTAATGGTGGATACACCAACTACCTTGGCCAAACGTATCTATTGCAGGCCTTGGAATTATTTAAATTAAGTGTTAAATTAAAGCCAAAATCATGTCTAAACTGTGATAAGAAAAAAAACTAATCGAGATTATCATTTCAGGCCTGTGGAACTGCAAGTAAAAACAACCGGTATATAACTTGTGTAAGAATTCATGAGAAGCATGGTTGATTAATTAGTGAGGATGGCTTAAATATGGGCACCCACAACGTCAAGTGTGCGCCCAGGTCAATAGAAGCAAACACGGACACACGCACCCACCACGCAGCACGCACACAAACACATTCAACGTACTGCATACTGCACCAAGCCATGCATCACACACTGACAGACGATACAGCGGCAGCACGCGAGCCTGCACGCACGCTATGCAGCGGCAGCCCTCACAAGCCGGAAGCATGCGACACAGCGCACGGGGCGGTAGGACGCACGGCCAAGAGAGCGAGGGTGAGGCAGCCGCCATGCGAGCACTATGCTGAAGTTCACATGGAGGCAGGGCGACAGGGAGCTGGAGCGCCTCCTTGCGTCGTTTTTGACGGGGCGCCGGCGGCCTGGCGTGCATGAGGTCGACACGGCGAGCGCGAGTTAGAGCCGGGTTGGATGGGCTCTAGGCGCCGACGGGTTGGGGGAGTTCGAGGTCAAGAACGCCGACGTCTCGACCTCGGCCTCGGCACGGCAGAAGCAATCCCTTCTTGGAGACTAGAGAGCTCAGGTCGTGGGAGGCGCCGGCGCGGTCCTCTGTAGTACGCAGCTCCGGCATGTAGTATGTCCAAGCAGTAGACAGCAACCTGAGCGGCACCATCCCCGTCGTACACGGCGACGAAGTGTCGCGGGGAGGCGGAATGAGGTCACTGATATGGCAGAAGCAGGGGACGACGATGATGGCCTCCATCTACGGGCAACGTCCCCAGAAGGACTCGAGACGCTCGTGCATGCGGTACCAGGGACCGTCGCGGTCTCGGCGGTCACCGCAGACAGGATGTGGAGAGGAGAGAGGGCGGTCCGACATCGGCGGAGGCAAGACTGTTGCAGTCACTGGCGACGTAGCACGCGGACCCTCTCTTCGTCAGGCCCGGCGTCCCAACAATGGAGACGTAGTATGCAGGCTATCCGGGTGCACGGCTGTCCTCGCGCGCGTCAACCTCAGTAGCCAGCCAACACTCACGCTCGGCCTGCTACCGGTGACGCCCACCGCCAGCGCCGGAGCATCTTGCCGGTGTCGCCACGGCCGTCGACCTCCTCGAGGACCTCGTGCCGTCTGCATCGTCCAGGGACTCGTCCAACTCCTACCCGCCCTTGGGGAACACCACCATGACGTGCCCCTTCTGTTAGCTGATCACCGGCACCTCTAGCTCGTCGTCGATGTTCAGGTTGACTGAGAGGTAAGGGTAGGCATGCCTATGTGCACTAATGCAGCCACAGGTAGACAATTGCATGGACACGTGGAGTATTTGTTTAGCACATGGACGGCAGGTTCTAGCAAATGGCAACACGTCAGTTTTAGGCACGTGGTCACGTTAAGACCTGTACTGCATGGATATGCAGTGGCCAAATCGTAGAGTAAAACGCTACGCGCACCCACATCGGGCGGACGGACGGCAAGAAAATTTCGCTGGAATCATTACGTCCACACGCCAAACGTACCCCGCCAGGTCCCAAATTAATATACGTGTCCCGTGATCATTCGCCTATTCCCTACGGGAAAACACCCAAATGAACCACAGCTCGAACAGCTAGTTGGAAATAGGGTCTTGGGTATGGTTGATGCAATAACCATCCTTTATTTGCCTAGTCGACATAACATAGTTTTCATTCAGCCATAGTTCCCTGCCACAACCTAAACGAATAATGGTGAATAGCAGCACATCAAACTGAGTACAAGCGACTCAACACTAGACATCATGGTGATGTTGCTAGCCTATTCTATACTAGGCCTGCCTGCCAACTAGCAGGAATAGAGTTGGGCTCGATCAAAGTACGAATTGACTCAACTTTTATTTGACAAGCTAGGATCTGTAACTCCACAGACACACACATGTGAGTATATATACTATAGGTGCGATCATGCTCAGGCTCAACTCTAAGGCCTATTCCTCTGTAAATATCAAATGCTCAACATGAATTAGAACTGAATAAGGTGTGGGTTACCACAAAGTTTTGCTGTATTGTGCACTCCGTACTTCCAATCACCAATATGCTTTGCAGATTCATTATGCACTAGCCCTTGCTTTGCATTTCGCTTCAGCAGACTAATTTTCCTCACCTAATTGTACTCAACGATGACTTCCCTGCAGTTTGCCGGTGGAGACCAAACATGAAGCGGAGCAGCCTCGCGTGCGCAGCCATCGTTCGGCTCGTCACGTTTGGATGGCTCGCAGCTGCTGGAGAGTGCAATCTTTCCCTCAAGTTTTGCGTCATGAGGGATTGCAAGACCAAAGGCGAGTTCATGAAATGGAAACCGGACTGCTTCTGCTGCGTCGTGCTGCCGGGCGTTCCGTGCTGGCACACGGTTAAGGAGTGCCAGGCAAATTGCCGCTCCTGCACCCCCAAGTGCTAGCCAGGAGTTACATGGGTGAAGGTTGAATTTAGCTATTGTTGAGTGCAATTTGAGCTTCAAAGACATGTGGTGATGCACACTACTTGTGTTCTACACGTCTAGGTGATGTCCGCATCGTATCTGCAGAAACATGGGTTCGAGTTGGATGCAACTGATCATGTGTTATATTGTTCAGCGGCAACAAAAGCTTCACATTCCCCACTGATCAAAGCCAAAATACTGTTGGAGCGTGCAAGATGGTCCTGAATCTGGACAGTAACTAAATAGCCAATTGTGGAGCAATCATAAAAACCATGATGTAGAAATATTTGCATTTCAATGAGTGGTCGCTGAAGAGGCTTGTGTGGCCTGAAAATATGTATGGAGATAATCTGCATATGTATCACTGCTGCTACAAACAATTGTTATTTGGAACAGAAGGATGGCGAGTTGGCAAGCATAAACTGATTGTCTTGACGGAGAAGTTAAACGAGCGCAGCTGCAGGAAAATGGATATAGTAGTAGATAAGGCACTCCAATGTCACATAAGAGATGGACGAAGGGACAATCACTCAAATGAAAAACAAAGGAAAAATAAATACAACAGGATTGCTCTAGAGAATTAGTGATGCAACATTGGGGATACATATTTGATTTGGCGCGGTAGTAGTCAACTAAAATAGTTTTTGTAACTACAGAAGAGATAAATAGATGACGGGTAGAAGATTAGTACGGAGTACTTGTTAATTCTTTGGCTACGGTGATCAGTCATTTTAGGACAACCATCAGTCAATCGCAGAACATAAGAAAAATTGACAGCTACTGGCTAGAGCTAGTATTATGTTTTCATATATCATGTTTTCTGAACAGATTATAGGAACCTCAAATATACGATGTTTTTGCAAACGGATAATAAGGAACACCGGCATTCCGCAAGTCATGGGTTACTACATTGTATATATGAGACTGAAAACATCAGTTTTGGGAGATGAACTAGATAATAAAATTAGGAAGATGAACTTGTAATGATTTCACGAAGTTCGGTTGGACTCTGTAAGTACACTTTCTACTTCAAAACCCAGAGTAATCTACTTGCAGAGCAGTATGAGAACTTCCAATTTTTTTTGTATATCATCATTATTTTTCGTAAATAACTTGCATTGTCTTGATATTTTACCTTGATTCAAATTAATGGATGTTTGGGCTCTGATTTACTGGTTGTTGGTTGACTATACTCTTTTCAATCAGATTTCTTGCCTCAAATCGAAGATAAACCGTTTCCCTTAACAAAGGAATTTTGCCAGACTAAAGAAATTGTCAAAGACCACATACTAACAAGAACAGAGGCCTGAACATTAGGTTCGACATATGCATCATCTTTCAACACAACCTACATATTCCAAACTGTGCGAAACTGAGAAGCACTTACTTAAATAAGCATTAAGTAAGGAGTGGTATATCTCCGTGTACATAAAAGGTATTTTGTTTGGCCTATACTGGTTTCCCAGTTTAAGGAATATATACAAGAAAACACCGATACATGTAGCAACCGCGTATCCTTATGATTCTTTCCCGATACGTCCCCGATACCTCAGGCTCAAGTAGTGCCGGTGGTGGGCATGTTTCCCCTATGCTCCCACTCCCCTTCCCCCAATTACCCTGTAGAATTCTATCTAATGGAAGGCTGCTTATTTCCTCCTCCCTTTTGCTCTAACTGAACTTTTATGTTTGGTAAACCCTTTGGCTGTTGGTCTTGCTTCTGTTGGAATCATGGATAAGGCCTTGTACAATGCAAGGTGCTTAGAGGAGATCCTTAGAGAAATAAATCAGACTTTTCTTAAGCACCGGTGCTTATTTCTATAGGAGAGGTGCCTAATTAAGCGTCTACCCTGTACAAATAAGCACCGGTGCTTAGAAAAAGTCTGGTTTATTTCTTTAAGCGCCTCCCCTAAGCACCTAGCATTGTACAAGGCCTAAGACGATAGAAGATAATGGACTACACTGTCTAAATATATGCCAAATGGCTTGATGCTTAATTGATAACATATTTTTTATATTGTGTTCAAAAGTAGTCAAATGTATCCCCGTATTGGTGCTTTTCAGAAATGACGTATTTACGTATTTGTATGGCCCTGATACTAATACGCATATCAGTATCAGTGCAAAGTGATGAAATTGCCACCATAGCACACTCGTGGGCCAGCCCAAAAAAACACTCATGTAGCTCATGAGTGTGCTATGGTACCCCTCAAAAAGAAAAATGAGTGTGCTATGGTGGCACAATAAGAAGGAAAGGGAGCCACAAATGAGTCAAATATTAATAATGTTTCAATAAAATGTTCATTAATTTGAAAAAATATTTACGAATTTGAAAATAAACCATGAATTTTAATTTTTTGAAAGGATTTTAAATGTGTTCATGAATTTTAAAAAGTCCACAAATTTGACAATTATTAATGAAAATTGGAAAATAGATCTCAAATTTAAAAAAAATATGAAATTTTCTAAAACGTTCACGGAAATTTATTTATTTTTCATTAAATTTAGAAAAACACGGGGAAAAACACAGTCGTAAAAAAAAGAATGAAAAACCGAAAAACAAGAGAAAACCCAGCCCAAATCTGGTGAAAGGAATAAGGGGCTAGCAGCCACTTACGTGCTAGCAAACAAGGGGGGTGCGCCTTTTACCCATAAGCTTCTACCCCTAAACAAAACGCTATAAATAGCTTCTCAAGCGCTCAATATCTTCTTAACCAAAAGTCTAGCCTGAGGCAGAAAACTGGTTTGCAGGTTTCAAAAGAAAAACCGAAAATCCATTCTTTTTCTTAGATTCTGAAAGTGTATTATTGCAAATATAAAATGTTCACAAATTTTATAAGAAAATTTTAAAAAATTGATAATGCATTCTTGAGTTTTTTTTATAATGTTCAAGATTAGTTTGAAAAATATTCAAGGTTTTCTGAATGTCCACAAATATTAAGTTGTGCGTTATTTTTAACAAATATTATCAAATTATTAAATTAATTATGTTTTTTTAATAAAAATGTCCGTGAACAGAAGATATAAGTAAGAAAACTGACCCCAAAGAAGAAAGTGAGAAAAGAAAAATGACGAAAAAAATCGGTTAAAAATCCTAAGAAACAAAAAAAAAAAATTTAAAACCAGCAAATTCCACCAAAACCGTTGGGGAAATCTGAGAAGAAAAACCGTTGGGGAAATCGGAGAAGAAAAAACTTTTTGATGTAACGCTGCACTCTGCCATTTCTTCGGAGTGGCCACAATTCTTCGCAGGACGCTCGGAACTCCGACGTTGGGTGCGGCCCCGACGGCCTGTGCACCACCGTCCCGGGCTCGATCCATGGGGAGACAAAGAAGGCCGGGACGCCGACGCCGAGGCGGTCGAAGTTGAAGAAGAAGGGCGCGTCGCTGACGATGCCGTCGGGGCTGGGGACGCCGACGGGAGTGGGCACGTGGTCGTAGAAGCCGCCGTGCTCGTCGTAGGTGACGACCAGGAGCGTCTCCTTCCACTGCGGCCCGGAGCGCAGCGCCTCGTACACCTCCTTCACGAACCTCTGCCCCTCGGACACGTCGTGCGACGGGTGGTCGTCGTTGCCGGGGAGGATCTTGAGGTCGAAGTAGCGCTGCTCCACGACCACGTAGTTGGGCTGCCTGCCCTCCCGGCAATGGCGCCGGAACTCGAGGTCGAACGGGTGGAAGTTGCCCATGTACTTGAGCTGCCGGATGTTCCGGTAGAAGAGCACCGACGGCGGGTACTGGTAGTAGACCCCGAAGGAGTGGCCGGCGTCGTGGAGGGAGACGAAGATGGTGGTCTGCGGCAGGCCGATCACGAGCGCCTTGGTGTTGTTGCTCACCAGGCCGTGCGACGTGGCCGAGTGCACGAAGAGCCGGTTGGGCTGCGTGGACGCCGGGTTGGACGCGAACCACCGGTCGCACACCGCGAACTCCCGCGCCAGCTCGCGGTACACAGGCAAGGCGTCCGGTCGAATCGAATCCGTTCACCACCGTCTCCGCCATGCCCGGCTTCTCCTTCTCAACCTGCTGCGCGAAGCAGCTCATCAGCGGAGCGGGGACGGCCGGCGGGGTGATGGGCGTGGCCTGGGCGTCCAGGAAGGGCGTGCCGTAGACCTGCTCGTAGATGGCCTGGATGGAGTGGCCGGGGTCCGGGTCCACGTACTCGGAGCCGTCGCGGAAGGGGACGGCTTTGGAGCGAGGGCCGGCGACGACGACGCGGTTGGTCTCGGCGCCGGTGACGCCGTCGATGTCCGGGTTGAGGGATTTCATCCAGCCCAGCATGTGGTCGAAGGACCGGTTCTCCTGCACCACCCCCACCACCGTCTTGATCTTGCCCGCCATTACTTGTATAGCCTCTATATACACTGACTCCCGATCGCTAGCTCGGCGTCTTGCCTGGTTGATCTGTAGCTTGCTAGCTAGCTGCGAGATGGAGAGAACTGAGAGACCAACCCAGTGTATAAATATGAAAAATATAAACAGCAGTACGTAGCTGCCTGAGAGTAGAGTTGAGTGTGGAGATGGAAGAGTTCCAAAAGAGGCTCAATTTTGTTCCAGTGGGATATTCCTTGGCAGAGAAACCCATCACCCATGAAGATGAAAAACTGAACAGAGTACCGACGGCAGATTCCTTGGCGATGTCCCGGTGTCGCGGTCCTTTTTGGAGGCATCGTTCTGGAGTGGTATTGGCTTGGGAGAGCCATCGGCTCAGGTGGTGCGCGGCCCCGGGGCCGGTGTGGAAGTCGGAGCGGCGGCTCCGGATCTCGTCACCATGGAGGGGTGACGGCATTGGTCACGTGAGTGGCAGTGTCGTTGGCCAGCCCGGTGCGCGGCCTCGGGGTCGGCGTGGATGTCGGAGCAGCGGCTCCGGATATGATTGTTGGGTGTCAGCTCTGGTTGCTCGGGTGACGAAGCTGGTGGCTCGCTTGGTGCGCGACCTCGGGTTCGGTGTGTGGGGTTTTCATCTGTAAGTCAGAGTGGTGGCTTCGGAGTTGGTTGTAGCCTTGTAGGGTGTTCGGCTCTGGTTGCTCGGGCGGCAGACCAGGCGACTCGTCTGGTGCACGGTCTCGGGGTTGGCGTGGCTGCCGGAGCAACGACTCCGGATATGATTGTAGAGTGTCGGCTACGTGTTGCTCGAGTGACGGAGCTGGCGGCTCGCTTGGTACGCGACCTCGGGGTCGGTGTGTGGGATTTTCGTCTGCAAGTCGGAGTGGTGGCTTCGGAGTTGGTTGTAGCCTTGTAGGGTGTCGGCTCTGGTTGCTCGGACGACAGAGTAGGCGACTCGTCTGGTGCACGACCTCGGGGTTGGCGTGGATGCCGGAGTAGCGGCTTCGGTCTTGGTTGTAGAGTGTCGGCTACGTGTTGCTCGAGTGACGGAGCCGGCGGCTCGCCTGGTGCGCGGCCCCGGGGTCGACGTGTGTTGATGATGCCCTGTTGGGGGCGTGTTGTAACTCTTTTTGCCCGAGTTTCCGTTAATTAATGGGACAACTCTCTTTTACCTTTTTTAATGAATCGGGCTTTAAAGGATCGCGTTTAAAAAAAAATTGAACAGAAAATGAAAGGAGGACAACTAAGTATTTGAAAATTAACCCAGTAGCCAACACATTTTGCCTTTCTAGGAAGTATTTGAAAATAATGTTAATTACCTCATGCATAATGCAAATCGTGCAATTACCCCAAGATTATGCATGCAACTATCAAGCACGAGTCGTCGTCAAGGCCCTTTAATTTTTCTTGGCTTTGCTTCGGGGTGATCCTAACCTACCAAATACTGATACACACCATCTAGTTGCCTGGGTAGAGCAGCAACACATCCAAGTCGAACCAACTAACTAACTATCTAGATCCTTCTTATTTCGTGCCCGATCATATCTCCGGTCGGTGCATGAGATGAGAGCCACGTGCAGAAAATGCAACACGGTTCAAACTTTGCTCATGCTGTCAATTTTAAAGGATTGATCAAGGGTCATCAAATTGTCAACCGCAACATGACGCGCGGTCATTTGACATTGATAGCCTACTATTTTGCTCCGGATGCATTCTTCGCTGATCATTTTTGTTGACGTTTTCGGATGCGCAAAACTGTTTTTGATTGTTTATGGTGTCCGGTCCTATGATGACTATTTCATTTTGAAGAAGGACGCCCTGGAACGATTGGGTTCTCTGGTTACCAGAAATGCATGGCCGCACTCCGAATGTTTGCATATGGCATGGCCGTTGATTCGTGAGACGCAGTGGCGGAGCCAGGATTGAAGCAAAGCCCGGGTCCAATATTTTTTTTCCGAAACATGTGAAAACATTGGCACTTATAACTATGGAGAAACACATCATGACATTTAAAAAAAGACCATTAACGATAGCATACAAAATAAATCTCAATTGTTCAATAATTCTAGAATTTATTCTGAGTGCTTAACAATCCAACAAAAGAGATAAAACATGATAAAAGTAGAAATGATAACAGGGGGATACAAAAGTACCAAATCAGTTGTTTATTTCAGTTTGTGGAGTTGTTTTAGTCCTCTCAACTTCTTGATTCACTCGAGTTGAAACCCTGGGTGTAGACCCTTCCATTGCCGACAATGATGAAATATATCTCCTCATCTTCTATTTCTACAACATGAAATGAATTGACACCAACATGCTTCAGTTTCAAATGAATCGACATTAATACATAGATACACAGGATATAAAATACTCATTGACTGCATAGTTGGTTCAAATTTCTTCTACAAATCAAATTAGAGGAAATTGAAATAGTTGGTTCAAGTTTAACAAAGAAACACAAGGTATTAAACATATTTGGTCTCACAGAATTACCCAGCCGAGAGCGGACAATGGCCAGATTCCTGCAAATAGTAGTCGGGGAGTCGGGCAGTGGACGGATTTGGGCAGTGGCTGGAGTAGACTGCCGCCGCCGCCCGACTAGTCAGCTAGAAGGAGTAGGGGATAGCCTCACCGGTTGGGGAACTTGGGGGCCCGGACGCCTGGGTGAGCGGAGACGAGCAGCAGGGATCGACAGAGTAGTAGGAGCATGTGTGTGTGTGTGGGGGGGGGGGGGGGGGTGCAGTCGCCGGCGGCTGGCGGCGCGGCGCACCTTTTCCCCCCTGACTCGCGTGCATGAATGCGAACTGGCTGGTAGGTCATCCGTCGCTCCTACTCCTCGCTCGCGTAGCTGAAGCTGGGCGCTGTAGGAGATATGCCCTAGAGGCAATAATAAATGTTATTGATTATCTCCCTGTTCATAATTAGGTTTATATTCCATGCTATAACTGCTATGGTTCTCGAGTCTGCAATAACCACGAGGCTCGGAGGAAGACTCATATGCACGTGTGGAATAATAAACGGTAAAATGTATTCCTAGTCTTGCCTCTAAGACTGGCTCAAGTATTGCATGATGATCCTGTTTTCCTGATCATGGGCATGGCTATGCCGGCAATTTTGAGGGCGCAATGTTGGTAGAACACTTGTGTTGAATCGACCCGAATTGATGTTATGCTATGAAATACATTCGTCACAAGTTAATGGTTTATAACACAGAGATGGTTAACGTTTGCATGATTCCTTAGACCATGAGAGTATCGAGTTTCTTCATGCTTGCTTCATGAACTTTGGGGTTTGTTAAACGTCATCCGTACATGGGTGGCTATTACGGCGGCTTACGGGTTCATGGAAAAGTATGTCAAGTAACTTGATAGCTCAAGATTGGGATTTGCTCCTCCGACGATGGAGAGATATCTCTGGGCCCTCTCGGTGTTACGGTATCCATCATCGTCTGGCCAGACACTTTGTGATTTGATCACGGGGATGCCGGAACACGGGAACGAGAAAAGAGAACAATACCGGTAACGAGGTAACTGGCATAGTGGACAAGTTGTTGATCCACGGGGATGCCAACATGTCTCACCTCGGGTATTTGTAACATATCGCGAAGCAACAGGAATAGCACACGGCAACTGGAGGTTCACTCGAATATTTATTCGTGTGGGTATAGGGGTCAATATGGGTGTCCACGGCTCCGATGTTGATCATTGATCGGAAGGGGTTCCGGGTCATGTCTATGCTTCACCGAACCTATAGGGTCACACGCTTAAGGGTCATCTATCTGCTGAATACTAGACAGGGAGTCTGAGAGAAATTCACCGACAAAGTTTCGGAGACAACGGAAGAGTTCCGGAGAGAGAGAACACCGGAAGAGTTTCGGTAAAACCGAAAAGTTGTTTCGGAGTGTACCATTAAGTCAAATTGGTTTCGGCACATGCTTGGAAATTATTGGAAGGTACCAGAATTGTTCCGGTAACTTCTGAGATTTTTCAGAGATGAAAACCGGAAATGTTCCGGGACTGCTGCAACCCCTTTAGTTGCTTTTCACAGATGAAAATCACTAAACCAAAAAGTTGTTTCGGAGTACACCATAAAGTCAAATTGGTTTCGGCACATGCCTGATAATTCTTGGAGGGTGCCAGAATCGTTCTAGAAACTTTCTGGAATTTTCCGGGATGAAAATTGGAAATGTTCCGGAGCTGCCGGAACCGCTTCAGATGCTTTTGGCAGATGAAAATCACTAAACCGGAATTGTTTCGGATCGCGTTGAAAATTATTTTAGTGGGTACTGGAAATGTTTTAAGCCCACATAAATATTTTCAGTTCGAACGGACGCTGAAATATGTCGTCGTGAATAGTGAAAGTGCTTTTTGGATTACTTTATGGAAAGCCACCTTTTGGGGCTTTACTAACAAATATCTCTAGGGATGACATGGAAGGATAAGGGCTGCCCACTTGCTTTTACCTTTGTGCCCTTGTGAAGGGCATTTTGGGTATTTCAAGTGTCACCCTACCCCTTGGGTTTTCCTATAAATAGAGGTGGAGATGCACTCTCCACACTCACTCTTTCTCACATACACATGCCATCTGATGTTATCTGGCTTCTCTCTCCCTCCCAGCGAAATAGTTTCGTAGAGCCGAAAGGCTGTCTGGGTTCCGGTGGGAACTAGTTCTGGACGGCGAAGCCCTGCCGGATAGATGACACCGTATGTGTGCAACTCTGTAGAGAGATCGTAGTTTTGGTCTTAGTTCGAGAGTGCCTCCCGAAGGGCTGTCCGAGTGACTGTCCGAGTTTCGAGGGTCCTCCCGAATGGCTGTCCGAGTGACTGTCCGAGTTTCGATGGTCCTCCCGAAGGGCTGTCCGCGACACCGTCCGGGGGACTGTCCGACCGCCTCCCGGAGGGCTGTCCGAGGGGCGGATGAGGGTATACATCCTCGCGGTTGGGAGGTTGTAAATCCTAGCTGCGGGGATCTGCACCGCCGATCGTCATCGACTCTACTTCCGCTGCGCTACGAGTCGGTAACGAAAAAGATCAAACCTTGTATGCAGTCTCCATAGTGGTCCTGGGCTGGTGCGTAGGTCGGAAATTTTTGTTTTCTGCTGCGTTACCCTAAAGTGGCATCATGAGCCGTGCTATGCGTAGATGCAGGTTGCGATCTAGAATACATAGAGATGTATGGGTATTGCACAATATAATTAGGTAGTAGATGAGTTCTATTACTGAAAATTATTTGTGCGGGTAGCGGATGAAATCTGTTACCCGATGTTCTTGTTGCTTCCCTGGAATTTGCATATTTCTGATCTTGATAACAGTATGGTGGAGTTTTAATGTTCTGGCAATCCGCGATCCTGATTGATCAACGAAGTGCTAACAGTTCATTGAATTCCACCGTAGTTAAAAAGAAATATGAAATTTCGCAGATGAAAGGGCAATGCAGATATGATCTGCACGGGGGTCACGCGTATGACGAAGTTTAGTATGGGGCTCGAGATTTTATTATCTCGTGTTTCATACACCCCGCAATGTTAATCTAGCGACTTGGATTATCATGCTTGATGATGGATGTTGGTAGCTTCGGTTTGTTTCGAAACCTTAGAAGCCACGTAAAACAAGTTCTTGCATAAACCGATTAGAGGCGTCTAACTTGGTTTTGCAGGAGGGTTTGCATGAGCATGTGATGTGGTATAGCAATGCTCATATTAATTTGATTATGTATGAGATGACTATATGATGTAAATTAACATGACCTGCGTGTCATGATTCGGCATGATGGCTGGAGCCATATGATTGTCACTTTAATGACCTGCGTGTCAACCTTATGTAATGCACTTATCTTATTAGCTATAGAGATAGCAATATTATCTGGTGCATCGACAAGGTGGTGGCAATCTTCGCGAAGGTGAACACCGACGCGAATGCCGAAGACGAAGAAATACTTGACTTCTCCGTCAGAAAGGGCTATACCATGTCATGCTATTATGAATTGCCTGAGATGTTTATCCCTTATGATGCACCCTTTTGATTGCGCGGTAGTCGCTTTTTATTAGGGTGATCTCTCACTTTAAAATATCAAGTAGTTAGTGTTCTCCCAAGTGTAGCACCGTCACGGCACCTAACTTTTCAGGATGCGCCATGCTACCATGGGTACGAACGATTAGAGAAGTGTGAGGCGGGTGAGTTGAGACCTCGCAGCGAGATCACTTGGTTGTCTTGATGTCCAGGCATGAAAGTCATGAGCTCGGAACACACGCATCGAAAGATGAACAAGAGTCACATAGAGATGTGATTGGCAAGTTTTCCTACCAATTGAGATTTTCGTCATCTGTGATGCTACCATCAATGGCGTTGAATTGAAATGCGGATCTTGAATCACTCACAATCAATTATGAGAGATATTGATTTGAGTGGGAGCGCACTTTAGAATTAATTCTTTTAATTCTTAGTGCAATTAATTGTGAACACTGTCTAAGTGTTATATGCATAATAGTTGTAGAATAATGGCTCGCGTTTCCACCTTCCCTGTTAAAATTGAATAGCTGTTATATATCTGGTTAAAACTTTACGGTTGGTAACGTAATGTGAGGATTGTCCTCAAGAGTGCCGAGAAGGACTTTGTCCTATCGCACGCTTTCGGTATTCTCCCGCTAATGCTATGGATCATGTGACTCTCGTCCTTCGATCCAAAAGCTAGAATTCCTTTTCAGTCAAAGTGCAATATGTTTGCTTCAATGAGACCCGAACTTCGAAAGTTTGGATAGTTATGTGATATTCATGGAATCTGAAAATCATTTTCAGAGACAGACAAAGGCTAAAAGATATGAGATATCCAAAGCAATGTTTGTTTGCAAACTATTAGTAAAGGAGTTTACTATGCATTAGACTGATAAGAGAGGGATCCAGGAGAACGCCTGTCATATGATGAAAGGTGAATAAAACAACAACTTAAAGAGAAAGGAAGTATCCGAAGGGTGTTAGTAAGACTTTCATGCCTAGGAAGTCCAGGGCTAACGCCACTCTTAAGTTGGATGCTTCTTCTGAGAGTAGGAGAAATACTAAAAGTTAAACTGTTAGAAGTATAAAGGCAAAAGGAAAGAAGACTGGAATATCCAGCTCATGTACGAATGTCATACAAGTTTTTGATGTATAGAAGGCTGGTCAAAGATATAGTTCTTGGGAATTATGATTAAGCATGTTAATCACTAATTCTTGGGTATTGTGAGTTAATCACAAAGATACCCGCTCGATTGCATTCTGTTGCAACTCGATGTAAGAACTACTATGGCCTGAAAGACTAGCCAGGAAAGAGGTTTAGGTATACACAGGGAACATAGTAAATCTTACTATACCTTCCATCGGTGTATTACCGTCTGTATTTATTTTCATAATTCATTTAGAGTTTTACACACTCTAGCCCATTGCATAAGGTATCTTGCAAGAAGGTTGTTCATAAGAGAACTTTTGATGTTCGGTGTTATGAATAACATAAGGGACATACTTTCATTATGAATGAGATGTATGTTATGAATGTTGATAATAATATATTACCTCTGTGTTTACTTTCATAATTCATTTTAGAGTTTCATACACTCTAGGCCATTGCACAATGTTTGTTGCAAAAGAGTTGTTCATAAAACAACAATTGTTGTTCAGTATTATGAATAACATGAAGGGCCATGCTTCCATCCAAGATGGGATGTATGTTATGAATATTGATAGTAATATGATACATCCATGACACTGACGCTAAATGTCGCAAGACTAAAAGAATACCACACATGTGTGGCACTGCATTTGGTCACATTGGATAAACCCGCAAGGAAAAATTCCATTATGATGGATTTTAAAGTCGTTTGATTTTGAATCATCTGACACTTGCAACTTTCGTCCGAAAAGTGAAGTGACTGAAATACCGTTCACAGGCCATAAGGAACGAGCAACAAACTTATTGGTGATCATACATTTTGATGTGTGTAGTTCAATAAATGTTGTTGCAAGTAGTGGATTTATCTCTCTTCAGAAATGACTCAAGTAGATATATGGATATTTACTTGATGAGACGTAAGTCTGGATCTTTTGAAATCATTCGAAAGGTTTTCAAAAATGAAGTAGAAGTTGTTGTAACAAGACAATTATGTTTCTACAATTCGATTGCAGAAAGGAATATTTGAGTTACAAGTTTAGCGAATGTCTGATGAGTTGTGAAAGGGGTTTCATAACTTGCACCTCCCGGAACACCACTGCAAGTGGAGAGTCCGTGTAGATGTAATCGAACCATTCATGACATGGTAAGATCAAAGATGACATAAATAAATTTGCCATTATCCCTTTTAAAGTGATGCTTTAGAGACTGCGGCTTTTACACTGAAAAGAGCTCCATCGGGTCTGTTGAAATGACGCCATGGTATGGTACGCCCAACCATGTTATATCTTTTCTTAACATTTGGAATATGGGGCTTGTGTAAAAGGTTACAAACCTATTCCAAATCAGACAAGTGCTACTTTGTAAGGTTATCCCAAGTCATTGGGTATTCCCCCACCACTATACCGAGGCAAAGGTTTTTGCCGCAAAACGGTATGCTTTTAAAGAGAATAGTTCTTACAAAAGGTGAGTGGGAGGACAGTGCAACTCTACGAGATAACCAGTATCTTCGTCATCAGATCAAAGGAAAGGAACCTTGGAAGTGATTCCGGAGTTTCCTACTGCGACTGATACGGAAGTCTCTACAATAAAATGTATGGACTTCGGTCGAACTTGCAGTTGAACCACGTAGGCAAGGCTCGTGCAAACCTCTCAGGTGCGCAAACGAGATATTGTTGTTGGACAACAGTATACCTACGATACACAAGGAAGCGGTGATGGGCCCTGACTCCGGAATTGGCTAAATGCCAATACAATCCGAGATAGTTTCCATATAAATGTTTCAAGATTAAAATCTTGATACACCTTTCGGAAGGCTTAGAGTCTAACGAATATTTATGGAACTAAAAACTGATACGGATAAAGTGTTTTATCCATAAAGCTCGACTTGTTGAAATAACAAGTTCAAGGAGTTGACTACGATGAGGTTGTTTCACCGTAGCGATGCTTAAAGTCGGTTCGGGCTGAACTAGCAATTAATACATATTTCAATCATGAGATATGAAACATGGATGACGAAAGGATTTCCATCTGATGGAAATGTAACCAAGGACTTGCATGTGTTACAGTCCAATGTATTTTGTCAGTCCAGGGGATGCTAGTAAGTATGCAAACTTCAGAGTTCCAGCAATGGACAGAAGAGAGCAAAATGGAGTTAGAATCTTCGTGTTTTGATGAAATGGTCGAAAAGGGTTTTTGACTTCATCAATGGGTAACGAAGATGCTTGTGATTCAAGAAAATAAGTGGGAGCATAATGATATTTCTAAAAACCTTGTGTGCTTGACACATTGTTAATTGGAAATAAATTTCTTGACATGAATTAGGACTTCATTTGAAAATGGTTTTTCCGATGAAGTGCTTGGGCTAAATAGCCTCAATATTAGGCATGATGATCTATGGAGATAGATTTACCTAATGGGGCTAAGCAATGAATACATATTGACAAGATGCTAAAACCTTTTAGCATTTAAAACGCCAAGGAGTGATTCTTGCCGAAGTCACATGGAAAGAGTTTTTGCAAGACTCAATGTCCCAAAGCACTGATGAGTGAAATACATGATGGAGATTCCACACACTCTTGTGTTTGGATTAATCATGTATTCCATGGTATGTAAAACAACCAGATATGTCTGATACTCCAAAAGTTGTTGCGAGTATGGATACCAAAGTGATCAAAGTACTGATCATAGGACAACAGTGAAAAATGTCATTGAGTACTAGAGTAGTACTGATGACATGTTTTCTCGCAAGCAGAGATTATGAAGTGCTCGTTGTAAGTAATTACATCGATACAGTCTTCATCAATGCTCCATGCGATTTTCGATTTAAGTTAAGGGTTTTGTGTAATACACAACATGGTGGCACGGTAGTTGGAAATTGTCCCAAACAAGATACTGTGGCGAATTCTATAACAAAGGCTAAGTATGTTGACGCTTTAGAAGCGACAAAGAAGTTGTTGAATCATATAGTTCATTCATGAACTTAGTATGGTTCCAAGATGGCTTTGGTCTATGGGACACTATTACAGATAGTTGCTCCATAGCTCAGTCTGAGGAATCAGGTTTCGACCAATGATTCACACATATGCAAAGCCAATTCCACACAAAATATGAATTTTGTGAAAGCGTAAAAACGCGAGGATATGCAAAGTTACACACGGAGATGAAGTTGTCAGATCCGTTGGACATCAGGCTATACCACAAGCGAAGCATATTTTACACCAGTATGCCATAGGTGTAAAGTGCATTAGCATTGACTAGATTATTGACTCTAGTGCAAGTGGGAGTCTGTAGGAGATATGCCCTAGAGGCAATAATAAATGTTATTGATTATCTCCCTGTTCATAATTAGGTTTATATTCCATGCTATAACTGCTATGGTTCTCGAGTCTGCAATAACCACGAGGCTTGGAGGAAGACTCATATGCACGTGTGGAATAATAAACGGTAAAATGTATTCCTAGTCTTGCCTCTAAGACTGGCTCAAGTATTGCATGATGATCCTGTTTTCCTGATCATGGGCATGGCTATGCCGGCAATTTTGAGGGCGCAATGTTGGTAGAACACTTGTGTTGAATCGACCCGAATTGATGTTATGCTATGAGATACATTCGTCACAAGTTAATGGTTTATAACACAGAGATGGTTAACGTTTGCATGATTCCTTAGACCATGAGAGTATCGAGTTTCTTCATGCTTGCTTCATGAACTTTGGGGTTTGTTAAACGTCATCCGTACATGGGTGGCTATTACGGCGGCTTACGGGTTCATGGAAAAGTATGTCAAGTAACTTGATAGCTCAAGATTGGGATTTGCTCCTCCGACGATGGAGAGATATCTCTGGGCCCTCTCGATGTTACGGTATCCATCATCGTCTGGCCAGACACTTTGTGATTTGATCACGGGGATGCCGGAACACGGGAACGAGAAAAGAGAACAATACCGGTAACGAGGTAACTGGCATAGTGGACAAGTTGTTGATCCACGGGGATGCCAACATGTCTCACCTCGGGTATTTGTAACATATCGCGAAGCAACAGGAATAGCACACGGCAACTGGAGGTTCACTCGAATATTCATTCGTGTGGGTATAGGGGTCAATATGGGTGTCCACGGCTCCGATGTTGATCATTGATCGGAAGGGGTTCCGGGTCATGTCTATGCTTCACCGAACCTATAGGGTCACACGCTTAAGGGTCATCTATCTGCTGAATACTAGACAGGGAGTCTGAGAAAATTCACCGAAAAAGTTTCGGAGACAACGGAAGAGTTCCGGAGAGAGAGAACACCGGAAGAGTTTCGGTAAAACCGAAAAGTTGTTTCGGAGTGTACCATTAAGTCAAATTGGTTTCGGCACATGCCTGGAAATTATTGGAAGGTACCAGAATTGTTCCGGTAACTTTTGAGATTTTTCAGAGATGAAAACCGGAAATGTTCCGGGACTGCCGGAACCGCTTTAGTTGCTTTTCACAAATGAAAATCACTAAACCGAAAAGTTGTTTTGGAGTACACCATAAAGTCAAATTGGTTTCGGCACATGCCTGATAATTCTTGGAGGGTGCCAGAATCGTTCTGGAAACTTTCTGGAATTTTCCGGGATGAAAATCGGAAATGTTCCGGAGCTGCCGGAACCGCTTCAGATGCTTTTGGCAGATGAAAATCACTAAACCGGAATTGTTTCGGATCGCGTTGAAAATTATTTTAGTGGGTACTGGAAATGTTCTAAGCCCACATAAATATTTTCAGTTCGAACGGACGCTGAAATATGTTGTCGTGAATAGTGAAAGTGCTTTTTGGATTACTTTATGGAAAGCCACCTTTTGGGGCTTTACTCACAAATATCTCTAGGGATGACATGGAAGGATAAGGGCTGCCCACTTGCTTTTACCTTTGTGCCCTTGTGAAGGGCATTTTGGGTATTTCAAGTGTCACCCTACCCCTTGGGTTTTCCTATAAATAGAGGTGGAGATGCATTCTCCACACTCACTCTTTCTCACATACACATGCCATCTAATGTTATCTGGGTTCTCTCTCCCTCCCAGCGAAATAGTTTCGTAGAGCCGAAAGGCTGTCTGGGTTCCGGTGGGAACTAGTTCTGGACGGCGAAGCCCTGCCGGATAGATGACACCATATGTGTGCAACTCTGTAGAGAGATCGTAGTTTCGGTCTTAGTTCGAGAGTGCCTCCCGAAGGGCTGTCCGAGTGACTATCCGAGTTTTGAGGGTCCTCCCGAAGGGCTGTCCGAGTGACTGTCCGAGTTTCGAGGGTCCTCCCGAAGGGCTGTCCGAGTGACTGTCCGAGTTTCGATGGTCCTCCCGAAGGGCTGTCCGCGACACCGTCCGGGGGACTGTCCGACCGCCTCCCGGAGGGCTGTCCGAGGGGCGGATGAGGGTATACATCCTCGCGGTTGGGAGGTTGTAAATCCTAGCTGTGGGGATCTGCACCGCCGATCGTCATCGACTCTACTTCCGCTGCGCTACGAGTCGGTAATGAAAAAGATCAAACCTTGTATGCAGTCTCCATAGTGGTCCTGGGCTGGTGCGTAGGTCGGAAATTTTTGTTTTCTGCTGCGTTACCCTACAGGCGCCTGGCAGCCTGGGCCTTGGCTATGTTGTGGGCTAGGCCCCGGGCCCATATGAAAAGCATGGCATAGTAATAGCTTGAAAAAAAAGCCATGCCCTGGGCCTTGGGCCTGGAGGCCTAGGGTGTAGATCCTTCCCTGGTGGGATGAGTATCTACAAATGTCTGAAAGCACATGTAGAGATGTCATGGTCAGGTTCGCAATTGTTGTGGTCAAGATGTTTGGACCTCGGTACCTGAGAGAACCAACTGTGGAAGACACCAAGAGGCTCTTGGCAATCTCATAAGCAAGAAGATAACCAGATTTACTTGGATCGCTTGACTGCATGCATTGAAAAAAATGCATGATGGTTTTACAAGGGCAATACGAGGGTCATGTTAAGAAGCACACTATCATTCTTGAAGCAGTTGCATCACATGATGTTTGGATTTGACACGCTTTTTTTGGCATATGCCCGGGTCTCACAATGACATCGATCACTGTTGTTTGCGAGGCCGACTGAAGTAAAAGCTCCTCCTTTTCACTATTGTTGATGGACATGATTACACCATGGACTACTATCTGGTAGACTGTATCTATTCTTCGTGGGCTACCTTTGTCAGCACCATCTCTAAACCAGTTGCCCAGGAAAAAAATCTTTTTTCCAAAGACAAGAAGTAGCTAGAAAGGATGTCGAGAGGACATTTGGAGTTCTGCAGGCCTATTTTGCAGTTGTTCGTGGACCTACTAAACAATGGGATCCGGAAACTTTGTGGGAGACGACGACATGTTGTGTGATCATGCACAACATGATCGTCGAGGATGAGGATGAGGATGTTGCCGTAACTCTAGAATATGAGAACATGGGTGATCCTATCGAACTTCCAGACTAGAATCCAGTCACATTTAAAGAGTTTATTCAAATGCATAAACAAATTCAGCATCGATCAACTCCTGAGCAGCTGAAGGAAGATTTGATTGAGCATCTATGGACTGTTAAAGGAGACAACAATGTTGGAATGTAATATTTAAACTTTTTAAAATTTAAACCATTGCTGCATGTGGCTATTCGAATGTTTGTATTCTATGTATGTGGTTATTTGAACGTCACAACTCACTCGCCCCCGCGTTGCTCCTCCCAGGGGCGACACGGGTGAACCCCCAAACCGCCGCCGTCGGCGTCCCCTTCCTCTCCATCCACCCCCCTCGCCGCCGCCGGAGGATGCGGCCGGGCTAAGCCCGTGCGCGGACGGCGGAGGCGAGGCTTCCTCTCCTCGCGGTGGCGCGGGGCGGGGCTCGGCCCTGGTGCGGCGGCTGGGCTCGCGTCGGGCGGCGGCTGGGCTCGCGACGGCGGCCGTCCTCGTGGTGATGGTGGCGTGTGGTGGCGGTGCAGGGGTCGTGGAGATGCGGGGGCGCGGTGCTGAGTCGGGCGGTGGTGGCCGCGGCTGTGTGGGCCCGATCTGGGCCCGTGAGGGCCTGCGGCTTGTGCGCCCGGTGCGTCGGCTCGTGGCCGCGCGGCGACCGGATCTGGCGCGGGTTGGCCTTCGGTGGTGTTCTGCTGAGGGCGGCGCTGTGGTGTGTTGTGGTGGTGGTGGTGGAGGCGGTGCGGTGTTGGATGGCGGCGCGGTGGCGCTGCGACAGTGGGTGTGCTGCGGCTGTCGTGGAGATTGGTCTCCGGCCGCCGGGGCGCAGTGTGCGGGGTGGTCGGCGGCGTTGCTCCTGCTTAGTTTGCTGTGCTCCTGCGCTCAGGGCTCCCATGTGGATCCTGGCGGTGGATATGGTACTCGGGCGAAAGTCTGCACTTGTTGCCGATGATGGCGGCGTCCCTGTGCGTCACATTCCTTCCTGAAGGCTTCATCGAAGAGTCCTTTCTGCCGCCGCAAAGGTCTTGTGATCTCCGGATGAAAATCCAAGCTCCTTTGGAGTGGGCGGCGGCGGCACCTTTCTCGTGTCGTTACCTCCTTGGAGGCGCCGCCTTGGAATCCCTGACACTTGTGGAGCGGCGGGTTTAGAGCAGTTGTGCAGGTTTGCTTCGTGGTCAGCGCGGTGGATGTCGGGGCAGCGGCTCCGGACGGTGGATGCACGCCGAGGCGGCGGCCTCGGATGGCTATGCAACGGCGGCTCTATGGGGTGGACTCGTGGCTCTGCATGGCATGGGTGGGTGGCAACCTTGGGCTGCAGGGGCAGAGGGTTGTCGGCTCGGTCGACGCGTCCTAGCGGGGACGGTTGGACGGTATGTCGGGGCAGCGGCCCCGGATGTGGTGCGACGGCCGTGGTCTGCAAGCAGTTGCTCTGGGCAGCGTGGGCTGCGGGCAGCTGGGTTGTGTGGCGTTGCAGCTCGAGGCGAGCGGTGGCATGTCGGGGCGGCGGCCCCGGAAGGCGGTGCCGGTTGAGTGCGTTGGGCGCGACGGAGCGGTGGATGTTGGGGCGGCGGCCCTGAGAGATTGACAGCTTCGAGTGCACTGTCCTTGGGTCGTGTGGGCGGCGAGGTTGCCGTCGAAGTTGGTCGTCGTCTTGTCGTCTACGATAACTGGCGCGTTGCTAGTGGGTGCTTGCCTCTTCACCTCTGCGGGAGAGTCCCCGTTTGCTCCTCCCATAGCAGTCTCGACTTCTTCTTTCCGGCAGTGGTGGGAGACTGGCTAGCTTGGCGGAGCGGGGCCTCCCGTGGTTGTGTGTTTGTTTGGTTGGCGTTTGTTGTGGTGTTCGGCACGCCGTCGGCGAGTGTGGGCTTTCAGCCCTTTGTATCTGGTTTTCGCCCGGTTTTCCCTAATTAACCGGGCAACTCTTTTCTTCTTAATGAATGCAGTAAGCTGCCATTTCGAAAAAAAACAACTCTATGTATGCAGCTATTTTAACGCGTGGACTTTAAAAAATAATTAGACAAACGGATGTATATGTAAACAACATTGGATGATCGTCTTCTATATTCGTGTTTGTGGACTGATACTCTCTGTACGTGGACGGACACGGTAAGAAATTTAGGGCGGCGTTGGAGGTGTCCTTACAACACAAGAAATTAAAGAATCCAAGGCGAGGCTGATGGGCGAAGCGGTCCAGCTGACTTTGCTTCTTTCTCCTCCCTGCTCCCTCTCTATCATAAATCCGGAAAATTCCTATTCCAGTGAAGAAGCAGCGGCTCAGCACTCCCTCCCCAACAGCTCACATTCTCCCCCACGCAGCCTTATCCCCTTTCTCCCGGAGCCTCACCAATTTCGATCGACGACGCAAGACGGCCGGCCGGAACCCAGTCGAGTCGAGCTCCTCCCGGCGCGGCCTTCAACAGTGCGCGGCGGTACAGCTCGTCTTCACCGTCCAGCCCGAAGAACATACAGGTATGGATAAATCCTGTTGATCTGAACACAACCATGGCCGTAGCCCTTGCTTAATTTGCAGATCTGTCCCGAACTGAAATACGTAGTGGGATAGGAAAATTGGTCGGCTGAAGCGAAATGCCTGCAGCTTGTGATCTCCAACTCGCATTTCCTTTAGGTGCCGGGCTGAGTGCTGCAGAGTGATTTTCAAAGACAGAGCTGCTAGAACATTCAGAAATCGCTGCTTTGTCAGTTAGCTGCTATAAACTCCTCCTACATTTGCCTAGAAACATGACATATGGCATAAATCACGGCAGCATCCATTTCCCTCTCCCATATGTACCATAAAAGTTCAAATAGGCATACGAGTGTGGTTACCATTTTATTCGAGTCTCCCATAGAGTTAACTGGTGCGACAACGAATTAAAAAACTGCAATTTAGGATGTCAGTTAGCACTCAGTAAGCCTTGTGAATAAGACGAAATGTCAGCTTCCACTTACAAGTTACAACCTTGCTCGTCTAAGTTATCTTTGCAAGTAGTTGGATCATGTCATGTGTAGGGTTTGCAAACTCAAACTCAATCTCAAGCCCGGTTTTGACATAACAAGAATGAGCACACATAACATCGTTTTCATTCAGCCATAGTTCCCTGCCACAAACTAAAAGAACAATGGTGAATAGCACATAAAACTTAGTACTATCAACACTAGAATTTTTCAGTGTATCGTATAAACAATATAGTATATAAATGTTGACTGAGAAATACATACAGACATCATGGTGATGTTGCTAGCCTATAGCCCTATACTATACTAGGCCTGCCTACCAATAAGAGGGAGCAGAGTTGGGCTCGATCAAAGCTCGAATCGACTCAACCTTTATTTGACAAGGATATTATAGGCACATACACACACATGTGAGAATATTATAGGTGCGAGCATGCTCAGGCTCAACTCTAAGGCCTATTACTCTGTAAATATCATATGCTCAACATGAACTAATTAGAACTGAACGAGATATGGGTTACCAGAAAGTTTGCTGTATTGTGGACTCCATACTTGCAATGAACATTATGCTTTGCGGATGCATTATGCACGCACTAGCCCTTGCTTTGCATTTCGCTTCAGCAGACTAATTTTCCTCACCCTGTAGTTCACAGGTGGAGACACAGCATGAAGCGGAGCAGCCTCGCCTGCGCGGCCATCGTGCTGCTCGTCGCATTCGGATGCCTCGCAGCTTCTGGAGAGTGCAAGCTTACCCTGAAATTTTGTGCCTACAGGGATTGCAAGACAAAAGATGAGCCCTGGAATCCCCACTGCGTCTGCTGCCTCGTGACGCCCGGTGTTCCGTGCTGGCATTCGTTTAAGGAGTGCCAGGCAAATTGCCGCCCCTGCACCCCCAAGTGCTAGCTAGAAGTTACTCCCTCCGTAAACTAATATAAGAGCGTTTAGATCACTATTAGTTTATAGAGGAGTACATGTGTAAAGGTCGAATTTAATTAGCTATCGTTCAGTACAATTTGAGTTTTAAAGACATGTGGTGACGCACACTACTTTTGTTCTGCACGTCTACTATGTCTGCATCGTATCTGCAGAAAGCCAGAAACATGGGTTCGAGTTTGATGCAACTGATCGTGTTCCTGGGTGATAGCCATGGCTTATGATTTAACTTGAATCAGGAGATACACCTTTTCTTGTACTAAGGCCGCCACGGAAAGGTCAACAATGC
Organism: Elymus sibiricus; assembly: GCA_039707655.1. Classification (NCBI taxonomy): domain Eukaryota; kingdom Viridiplantae; phylum Streptophyta; class Magnoliopsida; order Poales; family Poaceae; genus Elymus; species Elymus sibiricus. The sequence continues at coordinate 399,816,209 of CM077663.1, read as the reverse complement.
CAGTGCCACTATGATTTCCAAGCCCCCCCGGCCCCAGTGAACTAAATTCTATGTAAGCCGAAACCAAAGCAAATGCTGAAGTCCTGCACATTAATTGGTCATCACCACATACGTCAGATCTTGCTGATTTGAATGCATCCATGAGCATTCATTAAAAAAAATCAGGAACATATCTTGTAATATATAATTCGAAAATTATGTATACACTACATTCATTCTGAGATCTAGGAATTGTAATCACAAGAATATCTCGCATAAGTATCGAGGCAAGAGGGAGTTCTAGTTTTTCTCTCTAAGGGAATAGAGGGAGTTCTAGTCATATGGGCACGCCTATATCCCATTTAGAAAATGTTAATCGCACATTAAAAAATGTTCAAGAAACGTCAAAAATTTGTTCCGCAATTTTAAAAAGTGTACATACCATTCAAAAAAACAATTGAAACATTTTAAAAAATGTCAACATATTGAGAAACATGGTCGTTACACTTTAAAAAAAATATTCAGAAGATGTAAAAAATGCGTTCGTGTAATTTTTCAAAAAACTTTGGACAATTATAAAATGTTCACATGTTTAAAAAATATGTTCATGACATTTTTGAAGAATATTAAATGTGTATTTAAAAATTATTCACTCTGTATTGAAATTGTTTAACAAGTATCTGAAAAATGTGCAACCTGTATAAGTCTATTTTTACATATCAACATGTATTTGAAGATAGGGCAAAGGAAAAAAGAAACAGGAAAATAATCTCGAAAAACAAAAGAAAACAAGCAAAGAAAAATTCAGAAAGAGGAGAAAAGAAAACAGAATCAGTCAAAACCTTCCCAAAGTCGGGCGGAAGGTTATGAAAACGTGTGCCTAGTACACATACACATACGTTGATGCTCCCTAAGATCAACGCTATTGAGCCGACCGGGACCTCCCGGATGAGGACATGCTTTTTTCCAAGCTTGGTTGCTGAAACAGAGAAACTGAAAGAGACCCAAAATTCTGAAAACGGAACATGCAACGGGCCTTGGCTATTAAGACCTCCACACGGGCTTGTATGAGAGAAGTCAAATTGTCTCCAAGTCGAAGGATAAGACAAGACAAAACAAAGGTTTTGTTGCAGACTTGCAGTGGTAATATTGGTAGTGTGAACGTGCTCTTTTTGCTGTTATTTTTTTTCTTAGGTTGAGTGCTAGTGTAGTGTGGCCTATCCATGGACGGCTTGCTACCAGGAGCCCTCGCTACTATCGTGCACCCACTTGCGGTCGGGTGTTGTGCTGCCCTATCACCAGTGGTGGAGCTTCAAGCCCATTGTTGGGCGGGTTGGGTAAGCCGAATAGAAAGAAGTAGCCGGTGGATGATACGACTTATATGAGTAGAAGAAATAACATACATACATATTCTAAATTGTTGGGCGAGCCATGACCCATTCGGCCTCCCCGTAGCTCCGTCGGTGCCTATCGCCTCGCCGTCCCCCCTCCAACCCTGTCCGAGCCGTCTTCGCTATCGAGCCACTGACACTCTGGCATTTGTAAGTCTAGAATAAACAGATAGAAATGCAGTTAATGCCTAAATATTTTAAATGGTTTAGAAAGATACCTAAATTTGACATTTAGTCCAATCCCTAACCCTAACAGAAACCCCTATTCCCATACACATAACATACCATAATTAGCCTAAACTTATTTTACCAGTGATGTGCTCCCTTGGCCTACTTGTCACTGGTCCGTGAGGCTAATAGTATCCAGGTCCAAAACGGCCGGTCGGCGCCCCATACCCTATAAATTTGACCCTAAACCCTAATCTTAAACCCGCGCACCTTCAGATCTCCACAACTGGCGACAATTCCGCACTTCTCCATCTTCCTCTCTCACACCAACTCCACTTCGGCCTCCCTACACATCTGGCAACGCCTCCACTACGTAGGGTGGCATGGCGACGACGCGTTCGACATCCACGGTGGCCGCACACCGGACGATCCCAATGGCCGTGTGCGGCATGGCCACTTCGGATCTCAGCCTAGTGGCCAACGAATACCAGATCTTGCAATGCTGTGTACCGTTTGTTGCCTCCTCATAGACCCCGAAGGTAGTCGAGATGGATGACGGCCATATCATCTGGGAGGTTGGTAAATAATGTATATGGATAATGTCCGATTACCTTTTGGGCAATCAATAATGCTCGCTACCGTCTAGTATCTGGGAACTCCATGTGGGGAAATTTGAAGTTAGATGATCATTTTGTCGCATATGTTGGGTTTGTTAAATGGTTTATTAGTTAGCTCTTCTGAATATTCATGTTTTGTACATGTCTTGTATGCCTATATTTGTTGTTTCATGATGTTGTTCTTGTTCAACTTAAGAGTACAACACGGGTTCCGTGTAAAAGATTTACTTTGGGAGTATGAGCATTGTATCATGTTTTCTTATAAATTGTACTTGTATTTGACTGATACAGATGTACCTAGGAGTAAAAAACAACTAGACGTGGGGATAAAGCAATTGATTTGAATGAGGCACCGTGCTGGCGAACAAGGTATGATAATCTCTCACATGCTTGTTTAATCTCAACAATGCCATGTAATTTCAGCAACCTCTTTGTGTACCAATTACCATTAGTAGAATGTTTGTTGTGTATGTACCAATAACATTCAAAGAAAGCTAAAAAAATGGACACCCCATAATGGTCAAAAAGTGGACACCCCATAATGGTTAAAAAGATGGACAAAAAGTGTTAATAGGAACTGACAAAATACACAACATATTGCCAAAATGTGTCACCAATATCGACATATCTCAAGCAGATAGATCAATTCCTCGGATTACATAAATTTTGTGTATGGATATAGCTCTTGTTTCGGGAAAGAAACACAACCTAACTAAATCTGTTCCCTATGTGCTCCTCATTGTTGCTCGCTATAGTCATTACTCACCATCATGATTCTTGCTTACTGCCCTTTGTTCATTGCTGCCTAGACGTCGCCCGGTGTAGCCAAGTTTGATCATAACCAACTCTGGCCGGCTAACTCCCCCTCCGCTATGCTCGCATAGGTCTGCTCGCGGTTCCAGTGTACTCCATGGGAGGTGTGATAGGTGCACGTGAGATCACATTATTAGGATAAGTTGGTTCCACTTCACTTTGGTGGGTCCTTCTAATCATATGCGAGGCTCATACTAAAATATGGGTAATTCAATTTGCAAGTTGCCTACAAAAATGAAGGTAACTGATTTTGCCACCGCCATCTCTCTCTGTGGCAGGAGCCCTTGCTACTATCATTCACCCACCACTCGCGGCCACTGTTGCGCTGCCCTATCGCAAGTGGGGAAGCTTGAAGCCCATTGTTCGATGGGCTGAACAGGCCAAATAGAAGGAAATAGTATGTGGGCTGATGTTCCATGGCTTAGAAGGAAAAAAGTGTACGTATTACAAAATGTTGGGCGGGCCGCGACCATTCGACCTTGCCGTAGCTTCGCTGGTGCCTATTGCCTCGCGGCCCCACCGCATCGTCTGAGCTATCTCCGTTGTCAAGCCACTGCCACTCTGACATTTGTAGGTCTGGAATAAATAGATAGAAATGCATTTAATGCATAAACATTGCAAAGGGTTACAGAAAGATGAATTTGACATTTACTCCAATCTCTAACCCTAACACAAGCCCTTATTCACATACACATACCATACCATACCATAATTAACCTAAACCTATTTTACCAATGACATGCTCTCTTGGCCTACCTATCACTGGTCCGCAAGGCTAATAGTGTCAGGCCCAGAATTGCCCATCGCCGTCCCATACCCACTATATTTGACCCATAATCCTAACCCGCAATCTTAAACTCACTCATCTCTTGTTCTCCACAAAATGGCGGGATTCCGCACTTCTCCCTCTTCCTCCCTCACACCCACTAAACCGCGTCCTCCCTACACATCTGGCGACGTCTCCACTACGCAGAGTGGCGACGACAACCGCGCGTTCAACGTCCATGGTATCCGCACACCAGATGATCCCAACGACGACGTGTTGGATGACCACTTCGGATCTCGGCCTATTGGCCAACGACGACCAGCTTTGGTAGTGGAGAGGATCATCTGTTTCCTCCTCGTCCACTGTGGAGGCACTTGAGTTGGGTGGCCGTGACCATATCATTTGGGAGGTTGGTTCATAAGATATATCGATAATAACTAATTACCTTTTTGGCAATAAATAATGCTCGCTATCACCTAGCATTTGGGATCTCCTTTGTGGGTAAATTTGAGGTTAGAAGATCGTTTTGTCGCATATGTTGGGTTCATTAAATGGTCCGTCCATTAGCTCTTCCAAATGTTCATGTTTTGTACATGTCTTGCATACCTATAATTTTTGTTTCACGATGTTTTTCTTGTTCAACTTAAGAGGACAACACTATTTCCATTTAATAGGCATGATTTACTTTGGGAGCACGGGGAATGTCTCGTGCTTTCAAAAATGTTACTTGTATTTGATGGATTATGTTGCTTCTAGGAGTAAAAAAAACAACTAGATGTGGGGATAAACCAAATGAGTTGAATGAGGCACGTTGCGGCAAAAAAAGTATGATAGTCTCTCACATGCTTGTTTAATCTCAACAATGACATGTAATTTCAACAGCCTCTCAATGTACCAACTACGGTTACTACAATGTTTGTTGTCTATGTACCAATACCATTCAAAGAAAGTAAAAAATGGACACCCCATAATTGTTAAAAAATGGACACCTCATAATGGTTAAAAATGGACAACAAGCATGAATAGGAATTATCAAATACACAACGTATTGCCAAAATCTATCACCAATATCGACATATATAGTTAGGAGATAAGCCAATTCCTCGCATTACTAATTTTTTGACTATGGATATAGCTCTTGTTTTGGAAAAGAAAGACAACCAGATTATATTATGTGCACATTTTCTCCTCGATGTTGCTCGATATAGTCGCTACCCACCATCCCGATTCCTGCTTGTGATACTTTTTTCGTTGCTGCATAGGTGTCGCCGGTGTCGCCGCCTTTGGCCATGGCCAACTCCGGCCTAAAAATTCTCCCTTCCGCTACACTCACACGGGTTTGCTCATAGTTGTGATGTACTCCATTGGAGGTGTCATAACTGCATGCGATATCACGTTATTAGGATAAGTTGGTTCTATTTCACTTCCGTGGGTTTTTCTAATCAAATGCAAGACTGATAATAAAATATGGGAAATTCAAATTGTAACTTGCCTAAAAAATGATGGCAACTGATTTTTCCACCGCTTTCTCACTCCTTGGCAGGAGCCCTCGCTACTACCATTCACCGACCATTCGCGACCGGTGTCGCGCTTCCCTATCACCAGTGGGGAGCTTGAAGCCCATTGTTGGGTGGGCTGAGTGGGCCAAATAGAAGGAAATAGCCTATGCGTTGATGTTCCGGGACTTAGGACTAAAATAATTGTGTAAAAATTCCAAAATGTTGGGCGGTCCACAACACATTTGTCCTTGTTGTAGCTCTGCCAGTATTATTGCCTTGCGGTCCCACCACCTTGAATGAGTGGTTTTAGAAAGATGCCTAAATCTGACATTTAGTCCAGACCTAACCCTAATACAAACCCTTATTCCCATATGATGAGTGATATTTTTAGACTCATTTCAACCATGTTTAAACAGAGATATTTCACTAAAAGAGAGATATTCGCTTCGATATTGCCACTAATGACTAATGAATGCAAAGGATTCCAGAAATCCTCTCTTTGATATTTTTCCATAGGAAATGGGCTAAAAAGGGAAGAAATCTCGTGGGAGAAAGGAAAGGAAGAGAATGAAGAGGAAACAAGTCACCGGGAGGCGCGAGAAGGCAACCAGAGTCAAAGACGGCGTTTCATACGTTTGAACACGCCCGTTTGAGCGGTCGTTTGGCATGGAAACCTAGGCAGGTCGCTCACCTGAACAACTTTTATAAAGGGGTCCACGTCGAAATGTCAACAGAAGAGCATCGAGCACATCCAGAACCTCTTCATCATCATCTCCATCCACAAACACTAGCCGCCGCCATTTTCATCTCCATGGCCATCTCCACCACCATAGTGCTCTCTCATCTAGTTCATACTTGTAATCATGCATCACACAAGGCATCTATTGTAAGACATATTGCAATCAATCAATCCCAAGATGTGTTCTTCAATGATTTCTTCTCGCGATCTGATCTTCATGTGTGACTAGTTCGGTAAGGTATGGGGTGAGACATGAGCCTTGCAACCCCAGGTATTTGGTGAAGGGATCAATGAAAGCCTTTGACATAACGTCTTGTATGTGTGAAATAAAATTGTTTCATGAAGTTTCTCTTGTATTGTCCGCGATATTCATCCCTGCAGGTACCCAGGATCATGGAGATCAAGAATCAGTGAGGCTAGGAGCAAGGGGACTGTGAAGTGTTATACCGAACATCGGTGACAATAATGTTTAGTAGGGTAACATGGATCATAACCTTGGGGATTCATGATGTGTAGTCATTAAACACCCAATGCTTTTGTCTGATTTTATTATCTTAATTATCGGGGCAACCCTGCGAGACGGATAGGGCCTGCGGTAGGACAATTGATTTTTGATGTAGGACTCGAGTCCGGTCAAGATGTAATTTAGACACGTCCCCCACTCCAATACGAAGCAAGTACCTCTTGATGGGTGACTTCCCAAGCACAAACTCATATCATTTTTTTATCCCAACACCAATACATGGTTGTAAGCATTAAGACCTCATCCCCGTACCTTCTTTTTATTATCAGTGTTGAATCACAATTTGCTTGTTGATCCGTTCATAAGCTGGATTGAGACTTTAACATAAACTTGCTAGAGACCATTGCTTCAAGGGTCCTCTCGTGGGTTCCATACCCAGAGTCACCTCTGGGGAAATAGGTGCGGGATACCCTTTCTTATTCCAATACCGGATCAATAAAAAGGAGATATCACCATACTACCATAATTAACCTAAACCTATTTTACCAGGGACATGCTCTCTTAGCCTGCTTGTCACTCGTATGTGATGCTAATAGTGTCCAAGCTCAGAACAGTTGATCGCCGCCCTATATCCTATAAATTTGACCCCTAACCCTAACGCAAAATCTTACACCCACCCCTCTCCCAATCTCCACAATCGGCGGAGATTTTCCACTTCTCCCTCTTCCTCCCTCACACCCACTCCATCGTGGCCTCCCTACACGTCTTGCAACACATCCACTACGCAGGGTGGCCACGGTGTCTACGCGTTCAACGTCTACAGTGGTCGCACACCGTAAGATCCCAATATTTGAACGCGGGATGGCCACTTCGGATCTCAGCCTCGTGGCCAATGGTGACCGGATATGGAAACAGAGAGGATGGTTGGTTGCCACCTCATCGACCATGACCATATCATTTAGGAGGTTGGTTCATATGGTATAAGGATGATGTCCTATTACATTTCACATAGTAAATAATGCTCACTACCAGCTAATATTTGGGATATCTTTTGTGGGAAAATTTGATGTTAGAACATCATTTTGTCGCAAATGTTGGGTTTGCTAAATGGTCCATCCATTAGCTCTACTACACGTTCATTTTTTGTACATGTCTTGCATAGCTATAATTTTTGTTTCACGATGTTGTTCTTGTTAAACTTAAGTTTACAACACGCATTACGCGTAATAGGCCTAATTTACTTTGGGAATAAGAACAATGTCTAGTGCTTTTCAAAACTTGTTACTTATATTTGACGGATTATGTTGTTTCCAGGAGTGAAAAACAACTAGATGCGGTGATAAAGCAATTTATTTGAATGAACCACCACGCGAAGAACACGGTATAATAGTCTCTCACACTCATGTTTAATCTCAACAATGATATGTAATTTCAGAAGCCTCTCTATGTACCAACTACCATTAGTACAATGGTTGTTGTCTATTTACCAATACACTTTAAAGCAACTTAGAAAAATGGACACCCCATAATGGTTAAAAAATGGACACCCCATTATGGTTAAAAAATGAAAAATAAGTATTAATAGGAACTGACAGAGTACATAGCATATTGCAAAAATCTGTCACCAATATCGAAAATGCCATACGGTCCTTTTTACTGCGCACATAAGATTTATCTAAAGTCAAACACAACTTTGACCATCTTTATATGGAAAAGCAGCAAAATATAAAATTGTAAAGTTATACAATATGGAAATTAAATTAATAACACATCTAATGATATTGATTTCTTATTGTGAATGTTGATATTTTTTTATAAAGTTGGTCCAACTTTATGAATTTAATTATACTTCACACAAATCTTATATGTGGAGTAAAAAGGACAGGAGGGAGTATATAGCAAGCAGATACTCGCATTACTGATATTTTTATTATGGTTATAGCTTATGTTTTGGGAAAGAAAGACAACCAATCTAATTATGTGCACATGTGATTCTCGATGTTGCTCGCTATAGTCGCTACTCACTGTCCTGACCCCTGCTTACTGCTCCTTTGTTCATTGCTGCCTAGGCGCCGCTCAGTGTAGCTACCTTTGGCCATAGCAAACTCCGTCCGGCAAATTCCCACTTCCGCTATGCTCGCACGGGTCTGCTCGCGGTTCCGATGTACTCCATGGGAAGTGCGATAGATACGCGTGAGATCATGTTACTAGGACAAGTTTGTTTCATTTCACTTCGGTGGGTTCTTCTAATCAAATTCTAAGCTGACCCTAAAATATGGGAAATTCAATTTGTAAGTTGCCTAAAAAATGACGGCAACTGATTTTTTCACCACCTTCGCCTCTCTCTCTCTCTCTCTCTCTCTCTCTGGTAGGAGCCCTTGCTACTGTCGTTCACCCACCACTCGTGGAAGGTGTCGCGTCGCCCTATTGCCAGTGGTGGAACTTGAAGCACATTGTTGGGCAGGCTGAGTGGGAAAAATAGAAGAAAATATCATGTGCGTTGATGTTCCATGGCTCAGGGATTAAAAATATAGTGTACAGATTCCAAAATATTGGGTGGGCCATGGCCCATTTGGCAATGTCGTTGCTCCGCCAATGCGTATCACCTCGCCATCCCACCACCCTGTCTGTGCCGTCTCCACTACCGAGCCACTGTCACTCTGGCATTTGTAAGTCTAGAATAAGTAGATAACAGTGCATTTAATGCCTAAAAATTTCAAATAGTTTGAGAAAGATACCTAAATTTGACAGTTAGTCCAATCCCTAACCCCTAACACAAACCGTTATTCCCATACATATGTCATACCATAATTAACATGAACCTATTTTACTAGTGATGAGCTCTCTTGGCCTGCCTGTCACCGGTTCGCAAGGCTAATAATGTCCATCTCCAGAACGGCCGATCACCACCCCATACCCTATAAATTTTACCCGAACCCTAAACCCCAATCTTAAACCCACGCCTCTACCGATCTCCACAACCGGTGGCGATTTTACTCTTCTCCCTCTTCCTCCCTCACACCAACTCCACCATAACCTCCCTACACGTCATGCTTCGCCTCCACTACATATGGTAGCCAAGACGATCGTGTGTTCGACGTCCACGATGCCCACACACTGGACGGTCCCGAAAGCGGGGCACGGGACGGCCACTTCAGATCTCGTCCTAGTGGCCAACGACGATGAGATCTTGCAGGAGGGAAGATTGTCGGTTGCCTCCTTATCGACTGCTGAAGTGCTCAAGCTGGTTGGCCATGACCATATTATTTGGTAGGTTGTATCATAAGATAAGGATACTCTCCTATTACCTTTTGGGCAATAAATAGTGCTCACTATCACCTAGTACTTCGGATCTCCTTTGTTGGAAAATTTGAGGTTCGTAGATTATTTTGCCGCATATGTCAGTTTTGTTAAATGGTTCATCTGTTAGCTCTTTTGAATGTTCCTATTTTGTACATGTCTTGCATACCTATAATTTTGGTGTCACTATGTTATTCTTGTTCAACTCGACAGTACAACATTGGTTTTGTGTAATAGGCATGATTTGCTTTGGGAATAAGAGCACTTTCTCGCGCTTTAAAAAAAATGTTACTTGCATTTGTTGAATTATGTTGTTTCTAGGAGTCCAAAACAACTAGATGTGGGGATAAACCAATTGATTTGAATGAGCCACCACACGAGGAACAAGGTACAATAATAGTCTCTCTCTCTCTCTCTCTCTCTCTCTCTCTCTCTCTCTCTCTCTCTCTCTCTCTCTCCCTCTCTCTCTCTCTCTCTCTCTCTCTCTCTCAACATGACATGTAATTTCAGCAGCCTCTCTATGTACAAACTACCATTACTATAAATTTTTCTGCCTATGTAGCAATACCATTAGAAGAAACTTAAAAAAATGGACATCCCATAATGGTTAAAAAATGGACAAGAAACATTAATAGGACCTGACACAATACACAAGGTGTTGCCAAAATCTGTCACCAATATCGACATACATAGCAAGCAAATAAACTGATTCCTCGGATTACTGAAATTTTTAGTACGGAAATAGCTCTTGTTTTGGGAAAGAAAGTCAACTAGACTACTTTTGTGCATGTATGCTCGTCGAAGTTGCTCGCAATAGTGGCTATTCACCATCTTGTTTCCTGCTCCTTTCGTCATTGTTGCCTAGGCTCCGCCCGGCGTAGCTACCTTTGGCCATAACCAACTCCGGCCAGCTAATTATCGCTTCCACTACGCTCGCACGGGTCTGCTCGCGGTTCCGATGTACTCCATGGGAGGTGCGCGTGTTATTGGGACAAGTTGGTTCCATTTCACTTCAGTGGGTTCTTCTAATCAAATGTGAGGCTGACACTAAAATATCATGAATTCAACTTGTAAATTTCTTTAAATAATTATGGCAACACACATCGGTCTCTCTCTTTGGTAGGAACCCTCAATACTATCTTTCACCCACCACTGGCGGCCGGTGTCGCGCTGCCCTATCGTGAGTAGTGGAGCTTGAAGCCCATTGCTGGTCAAGCTGAGTGGGCCAACTAGAAAGAAATAGCATGTGTGCTTTATGTTCCATTGCTTAAGAGTAAATAAATTAGTTTAGAAATTCCAAATGTTGGGCAGACCACGGCCCATTCAGCCTTGTTGTAGCTCCATCGGTACCCATCGCCTCGCCGTCCCACCACCCTGTCTTAGCCGTCTCTGTTGTCGAGCCACTGCCACTCTTGTATTTGTAAGTCTGGAATAAATAGATAGAAATGAATTTAATGCCTATATATTGAAAATGGTTTCACAAAGATGCTTAAATTTGACATTTAGTCTAATCCTTAACCCTAACACAAACTCTTATTCCCATACACATATCATAATATAATTAACCTAAACCAATTTTACCAGTGACCTGTTCTTTTAACCTTCCTGTCACTGGTCCACGAGGCTAATGTTGTCCGAACCCACAACGGCCCATCGCCACCCCATACCCTTTAAATTCGACCCCTAACCCTAACCCCCAATTTTAAACCCACCCCTCTCCCGATCTCTACAACCGGCGGCTATTCCCCACTTCTTCCTCTTCTCCGTCACACCCACTCCACTGCGTCCACCCTAAACATCCGGCTACGCTTCCACTAAGCGGGTTGGCTACGGCCACAACGTGTTCAACGTCCGCGTTGGACGCACACCGGACGTACAACGGCCACGCGCGGGATTGCCACTTCGGATCTCAGCCTACTAGCCAACGACAACTAGTTCTGGTAGAAAGGGAAGATCGTCGACCGTGGAGGCACTCGAGCTGGCCGGCGACGATCATATCATTTGGTAGGTTGGTTCAAAAGGTATACAACTAATGTCAGATTACCTTTTGGGCAATAAATAATGCTCACTGCCGGCTAGTATTTGGTATCACCTTTGTGGGGGAAATTTGAGGTTAGAAATAATTTTGTCGCATATGTTGGGTTTGTGAAATGGTCCATATGTTAGCTCTTCTGAATGTTCATGTTTTCTACATGTCTTGCATACATGTAATTTTTGTTTCATGGTGTTATTCTTGTTCAACTTATGAGTACAACACTAGTTCGTGTAATAGGCCTGATTTACTTTAGGAGTAAGAGCGATGTATCATGCTTTTCAAAAAATGTTACTTGTAGTTAACGACTTCAGTTGTTTCTTGGAGTCAAAAATAACTAGAAGTGAGGATAAAGCGATTGATTTGAAGGATCCACTACACAGCAAACAAGGTATGATAGTCTCTCACATGCATCTTTAATTTCAACAATGCCATATGTAATTTGAGCAGCCTCTTTATGTACCAACTACCATTACTACGATGTTTGCTGTCTATGTACCAATACCATTTAAAGCAATTTAAAAAATGGACACTTCATCATAGTTAAAAAATGGAAACCCCATAACGATTGAAAAATGGAAACCCCATAATGATTCAAAAAAAATCGAAACGAAGGCAAAATATTTGCCTATCGATTAATTAAGAAGAAAAGAATTGCCCAGTTAATCTCGGAAAACCGGGCGAAAACCGATACAAACAACCCAAAAACGGTCTACTCACGAAGCACAAAACACCGTGACCACACAGACGAGCCGTCACATGCTCCTAACTCACAATAACCATAGCTCACCACACTTGTACAACACAACATAACATCAACAATGATGACTCGGACAATCGAAGCTACATTGACAACACAAGAAATTGAGCATCAACCATCATGAAACCGCAGACGCCTACGCATTGGCGCACACACCGGCCACATCAATATCCTCAACCACATGCACCTCCGACCCGAAGGACTCAGAAGACGCCTCTGAATGCTCACATGACAGACATGAATCATCTCCCTCACACGAGGTCACTAGTGAGTCCACCTCCATGTGCTTCACTGACGAAAGAGAAGCAGAGTTGAGACATAGCTCCCTAATCTCAGGCATGATTTCCAGCACCGGAGCCACGAGCATGGCGATGGACTCATCCTGAGTGGTAGATAACACAGGTGGCGAGGTAGACATCGACGACGAAATGTCCCCGATACGGGGGGAGAAACAACCATATAACTTTGCCTCTCAGAGCAACCAACTACAATAGGAGGACATGACTTCAAAGCAGTTTGCAGCATAGCCGGCACAGGGGAGAGTCTACTCAGAGCAGCCTCCGCCCGCTCCAAAAAGCTCACAACCCACACCAGGCAGCCTTGCAGCAGCGCAATCTGATCAGCCAAAGCGGACTGCAGCACCACTTCAGATGAGGTTGTCGAGTCCGCGATACCAGATACAACAGATGCCCAGGACCCACGGTGAAGCGCCTTGGAGGGGGGCACAAATTTCACCGTACCCTTGCGTAAAGCTGATGTAGGACCATGCATGGTGTTATTGACGCAGGCCACGGGCGGCACATCAAGGCATGCCAGCGAGCTTAGAGGACGCCAGGGATTGCGACATCCGTGTGCACGATGATTGCAATGAGCCGCATGGTGCCCATGAGCAAAGCATCTGTAACATCTACTGTGAAGCCAAGCAGGAATGGAACGAGCAGCCATTGTCATGGATAGCGGCGGCAATGTCGGCCGACGCGGGCTGCGCCGCGTAGCACCTCCTGCCAACCCCCACTCCTGTCCACCTCATGACCCACACACATCTCGTCGGGGTCGACGGCCTTGGTGGCAGCCGGCGGCGTCTGAGGGGCCAGCTCCTCTTCGTCATCGTCTTCATCGTCATTGTCAGCGGCAGAGGCTCACAAAAAGATCTTCGCGCACAGGTCAGCAGCTTCCCCATGCCAACGACGATGCCTTTTGCGTTAGCTGATGGAGTCTGGGAGGGCAGCTCCTCTTCGCAGTCCATACCGTCGCCATTGGCCAGGGCAACAAGAGCCGGCAGTGGCAGGCCCGAGGCGACACTGGCAAGTAGGACAGGGGCGGCAGGCGGCGGTGCCGAAGTAGCTGTCGTCGCGGTCTTGTAACGTAGCGAGGCCTTAACGTCCCCATCTTCCTTCCTAAATCTGCAACTTGGGGGCACCGGCCGCGGTCGAGGGATGGCGCCGTTAGCGAGGACGCTGCCTACAGCCGGAGCGTTGGACGGTGGCACCACTCGCGCAGGCTGAGGCTGCCCCGACCTGGTCTCCATGGCCGCACCCACATCACCGGCAACCGAGGTCCGACGACCCAGCGGCTGCAGCGACGTGGCAGAGGACTCGCGAGCATCTGGACTCGGGGAAGCAGAGGAGACCAGGGCAGAGCCCAGCCCTTGAGAGACCGACGTTGGCGGCTGAAGGACGGCGGCTGCATCAGTGGAAGATGGTGCTGGAGCGGCTCCCGTGGCGGAGGTTCGCGAGAGCTGCGTCGCGGTGTTGACGAGGAGATGGGGCGGCGCCGAGGCTGGTGCGGGAGAGGACGCCGCGGGGAGTCCGGATCTGGTCTCCGCGACAGCAGGGGAGGCCCGATGCCGGAGATCCAGCCGGCGGCGGTGCGCGCCATCCGCCACCCGCGCGGTCGCGAGAGCGCCATCCCCGTGTTCCTAGGGATATTTTATAATCTCTTTTATGATTCAAAAATGGACAACAAGCATTCATAGGAACTAACAAAATACATGATGTATAGACAAAATATGTCACCAATATTGACATGTATAGCAAGCAGATAAACCGATTCCTCGAATAACTGAAATTTTTAGTATGGACAGGGCTCTTGTTTTGGGAAAGAAAGACAACCAAACTAATTCCGTGCACATGTGCGCCTCTATGTTGCTCGCTATAATCTCTACTCACCGCCCGGATTCCTGCTTGCTGCTCCTTTGTTCGTTGCTGCCTAGGCGCTGCCCGGTGTAGCCATCTTTGGCAGTAACCAACTCCGGCCTGCTAATTCTCCCTTCCGCGATGCTGGCACGGGTCTGCTCGCGGTTCCGCTGTGCTCCATGTGAGGTGAGATAGGTGGGGGGCGCATGAGATCATGATATTAGGGCAAGTTGGTTCCATTTCACTTCGTTAGTTTCTTCTAATCAAATGCGAGGCGGACTAAAATATATGGGACATACAATTTGTAAGTTTCCTAAACAAATGGCGGCAATTGGTTTTTCTGCTGCCATCTCTCTCTTTGGCAGGAGGCCTCGCCACTGCCGTTTCCCCACCGCTCGCGGCCGGTGCCACGTTGCTTAGCAAACACACTATATCCATTGCACTCTACTTGCTCTCTAACCAAAGTGGCAAACACACCCTAATAGGACGCCATGAGGATTGGAGCATATTTTAGAGAAGGGCCATGTTTCTCCGACTTAGAGCATCTCCAGCCGTTCGCCTCCCAGGGGCCCGAAATAGCGCCGCCTGGGGACCAACCGGCGGTATAATCGACTTGGGGGCTTGGGTTCCCAGCCGCCGCTCCAAGGTCGCCACCAAGCCGGCGATTTCGGCCCAGTATCGGCGTAGATTAGGCCCAAATTCGGCCCAAATTCGGCGCTCTTTCGGCATAAATTCAACAAATTCGGCGCTCTTTCGGCATAGATTCAACAAAAACTAATTTTTTATGCCATAGTTCATCACAGAAATTAATACAAATCAAATAGTTCAACGAAGCAAGCTCTTAATTCCAACATAAATTAAAACAAATCGAACTAGGCATTGCCCTTGAGCCTCCATAGGTGCTCCACCAGATCGTCCTGCAGTTGTTGATGCACATGTGGGTCTCGGATCTCCTGGTGCATATTGAGGAAGGCCGGCCATGTTGCTGGTACCTGGTGATCAACAACTGCAAGAGGTCCTTGCCTGAAATATGGTTCACTGTCAAACACTGGCTCTTTCCGCTCGCTCTCAATGATCATGTTGTGCAAGATGAGACAACAATTCATGACCTTGCACATCTGCGATTTCGACCAGGTTAGAGCGGGGTACCGGACAACAGCAAATCGAGAATGGAGCACACCAAATGCTCGCTCGACATCTTTCCTGCAAGCCTCCTGACACTTAGCAAAGTGTGCCTTCTTTGGCGCCACAGGTTTTGAGATAGTCTTTACAAATGTGGACCATCTCGGATAGATACCATCTGCTAGATAGTATCCCTTGTTGTAGTGGCGCCCATTGACTTCAAAGTTCACCGGAGGAGCATGACCTTCAACAAGCTTGGCGACGTCATTCGAGCACTGCAATACGTTGATGTCATTGTGACTTCCTGGCATACCAAAGAAGGAGTGCCAAATCCATAGGTCATGTGTGGCTACTGCCTCAAGTACCACACTGCAACCTCCTTTGGCGCCTTTGTACATCCCCTGCCAAGCAAATGGGCAGTTTTTTCATGCCCAATGTATGCAGTCGATGCTTCCAAGCATCCCAGGAAATCCTCTTGCTGCATTCTGTGCTAGGATCCGAGCAGTGTCTTCAGCATTGGGTGATCGCAAATACTGTGGTCCAAACACTGCCACCACTGCCCTGCAGAACTTGTACAAACACTCAATGGTGGTGGACTCGGCCATTCATCCATAGTCTTCTTGTATATCACCGGGAGCTCCGTATGCAAGCATCCTCATAGCTGTGGTGCACTTCTGGAGTGAGGAGAATCCAACTGTGCCGGTGCAATCCTTCTTGCAAATGAAATAGCTGTCAAACTACCGGATGGAATTAACAATCCTGAGGAAGAGCTTCCGGTTCATCCGGTAACGATACCGAAATACTTGCTCGCCGTGCAGAGGAGAGTCGGCGAAGTAGTTGGCGTAGAGCATGCAATAGCCCTCCATCCGATGCCTCTGCTTGCTCTTGTGTCGGCCTGGCGCCGAGCCACCTCGCCGAGGCTTGTCATTATTCACGAACAAGCCGGCCAGCGAGGCGAGGATCATGAGGTGTTCCTCGTCGGCGGTGTCGGCCTCGGCTTCCTCCTCCAACAGAGCCGCGAACGCCTCCTCGTCGTCCGAGTCCATGGCCGAACAGGCAAAACGACGAACACCTTGTGGGCGTGGTGGGCGGACAGCCGCCGGTGTCCTACCGGCGTGGTGGCCGTCGGAGAGCGGGGATGGGCGGGGGATGGAAGCGAAATCCGGCGGGGAAATGGAGAGGCGCGAGGAAACGACCTTTTCTAGCGGCGGCGTAGCGGCCGTGGATAGGCGGGAGGCGCCGGAAACAGCATGGTGGAGAGGCGCGAGGGGCGAGTCGGGCGAGGAAAAGGGCGAGATTCGCCTGACAGTAGTGTCCCACGC
The DNA here is from genome assembly GCA_039707655.1 of Elymus sibiricus. Classification (NCBI taxonomy): domain Eukaryota; kingdom Viridiplantae; phylum Streptophyta; class Magnoliopsida; order Poales; family Poaceae; genus Elymus; species Elymus sibiricus. Next base: position 399,799,103 of record CM077663.1, on the reverse strand, counting down.
GCCGTTTTGCTTCCGCCGGAGCCCCCAAGTGCCCCCCAACGCGATGGGTTCGGCCTGGGTTCGCCGGCCTAAAAAAGGGGCCCAACCGGCGAAAAATCGCGTCCTGGGGGCACGACTAGGGCGATTTTTCGACGCCGGCAATTAAAAAGTGGCCTGGGGGGCCTGTTAGGACGCGGCTGGAGATGCTCTGAGACTTAGAGACATGTAGTACTTGTGTGCATATATTTACACACACTCAAAATTCAAAAATACACATAAAAAACTCAACAAAAAACAAAAGCAAACACGTGCAAAATCAGAAGCAAGCACAAGCAAAAAAGGCATGCATGCAACCTAAAATTGGCATGCATTTCATCCATCCATGTGGGTGCAACAGTCATGAAGCCGGAGACATGCATGCATGCATGTATGCAGGGGGTTGCATCATGCACCTAGCAAGGAAAGGCAGGAAATCGACTGAATAAGTAACAGCGTCAGTCAAATCCATGGGAACCTCTTACACACGTATCATAAAGCACATTGAATTAACGGCAACAAATTCAACTGACAGAAAATGAAATATCAGTCGGCTGACATATAGCTAAAGTGGAACCAGAAAGCATATATGCCTGCTCTGTTTGTGGTATCTGAAGTTTTCCAGTGAAGTCAAGGCTACCTGCTCTATTTGTTTTCGTTTTCACCCAGACTCCTAGAGTTGCAAGGCCCTTAGAAAAAGACAGTCCTAGTTAGTCTTCAGAATGTTCAAAGATAAGATGGGCCTCAAGCCCATATGACAATTTTAGAAAAAATCTCTAAGTGCCCATGTAGATGGGCATAACAAGGGGTGGTGGGAAGTTTGGTCCCACCCCGCTAGTGGGGAAGGAGTTGGACCTCCTTATAAGGATTTCTCTTCCACATACTATTGGAGCTTGAGAAGAGAAGAGGCCCTCGCGCAGCCCTCATTTGCGCTTATTGTTGCCGGTCAGAAACGGAGAGCCTGTAATGGACGTGTCACGATCTGAGACGTCGGCCAACCCTAGCCGCCACGAGATCAGATCACATCTGTTCCATGTGCACTGCCTCTGTCGTTACTTTTGATGCTGCTGCCGCTGGCTACTCCATCCCGTTCACCACATACACGGTTGACGGGAGAGCAGGCCTCCGAAGCTCCGCCTCTCTGGATCCTGTATGGGAGAGGGGCTATTAGGTTTTGGGGAGCGACTACACGACTGTTCGCCTCCGTTCAACTTCTTTCTCTACGTCCGCGCCGCCTTTGTCATCATCATGTCTTCGCCAACCGACGCCGAACGTGCCGCTGCTGAGAAGCTGGTTGCCGACAAGAAAGGGGCCGAGGAGGCTACCGCCGCCACTGTCGCGGCTACAGCCAACTGGCCTATTGGAGGGTATAACACGTTTATCCCGCTCCTATTTATTTCAGCTTTACCAGTATTAGCTATATGCGTAGATGTTTCTATTATATGCTTAGTACATGCTAGTGTTATTCGTAATCAATACTTCAGTAATCTAGTCAATGCCATGATCGTGATTTTTCGTGGATTAATTTAATCGAGAAATTGCCTATTTACTCAACAATCAAAAACCTAATTTGTGTAGGAATTTTTTGAGTAATGGTTTTGCTGCTGCACTGAAACCAGATAAGTTTACCGGTACATACATTAAGCGTTGGCAGACCAAAACCACCTTATGGCTCACAACTATGAACGTGTTCTGGGTAGCCGATGTCACTCCCACAGGAACGATCACTCCTGAATAGGAGAAGATGTTCAAGGAGGCCACCGTCTATTTTATCGGAGCAGTTCTTAGCATGATTGGAAATAAGTTCGTTGATGCATATTTAATGTGCGGGTTGCCAAGGACTTGTGGGAGACGCTCGAATCTAAATTCGGGGCCACCGATGCTGGGAGTGAGATGTATGTTATGGAGCTGTTCCACGATTACAAAATGGTCGAGAACCGTTCTGTACTGGAACAGACTCATGAGATAATATGCATCGCTAAGGAGCTTGAGCTTCCTAAGTGCAATTTACCGGGCAAATTTGTCGCGGGATGTATAATCGCTAAGCTCCCTAATTCCTGGAGGAACTTTGCTACCACTCTGAAACATCAGAGGCGTGAATTCTCAGTAGAGGATATCATCGGCCATCTGAGTGTTGAGGAGAACTCGAGAGCAAAGGACTCGCATGGAAATGGGACCGAAAGTCCTTCTGTCGCCAATATGGTACATCAGAAGAACTCCAATTTCCACAAGTCCAAGGCAAAGAATTATGTCCAAAAGAATACCGACTTTAAGAAGAAGGGCAAGAAGACCTTCAAGAAGAACAAGAAGGGAGATGGCTACTTCACTTGTGGTTCGGAGGAACATTGGGCAAACAAGTGCCCAAACAAGTACAAGAAGCCAGGACCGGACTCCAAGTCTGCCAATATGATTGTGGGCAACAATGAAAGTAGTGCATCTGGGTACATTAATTTATTTACTGTAGTTTTGGTTTGTCAACTACCAATTGGTGGGTGGACATAGGTGAAAATATTCATGTGTGTGTTAACATCTCATTGTTTTCTTCTTACCAGGTCACAGGCCACGGGTCCGTATTGATGGGGAATGGCGCGAGTGCTTCTGTTCTTGGTGTTGGCACGGTCGATCTGAAGTTTAGTTCGGGAAGGATCGTGCAGCTGAAGAACGTGCAGCATGTCCCCACCATCAAGAAGAATCACGTTAGTGGCTCCCTTCTGTGTAGAGAAGGGTTTAAGTTGGTCTTCGAGTCTAATAAAGTATTTGTCACGAAATATGGACTTTTTGTTGGAAAAGGTTATGAATGCGGAGGTCTATTCCGCCTTTCCCTTGTGGATTTTTGTAATAAAGTCGTGAACAATATTCATTCGAGTGTTGATGAATCTGAAGTTTGGCATTTACGTCTTTGTCACATTAGTTTCGGTGTTATGTCACGGCTAGCAAAACTGAATTTAATCCCGAGTTTCACTATAGCCAAAGGTTCTAAGTGCCATTCGTGTATGCAAGCAAAGCAACCTCGCAAGCCTCACAAGGCTGCGGAGGAGAGACACTTGGCGCCATTAGAACTCATACATTCTGATCTTTGTGAGATGAATAGTGTGTTGACTAAAGGTGGAAAAAAATATTTCATGACATTGATAGATGATTCCACTAGGTATTGCTATGTGTATCTGTTAAATATTAAAGATGAGGCTCTACACTACTTTAAAATCTACAAGGCGGAAGTTGAGAACCAACTTGAAAAGAAAATTAAACGAGTCCGGTCTGATCGTGGTGGAGAGTACTTTTCAAATGATTTTGATTCATTTTGTGCGGAACACGACATTATTCATGAGAGGACGCCTCCATATTCACCCCAGTCAAACGGGGTTGCCGAACGGAAAAAACCGTACTCTAAATGATTATGTTAACGCCATGTTAGATACATCTGATTTATCCAAGGCATGGTGGGGGGAGGCTATATTGACTTCATGTCATGTCTTGAATAAGGTTCCGTCAAAAGATAATGAGGTCACTCCCTTCAGCAGTGGTCGAAGAGAAGGACAACACTCTCCTACTTACGTACTTGGGGCTGTTTGGCGAAGGTCAATGTGTCGATCCCCAAAAAACGTAAGCTTGGATCAAAGATCGTGGACTCTGTTAATTTGGGCTATGCTAAGAATAGCGTTGGCTGTAGATTTCTAGTAGTGAAATCTGATGTACCTGACATGAAGATCGGTACGATTATGGAGTCTAAGGATGCTATATTCTTTGAGGATATTTTCCCCATGAGAGATATGCAAAGCACTTCTAGACAGGAATCTGAGAAAACTCCTGAGCCTACCATTCCTATGGAATATTATGAACAAAGACATGATGAAAATCCTGAGGAGGATGACGAGGAAACCCTTGTTAGGGGCAAGAGACAAAGGACTGCAAAGACCTTTGGTGATGATTTCCTCGTGTACCTCGTGGATGATAATCCCACTTCTATTTCAGAAGCTTATGCATCTCCAGATGCCGACTACTAGAAAGATGCCGTACGTAGCGAGATGAATTCCATCATGTCTAACGGGACTTGGAGATTACTGAACGTCCCTATGGTTGCAAACCATTGGGATGTACGTGGGTGTTCAAAAAGAAGCTTAGGCCCGATGGTACGATTGAAAAGTGCAAGGCTAGGTTTGTGGCCAAGGGTTATGCCCAGAAAAAAGAAGAAGATTTCTTCCATACTTATTCACCTGTGGCAAGACTGACCACCATTCGAGTAGTACTCTCGTTGGCGGCCTCGCATGGTCTTCTCGTCCATCAAATAGATGTCAAGACGGATTTCCTGAACGGAGAACTAGACGAGGAAATTTATATGCAGCAGTCAGATGGCTTTGTGATAGATGGTCAGGAAGGAAAGGTGTGTAAGTTGTTGAAATCTTTATATGGCCTGAGACAAGCACCTAAGCAATGGCATGAGAAGTTTAATACAACTCCGATATCTGTTGCCTTCGTTGTTAATGAAGCTGACAAATGTGTATACTATTGCCATGGTGGGGGCGAAGGAGTTACAATGTGCTTGTATGTTGATGACATACTTTTATTTGGAACCAACCTCAAAGTGATTGAGGAGGGTAAGTCTTTTCTGTCATTTTGGATATTCAGACTATAAAATTTCTCAAACGCCATATGATCCTAGTGTGCTGATTCGAAAGTTCAGAGGCACAGCTAATGATCAATTGAAATACTCTAAAATTATTGGTTCTCTTATGTATCTAGCGAGCGCAACAAGGCCTAACATCACGTTTGCTGTGAGTAAACTGAGCCGGTTTATTGCCAATCCGGGTGATGTTCATTGGCATTTTGTTGAAAGAATTATGCGCTATCTGAAAGATACTATGAACCACGGACTTCACTATACAGGATACCCGTCGGTACTTGAAGGGTATAGTGATGCGAATTGGATCTCTGATGTTGATGAGATGAAGGCCACTACTGCGTATATGTTTACACTTGGAGGTGGTGCTATTTCCTGGAAGTCTTGCAAGCAAACGATCTTAACGAGATCGACAATGAAAGCAGAATTAACAACATTAGACACATTTGGTGTCGAAGCAGAATTTTTTCGAGATATTTTCATGGACTTGCCAGTGGTTGAGAAGTCGGTTCTGGCTATCCTTATGAAATGCGATAATCAGACAGTTATTGTCAAAGTGAAGAGTTCAAATGACAACTTGAAGTCCAACAAACATATAAGAATGAGATTAAAATCTGTCAGACGTTTAAGAAACTCCGGAGTGATAGCGCTGGATTATATCCAAACGGCTAAGAATCTGGCAGATCCCTTTACTAAAGGGCTATTGCGTGTTGTAAAAGATAATGCATTGAGGGAGATGGGTATGAGACCCACATGAGTTGCCATGGTGGTAACCCAACCTATGTGATCGGAGATCCCGTGAAATAGGACATGGGAAAACAAGCCAGTGGTGAACCGAGGAGAGTAACTTTAACTAACCCACTCCGTTAAAGATGCAATACTCTCGGATACTGTATGTTATGACTACTGTCTTAATATGTTCTAAAGCTTACATGTAAGCAAGATGCTGTCCTACAGAGTGGTCTTTGGAGGAACACACCTATATGAGCCCGACTGCTGGTCACAGTCTATGAGATTGGGGTGATCTCTAGTAAGCTAATGAACAGGCCAGGAGTGTGACTAACACTAGTGCAGAAAAGCCTAGCTATGGCATGGCAAAAATGGCCTTGCTGGCGTAGACACCCGACGCCACCAATATGGCGCCACAGTTAAAAAATGCTACTGGCGTTGGAGACGACGCCAGCAATATTTCACATGTTTATGGCGTGCCACGTGGCCAACGTCAACTATACATCTATACTACCTTTGTCGTGCGTTGTTGTCCAATGCCAGCAATTTGTTTTTTTATAATAAAAAATACTAATTCAAAAACTAAGAGCTTAAACTTTACAAAAGGTACTGATCAATTAAATATATTCATAAACTTAATAAGAGTTTAAAACTTAGTACTGATCATTTAAACATACTCATAAACTTCAGAGTTTAAAACTTAGTACTGATCAACTAAACTACTCTTCGTCGAGGATTATCCTCAACTGGCGCATCTTCTTCCGATTTCTCTCTTCATCTTGTTTGAAGTGAGCAACGGCTGTCTGTAGCTCAATCCTATCTGTCCTAAGTTGTTTTTTCTTCAGTTTGAGTTTATCCCTATCCTCCGTCAACATATCCCTCAGCTCCCTCAGTTTGTCTACCTTAGTGAGGGCATTAGCACCCTTTGTGAGCAACTTATCCCTTTGATTCTTCACTTCGGCATCGTTTTTTTCGAGCTTTTTGATTCTCCACTCCGACTGTTTAAGAGCCATTGATTCCACTTCTCCACGTCGCCCACCGATTCGTTGTTGCTTGAATTGTCCATATGTGTTGTTTCAAATTATGTACACAAGCAAATTAAAACTTGTAATGAAAGCTCACCATCTTAGAATGAAGAATTTAAAAATAACATGCAGAATTTTGAAAGCAAGACCACAACCCAGCAGATAGATGTAGACTCGATGCTCAATGTTCAGAGGTTGATATATTAAATAAATTGACTACAGTTTAAGATTCAGTTTAAAATTTGTGCTTCCTATCTAGCTGTATGGATAGATTATGGGTCAGTTTGGTTGCTACCCTGCAGTCCCTGCTTGGAAAAGAAGGATGACTGGTATGTGCTTGGGTTGTTGATGATTTTTGCCTGACCAGGCAAATCTGACATGTACATGTTTGGTTGGCAACCTCGCCTGGGTACGTGCTTAGAAGCTAGCGAAAGCTAGATGCTCTGAAAAGTCTCTTGTGGGTCCCTTTCTCACCTAGGATTAGTAGCCCATGCAGGGGCCAGGGGCTCAATGGTGGATTCCTGGGCCAGGCTAACTATGCCGCGTGTGAATCAAGGTAGGCTAATGATTGCAGCATGCATTCCAGGCCAGGCACTCACTTTATTTGTCAGGCACAGACCAAACAACATACAGGAAAGTCTCAGGCAGCCTCCAGGCCAGCCACAAAGTATCCAGGAAAGCAACCAAACTGACCCTATGTCTCTCTATGATGGTGTATTAAGGTACTATCATACTAGTAGTACTACAGTAGTAAGCACAAAGACATGTGTCCTTTGCATACAACCTATATGATGGAGATCTAAGAAAAGGTCATGCTTGTTTAGAGTGGAAGCAAGTAAAATTTGTGCTTCCACTCAAAATATACTGTAATTTTCTGAATATGAAGTTAGAGTGGAAGCAAGTAAAATTCTAGTTGTTGGTTTTGGCTGATGTTTACAATGTAGAGTACTTCTCTGAATGTGAATTTTACTTGCTTATGGCTGAGAACATATATAAATTATTTATCTGAGTATGAATACTAATGTTGGCTCAAGTTGTACTGAATTACAGATGTTTCTTATTTTCTAGCATTGGTGTGTCAAATACAACATCAATAGTACAGGGACAAGCTGCCTTAGGTTTGACCCTTATGCATGTATTGCTCTTGGGGAAAAAATAGTTGCTGAAATATTGTATTTCTTTATCTATTTGTCATTTTTTTCCTGGGAAAAATTAATCGACATGTTCACTAGACCTAAGGCAAGCGAGGGGATGTACCTGTGCTTGTGCGTCGGGCGGGGCGTCGTCGGCCGGAGACGGGCCGCGTCGGGCGGCGGGTGGGGCGGCGTCGGGCGGAGACGGGCCGCGTTGGGTGGTGGTGGCGGCGGGCGGGGTGGCGGTGGGGATCGAGAGGAGGACGGGTGGAGTTGGGGATCGAGAGAGAGTGAGGACGAAATGATCGGTAAGGTTTTTTTACTGCACCGGGAGCTGTTAAAACCGACTAGTGTTGGCGTGGGCCTAATGCGCCTGAATGTGCAACGCCGGGCCTAATGTCAGCATTAAATCCATGCCAGCACTAACTTCACAAAGCTGGTGTCGTGGGAATGAACCTAACAATAGTACTAGGGGTACGAAAGGAGGGGCAAAGTCTAGCTACGGCACAAGTGTGCACTCGGATGTGTACGAGTTCGGGCCTCACTCGGGAGTGATAAAAGCCCTACGTCTCGAGCCCGGAGGCTTGGTGTTTGCTTATGGGTAGTAGAAGATTACACCAGGTCGGAACCCTTGCTCTGGCGCCCGGGGGTGGCTTATATAGAGTGCGCCATCACCTGCTGGGCGCCATCATTAGGGTTATAAATGCTAGTTAATGATATGTTTCAGGAACAACTGATTAAGTATTGCGTTACTGGTAACGCCGAATCAATGACACAATGTGCGTCTCTTCAAGTCCCACGGGCGCTGCGTCTTCTGAGTCGCCTGAGCTTCCATATGACCGAGTGACCGTGGACGACCGAGTGACTTGAAGCGTCCGAGTGGACCTTCATGTGCGTCCGAATGCATCTTTGGCACAGAGGCTTTAATGATAACGAGGGACCATAGGTGGGCCCTAGATGTCAGGCTGGTGACCCTACCCATGGTAGGCAACCTCATCAGTAGCCCCCGAATTCGTGAGGTTTTAATGTTCGAGTGATCGACATTCGGAAATGTCAATGGCGCCTCGGAGGTGCCTAAGAAATAGTCGGGGTTGTTTCTCACTCGGCTTCAAACCATGACAGATTCAGGATTAACTTTCTTTGACCGAACTGTTCAGCTTGACTATGTGATGCTGCTATACGAAATCGAAGTACTCTTCAGAGGGAGCAATCCGAGCGTCAGATTATTTCATCCGAGTGTTTAATTGGAAACGAGTCATCCACTCGGTACGCCGGAGCGAATCAACGGATCCTTCGGAGTGCGGAGCATGTCCCATTTATGGCACGGAGGAATTTCCGCGCGTTCAAAATCGCGAAGGGTGCGCGCGGGGGTGCGACGGAACGGTCACGTCGCGGTAATTTGGGGTAGTGGGCACGACGCCTCGATGCCTGCGCCGAGATTTTCGCCACGTGTCTCCGAGGCTCTGAACAGTAGATACACGGATCTCGCTCCATTTGTGGATTGACGGCCAGAGATCTTGCCGGATTTTTGGTATAAAGATGGAAGCACTGTTGTGGGTGAAATAGATCTCACTTCCGCCCTCTCCTTCGTCTTCTCCGACACTTGCCCGCGTTCCCTCTTTCTCTTGTCGTAGACCAATTCCGAGCTCACCGGAGAGGATGTGTGCGGCAGTTGCGACTGCGAAGGCCGAGCGGGCGAAGAAGAGCTCGCGTGCCTCCTCCTCAAGCGCCGGGGCGCCGGCAAGATGGACCCAAGGCGAGTGGCTGCCATCGCGGGTCATCAAGGCTCAGATGCTCGAGCTGGTGGGCCAAGGACTCCTGCCCGAGGGGAGTTGGCGGTTGCCGGGGGCGGGCGAGGACGAGCCTTCACCGAAGGGGGACGAGCGCGTGCTCTTGGTGACTCACCTCGAGAGAGGTTTCTCCCATCCGCCTCATCCGTTCTTCCGTAGATTTCTGGATTATTTTGGTGCTCAGCTTCATCATATCCCTCCCAATGATGTCGTTTACTTAGCTGCGTTCATTTCTCTCTATGAAAACTTCTTGGGTTGTCATCCCCATTGGGGTCTCTTCAAACATCTTTTCACCTGCCGAGTGATGACCATTAAAAAGCCCACTCGGTCAAAGGATAAGACGAACGTGGCCCAGCTACTTGGGGGTCTGGGAATCCAGCTGCGGGGAAAAGTTTGCTTCCCACATATGACGTTTCCAGATTCGGTGAAGGGCTGGCAGGAAAACTGGTTTTATTGCCAGGACATTCCAGTCGGTGAAGGTCAATCGGGACTTCCGCCGTATACATCTGAACGCATTCGGCCAGTCCCCAGGCTGACTGTGACCAAGGATGAGAAGACAGAAGTGGATATCTTGGTGATAGCTCTGGTAGCCTTGGTGCGGAAGGGTGTCAACGGCCTCGACTTGCTGGAGGTTTTTCTCGAGAGGAGGATTCAGCCGCTGCAAGCCAGGGCCCACCCCATGTGGGAGTATACTGGGCCGAGTGACACCACTCGAACACACCCGGAGGAGCTCAATGCCGACATGGTGGAAGCCAAGATCAAGGCGATCACCCCAGCGCGTGACAACCCCAGGGGGAGCAGGCTGGTGGCTCCACTTTCATTAGAGAATCCGCCTAATGAGCTAATTTCCGAAGGTTCATTATCCGGGTGATATTTATACACTTATCGCAATCAATCTGACTGATCTGCTCTTCATTCGGCAGGCTTTCACGCAGATGAACAGCCAAGTGCCAATTGTGGACAGGGGCCCGGTTGATGTAGCGAGCGACACCGATCATCCGGAAGACTCGGCAGAGGAAGGAGAATATGAAGAAGAGGACGACGAAGACGATGAAGAGGAGGAAGAAGGCTCGGAGGGAAGTGACGAAGCGGAGTCGTCGCGCTCGGATGACCGAGTGCCTGAAGTCCGCTCCAAGGCGCGCCAGGACTCGGGAGTCCGCGGTGGTGGTCCCAAGGGGCCAAAAACTGCCAAGCCGACTGGGTCTGCCCTTCCGACTCGCAGCTCGAAGCGTGGGCGTGGGGAACTTGTCTCTTCACCTGGGAAGGTGACGAAACAAGCCAAAGTCACGACGGCCAAACCTCGGAAGGCAGTTCCCATCCCGAAGATTAAGATGACCATTCCCGTGGCCTCGGCGTAAGTATCTCCACTTCAACAATTGTTGTCTATATTTATCCAAGTGGTGTAATAATCCGAGTGTTTCCTTTGCAGTGCTGACACTTCAACTGCTTCACCTGATCCCCACACTCTGGAGAAAGAGCGGGCCAACGCTGATGTTGCGTCTTCAAAAGGTAAGCTTCGGATTCACTCGGTGCCTCTGAACGTCTCCGAGTGTTTACTTTTTGCTCATCTATGAGTGCTTTTGAACACTTGCAGCTCCGCGTGAAGTGATCGACATTGATGTGGACGACAAGGTTGACCTGCCAAACCCTTCTGCCGACGCGGACATCGTGTTGCAAGAGTCATCGCCTGTCGATGCCTTAGTGCCGGCATGAGGGGCCAGCTCGGGAGCCGGAGCTGCACTCGGAACTGGTACATCATCCCCCCTGTTGACTCCCTCCACAACTAACATCTTTGCGCTACACTATGTCCCGGAGGATCAAGTAGGAGCGAGCAAAGAGGCGTTAATCCAGCTGGAGGTGATGAGTGAACGACTGAAGACGGCGTATGATGCGAGTGAGGCGTTGAAGAAGAATGTCCGAGTAAGTACTCTCGTAAGTACCTTCCTTAGTCAGGATTTTTTATTTCTGTCCCGTGTGGATTTGCATCGTGTGGATTTGCATCGCACACCTGCTGGGTGTCTTTGGGTTCCAGTGGGGGCGTGCTGAGCGCACCCACTGGGTGTAGTTCCCGAGGCTGCCGTCGACTGAAGCAGTCGGCGGGAGTCTAAGAGTCCGAATGAATTTGATGTTTTTTAACCTTGAAGAAAAGCCTTGTATTTGATTTTCCAGTGGGGGTGCGCTGAGCGCACCCACTGGGTGTAGTCCCCGAGACTGTCGTTGACTGAAGCAGTCGGCGAGAGTCTTAGAGTCTGAGTCAAAATTTTGACCAATATTTTTCCTTTAATTCCTATTTGCAGGCTGACTGTGAGCTCGGGAGCCACTACAAAGCTTTGGAGAAGGAGGTGCAGGACTTGCGCATCAACCTTGAAGCCGAGAAAACCAAGAATGCCCGACTGGAGCAGGAGAAAAAGGCAATCAAAGGTATATCCATCTTGTCCGACTGCTATAATAACCGTCCTCCCTCCCTGTCCGACTAAGTCTACTTCATCAGATCTTTGTGGCAAAAATCGTAAACTTGTCGAGAGGCTGAAGAATTCTATTTCTTTAGAAACCGTGAAGACGGCCCACGAGAAGAAGGACATTGATCTGGCAGCTGCCCAGAAGGAGGCTAACCGCAAGACCAAGGAGGCCGAGGAGAAGCTGAAGGCAGTCGGGAAGCTGGAAGAAGAGAAGAAAACTCTAGAGGCTGCCGCGAAGAAGTCCAGGGAGGAGCTCGCTGAGTTGAAGAAGTCATATGCCGAGTGGGAGACCAAGCTCAAGCACATCTCCGTGAAGAAAAACGAGCTGGAGCAGTTTGTTGAAGAATATGGCGACTCTGTGAGTGAAAAGCTCAAAGGTAAATGCTCCCGAGTGATCTCTGTGCAACTTTGTCTGGCCGAATGAATTGTTCTCACTTCTGACTTTTTTCTTCATTCAACGAAATCCAGAATTCTGTGATGATGTTGCTGAGGAGACTGACAAGATCGAGAAGGAGCTGGACCCGTCCCGAGAGCTACTCAAGGATAGCGCTGCCATGGCCATTCTTCGTTTGGAAGAGCACGTCGACCAAGTGACATCGTACATGAAAAGGCTCAGCACTGCCATATCGGACATCGATCGGGATGTCTTTCCTGACGAAGAGCCTTCGAAGGATCTAGAATCCCCTCTCACCCGAGTGAGGGATGTACCAAGCCGAGTGAAGGCTTGGAAAAAATTCGCGGCTCGAGACAGAGCTGACATCGCCCTCTCACTCGTTCGTGTCCACTGCAAGGGAGTGGACGAGAAGAAGCTGAAGTCCTTGGAGGTCGCTAACAGGAAGCATGCCAAGGTCGAAGACTTCCTAGAGATGTTTATGGAAGCTGCCACTCGGATCATAGACAGCATCGACCTGGACACCTTCGTTGAAGCAGTGGTCCCGCCTCACCCCGAGTGATCGTCGGGTTTAAAACTCTTTAAGCTTTTGCCTCGGAATGCCGAGTGGTAGTTGTAACCGTAAGACTTTGAATGAGCCTGAGGCTCCTGTTGTCAGAACCTTTATCCGTACTCTCATTTCAAGTGACGCAGTTTTTATTTGCCTTGGCTTCGTTCGATCTTTGATTTCTGAATGTTTATACTTAGGCGATGCGGGGCCGCAACTAAGTCCCCGAGTGCGGACGAGATCCGCACTCGGAATTATTCGTGGGAACAATGATGGTCCTGTCCATCTTAGTAATGATGGTCCTGTCCATCTTAGTGTCCAAGTGTGGAGGATGTCCCACTCGAAACGGTTTTTTAACTTAGGCGATGCGGGGTCGCAGCTAAGCCCCCGAGTGTGGGCGAGGCCCGCACTCGGAGTTGTTCGTGAGAACAATGATGGTCCTGTCCATCTTAGTAATGATGATCTTGTCCATCTTAGTGTCCGAGTGTGGATGATGTCCCACTCGAAACGGTTTTTTAACTTAGGCGATGCGGGGTCGCAGCTAAGCCCCCGAGTGTGGGCGAGGCCCGCACTCGAAGTTGTTCATGAGAACAATGATGGTCCTGTCCATCTTAGTAATGATGGTCCTGTCCATCTTAGTGTTCGGGTGTGGAGGATGTCCCACTCGAAACGGTTTTTAAACTTAGGCGATGCGGGGTCGCAGCTAAGCCCCCAAGTGTTGGTGAGGCCCGCACTCGGAGTTGTTCGTGAGAACAATGATGGTCCTGTCCATCTTAGTAATGATGGTCATGTCCATCTTAGTGTCCAAGTGTGGAGGATATCCCACTCGAAACAGTTTTTTTAACTTAGGCGATGCAGGGTCGCAGCTAAGCCCCCGAGTGTGGGCGAGGCCCGCACTCGGAGTTGTTCGTGAGAACAATGATGGTCCTGTCCATCTTAGTAATGATGGTCCTATCCATCTTAGTGTCCGAGTGTGGAGGATGTCCCACTCGAAACGGTTTTTTAACTTAGGCGATGCGGGGTCGCAGCTAAGCCCCCGAGTGTGGGCGAGGCCCGCACTCGGAGTTGTTCGTGAGAACAATGATGGTCATGTCCATCTTAGTAATGATCACTACTAGAAAAAGCCCTATTAGTGGCGCACCTATTTTCATTAGTAATGGCGCACTATAGGTGCGCCACTATTAACACGCCACTAGTAACAGATAGTAATGGCGCACCTCTGGTGCGCCATTAGTAATCCAGATAGTAGTGGCGCACCACCAGGTGCGCTACTACTAACCCTTAGGTGCTCCGCTGGTATTCCCTCTAGGTGCGCCACTAATAGCCTTATTTGTGCGCCACTAGTAATAAAGGAAGGTGCGCCACTAATAAGGGCTGAAATGCGCCACTAGTAATGTATTTGGAAAACAAAAAAAAATCCAAATTTACAGAAAACAACCTATAAGGAAAAATAATTTAAAAACAAAAAATGAAATAGAATCATAATTTTTATTATAATAAGAATATTACAATGTCTTTACAAGTATCCAATAACATACGTTTTCATCCATCCTCAACCAACAAAGATAGATCGTAGATGGACAGATGCCCAGGATTAGCTAGCGTGAATGAAATCAACAGCAGCCGCTCGCCGCAGCATCAGCCTCCGGCGCCTTCTGCTTGAAGATGTTCTTCTTCGCCCTAGAGGACGCGTCCGCCAGCAGGCTCGGCGTGTCTAATATCTGCGTCATCACATGCGTGCAACATTCAGATAAGATAACTGACACATGTGAAAAAAGAAACTCAATTCGATACAGATAATTGATTCTAAAGCTATGCTGAATCATCTGCCCTAGCATTTCTGTTCTTTCTATCTCTAAGACAAGCAGCATTCCACTATCAATCAAGTGCGTGTACGGACACGCCTTGGTGCATCAATAACCGTTTGGGGGGCAGTTTCCCATTGCCAGACACAGAATGAATCAACAACTCAAAGTCACAGCACACGTACCTTCAGCACGAGCTCCTCAAAGCACTGCTCCACATTCACTTTGGTCTTTGCACTGCATTCCAGAAATAAACACCCGTACACCCTGGCAAAATCAATGCCTTCCTTCTTCGTGACAGCCCTCTCGCTCTCCTGCCAAACCAAACATCTACACTCAGCTCTGCTCTAAAGACAGGGAAAAAAACATCCACACGAGAAACCTACTATGCAGCATGCCTCAAGACAAATACAGATAATAAAGTACTCCCTCCGTTCCTAAATATAAGTCTTTTTAGAGATTCCGCTATGGGACTACATACGGAGCAAAATGAGTGAATCTACACTCTAAAATATGTCTATGTACATCCGTATGTAGTTTTGTAGTGGAACCTCTAAAAAGACTTATGTTTAGGAAAGGAGGGAGTAGTGATCTAAAAAGTCATGTATTTCTTTACAGAGGGAGTACTTGTGCCTGAATGCACATTATAATTGACATAAAAATGTGCAGGTGTTGGCAGAAATACCTTGTCCACTTTGTTTCCTACAAGCATCTTTATACAGTCCTGGTTGGTCGAATACAGGTCAATTTCCTTGGCCCATATGTCAGACAGATTTGTGAACGTGTCTCGGCGAGTAACATCGTACACTGGAAAACAGACGAGACATTCATTAAGTGGCATCTCTTAAAATTAGACAGCTCATTAGATAGAACCCAACAAGAAACACACCAATGAAAGAAACAAAAAAAAAGGCATTGGTGCCCCGTGTAGTGAATGACTCCTAATAATTTAACCAAATCCAGAAAGATAGTTATACCTTTCTATGATGAAGTAGGGTCACCAGTTCTACGTTCTATGATAAGGATACAGTAGGCTGAACAGTTCAAAAAAAAGGCTGAAAAGGTAACTCTATAGATGCAGTGATTTTCTTACAGGAAAGTCAAGCTGGTCATGTATAACTGAAAACACAACCATCTAAGCCGATGTGTAGTTCATCTATGTAAGGAAATTGACAGAATAGTTTATTCTCAAGACTAGTCTAGTTGATGAAGTGAAAACAGAAGTATGAAAAGAAAGCGCTGGATGAAGTGAAAAGAAAGAATTACCCATAACAATCCCTTGTGCCCCTCTGTAGTAAGAGCTGGTCAAGGTCCTAAACCTTTCCTGTCCAGCTGCACAACAGGCACATAACACGATGTCAGTAGATAAATCATCAGCTCTTATCAGCAGCTAAATCATCAGAGCTCAAAAGGCATGTTAAAAAACAAAAAACAAGAAACTCGATTGCATTGCATAGATAAATAATCTACTCGAAATAATGGGAAGAATCAGTAGGCAGATAAGCTGTAGCGAAGCAATGGGGCTTTAATTAATAATAGTTGTTACACGTAACATAGCATTAAAAGCTTGGAACCTTCGAGTCCATGAGGCCAACTGTGGAGTGAGGACAGGAAAGGGTATTTTAACAAGCATATATACAAGTAAAAGAGCCAGCACAGAGTAGTGAGATTGGTGAAACAGAGGGTATGTGTTTGACATGCAATTAAGTGGATGTAAGCAAATCGGAGACGGTTGATTATTACGTTCGATCCCAGGCCAGGGCAAGGATTAATTATTAATAACCAAGAACTACAGTTTCAGACAATTTCAGAGCTGCGATCTACAGAACTACAACAGTTTCAGACAAGTCCCAAGTCCTCACATAACCTATCATTATATCCTTTTTCCAAGCACAATGAGATTAGCACTCCACTAAAGTAAGACTTCAGATATAATGTTCATGCAGTAAACAGTACCTAGACCAACAGCGTCAGTAAAAACACTAAAACTACCAGCGAATAAACCAGGGAAGTTTTGTTGTGATGTTCACTGTTATAAAATTTTAGTTATGATGCTTGTGTGTTATGCATTTAAAAGTGCAACAAGATTTGGACCATTAAGAATATACTTGCGAAGAATAATACAAGAAAATAAAAAGGAATTTTTTTTTCTCCTAGATCCAAAAAGGATTTTTTTTTGTCAAAAGCACATTCATACTATGTACCTTATACACATCAGCGTATCCACAACTTCTAATTTTGCATTCGAATGCAAAATTATTTGTAGCAGCCGACAATTGAGAGAACTGGAAACCTGAAAACCCTGCAGGGAATGCACCAGAGCATCTAGTTTTACCAAATGATGTTGGATCTGTTAGATCTACACCATTCAGCTGCACTATTGACTAAAGAGGGGTAAACCCACCTCAGCAGACAGTGCAAATGAAGGAAAAGGCTATCCTATTTTTACTAGATCATTGAAGCAAGCCTACAGTATGAGCCATAGCAGTACAAGATTCAGTTATCACAGACAGCACAAGTTTCAGTTAACTGACAGAAGTAAAATTCAGTAAAACACCTACACATGTTCTACTGCAACTAGGACATCCTAAGCACTACATAGATTCCTATATACCTAAGCAACTACTGAATCGATCTAAACATCTAAAAATTCAGAGCTTGAACCCTAGGCTAGTGACAGTTCAGTACAGAATGCAGAAGCAGAGCAGAGAGATAAGAAGGAGGATTACCTGGAGATCTCGAAGCAGAAGGAGCGTCGATGCAGTGAAGAGGCGAGGCAGTGAAGGCGTAGCACCATAGTACCATCCATGGCGGAACCCTCTGCTGCACCAGCAGACGACACCAGCCACGGTGGGCACCACAGCGCCGAACGGCGGCACCAGAGACGCCAGCACCACCAGCAGACACACCGGAGCCAGCCCGGAGACGAGCCAGCAGCGGCGGAGCCTTGCGCGGCGACCAACACCGAAACCCTAGCTCAGGGATTAGGGTTGAGAACGGTCGATTTGGGGAAGGAAACCCATATCGAGCTGGATAGGAAGAAAGAGCAGAGAGAGGGGAGCAGTTTGTGACCAACGGCGGCGGCCGAGATGGTCGGAGCACGCCGGAGGAGGACGACGAGCGCGCCGGCGATTTCTATCGCGAGTGCGGTGGGGAATCGGGGTCGGTCGAGCACGAGAGAGAGAGGGGAGAGAGTGAGAGAGAGAGACTGATGGGTGGGGTCGGGTCTTTGACCCGGGTCCAAGTCACTTAAGTTATGGTGCACCACGCAGAGTGCGCCATTGCTATTTGACCCAGGTTAGTAATGGCGCACCACGCAGAGTGCGCCATTGCTATTTTTCCCCGGCCTGGACATGCATGTGAATAGGTGCATATCAATGGCGCACTTCGCGTCGGTGCGCCACTGTTACCTAAAATAGCAGTGGCGCACCTGGCAATAGTGCGCCACTGGTAAGCCTGGGGAGGGGGGTGTATCCAGGAAAAAAATAGCAATGGCGCACTCCTTCTTTGGTGCGCCATTAGTAAAAAAAATAGTAATGGCGCACCTATAACTGGTGCGCCATTGCTATATAGCAGTGGCGCACCCTATCTATAGTGCGCCACTAATGTTGATATTAGGGATAGCCCTTTTTCTAGTAGTGGATGGTCATGTCCATCTTAGTGTCCGAGTATGGAGGATGTCCCACTCGAAACGGTTTTTAAACTTAGGCGATGCGGGGTCGCAGCTAAGCCCCCGAGTGTAGGCGAGGCCCGCACTTGGAGTTGTTCGTGAGAACAATGATGGTCCTGTCCATGTTAGTAATGATGGACCTGTCCATGTTAGTGTCCGAGTGTGGAGGATGTCCCACTCGAAACAGTTTTTTAACTTAGGCGATGCAGGTTCGCAGCTAAGCCCCCGAGTGTGGGCGAGGCCCGAATCGGAGTTGTTCGTGAGAACAATGATGGTCCTGTCCATCTTAGTAATGATGGCCCTGTCCATCTTAGTGTCCGAGTGTGGAGGATGTCCCACTCGAAACAGTTTTTTAACTTAGACGATGCAGGGTCGTAGCTAAGCCCCCGAGTGTGGGCGAGGCCCTCAGTAGGAGTTGTTCATGAGAACAATGATGGTCCTATCCATCTTAGTGTCCGAGTGTGCAGGATGTCCCACTCGAAACAGTTTTTTAACTTAGGCGATGCAGGGTCGCAGCTAAGCATTTTGCACCCACTGGGGGTGATAAAGGAGATTGATTCACCGGAGTGAAAAGAGTTAAATTTCGACAAAACATAAAGAAACGAAACTTTATTCATCGATATCACTCGGATTCATTATTGGAATGACAAACTAAAGTGGTCGCGTTCTACGTGTAGAACTTGCGAAGTAGATCTGCGTTCCAAGTTCGGGGCTCTTCTACGCCATCTTTGATGTTGTAGAGCCGGTAGGCTCCATTGTGCAAGACTTTGGAGATTGCATACGGCCCCTGCCACGGAGGTGCTAGCTTGTGGGGTCTTTGTTGATCCAGTTGGAGAACAAGATCTCCTTCCTGAAAAGCTCGGCCCTTGACCTGTCTGTCATGGTAACGCCTCAGATCTTGCTGATAGAGCGTCGATCTGATGAGGGCCAGCTCTCGCTCTTCCTCCAAGAGGTTAAGACCGTCTTGGCATGCCGCTTCAGCTTCAGCATCATCATATTGTTCCACTCAGGGGGAATTGTGTTGAAGATCACTCAGTAGCACGACTTCTGATCTGTACACCATGAAGAAAGGAGTGCGTTTTGTAGAGCTGTTCGGGGTTGTTCGAATGCCCCATAAGACGGATGGCAGCTCTTCAACCCAAGCCCCCGCAACATATTTTAGGTCTCTCATCAATCGAGGTTTCAGACCTTGGAGGATCATTCCGTTTGCTCGTTCGGCCTGCCCATTCGACTGCGGGTGAGCCACTGAGGCATAATTAACCCGAGTGCCTTGAGAGAAACAAAACTCACGGAACTCGTCCGAGTGGAAGTTCTTCCCATTATCTGTGATAATGTCATGCGGCACACCGAATTTGAAGATGATCTGCCGAATGAAACTGACGGCAGTACCCGAATCCAAGATTTTGATGGGCTTCGCTTCAACCCATTTGGTGAACTTGTCAACCGCCACGAGCAGGTGGGTAAATCCACTTGTCCCAGTCCGCAGAGGACTGACCATATGAAGGCCCCATACTGCGAACGACCAGGTGAGCGGGATCGTCTTTAGCGCGGACGCAGGCTTGTGGGACTTATTTTTGTAGAACTGACACCCGATGCACAGGTCAACCAAATCTCTTGCTGCTTCATTGGCTCAGGGCCAATAAAAACCCGCTCGGAAAGCCTTAGCGACCATTGTCCGAGAGGACGCGTGATGGCCACAAGTTCCCGAGTGGATCTCGTGTAAGATCTGCAGCCCTTCCTCTGGGGAAATGCATTTCTGAGTGACTCATGTAGTGCTTTTCTTGTATAACTGGTCCCCCAAAACTTCGAATGACTTGGATCGACGGACGATTCGGCGAGCTTCTTATTCATCTTTGTGGAGTTCTTGCCGGAGCAAGTATGCCAAATAGGGTTGAGTCCACTCGGGGGTGATTACCAGCATTTCATGGACTAGATCAACTACGGCCGGGACCTCAACCTCGGTCGGATTTGATGGATCGACTGCTTGTGGGGGCTCCTCTATGAAAGGATCTTCTGCAATTGTTGGGGCGCGCAGATGTTCAAGGAATATGTCCTTAGAGACTGCTCGCCGAGTGGACCCAATCTTTCCCAGGTCGTCCGCTTCCTGATTCTTTGCGCGAGGAATGTGATGCAGCTCCAAACCTTCAAAATTCTTCTCCAGCTTTCTGACCGCGTTACAGTAGCCGGTCATAGCTGGGCTCCGAATGTCCCACTCTTTCATCACTTGGTTGACGACGAGGTCCGAATCGCCGTAGACCATCAAACGACGAATGCCGAGTGATATGGCCATGCGGAGCCCATACAGGAGGGCTTCGTATTCAGCCTCATTGTTTGATGAATCGAAATGGATTTGGAGGACATAGTTCAGCCGGCCTCCTTTGGGAGAAACATGCACCACGCCAGCCCCCGAGCCATTGATCATCTTGGATCCGTCAAAGAACATAGTCCATGTAGGAGATATGCCCTAGAGGCAATAATAAATGTTATTGATTATCTCCATATTCATAATTAGGTTTATGTTCCATGCTATAACTGCTATGGTTCTCGAGTCTGCAATAACCACGAGGCTCGGAGGAAGACTCATATGCACGTGTGGAATAATAAACGGTAAAATGTATTCCTAGTCTGGCCTCTAAGACTGGCTCAAGTATTGCATGATGATTCTGTTTTCCTGATCATGGGCATGGCTATGCCGGCAATTTTGAAGGCACAATGTTAGAAGAACATTTGTGTTGAATCAACCCGAATTGATGTTATGCTATGAGATTCATTCGTCACAAGTTAATGGTTAATAACACAGAGATGGTTAACGTTTGCATGATTCCTTAGACCATGAGAGTATCGAGTTTCTTCATGCTTGCTTCATGAACTTTGGGGTTTGTTAAACGTCATCCGTAAATGGGTGGCAATTACGGCGGCTTACGGGTTCATGGAAAAGTATGTCAAGTAACTTGATAGCTCAAGATTGGGATTTGCTCCTCCGACGATGGAGAGATATCTCTGGGCCCTCTCGGTGTTACGGTATCCATCATCGTCTGGCCAGACACTTTGTGATTTGATCACGGGGATGCCGGAACACGGTAACGAGAAAAGAGAACAATACCGGTAACGAGGTAACTGGCATAGTGGACAAGTTGTTGATCCACGGGGATGCCAACATGTCTCACCTCGGGTATTTGTAACATATCGCGAAGCAACAGGAATAGCACACGGCAACTGGAGGTTCACTCGAATATTCATTCGTATTGGTATAGGGGTCAATATGGGTGTCCACGGCTCCGATGTTGATCATTGATCGGAAGGGGTTCCGGGTCATGTCTATACTTCACCGAACCTATAGGGTCACACGCTTAAGGGTCATCTATCTGCTAAATACTAGACAGGGAGTCTGAGACAAATTCACCGAAAAAGTTTCGGAGACAACGGAAGAGTTCCGGAGAGAGAACACCGAAAGAGTTTCGGTAAAACCGAAAAGTTGTTTCGGAGTGTACCATAAAGTCAAATTGGTTTCGGCACATGCCTGGAAATTATTGGAAGGTACCAGAATTGTTCCGGTAACTTCTGAGATTTTTCAGAGACAAAAACCGGAAATGTTCCGGACTGCCGGAACCGCTTTAGTTGCTTTTCACAGATGAAAATCACTAAACCGAAAAGTTGTTTCGGAGTACACCATAAAGTCAAATTGGTTTCGGCACATGCCTGATATTTCTTGGAGGGTGCCAGAATCGTTCTGGAAACTTTCTAGAATTTTCCGGGACGAAAACCGGAAATGTTCCGGAGCTGCCGGAACCGCTTCAGATGCTTTTCGCAGATGAAAATCACTAAACCGGAATTGTTTCGGAACGCGTTGAAAATTATTTTAGTGGGTACTGGAAATGTTCTAAGCCCACATAAATATTTTCAGTTCGAACGGACGCTGAAATATGTTGTCGTGAATAGTGAAAGTGCTTTTTGGATTACTTTATGGAAAGCCACCTTTTGGGGCTTTACTCACAAATATCTCTAGGGATGACATGGAAGGATATGGGCTGCCCACTTGCTTTTACCTTTGTGCCCTTGTGAAGGGCATTTTGGGTATTTCAAGTGTCACCCTACCCCTTGGGTTTTCCTATAAATAGAGGTGGAGATGCACTCTCCACACTCACTCTTTCTCACATACACAGGCCATCTGATGTTATCTGGCTTCCCTCTCCCTCCCAGCGAAATAGTTTCGTAGAGCCGAAAGGCTGTCTGGGTTCCGGTGGGAACTAGTTCTGGACGGCGAAGCCCTGCCGGATAGATGACACCGTATGTGTGCAACTCTGTAGAGAGATCGTAGTTTCGGTCTTAGTTCGAGGGGTCCTCCCGAAGGGCTGTCCGAGTGACTGTCCGAGTTTTGAGGGTCCTCCCGAAGGGCTGTCCGTGACACCGTCCGGGGGACTGTCCGACCGCCTCCCGGAGGGCTGTCCGAGGGGCAAATGAGGGTATACATCCTCGCGGTTGGGAGGTTGTAAATCCTAGCTGCGGGGATCTGCACCGCCGATCGTCATCGACTCTACTTCCGCTGCGCTACGAGTCGGTAACAAAAAAGATCAAACCTTGTATGCAGTCTTCATAGTGGTCCTGGGCTGGTGCGTAGGTCGGAAATTTTTGTTTTCTGCTGCGTTCCCCTACAGTGGCATCAAGAGCCGTGCTATGCGTAGATGCAGGTTGCGATCTAGAATACATAGAGATGTATGGGTGTTGCACAATATAATTAGGTAGTAGATGAGTTCTATTACTGAAAATTATTTGTGCGGGTAGCAGATGAAATCTGTTACCCGATGTTCTTGTGGCTTTCCTGGAATTTGCATATTTCTGATCTTGATAACAGTATGGTGGAGTTTCAATGTTCTGGCAATCCGCGATCCTGATTGATCAACGAAGTGCTAACAGTTCATTGAATTCCACCGTAGTTAAAAGGAAAGATGAAATTTCGCAGACGAAAGGGCAATGCAGATATGATCTGCACGGGGGTCATGCGTATGACGAAGTTTAGTATGGGGCTCGAGATTTTATTATCTCGTGTTTCATACACCCCGCAATGTTAATCTAGCGACTTGGATTATCATGCTTGATGATGGACGTTGGTAGCTTCGGTTTGTTTCGAAACCTTAGAAGCCACGTAAAACAAGTTGTTGCATGAACCGATTAGAGGCGTCTAACTTGGTTTTGCAGGATGGTTTGCATGTGCATATGATGTGGTATAGCAGTGCTCATATTAATTTGATTATGTATGAGATGACTATATGATGTAATTTGATTAACATGACCTGCGTGTTATGATTCGGCGTGATGGCTGGAGCCATATGATTGCACTTTAATGACCTGCGTGTCAACCTTATGTAATGCACTTATTTTATTAGCTATAGATATAGCAATATTATCTGGTGCATCGACAAGGTGGTGACAATCTTCTCGAAGGTGAACACCGATGCGAATACCGAAGACGAAGAAATGAAAGACTTCTCCGTCAGAAAGGGCTATACCATATCATGCTATTATGAATTGCTTGATATGTTTATCCCTTATGATGCACCCTTTTTGATTGCGCGGTAGTCGCTTTTTATTAGGGTGATCTCTCACAAAAATATCAAGTAGTTAGTGTTCTCCCAAGTGTAGCACCATCACGGCACCTAACTTTTCGGGGTACGACATGTACACATGAGTACGAACGATTAGGGATGTGTGAGGCGGGTGAGGTCAGACCTCGCAGCGAGATCACTTGGTTGTCTTGACGTTCAGGCAGGACAGTCCTGAGCTCAGAACACACGCATCGAAAGATGAACAAGAGTCACATAGAGATGTGATTGGCAAGTTGGCCTACCGATTAAAATTCACGTCATCAGTGATGAACCCGTCAATGGCGTCGAATTGAAATGCGGATCTTGTATCACTCACAATCAATTATGAGAGATATTGATTTGAGTGCGAGCGCACTGTTGAATTAACTTCTTTTAATTCTCAGTGCAATTAATTTTGAACACTGTCTAAGTGTGATTTGCAAAATAGTTGTAGAATAATGGCTCGCGTTTCCACCTTCCCTGTTAAAATTGAATAGCTGTTAAATATCTGGTTAAAACTTTACGGTTGGTAACGTAATATGAGGATTGTCCTCAAGAGTGCCAAGAAGGACTTTGTCCTATCGCATGCTTTCGGTATTCTCCCGCTAATGCTATGGATGATGTGACTCTCGTCCTTCGATCCAAAAGCTAGAATTCATTTTCAGTCAAAGTGCAATATGTTTGCTTCCATGAGACCCGAACTTCAAAAGTTTGGATAGTTATGTGATATTCATGGAATCTGAAAATCATTTTCAGAGACAGACAAAGGCTAAAAGATATGAGATATCCAAAGCAATGTTTGTTTGCAAACTATTAGTAAAGGAGTTTACTATGCATTAGACTGATAAGAGAGGGATCCAGGAGAACGCCTGTCATATGATGAAAGGTAAATAAAACAACAACTTAAAGAGAAAGGAAGTGTCCGAAGGGTGTTAGTAAGACTTTCACGCCTAGGAAGTCCGGGGCTAACGCCACTCTTAAGTTGGATGCTTCTTCTGAGAGTAGGAGAAATACTAAAAGTTAAACTGTTAGAAGTATAAAGGCAAAAGGAAAAAGACTGGAATATCCAGCTCATTTATGAATGTCATACAAGTTTTTGATGTATAGAAGGCAGGTCAAAGATATAGTTTTTGGGAATTATGGTTAAACATGTTAATCACTAATTCTTGGGTATTGTGAGTTAATCACAAAGATACCCGCTCGATTGCATTCTGTTGCAACTCGATGTAAGAACTACTATGGCCTGAAAGACTAGCTAGGAATGAGGTTTAGATACACGCAGGGAACATAGTAAATGTTACTATGCCTTCCATCGGTGTATTCCCTATGTATTTACTTTCATAATTCATTTTAGACTTTCACACTCTAGCCCTTTGCATAAGGTATCTTGCAAGAAGGTTGTTCATAAGAGAACTTTTGATGTTCGGTGTTATGAATAACATAAGGGCCATACTTTCATTATGAATGAGACGTGTGTCGGTGTCAAAACCGGCGGATCTCGGGTAGGGGGTCCCGAACTGTGATACTTGGATCGATGGTAACAGGAGACAAAGGGGACAAGGTTTTACCCAGGTTCGGGACCTCCTATGGAGGTAATACCCTACGTCCTGCTTGATTATATTGATTGTAGAGGGATTACAGAGTTGATCTACCATGAGATCGTATGACTAAACCCTAGATGAGTTCCGTTATCCTACACCCTAAAACCCTCCGGCTTATATAGACGCCAGGGGCCCCTAGGGTTTACACATGGTCGGTTACATGTCGAAGGGATTACCATGCCTATCTACTACTTTAAACGTGGAGGACAGGCCACGATTCTCGAAGCTTCCTTCTCGGAGGCGAGGTCTTCAATCTTCTAATATTCGGCAAGTGGCCCATACAGTCTGGCCCATAAGACATAGGCCGGCCTCCCGAGGACCCCTTACTCCAGGACTCCCTCAGTAGCCCCCGAACTAGCCTCCAACGCCAAGGGTCCAAGCTCCAGCTGCTTCAAGTGATCAGAGTCTTCGGCTTGCGAGGCGAGTTCCTTTCTCCAAACAGTGATCGGCCGGGCTATAGTTCGGCCTCCGTCGACGTGTAATATTTCCGATCATAGATCGTCCGTATACCATGAATAGCTCGGCCTTTGAAGGCCAAACATCAGAGATCCAATAATGTTTCTTGGACTTCGCGCGTCGCGGGGAGACGAGCAGTTCAGTAGCTTTTTACAAAACTACCCCCAACATAAATGAGGCATCACCCATTTAAACGAACTGAGTCGTGGTCCAAGCCATAACCTTTTCTTCTCCACCGGAAAAAACCTTCAGCGAAAGGTCTCCACCAAAGATGGCAGGCGCCCCCAGTTCTTCCTCGGATCCTTACGGATCCCGTCCTGGGGATTGGACCAGCTGCTCCGTGTCGCTTCTCCGGCTCCGCGAACTCGAGACCCAAGGGTACCTTCCTTCCTCAGATCTAACAGCAGTCCACGCCGGTCTGACGTCATTCAACGGCGAGGCCCTCGCGGAGAATTTCCCCCATCCACATAAGGGGGAGAATGTGTGTTTTGTGCCATTCCACCTGCGAGGGCTCGGGTTTCCCATCCATCCGTTCCTGAGAGGGCTACTGGTGTTTTATGGGATCCAGCTCCACCACCTCACTCCAGGATCTATTCTGCACATCTCGGGTTTCGTCGCCCTTTGCGAGATGTTTCTGGGTTGCGAGGCGCACTTTGAGTTGTGGAGGAAATACTTTTGCCTCGTCCCACGTATTCGAGATAAGACAATCTTTGAGGTCGGCGGAGCCGAAGTATGCCGCATAGCGGGGACAGGATACCCCGTGGGGACACCGAAGGAGTCCAAACTATGGACTTCGGAATGGTTTTATATCGAGGACGTCCCTTTATTTGATCCAGCTCGGAAGGGTCTGCCCGAATACTCCGATGTCCCCTTGAAGAAGAGGTACAACTGGCGCCCGAAGAGCCTGTCCCAAGAAGATAGCATTGAGGTGCAGCGCTTAGCAGCTCGTGTGAGGATACTAGCCCATCATAAGCTGACCATGATAGAAGTCATGGCCGCTGTCATTACCTGGTGCGTCCAACCCCTCCAACAGAGGATACACCCTTTGTGGTGCTATAACGGGACAAGCGACACTACTCGCTGCCGAAGACTGGGTCCTGCCGATCAAACGGCACAGGCCGCCGCACTTGCCAATCTATACAAGGGGGAGCAAGAGGATTTCATTGAGCGATCGACCAAGGCGGGATACTCAAGCCATAATCCCATCGAATGGGTGAGCTTTCCAATCCCGTGACCACAGTTCGGATTCTTAGTTTGTCTCTTTCTGACCAAAGTCTTTTATGTAAACAGGAATGGAGGAGCTTTATCGAGACAGTCAACTATCCGGCTCCTCAACCCGAGGACTATTCCCGTGATGATGATCCGGGCTATCACGAAGACCCGGACCTGTCAATCGAACTCGAAGACGGGGTTTTCTACCAGGAGGGCCTTGACGGCTCCAAGGTGGTCATCACTGCCGATTACCCTGGATCCTTCCCCTCCCCTGCAGCAAGCAAGAAGAGGAAGAAGACGTCCCACAAGAGACAAGCGCCCTCCACCGACCCTAACGTGTCGGCTTCTACCCCCAAGCGCCGCAGGTCCGTGCGACTTACACCGGCAGCAGCGGCAGTGGCCGGATCGGAAAGTAATAACGATCCGGCAAATGAGCCGATCACAGGGCCGAGCGCGCCTATGAGTTCATCCCAAAGGTATTTCGCTTAATTGCTTGATTTATCATCATGATTTTGATAAAGTCTGTCAAAAGATCATTTTGCCGAAATGTTCAGGCAAAAGGTTTGGCTGTCTCCTGCCGAGGACGCCATAAGGACATCCAGCGGTGCCCAAGGTTCCAGGCCTTCCGCCCATGCCGATCCTGTCGCCGGAGCCCCCACCGTCAGCCCCGCCCCAGCCGATTCAGGTGACGCCATATCTGTAACCAAATCAGAGGTCGGGAGCGCTATGCGTCATCGGCAGCGACGTAAAGCACTACAACATCCGGCCTTTTCCGAACAAGAGTTCGGTGCATTACGCACGGCGGATGCACATCTAGGGGCTGCCCGGGCTGGATTCAGGGAGGCTGTGAAATTGATATCATCCAGCCTGCAGGTAAGTAATCGAATATTGAAGTCCGAACTTCGTGTAGAACCAGTAGCCCCCGAGCCTTAATTTGGTCGGTACGACCGATTTAAGGATCCCCGTATTAATTTGCTGGTATTGCAGGCCTCGAAGCAACAGTGCGAGCAACTGGCCAAGGAACTGGAAGCTAGCCGAACACAGGTCGAAGCTGTGAAGGCCGAATTGGAGCAAGTGAAGAGCTTTACTCGGGAAGCACACGGTGAGTATATATATTCCGCTGATCTTTAGTATATCCCCATGCTTACGCAAGGGTACCATGTATCAGCTGAATCAATAGGGCAATTACAAAAAGATTTGGATGTAGCCCGAGAGTCTCAGCAATATGCCGAGTCCTAGCTGGAGGCTGGCCATCGCGTTTTACAACGGCATCTGGAAGAGAAGAACCGCCTGAAGGAGGAGAACACTCAACAAGCCAAATAGATTGAGAGCTTAAAGGCTCAATTGACTCAGGCCCAAGGAAAAAACCAGAATTTACAGAGAGGCATGTTCGGTAAGTGTAATTGCAACAACGGAAAATATCTCATATAAGTGAGGTGTGATACACATGCCATTACTCAAATGCAGGTCTATTGTCCGGGCGACCCGAAGGGGAAATCGAATCCTACCGGGGGAATCTGCTGAAGGAGTTGTCCGCCCTCCATGAGCGGGCTCGGAAAGCCATGAAAAGCATGGTGAAGGCACTATGGCCTGCCGAGCAACCTGCCGAGGAGATGACCGAACTAGTCGATCGTTTCAAGGGAGCCCAAGCTAGGTTCGAGCTGTGGAAGACATCGGCTTGCCGAGAGGGAACACGAGAGACGTGGGCGATGATCAAGACTTGCTATACCGGACTTGACACCGAGCATATGGCTCAGGTCGGACCAGTGGGGGCAGATGGACAAGAAGTGCCGCTCCACCTGGTATACAACCAGGTGATGCCTGCCGCCCGTTTCTCACAACAAGACTGCTCCCTGAACACTATAATCGATAATCACGATCAGCAGCCAGATGTATGATCATATGTAGTTACGTACTTTATAATCGAAAAAATTGCTCCATCTGTGTTGTGAACTTTGTCTTAACCGGCCATCGGCTTTAACCTCCCGTGCTAAGCGCTTGGGAGTGTTCCGTGTAAGTTATCACCCAACGGGGAGGGAACTATGTTCGGGGAACCAGGCAATCCGGCCATGTGGTACGAACAGACAGAAAGCACACAGGGAGATACGTTATATTACGGCGGAGCGTAAGAAACATCTTCTGAAGAAAATAGTACCTCTAACGATACCTTTCGTCAGGTTGCTACGTAAATCGTAGGCAGAAGCCCGTATACTGTTAGTATACGGCTAAGGGCTGTTGTAAGCAGACAAACCCAAGTAATGGTCATGACGACCATAGCGTGATAAATTGATTCCGTCGTGGCCGATCAATTGTCTACAGAAGATAGCTAGCTTTTGGCTTCACCCGTCTGAGGCACGTATCCGGATGACCCGGCCGTAACAATCGCAGAGGTGCTCCCTTTACCCTCTAGCCGAACAATCGGGAACGTAGAGGGTAACCACAGGAGCGAGGCAACCCAGCTTGGCAAAGTCTTAGTTCGAATTGATGCATATGATGGCTTAAAAACGACAAGGAAAACATGCACACACATTAATGTGAATAAGTGCTGAGAATATAAAAACATTGGCTTCGGAAAAGAAGCCCCCAAGTTCTGTTGTTCGGATTTAACACTTAAGGGTGTAAGCCGGAAAATCTTATGACAAGATCGGTTGAGCCGAACATAGAGTTGGGAGGAAAAGAAAGAAAAAAGTTCAAACCTGCCAAGAATTAAGGTGGAAGGGAAAGTGGGAAATAAAGAAGAAAAAACGAAGAAAGAAATATAGGATAAAGAGTACGACGACACCGGTTTAACCGTAGAAGCGCCGAAGACGAGCTGCGTTCCATGGGTTTGGTTCAAGGCGGTGATCCGACGGGTCCCGAAGACGATAAGCCCCTCCCGTGAGTACTTCATCGATTATGAAGGGGCTTTCCCATTTGGGCTTGAGTTTATGCTTCTGTTTCTCCGGGAGTCGTAGTACTAATTAACCCACATTGTATGCTTGTGCCCTCACCTCCCTGCTCTGGTAACGCCGGGCCTGCTGCTGATAAAAAGTAGAACGGGCCCGAGCTATGTCACGCTCCTCTTCCAAGGCGTCCAAGTCGTCCTGCCGATCTAACTCGGCCTCTCTTTCCTCGTACATGCGTACTCTTGGCGCATCGTGAATGATATCACAAGGAAGGACCGCTTCGGCCCCGTAGACCATAAAGAACGGTGTGTATCCCGTTGATCTATTCGGGGTGGTGCGCAAGCCCCATAGAATGGAGTCGAGCTCCTCTACCCACTGACAATCGGACTCTTGCAGAGACCGGACCAAACGTGGCTTGATGCCGCTCATTATGAGGCCGTTTGCTCGTTCGACTTGTCTGTTAGTCTGCGGGTGATAAACCGATGCGTAATCGAGCTTGATGCCCATATTTGCGCACCAGTCCTTGACCTCCTGGGCAGTGAAATTGGATCCGTTGTCGGTTATTATACTGTGCGGGACACCGTAACGGTGTACCACGCCGGATATAAAGTCAATTACTGGTCCGGATTTGGCTGATTTAACAGGTTTGGCCTCTATCCATTTGGTAAACTTGTCGACCATGACCAGTAAGTACTTATTTTTCTTGGTCCCCCCTTTAAGTGGTCCGACCATGTCCAGCCCCCAGACCGCGAAGGGCCAAGTGATCGGAATAGTCCGAAGAGCTGTTGGGGGCATGTGACTTTGGTTCGCGAAAAGTTGACACCCCACGCAATATTTGACAAGTGACTGGGCGTCCGCCCGAGCTGTAGGCCAAAAGAACCCAGCCCGGAAGGCCTTGCTTACCAAGGCTCGTGCTGCGGCGTGATGACCGCCCATCCCTGCATGTACTTAGGCTAAAAGCTCCCGCCCTTCTTCCTCAGATATGCACCGCTGTAGTACTCCAGTGGTGCTTTTTTTGTATAACTCACCTTCGTGTACCTTGAAGGCTTTGGAGCGCCGGACTATGCGCCGGGCCTCCGTCTGATCGTCGGGGAGTTCCTTGCGAAGGAGGTAGGCGAGGAAGGGCTCGGTCCATGGTGCGATTACTGCCATGACCTCGTGAGCCGAGGGCGTTTCGTGCATGACGGAACCGCCGATGATCTGATCGTCTGGTTCGTTTACAGGGGGAACAACCTTGTCTACACTGGATAGATCGGCGTCCTCTTGTTTTGTCCAAACCACGGATGGCTTGAAGAGCCGTTCCAGGAAAGTGTTTGGTGGGACATGATCACGTTTGGCTCCTATGCGAGGCAGTACATCGGCAGCTTGGTTATCGTCTCTAGCGACGTGGCGGAATTCCAGCCCCTTGAACCGTGCAGAAATTTTGAGGACGGCATTTCTATATGCCGCCATCTTCGGATTCTTGGCGTCGAACTCACCATTGACTTGAGAGATGGACAGATTGGAATCTCCCCGTACCTCCAGCCGCTGTATGCCCATTGAAGCTGCTATCCAAAGACCGTGTAAGAGCGCTTCGTATTCGCTGCATTGTTGGAATCGGCATACATGATCTGTAACACGTATCGGACGTTGTCACCTGCGGGGGATGTGAGAACAACTCCAGCCCCCAATCCGGCCAAAGTTTTGGATCCGTCAAAGTACACCGTCCAATGGGAGTATGTACTGTATTCCCTGGGGAGTTCGGCTTCTGTCCATTCGGCGAGGAAATCCGCCAATACCTGAGATTTAATAGCTCGGCGTGGTTTGTAGGTAATATCAAAAGGAAGGAGCTCAATCGCCCATTTAGCTATGCGGCCAGTGGCGTCCCTGTTATTGATTATATCATTCAGGGGTACTTCGGATGCCACCGTGACCGAACACTCTTGGAAGTAGTGTCTTAGTTTTCGAGATGCCATGAATACTATATAGGCTATCTTCTGGTAGTGCGGGTATCTGGACTTGCATTGCATTAGCACTTCTGACACGTAATAGACCGGCTTTTGTGTCCGGAATTTGTGTCCCTCCTCCTCTCGTTCGACGACGAGCACCGCGCTAACAACCTGGTGGGTGGCCGATATGTATAACAACATGGGCTCACCCGCGCCGGGTGCTGTGAGTATGGGGTTACTTGCCAGGAGTGTTTTGATTTCTTCTAACGCGACCTTTGCTTCGTCGGTCCATTCGAAATTCTTGGTCCGTTTCAGCAACTTATACAGCGGTAAAGCTTTTTCACCGAGGCGGGAGATAAAGCGGCTTAATGCTGCCACGCAGCCCGCCAGTCTTTGGACATGCTTTAGCTCTGTAGGAACGGCAAGGTCAGATAAGGCGCGGATCTTGGCCGGATTCGCTTCTATTCCTCTATGGGAAACGATGAATCCGAGCAATTTACCAGCGGGAACGCCGAATACACATTTCTCCGGATTGAGCCGAATATCGTATTCGCGTAGGCTGGCAAAGGTTTGCCTTAAATCGTCGATCAGGTTGCTAACGTGTTTGGTTTTAATGACCACATCGTCCACGTATGCCTCGACTGTTTTGCCAACCTGTTTTTCGAGACAGGTCTGGATCATTCGCTGGTAAGTAGCCCCAGCGTTCTTTAACCCGAAAGGCATTGTGTTAAAGCAAAACGGCCCATAAGGGGTGATGAATGCAGTTGCTGCTTGATCGGATTCCTTCATTTTAATCTGATGGTATCCGGAATAAGCATCGAGGAAGCACAACGAGTCGTGTCCAGCCGTGGGGTCAATAATCTGGTCAATTCGTGGCAGAGGGAAAGGGTCCTTGGGGCAGGCCTTATTGAGGTCTTTAAAGTCGACACATAGCCGCCAGGATTTATCTTTCTTTGGTACCATAACCAGGTTTGCCAACCATTCGGGGTGCTTGATGTCCCGAATGAATCCGGCCTCTAGCAACTTAGCCAGTTCTTCACCCATAGCTTGTCATTTGGGCTTGGAGAAGCGGCGCAGAGTCTGTTTTACGGGCCTAAAGCCTGCGATGATGTTCAGACTATGTTCTGCCAGCCGTCGTGGGATGCCGGGCATATCGGAAGGGTGCCAGGCGAAGATGTCCCAATTTTCTTGTAAGAAAGCTCGCAGCGCTTCGTCCACTACGGGATCGAGTTGAGCTCCGATGGACGCTGTCTTGTTCGGGTCCGTCGGGTGTACCTGAAATTTAACGATTTCCTTTGCCGGTTTAAAGGACGTGGATTTGGGCCTCTTGCTGAGGATCACATCGTCTTTGTCTACCGTTGACCGAAGCGCGGTCAGTTCTTCTGCGGCGAAGGATTCAGCTAGAGCTTCGAGGGTGAGCGCCGCTGTTTTGTTTTCGGCCATTAGGGCTATATTCGGATCACTAGCAGTTGTGATTATTCCGTTTGGTCCTGGCATCTTGAGTTTCATATACCCGTAATGTGGTATAGCCTGGAATTTTGTGAAGGCGTCACGTCCCAACAGGGCGTGGTAGCCGCTTGGGAAGGGCACGATATGGAAGAGAAGTTCTTCAGATCGGTAGTTGTCCGGTGTGCCGAACACTACGTCCAGGGTGATACATCTGGAACAGCGTGCCTCCTTTCCCGGGATTATCCCCCGGAAAGTTGTGTTGCTATGTTCGATGCGAGATCGGTCGAACTGCATTTTTTCTAGAGTATCCTCATAGAGATTAGGTTTAAGCCACTGCCGCCGTCCATTAGCACCTTATGTAACCTGAAGCCATCAATGATGGGGTTCAGGACTAGTGCGGCCGGTGAATGATCGGGAAGAATGGCCGGTCGGTCAGTGTCTCCAAAGGTAATGGGTATATCTGCCCATGCACTTGTTGCTGCCACGTGATAGACCTATTCGAGTTCTTTAAGAGCTCTTTTCCTCCTGTTCTTTGAAGGGAACGTTTCGTAGATTGTCAGGACTTCGGTGTTATATCCTGGCGGCGTTGTAGAGCGCCGGTTAGGCGGTGATGCCTCAAGGATGGCCTCACCACTTTTTGCGATCTGCCTGACGACCCAGCAAGTTCTAAGACTGTGAGTAGGAGCTGTGTTCAGCAATACGGAGTGTATAGGGCAAGGCTTGTCCAGTAGTCCATCTAGGACGGTACTGACCCCTGGAAGGGGTCTGTTCCTCTTTTTGGCGGGCTCAAGTTGGGCTGGCCGGTTCGGAGGTATCCTCTTTTGCCGATCTCCTCTAGGGTATTCGGCAAAGGTTTGTTCCGAAAATAGCCGCTCTGTTCGCCAAGCACTTTCCATGGCACAATACTTCTGTACCAAGATAGACAGCTCGGAAAAGTCAGTAATGTGCCGCCGCGCTAGGGCATTGAGGATTCCCTTGTCGTGGCAATTGCGTTTGATGGTTGCCATTACATCTTGATCACTGAGGCCTCGTACGTTTTTTCGGGCGAGGAGTAATCTGGCCCAGTAGCGATGGACCGACTCCCCTGATAAATGTACAATGTCCGGTAGGTCCGGAGACTTGGAATCTGATGCGATGCTCGAGTCATCAGCTTGGGAGGTGGGTGGGAGAAAGGTTGACCCCACGCCACAGTGGGAGTTCGGAATTATGGATTCCGAACTGCGTGATAAATCGGGGACCGACACCGGACTGTTGCTAGAGCGGATGCCAGAAGCTGGGTCGCAAGCATGGTCTCGGTGATCGGAAATCGGAGTATAAACCGTTTTTAATTCTGGTAGCTGGGAGGTCGAGCCCCCCGCCGGGCACTCGATGGTGGCGACAAGGTGGGTGACCGTGGGGACACGAATTTCCCTGTCATCGGGTTTAAGCCCGAGCCGGTCATAGACCGGGGTTTGATCATCGGCCATTCGCATAGTCTCCATCCGATCAAACAACTCGTTGAGAAACGAGGCGATGGTGGGATGCGTGTCACTGAAGCGAGTGGGGTTGGTCTGCGGCGTCGCCGTTCCAGAGTCACGCGAGAGCGTTCTTGGGTTCTGCTCAGCCACGGTAGGACCGGCAGCAATGACCGGACCGGGTGGTTCTAACGATCTGGAGATAGCAACTTCATCTCCGGAATCGAGGCCCAATATCTTCGGCGCCGAGGCGTCGGGATCTGCGGGCCTCTCTGTAAGAGTCAGGGTTTCCATCAGTACGAGTTCTCCCCGGGAATCAGCTGAGAACTCTAGGGTTCCGAACCTGATCCCTTGGTCGGGGGAAAAGTTTCCGATCTGGCGTGGATGGCTGATTGGGTGAGTGCGCGACGAGATGTCGCCGCTCGCGCGGATCTGGTTCGGGGCAGGAATTCCCTGGGCACAGATTTCGCTGTTGAAGACAAGGCGATCCATCGATTCCTTCTGGTGATGACAGTGGAACTCTCAATGAAAGCACCAATGTCGGTGTCAAAACCGGCGGATCTCGGGTAGGGGGTCCCGAACTGTGATACTTGGATCGATGGTAACATGAGACAAAGGGGACAAGGTTTTACCCAGGTTCGGGCCCTCCTATGGAGGTAATACCCTACGTCCTGCTTGATTATATTGATTTTAGAGGGATTACAGAGTTGATCTACCACGAGATTGTATGACTAAACCCTAGATGAGTTCCGTTATCCTACACCCTAAAACCCTCCGGCTTATATAGACGCCAGGGGCCCCTAGGGTTTATGCATGGTCGGTTACACGTCGAAGGGATTACCATGCCTATCTACTACTTTAAACATGGAGGACAAGCCACGATTCTCGAAGCTTCCTTCTCGGAGGCGAGGTCTTCAATCTTCTAATATTCGGCAAGTGGCCCATACAGTCCGGCCCATAAGACATAGGCCGGCCTCCCGAGGACCCCTTAATCCAGGACTCCCTCAATGTGTGTTATGAATATTGATAATAATACATTACCTCTGGGTTTACTTTCATAATTCATTTTAGATTTTCATACACTCTAGCCCATTGCACAATGTTTGTTGCAAAAGAGTTGTTCATAAAAACAACAATTGTTGTTCAGTATTATGAATAACATGAAGGGCCATGCTTCCATCCTAGATGAGATGTATGTTATGAATATTGATGGAAATATGATACATCAATAACACTGACGCTAAATGTCGCAAGACTAAAAGAATACCACACAAGTGTGGCACTGCATTTGGTCACATTGGAGAAACCCGCATGGAAAATTCCATTATGATGGATTTTGAAGTCATTTGATTTTGAATCATCTGACACTTGCAACTTTCCTCTGAAAAGTGAAGTGACTGAAATATCGTTCACAGGCCATAAGAAACGAGCAAAGAACATATTGGTGATCATACATTATGATGTGTGTAGTCCAATAAATGTTGTTGCAAGTAGTGGATTTATCTATCTTCAGAAATGAGTCAAGTAGATATATGGATATTTACTTGTTGAGACGTAAGTCTGGATCTTTTGAATTCATTCATAAGGTTTTCACAAATGAAGTAGAAGTTATTGTAACAAGAAAATTATGTTTCTACAATTCGATTGCAGAAAGGAATATTTGAGTTACAAGTTTAGCGAATGTCTGATGAGTTATGAAAGGGGTTTCATAACTTGCACCTCCCAGAACACCACTGCAAGTGGAAAGTCCGTGAAGATGTAATCGAACCATTTATGACATGGTAAGATCAAAGATGACATAAATAAATTTGCCATTACCCCTTTTAAAAGGTGATGCTTTAGAGACTGCGGCTTTTACACTGAAAAGAGATCCATCAGGTCTGTTGAAATGACGCCATGGTATGGTACGCCCAACCATGTTATATCTTTTCTTAACATTTGGAATATGGGGCTTGTGTAAAAGGTTACAAACCTATTCCAAATCAGACAAGTGCTACTTTGTAGGCTATCCCAAGTCATTGGGTATTCCCCCACCACTATACCGAGGCAAAGGATTTTGTCACAAAACGGTATGCTTTTAAAGAGAATAGTTCTTACAAAAGGTGTCGTGGATTTGTCACAGCAGATGTCCTAGTGTTAGGACTTAGTCGTGAGGCCAACGCATCTAACTGGTAGCTTGAGAGGGGTTGAGCGGTACGAGAGACGCGAGATTTTACCCAGGTTCGGCCCCTCCGATGGAGGTAAAAGCCTACGTCCTGCTTTGTGTCTATATTGATGATGGTGACGATCTCGGTTACAAGGGTGCGGAGTCGCTACCTCTAATCTCGAGAACCTCTAATCTGACTATCTCTGGTGACCTGTCTGTCTAAGACTCGTCTAAACTTGACCCTCTTGGGGTGACCCGCCACTCCTTATATAAGTTGAAGGGGCGGTTTACATGTAGAGTCTGAGTCGGATTGAGACTTAACTTACCATGACTTCCCATCGCGGGCTTCTCTTCATGGGCTTCTGAGTCCCGGGCTTCTTAACTCACCCAGGGCTTATCTTCAAGACTCCTCTTCAGGGACTTGTATCCGGGACTTAACTCTCTTCGGGTCATAACTGTCTGACTCATGACTGTCTGACGGATCATAACTATCTGCCAGGTCATAACTGCCTGCCGGGTTAACTATCTGCCGGGTTATAACTGTCTGCCAGGTTAACTGTCTGCCGGGTTAACTATCTGCCGGGTCATAATCATTCCGGGTCATACCGCGGGGTATATCCCCGACATTAGCCCCCAGGTTAGCTTGAATTTATTCATGGTAAGCTCAATTCACTAATGCTGGTTCCTTGGAGAAAAAATAACCCTTATTGTCAACTGCCTTGGTTTGATAAATTCGTCTGGTTCCCTCATAACTGAGAATTTGAAAGCATATCTTCCTCATATTCATATTACCTGTAGCCCCCAAGTCTTAAGAGGGGAAACGTAGTGATAGCCTTAAGACTTGCTTCAATACAAATATTGCAACTCTAGAGAAATCTGGATTGCTCGTCTGAGTCACCAGTCAGAAGTTGAATGTTCCACATATGTAGCCCCCAAGTACCGGGTTGTCTTGCCTGCAGCAACCTGGGACTTGTAAATGTCTTATGCTCATAAAACTTCAGCCAGTGTAGCCCCCAAGGGCCGGCTCATCAGTGTTTGATGCTCCGGGTCTTCAATTTGGACCTTATAATCTATTTGAACAACTGAGTACTATAGCCCCCAAGTGCCGGGTCGCATGCCTGCAGCGACTTGGGACTTTAGAAAAATATAGAAAGGCTGGCTCATCTCCTTGAGACAACAGGATCTGTTGACCATGTAATGATTTGAAAAGCAACTTGCATTAGCCCCCAAGTGCCGTGATGCATGCTTGCAGCGACATGGGACTTGCATACTTGATATAAACTGGACTTGAATAATGTAGCCCCCAAGTGTCGGGTTGTCTGCCTGCGGCGACTCGGTACTGTGTGAGAATAATATGACTCATCATAATTTGTTGAATGAATCCTTGACCGTGGTTGTAATATAACCTGGGATGAATATCCTGGAATAATTCCTTTGTCTTTGATATGAAATCCCTGATAGGGCGGCTC
The DNA here is from genome assembly GCA_039707655.1 of Elymus sibiricus. Classification (NCBI taxonomy): domain Eukaryota; kingdom Viridiplantae; phylum Streptophyta; class Magnoliopsida; order Poales; family Poaceae; genus Elymus; species Elymus sibiricus. The sequence goes on along the minus strand of CM077663.1, from coordinate 399,760,739 downwards.
ATCTTAAGAGACAAGACCTGCAAAAATGAACAAGACAGAATATTCTGCATTGTTGTAAGGGCGGCCTGAAAAAGCACAACCCGGAGATGTTAAAATCTTGTATAGCCTTACTTCTTCTTTCATAATCTTGCTCTGACCCGGTTTGGCAAACCGGCATGATATGTACGTATGATTTAATGCATGATGTAATGTATGATGTTCTTGCTTTTCAAAAAATTCATATGATGATTCTTCCTGGCTGGACTCGATGCTTGAACGCATACCAGTGCAGGGTCTCTAACGAGAGTGACCGTCAACTCCTTTGAACGGTTCAGGGTCTCTAGGCGAGATTAACTGACAAGAGCGCAACGAACCAGAAAGAGACACATCTGCCGGTTCTGCTGGGTGGACTCATTGCTTGAACTCATAACAATACTCGGTTTCCAGGCGAGGATTGCTGAGCGCAACGAACCAGAAAGAGACACGGACGCTGGTTCCGCTGGGTGGACTCGCTACTTGAACTCATAACAATACTCGGTTTCCAGGCGAGGATTGATGAGCGCAGCGTCCCAGCAAGAGACACAGCAGGGCATGAGTACCCTTAGGGCCCATAAGCTGCCTCTCACATGACGTAAATCCGTCGTTTGAACCTTTAAACAGTGCAGGGTCTTTAAAAGAGTAACTGTTTAAGAGTGCGAACGGGCCACATAGCGGAGAGTCGGCAGCAGATGGGTGAGTTTATCCTCGCTTTCCGTAAGCCGGCCCTCACGCGACAAGAGCCACCGGTTTAACCTTGATCAGTACAGGGTCTCTAGCAAGAGTGACTGTCAAATATGTTTGAACAGCTCAGGGTCTCTAACGAGATTAACTGGTAAGAGTTCGGCGGGAAACCTGGCGGAGCAGCAGAAGCTTACAAGCAGGTTTAACTCCAACTTGCGGTGACTGAAGAGACGATCAAGAGGGTGTGTAAGCTAAACCCGGCGGGTTGGAAGCCCCCAAATGACCTTGTTGACGGAGTCAACTTTTTGGGTATATAACCCGGCCTTACAGTGGCTGAAGAGCCGATCAAAAGGGTGTGCAAGCTGAACCCTGGCGGGTTAGAAGCCTCCAGATGACCTTGTTGATGGAATCAACTTGTGCACCATCTTGTAAGTCACCATCTTGTAAGCCGTCGTCTTGTATAAAGAAACGGCAGAAGCCTCGAAGTGACTTTATGATGATCCAATAAATCAGGGCACCCATGTTTGAACGGTGCATCATGGCGGCTCGTTCGCTTGGGCAACTTTTAATTCTTCCGTGAATAATATAGTAGCCCCCGGGATCGGGTTAACTTCCTTGCGATGACCCGGGGTTCTCGTTGAAAACGACCAAATGAGCCATGTCTGTAGCCCCCGAGTCTTAAGTTGACTTGAAGAGGCGGCTTGAGAATCTCCACTGAATGTTGAGGTTGACCGTGGCGGGTTATAGATGATCCCGTATAAATTGTTTCAATAATCTGGTCGATGGTTCGTCCCGGCTGGTTGTTGAAGCTAACCAAACTGCAGTGGCGGCGACTTGTGCGCCTGTCCATTTGGGCGGCTCGTATAGATAAACACTGCCCGATATGCTGATGTAGATCATACTGCGGGCGGCGTCTTGCGCGCGTCCGTTGGGCGGCTCATATAGGCGAGCACTGCACCGATATGTTGATGTAGACACGGTGGTCAACCGCGGCGTTGGAAGACAACGCCGGGCGAGTCAGGCTTCGGCGTTGTAAGCCGGCGCGGACAGGAGAGTCGGCCGCAGGCGTTGTAAGCCGGTGCGGACGGATGAGTCGGCCGCAGGCGTTGTAAGCCTGCGCGGACGGATGAGTCGGCCGCGTGTTGATGTAGACCGGACCGCAGGAGCGGCGGCTCGCACAGATGTCCGTTGAATAGCGTGGCACAGACAAACGCCAGTGCAAAATGTTGCTGGCGCGTGCTTCCGTACCCGCGGTATAAGCCACTTTTGCAGTGGAGAATTGTCCTGCATATAAAAATATACAAACAAAAGTAATTGTTCTTTGACGAAAACAATGTGTGCTAATAAAATAGACTTGGATAGATATCACCTGATGTCTTTAAATGACAGATGTTTTTCTTAAGCAACTGCTCAAGGCCACGGAAATGATCCTCGAGTTGCCTCCACTTAAAGTTTATGGTAACAACACTCTGGTTCTCAAAGTGCAGCGAATGCTTGCTGAAGCTGCTGTATCTTTTCTTCTGTACCAGCAAGGCAAAGACAAACTTGTGGCAGAGGCGGCGAGTTTGACGTGGGTCTTGGTGGAGACGACCGCAAGGCCGGGTCAACTGGGGCGGCTTGCAGGCAAAGGCCACTTCACGGCCGGGGCGGCTCGCAGTGGCGGAGGCGATTTGGCGACTCGGAAGCTGCAGCGAGGGCGCTCCGGCGGGTCGACGAGGTTCGTTTCGCGACGGCGGCGGGTTGGAGAGGTGCGGCCGTGGCCGGTTCGGGGCGAAAGGCGGAGGCGGCTGGGCGCACCAGCGAGCCTGCGGTGGCGAGGCGGATTTGCATGGCAGCTCAACGGCGGGGTCGTGAAGGCGATGACAGCGGCCGGTGGCGGGGCCGTGGAGTCAGCGACTCGGAGCAGAGGCTGAGGCGATGCCGGCGAGGGAGGTGATAGGCTGGCTCAAGGCTCACGGCCGAGGTGGAGACGAGGCCGGCTCGGACGCGCGGAGGCGCGGTGGAGGCGGCTTGAGGCGAGTATGGCGAGGTCAGACCGCGGCGATGGGGGCGACGGCTTAAAACGGCGCGAGGTCGCGGCGGCTGGCGGGGAGTGGCCGCAGCGACGGCTCTTGGCAACGGCAGGCGCGGCCCGGAGCAGGCTCGCAGCGAGGTGTGGTGGATGCGAGGCGAAGCGACCACGATGCGGCAGGTGTGGTGAACCCGAGTCGGAGACGACTCAGAGAAGCGCCGTTGGGGGCGGGGCCGACTCGGAGGCGGACAGGGCCATGGCCGAGGCGGGAAGGCGATGCCACGGCGGAGAGCTGCCCCGGCGAGCTGGGCAAAGCGGAGCCACAGCGGCGGTCGGAGGGCGAGGCCAGCCGCGGTGGTGAGTGCCGGGGGCGATTTGTGGCGACGGGTGGTTGGAGCGGAAGGCCGGCGCCGGCGCGGCTTGGCGAAGCCGGTAGGAGGCCGGGTCGCGGGCGGAGCGCGGTCATGGCGGCGGTGGCAGAGCGCAGGGTGTAAGCTGGCTGGGTGGAGACGAGGAGTTCCAGGCTGGCAAGCACGGAGGTGAGTCGCCTCGACGGGGGCGGCTCGTAGGCGGCTTAAGCGGCAGCCGGCTCGAGGGCTGCGAGGCGGGGCCACAGCAGAGCCGGCTGGTGAAGTTGGGCGGCTCGAGGCGCACGCGCGCGTGCGGAAAGAGCGCTTGGGGAGGCAGCCGACGGCTTGGGCGAAGCGGGTCGCAGCTGCAATGGCTCGGGCGCGGCTGTGGCAGAGAACCAGCAGGCCGGTCTCAGCATGCACCCGCAGTCACAGCACGGGGCGGTTCGGGGAGGCCCGCGGTGAGGCGAGCACAACGATGGAGGTGGGCGTCGGTAGAGGCGGGCGGCTCGAGGCCTGTCTCGGCGAAGGCGGCTCACAACAGCGAAGCCGCGGGCGGCGACTCAAGGTGAGGTCGCGGCAGAGGAGCGAGGTTTGTGATGAGGCAGCAGCAGTGGAGGTGGGAAACCAACGAGGCGGGCTTCGGTGGTGGAGGCGCCGCGCGAAGCCAACGGTAGTAGCGGCGGGTCGAAACCATGGCGAGGTCCGACGGCGACTCGGAGGAGTCCGGCGCGAGGCACGAGCCGGAGTAGTCCGACAGAGAAGGCGGAAGCAGAGCGAGCCAAACACGCTGGGGACGGCGACCAGCGGACACGACGGGCGGCTTGAGCGCGCGCGGGGTTGGCCGCCGCAGAAGCTGACCCGGAGCGGCGGCTTGAAGCGAGACCAGGCGTCTCGCGGTCAGTTGCGGAAGTGGAGTCCGGGTCGTGGCCGTTTTCCCTTGCGGGTCATCGGTGACCAGGCGGATTCACCCCCTTTTCTTCTTCTTGTATCCATCAGAGCCCGTGTCAAACCGGTAGTAGTCAAATTTTCACCTTCCGAGTTTCTCCAGAAACACTTCTTCTATTGCTGTCGATGGTTCCTCGGTGAACCAAAGCTAATCGAAACGGCGACTCCAACCGTGCTAGTTTTGACTCCAACCAGGTCGAGACTTGACACGCCAGCGAAATGAGCTATAGCGGAAAGCATTGGTGCCGGTGACTTACGGTGGTGTACAAGCGCAACCCTAATTTCTCTTGATCCTTAAACCTCCCAGATCTTAAATCTGGACCGATGAACTTGAAGCTGATGCAAATCCTTTCAAACTGGCTCTTCTTCATCCGGAAAATTGCAAACTTCTCGATCCCTAGGGCTCCCTCCAAGAACTCAACACTACCGTGTGTGGGCCCCACGGTGGGCGCCAACTGTCGTGGATTTGTCACGGCAGATGTCCTAGTGTTAGGACTTAGTCGTGAGGCCAACGCATCTAACTCGTAGCTTGAGAGGGGTTGAGCGGGACGAGAGACGCGAGATTTTACCCAGGTTCGGCCCCTCCGATGAAGGTAAAAGCCTACGTCCTGCTTTGTGTCTATATTGATGACGGTGACGATCTCGGTTACAAGGGTGCGGAGTCGCTACCTCTAATCTCAAGAACCTCTAATCTGACTATCTCTGGTGACCTGTCTGTCTAAGACATGTCTATGGAGACGTCTAAACTTGACCCTCTTGGGGTGACCCGCCCCTCCTTATATAAGTTGAAGGGGCGGTTTACATGTAGAGTCTGAGTCGGATTGAGACTTAACTTACCATGACTTCCCATCGCGGGCTTCTCTTCATGGGCTTCTGAGTCCCGGGCTTCTTAACTCACCCGGGTGGCTTACACCGGGCGGCTTACACCCAGGGTTTATCTTCAAGACTCCTCTTCAGGGACTCGTCTCCGGGACTTAACTCTCTCCGGGTCATAACTGTCTGACTCATGACTGTCTGACGGGTCATAACTGTCTGCCAGGTCATAACTGCCTGCCGGGTTAACTATCTGCCGGGTTATAACTGTCTGCCGGGTTAACTGTCTGCTGGGTTAACTGTCTGCCGGGTTAACTGTCTGCCGGGTCATAATCATTCCGGATCATACCGCGGTTTATATCCCCGACAAAAGGTGAGTGGGAGGACAGTGCAGCTCGATGAGATAACCAGTATCTTCGTCATCAGATCAAAGGAAAGAAACCTTGGAAGTGATTCTGGAGTTTCCTACTACGACTGATACGGAAGTCTCTACAATAAAATGTATGGACTTCGGTCGAACTTGCAGCTGAACCACATAGGCAAAGCTCGTGCAAACCTATCAGGTGCGCAAACGAGATATTGTTGTTAGACAACAGTATACCTACAATACACAAGGAAGCGTTGATGGGCCCTGACTCCGGAATTGGCTAAATGCCAATACAATCCGAGATAGTTTCCATATAAGTGATTCGAGATTAAAATCTTGATACACCTTTCGGAAGACTTAGAGTCTAACAAATATTTATGGAACTAAAAACTGATACGGATAAAATGTTTATCCATAAAGCTCGACTTGTTGCAATAACAAGTTCAAGGAGTTGACTACGATGAGATTGTCTCACCGTAGTGATGCTTAAAGTCGATTCGGGTTGAACTAGCAATTAATACATATTTCAATCATGAGATATGAAACATGGATGACAAAAGGATTTCCATCTGATGGAAATGAAACCTAGGACTTGTATGTGATACAGTCCAAAGTAATTTGTCGATCCAGAGGATGCTAGTAAGTATGCAAACTTCAGAGTTCCAGCGATGGACAGAAGAGAGCAAAGTGGAGTTGGAATCTTCGTTTTTGATGGAATGGTCAAAGGGGTTTGACTTCATCAAATGGGTATCGAAGATGCTTGTGATTCAAGAAAGTAAGTGGGAGCATAATAATATTTCTAAAAACCGTGTGTACTTGACACATTGTTAATTGGAAATAAATTTCTTGACACGAATTAGGACTTCATTTGAAAATAGTTTTTCGATGAAGTGCTTAGGCTAGATAGCCTCAATATTAGGCATGATGATCTATGGACATAGATTTACCTAATGGGGCTAAGCAATGAATACATATTGACAAGATGCTAAAACTTTTTAGCATTTAAAATGCCAAGGAGTGATTCTTGCCGAAGTCACATGGAAAGAGTTTTTGCAAGACTCGGTGTCCCAAAACACTGATGAGTAAAATAAATGATGGAGATTCCACACACTCTTGTGTTTGGATTAATCATGTATTCCATGGTATGTAAAAACAACCAGATATGTCCAATACTCCAAAGTTGTTGCGAGTATAGATACCAAAGTGATCAAAAGCACTGATCATGGGACAACAGTGAAAAAGGGTCATTGAGTACTAAAGTAGCACTGATGACATGTTTTCTCGCAAGCAGAGATCATGAAGAGTTCGTTGTAAAAGGTTACATCGACACTGTCTTCACCATTTCTCCATGCGATTTTCGATTTAATTTGAGGGTTTTGTGTAACACACAATATGGTGGCACGGTAAGTTGGAATTGTTCTTAACAGGTTACTGTGATGAATTCTATAACAAAGGCTAAGTATGTTGACGTTTTAGAAGCGACAAAGAAGTTGTTGAATCATATAGTTCATTCATGAAGTTAGTATGGTTCCAAGATGGCTTTGGTCTATAGGACACTATTGCAGATAGTTGCTCCATAGCTCAGTCTGAGGAATCAGGTTTCGACCAATCATTCACACATATGCAAAGCCAAATCCACACAAAATATGAATTTTGTGAAAGCGTGAAAACACAAGGATATGCAAAGTTACACACGGAGCTGAAGTTGTCAGATCCGTTGGACATCAGGCTATACCACAAGCGAAGCATATTTTACACCAGTATGCCATAGGTGTAAAGTGCATTAGCATTGACTAGATTATTGACTCTAGTGCAAGTGGGAATCTGTAGGAGATATGCCCTAGAGGCAATAATAAATGTTATTGATTATCTCCCTGTTCATAATTAGGTTTATGTTCCATGCTATAACTGCTATGGTTCTCAAGTCTGCAATAACCACGAGGCTCGGAGGAAGACTCATATGCACGTGTGGAATAATAAACGGTAAAATGTATTCCTAGTCTGGCCTCTAAGACTGGCTCAAGTATTGCATGATGATCCTGTTTTCCTGATCATGGGCATGGCTATGCCGGCAATTTTGAGGGCACAATGTTAGAAGAACATTTGTGTTGAATCGACCCGAATTGATGTTATGCTATGAGATTCATTCGTCACAAGTTAATGGTTAATAACACGGAGATGGTTAACGTTTGCATGATTCCTTAGACCATGAGAGTATCGAGTTTCTTCATGCTTGCTTCATGAACTTTGGGGTTTGTTAAACGTCATCCGTAAATGGGTGGCAATTACGGCGGCTTACGGGTTCATGGAAAAGTATGTCAAGTAACTTGATAGCTCAAGATTGGGATTTGCTCCTCCGATGATGGAGAGATATCTCTGCGCCCTCTCGGTGTTACGGTATCCATCATCGTCTGGCCAGACACTTTGTGATTTGATCACGGGGATGCCGGAACACGGGAACCAGAAAAGAGAACAATACCGGTAACGAGGTAACTGGCATAGTGGACAAGTTGTTGATCCACGGGGATGCCAACATGTCTCACCTTGGGTATTTGTAACATATCGCGAAGCAACAGGAATAGCACACGGCAACTGGAGGTTCACTCGAATATTCATTCGTATGGGTATAGGGGTCAATATGGGTGTCCACGGCTCCGATGTTGATCATTGATCGGAAGGGGTTCCGGGTCATGTCTATACTTCACCGAACCTATAGGGTCACACGCTTAAGGGTCATCTATCTGCTGAATACTAGACAGGGAGTCTGAGAGAAATTCACCGAAAAAGTTTCGGAGACAACGGAAGAGTTCCGGAGAGAGAACACCGGAAGAGTTTCGGTAAAACCGAAAAGTTGTTTCGGAGTGTACCATAAAGTCAAATTGGTTTTGGCACATGCCTGGAAATTATTGGAAGGTACCAGAATTGTTCCGGTAACTTCTGAGATTTTTCAGAGACAAAAACCGGAAATGTTCCGGACTGCCGGAACCGCTTTAGTTGCTTTTCACAGATGAAAATCACTAAACCAAAAAGTTGTTTCGGAGTACACCATAAAGTCAAATTGGTTTCGGCACATGCCTGATAATTCTTGGAGGGTGCCAGAATCGTTCTGGAAACTTTCTGGAATTTTCCGGGATGAAAACCGGAAATGTTCCGGAGCTGCCGGAACCGCTTCAGATGCTTTTCGCAGATGAAAATCACTAAACCGGAATTGTTTTGGAACGCGTTGAAAATTATTTTAGTGGGTACTGGAAATGTTCTAAGCCCACATAAATATTTTCAGTTCGAACAGACGCTGAAATATGTCGTCGTGAATAGTGAAAGTGCTTTTTGGATTACTTTATGGAAAGCCACCTTTTGGGGCTTTACTCACAAATATCTCTAGGGATGACATGGAAGGATATGGGCTGCCCACTTGCTTTTACCTTTGTGCCCTTGTGAAGGGCATTTTGGGTATTTCAAGTGTCACCCTACCCCTTGGGTTTTCCTATAAATAGAGGTGGAGATGCACTCTCCACACTCACTCTTTCTCACATAGACATGCCATCTGATGTTAGCTGGCTTCTCTCTCCCTCCCAGCGAAATAGTTTCGTAGAGCCGAAAGGCTGTCTGGGTTCCGGTGGGAACTAGTTCTTGACGGCGAAGCCCTGCCGGATAGATGACACCGTATGTGTGCAACTCTGTAGAGAGATCGTAGTTTCGGTCTTAGTTCGAGGGGTCCTCCCGAAGGGCTGTCCGAGTGACTGTCCGAGTTTCGAGGGTCCTCCCGAAGGGCTGTTCGTGACACCGTCCGGGGGACTGTCCGACCGCCTCCCGGAGGGCTGTCCGAGGGGCAAATGAGGGTATACATCCTCGCGGTTGGGAGGTTGTAAATCCTAGCTGCGGGGATCTGCACCGCCGATCGTCATCGACTCTACTTCCGCTGCGCTACGAGTCGGTAACGAAAAAGATCAAACCTTGTATGCAGTCTCCATAGTGGTCCTGGGCTGGTGCGTAGGTCGGAAATTTTTGTTTTCTGCAGCGTTCCCCTACAGTCCAGTGCTCGGGGACACTCGGAATTGGCTGCTCTTGCTCGATCCACTCGGCCATAAAATCAACTAATGCCTGGGACATGATTGCTTTCTTGGCTTCAAACTTGATCTCCAACGGAAGGAGCTCAATTGCCCATTTTGCCACTCGGCCAGCAGCGTCTCTGTTATGGAAGATCTCCGACAGGGGAGCGTTGCTAATGACCGTGACCGAGTGATCTTGGAAGTAGTGAACCACCTTTTTAGCAGTCAGGTAAATACCATAGACCAGCCTTTGATAGTGCGGGTACCTTTGCTTGGAAGGGGTCAACACTTCTGAGATATAATATATGGGTCTTTGGACTTTGAATGTTTTTCCCGACTCCCCGCGCTCTACGGCAAGGACGGTGCTCACCACTTGGCTGGTCGCCGCGATGTACAGGAGTAAAGGTTCCTAGCTGCCCGAAGCAGCTAACACCGGCTGGGTGAAAAGCAATGCCTTGAGTTCTTCCAACGCGGCTTGCGCTTCAGGAGTCCACTCGAACTTGTCAGACTTTTTCATCAATCGGTAAAGAGGGAGCGCCTTCTCACCGAGTCTTGAGATGAATCGGCTCAGGGCTGCAAGGCAACCTGTCAGCCTTTGTATGTCATGCAAGCGCTCCGGTTGCTTCATTCGGACTATGGCACCGATTTTATCCGGATAGGCGTTGATCCCTCGTTCGGAAACGAGAAAACCGAGTAACTTTCCGGCCGACACTCTGAATGTGCACTTAGCCGGATTCAGCTTTATTCCGGAGCGTCGTAGGTTCGCGAAGGTCTCAGCAAGGTCAGTCAGGAGGTCGGAACCTTTCCTAGACTTGAACACGATATCGTCCATATAAGCCTCCATGTTCCGACTGATCTGCTTTTGCAAGCATTTCTGGATCATGCGCTGGAAAGTAGCCCCAACATTTTTCAGGCCGAATGGCATAGTGACATAGCAAAAGCACCCGAATGGGGTGATGAAGGCCGTCTTTATTTCATCGGGCCCGTACATTCGGATCTGGTGGTACCCGGAGTACGCATCCAGAAACGACAGGCGTTCGCATCCGGTAGTAGAGTCCACTATTTGATCTATACGGGGTAAAGGAAAATGATCCTTCGGGCAGGCCCAATTGAGATGTTTGAAGTCAATACACATACGGAGTGATTTGTCCTTCTTCGGCACCAGAACGACATTCGCGAGCCACTCGGAGTGGTAAACCTCGCGAATGAACTCGGCGGCAAGGAGTCGAGCTATCTCTTGAGCAATCGCCTTGCGCTTCTTGACGGAAGATCGACGCAAGTACTCTTTGACTGGCTTGGCCTTGGGATCGGTTCGGAGTCGGTGCTCAGCCAGTTCCCTGGGAACACCAGGCATGTCAGACGACTTCCATGCGAAGATGTCCCAGTTCTCACGGAGGAACTGGATGGGCTCGGCTTCATATTTCTCTCTGAGTGACGTGGAGATGTTCGTCGGAGCCGCGCTTGGGTCACTCGGATGAACATGGACATGCTTGGTCTCGCCGGCCGATTGAAAAGCCGATTCGGAAGCTGGCAGCTTTGATCTGAGCAGATCGGCCGTATCCACTTCTTTCTTGTACCCTTCGAGCTCGACTGCGAGCACCTGCTCATTGGCAATCTTGGAGCCTTGCTGGAGGCACTCTTCGGCAATCTTCCAGTCGCCAGTCACTGTGATCACGCCTTTAGGCCCTGGCATCTTAAGTTTGAGATACACGTAACATGGTCTGGCCATGAAACGCACGTAGGCGGGCCTACCCAGGATGGCGTGGTAAGCGCTGTGGAAGTCTACCACCTCGAAGGTTAACCTTTCCTTTCGGAAATTCTTTTCGCTCCCGAATACGACGTCCAGAGCGATCTGGCCAAGTGACTCCGCCTTCTTCCCAGGGACAATCCCGTGGAAATGCATGTTGCTCCTGCTCAATTGGGACATCGGAATGCCCATTGCCTTGAGCGTGTCAGCATAAATTATATTGAGTCCGCTGCCTCCATCCACCAGGACCTTACGCAGTCGGACGCCACCCACAGCTGGGTCAACGTCCAACGCCTGCCTCCCAGGGGTGGCTATGTGAGGCGGATGGTCGGACTGGTCAAAAGTGACAGGTGTCTTCGTCCAGTTGAGGTATTTGGTGGCAGTCGGAACCGCCATGTTGACTTCTCGATTGACAACTTTCAACTGCCTCTTGCTTTCGACGTCAGCAAAGATCATGAGGACTTTATCAACTTGTGGGTACTCGGGAGTACCTTCATCATCTTCGACATCGACTTTTTCACTCGAGGGCTCCGTGCCCATCTCCTGCTTGAGCAGGCGACATTCCCGAGTGGTGTGCTTCGGGAGCACAACGTTGCCTTCTTCATCCGTCTTGGTATGAATCTGGCACTGTTGGTCGAGAATGTCGGATTTATAATCGGACTTCTTCTTGGGAGTCCACTCTTTCTTCTTTTTCTTCAGCTTCGGCTTGCCTTGGCCTTGCCCTTGGACGGCTGCCACTTCTGCCTTGCCGGAGGCTTCAGCCTTCCGCTTCTGATTCTTCCCAGCATTACCTCCCGATTGAGGGGCGTTGCCAGCTCCTCCTTTGCCGCTACGGAGGCGGTCTTCTTCCTCGCCATTGGCGTACTTGTTCGCGATCTCCATGGCCCGACTGAGGGACAGATCCCCAGCTCGGCCGAACTTCAAGATCAATTCCCAATACCAAGTGCCTGCCTTAAAGGCGCATACGGCCTGATGTTCAGTCACATTTTCCACGGTGTTGTGCAACGTGGTCCAGCGCTGAATGTACTCACGGAGAGTCTCGTTGCTCTTATGGACGCATTGTTGTAGTTCTGTCGATCCACCTGAGCGCTTGTACGTGCCCTCAAATGTCTTGACGAACACTCGGGCCAAATCTTCCCAACAATAAATGCAATTGGCGGGCAACTAATTCAGTCACGCTCGCGCAGATCCTTCCAGCATGAGCGGAAGGTGCTTCATCGCAACGAAGTCGTTACCGCCGCCGATCTGGACGGCAACTCGATAATCCTCAAGCCATGTCTCTGGCTTAGATTCGCCATTGAACTTCCCAATTCCGGTAGCCAACCAATAATTGGGGGGTATTTCAGCCTCTCGGATGTATCTGAAACACCCGAGATCGGTAACTCCCCAGCCGCTCGCTCGGTCTATGTCATGTATGTTCTGATCAACCACTCGCTGAGTGATGTCTGATCGGGCGTCGTAGCCTCTGTGCCGAGCAGGGCTCCGCTCACGGTCCCTCCCGAGTGGGTAGCCTCCGTCATATGGATGTTGGCCACGCATGCCGCCCCTCGGAGGGGGAGTCCGACTGAAGTCGTGGTCATCGCGCCCGCGTCCTCCGTGCGGACCTCTCGGAAGAGGAGGAATTCGCGGGTCTTTCCTTGGCACGAGAGGACTGTGAGCAGACTGGACAGTGTCCCCCCGAGTGGACTCATTGCGAATGCGTTGGTGCGACTGTGACACCTCTGAATTTTGCTGCAGGGCGGTTTTCAGCAAGGCCTGGATTTTCCGAATGCCCTCACCAGCCGCCAAGTTAGACGGCTGGATTGAATCCGCAATCCGAGTGGCCACGGCCAAATTCAGCAAGGGCGTGCGCATCACTGGGATGGTGTATGGTCGATCCTTTGTGAACAGCTGACGGCGACTACGGCTGGAGCTGGGTAGCTCTCTCGCTGCGCGCTCGTCGAGTGATCGTTGGAGCCGCTCGAGTCGCTCGCGCTCAGCCAGGGTGGCCTAGCGCGCAGCCTCCAGTGCTATCTCGTCCGGGGTAGTTCCCGCGATGGGGGTGAGAAGAACCTGATCATTCCTCCGCCTGATTTCTTCCCGCTGCTCCCGAGTGAGGGGTCGAGGAACATAGCCGTCGGAGCTAGCATTGTTGTGGTCGCCATCTCGATCGCGGGTATCCCCCGCGGAATGCCTAGGAGGAGCAGCACCTCGGGCCGGACCGGCCATCAGGACCTCCGCTACATCCCCGCTGCTCTCGTGCTCGGCCGCACCAGAAGACTCGTCATCTGATGACGGGAAAAGGCAGTGGACGGACTCGTCGGCGTCGAGTGTGGCCACTTGCTGGACCGCAGCTTGAGCTGCCACGGCGTGCTTGATCCAGCGTTGCAGCCGTGAGCGCCTGGAGCGCCTGCGACACGCCGCAACGCGAGTCGGAGAAGCCGGTCGATAAAGCGTACATGGTTGCCGAAGGAGGACTCCGAAAGTCGTCGCGCTGAAATGCACCGCGCCTCTGGTGGGCAGTGCCTCAGCATCCAGCGGCGCTTCCTGCAGCCACGCCGAATCGTCGATGGTGAAGCTGAGGGAACCGAAGAGGATCTCGCCGCCGAATGTGATCATGATGATCAGAAAAGTGGAAATTCCACCTCCGCCGGAATTTGCTAGACGCGCAGCCCCACGGTGGGCACCAACTGTCGTGGGAATGAACCTGACAATAGTACTAGGGGTACGAAAGAAGGGGCGAAGTCTAGGTACGGCGCAAGTGTGCACTCGGATGTGTACGAGTTCGGGCCTCACTCGGGAGTGATAAAAGCCCTACGTCTCGAGCCCGGAGGCTTGGTGTTTGCTTATGGGTAGTAGAAGATTACACCGGGTCGGAACCCTTGCTCTCGCGCCCGGGGGTGGCTTATATAGAGTGCGCCATCACCAGCTGGGCGCCATCATTAGGGTTATAAATGCTAGTTAATGATACGTTTCAGGAATAGCTGATTAAGTACTGCGTTACTGGTAACGCCGAATCAATAACACAATGTGCGTCTCTTCAAGTCCCACGGGTGCTGCGTCTCCTGAGTCGCCTGAGCTTCCATATGACCGAGTGATCGTGGACGACCGAGTGACTTCAAGCGTCCGAGTGGACCTTCATGTGCGTCCGAATGCATCTTTGACACAGAGGCTTTAATGATAACGAGGGACCATAGGTGGGCCCTAGATGTCAGGCTGGTGACCCTACCCATGGTAGGCAACCTCATCAGCTGGCGTACCAATTCATCCAACGCCATCGCTATTTGAAAATATTAGTGTCGGCGTCGCATTAAATTGGTGCGCCACCAACGTAAGTTGTGGCTAACCATTTCTCCACTAGTGTAATATGCTCCACCCGAGGGTTCAACCTTCGGCAGCCTAATAATAGTAAGACTTGTGGTGAAGCTTCTTCATGCCAAACTAAGAATTCAAGGCATAGTCCATTGTTCAGTTGTGAAGGAGTGTAGCTACATGCTCTAGGTGAAGCTCAACCTTAACATGTCTTCACTGAAATGTTGGTATATCATAACAATGATTGGAACAGAGGACATAATGGATCCTTGAGATCTGGTGGGGGATTGTTGAAATATGAGATGGGTCTAGAGCCCATATGACAATTTCAGAAAAATCTCTAAGGGTCCATGTAGGTGGCATGACAAGGGGTGGTGGGATGTTTAGTCCCACCCCACTAGTGGAGAAGGAGTTGGACCTCCTTATAAGGATTTCTCTTCCACATGCTATTGGAGCTTGAGAAGAGAAGATGCCCTCGCGCACTCCTCCTCCGCCGCCCGCCTCGCCACGACGCGACGCGACGCGGGTTGCGGGATTGAGCCGAGCCGAGCTTTTGTCGGTTAGGAATAGAGAGTCCTTAACGGACGCGCTACGATCTGAGACGTCGGATCGTGGGCTGTTGCCGACTCAGACATGGGTCCAGCCCACGTCTCTCCACTCGAACGCGCCTATATATGCGAGGCATCGGTCAACAGTAGCCGCCGCGAGATCAGATCACATCTGCTCCACGCGCACCACCTCTGTCATTCCTTTTGCTGCTGCTGCCTCCGGTGACTCCATCCCGTTCACCGCGTACACGGTTCACGGGAGAGCAGGCCTCCGAAACCCTGCCTTTCTGGATCCTGTATGGGAGAGGGGCGATTAGGTTTTTGGGGAGCGACTACGCGACTGCTCGCTTCCGTTCGGCTTCTTCCTCTATGTCTGCGTCGCCTTCGTCATCATCATGTCTTCGCCAACCCATGCCGAATGTGCCGCTACTGAGAAGCTGGCTGTCGACAAGAAGGCGGCCGAGGAGGCTGTCGCGGCTACGACCAACTGGCCTATTGAAGGGTGTAACACGTTTATCCGCTCCTGTTTATTTCAGCTTTAGCGGTACTAGCTATATGCGTAGATGTTTCTACTATATGCATAGTACTCCCTTTGTACCTAAATAGTTGTACTTGGAAAGAACTAGTCTAGTTCTCCTCGACTACAAGTATTTAGATACAGAGGGAGTACATGCTAGTCTGGTTCGTAATCAGTATGCCAATAATCTAGTCAATAGCATGATCGTGATTATTTCGTGGATTAATTTAATCAAGAAATTATCTATTTACTCAGCACTGAATACTACCATTCAGCACATACTGACACACATATGTTTTTCATTATCGACACACGTGGTCACTGTTGAGCGCCGCGCCCAGCTGCACCAGCTCCGCCTGGAACTCCGAGATCTGCGCGTGCTCCGCCGCCTCCGTTGGCCGGAGCTTCACCGGCTCAGGCAGCGTGGCTGCAATGCATGCGACCCCGACATACATACAATTAGTTAACCCATGCATGATCGGCACTACTAATTAAGATGCGAGGTACAGACCAGGGCAGTCGGTGCGCGGGGTGTCGCGCGTGAGGACGACGTCGAATGTGCCGGCCCACGCGTCGCGCTTGGTCAGGAAGCTCCCGAGGTTGAAGATCTTCTTCACGGTGGCCGGGATGGACGAGTGCTCGAACTCCGACGTCTGGTGCGGCCCCGACGGCCTGTGTACCACCGTCCCGGGCTCGATCCACGGGGAGATGAAGAAGGCCGGGACGCGGACGCCGAGGCGGTCAAAGTTGAAGAAGAAGGGCGCGTCGCTGACGATGCCGTCGGGGCTGGGGACGCCGACGGGAGTGGGCACGTGGTCGTAGAAGCCGCCGTGCTCGTCGTAGATGACGACCAGGAGCGTCTCCTTCCACTGCGGCCCGAAGCGCAGCGCCTCGTACACCTCCTTGACGAACCGCTGCCCCTCGGACACGTCGTGCGACGGGTGGTCGTCGTTGCCGGGGAGGATCTTGAGGTCGAAGTAGCGCTGCTCCACGACCACGTAGTTGGGCAGCCTGCCCTCCCGGCAATGGCGCCGGAACTCGAGGTCGAACGGGTGGAAGTTGCCGATGTACTTGAGCTGCCGGAGGTTCCGGTAGAAGAGCACCGACGGTGGGTACTGGTAGTAGACCCCGAAGGAGTGGCCGGCGTCGTGGAGGGAGTCGAAGATGGTTTTCTGCGGCATGCCGGCCACGAGCGCCTTGGTGTTGTTGCTCACCAGGCCGTGCGACGTGGCCGAGTGCACGAACAGCCGGTTGGGCTGCGTGGACGCCGGGTTGGACGCGAACCAGCGGTCGCACACCGCGAACTCCCGCGCCAGCTCGCGGTACACCGGCACGGCGTCGGGCCTGAACCCGCTCATCACCGTCTCCGCCATGCCCGGCTTCTCCTTCTCGGCCTGCTGCGCGAAGCCGCTCATGGGCGGCGCGGGGACGCCCGGCGGGGTGATGGGCGTGGCCTTGGCGTCGACGAAGGGCGTGCCGTAGACCTGCTCGTAGATGGCCTGGATGGAGTGGCCGGGGTCCGGGTCCACGTACTGGGAGCCGTCGCGGAAGTGGACGGCCTTGGAGCTCGGGTCCGCGACGACGACGCGGTTGGTCTCGGCGCCGGTGACGCCGTCGATGTCCGGGTTGAGGGATTTCATCCACCCCAGCATGTGGTCGAAGGACCGGTTCTCCTGCACCACCACCACCACCGTCTTAATCTTGCCCGCCATTGCTCTCTCTCTCTCTCTCTCTCTCTGTCTACACTGGCTCCAGATCGCTAGCTCGGCGTCTTGCCTGCCTGGTCGATCTGTATTCGGTAGCTTGCTAGATAGTAGGTGCGAGATGGAGAGAACGGAGAGACGACCCAGTGTATAAATATCACCCGCTTGTTGGAAAGAGAGTGAAGAGAGAGAGCAAGCTTCGTGAGAAGAAATAGATTATATTATGCATGCATGTGTAGACCGTTTCCTGCTAGGCCTAGTCCTGCCAGACATATTTCTGCATGCTACTTCCCGTCGATGTTTGTCTGTTTAAAAAAGCCAGCCTAATTACTTTGGTACTGAAAAGCGTATGCAACCAGACAGTGGTTACCACAAATTTTATTGCCGCTGGACGGGCAAGACTGGAGGGTGCCGGGACACCCGGGTGTCGTCGCACCTTTTCGACTGGGATATTCCTTGGTAGAGAAACACATCACCCGTGATGAAGAAGAATTCAACAGAAAACGAAAGGAAGACACATCAACGCACCAACAATTATAGTTGAAGGCTTGGCTGCAAGTGTTCCATCTGATGACCAGCTAATTAAGCATTTGTTTAACTAAAATGTCTCATATTAGTTTACGGAAGCCATTAGTCACCTGCCTCCTCAAATAGGCGCTACCCCACGCCGCTCCTCCTCAGAAAGACCTAGCTGCCATCACCACCTCCGTTTTCATCATAGATTGGTTCCCCCTCCTCCGGCCGGCCTTGCCGGTGTCAGGAGGGGCGGGGAACCCGATCTCTGAGTGAAGTTCTTAATAATAGTACATTGTTTTCATTAGATTGGTCTAGGGTTTGATAGTCGTCTTCTTCTTCTTTGAAGATGACATTGTCTACAAGAAATAATCTCCGTCCCTTTGTTCGACACAAGATCTTCTTGCCGACATCAATGATAGTGTTGGAAAAATAAATTTATCTAGGTATGATCATTCGGATCTTACTTCGCCAGATCGGTTTTGGATTAATTTTTTCTCATGGTCGTCGCGAGGAGGATTGTCCTCGCAAAATCTGCCCCGGCTGCTACGTTCTCGACAATTAATGGTGATTCGTACTCTCGACTTCTAGCGACTTCGACCTGGTTGTTTAATTTGGTTTGTTGTTCTTGAAATAACGGTGTTGGTACTCTTGCCGATGTTAGTTGAATACTTTAATGACGGCGTACGTGCATCGCAGACTTGGCATTACGGCTCAAATTAAAACAATGGAAGAACCCACGTTGGTATTTGCAGGTCTGTGATTTGATACTTTTGTTATGTTTCTACGTTTGCCTTCAGAAAAGTACCAGATTGTATTATGAAAGAAGAAAAGGTTTGAAGATAAGATTTACACGTTTTTTTAGACTTTATTTTGTAATCGCTGTAGTCAGCTCATGTATCTCTACCACGTACAATTTGCTACTATAATATATCATGGTATTGATTGTCAAAAAAAAAAACACTTGTTTAAGCTGCGCGTGCATGCTCAAAATTATGTTAGCTAGGTAGAAGAGGAATGGTGCGCGAGCGATCGAGTATTCCGCAGCCAACACATTTTGCTTTTTCAGGAAGTATTTGAAATAATGTTAATTACCTCATGCATAATGCAAATCGTGCAAGTACCCGAAGATTGTGCATGCCACTATCTAGCACGAGTCATCGTCATGGCCCTTTAAATTTTCTTTGACTTTGCTTCGGAGTGATCCTAACCTACCAAATACAGATACACACCATCTAGTTGCTTGGGTAGAGCAGCAACACATCCAAGTCGAACCACACCAACTAACTAACTAATTAAAAAGACCCTTCTTATTTTGTGCCCGATTATATCTCCTGTCAATCAAGAGTGAGCCACGTGCAGAAAATACAACACGATTCACACTTTGCTCATGCTCTTAATTTCAAGGGATCGATCAAGCATCATCGAGCGCTCAACCGCAACAGGGCACACGACCATTTTGACAATGATGCCGACTACTTTGTCTCCGATACACTCTTCGCTGTTATTTTCACCGGTGTATTCGGATGTGCAAGACTGTCTTTGATTATTTGTATCATGGCGTCCGATCCTATGATTACGACTTCGTCTTAAGAAAGGACGTCGTGGAAACGATTAGGTTCTACAAGAAGTGTATAGCCGTATCCCGGATGCTTGCATATGGCACGACCACTGATTTGTAGGATGAGTATTTACAAATGTCTGAGAGCACATGCGGATATGTCATGGTCAGTTTTGCAACTGCCGTGGTCGATGCGTTTGGACCTTAGTATCTGAGAGAACCAATTGTGACAGACACCGAGAGACTCTTGACAATCTCAGAAGCAAGAGAATGGCTAGGTTTTCTTGGATTTCTTGACTGCATGCATTAAAAATGGAAAAACTGACCGAAGGTTTTACAAGGGCAATATCATGGTCATGTTAAGAAGTCCACCGTCATTCTTGAAGCAATTGCATCACATGATCTTTGGATTTAACACGCTTTCATTGACATGCCCGGGTCCCATAATGACATCAATGTGCTCCCGCGATTATAGTTGTCCGAAGGTTTTACAAGGGTAATATCACAGTCATGTTAAGAAGGCCACCGTCATTCTTGAAGCTGTTGCATCACATGATCTTTGAATTTGACACACTTTCTTTGGTATGTCCAGATCTCATAACGACATCAATGTGCTGCAGCGATCACAGTTGTTTACGACACTGACTGAAGCAAAAGATCCTCCTTCCCACTAGACTATCAATGGACACGAGTAAAACATGGACTGCTATCTGATTGACGGTATCTATTGCTCCGTGGGCTATCGTTGTCAGCACCATCTCCAACCCAGCTGGTTGGAAAAAATCTCACTTTGTCCAAAGATAAGAAGCAGCTAGAATGGATGTCGAGAGGGTATTTGGAGTTTCGCGGGCCTGTTTTGGCAGTCATTCATGGACCTGCTAAACAATGGAGCCGGAGACCATGTGGGAGTGATGACATGTTGTGTGATCATGCACAACATGATCATCGAGGATGAGGGTGAGGATATTGTCGCAGCTCTAGAACATAAGAAATTAATAAAGAATCCAAGGCGAACGTGGTTGGACGAAGCGGTTCACCCGACTTTGCTTCTTTCTCCTCCCCTCTCCCTCGCCATCATAAATACGGATAAATCCTATTCACTGGCTCAGCT
Organism: Elymus sibiricus; assembly: GCA_039707655.1. Lineage (NCBI taxonomy): Eukaryota > Viridiplantae > Streptophyta > Magnoliopsida > Poales > Poaceae > Elymus > Elymus sibiricus. Next base: position 399,740,511 of record CM077663.1, on the reverse strand, counting down.
CCGGCCATTACATCCCTCATCCCTACACCGATTACTCTCTCTCCCCAACAGCTCACATTCCCCTCACGAAGCCTTATCCCATTTCTCCCGGAGCCTCACCAATTTCGATCGACGACGCAAGGCGGCCGGCCAGAACCCAGTCGAGTCGAGCTCCTCCCGGCGCGGCGCTCCAGCTCATCTTCACCGTCCAGCCCGAAGAACATACAGGTATGGATAAAATCATGTTGATCTGAACACATCCATGGCCGTAGCCCTTGCTTAACTAGTAAGCTTGCCCGTGCAATGCACGTTTTGGTAGAAATTCATTAGAAAAATAAAATTTAAACATATGAAGCTTACATTTTTTTTAGTTTACATATAGTGATATCTTACACGAGGAATGATTTACCATATATTTCATATACTTTATGAATTTAAATCTTGATGGAATATATACTTAACAGACTTTCCTAAAGCATATTGAGATTAAATCCTCCACCATAATTCGCCAATCAAGAATCATAATGAAGACCCAAAACATTTCTTCCTTCCTGGGCCAGAAAAATACCTATTCCAATCCAGACGCCTATATGGGTCCTATCAGATCATCACAATGGAAAAAAATGGGATAGGTAAGGTAGAATTCTATGGCAGACAGTTCGTATAGCCTTTAATATTATACCTCCAGATAGCATTGACACGTTGTTTGGAACGTGGCTAAATGGAGTTGACACGATTAATGACACATTCGTATAGGAGTATGTGCACTTCTTTGGGCTATATGGAACTGCAGGAATGACATGGTTTTTAACAGACAAACGCATATAAAATTTTTGCAGGTACTGCACAGAGCATCGGCGTTGATCCGTACATGGTCCTTACTCACTCCTGTCGAAACCAGGGAGCCTTTGGTTACTGGGTCTACCCGATGGGAGATGGTAGCGCGGGATATCTACAACCGGTTTGGATGGCAGTCCAGTAATAGGATAGATGGTTAGGCATCTAGGCCTATTTTAGCCGGTTGTGGCACTTTTGTTTTTTCATTTACTTTGTTCCTCTGGAGACTTTTCGGAACCGCGCATCATTTGTTTGATTTCATTAATAAAGGGGCTGCATGCATCGCGCTGATGCAGAGGCCGGAGGTATTCCTCCTTTAAAAAAAAGATAAAGTAGAATTAATCATAATATAATTTTCACAATATTAAGACAGCTACAGTTCACCATCATTTAGCCACTGAGACCATCCCCGGTGTTGCCTGAAACACCACCTCCATAGCTCATAGCTCAATGTTCTCCTTGACAACAATCTGCGGGCATAATCCTCTTTTGCCGCACCTTTTAGCTCATATCGTTCTTCTTTCCAGGCTACATGTTATTTCTGATCATAATCAACAATTACATAACTAGAATGAGCACACATAACATCGTTTTCATTCAGCCATAGTTCCCTGCCACAACCTAGAAGAACAATGGTGAATAGCACATCAAACTTAGTACCAACACTAGAATTTTCCAGTGTATCGTATAAACAATATACTCCCTCTGTCCGGAATTACAAGTCGCAACAATAGATAAAAATAAATGTATCTAGAACCAAAATATGTTGCTGAGAAATACATACATGCAACATTTCTTCGACAAGTAACTCCGGACGAAGGGGGTATATAAATGTTGCCGAGAAATACATACAGACATCATGGTGATGTTGGTACCCTATATCCCTATACTATACTAGGCCTGCCTGCCAATAAGAGGGAGCAGAGTTGGGCTCGATCAAAGCAAGAATCGACTCAACCTTTATTTGACAAGGATCTGTAACTCCGCAAATACACACACATGTGAGAATATTATAGGCGCGATCATGCTCATGCTCAACTCTAAGGCCTATTACTCTGTAAATATCATATGCTCAACATGAATTAGATATGGGTTACCAGAAAGTTTGCTGTATTGTGGACTCCATACTTGCAAAGAACATTATGCTTGGCGGATGCATTATGCACGCACTAGCCCTTGCTTTGCATTTCGCTTCAGCAGACTAATTTTCCTCACCCAAATGTACTAAACTATGACTTCCCTGCAGTTCACAGGTGGAGACACAGCATGAAGCAGAGCAGCCTCGCCTGCGCGGCCATCGTGCTGCTCGTCGCATTCGGATGCCTCGCAGCTTCTGGAGAGTGCAAGCTTACCCTCAAGTTTTGTGCCTACAGGGATTGCAAGACCAAAGATGAGCCCTGGAATCCTCACTGCGTCTGCTGCCTGGTGATGCCGGGTGTTCCGTGATGGCATTCGTTCAAGGAGTGCCAGGCGAATTGCCGCCCCTGCACCCCCAAGTGCTAGCTAGGAGTTATATGTGTGAAGGTCGAATTTAGCTATTGTTCGGTGCAATTTGAGTTTTAAAGACATGTGGTGACGCGGACGAGGATTTGTGGCTCTGAGGTGCTGTACACCCTGATATCATTCCCATTCGTTACTATAGCCAGATCTTCACATTAATTTCTCAAAAACATCTTTATCGCCACATACCACCAGAATACAAGCAGCAGATACATTGTGTGGTGGGGACATTATTAAATGATAGTTGTCCTTTTTGTACACTTAAGAACAGGACATTTATTTGCCTCTTGTTCATAGCCTTGTTCAATGACTTGGTCGGCAGAACGGCTGGATGCCTGGATGAGCCATGGATCCGGGATGCCATGTTACCTGGAAGAACATTTGAGTAGATTTTAAAAAGAAGCCGTTGTTAAGAATCAATTAAACATGCTTTGTAGCGAGATACTTACATCGGTTGAGCTGTTGGTGGAGCTGTTGGTGGTAGAGGAGGGAGAAGGACTGAAGGAGTGGACTGATGAAGGAGGAGCAAGGAGAAGGAGAGTGTGCAGTTAGTAATGGTGATGCAGGGTACAGTGGGAGATGTAGCAGAGAGCAGTGTGACTGAATTTCAGGCACCATGTGCTCAAGATTTATTAATGGTATGAACAGGAAAACAAACAACATTACTCATTTTTTTTACTGAACATGGGATATGAGCATATTACTGGCAGCACTCATCTTTACTGAACATTTAAGACAGAACGGTTCACTTATAGAGAAATGTCCAGACAAATTGGGTACTGTTCATGTGAATGAAATCAAGTTGATAGGGAATCATATGGAGGGATTAACATATTATTGGCAGTACTAATTATTAGAGAACGTGGGAGCATGGATAACTGACCAGAGAAGTTGAGCAGAACATTTTCAATGCATTTCATTGTTTTATAAGGAGCCTAACATTTGGGCAGAGCATTTAAGACAGAAAAATGGTTTTCAAAAATGACAAATATGAATGAATAAAGGGTAATGTAGCTAGAATCATATATAAGATCAAAATCAAATGGACATGATTACATATTTAAGATCAAAATCAAATTAAGCAGTTACAAAACAGAACACAAATCACAATCATCACATAAATATATATTAGGGAACAGGCTTACAGCACAGTCATTGGTGCCACGGTGCCACCTGGAAGGCTAGCCTCGCGTCAGAGGCAGCATAATGATAAACTAAGGGAGTCGATCAACATATGATTCTCCCCTGGATACGTGGTTAACTAGAAACAAACTAAACTGCACTGGCAGACACTCATATTGTAAGGGGCAATTATGAACAAACTAAACTTCAGAAACAGACAGTGCAGAATCATTAGTTGGCTAGATCCTAAACACTGGTTCGAGCGTTGGGGCTCTGATTCAGCATTGGAGCAGCTTCAGCTTCAGTTCTTCTTCAGACTAAGGTGAAGAACAACAACGAGGTTGAGGATACTGGCGATGAGGATCAAGATCATAGAGGGGCCGCTGTTCTTGGGCTGGATGGCGATAGGGATGAACAGCTTGGGCCACTTGGCTCTGAGAACATCGATTTAGACATCCTCCCACTTCCAAAAAGAACATTTGCCTTTCTAGATTTGAGAGTAAGGGGAAACGACGAACAGGAAGAAAATGATTAGAATAGATCAGCTAAGTCCATGCTGGGAACAAAAATTCACTGCCCAATTTTGAATAGCTGGAAACAACTCCTTTTATCAGACCCATCCATGCACAAAAAATCACTGCCCCATCATACATGATCCACAAAAATAACCTGACAGTGAATCTTGATGCACAGATTAACCATCATCACATACATTTCAGATAACATGGTTCCTCATCAAATACATCCCAAGACGGTAGATCCATCAGCAAATTTACAACACTGATAGTGATAATACTTGATGGAATTGTTCTATGATGCATCAAAAAATAATTATAATTACAAATCCATCAACAGACCCACTAATCGGGGAATATAACAACCAGAGAAAGCAGTCCATGGAATTTCACGGATAAAAATGCACTGATTAAGTACGGAAGTTTCAGATAAGAACATGACAGTTCACCCCAATTTCCTGAAGGTGAAAAATGCAAATGACAGTCATGGACACCTACTAATTTCCCAGATTTGTGCTCATTAAAAAAAACAGATTCGAACAACGCAAGTCTGATCTCATACAAAAACATGCCAGGAAACTTTTCCGAGAGAAAAAAAAAGAGGAAAGAAAATGGCTTGGAGAAGAACTCGTCGGAGCAAAACGAGGAAAGAAAATGACTTGGGGAAGAGCTCGCCCGAACAATCTGATCTCGTACCAAAAAATTCCAGGAAAGCTCGAGAGAAAAATCAAGGAAAGAAACTTTTCAGAGAAAAACGAGGAAAGAAAATGGCTCGGAGAAGAGCTCGCCAGATCGTCCTGGTCGCCGGCCTTCATCCCGAAGTCTTAGCCCATGCCGGATCTGCAGTGAAAGGTCGTCGGCTGAAAATGACTTGGAGAAGAGCATGCTCGTGGATGTACGGGGCAAGCGATTGGTAGGAGGACGAGGAGGCACACATGGCGCGGGATTGATGTTTAGATCGGGAAGGAGCTACAAGAAAGGAAAGGAATGACCCTTGAGGAAGAGAAACAGTGCGCCGAGATGGAAATATGTATCACTGCGGCGCTTTGAATGAGAACGGGTCGACCTCGTAGGAAGGTACAACAATATACGAGCAGTTTGTTAGATGTACTTCAGAGATACAACAAGTTAATACAAAGCATTTAAACCAGCCGGTTCGAATCTATATGCGTGTGAATGGTTGTGATGTGAGGGGGTGGAGCACCTATGTGCTCCTGTGTAATTCCCGTGGTGACGCACACTATTGTTCTGAACGTCTACTACTATGTCTGCATCGTATCTGCAGAAGGCCAGAAACATGGGTTCGAGTTTGATACAACTGATCGTGTTCCCGGGTGATAGCCATGACTTAAGATTTAACTTGAATTAGGATACACCTTTTCTTGTACTAAGACCGACACCATGCGCGCGTGCAAAGTTAACAATACCAGTGCCTCTATTATTTCCGAGCCTCCCAGCCCCGGTTAACTAAATTATATGTCAGTCGAAACCAACGCAAATTTTGAAGTCCTGCACATTAATTGGTCATCACCGCATACGTGAAATATTGCTGATTTGAATGCATCCACAGTTATGAGCATCCATTAAATTTTTTTAGGAACATAGCTTGTAATATATCGTTTTAAAAATATGTATATATACAGTACAATTATTCTGCGATCTGTGAATTGTAATCACAAGAATATGTCGCATATTAATTGGGTAAGATATATTGTGCCCTCCATAAGTATCGAGGCAAGAGTTTTTTTTTTTTTTTTTAGAATCCGGCGAGATGGGGTTCTAGTTTATACGGGCATGTCTATATCTCGTAGCGAGACTGATGGTTACATTATCTCAAGGAACCTCTAGTGGTCCGACCTAGTAGGAAATTACTTCCGTGTTCTTTCATTATGTACCTATATGATTCATTTATTTTTCTTTTCTTTTTCCTTTTCAATATTTATTTATATTTATAAATATTATACATATATATTTCGAAAACTTACTTACGGAATTTAAAAAATGTTCATCACACATGAAAAAACGTTCAGTAAAAGTCAAAAATGTGTTCGCGGAAATTTTAAAAAATGTGCATACCATGCAAAAGTTAATTTTTAAATTTATAAAAACATCCGCACATTTTAAAACATGGTATTTACAATTTTAAAAATATTCATGAGATGTAGAAAATGTTTTCATGCAATTTTTAAAATTTATTTAGAAATTTCGAAAAAAATGTTCAGACCATTTAAAAAATATTCGCACGTTTGAAAATATGTTCATGACATGTTTGAACTATAATCGACTTGTATTTAAGAAATGTTCACCATCTATTAAAATTGATCAACGAGTATGTGAAAAATGTTCAACCTGTATAAGTGTATTTGAAAAATATCAACATGTATTTGAATATAGAAAAAGTAAAAAAACTGAAAAAATCCAAAGAAAACCAGTAATGAAAAACTCAAAAAGAAGAGAAAAGAAAAAAACAGTCAAAACCTTCCCAAAACCGGGGAGAAGGTTCCAGAAACAATCGCCTATTACACATACATAGACCCTGCCTAAAATCAACGCCATTGGGCCGACCGCGACCTTCCTAATGAGCCATGTTTTTTTCCAAGATTGGTTGTGAAAACAGAGAAACTGAAACAAAGTCAAAATTCTGAAAGTGAAGCATGTAATGGGCCTTGGCTACGACCTCCACGCCGGCAAATTGCCGCTAGGAATTACATGTGTGAAGGTCAAATTTAGCTATTGTTCAGTGCAATTTGAGTATGTTAGATAGTTTGAGTTAGAGATAGATTCGATATTTTGTTTTAACCTGTAGTCTATCTTCTCTTCTGTTAATATCTCTCCCTCTCGTTCTAATCTCCTTGGTGGAATCCTAGCGATACTCCAAGTCTTGTACGCCACGGCAATACTCCTATAAATATATGTGTGGCCCGAGAAAGGGGTTTAACGCTTCCGGCTTTCCTATATGGTAATCAGAGCCACTTCCTCTCGCATCTAGCTTCTCGAGAGATTTCCAATCTAGCGTTCAGAGAGAAACCCCGAGAGAAATCATGGCCGGCACCACTGCATCCACCACATCATCACTCCCATCCACCATGGGGGCTCTAGCCACCCAATCCTCAGCTTCCACCTTCGCTTCCTCATCTAGTAGCAGCAGTAGCTTCTCTCTCGACCCTCCACCTACAGAAAAACTGACGAGGAACAATTTCCTCCTCTGGAAGGCAATCATGCTCCCGCAGATCAAGGGGGCGCAGATGGAGCACTTCCTCGACGCCGAAAGCCTGGCGCCGCCTGCCACCCTCACCATCACCAAGGATGGGAAGGAGGAGCAGGTTGCCAACTTCGCTCGGACGATCTGGTACGCCCAACAGCAACAGGTACAAGGATATCTGATGGCTTCACTCTCTTCTGAGGTTCTTGCACAGGTGGTGACCCTGCAGACGCCGGCGGAAGTATGGCCAGCGATCCATGCTACCTTCGCTGCCCAAAACCAAGCACAAGAAATCAACAACCGAATTGCCCTCTCCAATCTTCAGAAGGGAACTCCACCATGGCGGAGTACCTTGGCAAGATCAAGGCTTTAGCGGATGAGATCGCCACCAGCAGCGCTCCCCTCTCTGATCGGGAGATTACCTCCTACGTCCTGAAGGGTTTGGACCTCGAGTATAACTCGGTGGTCTCTGCCCTTACTGCCCGCGTCGAGCCCGTCACCACCTCGGAGCTCTGTCCCGTGGTCGTGGCAATGGCAGCCGAGGCCGTGGTCACCATGGTCACCAGGGGCGTGGACGCAACGGTGGTGGGCGTGGGCGCTTCAACAACACTGGCCCGCACCCAAACGGCGGCTCATCCAAACCACGGTGCCAGCTTTGCAAGAAGCCAGGCCACGAGGTGATCAAGTGCTGGCATCGCTACGACGAGAACTACGTTCCTGAAGAGCACCATGCTGCTGCCTTGAGACAACACGGAGGAGAAGGGGACACCGTGTGGTATGCTGACTCCGGTGCAACAGATCACATCACAAGTGAACTTGAAAAACTTGCTGTGCGTGAGAAGTACTACGGCAATGATCAAGTCAACACTGCTGCATCCGGTGGAGGTATGGACATAGCTCATATTGGTCATGCTTTAATTAATTCCCCTACTTCTAAACATGATCTTCTATTAAAAGATGTCCTTCATGTTCCACAAGTCAACGAAAATCTCGCATCTATGTCTCGCTTGACAGCCGATAATAATGTCTTCTTTGAAACTCATCCCAAGTATTTTTTTTATCAAGGACCGGGCAACGAGGGAGCTCCTCCATCATGGTAGATGCATTGGGGGGCTTTACCCCATCACATCCGGAGCATTTAGTCGAAAGCGTCGTCATCGTCAAGTCTACTCTGTCATCAAGCCCTCCTTGGAAAGATGGCATCAAAGATTAGGACATCCGTCTTCTGTCATAGTTGAGCAAGTAGTGAATAAAGATAATCTTCCATTATCTCGTAGTCAAAATAATGAGTCTTTGTGTGATGCTTGTCAATGTGCCAAGAGTCATCAACTCCCTTTTCCTAGATCTCATAGTGTGTCAAATGCTTCTTTGGAACTTATTTCCAGTGATGTATGGGGACATGCAAGAGATTCCTTTGGAAGAAAGAAATATTATGTTAGTTTCATTGATGATTATAGTAAATTCACATGGATATACTTGCTCAAGTACAAATCTGAAGTCTTTTCTGTCTTCCAAGGATTTCAGAAACTTGTCGAACGACACTTTAACAGGAAAATTCTCACCGTCCAAAGTGACTGGGGAGGGGAGTATGAAAAGTTGAATTCCTTCTTTCGTGATGTTGGCATTGAACATCATGTGTCGTGTCCTCATGCTCATCAACAAAATGGTTCGGCAGAGCGCAAGCATCGCCATATTGTTGAAGTAGGTCTTTCTCTTCTTGCCCATGCTTCAATGCCTCTCAAATATTGGGACGAAGCGTTCATTGCCACCACTTATCTCATTAAATAGGTTACCTGGTAAAGTGATTGGCAATACTACTCCTCTTGAACGACTGTTCAATCAAAAACCTGACTACAATTCCCTCAACATTTTTGGGTGTGCTTGCTATCCTAATCTTCGTCCTTACAATCGTCATAATCTTGAATTAAGATCCACTCAATGTGTTTTTTATCGGCTATAGTAACCTTCATAAAGGATACAAGTGTCTAGAGATTGCTACTGGACGTATCTACATCTCTAGGGATGTTGTTTTTGATGAAACAATTTTCCCATTTTCTCAACTTCATCCAAATGCCGGAGCTCTTCTTCGTGAAGAAATTTCCCTTCTTTCTAATTCTTTGAACAATCCTGAGCACGGGGTGAATTAAACGAAGTTGATCCAGTGAGTAGTTCAGAAAAAATATGCAAGAAGAGATTACTGATGCTAACCAAAAACAGGTAGAATCTGTTTATGATTTTATGTGCGCAGAAATGGACGAGACAGGCACTACATCCCAGGAGGATTCCCCTGTACGTAGCAGCCATGCAGGCTTGCGATACGCGATACGATGAAGATCTTACCAGGGGGCAGCAGTGTGACACCCTGGATTTGGTGCTACAGTAATCCATGTAATCAAGCTACAGTACCCTGAGGATTATGCTAATCCATTTTTGCTAATCCAGTTATGATCACTGTTGGAATCAACCCTGATTCAAATTCCTTGCAATTCAAAATTTAGTTCAAAAGTGGATTTAAAAGTTTTGCAAACTTCAAAATAAAAATCATGCTTGGGTTGTAAATATTCCCTAAACTATTATAAAATTGTAACCAACATTTTATCAATTGGTTGGGTGCCTCAAATCTAATTTAATAGAGGTCAAAACTATTATTAAATCCCTTTTTGAATTATGAAAATTCCAACTAATTTCAAATGGCTCTCAAACTCTTTGTGGCACTACCAAATATTACATTTGTAATATTTGGGCTGGGTCACATAATTTTACAGAAGCTAAATTAATACCAAGATATTTAAAAACAGAGAAACTAATAAAACTAAAAAGAAACAAAAGCTTAATAAAAAGAAAAGACCCCCCTTCCCCTGGGCCGAGGCCCAGCCTGGCCGGCCCAACCGACCCCCCGCTCCCCTCCTTCCCTGTTCGACCGACCGGTCGCTACAGGGGCGTGGTCGCCCCCCGACCACCTCGCCGGCGCCGACGGGGAGAGGATAAGGCCGCCCCCTCGCTCCCCAAACCCTAGCCCCCACCCAGATCCCCCTCGCGCCTCCATGCCCTGCCCCGAACGCGAGCTCGGGATCGAGCGCGCCGCCGTCGCCTCCCCGTAGCCGGACCGGGCCGTCGCCGTCTCGCTATCACCACCGCCTCTCCGGTCAACTCTGACCTTCCCCGAGCATGCTTACGGCTCCGCGGTGAGCTCCTCTCCCCGTTCCCCTCTTTTCCCATTCGATTCGTCGCCGTTTTGCCGTCGTCCTCGTTCATGGCCGCCTCCGTGTTGCCCGTGCTCCCTCTGCCCGTGCTCCGCCGGCCCTATAAAGCCCGCGCCCGCACGCCCCCTCGTCACCTGCAGCCGCGTCTGGCCGCGCTGCTACTAGCCTGGTTGCATCACCGCCGCGCCTGCCACCTATCGCGCGCGGAAAGTTCCCTCCTAGCTCGAGCTCCGTGGTACCACTTATCTGGACCGTTGGTTTGCTTCGGGATTTGTGCAAGAAGGCAGCATTACGAGCCGAGCTGCTGGTCGCTGCAGTGCCATTAGCATGTGTTTTCCAGCTAAACAGTAATCAGAAGTAGGTATAGGCCTGCATGGCTACAGCGTATTGTCATATCCCAAGTCTAGGGTCACTACGAGTACTAGAACCGTGAAAAGAGAGAGAAAGAGTGGGCCAGCTAATAGAAAAGTTTGTTGACGCTGGGGAAAAGTGAACAGAGAGATCGCATGAGAGAGTGAGAAAATGTCTTTGACAGAGAGAGAGAGAGAAAAAGTGCCTACATGGAAGACTCAAAGAGAGAAAAAAAACTCTGCAAAATCTGAAGGGAGAGGTAGCACGCGACAGAGAGAGATGAGTCTGTTTTTATCAGAGTGAGAGAGAGACAAAACAACTGTGTGGGGAAGTTTTTTTCCTCAAAGGAAGCTTTATTTACGAACGTGAGAGAGAACATGTGAGAGAAAGCTACGTGAATTCCATTTGCATGGGAGCAAAAGAGAGAGCTTCTTGTCAGAAAGATTCCTCCTTATGACCGGCCAGCAATCCAACTTGTAGATGAGACCATCGGAGAGAGAGAGTATTTTTCTACTTGGGCGGACCAGTAGCCATCGCAGTGCTGCATAGTGGCAGAAAAACTGTAGCTTCGGCAGTCGCTATCACGAGCCTCTGCGGCTTGCCAGAATATTAAGCGTTGATCATCTGGCGAATTTCGAATCTATGCACAAATCCCTATGCACTGGAGCTCAGATTGGACGGCTATGATAGGGGGTACCATGTAGCCTGTCCTACAAAAAACTGCTCTCCGCAGCCTGGTGCTGCGCCGCGCCCGCAGCCGCCTGCTGCTGCGCCGCGCCCGCAGCCGCTGCTGCTGGGCGCCACCCCCCTGCAAACTGCTACTGCTTGCTGCTGCGTTGCCGGCTCTGCTACCTTCTATTGCTGTTGCCGTTGCGCTGCTGCTGTTGGTCACATCTGCCCGCACCTGGCCGAGACCCGCGCCGCCCGCGCTGCGCCCCGCCGCGGCAGAGCCTGCCTCCGCCTAGGCGCGCGCCCGCGCTTACCGCTGCCGCCTACTTTGCTCGCTACTGCTGAACTCTGCTGCTGCTGTGCTGCTCGCTGCTATTGCCGCTCCTGCTACCTGCGGCTAGCTGCACTGCTGTTGCTGCTTTGCGGCTGTTGCTCGGCTTGCTGCGCTGCTACTAGCTGCCGCCGCTGCTGCTTAACTGCTCCTGCTGCATTACTACTGCTAGCCATGGCCGCCGTGGCCTGGTGCCTCGTGCGTGCTTGGCCATGGCAAGCACCGCTAGTGGCCGGCCTAATTAGTAGGCCTAATTAGTTTAGGCTAATTTAGGAATTAATTTGTTGTTAGGTTAGACTGTAGTGTATGGCATGTGGGCCCCTTTTAGTTAAACTACCTAATTAAATCTCTGGTTAACACTACAGTCCATGGCAGGTGGACCTAGTTAACACTTTGACCAGTCAACACTTTGACCAGTCAACACATTGACTAGTCAACCGCTGAGTCAGCAGTTGACCAGGCCCACCAATCAGCCTTTGTGGCTAGTCCACATCCGGGTGCACTTAGTATTTACTGTTTAATTTCGAATTAAATAAAATTCATGAATATTGATAAAACTTTGGAAATTCATATAAAATAAACCGTAAGTATACATGAAAGTTGTTCATAAAATTTCCACGAATCCGAATACGCTGTCCGTTAGTCTGTCACACGCTCCTATCATAACGAACGTGGAACTTTTCCATCGTTTTCGTCTGTCCGGTAGTAGCCCGAGACCCGGGAAATATCGTCAGGTATTCTTCCGACCCGTCTGCGACGTGTAGTACTGCGTTAGTGCATGCCTAGCTCTGCATATTGCCATGTCATGCATCGTGATTGCATCTGTGCTTTATATTTATTGTTCCCCCCCCCCCCCTCTTCTTACCGGTAGAGCCCGAGACTGACGCTGCTGCCGGGTACGACTACGCGCCTGACGATCGGCCTTTTGCCGCAGAGCAGCAAGGCAAGCAAACCCTCCTTGAGCATTCCGATATCGCCCATTTCTTTCCCTCTCACTCTTGCATTAGATTTTGCTACTGTATTAGCTAGCTCCTATTTCTGATGCATAGCCTGTTTTTGATAAACTGCTACAATACCTGCTGTTATATCAACTGCTTAGTATAGGTTGATCAATGAATCCCCTGTGACCCCCTTAGTCCCAGTTGTCCCTGCTTCTTCATCGACGACTCGAAGACTCGAATACTCGGTCAACCGACCGACAAGCCATGCCCGTCACCTTCACCACACACCCCTTAGTTGAATGACTCTATAGAGCTACTATCGAGTACCGAGGGTGACACCTCGTGAAGTACTCATGATGCTAACTCTATAGTGCAGCTAGTCGGTCGTGGTTATCGAGGGTGATTCCTCCTTCACCACTCCCGGCGATGACTCTGTCATGCAACCCCTCAAGTGTGGGACCCTCGAGAGTGATTCCTCTAAGTCCATCTTGACGGTTTCATCGAGCGGGACCCCTTTGAGGGTGATTCCTCAGGTTCCGTCTTGATGTTTTATACACACAGTTACTATGACCTGGTTATAGAAACATGTTGGTGATGGGTCGGCCCTGAGGGGTACCCACGGTTTGATGATGATGAGGCGTGGCCGGGCAGGAGAGGCCCTTGCCACACATCCTCGAGACAGGGCAACGGGACCGCACTTCCTGGGTCGCGCTTGCCCCGCATTAATAAAATGCTAATGGGTTGGGTATTTGATCTGAGTTGGTCGATTGGACCTTTTACGCACCAAACCTTCACGTCGGACAAGTTATGGGTACTCAGCGTCGTTGTATCAGCCGAAGCTCTTCGGACGTCAGCAATGGAGTGGCGCGCGCCCGAGTGGTCTGGAAGGCACAGTTCTTGGATTAGAGTGTGCTAGGACTGACCTCGGCCAAGTACGCATCGTGCAGGAGTGCAAAGGGGGAGTGGGCCCACGACCCCTGTGCGCTTAGGATTTAGACCGGCGGGCTGGCCTCTCTGTTAAGCCTAGGTGGGGCGACGACGTGTTGATATCCCGAGGCCGGGCATGACCCAGGAAAGTGTGTCCGGCCGGAGGTGATCAAGCGTGTTGGAAATGCGGTGCACCCCTGCCGGGATGAATTCATCTATTCGAATAGCCGTGTCCACGGTAACGGGACGACTTGGAGTTGTACCTCGATCTACTACAACTAAAATTGTGACTTTAAATTGAAATGAATGTTGGCTCCGAGATTGCTTCCTCGCAGGGAGTCGAGGAAGAATCTCTGGGCGTGGTTACTTAATAAAATTGCTACAATAATATGACTATATATGAGATACCAGTCTACTCTCTTCTAATGCTGCAAGATGCTGAAGATGCTAGTCTTCGATAGGACTAGGCCTTCCCCCTATTCTTGCTTTCTGCAGTCAGCCCAGATATAACCCCATTCCTAGATACTGATGCATACTTAGCATAGTTCTGATGTCAATCTTGCGAGTACTTTGGATGAGTACTCACCGCTGCTTTGCTTTCTCTTTCCCCCTCGTTACGATTCTGCGTTCAGACGATAGAGCCCAGGAGATGGAGTACGCCGGAGACGACTACTACACCACCGCCGGAGCTTACTACTAGATGGAGGCTGCCCCCGACCAGCAGTAGGATAGGAGGTTCCCAGCCAGGAGGCCTCGCCTCTTTCGATCCGTGTTATGTTTGTGCTAGCCTTCTTAAGGCAAAACTTGTCTAACTTATGTCTGTACTCAGATATTATTTTCTTCCGCTGACTTGTTGAATTTGAGCTTATGTATTCGAGCCCTTAAGGCCCCTGGCTTGTAATATGAAGCTTGTATGACTTTAATTTGTGTCTAGTGTTGTGTTGTGATATCAATCAGTGAGTCCCTAATCTTGGTCGTACGCATTGCGTGTATGATTAGCGTACGGTCGAAATTGGGGGCGTCACAAGTTGGTATCAGAGCCGACTGCCTGTAGGTAGCCCCCTTTTCAACTCGTTGGCCGAAGTTGAGTCTAGTACTTGAAAAACTTTACTAACATAGTTGTGTGGCTTACGGGCCCACATCTCAATCGGGTGGTATTAGGATGTTTTATTCCTCGTCTATACTCTGGGTTTTGATCTCTCTTCTCTTTCGGGTTAAAGATTTGTTGGGGAACGTAGTAATAATTCAAAAAAAATCCTACGTGTCACCAAGATCAATCTAGGAGATGCTAGCAACGAGAGAGAGGGAGTGCATCTTCATACCCTTGAAGATCGCTAAGCGGAAGCGTTGCAAAGAACGCGGTTGATGGAGTCGTACTCGCGGCGATTCAAATCGCGGAAGATCCGATCCAAGCGCCGAACGGACGGCGCCTCTGCGTTCAACACACGTACAGCCCTGGGACGTCTCCTCCTTCTTGATCCAGCAAGGGGGGAGGAGAAGTTGAGGGAGAGCTCCGGCAGCACGACGGCGTGGTGGCGGTGGAGCTCGTGGTTCTCCGGCAGAGCTTCGCTAAGCACTACGGAGGAGGTGGAGGTGTAGGAGGGGGGAGGGCTGCGCCAGGTGCAAGGGGTGCAGCTCCCATGCGCCACCCCACTATATATAGGGGTGGAGGGGGCTGGTTTCTTGCCCTCCAAGTCCATTGGGGCGTTGGCAAAGGTGGGAGGAAAGAAATCCCATCCTTTCCCTTCCCCACCGATTGTTATCCCCCCTTTTTAGGGATCTTGATCTTATCCCTTCGGGATATGATCTTATTCCTTCTAAGGGGGGATCTTGGTGCGCCTTGACCAGGGGTGTGGGGCCTTTCCCCCACTACCCACGTTCATGTGGGCCCCCCCATGCAGGTGGGCCCCACTCCGGAACCTTCTAGAACCTTCCCGGTACAATACCGAAAAAACCCCGAACATTTTTCGGTGGCCAAAATAGGACTTCCCATATATAAATCTTTACCTCCGGACCATTCTGGAACTCCTCGTGATGTCCGGGATCTCATCCGAGACTCCAAACAACTTTCGGTAACCACATACAATTCTCATTACAACTCTAGCGTCACCGAACCTTAAGTGTGTAGACCCTACGGGTTCGGGAACCATGCAGACATGACCGAGACACCTCTCCGACCAATAACCAATAGCGGGATCTGGATACCCATATTGGCTCCCACATGTTTCACAATGATCTCATCGGATGAACCACGATGTCGGGGATCCAATTAATCCCGTATACAATTCCCTTTGTCCATCGGTATGTTACTTGCCCGAGATTTGATCGTCGGTATCCCTATACCTTGTTCAATCTCGTTACCAGCAAGTCTATTTACTCGTTCCGTAACACATGATCCCGTGACTAACTCCTTAGTCACATTGAGCTCATTATGATGATGTATTACCGAGTGGGCCCAGAGATACCTCTCCGTCACACGGAGTGACAAATCCCAGTCTCGATTCGTGCCAACCCAACAGACACTTTCGGAGATACCTATAGTGCACCTTTATAGTCACCCAGTTACGTTGTGACGTTTGATACACCCAAGCATTCCTACGGTATCCCGGAGTTGCACAATCTCATGGTCTAAGGAAATGATACTTGACATTAGAAAAGCTCTAGAAGACGAACTACACGATCTTGTGCTATGCTTAGGATTGGGTCTTGTCCATCACATCATTCTCCTAATGATGTGATCCCGTTATCAACGACATCCAATGTCCATGGTCAGGAAACCATGACCATCTATTGATCAACGAGCTAGTCAACTAGAGGCTCACTAGGGACATGGTGTGGTCTATGTATTCACACATGTATTACGGTTTCCGGTTAATACAATTATAGCATGAATAATAGACAATTATCATGAACAAGGAAATATAATAATAACCATTTTATTATTGCCTCTAGGGCACATTTCCAACAGTCTCCCACTTGCACTAGAGTCAATAATCTAGTTACATTGTGATGAATCGAACACCCATAGAGTTCTGGTGCTGATCATGTTTCGCTCGAGAAAGAGGTTTAGTCAACGGATCTGCGACATTCAGATCCATATGTACTTTACAAATATCTATATCTCCATCCTGAATGTAACCACGAATGGAGTTGAAGCGGCGCTTGATGTGCTTGGTCTTCTTGTGAAACCTGGGCTCCTTGGCAATGGCAATAGCTCCAGTGTTGTCACAGAAGAGAGTCATCGGGCCCGACGGATTGGGAATCACTCCTAGGTCGGTGATGAACTCCTTCATCCAGACTCCTTCCTGCGCTGTTTCCAAAGCAGCTATGTACTCCGTTTCACATGTAGATGCCGCCACGACGCTTTGCTTGCAACTGCACCAGCTGACTGCCCCACCATTCAAAATATACATGTATCCGGTTTGTGACTTGGAGTCATCCAGATCTGTGTCGAAGCTAGCATCGACGTAACCCTTTACGACGAGCTCTTCGGCACCTCCATAAACGAGAAACATATCCTTAGTCCTTTTCAGGTACTTAAGGATATTCTTGACCGCTGTCCAGTGTTCCATTCCGGGATCACTTTGGTACCTCCCTACAAAACTTATGGCAAGGTTCACATCAGGTCTGGTACACAGCATGGCATACATAATAGAGCCTATGGCTGAGGCATAGGGGATGACACTCATCGTTTCTCTATCTTCTGCCGAGGTCGGGCATTGAGCTGTGCTCAATCTCACACCTTGCAATACAGGCAAGAACCCCTTCTTGGACTGATCCATATTGAACTTCTTCAATATCTTGTCAAGGTATGTGCTTTGTGAAAGACCAATGAAGCGTCTCGATCTATCTCTATAGACCTTGATGCCTAATATGTAAACAGCTTCTCCAAGGTCCTTCATTGAAAACACTTATTCAAGTAGGCCTTTATGCTTTCCAAAAGTTCTATATCATTTCCCATCAACAATATGTCATCCACATATAAAATGAGAAATGCTACAGAGCTCCCACTCACTTTCTTGGAAATACAGGCTTCTCCATAAGTCTGTATAAACCCAAATGCTTTGATCACCTCATCAAAGCGAATGTTCCAACTCCGAGATGCTTGCACCAGCCCATAGATGGAGCGCTGGAGCTTGCATACCTTGTCAGCATTCTTAGGATTGACAAAACCTTCCGGCTGCAGCATATACAATTCTTCCTTGAGGAAACCGTTAAGGAATGCCGTTTTGACGTCCATTTGCCAGATCTCATAATCATAAAATGCGGCAACTGCTAACATGATTCGGACAGACTTCAGCATCGCTACGGGTGAGAAAGTCTCATCGTAGTCAACTCCTTGAACTTGTCGATAACCCTTAGCTACAAGCCGAGCCTTATAGACGGTCACATTACCATCCGCGTCAGTCTTCTTCTTAAAGATCCATTTATTTTCTATGGCTTGCCGATCATCGGGCAAGTCCACCAAAGTCCATACTTTGTTCTCATACATGGATCCTATCTCGGATTTCATGGCTTCAAGCCATTTGTTGGAATCCGCGCCCGCCATGGCTTCTTCATAGTTCGAAGGTTCACCGTTGTCTAACAACATGATTTCCAGGACAGGGTTGCCGTACCACTCTGGTGCGGAACGTGTCCTCGTGGACCTACGAAGTTCAGTAGTAACTTGATACGAAGTTTCATGATCATCATCATTAACTTCCTCTCTAGTCGGTGCAGGCACCACAGAAACATTTTCTTGCGCTGCGCTACTCTCCGGTTCGAGAGGGGGTACAATTACCTCATCAAGTTCTACTTTCCTCCCACTTACTTCTTTCGAGAGAAACTCTTTCTCTAGAAAGGATCCATTCTTGGCAACAAAGATCTTGCCTTCGGATCTGAGGTAGAAGGTATACCCAATAGTTTCCTTAGGGTATCCTATGAAGACGCACTTTTCCGATTTGGGTTCGAGCTTTTCAGGTTGAAGTTTCTTGACATAAGCATCGCATTCCCAAACTTTCAGAAACGACAGCTTAGGTTTCTTCCCAAACCATAATTCATACGGTGTCGTCTCAACGGATTTAGACGGCGCCCTATTTAAAGTGAATGCGGCAGTCTCTAATGCACATCCCCAAAATGATAGCGGTAAATCAGTAAGAGACATCATAGATCGCACCATATCCAATAGAGTGCGATTACGACGTTCGGACACACCATTACGCTGAGGTGTGCCAGGCGGCGTGAGTTGTGAAACAATTCCACATTTCCTTAAGTGTGTGCCAAACTCGTGACTCAAATATTCTCCTCCACGATCAGATCGTAAGAACTTTATTTTCTTGTCACGTTGATTCTCTACCTCACTCTGAAATTCCTTGAACTTTTCAAAGGTCTCAGACTTGTGTTTCATTAAGTAGACATACCCATATCTGCTTAAGTCATCAGTGAGGGTAAGAACATAACGATAGCCACCGCGAGCCTCAACGCTCATTGGACCGCATACATCGGTATGTATTATTTCCAACAAGTTGGTTGCTCGCTCCATTGTTCCGGAGAACGGAGTCATAGTCATCTTGCCCATGAGGCATGGTTCGCACGTGTCAAATGATTCATAATCAAGAGACTCCAAAAGTCCATCTGCATGGAGTTTCTTCATGCGTTTGACTCCAATATGACCAAGGCGGCAGTGCCACAAGTATGTGGGACTATCATTATCAACCATACATCGTTTGGTATTCACACTATGAATATGTGTAACATGACGTTCGAGATTCAATAAAAATAAACCATTGACCAGCGGGGC
Organism: Elymus sibiricus; assembly: GCA_039707655.1. Classification (NCBI taxonomy): domain Eukaryota; kingdom Viridiplantae; phylum Streptophyta; class Magnoliopsida; order Poales; family Poaceae; genus Elymus; species Elymus sibiricus. The sequence continues at coordinate 399,721,155 of CM077663.1, read as the reverse complement.
ATGACCATAAAACATATCTCTCATATAAATAGAACAACCATTATTCTCGGATTTAAATGAGTAGCCATCTCGCATCAAACGAGATCCAGATACAATGTTCATGCTCAAAGCTGGTACTAAATAACAATTATTGAGGTTTAAAACTAATCCCAAAGGTAGATGTAGAGGTAGCGTGCCGACGGCGATCACATCGACCTTGGAACCATTCCCGACGCGCATCGTCACCTCGTCCTTCGCCAGTCTCCGCTTATTCCGCAGCTCTTGTTTTGAGTTACAAATGTGAGCAACCGCACCGGTATCAAATACCCAGGAGCTACTACGAGCGCTGGTAAGGTACACATCAATAACATGTATATCATATATACCTTTGACGTTGCCGGCCTTCTTATCCACTAAGTACTTGGGGCAGTTCCACTTCCAGTGACCGGTTCCCTTGCAATAAAAGCACTCAGTCTCAGGCTTGGGTCCATTCTTGGGCTTCTTCCCGGCAACTGATTTACCGGGCGCGGCAACTGCTTTGCCGACCTTCTTGAAGTTCTTCTTACCCTTGCCTTTCTTGAAACTGCTGGTCTTATTCACCATCAACACTTGATGTTCCTTTTTGATCTCCACCTCCGCTGATTTCAGCATCGAATATAACTCAGGAATGGACTTCTCCATCCCTTGCATATTGAAGTTCATCACAAAGCTCTTGTAGCTAGGTGGAAGCGACTGGAGGATTCTGTCAATAACCGAGTCATCCGGAAGATTAACTCCCAGCTGAGACAAGCGGTTGTGCAACCCAGACATTTTGAGTATGTGCTCACTGACAGAACTATTTTCCTCCATCTTACAACTGAAGAACTTGTCGGAGACTTCATATCTCTCGACCCGGGCATGAGCTTGGAAAACCATTCTCAGCTCTTGGAACATCTCATATGCTCCGTGTTGCTCAAAACGCTTTTGGAGCCCCGGTTCTAAGCTGTAAAGCATGCCGCACTGAACCAGGGAGTAATCATCACTACGCGATTGCCAGGCGTTCATAACGTCTTGAGTTGCTGGGAAAATGGGTGCGTCACCTAGCGGTGCATCAAGGACATATGCTTTCTTGGAAGCTATGAGGATGATCCTCAAGTTACGGACCCAGTCCGTATAGTTGCTTCCATCGTCTTTTAGTTTGGTTTTCTCTAGGAACGCGTTGAAGTTGAGGGCAACATTAGCGTGGGCCATTGGATCTACAAGATAGATTGTAAAGACAATTTTAGACTAAGTTCATGATAATTAAGTTCATCTAATCAAATTATTTAATGAACTCCCACTCAGATAAACATCCCTCTAGTCATCTAAGTGATACATGATCCATATCGACTAGGCCGTGTCCGATCATCACGTGAGACGGACTAGTCATCAATGGTGAACATCTCCATGTTGATCGCATCTACTATACGACTCATGTTCGACCTTTCAGTCTCTCGTGTTCCGAGGCCAAGTCTGTACATGCTAGGCTTGTCAAGTCAACCTAAGTGTTTCGCGTGTGTAAATCTGGCTTACACCCGTTGTATGCGAACGTTAGAATCTATCACACCCGATCATCACGTGGTGCTTCGAAACAACGATCCTTCGCAACGGTGCACACTTAGGGGGAACACATTTCTTGAAATTTTAGTCAGGGATCATCTTATTTATGCTACCGTCATTCTAAGCAAATAAGATGTAAAAACATGATAAACATCACATGCAAATCATAAAGTGACATGATATGGCCAATATCATCTTGCGCTTTTGATCTCCATCTTCGGGGCGCGGCATGATCACCATCGTCACCGGCACGACACCATGATCTCCATCATCATGATCTCCATCATCGTGTCTTCATGAAGTTGTCTCGCCAACTATTACTTCTACTACTATGGCTAACGGTTAGCAATAAAGTAAAGTAATTACATGGCGTTTTTTATTGACACGCACGTCATACAATAAATTAAGACAACTCCTATGGCTCCTGCCGGTTGTCATACTTATCGACATGCAAGTCGTGATTCCTATTACAAGAACATGATCAATCTCATACATCACATATATTTCATCACATCCTTTTGGTCATATCACATCACATAGCATACCCTGCAAAAACAAGTTAGACGTCCTCTAATTGTTGTTGCAAGTTTTACGTGGCTGCTATGGGTTTCTAGCAAGAACGTTTCTTACCTACGCAAAAGCCACAACGGTGATATGCCAATTGCTATTTACCCTTCATAAGGACCCTCTTCATCGAATCCGATCCGACTAAAGTGGGAGAGACAGACACCCGCTAGCCACCTTATGCAACAAGTGCATGTTAGGCGGTGGAACCAGTCTCACGTAAGCGTACGTGTAAAGTCGGTCCGGGCCGCTTCATCCCACAATGTCGCTTAATCAAGATAGGACTAGTAACGGCAAGAAAATTGACCAAATCATCGCCCACAACTACATGTGTTCTACTCGTGCATAGAATCTACGCATAGACCTAGCTCATGATGCCACTGTTGGGGAACGTAGTAATAATTTAAAAAAATTCCTACGTGTCACCAAGATCAATCTAGGAGATGCTAGCAACGAGAGAGAGGGAGTGCATCTTCATACCCTTGAAGATCGCTAAGCGGAAGCGTTGCAAAGAACGCGGTTGATGGAGTCGTACTCGCGGCGATTCCAATCGCGGAAGATCCGATCCAAGCGCCGAACGGACGGCGCCTCCGCGTTCAACACACGTACAGCCCGGGGACGTCTCCTCCTTCTTGATCCAGCAAGGGGGGAGGAGAAGTTGAGGGAGAGCTCCGGCAGCATGACGGCGTGGTGGCGGTGGAGCTCGTGGTTCTCCGGCAGAGCTTCGCTAAGCACTACGGAGGAGGTGGAGGTGTAGGAGGGGGGAGGGCTGCGCCAGGTGCAAGGGGTGCAGCTCCCATGCGCCACCCCACTATATATAGGGGTGGAGGGGGCTGGTTTCTTGCCCTCCAAGTCCATTGGGGCGTTGGCAAAGGTGGGAGGAAAGAAATCCCATCCTTTCCCTTCCCCACCGATTGTTATCCCCCCTTTTTAGGGATCTTGATCTTATCCCTTTGGGATATGATCTTATTCCTTCTAAGAGGGGATCTTGGTGCGCCTTGACCAGGGGTGTGGGGCCTTGCCCCCACTACCCACATTCATGTGGGTCCCCCCATGCAGGTGGGCCCCACTCCGGAACCTTCTAGAACCTTCCCGGTACAATACCGAAAAATCCCGAACATTTTCCGGTGGCCAAAATAGGACTTCCCATATATAAATCTTTACCTCCGGACCATTCCGGAACTCCTCGTGATGTCCGGGATCTCATCCGAGACTCCGAACAACTTTCGGTAACCACATACAATTCCCATTACAACTCTAGCGTCACCGAACCTTAAGTGTGTAGACCCTACGGGTTCGGGAACCATGCAGACATGACCGAGACACCTCTCCGGCCAATAACCAATAGCGGGATCTGGATACCCATATTAGCTCCCACATGTTCCATGATGATCTCATCGGATGAACCACGATGTCGGGGATCCAATTAATCCCATATACAATTCCCTTTGTCCATCGGTATGTTACTTGCCCGAGATTCGATCGTCGGTATCCCTATACCTTGTTCAATCTCGTTACCGGCAAGTCTCTTTACTCGTTCCGTAACACATGATCCCGTGACTAACTCCTTAGTCACATTGAGCTCATTATGATGATGTATTACCGAGTGGGCCCAGAGATACCTCTCCGTCACACGGAGTGACAAATCCCAGTCTCGATTCGTGCCAACCCAACAGACACTTTCGGAGATACATGTAGTGCACCTTTATAGTCACCCAGTTACGTTGTGACGTTTGATACACCCAATACATTCCTACGGTATCCGGGAGTTGCACAATCTCATGGTCTAAGGAAATGATACTTGACATTAGAAAAGCTCTAGCAAACAAACTACACGATCTTGTGCTTTGCTTAGGATTGGGTCTTGTCCATCACATCATTCTCCTAATGATGTGATCCCGTTATCAACGACATCCAATGTCCATGGTCAGGAAACCATGACCATCTATTGATCAACGAGCTAGTCAACTAGAGGCTCACTAGGGACATGGTGTGTTCTATGTATTCACACATGTATTACGGTTTCCGGTTAATACAATTATAGCATGAACAATAGACAATTATCATGAACAAGGAAATATAATAATAACCATTTTATTATTGCCTCTAGGGCACATTTCCAACAAGATTTTGCTAACTCTAACTCTAGGTTCTCGTAACTACTTCCCCGGAGAGCCCCTCATTCTAGACGATGACTTGATTCGTCAGAAGACTTCAAAGATATTCTCTGATGTTCTCCCGAGAACTTGTGCTCCTCGCTTTTGTGATTCCCTTCCACCGTCAACCCCTATGGATGATTACATACATTTGTCCCTCTTACTTTCGTATCCAGTTGCCCTTGTTATTACAAGGTACATCGAAGTATCTTATCGGAGATTCGTTCGTCCTCAGTTGTCATGAGTTTCACAAAATCATTCGAGTTACTATTCGATCTTCCGAAATCCTCAGTAGCCTTTTGCTCTTGACATATCCTCACCTGCTTGCATTATGGGTAATTCCATATGTCTAGCAATTTTCATTTAAAATCCTTTTGTGATTGTCATATGATCTTATTGATTCAACTTGTGTGTGAATGCACACAATTCTCACTTGATACTCTTAGATTATCTGTCCGGTCCAGACGTCTTTCCAATCAGGAGCTGGTTCTCGTTAAATCAACCTTGGTTGATTGTCCATCTAAGTCCCTTCAACTTATCTGTATTGATCGAAGCATCTGATTCTGATACACCAAATTGGGAATCTTAATTCCTTTGGGTATTTAAGCATCGAATTATTGGATGTTCTATAATCTGATGCCTTGCATTCTTTCTCCCTCTGATAAGTTGTATCCTATGCTCTTGTCAGCCATGCTCTAGTGTGAAGCATGTGTTAATTACTCTTGAAGCTTGTGGTATATGTTCCTAAGATGCCTCGATGGGTTGGACCTATGCCTTCCTTAATTCGTGTGAACCCGACAGTTTTCACGAGTCATACTCTCCTGGTGTTTTGCTAGTTAAACTTTCAAAACTACAACTTTATCAAAGGCGAGGAGTAAATGGAAGGTGATGCGTTGATGAAGTGGGAGTCGACCTTGAACCTTGTGTTCATTCCCATGGAAACGATGTTGATCTTATCATACAAGCTTCTCCTTTCATATAATCATTCATTGTATGATTTTATCTTGTACGTATCTTTGATCTTGTCCTTTGCAATCGTGGTTCCGACCATGTTGTTCTACTTCGATTTCATTCTCAGACAAGTTAAAGTGTTTGTCTTCCACAGATCAATACACTAGTCTAACCTTTATTCTGATCTACCTCCGAGTTTTATCCCTGGTATCTCGAGAATATCACGGAGCTATATAACTTCTTATGAGCTCCTCATCAACTATGATATTTCACTGATTCTAGTTTCCCTCGTGTTCTGAGTTGTGGGACACTCAGGGACACTGATATCTGAATCGAGTACGCTTTGCGATTCAACAACTCTTAGAATCTTCTTTGCTTATGAGTTTGTACTCAATCATGTCTTTCCAAGCTGTTAGGCCCCATCATTATCGTCATGCTAGAGCTTGACCATGCTCATCTTGTTCGAGATGCCGAAGCCCGACTGTATGCCTTGAATGCATTGAATGCATCACCTCTTGAGGGGATTGAAAACATCCCAGTGGTCCGTGATTTTCAAGATGTCTTTCCAGAAGAACTTCCAGGGATTCCCCCTATAAGGGCTGTCGAGTTTGTCATCGACTTAGTGCCAGGCACCACGCCTATTGCTAAGCGGCCATATAAGATGCCTCCACATGAACTCCTTGAACTGAAACAAGAAATCGATGATTCGCTTCGTCAAGGGTTCATTCGTCCAAGTTCCTCTGCTTGGGGAGCACCTTCTCTCTTTGTCGAGAAGAAAGATGGTACGAATCGATTGGTCCAAGATTACCGTTCCATCAACCAAGCAACGATTCAAAACAAATATCCGCTTCCTCGGATCAACAACCTGTACGATCAACTTGCTGGTTCATCAGTGTTTTCAAAACTCGACTTGAGGTTGGGTTACCATCAGATCCAGGTTCGTGAAGAGGATATTCCCAAGACTGCATTTGTTACTCACTATGGTTCATACGAGTACACCGTCATGTCATTCGGCTTAACCAATGCTCCAGCAACATTCTCTCGCCTGATGAACTATATATTCATGGATTACCTCGATAAATTCGTCGTGGTTTATCTGGATGATATCCTGGTTTACTCCAAGAATAAAGAAGAGCATGCTGAACATCTTCGTCTTATGCTGGAGAAGCTTCGAGAACATCAACTTTATGCAAAGTATTCAAAGTGTGAGTTCTGGATGGACGAAGTAACCTACCTTGGTCATGTGATCTCCAAGGATGGTATTGCGGTCAACCCTGAACGAGTTCAGGCTATTCTTGACTGGACTCCCCCGAAGAATGTCAAGCAAGTGAGAGGTTTTCTCAGACTCGCCAGCTATTGCCGTCGATTCGTCGAGAACTTCTCCAAGATTGCCAAGCCCTTAACCAATCTGCTTCACAAAGGTGTTAAATATGAGTGAACAGAAAAATGTCAGGAGAGCTTTCAAGCACTTAAGGACAAGCTGACATCTGCTCCAGTGCTTGCTCCTCCGGATACTCAGAAGGACTTCGTCATCTATTGTGATGCTTCACGTCAAGGAATGGGCTGTGTCCTAATGCAAGAACGCAGGGTGGTTGCTTATGCATCACGTCAATTGCGTCCTCATGAAGAGAACTACCCAGTTCATGACCTTGAACTTGCTGCAGTAATCCATGCACTGAAAGAGTGGCGGCATTACCTTGTTGGTAATCGTTGCGAGATCTACACCGATCACCAAAGTCTGAAGTACTTGTTTACTCAGCCAGATTTGAATCTCCGTCAACAGAGATGGATGGAGCGCATAGCAGATTACAACGTGGGAATTTCTTATACACCTGGCAAGGCTAATGTAATGGCTGATGCTTTGAGCCGCAAGTCATACTGCAACCACCTCCAGGTTCACAAGGTTCACCCCCTGCTTCAAGAAGAATTCCGCAAGCTGAACCTCCATATTGTTCCTCAGGGTTATCTTGTTCCCCCTCCACCGGAGGCCCGTAAAATGCACCTCCGTGTTGTTAACCAGGGTTCTCTGAGTAACCTGGTTGCGTTACCAGATCTCGTGGGCAGCATCAAAACTATGCAACACTATTGCAGTGAAGTCGAAAAGATTAAACGCTATCTGGCGGAAGGTAAACCCTCATGCTTCACCGTTGCTGATGATGGTGCCGTGTATTTCAAAGGTCGCTTATTCATCCCAACTAAGAGAGAAAACCTGAATATGACTGATAGAGTACCGAAAGAAGCTCATGATACACCTCTGTGTATTCATCCGGGTAGTACCAAGATGTACCAAGACATCCGTCTAAGATTCTGGTGGTCAAACATGAAACAAGACATTGCATGCTATGTTTCAGAATGTGACATTTGCCATCGGATCAAAGCAGAACATCAAAAGCCTGCTGGAACTCTGCAACCTATTTCTATTCCTGAATGGAAATGGGATCATGTTGAAATGGATTTCGTCACTGGTTTTCCCAGATCGCAGAAGGGTAATGATGCTATTCTTGTCGTCATTGACCGGCTGTCCAAGGTTGCACATTTTCTGGCTGTCAAGGAAACTATTACTGCTAGTCAGCTGGCAGATCTATATATGTCCAGAGTTGTTTCACTCCACGGTATTCCATTGGTGATTAGTTCAGACCGTGGCAGCTTATTCACTTCAAGATTCTGGGCAAGTTTCCAGGAAGCTATGGGAACTCATTTGTCCTTCAGCACCGCTTTTCACCCTCAATCCCAGGGACAAGTTGAAAGAGTCAACCAGATTCTCGAAGACATGCTTCGAGCTTGTGTCATTTCTGTCGGCAAGAAATGGGAGGAATCTCTCCCATATGCTGAGTTCTCCTACAACAATAGCTATCAAGCTAGTCTGAAGATGGCTCCCTTTGAAGTGTTATATGGACGTAAGTGTCGGACTCCTCTGAATTGGTCAGAAACTGGGGAACGTACACTTATTGGTCCGGATATTATTCAACATGCTGAAGATCAAGTCCGCATTATTCATGCAAATCTGAAGGCTGCTCAGTCTCGTCAGAAGAGTCAGTATGACCGTCATCACAAAGATATGGTCTATCAACCTGGTGAAAAAGCTTATCTTCGAGTCACGCCAATGAGAGGTGCACACCGCTTTGGGATCAAGGGCAAGCTGGCTCCTTGATATATTGGACTTTTCACTATTCTCGAGAGGCGTGGCAAAGTGGCATATCAACTGGAACTACCGTCAAACCTTTCTCAGGTTCACGATATGTTCCATGTGTCACAGCTTCGCCGCTGCTTCAAGGATCCTATCCGAGCAGTGGATCATGATATGCTTGAGCTGCAACAAGACCTTTCTTACAAGGAGCAACCGGTCCGCATTCTCGATGAAACTGAACGTCGTACTCGTCAGAAGATTACGAAGTTCTTCAAGGTGCAGTGGTCAAATCATTCTGAAGATGAAGCCACATGGGAACGCGAAGACCATCTTCGTGCAGAATACCCTGGGCTCTTTCCTTCTACTTCTTAATTCTCGGAATGAGAATTTCTTTTAGTAGGGGAGAATTGTGACACCCTGGATTTGGTGCTACAGTAATCCATGTAATCAGGCTACAGTAACCTGAGGATTATGCTAATCCATTTTTGCTAATCCAGTTATGATCACTGTTGGAATCAACCCTGATTCAAATTCCTTGCAATTCAAAATTCAGTTCAAAAGTGGATTTAAAAGTTTTGCAAACTTCAAAATAAAAATCATGCTTGGGTTGTAAATATTCCCTAAACTATTATAAAATTGTAACCAACATTTTATCAATTGGTTGGGTGCCTCAAATCTAATTTAATAGAGGTCAAAACTATTATTAAATCCCTTTTTGAATTATGAAAATTCCAACTAATTTCAAATGGCTCTCAAACTCTTTGTGGCACTACCAAATATTACATTTGTAATATTTGGGCTGGGTCACATAATTTTACAGAAGCTAAATTAATACCAAGATATTTAAAAACAGAGAAACTAATAAAACTAAAAAGAAACAAAAGCTTAATAAAAAGAAAAGACCCCCCTTCCCCCTGGGCCGAGGCCCAGCCTGGCCGGCCCAAACGGCCAACCGGCCGGCCCGACCGACCCCCCACTCCCCTCCTTCCCTGTTCGATCGACCGGTCGCTACAGGGGCGTGGTCGCCCCCCGACCACCTCGTCGGCGCCGACGAGGAGGGGATAAGGCCGCCCCCTCGCTCCCCAAACCCTAGCCCCCACCCAGATCCCCCTCGCGCCTCCATGCCCTGCCCCAAACGCAAGCTCGGGATCGAGCGCGCCGCCGTCGCCTCCCCGTAGCCGGACCGGGCCGTCGCCGTCTCGCTATCACCACCGCCTCTCCGGTCGACTCTGACCTTCCCCGAGCATGCTTACGGCTCCGCGGTGAGCTCCTCTCCCCGTTCCCCTCTTTTCCCATTCGATTCGTCGCCGTTTTGCCATCGTCCTCGTTCATGGCCGCCTCCGTGTTGCCCGTGCTCCCTCTGCCCGCGCTCCGCCGGCCCTATAGAGCACGCGCCCGCACGCCCCCTCGTCACCTGCAGCCGCGTCTGGCCGCGCTCCTACTAGCCTGGTTGCGTCACTGCCGCGCCTGCCGCCTATCGCGCGGCCTGCTGCTGCGCCGCGCCCGCAGCCGCCTGCTGCTGCGCCGCGCCCGCAGCCGCCTGCTGTTGCGCCGTGCCCGCAGCCGCCACTGCTGGGCGCCACACCCTCTGCAAACTGCTACTGCTTGCTGCTGCGTTGCCGGCTCTGCTACCTTCTATTGTTGTTGCCGTTGCGCTGCTGCTGTTGGTCACATCTGCCCGCACCTGGCCGAGACCCGCGCCGCCCGCGCTGCGCCCCGCCGCGGCAGAGCCTGCCTCCGCCTAGGCGCGCGCCCGCCCTTGCCGCTGCCGCCTACTCTGCTCGCTACTGCTGAACTCTGCTGCTGCTGTGCTGCTCGCTGCTATTGCCGCTCCTGCTACCTGCGGCTAGCTGCACTGCTGTTGCTGCTTTGCGGCTGCTGCTCGGCTACTAGCTGCTGCTGCTGCTGCTTAACTGCTCCTGCTGCATTACTACTGCTAGCCATGGCCGCCGTGGCCTGGTGCCTCGTGCGTGCTTGGTCATGGCAAGCACCGCTAGTGGCCGGCCTAATTAGTTTAGGCTAATTTAGGAATTAATTTGTTGTTAGGTTAGACTATAGTGTATGGCATGTGGGCCCCTTTTAGTTAAACTACCTAATTAAATCTCGGGTTAACACTACAGTCCATGGCAGGTGGACCCAGTCAACACTTTGACCAGTCAACACATTGACCAGTCAACACATTGACCAGTCAACCGCTGAGTTAGCAATTGACCAGGCCCACCAATCAGCCTTTGTGGCTAGTCCACATCTGGGTGCACTTAGTATTTACTGTTTAATTTCAAATTAAATAAAATTCATGAATATTGATAAAACTTTGGAAATTCATATAAAATAAACCGTAAGTCAGATGAAAATATTTTATACATGAAAGTTGTTCATAAAAATTCCACGAATCCGAATACGCTGTCCGTTAGTCTGTCACGCGCTCCTATCATAACGAACGTGGAACTTTTCCATCGTTTTCGTCTGTCCGGTAGTAGCCCGAGACCCGGGAAATATCGTCAGGTATTCTTCCGACCCGTCTGCGACGTGTAGTACTGCGTTAGTGCATGGCTAGCTCTGCATATTGACATGTCATGCATCGTGATTGCATCTGTGCTTTATATTTATTGTCTCTTCCCCCTCTTCTTATCGGTAGAGCCCGAGACTGACGCTGCTGCCGGGTACGACTACGCGCCTGACGATCGGCCTTTTGCCGCAGAGCAGCAAGGCAAGCAAACCCCCCTTGAGCATTCCGATATCGCCCATTTCTTTCCCTCTCACTCTTGCATTAGATTTTGCTACTGTATTAGCTAGCTCCTATTTCTGATGCATAGCCTGTTTTTGATAAACTGCTACAATACCTGCTGTTATATCAACTGCTTAGTATAGGTTGATCAATGAATCCCCTGTGACCCCCTTAGTCCCAGTTGCCCCTGCTTCTTCATCGATGACTCGAAGACTCGGTCAACCGACCGACAAGCCATGCCTGTCACCTTCACCACACACCCCTTAGTTGTACGACTCTGCAGAGCTACTATCGAGTACCGAGGGTGACACCTCGTGAAGTACTCATGATGCTAACTCTGTAGTGCAGCTAGTCGGTCGTGGTTATCGAGGGTGATTCCTCCTTCACCACTCCCGACGATGACTCTGTCGTGCAACCCCTCAAGTGTGGGACCCTCGAGGGTGATTCCTCTAAGTCCACCTTGACGGTTTCATCGAGCGGGACCCCTTTGAGGGTGATTCCTCAGGTTCCATCTTGATGTTTTATACACACAGTTACTATGACCTGGTTACAGAAACATGTTGGTGATGGGTCGGCCCTGAGGGGTACTCACGGTTTGATGATGATGAGGCGTGGCTGGGTGCTACTTCTCGAGCATGCGTTGGTTTTCCCTTGAAGAGGAAAGGGTGATGCAGCAAAGTAGATAAGTATTTCCCTCAGTTGTTGAGAACCAAGGTATCAATCCAGTAGGAGATACAAGCAAGTCCCCAATATGTGTACCTACACAAATAATCAAACACTTGCACCCAACGCAATAAAGGGGTTGTCAATCCCTTCACGGTTACTTGCAAGGATGAGATCTGATAGAGATAGATAGACGTGATTGCTTGAAAGTAAAGTAAAACAAAAGTAAAAAGATTGCAGCAAGGTATTTTTGGTATTTTTGGTTTTAGATCTGAAAATAATAGATGGAAAATAGACCCGGGGGCCATAGGTTTCACTAGAGGCTTCTCTCATGAAGGAAAATAATACGGTGGGTGAACAAATTACTGTCGAGCAATTGATAGAAAAGCGAATAATTATGAAGATATCCAAGGCAATGATTATGCATATAGGCATCACGTCCGTGTCAAGTAGACCGAAACGATTCTGCATCTACTACTATTACTCCACACATCGACCGACTCCTGCCTGCATCTAGAGTATTAAGTTCATGAAGAACAGATTAACACATTAGGTAAGATGACATGATGTAGAGGGATAAACTCAAGCAATATGATGAAAACCCCATCTTTTTATCCTCGATGGCAACAATACAATACGTGCCTCGCTACCCCTACTTTGTCACTGGGTGAGGACACCGCAAGATTGAACCCAAAACTAAGCACTTCTCCCATTGCAAGAATTACCAATCTAGTTGGCCAAACCAAACCAATAACTCGAAGAGACTTGCAAAGATATGAAATCATGCATATAAGAATTCAGAGAAGATTCAAATAATATTCATAGATAATCTGAACATAAACCCACAATTCATCGGATCTCGACAAACACACCGCAAAAGAGTATTACATCGGATAGATCTCCATGAAGATCACGAAGAACATTGTATTGAAGAACAAAGAGAGAGAAGAAGCCATCTAGCTACTAGCTATGGACCCGAAGGTCTGTGGTGAACTACTCATGCATCATCGGAGGGGCAATGGAGTTGATGTAGATGCCCTCCGTGATCGATTCCCCCTCCGGCAGATTACCGGAAAAGGCTCCAAGATTGGATCTCATGGGAACAGAGGTTTCCGGCGGCGGAAAATTATTTTCGTGGCTCTTTTTGGTATCCAGGGAATATTTGTGAATTTATAGGCCGAAGAATAGGGTTAGGAGGGCTGCCGTGGGGCCACAAGCCAGGGGGGTGCGCCCCTGTGGCTTGTCGCCACACGGCGGCTCTCCTGCCTTCATCTCCAAGTCTTCTGGGTTGCTTCTGGTCCAAGAAAAATTATTCCGAAGATTTTATTCCGTTTGGACTCCGTTTAATATTCCTTATCTGCAATACTCAAAAACAAGGGAAAAACAGAAACTGGCACTAGGCTCTAGATTAATAGGTTAGTCCCAAAAATAATATAAAATAGCATATTAATGCGTATAAAACATCCAAAACAGATAATATAATAGCATGGAACAATCAAATATTATAGATACGTTGGAGACGTATCACCGGGCAGGAGAGGCCCTTGCCACACATCCTCGAGACGGGGCGACGGGACCGCACTTCATGGGTCGCGCTTGCCCCGCATTAATAAAATGCTAATGGGTTGGGTATTTGATCTGAGTTGGTCGATTGGACCTTTTACGCACCAAACCTTCACGTGGGACAAGTTATGGGTACTCAGCATCGTTGTATCAGCCGAAGCTCTTCGGACGTCAGCAATGGAGCGGCGCGCGCCCGAGTGGTCTGGAAGGAACAGTTCTTGGATTAGAGTGTGCTAGGACTGACCTCGGCCGCGTACGCATTGTGCAGGAGTGCAAAGGGGGAGTGGGCCCACGACCCCTGTGCGCTTAGGATTTAGACCGGCGGGCTGGCCTCTCTGTTGAGCCTAGGTGGGGCGACGACGTGTTGATATCCTGAGGCCGGGCATGACCCAGGAAAGTGTGTCTGGCCGGAGGTGATCAAGCGTGTTGGAAATGCGGTGCACCCCTGCAGGGATGAATTCATCTATTTGAATAGCCGTGTCCACGGTAACAGGACGACTTAGAGTTGTACCTCGATCTACTACAACTAAAATTGTGACTTTAAATTGAAATGAATGTTGGCTCCGAGATTGCTTCCTCGCAGGGAGTCGAGGAAGAATCTCTGGGCGTGGTTACTTAATAAAATTGCTACAATAATATGACTATATATGAGATACCAGTCTACTCTCTTCTAATGCTGCAAGATGCTGATGATGCTAGTCTTCGATAGGACTAGGCCTTCCCCCTATTCTTGCTTTCTGCAGTCAGCCCAGATATAACCCCATTCCTTGATACTGATGCATACTTAGCATAGTTCTGATGTCAGTCTTGCGAGTACTTTGGATGAGTACTCACCGCTGCTTTGCTTTCTCTTTCCCCCTCGTTACGATTCTGCGTTCAGACGATGGAGCCCAGGAGATGGAGTACGCCGGAGACGACTACTACACCACCGCCGGAGCCTACTACTACGTGGAGGCTGCCCCCGACCAGCAGTAGGATAGGAGGTTCCCAGGCAGGAGGCCTCGCCTCTTTCGATCCGTGTTATGTTTGTGCTAGCCTTCTTAAGGCAAAACTTGTCTAACTTATGTCTGTACTCAGATATTATTTGCTTCCGCTGACTTGTTGAATTTGAGCTTATGTATTCGAGCCCTCGAGGCCCCTGGCTTGTAATATGAAGCTTGTATGGCTTTAATTTGTGTCTAGTGTTGTGTTGTGATATCAATCACTGAGTCCCTAATCTTGGTCGTACGCATTGCGTGTATGATTAGCGTACGGTCGAAATTGGGGGCGTCACAACCAGGCCAAACTGGCTTGCCAAGTGGTGCGGTCCGAGCAGCCCAGGAGCTCGTGGCCGACCAGCCCGTCGGGATGGAACCCACCACTAGCGTGGGCCGCGGCAGGACTGCGAGCGACACAGCGACCAATGCGGGGTCCAGCAACAGTACCCTTGGTCGCACGTCTGGTTGCATCGCCACATGCGGCTCTCCGGATCGCTCACTGGCTGCGTTGGATCTGGAGCAGACCAGACTGCCAGCCGAGGACGATGTGTTCGGATCTTCTGTGCCGGAGCCTTGTACTGCTGAAACAATAACAAATAGAGGCTCTCACACAAGGGCTCCTCCTGAAATCTCTCAACGCCACACTACATCACACTTTGGAATTACTAAGCCCAAAGAGTACAAAGATGGTACTGTAAGGTATGATACTCATAGACGTGCCTTTCTTACCAGTACCGGTGAACCTGATCATTTGCATGATGCTCTTGCACACAAAGAATGGAAGGACGCTATGGATAGTGATATCAAGCACTTATGAAAAATAAAACTTGGCACTTAGTACCACCTGGAAGAAGGCAAAATGTGATTGATTGTAAATGGGTTTACAAAATAAAAAGAAAATCTGATGGTAGCATAGATAGATACAAGGCTCGACTAGTTGCAAGAGGTTTCAAACAGAGATTTGGTATTGACTATGATGATACTTTTAGTCCTGTCATTAAAGCAGCTACTATTAGACTTGTTTTATCTATTGCTATATCTAGAGGGTGGGGTCTTCGACAGCTAGATGTTCAGAACGCGTTTCTTCATGGTGTTCTTGAGGAAGAAGTGTTCATGAAGCAACCACCAGGATATGAAAACAAAAGCACACCACATTATATCTATAAATTGGATAAAGCTTTGTATGGATTAAAACAGGCACCTAGGGCCTGGTACTCAAGGTTAAGCACACAGTTACAACAACTTGGGTTCATTCCATCAAAGGCAGATGCCTCATTATTCTTTTATAACAAAGGTAGCATCACCATGTTAGTGCTTGTTTATGTTGGTGATATCATTGTTGCCATTTCTAGTCCAGATGCCACCACCTGTCTCCTTCAAGATCTTAATGTGGAATTTGCACTAAAGGATCTAGGTAATCTTCATTACTTTCTTGGCATTGAAGTGAAACAGGTGAAAGATGGGATACTCTTGAAACAAGAGAAATATACCACTTATATTCTTAACAGGGTTGGACTGGAGCATTGCAAGCCTGTAAGTACACCACTCTCAACTTCAGAAAAACTTTCAGTTGAGGGAGGAGAAGCCCTTGGTCCAGAAGATGCAACAAATTATAAAAGTGTTGTTGGTGCATTACAATATCTGACTTTGACACGTCCAGACATTTCTTACTCTGTTAACAAAGTGTGTCAATATTTGCATGCTCCCAGTACACTTCATTGGACTTTAGTTAAGAAAATTTTGAGGTATCTTAAGTTTACAATGGGACTTGGAATCAAGATTACTAAGTCACCATCAATGCTTGCCAGTGCATACTCAGATGCAGATTGGGCAGGGTGTGCTGATGATAGAAGATCCACAGGTGGATTTGCTGTATTTCTGGGATCAAATCTTGTATCATGGAGTGCAAGGAAACAGGCCACTGTCTCAAGATCCAGCACTGAAGCAGAGTACAAAGCTCTTGCTAATGCAACGGCTGAGATTATGTGGATTCAAACTCTTCTCTATGAGTTAGGGGTTAAAGTCCCTCAAGCTGCAAGGTTATGGTGTGATAATATTGGTGCTACCTATCTTTCAGCTAATCATGTATTCCATGCACGTACAAAACATATAGAGGTTGATTTCCACTTTGTCAGAGAAAGAGTAGCTCGTAAGCTACTTGACATTAGGTTCATTCCCACAGGAGATCAACTTGCTGATGGATTTACCAAATCTCTTACCACGAGGAGACTAAATGAATTCAGGTACAATCTAAACCTAGACAAGGTTCCATAGGTTTGGATTGAGGGAGGATGTTAGATAGTTTGAGTTAGAGATAGATCCGATATTCTGTTTTAACCTGTAGTCTATCTTCTCTTCTGTTAATATCTCTCCCTCTCGTTGTAATCTCCTTGGTGGAATCCTAGCGATACTCCAAGTCTTGTAAGCCACGTCAATACTCCTATAAATATACATGCAGCCCAAGAAAAGGGTTTAACGTTTCTTGCTTTCCTATAGAGTAAAGACATGTGGTGATGCACAGACTTTTGTTCTACAGAAACATGGTTTCGAGTTTGATGCAACAGAATGTGTTCCCGGGTGATAGCCATGGCTTGAGATTTAACATGAATTAGGCTTGTACTGAGACCGCCACCGTGCACACCCGCAAGGCCAACTATTACAGTCCCCACTATGATTTCCAAGCACCCCCACCCCCTGTAAGCCGAAGCCAAAGCAAATTCTGAAGTCCTGCACATTAATTGGTCGTCACCACATGCGTGAAATCTTGCTGATTTAAATGCATCCACAATTATGAACATTCATTAAAAAAATTAGGAACATCTCTTGTCATCAAAAAATATGTATATACAGTGTAAAATTATTCTGAGATCTATGAATTTTAATCACAATAATTTCCTCTTCCTCCCTCATACCCACTCCACCGCGGCCTCCTTACACATCTGGCAACACCTTCACTACGTGGTGTGGCCACGGCGACCGCACGTTGGACGTCCATGGTGGCCGCACACTGGACGATCCCAACGGCCGCCCGTGGGATAGCCACTTCGGATCTCGGTCAAGTTGCCAACAACGACCATTTCTGGCAGCGGGAGGATCGTTTGTTTCCTCCTCATCGACCGTGGAGGCACTCGAGCTGGCCGACCATGACCATATCATTTGGGAGGTTGGTACAAAGTATATGTGGATAGTGTCGCATTACCTTTTGGGCAATAAATAATGCTCGCTACCACCTACTCCCTTCGCCCGGGTTTATTAGCCCCCCTTATATTTGGGGTCCAACTTTGACCATCTATGACTAAAAAATATAAAACATGTTGCTATAAAAATTATATCGATGAATTTGTATTTGAAAGAGGCTTTCCATGATATGTTATTATTAGATAGAAGTTACATTTCATAAGTTCAAATTCATGGTCAAACTTTGGCGCAAAATGAAAGGGGGCCTAATAAACCCAGACGGAGGTAGTACTATTTGGGATCTCCTTTGGGGGGAAATTTTAGGTTAGAAGATCATTTTGTCACATATGTTGGGTTTGTTAAATGGCCCATCCATTAGCTCTTTCGAAATGTTCATGTTTTGTACATGTCTAGCATACCTATTAAAAAAATCACGATTTTTTTCTTGTTCAACTTAAGAGTACAACAGTGGTTCCATTTAATAGGCCTGATCTACTTAGGGAGTACGAGCAATGTCTCATGCTTTTGAGAAAATGTTACTTGTATTTGATGGTTTATGTTGTCTCTAGGAGTAAAACACAAATACGGGGAGATAAAGAAATTGAGTGCGACGAGGCACCTTCCGGCAAAGTATGATAGTATCTCACATGCATGTTTAATCTCAACAATGACATGTAATTTATATAGCCTCTCAATGTAGCAACTACCGCAACAATGCTTGTTGTCTATGTACCAATATCATTCAAAGATGTTGAAAAAATGGACATCCCATAATGGTTAAAAAGTGGACACCCCATAATGGTTAATATTTTTTTGGAAAACAAGCATTTGTAGGAACTAACAAATACACAATGTGTAGCCAAAATCTATCGCCAATATCAACATAGATAAACCAATTCTTGGATTAGTGAAATTTTGAGTATGATATAACTCTTGTATTGGGAAAGAAAGATAACTAGACTAAATATGTGCACATTTTCTCCATGATGTTGCTCGATATAGTCGCTACCCACCATAGTGATTCCTGCTTGTCGATACTTTGTTCGTTGCTGCCTAGGTGTCGTTGGTGTAGCCATCTTTGGCCATAACAAACTCCAGCCGACTAATTCTCCCTTCTGCTATGCTTGCACGGGTCTTCTCGTTGTTCCGATATACTCCATAGGAGGTGCCATAAAAGCGTGTGATATCACATTATTAGGGCAAGTTGGTTCCATTTCACTTCGGCGGGTTCTTCTAATCAAATGAGATACCAAATATATGGGAAATTCATTTGTAACTTGCCTAAAAATATGATGGCAACTGGTTTTTCCACGCCGTCTCTCTCTTTGGCAGGACCCTCGCTAATATAGTTCACCGACCACTCGTGACCGGTGTCACGCTGCCCTACCACTAGTGACGGAGCATGAAGCACATTCTTGGGCAGGCTGAGTGGGTCAAATAGAATAAAATAACATATGGGTTGATGTGCCATGGCTTAGGAGTAAAAAACAAATAGTGTGCAAATTCCAAAATGTTGGGTGGGCCACTGCTCATTCGGTCTTGTCGTAGCTCCGCTAGGGTGTATCACTTTGCCGTTCCAGCACCTTGTTTGAGCCGTCTCCACTGCTGAGACACGGTCACTCTGGCACTTGTAAGTCTAGAAGAAATAAATAAAATGCATTTAATGCCTAAACATTTCAAATGGTTTCAGAAAGATACCTAAATTTGACGATTAATCCAATCCCTAACCCTAACACAAACCCCAATTCCCATACACATAGCATACCATAGTTAACCTGAACCTATTTTACCAGTGACGTGATCTCTTGCCCCGCCTGTCACTGGTCTGTGGGGCTAATAGTGTCCAGGCCCAAAACGACCCATCGCCACCCCATATCCTATAAAAATTTGACCCCCAACCCAAACCCCCAATCTTAAACCCACGCCTATTCCGATCTCCACAACCGGCGGCGATTCCACACTTCTCCCTCTTCCTCCCTCACACCCACTCCACTGCAGCCTCTCTACATGCCATGCTTCGTCTCTACTACGCATGGTGACCACATAGACCATGCATTCGACGTCCATGATGTCCGCACAACAAACGGTCAAGGCCGGACGCGGGATGGCCACTTCGGATCTCGGCCTAGTGGCCAACGATGATGAGATCTGGCAGGAAGGACAGGATTGCCAGTTGCCTCCTCATCGACCATTGAAGCCCTCAAGCTGGTCGTCCATGATCATATCATTCGGGAAGTTTTATCATAGGATATAAGGATGTTGTCCTATTACCTTTTGGGCAATAAATAATTCTCTCTACCAACAAGTATTTGGGATCTCCTTTGTGGGAAAATTTGAGGTTAGAAGATCATTTCGTCGCATATGTTGGTTTTGTTAAATGGTTCGTCTGTTAGCTCTTCTGAATTTTGGCTTAAGTGTAACAAATTAGTGTAAACATTCCAAAATGTTGGGCAGGCCACAACTCATTCGGCCTTGTCATAGGCCTAATTTACTTTGCGAGTAAGAGCAATGTCTCATACTTCCCAAAACATGTTACTTGTATTTAACGGATTCTGTTGTTTCTAGGAGTCAAAAGTAACTAGACGCGGTGATAAAGTGGTTGATTTGAAGGATCCATCAAGAGGCAAACAAGGTATGATAGTCTCTCACATGCATGTTTAATGTCAACAATGACATGTAATTTGAGCAGCCTCTCTATGTACCAAGTACCATTAATACAATGTTTGGTGTCTATTATCCAAGTACCATTACTTCAATGTTTGGTGTCTATGTACCAATGCCATTCAAAGCAAGTTAAAAAAATTGGACACTCCATAATCTATATATACTACTTAAAAAGAATGTACGGTTCCATTTGACTCTCTCCTTGGTCCAACCTCTCTATATATATGGTTCCCCCTTCCTTTCTCCTGTTTGATTTTTTCTCTCAACTCTGATTTTTCTCCCAAATATTATTATTATTTGATAATTCAATAAATCCTTAAAAAAATAAGTGATTACCATAAGATGACATTTTTCCTCCCATCTCTGCTCTTTCTCCTAAATAAAATTTCGTTGGTAAGTCAATAAATTCTTACCAAATAAGTGCTTAACAATAAGATGTCAGGTAAATTATGAAAATTGCATACAAAAACCTGCTAAGATTTTAATGCACCAATGTAAAATAGACGTGCAATCACGAGCTAGGAATTTACTAGAATGCTTATACCCCTGTTGCAATGCACATGCAATTTATCTAGTTGTTAAAAAATAGACATTCCATAATTTCTGCTATCTCTATATACTACTTAAAACAACGTTCCTTTTCTTACCCGGTGGAGTGCTTCGTCCAACCTTTCATCATTTTTCTAAGCATCATTACATGAAAATCGTCTTAATTGTCCCACATTAATTGACTTGCCAAATAAACTTGTCTTTACTTTGGAAGCGAATGAGTGATTGCAAAATAAAATCCTAAAATAAATTTAGGTAGGTTTATCATGGGCAGAATTTGGTAACATTTATTTACACGAGCACATTAATATGGTCAGATAAGTTACAGGGTGACGTGCTATTTTTTTAATATCCCGTTGTTACAACGCACGAACATTGTCCTAATGGTTAAAAAATGGACAACAAGCATTCATAGGAACTAACAAAATACATGTATAGCCAAAATCTGTCACCAACATCGACATATATAGCAAGCAGATAAACCGATTTCTCGGATAACTGAAATTTTTAGTATGGATATAGCTCTCGTTTTGGGAAAGAAAGACAACCAAACTAATTATGTGCACATGTGCTCCTCGATGTTGCTCGCTATAGTCGCCACTCACCGTCTGGATTCCTGGTTGCTGCTCCTTTGTTCGTTGCTGCCTAGGCGCTGCCCGGTCTAGCCATCTTTGGCAATAACCAACTCCAGCCGGCTAATTCTCCCTTGCGCGATGCTCGCATGGGTCTGCTCGCGGTTCCGCTGTGCTCCATGGGAGGTGAGATAGGCGTTGGGCGCATGAGATCACATTATGAGGACAAGTTGGTTCCATTTCACTTTGTTAGGTTCTTTTAATCAAATGCAAGACGGACTCTAAAATATGGGACATACAAATTGTAAATTGCCTAAACAAATGGCGGCAATTGGTTTTGCAGCTGCCTTCTGCTGCCATCTCTCTCTTTGGCAAGAGCCCTCGCCACTGCCGTTCCTCCACCACTCGCGGCTGGTGCCACGTTGCCCTATCGCCTCACCATCCCACGATGTCACTAACCAAAGTGGCAAACACACCCTAATAGAAGGCCATGTGGATTGAAGCATACTGTTAGGATGATCTCTTCCTGTACGAGCCCAACGGCCCGATGGGCCCTTGCATCGCGCCCTGATCGGGGACGCCCAACCAAACCATGGTTGGTGGGCCCCTGTCGCCGCGCTAGATATAAAGGGGTGGGGTAGCCGGCCGCACGCAACACGAGGTTCACCGTGCGCCATCAAACCCCACCTACATCCCTACCGATCTAGGGCTAGCGCGATACGACGGGAAGCACCGCCGCCACCACCTCACCCTCTCTCTGCCATCACAGCCGTAGCCCTTCCACCATGGCCACCAGCGGGAGCTCCTCTAACCAAGGAGAAGGTATGCATCCATCCTCCTGCCTCTCACTACCGCTAACACCGTGCATACGCGATCCACAGATCCCATCACATACTTCAAAGAAGGCCCGTTTCTCCGATCACACTGCTGCCGCATGCACGGAAAAGGAATGAGAGGCTTGCGCCGGCTCAAACTCATTGAAACAGATGCCAATCTACGAAGCACTAGCAGTAAATCTTAAGAGCTACGGACGACGTGATAGAAAAGAGCGTACCTTGATTTCAATCATGTTGCTGTAGGTGTTGCAAAGTCCATCGCCAAGTTAAGCATCCATACGCCATCGCCATCTCTTTTTTCTTTTTTTGGCCACCACCATCTCATCCACCCACCTGAGAATCACCCTTGTGCCAAAGTGAAGCAACAAACAGTTCGTGCAAAACAGAAATCCATGGTGGCGATCGACAGGAGTAGGAGAGGCGCAGCAACGCCACCAAGTAAAAGCAGAAAACCGGCAGCGCAAAATCAACAACGAAGAAGCAAAACGATGCGAACGGAACAACGACAACAAAATGGAGCGAAAAGGGTTGTTTCCTCTTTCAAGCTCTTCCCCAGGCTATGCAAGTCTGGAACCAAGTCTGGTACTATGCACAGCCCGCCGTCGCCCCCACCCCCACCACGGAGGCGTGGAAACAGCGACGGCGGGCACCAACTGTTTTAAACCACCAAATTTTTTGTCAATAACTACACAAACGAAAGTCTAAGAAAATTGAAAAGCCGAACGCTGGCTAGAGTTCTTCTTTTTTTTTCGACTGACACTCATGGTATGTCCATGAGTCTACCATGCTCCTCCGCATCGGTGACGCAAAAAGTATTTTTCTCCCGCCGCGTCATCGTTGGAGTCGCGCCCTGTGCCCCTATTGGAGCTTAGTCGGAGTCGTCCTCCTCCGCCATGGCTTGCAGGCCGCCCTGGCGCTGCAAAACAACACAAAGTTTATTAAGCCTGGCAGCCGAAAGAAACTTAAAGACAGGAAAAAAAAGACTCTGCAAACGAAACATGCGACGGGCCTTCTACCAAGCTGGGCTACGACGACGACTCTTGCCTGAGATGGTAGTACGTGGCCCCACTAGGACATGTACACGACCAAGATTCTATACTGGGCTTTGTTTCAGTGCTAGCGTAGTAGGCTGGTCGTAATGAAGAGTATTATGTATCAATATCATGTATATGATACCAGTATATGATTTTACATTCACAATACATAGTACTCCCTCTGTCCAGGTGCATTAGGCGTCTAAGAAAGGGCATCGCAATCTAGGCGTTCAGGGATTGGACGAGGGAAAATTAATCGATATGCATTAAGCGCAGTTAGCGCTCTAGGCAGCCAACCACCACGCTCCGCATAGGAGGATTGGCATGCAAACGCATTGGAATCCTCTCTGTAAATTAACTACAGCCGTTTGCATGCGCAAGATGCGGGTGGGCTGTTTGCATGCACAGGTTGCTGCTTCGCGTGTCCTCCAGGATTGGCCCTCCATCATTTAAGTAATTGATAACGGTGCCTTATATACTTGGATTCTCAAATTTTCATTAGGCGCCTAATGCACCTGGACGGAGGGAGTATCATAACTTGATATCATAGTAGTCTTATTTATTATCATGCAAGACACATACTAGTACATCATTCAATATGATACGGTATCATATTATAATACACAATTCTTATTTTTCCTCGTTTAATTGTGTGACACATAAGCAAAAACATCGCATGCATGGATGATACTGGGCATGATACTCTCGTTGTGACCAGCCGTAGTGTGCTCTTTCTATTGTTTTAGGTCGAGTGCTACTGTGCCAATCGAAAAGACATGACTGCCAGGCCCACGTGGCAGTGAGCCCAGAGGAGTGCCGAGGCGACGGCAGAAGCCTACCCCAACCTGACTGACTATTTCCATCTCCCCCCGAGCCCACACGAAACGTGACCATACTACTACTACGATAGTCGGCTGACACCAAGGAGGCCCATGCGCCAGTGTCCCACCTAACACCCAGACAACTGGGACCACACCTACCCGCGGCCCCACCCGCAGCGTGATAACCCGAATATCCATCGACCCCACCCTCACATCGGCGTGCACTTTTTTTGCCACCAGTGGATAGACCAGGACCTCCCAGACCCCACATGGAAGGGCACTTGGACCAGGAGGAGGGCACGTGGGCCATCCACAGCCCCCCTCGCACAGCTGCACGTCGGCCGTCAGTCACATAGACCAGCCCGAGCTTGCTTGCCCAGTCATCAATGGTCCGGGCCCACGTGACATCGGCTGGGACGCGAAAAGGGAAAGCCGGCGACCTCTTTCCCTTCTCCCCCCAAACCCTCCTCTATACAAATCTAACCAATCGCAGGTGATCCAAAATATGCAATCATCTACACTAATTGTACTAATCGTAATATGTATTACCATCAAAACCAAAAATCTAATACTCCTTGAAAAAATTCTAAATATGTGCAATAACCATCTAAAGAAATAACAGTGCAATGTAAACAAATAAAAATAAAGGTGGTGAGTAATAAAAAAAAAGTGGGCAGTGGAGTGGTAGTGTGGTATACCTTCTTGGACTTCTTCTCGCGCACCATGTACCTGGTCCTGTTCACCTCCCACAGCCCCTGCCCCGGGAACATGTTCTGCACCACACCGTGCATGTCAGTCACTCACTCAGCTTCACCATATCAAGATAGCATGGAATGCATGCAACAAAGAAGGTAAAATGGACACGAGCGTACGTACGTGGAGGTCGCGCTCGACGGCCTTGGGGCGGCGCTGGGGGCGGTGGGGCAGCTTGGTGCCGGTCATCGCGAACCAGTCCTCCTCCTTCTCCTTACGGGTGAGCTGGGTGACCACGCGCGGCAGCGCCGGCCGGGCCATGGCCTCCCTCGCGGCGGCCGCGGCCGCCGCCGCCTTCGCCGCCACGTGCGCCGGCACCGCGGGCGTCTCCGGTGCCATCGGCGCCTTGCCCTTCTCCTTGTCCGACGCCCTCATCGATGCCTGGCGCTGCGGCTGATGCCTCTGCTGCCTCGGCTCCGGCTCCGGCTCCTGCTCCGGCTCGGCGGTGGTGTGGGGCGCCTTGTCCGATGCTTGCCGCTGCGGCCTAGGCTCATGAACCTTGGGCGCTGGCTCCTTCTCGGTGGTGTGAGGCGCCTTGTCAGCCGCTTGCCGCTGAGGCTTCGGCGCTGGCTGCTGCTGCTCGCCGCCGGCTGCGGCGGGAGCGTCCTCCGCCGATGATCTGGCCACCGTCATTTTCGGCATCATATCAGTACGCAACGACGACCGACACGACACGACCGAAACTGAACAATGTCTATGCGATCTAGCCCTGCCCAGCCAGTGCATATAAAAGCAGACCTCTAGAGTCTAGAGATGATATATAGATGGTTGGATATGCACAAGCAAGCACACTAATGCCACTAATGCAACAAATCTGCACCACTAATGCCGATTTAGCGGCGATGCACAGCACAGCGTAAGCACAAACAAACTATGGATGGGCACTATTAATGGCATGCATTAGTGCCAGAGGATAGACATACGCAGACGATGCTGGAGATGGCCCAGATTACAAGTATCTATCTATCTATCTATCCTGTGGTGCTCTTAGTTTGGCGTTACTTTGTTGTACTGCTGGCATACGGAAACGAAGCATGCACATAAAGGGCAAGGCTACAAAAAGGTGTAATTGAGTAAAGAAACGCGCCACTATTGCTAGAAATGAGGCCCGGCTCGCCCTGGGCCGAGCCCACTGGGGCGGCTCGAACCCGACCGGTCCGGACCGGAGCGACCCGACCGAGACGGCACAACACAACTCAAAGTAGACCAGGTGGGGACGCTGCCACCGTGGACGGCGGCCACGTCCATGGTGGCTGCCTGGCATCGACGGAGCATGACGAGTATAGTAGTATGGTGAGCAGGTGGCGAGTGCGTACCTGTGCTGCGAGAGGGTGGCGGCGCGAGGAGGGAGCGGCGAGAGGGTGGGCACGCGGGGTGGCAGGGGCGAGAGGGTGGCGGCGCGGGGAGTCAGGGGCGAGGTGTCGCGGATGATGGGGCCGCGGGCGCTCGGCGGCGGCATCAGCTTCTCCGCCTCCGCCTGGGCTTGCGCCGCCGGGCGGCTCTTGATCCTGATGGTGGCCCGGCGACGCGCCGCCTGAGCGGGGGTCAGCTCAGGCTCGGGCTCGGGGGCGGGGGTGGGGATTGGAGCGGGCGCCGGTGCAGGCGCGTGCGCGTGCGGCTCGCGGCGGGCGCGCGAGCGCTTCTTGCGGCCCCACTTGAGTGGCGCGGGGTCGATGGTGATGCCGCTGTTGCTGCTGCTGCTGCTGCCACCGCCGAGGTCGGGTCCCTGGGTGGCCTGGGCGGCGAGGTTGTAGAGCCCGCCGCCGAGGCTGTTGGATGCCTGGGAGGCCTGGGCGGCGAAGCTGTAGACCGCGCCGCCGAGGCTGTTGGATGCCTGGGCGGCGAAGCTGTAGAGCCCGCCGCCGTGGTTGGGTCCCTGGGAGGAGTGCGCGGCGGCGTTGTAGAGCTGGTGGTGGTTCACGATGGCAGCGGACGAAGACGCCGGACGCCCTCGTGGCCTGGGCTGCTCCAGCGAGGCGCGGGCGAGGCAGGACGCGAGGCGCGAGGTGTCGGCGTCCACGGCCGGGGCGCCGTCCTTGCTTGGTGTGAGTGACGGCGCTGGTTCCGCTGGCTTCCTGGTCGAGCCGCTGCCGCCGCCGCCGCCGCCGCCATTGGGGACTGGGACGGATTCCTGGTTGATCCTCTGGTACCTGCACGGAAAACAAAATCAGACAATCCAGAGACGATGTCAGCGAGCGATTTGGATGGCACGAGAACCAAGTCGAACACTTGGGATACAAGATGAAACGAACAGCGAAAACTTCTTCCCCTCATCGCACGAATTCCAGACTAAAACCCAAATCAGTTCTGAAAAGCAACCACGTTTACGAACTGCAAAATTGGAGTGCATTCGAAGATCTGTTCGACGGGTATCCGCACAGAAAAGCGCACACGGAACTGCCTGCAGCAACGACATGGAAACAATCGGGGGAAAAGGATGAATCTTCCGCCATGATCCTGTCGCGGCCGCGAAGACAGACCAAACAGAAATCCTAATAATACAGAAGAAAAACAATGGGAGACTCTGCAGCCAGTCAAAACAGCCGTCGAGTGAGGGGAAAGCAAAGAATTTTAGGCCGGCAACCAAACCGGGAAAGATTGGTGAAATCCAGCAGTGAGACGAGACAGGCAAGCAACAGAACCAGATCAGGAACCAGACGGAGCACCGGCGACCAAGAGATTAGATAGACTCTGCTCCAATCGGCAAAACAAAAAAACAGACTCACACCGAAAGAAAGAAAGAACCACCGCAAACAAACAGAAATTAAAATCCGGACTCGATCTCTCGGCAGGAAGGAACGAACAGCCCACGGGACACGGCACGGGGAGAATACAGAGGGCGAAATCGCGGCGGCGAGAGGGGGATTCCGGCTACCTGAACATGTCCATTGCGGCGGGGTTGGGTTTGGAGGGGCTGGGCGGCGCGACGTCCCGAGCAGCAACCGCGAGGGCCTCGAGTGAGGAGGAGCCTGGCATCGGAGCGGCCTCTTATATACACGAGCCCTCCTCCTCCTCCTCCTCCTTGTCTCCTTCCTCCCTGCCGTTTCACCCCGATCACTCACGCGGGCGCACACTCCCCTCCCGGTGACTCCGCCTGTTCCTCGCGCTCTCTGACCCTTTACAGATGGGGCATTTTTATACCGGCGAGGAAGAGGGCGGAAGGCGCCGCACGGGGAAAAGATGGGTTCTTTCTTTGGGGGGAGAAATCTGACGGCGAGAAAAGGAAAGAAGAGAGAGCGCAGGCAGCAGCAGCGGCGATTTGGTTTGGAGCAGACAGAGTGAACTCAGAGTTGGAACCCCCGAGGCTTTGCCATTTCCCGGAATGCCCTCCGTCGCTGGTCCAATCTCCCGTATCTGCCACCTCCCTCTCTTGCGCCCTGGGCAGGGCGTGGTCCTGGTTAGTGGCAGTGCCCTGTGATTACCAGGATGTTGCCAGGGCTAAATGCGTAAACTGGCCCATGGCACGGCCGTGATTACCTTGGGATTCGGGGGCGGATTTGGAGAGGCAGAAGTGGTGTGCGCTCTCACCAGAGTAGGTCGCCGCCGCCGCCGCGTAGAGGGTTGGAGTTGGACGAGGCCGTCGGGACTCGGGAATAGCCGACGAGTAGGGCTTGGCCTCTAAGCGCCGCACCGTCATACTCCCCGCAAAATTATTCGGCGGCAAGATACGCCGATGATGGGGACGGGAAATAGGGACGGGCGGAGGAAGGTTGACATGGTTGAGGATAGGGAGCACCATCTTCTTGGACGCGTTGGCGAATGGTGGCGTGAGGCTCGATCCGGGGAAGGGGAAGAGGATGGGAGAAGAGAGAGTTGGCGGCGGCGAGGGGTGGAAAGAGGAGTTGTGGTGTGGTTTGATTTAGGGTTCCGATGTGGGGTGGCTGGATGTGGTATTTATAGACGGAAGAAATGATAGGGCCCACATGTCTGGCCCAGAGAGTGGTGGAACGTACCCGTCCCCACGATAGCCTGCAAGGACTACTTTTGGCCCATAGACATACTCGTGGGTAACAAATTTGGCCCCAATAAGGGAATTAACTGAGGGCATGCCTCCTGGGACATGTGTGTGCAGTGCCATGGAGGATATGCTTGATGGGTATGTCCATGATCGGACGTACCGACGAGGTGGTCGCCGATCGATGGAACGAGAAACGAAAGAGGAGAAGAGGGGTCCAAGGGCGACCAGGAGAGAGAAAGAGAGAGATAGTGTGTACCTGAGGTATTGAAGATCTGGTTGATGGTGGTCGCGCCGGCGATTGAGAACATGAGAAGGGAGATCCAAGTCCTTAGCTGGTAGACGAACCCCATCGACGTCGATGCATACAATACAAGGATCCACCAGAGAGGCCTCCCATCACTACTAGGGAAAAGCCTATAGGTGAAGGTTTAACAGTAGCGCGGTTTAAAGGAACGCGCTAGTGCTAATTTGCAGTAGCGTGCGTAAGTAAAACGCGCTACTACTCAACATTTATCAGTAGCACGTGTAAAAAAAGCGGCGCTGCTGGTATGATTATCCACCTGACTATGCATAGTAGCAGTGCGCGTCGTGGAAGCGCGCTATTGCTAATGCCATATCAGTAGCGCTCTTCTCCTTCCCCGCGCTACTGCTAATCTCCCCTTATCCTCTTCCCGTCACCCACGTTGCTCACTCTCCCCTCCACTCTCTCTCTCGCTCGCTCACCGCGCCGTCACCGCCATTGTCGCACCGTCGTCTCCTCCATTATCGTAAGCCTCTTCCCCGCCCCCGCCCTCCTTTCGCCTCCATTCTCGCCCTCCTCCCCCGGCCCTCACCCTCCTCCCCCCCTCCATCCTCTCCCTTCTCCCTCTTCCGGCCGCCGCCCCTTCTCCTCCTCCGGCCACCGACCCTCTTCCCTCCTCCCTCCACTTCCCTCCCTCCCTCCTCCCTCCACTTCCGTCCCTCCCTCCTGTTAGGTCTAGAAATTTGTAGAAATATTAGGTCTAGAACCTCCCTATGTTCTTGTAGAAATTTGTAGTAAAAATATCAAGTCTAGAAATTTTTAGTAGATATAATTGATGTGGCCACAAGTTTATAGGTTTGCATATAATTGATGGTTAGTTAATTTTCAGTAAAAAAGTTTGTAATAGAATAGAAAATACATTTAAATATTTTCACATGTATCGGTTGTCTCCTTCGACGCGTGTATCATTTTGCAGGGAACACCTCCTAGTGCCTATGTTTTGCTGGAATGTTGATTCATTTTCGTTCCGGCAAATTTCAGGCCCTCGATATGTCCTATTTTAGCAACGGTCATGCCGAACTTTTTTCTTCCTCTTCTCGCGATATATACCTTGGTATAATGCGCGAGAGAGGGAGAAGAAGCAACCAGCACCGAAGGTCGAAATATCAGAGGGAGTTGAACCATATAACTTCCATGTAGATAGCATGGTAAGATTATTATTTACTATTGTGTCATTAATTAGTCCATCTTTTGCATACATACATTTTTCTTAAGCAAAATTAGATTACTAACTATGTTATTATTATGTTCTTCAACAGAAATTCCCGCCAGAGGTTGTGCCTGAACTGATGTTTGTAGAAGTTCATTATTTGAATGTTATCAGCTTACGACCATGGTGGACTACATGTTTTCGCAATGCATATTTGGCTTCTAGAAGGGATGGAAGCCTGAAACTCAAAGGATTTAGCAAAGTAATGAAAGACCGCAGACAACCACTTGGCGGAGACACAAACGATTTGCGTAGGCCACATGTCGGAGATAGGTGGATCTCTATTCTTCACAATGGAGTGGAAGGATCTTAACTATTTTATGCTATTTTACCTAGGAGAGAGTAGTAGGTTCTACCTAGGAGAGAATATTATGTGCTAGCTAAGAGAGAGGACATTTTATAGTTTATGACTTTATGTAGTAATGGTTAACTTGTCATGAGTTGTTAGATGATCAAGATGATGATAAGTTGTTATGTGACTAAGGATGAGGAGTTATTAGATGACATAGATTATATTAAAGTGGATGGGTGCAAGTGATTAAGTTGGGTTAGTACCAAAATGTGATGTTACGACGGCACACAAGTCCTTTCATTCGACACTTGTGTGCCGTTGTAACATCATAATTTCCTACTAACACCGTACTAGTTGCGCGGCACCCCGCGCTTGATATGGGAAAAACCTGCGGTACTACTAGGCTTTTCGCTAGTAGTGCATCGACCCATCACGGTGGTGCGAAGCTTGATCTAGGGAAGAGGGGGGCTAGGAGCAGGAGAATTGATAGGGCCCATGATACTTGTGATCTGCGTTGGGTTTTCCGTGAAGAGGAACGGGTTATTGCAGCACAAAGTGGGTAAGTATTTCCCTCAGTTATGAAACAAAGGTTTATCGAACCAATAGGAATATCAATCCTCAACCGTCTTCAGCGGCTGCACACAAATGAACAAACAACTTACACTCAACGCGGGCAAGAGGGTTGTCAATCCCCTTGATCTCGTTATTTGCAAGCAAATGAGTTGTGTAGATAATTGTTGATAAATGTAAATTGCAAAATAAATAAAAAGTAAATAAAGGCAGCGAGGTAATAATATCGTTTGCAAATATATAAGTGAATAGACCCGGGGGCCATAGTTTTACCTAGCGGCATCTCTCATGTAAGCAGGTTACGGTGGGTAACAAATTACTGTTGGGCAATTAATAGAAAAGCGGATAGTTATGCGATTTTCACGACAATGATCATGTGTATATAGGCATCACGTCCATAAACAAATAGGCCGACTCCTGCCTGCACCTATTACTATTACTCCACTCATCGACCGCTATCCAGCATGCATCTAGAGTATTAAGTAAAACAGAGTAATGCATGGAGAACGATGACATGATGTAGACAAAGTAAACTCAAGCAATATGAATGAACCCCGTCGTGTTATCCTTAGTAGCAAAAACACAAAGACACATCTTGTCCCCTACTTTGTCACTGGGATATAGAAACTCGCCAGGTTGAACCTACCACAACACACCACTCCCACCAATGAAATATCAATCTACTTGGCCAAAGCACATCAATAAATTGTAGAGCATTACGAAGCTATAATGATCATGCAATTAAGAGACAATATATATCAGAGGTATCTCAAATACTTTTCATGAATAATCTGAACATAAACCCATAATTCATCGGATCCCAACAAACACACCGCACAATAGGATTACATCAGATAGATCAAAGCGAAGATGCGATGACCATTGTATTGAAGATCAAGAGATAGAGAGATTGCCATCTAGGTACTAGCTATGTACCCGTGGGTCTGTGGTGAACTACTCACACATCATCATTAGGGCAACAAGGTTGATGTAGAGGCCCTCCGTGATTGATCCCCCCTCCGGCAGGGTGCCAGAACGGAGCTCCAGATGGCCTCGCGACGGAACAGAGACTTGCGGCGGCGGAAAAAGGGTTTCAGGACTGCTTCTGTTTTTTTTGCAATATTCACTAGTAGAGAACATGGTACTAGTCCCGGTTCCAGAGGGCCTTTAGTCCCGGTTCTGGAACCGGGACAAAGCAAATGGGACTAATACCCAAAACCTTTAGTACCGGTTTGCTTACGAACCGGGACCAAAGGGGCTCCACGTGGCCGCTGCGGGGCGCCCAGGCAGGAGGACCTTTAGTCCCGGTTGGTAACACCAACCGGGACCAAAAGGCAGCCACGCGTCAGCAGCTCGCAGGCGCTGGGGGTTTTGTTTTTTTTTGGAAGGGGGGGGGGTTAGGGGTTTTGGAGGGTTAATTTAGGGGTTTCATATTGTGTTAGCTAGCTATAATAGAGAGAAGTGACCTCTCTTTCTCCATGCTTGGTCGACGCTAGCTACTATACATATAGAGAGAACTCGACGCTAGCTAGTAAGCAAATGAAGGAAACCATTAATTACACAAGATCGTCATGAACATATATAGAGAGAAGTGACATCTCTTTCTCCGTGCTTGGTCGAACAACAAGTTTTCGTATATCTATCCGACGCTACTACATATGTACAATATAACATCTCTTACAATCCCTAACACCATCTACCTAAGACCATTGCAATTCCACATGGTATTCTCCGTGTTCAGGTATGACGTGGTCAAGAAAGAATCCCGTCAATTCCTCTTGAATTGCTCGTATGCGATCATGTGGTAGGAGTTCATCCCGCATCTGCCAGATCTAATTTAAAGAAGGGGGTCAATACATATATATGAATGAAACTCAACACAATTGATGGTAATATATAAAATAAAATTGTGAATATTGTTTACGTACTTCAAATTGTTTCTCAGAGAAGCCCCGCTCAGAGGTATAGTGGCGAATGAACTCGCATACGTAGTATCCACATAAATGATTCTCGGGTGCCTGGTACAAGCACTTTATGAGAATAGAGTTCAATCAAACTGATAAGCAAGCATGATAATGGTATTGATGAAACTAGAATCAATGAGAGATGCGTGGAACTAGCTAGTACTACTTACTCTGGGGTGTGTAAATCGCAGCTCGTTGTTTAGACCGGGAACCATTCGGGTGAACTTTTTCCAAACCCTGGCAGGCAAAGAAAATGATTACTTGATATCAGGAAATGAACGAAAGTTGCCGATATGGTCCCGGTATTGATTGAACTTACTTTTGGAGCATTGCAGTCATGTCCGCATAATTCTCGGGATCTTTACGTCTCGAGTCTAAGACAGTTACTAATGCCCCGCCAAGCTTAATGGATAGCAGAATAAAGTGGAAGTTGCGCACGCATAACTCATTAATTACATTACTTAACCTCGAGTAAGCGAAACCGAATATGCACAAGACAGTAACACTCACTTGAATACGTAAGGAAAGAGTATTTCCCTTTTGTTTTGATGTCTAAGGAACGCTTCTAGCAAGTTGTCCTCGGTATCTTTGGCGGCGTTTTGTACCGACCATTCATTTACGGTATTTGGGCTAATGAACCCAATGTCATAGATTTGTTCTTTTTTGCATTCGACCATCTTCAATCTGCATAATATAGTGAGGATAATTATATATACATGCAATGAACGAGCTGAGCTAGAGACTTAATTATAGAAGTAATACTTACATACAGTAGCAAGTCATGAGTTGTTTGTCGAGGGCCTCTTGATTGTATAACTGAAATAACTCCACAAATTCAACAGGCATCAGGTCGACTCCAATGAAGTCGTGCTCCTTTTTAATTCCGATCATCAAACTGTCGGTCCCATACTTCCTGCAGGTTTCCATGTACCACTCATGCAATTTTTGCATCATCGTTGTTAGATGATGATGATCAGGTTTGACGAGAGGCTTCCCGTGCTCGTATCTAAAGACGTCCTCTGCTGCTACTACCTCAGCCGTTTCAAACTGTACATCATCACCCACGTAATCACCAAGAGTGGTACCGGGCAGTAGCACCAGATGATTAGCGATATTGCTAGACACCTTGAGCGGGGGGGCACGATTGCTTCTCCTGTTCGCCGAGCTAGGGAATTGTTTTCCCACTTCTTCGTTTTTTGTCTCTTGCAGCACTGGAAGTACTTCCCGACCGCAGCGCTTCATCATGTGTCTTTGTAATTATGCGGTCATAGTTGGATAGCCGAGGCGGTGGTGGTCGCTTCAGGGCATGCAGAGTGCGCTTCGCTTTCACCGGATCTACCGTTTCCTTCGGAGGTGGATGTTTCCGTGCAAAATGGGCCTTCACTTCGGCTGCACTGATTTCAGCGCGTTCCTCGTCAGTCCTCTCATATGGTAACTTTGGAAGAGGCTTGAGGCTTGGACCAAATTTGTATTTCTTCCCGCCTATTGTACTGCTAGCCGCCGGAGCGGCGGCGTCGACTCTCTTCCGCCGTTGCTGACACGCCGGAGGAGGCGGAGTGCCCTGACGCGCCGGAGGAGGAGGAGGAGGAGGCGGAGTGCCCTGACGTGCCGGAGGAGGCGGAGTGCCCTGACACGTCAGAGGAGGAGAAGGAGGAGGCGGAGTGCCCTGACGCGCCGGAGGAGGAGGAGGAGGCGGAGTGCCCTGACGCACCGAAGGAGGCTGAGTCTGCTGAGGCGTCTAGTTTGGAAGCTTGATGTACTCCTTTCTCCATAGACAGGTACTCCTCAAAGCATTTTCCAGAAGAATAATATCCTCTTCACCTGTAAGGTTGTCAAGCTCCAGCCCCTCAAATCCATCCATTATTCATCCACCATCACAATAGCATAGCCATGTGGAATCGGACGGCAATGGAAAGTTCCCTTAGCTCGAGGAGGTACAACAGAGCCGACCGCCGCCTTGAAGGTCAGGTTCTGGCATTTCGTCATTAGCTCGCAATGTTCAGCCTGCGTGATACTATCCACGGGGTAGCGAGGAGTCATGAAATCAGGCTGAACGAGCTCCGTGGAAGCCACGCTGCTTCTCCGCTGAGATGGTGGGGTAGCTTCTGGGGCAGCGTCGAAAGAAGGATCTTCGTGCCGCTCAGATGGTTGGCCGGTAGCTCGCTGGCTCTCAAGTTCCTCTAGTTTTGCTAATCTTGCACTGAGCTTCTGCATTTCGCTTGCTTCCTGTTTCCTCTTTGTCTCTCGGCTTCTATAACCACCGTTGTCGGGAAACCCATGCTTCCACAGAACGGAGCCTGATGTGCCTCATGTTCGTCCAGGGTGTTCAGGATTCCCGAGGGCCTCTGTCAGCTCGTCCTTCTCTTTGTCGGGAATGAACGTCCCTTCCTGTGCTGCCTTGATTGCTGCCTGAAGCTTCCGGAAGGGTATTGCAAGTAGCTCGTCCATCCAAACACACTCCCCTGTTTCTGGGTCCAAAGTTCCCCCAACCCCGAAGAACCAAGTCCTTGAACGATTTGGCCAGTGCAATGTCGCTGGTTGGACATTCTTAGCAAGCAGGTCTTTCTCAGCTTTGTCCCACAACTGCCGGGCTTTGTAGTAGCCACCTGACCCCGTGTGATGGTGATACTTCTTCTTTGCAGCATTTTTCTTCTTTATCAGTGACCAATTCTTACCCTTCTCCGATTTCTTGTAGGCCACAAATTCGGGCCATTGATCTCTTATCTTCTCATATCGACCGATGAATTTCGGAGTCTCCTCTTTCTCGACAAACTTTGTGTTCAACTCTTTCTTCTAGTTCCTGAATAGTTCTGCCATCTTCTTAAGAGCAAACGCCTTGACCTTTCGCTCTATAACTGGGTTGTTCGGATCCTCCTCTCGCGGTAGGCTGAAATTTGTCATCAGCTCAGTCCAAAGATCATCTTTCAGTCTATCATGGACATAAGAAACTTCAGGGTCCTTATTATTCTTATTCCATTGCCGGGTGTTGATCGAGACATAGTCCCTAACAACAACTCCACACTGATGTACAAATGCGTCCTTGGTCCGCTTGGGAGCAATCGGTTGGCCATCTTTCACGACTTCTGTGATCGTGAACCTTTCATCCGGGCGCAACCTTTTCTTCGGGCCTCGTCTCCTTACCTCGTCGGACTTTGCAACAGTTGAGGCTCCCTCCTCCGTTCGGTCATCGGAGCCGTGATCATGATCTCCTTCCTCCGCCATTCGGTCACCGGAGCCGTCATTGTTGGAAATATGCCCTAGAGGCAATAATAAATAGGTTATTATTATATTTCCTTGTTCATGATAATCGTTTATTATCCATGCTATAATTGTATTGATTGGAAACTCAAATACATGTGTGGGTACATAGACAAACACTATGTCCCTAGTAAGCCTCTAGATGACTAGCTCGTTGATCAAAGATGGTTAAGGTTTCCTAGCCATTGACATGAGATGTCATTTGATAACGGGATCACATCATTAGGAGAATGATGTGATGGACAAGACCCAAACTACGAACGTAGCATATGATCGTGTCAGTTTATTGCTATTGTTTTCTGCATGTCAAGTATCTGTTCCTATGACCATGAGATCATGCAACTCCCTGACATCGGAGGAGTACCTTGTGTGTATCAAACGTCGCAACGTAACTGGGTGACTATAAAGGTGCTCTACAGGTATCTCCGAGGGTGTCTGTTGGGTTGGCATGGATCAAGACTGGGATTTGTTACTCCGTATGACGGAGAGGTATCTCAGGGCCCACTCGGTAATACAACATCACAATGAGCCTTGCAAGCAATGTGACTAAAGTGTTAGCCACGAGATCTTGTATTACGGAACGAGTAAAGAGACTTGCCGGTAACGAGATTGAACTAGGTATAGAGATACCGACGATCGAATCTCGGGCAAGTAACATACCGAAGAACAAAGGGAACAGCATACGGGATTAACTGAATCCTTGACATAGAGGTTCGACCGATAAAAGATCTTCGTAGAATATGTAGGAGCCAATATGGGCATCCAGGTCCCGCTATTGGTTATTGGCCGTAGAGGTGTCTCGGTCATGTCTACATAGTTCTCGAATCCGCAGGGTCTACACACTTAACGTTTGGTGACGATTAGTATAATTGAGTTATTTTGTTGGTGACCGAAAGTTGTTCGGAGTCCCGGATAAGATCCCGGACATGACGAGGATCTCCGGAATAGTCCGGAGGTAAAGATTGATATATGTGATAATAGTGTTTTGATCTCCGGAAGAGTTCCGAAGTTCACCGGAATGGGTTCCGGATGTTTACCGAAGTGTTCGGGTGCAGCAACACTTTATATGGGCCAAAGGGATAAAGCCCACGAGGTATTGGAAAGTGCAAAAAGTAGTTTTGCTGCCGCGTAAGCGGTACTACCGTTGTGTGAAGCGGTACTACCGCCCAAGCGGTACTACCGCTTGTGTGAAGCGGTACTACCGCCCAAGCGGTACTACCGCTTGTGTTAAGCGGTACTACCGCTTGTGCGCGGTACTGCAGGGATCCGAGTTGGACTCTTTCCCTGCGGGCCAAACCGACCTTGTGCGGGCAAAACTGACCTGGAGGAGGCTTTTACTCCAAGTTTAGACCCCAAGGCTCAACATATAAATAGAGGGGCAGGGCTAGCACACGGGATACATCAAGATTTCCCCAAGCCGTGTGCGGCAACCCTAACCCTCTAGTTCCTCCGTCATAATCTCCGTAGCGCTTGGCGAAGCCCTGCAGAGATTGTTCCTCACCACCATCACCACGCCGTCGTGCTGCTGGAACTCAACCACTACTTCACCATCGCTCGCTGGATCGAGGAGGTGAAGGCGTCATCAAGCCGTACGTGTGTTGAACGCGGAGGTGCCGTCCGTTCGGCGCTAGTTCGTGATCGGATCGAGGGACGACTTGCGATTTGTATCGCGGAGACGTTCGACTACATCAACCGCGTTTCTTAAACGCTTCCGCTTAGCGATCTACAAGGGTATGTAGATTTACTCTCCCTCTCGTAGATGCTCATCACCATGGATAGATCTTGTGTGTGCGTAGGAAAATTTTTGTTTCCCATGCAACGTTCCCCAACAGTGGCATCATGAGCCAGGTCTATGCGTAGATGAGATCTCGAGTAGAACACAAACGAGTTGTGGGCGTGGGTGTATACATATTGCTTGCCATTACTAGTTGATATTTGATTCGGCGGTACTGTGAGATGAAGCGGCCCGGACCGACATTACGCGTACACTTACGCGAGACAGGTTCCTTCAACTGACATGTAACTTCGTTGCATAAAGATGGCTAGCGGGTGTCTGTCTCTCTCACTTTAGTTGAATCGATTTCAATGAAGAGGGTTCTTTTAGAAGATCAAAAAGCAATCACTACACCACGTTGTGGTTTTGCGTAGGTAAGAACGGTTCTTGAAAACCCGTAGCAGCCACGTAAAATTTGCAACAACAATTAGAGGACGTCTAACTTGTTTTTGCAGGGTATGTTGTGATGTGATATGGCCAATTACATGATGAGATATATGTGATGTATGAGATGATCATGTGTTGTATAGAATATCACGACTTGCATGTCGATGAGTACGGCAACTGGCAGGAGCCATAGAGTTGTCTTTAATTATTGTATGACCTGCGTGTCAATCATTAAGCGCTATGTAATGCTTTACTTTATCGCTAAACGTTAGCAATAGTCGTGGAAGCAACAGTCGGCGCGACAACCTCATGGCGACACGTTGATAGAGATCAAGATGATGGAGATCATGGTGTCATGCCGGTGACGATGGAGATCATGCCGGTGCTTTGGAGATGGAGATCAAAAGCACAAGTTCATGGCCATATCATGTCACTTATGATTTGCATGTGATGTTAATCCTTTTATGCATCTTATTTTGCTTAGGACGACGGTAGCATTATAAGGTGATCCCTCACTTAAATTTCAAGATAAATTGTGTTCTCCCCGAGTGTGCACCGTTGCGAAAGTTCGTCGTTTCGAGACACGCCGTGATGATCGGGTGTGATAGACTCCACGTTCACATACAACGGGTGCAAGCCATGTTGCACACGCGGAACACTCGGGTTAAACTTGACGAGCCTAGCATGTACAGACATGGCCTCGGAACACAAGAGACCGAAAGGTCGAACATGAGTCATATAGTAGATATGATCAACATGAAGATGTTCACCATTGAAACCACCTCAACTCACGTGATGATCGGACTTGAGTTGGTGGATTTGGATCATGTTACACTCGAATGACCGGAGGGATGTCAATTTGAGTGGGAGTTTTTAAGTAATATGATTAACTAAACTCATTATCTAGAACAATAGTCTAAGTTGTCTTTGCTATATTTATGTTGTAGATCATGGCTCGCGCAGTAGCACCCCTGAATTTTAATGCGTTCCTAGAGAAAGCTAAGTTGAAAGATGATGGAAGTAACTTTGTGGACTGGGCCCGTAATCTAAGGATTATCCTTACGGCTTCCCAGAAGGCTTATGTCCTTGATGCACCGCTTGGTGATCCACCCGCTCCAGTTGAGTCTCTAGACGTTGTGAACGCCTGGCAGGCTCGTTCTGATGATTAATCAATAGTTCAATGTGCAATGTTGTATGGCTTAGAACCGGGACTTCAAAGACGTTTTGAACGTCATGGAGCATATGAGATGTTCCAGGAGTTGAAGTTTATCTTTCAGAAGAATGCCCGGATCGAGAGATATGAGATCTCCGATAAGTTCTATACTTGCAAGATGGAGGAGAACGGGTCTATCAGTGATCACGTGCTCAGAATGTCTGGGTACTCCACCCGTCTGGCTGAATTGGGGATGCCCCTTCCGCCAGAGGCTATCACTGACAGAGTTCTTCAATCATTGCCACCTAGCTACAAGAGCTTCGTGTTGAACTATAACATGCACGGGATGAACAAGTCAGTCGCCGAGCTGTTTGCGATGCTGAAAGTCGCTGAGTCTGAAATTCAGAAGGAGCATCAAGTGTTGATAGTCAATAAAACCACTAGTTTCAAGAAAAATGGCAAGGGTAAGAAGGGTAACTCCAAGAAGAGTGGCAAAGCAGTTGCTGCTCCTGTGAAGAAACCCAAGGCTGGACCCAAACCAGAAACTGTGTGTTTTCATTGCAAGGGAACTGGACACTGGAAGCGGAACTGCCCCAAGTATTTGGCTGACAAGAAGGCGGCCAACAACAAACAAGGTATATATGATATACATGTTATTGATGTGTACCTTGCCAACTCTCGTTGTAGTGCCTGGGTATTTGATACCGGTGCGGTTGCTCACATTTGCAACTCAAAACAGGAACTGCGGAATAGACGGAGGCTGGCAAAGGACGAAGTGACGATGCGCGTGGGAAATGGTTCCAAGGTTGATGTGATCGCCGTCGGCACGCTCGCTCTTCGATTACCATCGGGATTAGTGATGAACCTGAATAATTGTTATTTAGTTCCTGCGTTAAGCATGAACATTATATCTGGATCTTGTTTATTGCGAGACGGTTACTCATTTAAATCAGAGAATAATGGTTGTTCTATTTATATGAGTAATATCTTTTATGGTCATGCACCCAATGTGAGGGGTTTATTCTTATTGAATCTCGATAGTGATGATACACATGTTCATAACATTGATGCCAAAAGATGTAGAATTGATAATGATAATACCACTTTCTTGTGGCACTGCCGTTTAGGTCATATTGGCGTAAAACGCATGAGGAAGCTCCATGCTGATGGACTTTTGGAGTCACTTGATTTTGAATCACTTGACACATGTGAGCCATGCCTCATGGGCAAGATGACTAAAACGCCGTTTTCTGGAACAATGGAACGGGCAAGTGACTTATTGGAAATCATACATACTGATGTGTGTGGTCCGATGAGTATTGAGCCGCGCGGTGGTTATCGTTACTTTCTCACCTTCACTGATGACTTAAGTAGATATGGGTATATTTACTTAATGAAACATAAGTCTGAAACATTTGAAAAGTTCAAACAATTTCAGAGTGAAGTTGAGAATCATCGTAACAAGAAGATTGAATTCCTACGATCTGATCGAGGAGGAGAATATCTGAGTTATGAGTTTGGCAGTCACTTAAGACAATGTGGAATTGTTTCACAACTGACACCGCCTGGAACACCACAGCGTAATGGTGTGTCCGAACGTCGTAATCGAACTTTATTGGATATGGTGCGATCTATGATGTCTCTTGCCGATTTGCCACTATCGTTTTGGGGTTATGCATTAGAGACAGCTGCATTCACTTTAAATAGGGCACCATCGAAATCCGTTGAGACGACGCCATATGAACTTTGGTTTGGCAAGAAGCCAAAGCTGTCGTTTCTTAAAGTTTGGGGATGTGATGCTTATGTCAAAAAGCTTCAGCCTGAAAAGCTGGAACCCAAAGCGGAGAAATGCGTCTTCATAGGATACCCAAAAGAGACAGTTGGGTATACCTTCTACCTCAGATCCGAAGGCAAAGTGTTTGTCGCTAAAAACGGAACATTTCTTGAGAAAGAGTTTCTCTCGAAAGAATTGAGTGGGAGGAAAATAGAACTTGATGAGGTTGTTGAACCTTTACTTCAACCTGAGAGTAGCGCAGCGCAGAAAGTTGTTTCTGTGGAGCCTACATTAGCTGAAGAGGAAGTTAATGATGATGATCATGAAGCTTTGGATCAAGTTGCTATCGAACCTCGTAGGTCGACAAGGACGCGTACTGCTCCCGAGTGGTACGGCAACCCTGTCTTAGAGGTCATGTTGTTAGACAACGATGAACCTACGAGCTATGGAGAAGCGATGATGGGCCTGGATTCCGAGAAGTGGTTAGAGGCCATGAAATCCGAGATGGGATCCATGTATGAAAACAAAGTATGGACTTTGGAAGTATTACCTGAAGGGCGTAAGGCCATTCAAAACAAATGGATCTTTAAGAGGAAGACGGACGCGGACGGTAATGTCACCGTCTATAAAGCTCGACTTGTGGCAAAGGGTTTTTCACAAGTTCAAGGAGTTGACTACGATGAGACCTTCTCACCCGTAGCGATGCTTAAGTCCGTCAGAATCATGTTAGCAATAGCTGCCTTTTTCGATTATGAAATTTGGTAGATGGATGTCAAAACAGCGTTCCTTAACGGTTTCCTTAAGGAAGAGTTGTATATGATGCAACCAGAAGGTTTTGTCGATCCAGAGAATGCTGACAAAGTTTGCAAACTCCAGCGATCCATTTATGGACTGGTGCAAGCATCTCGGAGTTGGAATCTTCGTTTTGATGAGGTGATCAAAGCGTTCGAGTTTATACAAGTTTACGGAGAAGCTTGTATTTACAAGAAAGTGAGTGGGAGCTCTATAGCGTTTCTAATATTATATGTGGATGACATATTGCTGATTGGAAACAATATAGAAATGTTGGAAGGCGTGAAGGAATATTTGAACAAGAGTTTTTCAATGAAGGACCTAGGAGAAGCTGCTTTCATATTAGGCATCAAGATCTATAGAGATAGATCGAGACGCTTAATAGGACTTTCACAAAGCACATACCTTGACAAAGTTTTGAAGAAGTTCAAAATGGATCAGTCCAAGAAGGGGTTCTTGCCTCTATTGCAAGGTGTGAAGTTGAGTAAGACTCAATGCCCAGTGACTGCAGAAGATAGAGAAAAGATGAGTGTCATCCCCTATGCCTCGGCCATAGGCTCTATCATGTATGCAATGCTGTGCACAAGACCCGATGTCAGCCTTGCCATAAGTATGGTCGGAAGGTTTCAAAGTGATCCAGGAATCGAACACTGGACGGCGGTCAAGAATATCCTGAAGTACCTGAAAAGGACTAAGGACATGTTTCTCGTTTATGGAGGTGATCAAGAGCTCGTCGTAAAGGTTTACGTCGATGCAAGCTTTGACACTGATCCGGATGACTCTAAGTCGCAAACCGGATACGTATTTATTCTTAATGGGGGTGCGGTTAGCTGGTGCAGTTCCAAGCAAAGCGTGGTAGCAGATTCTACATGCGAAGCGGAGTACACCGCAGCCTCGGAGGCGGCGAAGGAAGGTGTCTGGATGAAGGAGTTCATGACAGATCTTGGAGTAGTGCCTAGTGCGCTTAACCCAATGACTCTGTTTTGTGATAATACTGGTGCCATTGCTCTAGCCAAGGAACCAAGATTTCACAAGAGGACCAGACACATAAAGCGACGTTTCAATTCCATCCGCGATTACATCAAGGAGGACGACATAAATATTTGCAAAGTACACACGGATCTGAATATTGCAGATCCGATGACTAAACCTCTTCCAAGGGCTAAACATGAACAACACCAGAACTGCATGGGTGTTCGATTCATTACAATGTAAATCACATAGTGATGTGAACTAGATTATTGACTCTAGTGCAAGTGGGAGACTGTTGGAAATATGCCCTAGAGGCAATAATAAATAGGTTATTATTATATTTCCTTGTTCATGATAATCGTTTATTATCCATGCTATAATTGTATTGATTGGAAACTCAAATACATGTGTGGGTACATAGACAAACACTATGTCCCTAGTAAGCCTCTAGATGACTAGCTCGTTGATCAAAGATGGTTAAGGTTTCCTAGCCATTGACATGAGATGTCATTTGATAACGGGATCACATCATTAGGA
This sequence comes from Elymus sibiricus, assembly GCA_039707655.1. Lineage (NCBI taxonomy): Eukaryota > Viridiplantae > Streptophyta > Magnoliopsida > Poales > Poaceae > Elymus > Elymus sibiricus. Next base: position 399,677,521 of record CM077663.1, on the reverse strand, counting down.
GAATGATGTGATGGACAAGACCCAAACTACGAACGTAGCATATGATCGTGTCAGTTTATTGCTATTGTTTTCTGCATGTCAAGTATCTGTTCCTATGACCATGAGATCATGCAACTCCCTGACATCGGAGGAGTACCTTGTGTGTATCAAACGTCGCAACGTAACTGGGTGACTATAAAGGTGCTCTACAGGTATCTCCGAGGGTGTCTGTTGGGTTGGCATGGATCAAGACTGGGATTTGTTACTCCGTATGACGGAGAGGTATCTCAGGGCCCACTCGGTAATACAACATCACAATGAGCCTTGCAAGCAATGTGACTAAAGTGTTAGCCACGAGATCTTGTATTACGGAACGAGTAAAGAGACTTGCCGGTAACGAGATTGAACTAGGTATAGAGATACCGACGATCGAATCTCGGGCAAGTAACATACCGAAGAACAAAGGGAACAACATACGGGATTAACTGAATCCTTGACATAGAGGTTCGACCGATAAAAGATCTTCGTAGAATATGTAGGAGCCAATATGGGCATCCAGGTCCCGCTATTGGTTATTGGCCGTAGAGGTGTCTCGGTCATGTCTACATAGTTCTCGAACCCGCAGGGTCTACACACTTAACGTTTGGTGACGATTAGTATAATTGAGTTATTTTGTTGGTGACCGAAAGTTGTTCGGAGTCCCGGATAAGATCCCGGACATGACGAGGATCTCCAGAATAGTCCGGAGGTAAAGATTGATATATGTGATAATAGTGTTTTGATCTCCGGAAGAGTTCCGGAGTTCACCGGAATGGGTTCCGGATGTTTACCGAAGTGTTCGGGTGCAGCAACACTTTATATGGGCCAAAGGGATAAAGCCCACGAGGTATTGGAAAGTGCAAAAAGTAGTTTTGCTGCCGCGTAAGCGGTACTACCGTTGTGTGAAGCGGTACTACCACCCAAGCGGTACTACCGCTTGTGTGAAGCGGTACTACCGCCCAAGCGGTACTACCGCTTGTGTTAAGCGGTACTACCGCTTGTGCGCGGTACTGCAGGGATCCGAGTTGGACTCTTTCCCTGCGGGCCAAACCGACCTTGTGCGGGCAAAACCGACCTGGAGGAGGCTTTTACTCCAAGTTTAGACCCCAAGGCTCAACATATAAATAGAGGGGCAGGGCTAGCACACGGGATACATCAAGATTTCCCCAAGCCGTGTGCGGCAACCCTAACCCTCTAGTTCCTCCGTCATAATCTCCGTAGCGCTTGGCGAAGCCCTGCAGAGATTGTTCCTCACCACCATCACCACGCCGTCGTGCTGCTGGAACTCAACCACTACTTCACCATCGCTCGCTGGATCGAGGAGGTGAAGGCGTCATCAAGCCGTACGTGTGTTGAACGCGGAGGTGCCTTCCGTTCGGCGCTAGTTCGTGATCGGATCGAGGGACGACTTGCGATTTGGATCGCGGAGACGTTCGACTACATCAACCGCGTTTCTTAAACGCTTCCGCTTAGCGATCTACAAGGGTATGTAGATTTACTCTCCCTCTCGTAGATGCTCATCACCATGGATAGATCTTGTGTGTGCGTAGGAAAATTTTTGTTTCCCATGCAACGTTCCCCAACAGTCATGATCTCCTTCCTCCTCCATTGTTGGATCACCGGAGCCGTCATCCTCTCCTTCCTGACCATCGGTGTCGTTGAGATACGACAAGGGATCACCTCCGGCTCAGATTATATCCCCCAACAACTGTTCTTTTTCTAAGTCTCTGTGATCCATAGTTTCTGCAAATATTACAACATGGCAATATACAAACATGAGATATGCAAATCAATACAAGGCAATGCAACAATACGATCATATAATATCACTAATACATCATCGAATAGTATCGCTAATACATCATCGAATATTATCATCAATACATCTCGAATATTATTATATAATATCACTAATACAGATATAGTTGACGTCTCGCGGCGCAGGCGGTGGACACCCAAAGAGAAGGAACTATGACAGGATCATAGCTCGGGTGAGATCCCTGAAGAACCTGCCAGGTATTGGAGAACCTGGCGTCCAACGCAGCCATGTAGCGTCGGACGTGCTCATCGTCCTCCCTGACACGGCGACGTACAACCTCCGCGGGGGCCGGCTCCCTCTGCACCGACAGTGGTTCACGCGACCGCCACCAAAGAACCTACGGGTCGACGACGGGACCCTGATTCCTCACCAAGCTGGGCGCCCCGGAAGGCAGCACCTCCCAGTGCCAGCCCGGTAGAGCCTAGTCCCGGACATGGCGCCTCTCAAGCAGGTGGTCGTCGGCACCGAGTCGACGACGAGGATGCGGGCCGGGCATCGTCGACGTCAAGAACAAATTCTACAACTATTTAAATTCCTACTATTTAATAAACTTTAATAAAGATGATTGCATTTGACAACTATGACAATAATAACATATTTAACAACAATGACACATTTTCTACTTAAACGATCGTCGGGGACTCCTCCCCGGCGATCCTCGGGGACTCCTCGGGTTCGCCGACTAAAACAACTAAAACTTTTTTACAACTAAAACAACAAATTAATAAAACAAACTAAAACAACTAATAAAACAAACTAAAACAACTAATAAAAATACTAAAACAACTAAAAAAACTAAAACGCGGGCGAGGGCCGAGGCAGGCCAGCGGCGCCGGCGCACGCGGCCGCAGTGGCCGCGGTGGCCGCGGAGGAGGGGGCAGGAGCAGGGGGCAGGAGCTCACCGACGATGACGGGCTCGGGGAGGAGGCGCGGGCGGTGACGACGGGGCTTGGGGAGGTGGCGCGGGCGGCGTCCGGCGTCGGGGGTGACGACGACGTCGACAAGGACGAGGAGGTGCGCGGGGACGGGCTCGGAGCGGCGGCGAGGTCAGGCTCGGGGGCGGCGGCGACGACGGGCTCGGGGGCGGCGGTTAGGACGGGCTCGGAGGCGGTGGCGACGACGAGGACGGGCTCGGGGACGGCGGCGACGACGAGGACGGGCTCGGGAGCGGCGGCGAGCTCCGGCAGCCTGGCGGCGTCGGGGCAGGGCGTCGGCGTCGGGGCGAATGGGAGAGGTTGATGGAGAACTCGACAAGTCCTGCCTTATATACCCAACCCTTTAGTCCCGGTTGGTGCCACCAACCGGGACCAATGCCCCCCTTTCGTCCCGGTTGGTGCCACCAACCGGGACTAAAGGTCAATTTCAGCAGCCCAAAGGGCGGGAAGCAGAGACCTTTGGTCCCGGTTGGTGGCTCCAACCGGGACTAAAGGGTGGCATTATTCCCGGTTGGTGGCACCAACCGGGACGAAAAGGTGGCATTGGTCCCGGTTGGAGCCACCAACTGGGACTAAAGGGTTGGTCCTGGCTGTGGTGGGAGTTTAATCCCACCTCGCCAAGCGAGAGGCGCTCGCACCTGTTTATAAGCCCGCCCCTCTCTGCCTTGTTGAGTTCCTCTCAAAGTGAAAATAGATGCCCTTATACGGGAAATTCGACCTGAAATCAAAGTGCATCACTTTGATTTCAGGTCTAATTTTCCCTATAAGCGCAGCTATGTTCACTTTTGCTATTTTTTTATGTTATTTTTTTGCATATTAAAAGTTCTTAACAAAAAATACTTTATGAATATTCTTTTTGCTATTAAAGTTTTTAACAAAAATAACTTTTATAATTTTAGTTGCATAAATTTTATATAATATTAAGTTAAATAACTTTGATCGGACGAAAACACGTCTATTACAAAGGGATTTCAATTTTTTGAACATATTTTAACTCAAGACTTTTTCTACATTCAATATGCACAATTCAAAGCCACATCATCACTTTTCAACCCTTTTCTGACTTCATTTACTATTTTTCATGCATTTCATGATTTATTTTGAGCTAAAATGACCTTGAATTGAAAAGCACTGCAAATGAACTCTGAAATGGTTGCAAGTTGGCATGGTATCATCATTTCACCCACATAGCATGTGCTAAAAAGTTGAGAGGGTTACGGCAAAGACTGGATGCACTTCGTGTACGAACTGGACAATATCTTTCGAAGTGTGAGGGTTTTGGACGAAAACTCATCTGTTACAAAAGGATTTCAATTTTTTAAACATATTTGAACTCAAGACTTTTTATGCATTCAATATGCACCATTCAAAGCCACATCATCACTTTTCAAACCTTTTCTGACTTCATTTGCTATTTTTCATGCATTTCATGATTTATTTTGAGCTAAGATGACCCTGAATTGAAAAGCACTGCAAATGAACTCTGAAATGGTTGCAAGTTAGCATGGTATCATCATTTCACCCACATAGCATGTGCTAAAAATTTGAGAGGGTTACGGCAAAAACTGGATGCACTTCGTGTACGAAACTGGACAATCTCTTTCGAAGTGTCACGGTTTTGGACGAAAACTCATCTGTTACAAAAGGATTTCAATTTTTTAAACATATTTGAACTCAAGACTTTTTATGCATTCAATATGCACCATTCAAAGCCACATCATCACTTTTCAAACCTTTTCTGACTTCATTTGCTATTTTTCATGCATTTCATGATTTATTTTGAGCTAAGATGACCCTGAATTGAAATGCACTGCAAATGAACTCTGAAATGGTTGAAAGTTGGCATGGTATCATCATTTCACCCACATAGAATGTGCTAAAAAGTTGAGAGGGTTACGGCAAAAAATGGATGCACTTTGTGTACAAAATGAACAATCTCTTTCGAAGTGTGAGGGTTTTGGACGAAAACTCATCTGTTACAAAAGGATTTCAATTTTTTAAACATATTTGAACTCAAGACTTTTTATGCATTCAATATGCACCATTCAAAGCCACATCATCACTTTTCAAACCTTTTCTGACTTCATTTGCTATTTTTCATGCATTTCATGATTTATTTTGAGCTAAGATGACCCTGAATTGAAAAGCACTGCAAATGAACTCTGAAATGGTTGAAAGTTGGCATGGTATCATCATTTCACCCACATAGCATGTGCTAAAAAGTTGAGAGGGTTACAGCAAAAACTGGATGCACTTCGTGTACAAAATGAACAATCTCTTTCGAAGTATCAGGGTTTCAGACGAAAAATCACCAGTTACAAAAGGCATTTCATTTCTTGACATGTAACTACAGTGATATTCTAGATCAAAGCCATCATCAAAATAGTTGTGGAGAGAAAGTCTCCACTTTATCTTCGCGTGTGTCCCTTGCTTATTGCGCCGTAACCATGGATAATCTTCATCGTTTAACAGGGTGCTTGGGTCAGCCTTCACTTTGAAGGGAGGAATTTCATGAAACTTTTCATAATCTTCAGACATGTCTGTCTTGCCCTCCACTCCCACGATGTCTCTTTTCCATGAAAGAACTATGTGGCGCTTTGGCTCATCGTATGATGTATTCGCTTCCTTATCTTTTCTTTTTCTCGGTTTGGTAGACATGTCCTTCACATAGAAAACCTACGCCACATCATTGGCTAGGACGAATGGTTTGTCTGTGTACCCAAGATTGTTCAGATCCACTGTTGTCTGATACGTCTCCAACGTATCTATAATTTTTGATTGTTCCATGCTATTATATTATCCATCTTGGATGTTTTATATGCATTTATATGCTATTTTATATTATTTTTGGGACTAACCTATTAACCTAGAGCCCAGTGCCATTTTCTGTTTTTCCCTTGTTTTTGAGTTTTACAGAAAAGGAATATCAAACGGAGTCCAAACGGAATAAAAATTTATGGTGATCATTTATGGACCAGAAGAAGCCCAGGGAGCATTGGAGGTGCGCCAGAAGAGCCACGAGGAGATCACAAGCCTAGGCCCCCCCCAGGGTGCGCCCCCTGGCTTGTCACCGCCTCGTGGATCCCCCTGACGTGATTCCAACGCCAAGTACCCCTATATATCCAGTAACCCCCAGAAAGAAACCTAGATCGGGAGTTCCGCCGCCGCAAGCCTCTGTAGCCACGAAAAACCAATCGGGAGCCCGTTCCGGCACCCCGCCGAAGGGGGAAACCATCACCGGAGGCCATCTTCATTATCCCGGCAGTCTCCATGACGAGGAGGGAGTAGTTCACCCTCGGGGCTGAGGGTATGTACCGGTAGCTATGTGTTTGATCTCTCTCTCTCGTGTTCTTGAGATGACACGGTCTTGATGTACCGCGAGCTTTATTAATATAGATGAATCATATGGAGTTTTCCCCTCTCTATCTTCTTGTGATGAATTGAGTTTTCCCTTTGAAGTTTTCTTATCAGATTGAGTCTTTAAGGATTTGAGAACACTTGATGTATGTCTTGCGATGGGATATCCGTGGTGACAATGGGATGTTCTATTGATCCACTTGATGTATGTTTTGGTGATCAACTTGCGGGTTCCGTGACCTTGGGAATCTATGCATAGGGGTTGGCACATGTTTTCGTCTTGACTCTTCGGTAGAAACTTTGGGGCACTCTTTGAAGTTCTTTGTGTTGGATTGAACATGATGAATCTGAAATTGTGTGATGCATATCGTATAATCAAGCCCATGGGTACTCGTGGTGACATTGGAGTATCTAGGTGACATTAGGGTTTTGGTTGATGTGTATCTTAAGGTGTTATTTTAGTACGAACTCTAGGGCCGTTCGTGACACTTATAGGGATAGCTCATACGATTGATAGGAAAAGATAACTTCGAGGTGGTTTTGTACCCTACAATAATTTCTTCGTTTGTTCTCCACTATTTGTGACTTCGGAGTGAACTCTTTGTTGCGCGTGAGGGATTTACATATGATTCAACTATGTCAGTATTGTTGAGAGAACTTGCACTAGTGAAAGTATGAACCCTAGGCCTTGTTTCTAAGCATTGCAATACCGTTTTTGCTCACTTTTGTTACTTGCTACCTTGCTGTTTTTATATTTTCAGATTACAAAAATCTATATCTACTATACATATTACACTTGTATCACCATCTCTTAGCCGAACTAGTGCACCTATACAATTTACCATTGTATTGGGTGTGTTGGGGACACAAGAGACTCTTTGTTATTTGGTTGCAGGGTTGTTTGAGAGAGACCATCTTCATCCTACACCTCCCACGGATTGATAAACCTTAGGTCATCCACTTGAGGGAAAATTGCTACTGTCCTACAAAACTCTGCGCTTGGAGGCCCTACAAAGTCTACAAGAATAAAGTTGCGTAGTAGACATCAAGCTCTTTTCTGGCGCCGTTGCCGGGGAGGTGAGTGCTTGAAGGTATATCTTTAGATCTTGCAATTGAATCTTTTAGTTTCTTGTTTTATTACTAGTTTGGTTTTGTAAAAGAAAACTACAAAAAAATGGAGTTTAGGTTGCATCAATTGGTTCGTCTTTTTAATGTCTTTCATGAAAATGATGGTTTGGAAAATTGTGCTCAATTGGTAGAGGAAGAATTTATGAAAATACTTAATGAGAATTCCTTGAATGATGAGCATGATTGCAATATTGCTAGTATGAATTCTCTGAATATCCATGATGCTAATGATATGCAAAGCCACAAGCTTGGGGATGTTATGTTTGATGAAGATGATATTTTTAGTCCCCCAAGTTTTGATGAGCAAATTTATTATGATGATGACATGCCTCCTATCTATGATGATTATGATGATGACATGTATGATATAAAGAGTGACAGTAACCATGAAACTTGTCATCATGATTTTAATATTGAATGTGATTATGTCAATCAAGTGTCTCATGATTGTTATTTTGTTGAGTTTGCTCCCACTATTATGAATGAGAAGAAAATTGCTTATGTGGAGAGTGACAAATTTTCTATGCTTGTGGATCATGAAGATAATGCTTTATGTGATAGTTATGTTGTGAAATTCCTTCATGATGCTACTGAAAATTATTATGAGGGAGGAACATATGCTTGTAGGAATTGCAATAATATCAAGTTTCCTCCCTATGTGTTCAAAGTTTTGAAGTTATGCTTGTTTTGCCTTCCTATGCTAGTTGATTCTTGCTCCCATAAATTGTTTGCTCACAAAATCCCTATGCATAGGAAGTGGGTTAGACTTAAATGTGCTTTTCATGAGATTCATGATGCTCTTTTGCATGTTATAATTATTATTCCTATGTTAGCATCATTGAAATCATCATGCCTAGCTAAAAGGCATTCAAGAAAAGCGCTTGTTGGGAGACAACCCAACACTTTTAATTTCTGTTTTTGTGTGTTCACATGATTAAGATACTGTAGTAATCATGTTTTGTGCCTTTTACTTCAATAAAGTGCCAAGTAAAGCCTTTGGGATGACTCACAAGATGAGTACAATTGATGCTGAACCAAAACAGAAACTTTTGACTCCAGTACAGGATTTTTCATTTTTTACTGGAGCATGATAATGATCTGAAATTTTTACACAGTCTTGATATACAAATTCTTCAGGTTTTACTAATTGTTAAGAATTTTAAGAGACAGGGAAGTATGGTTACACTACAGATCTTCACAGACTGTTCTGTTTTTGACATATTCTGTTTTGCATGCATAGTTTGCTTGTTTTAGTGTTTCCATAGCTTATATTTAGTGGTATAAATTATGTGAATGGTAGAATACAGTAGGTATCATGTGGGAACAATTATGAATCTTGTCTTGACAGTACCTAAGTGAATTATCTTTATTTATTATACTAACCCATCTCACGAAGTTCCGTTAAGTTTTGTGTGATTGAAGTTTTCAAGTTTTGGGTGAGACACCGATATGAGGAGAATAAGGAGTGACAAGAACCTAAGCTTGGGGATGCCAAAGGCACCCCCAAGGTAATATCCATGGAAGACTCAAGCGCCTAAGCTTGGGGATGCCCCGGAAGGCATCCCCTCTTTCGTCTTCAACACTATCGGTATATCTTACTTAGAGCTATATTTTTATTCGTCACATAATATGAGTTTTGCTTGGAGCGTCATTTTATTTTTTTATTTTCTGTTAGGTGTTATTCATAATCTTGTTTTTCAATAAAAATTTCCAAGAATTGCCTTAGGATGCTTGCATTGCATGTTTGATGTGTGTTGTGTAAAAACAGAAACTTTTTCTGTAGTGTTTGAATTTTCATATTTTACTGGAACGTGGAACATTTCTGAAATTTTTTACACAGTGTTTTCATATAAATTATTTAGCATGTCCTAAAGTTTCATAATTTTTTGAGTTACAGAAGTACATTGTTTTCATAAATTTCTACAGACTGTTCTGTTTGGACAGATTGCTGTCATAGTTTCGTTATCTACTTATCCTATAGTTTCCATAGCCTATATTGGTAGATATAAATTGTGGAGATGATAGTAAAAAGCAGATGATGCTTGAAATTATTATGCAACTTGTCTTGGCAGTACATAAAGAGTTGATTTATTATTATGCGTACTAACCTATCTCACGAGTTCTTTTCGAGTTTTGTGTGGATGAAGTTTTTGAGAATAGGTGAAACCATGATATGAGAGGATTGAACGAGATACAAAAGCTCAAGCTTGGGGATGCCCAAGGCACCCCAAGTAAATATTTCAAGAAGTCTCAAGCATCTAAGCTTGGGGATGCTACGCATCCCACCTCTCTTCATCAACAATTATCGGTTAGCCTATGTTGAGCCTAAAGTTTTATTCGTCCACATGATATGTGCTATCCTTGGAATGTCATTTTATTTTGTTTTGCTGTTTGAATAAAGTACTTAAGATCTGAAATTCTTAGATGAGAGAGTCTTCACATAGTTATTTAAAATTTTGACTACTCATTGATCTTCACTTATATCTTTTGGAGTAGTTTGTCAATTTGCTCTAGTACGTCACTTATATCTTTTTAGAGCACGGCGGTGGTTTTATTTTATAAAAATTGTTGAACTCTCATGCTTCACTTATATTATTTTGAGAGTCTCTAAACAGGATGGTAATTTGCTTAGGTTATGAATTTAGTCCTAATATGATGGGCATCCAAGAGAGGTATAATAAAAACTTTCATATAAAGTGCATTGAATACTATGAGAAGTTTGATTCCTTATGATTGTTTTGAGATATAAAGATTGTGATATTAGAGACATGCTAGTGAGTAATTGTGGATTGGTAGAAATACTTGTGTTAAAGTTTGTGATTCCCGTAGCATGCACGTATGGTGAACCGTTATGTGACGAAGTCGGAGCATGATTTATTTATTGAATGTCTTCCTTTGTGTGGAGGTCGGGATCGCGCGATGGTTAACTCCTACCAACCCTTCCCCTAGGGGCATGCGTCTAGTACTATGTTTCGATGACTAATAGACTTTTGCAATAAGTATGTGAGTTCTTTATGACTAATGTTGAGTCCATGGATTATACGCACTTTCACCCTTCCACCTTTGCTAGCCTCTCTAGTACCGCGCAACTTTCGCCGGTGCATTAAACCCACCTTCCTCAAAACAGCCACCATACCTACCTATTATGGCATTTCCATAGCCATTCCGAGATATATTGCCATGCAACTTCCACTGTTCCGTTTATCATGACACGCACCATCATTGTCATATTGCTTAGCATGATCGTAATATAGCTAGCATGATGTTTTCATGGCTACGCTAGATCATTGCACATCCCGGTACACCGCCGGAGGCATTCATATAGAGTCATATCTTGTTCAAGTATCGAGTTGTAATTCTTGAGTTGTAAGTAAATAAAAGTGTGATGATCATCATTATAGAGCATTGTCCCATGTGAGGAAAGGATGATGGAAACTATGATTCCCCCACAAGTCCGGATGAGTCTCCGGATTTTATAAAAAAATAAAAGAGGCCAGAGAAGCCCAAATAAAAAAAAGGCCAAAGATGCCCACCAAAAAAATGAAAAAGGGAAAAATGAGAGAAAAGAGAGAAGGGGCAATGCTACTATCCTTTTTCCACACTTGTGCTTCAAAGTAGCACCATGATCTTCATGATAGAGAGTCTCCTATATTGTCACTTTCATATACTAGTGGGAATTTTTCATTATAGAACTTGGCTTGTATATTCCAATGATGGGCTTCCTCAAAATTGCCCTAGGTCTTCGTGAGCAAGCAAGTTGGATGCACACCCACTTAGTTTCTTTTTGGGCTTTCATACACTTATAGCTCTAGTGCATCCGTTGCATGGCAATCCCTACTCACTCACATTGATATCTATTGATGGGCATCTCCATAGCCCGTTGATATGCCTAGTTGGTGTGAGACTATCTCCTTCTTTTTGTCTTCTCCACAACCACCATATTCTATTCCACCTATAGTGCTATGTCCATGGCTCACGCTCATGTATTGCGTGAAAGTTGAAAAAGTTTGAGAATACTAAAGTATGAAACAATTGCTTGGCTAAAAACGGGGTTGTGCATGATTTAATACTTTGTGTGATGAAGATGGAGCATAGCCAGACTATATGATTTTGTAGGGATAACTTTCTTTGGCCATGTTATTTTGAGAAGACATGATTGCTTTATTAGTATACTTGAAGTATTATTGTTTTTATGTCAACATTAAACTTTTGTTTTGAATCTTATGGATCTGAATATTCATGCCACAATAAAGAAAATTACATGGATAAATGTGTTACGTAGCATTCCACATCAAAAATTCTGTTTTTATCATTTACCTACTCGAGGACGAGCAGGAATTAAGCTTGGGGATGCTTGATACGTCTCCAACGTATCTATAATTTTTGATTGTTTCATGCTATTATATTATCCATCTTGGATGTTTTATATGCATTTATATGCTATTTTATATTATTTTTGGGACTAACCTATTAACCTAGAGCCCAGTGCCAGTTTCTGTTTTTTCCTTGTTTTTTAGTTTTACAGAAAAGGAATATCAAACGGAGTCCAAACGGAATAAAAATTTACGGTGATCATTTATGGACCAGAAGAAGCCCAGGGAGCATTGGAGGCGATCACAAGCGTAGGGGGTGCGCCCCCCCTAGGGCGCGCCCCCCTGGCTTGTCGCCGCCTCGTGGATCCCCCTGACGTGATTCCAACACCAAGTACCCCTATATATCCTGTAACCCCCAGAAAGAAACCTAGATCGGGAGTTCCGCCGCCGCAAGCCTCTGTAGCCATGAAAAACCAATCGAGAGCCCGTTCCGGCACCCTGCCGGAGGGGCAAAACCATCACCGGAGGCCATCTTCATCATCCCGGCGGTCTCCATGACGAGGAGGGAGTAGTTCACCCTCGGGGCTGAGGGTATGTACCAGTAGCTATGTGTTTGATCTCTCTCTCGTGTTCTTGAGATGACACGATCTTGATGTACCGCGAGCTTTATTAATATAGATGAATCATATGGAGTTTTCCCCTCTCTATCTTCTTGTGATGAATTGAGTTTTTCCTTTGAAGTTTTCTTATCGGATTGAGTCTTTAAGGATTTGAGAACACTTGATGTATGTCTTGCGATGGGATATCCGTGGTGACAATGGGATGTTCTATTGATCCACTTGATGTATGTTTTGGTGATCAACTTGCGGGTTCCGTGATCTTGGGAATCTATGCATAGGGGTTGGCACATGTTTTCGTCTTGACTCTCCGGTAGAAACTTTGGGGCACTCTTTGAAGTTCTTTGTGTTGGATTGAACATGATGAATCTGAAATTGTGTGATGCATATCGTATAATCAAGCCCGTGGGTACTCGTGGTGACATTGGAGTATCTAGGTGACATTAGGGTTTTGGTTGATGTGTATCTTAAGGTGTTATTTTACTACGAACTCTAGGGCTGTTCGTGACACTTATAGGGATAGCTCATACGATTGATCGGAAAAGATAACTTTGAGGTGGTTTCGTACCCTACAATAATTTCTTCGTTTGTTCTCCGCTATTTGTGACTTTGGAGTGAACTCTTTGTTGCACGTGAGGGATTTACATATGATTCAACTATGTCAGTATTGTTGAGAGAACTTGCACTAGTGAAAGTATGAACCCTAGGCCTTGTTTCTAAGCATTGCAATACTGTTTTTGCTCACTTTTGTTACTTGCTACCTTGCTGTTTTTATATTTTCAGATTACAAAAATCTATATCTACTATACATATTACACTTGTATCACCATCTCTTAGCCGAACTAGTGCACCTATACAATTTACCATTGTATTGGGTGTGTTGGGGACACAAGAGACTCTTTGTTATTTGGTTGCAGGGTTGTTTGAGAGAGACCATCTTCATCCTACACCTCCCACGGATTGATAAACCTAGGTCATCCACTTGAGGGAAAATTGCTACTGTCCTACAAAACTCTACTCTTGGAGGCCCAAAAAAGTCTACAAGAATAAAGTTGCGTAGTAGACATCATTGTCATTCCGTACTGCGGGTCTACCTGTACCCCGCCTCCTGACAGATTGATCCATTTGCACCAAAACAAAGGGACCTTAAAATCATGTCCATAGTCAAGTTCCCATATGTCCACTATGTAACCATAATATGTGTCATTTCCCCTGTTGGTTGCTGCATCAAAGCGGACACCACTATTTTGGTTGGTGTTCTTTTGATCTTGGGCGATCATGTAAAATGTATTCCCATTTATCTCGTACCCTTTGTAAGTCAATATAGTCGAAGATGGTCCCCTGGCCAACGAGTACAGCTCATCTGCAACAGTGGTGTTACCCATGAGATGTGTTTGCAACCAACTGCCGAAAGTCCTGATGTGTTCACATGTAATCCAGTCGTCACACTTCTCCGGGTGTTTGGAGCGCAGAATATTCTTGTGTTCATTGACATACGGGGTCACAAGGTAGAATTCTATAGAACAGTGTAGTGTGCTTGAGACCAAGAATGCCCGTCCCTACATATTATTGAATTCGCTCCTAGCTTGCCTTTTCCAGTCAGTCTCCCCTCATACCGCGATTGAGGGAGACCAATCGGCTTAAGGTCAGGAATAAAGTCAACACAAAACCCAATGCTTTCCTCTGTTTGATGGCCCATGGAGATGCTTCCTGCTGGCCTAGCACGGTTACGAACATATTTCTTTAAGACTCGCATGAACCTCTCAAAGGGGAACATGTTGTGTAGAAATATAGGGCCCAGAATGCCAATCTCGTCGACTAGATGAACTAGGACGTGCGTCATGATATTGAAGAAGGATGGTGGGAACGCCAGCTCGAAACTGACAAGACATTGCACCAAATCACTCTTTAAACTTGGTAGGATTTCTGGATCGATTACCTTCTGAGAGATTGCATTGAGGAATGCACATAGCTTCACAATGGCTAATCGAACGTTTTCCGGTAGAAGCCCCCTCAATGCAACCGGAAGCAGTTGCGTCATAATCACGTGGCAGTCATGAGACTTTAGGTTCTGGAACTTTTTCTCTGCCATATTTATTATTCCCTTTATATTCGACGAGAAGCCAGACGGGACCTTCATACTGAGCAGGCATTCAAAGAAGATTTCCTTCTCTTCTTTGGTAAGAGCGTAGCTGGCAGGACCTTCATACTGCTTTGGATCCATGCCGTCTTTTTTGTGCACACGTTGCTGGTCCTCCCGTGCCTCCGGTGTATATTTTGTCTTCCCATACACTCCCAAGAAGCCTAGCAGGTTCACGGAAAGATTCTTCGTCACGTGCATCACGTCGATTGCAGAGCGGACCTCTAGGTCTTTCCAATAGGGTAGGTCCCAAAATATAGATTTCTTCTTCCACATGGGTGCGCGTCCCTCAACGTCATTCGGAACAGATAGTCCACCAGGACCCTTTCCAAAGATTACTTGTAAATCATTGACCATATCAAGTATGTCATCACCAGTATGGAGGGCGGGCTTCTTTCGGTGATCTGCCTCACCTTTGAAATGCTTTCCTTTCTTTCGACATTGATGGTTGGTCGGAAGAAATCGACGATGCCCCAGGTACACATTCTTCCTGCATTTGTGCAAATATATACTTTCGGTGTCATCTAAACAGTGCGTGCATGCGTGGTATCCCTTGTTTGTCTGTCCTGAAAGGTTACTGAGAGCAGGCCAATCATTGATGGTTACAAACAGCAACGCTCGTAGGTCAAATTCCTCTTGTGCATGCTCATCCCACACACGTACACCTTTTCCATTCCACAGTTGTAAAAGTTCATCAACTAATGGCCTTAGGTACACATCAATGTCATTGCCGGGTTGCTTAGGGCCTTGGAGCACTGGCATCATAATGAACTTCCGCTTCATGCACAACCAAGGAGGAAGGTTATACATACATAGAGTCACAGGCCATGTGCTATGCTTGCTGCTGTGCTCCCCAAAAGGATTAACGCCATCTGCACTTAAACCAAACCATACGTTCCTTGGGTCACCTATAAAGTCCCCCCACTTTCTCTTGATCTTTCTCCACTGCGACCCATCACCGGGTGCTCTCAACGTCCCGTCTTTCTTACGGTCTTCCTTGTGCCATCGCATCAACTTGGCATGCTCTTTGTTTCTGAACAAACGTTTCAACCGTGGTATTATAGGAGCATACCACATCACCTTGGCAAGAACCCTCTTGCCGGTGCGCTGGCCCTCAACATCACCAGGGTCATCTCGTCTGATCTTATACCGCAATGCACAACATACTGGGCATGCATTCAAATCCTCGTACGCACCGTGGTAGAGGATGCATTCATTAGGGCATGCATGTATCTTCTGCACCTCCAATCCTAGAGGGCAGACAACCTTCTTTGCTTCGTATGTACTGTCGGGCAATTCGTTGTCCTTTGGAAGCTTATTCTTCATTATTTTCAGCACCTTTTCAAATGCCTTGTCAGATACACCATTCTCTGCCTTCCATTGCAGCAATTCCAGTGTGGTACCGAGCTTTGTGTTGTCATCTTCGCAATTTGGGTACAACCCTTTTTTGTGATCCTCTAACATGCGATCGAACTTCAACTTCTCCCTTTCACTTTGGCATTGTCTCTTTGCATCAACAATGACCCGGCGAAGATCATCATCGGGCACATCGTCTGGTTCCTCTTGATCTTCAGCTTCCCCCATTGCAGCATCACCGTATTCAGGGGGCGGATAGTTGTCATCATCCTCTTCTTCTTCGTTGTCTTCCATCATAACCCCTCTTTCTCCGTGCTTGGTCCAAACATTATAGTGTGGCATGAAACCCTTCTCAAGCAGGTGGACGTGAAGGGTTTTCGAGTTAGAGTAATCCTTCGTATTCCCACAGATAGTACATGGACAATACATAAAACCATTCTGCTTGGTTGCCTCAGCCACTTCTAGAAAATTATGCAGGCCCTTAATGTACTCGGAGGTGCGTCGGTCACCGTACATCCATTGCCAGTTCATCTGCGTGCATTATATAATTAAGTGTATCAAAAACCATTACAGAAACATCATGAATAGAGAAGTGACAAAATTAATAGAAGTTCATCATCACATTAAAACCAAAGTACAGTAGTGACCAAAATAAATACATAAAGTTCATACATAGTTCTCATTGAACAACATATAGCTCTCTAGAGCATCTAATTAAAACATACATTGAAACTATGTAAAACATTTAAATGCAACAACAAATGAGATCATAACCGCAACTAAGGTACCAATTGATCCAACGGCATAATGATACCAAGCCTCAGTATGAATGGCATATTTTCTAATCTTTCTAATCTTCAAGCGCATTGCATCCATCTTGATCTTGTGATCTTCGACGACATCGGCAACATGCAACTCCAATTCCATCTTCTCCTCCTCAATTCTTTTCAATTTTTTCTTCAAGTAATTGTTTTCTTTTTCAACTAAATTTAACCTCTCGACAAGAGGGTCGGTTCGAATTTCCGGTTCACATACCTCCTAGATAAAAACATCTATGTCACGTTGGTCGGCATAATTGTCATAAACACTAAATGAAACAAATAGTTATAAAAGATAATATACCACATCCGAATCATAGACAGGACGAGGGCCGACAGGGAAGGATACCAAAACCATGGCACTATATAATAACAAACAATAATAAAAGTAATAAAATTGTACAAGTATCTATCTAAATCATACAAGTAAGAATTTTTTCTTTTAGAAAGAAGATAAGAACAAGAGGCTCACCACGGTGGTGCCGGCGACGAGATTGGCGCGGGCGATCGACGGTGGTGAGGACGGGGACGGGACAGGACGGACCGCCAAACCTAGACAAATCTTGAGGAAAATGGAGCTTGGAGGTCGAGCTTGGAGAGGAGAAAGCTTAAGTGTGGCTCGGGCATTTCATCGAACACCTCATGTGCATAGGAGGTGAGAGCTAGAGCAACACACACCTGCACGCGCCGGCCGGCCAAAAAACAGAGTGAGCGGGCAGGGGCGGGGGAATATATAGGCTTATCTTTAGTCCCGGTTGGTGGCCAGAACCGGGACAGAAGACCGACCTTTGGTCCCGGTTCCAGCCAACAACCGGGACTAAAGGTGCTGGGCCAGGAGCGAGGCCCATTGGTCCCGGTTCGTGTCTGGAACCGGGACCAAAAGTGTCAGACGAACCGGGACCAATGGCCCCCGAGGCTCGGCCGGCGCCCTGGCCTCACGAACCGGGACTAGTGCACCCTTTGGTCCCGGTTCGTAAGTGAACCGGGATTAATGCCCTTATCCTGGCCTCAACCAAAGCCCTGTTTTCTACTAGTGATTAGACAATTTATAGTCCAGAGAGGGGCATCGGGAGAGCCACGAGGGGGCCACCACATATCAGGGCGTGCCCCCCCCAGGGCGCGCCCTGATGTGTGGTGGGGCCCTCATGCACCTCCCGGCCTCCTTCCGAAGATTCCGGGTCTTCTTTTGGTTCAGAAAAAATCATCAAAAAGTTTCGTGGCAATTGGACTTCGTTTGGTACTGTAAACCTGAAAAGTAAAAAACATGCAGAAAACAACAACTGGCACTGGGTCAATAGGTTAGTGCTCAAAAATATTATCAATTGGTAAATAAAGAACCAAAAAGTATCCTAGAATGATAATATATTAGCATGGAAAAATAAAAAATTATAGATACGTTAGAGATGTATCAAGCATCCCGAAGCTTAATTCCTGCTCGTCCTCGAGTAGGTAAATGATAAAAACAGAATTTTTGATGTGACATGCTATCCATTATGTAATCTTATGCATGTATGCTCACTGAGAAAAGATGAATCAACAAATATTAACATAGCAATATTTAAAGTGTAAGAAACAAAATCATCAATCCTTAAAAGTATACGATCCTTAAGAAATGTTTACCCCTCCATTCATCTTATTATATTAGCAAGGCATGTCTCCATCTTCACCACATTAATACAAATGTTAAGCACCACGATGTCCAAGTCAGGGAATTGGATCGTACTTTTTCAATATGCATCAACTTTTTATTCTTCACGCAATAAATGAGCGTGAGCCATTGGACATAGCATTTAGGTGGAATAGAATATGGTGGTAGATATCAAATGGGTAAAAAATGGAGAAGATAGTCTCACATCAACTAGGCGTACCAGCGGGCTATGGAGATGCCCATCGATAGATGTCAATGCAAGGGGTAGGGATTGACATCCAAATGATGCACTAGAGCTATAAGTGTATGAAAGCTCAAATGAAGCTAAGTGGGGTGTGCATCCAACTTGCTTGCTCATGAAGACCTCGGGCATTTGAGGAAGCCCGTCATAAGAATATACAAGCCAAGTTTGTAATAATGAATAGGTAATTCCCACTAGCATATGAAAATGATATATCATGAGACTCTCTACATGAAGAGCATAGTGCTACTTTGAGGCACAAGTGTGGTAAAAGATAGTAGCAAAGTCCCTTCTCTCATTTTCTCTCTTTTTTTTCGAATGGTGGGCTCATTTGGCGTCCCCCCATCTTTATTTTTTGTCCGGAGTCTCATCTCGACTTGTGGGAGAATCATCGTCTCCATCATTCTTTCCTCACTGGGACAATGCTCTAATAATGATGATCATCACACTTTTATTTACTTACAACTCAATATGGAGAACTGATATGAAGATATGACTCTGTATGAATGCCTCTGGCAGTGTACCAATATGTGCAATGATCTAGCGTGACATGTATCAAAAATATGGTGAACGGTGGCTTTGCCACAAATACTATGTCAGCTCTATATGATCATGCAAAGCAATATGATGATGAACGAACTAGTCATGTGAAGTGACGATGGAATTTGCATGGCAATATATCTCGGAATGGCTATGGAAATGCCATGATAGGTAGGTATGGTGGCTGTTTTGAGGAAGATATAATAAGGCTTATCTGCAACAGAGCGTATCATGTCACGGGGTTTGGATGCATCGGCGAAAGTTGCACCGATCCTCGAGGTGAGAATGGGCAATGCACGACACCGAAGAGGCTAGCAAATATAAGAAGGTGAGATTGCGTATGTCCATGGTTTCACATTAGTCATAAAGAACTCATGTACTTATTGCAAAGTTTTATTAGTTTTATCATAGATCAAAGTACTACTCGCGTGCCCCGAGGGAAGAGGTTGGTAGGAGTGAACCATCGCACGCTTCCAACCCGAAACAACACTAGGATTTCAACGAGGAATAGAAATGCTCACAGATCATCACCATGCCTCTTTAATTCTTAGATGAACAAAAAGGTCAACCTTTCTTAATATTGACACTTCTACGGATCAACAATTATGAACTCACACATATTTCATATTACCACATCAATATCATTGATCCACAATTTCTCTATATGTGCTACATGATGGTTTTGATTATCACTCATTGAATACCTAATATTTTTGGACTAGTCTTATGGCCCATGCAAATTGCCGTCACGATTTATTAATTCTCAAACAAATATAAGTGAAGAACGAGAGTGGACTCATTTCTACAAAATCTACACGCCACCATGCTTAAAAATATATAAGTGAAGTACTAGAGCAACTGCTAAGCTCAAAAGATATAAGTGAAGCACATAGAGTATTCTAACAAATTATGATGAAGGTGTGTCTCTCTTAAATAGGTGTGTCCAGCAAACAATGATTGTGGCAAACTGAAAGTAAAAGCAAACAAAAGCAAACGACGCTCCAAGCAAAACTCATATCATGTGATGAATAAAAATATAGCTTCAAGTGACATACCGATGGATTGAGACGAAAGAGGGGATGCCATCCAAGGCATCCCCAAGCTTAGACGCTTGAGTCTCCTTTAAAATATTACCTTGGGGTGCCTTGGGCATCCCCAAGCTTAGGCTCTTGCTACTCCTTATTCCGTGGTCCATCATAATAACACCCAAAACTTGAAAACTTCAATCACACAAAACTCAACAAAACTTCGTGAGATCCGTTAGTATAAGAAACATATTGCATACTTTAGGTACTGTTATTATAAATTGATTCTTATTTCATAATTTCATAATAGGTACTGTATTCTAACTTCTCCATGGCTTATACCCCCCGATACAATCCATAGCTTAATCAAAACAAGCAACTATCCAAGCAAAAAGAGAATCTGTCTAAAACAGAACAGTCTGTAGCAATCAGCAGAGAACCTATACTTCTGTAACTCTAAAAATTCTGAAAAATTAGGACAACCTCTAAAATTCTGTAACTCCAAATGTTTACCAAGTCTTCATTTGTAAGCAAAGGGAAAAAGTAGTAGAAGAAAAACAATCCACCATGAAAAGATACCAACAATCAATTTCATGACAAGTATATCACGCCTCTTGTTTTTTCAAAAAAAACTTTGCTAAAATAATTTGGTTGCTTCGGAACACACCAAATCGATAAGTGTGTCATATCTACTATCAACCCAATATTAATACACACAATTACCCAAAATTGCGTTGGAGATTTTTTCCACGCAGCATTGTTGGGTTATTACACTATTGGGGTGCAAACATGAATTACCAACATGGCCTTGTATAAAAAAAATCTTGCAAAGTAGCAAAGCTATATTGGAAATGCCGACACTTTTCAGAACATATCATAACCGATCTAGATCGATGGAAGTAAAGAACCATAAGAGTGGATCTCAAGATGAAAAATAATGCACAATAGCCGCAGTTCAAGATCCATATATTTCCAAGTAAAAACACAAGGTATCACTCAAATTATATAACTCGTAGAAGTGATGCTTTGCGTTTGAGGTAGATCGTGGCAAATGCAAAGTATAGATCTCACCAGAAGCAATGCTCTGAAACTTCACAGATTCAAAGTAAATATCTCAAGAGCGATGCTTTGAGATGCATCTTGAAATAGGATGAAATGTAGACTTATGTGAAAACCAACAGTGATCTTTCAAATGGATCAAGAGGCGGATCTCAGATTTTAGATCCCACTATCACCAATGGATTTAGATGGGTCACGACATATAACACAAAATAGATCTTATATTCTTATTGAAACACTAGTATCGATGCTCCAAGACGGATAATGAGGTAGCCCCCAAAGTATAGCTCTCGTTATGAGAGATTCTCTAATGTGTGCCATCATGGCCATATGAGAAAATGAGGAATGCAGATAGAACCAAGTATACCGTACTTACAACACTCATTTGACTAGGGAAAACCATGAGTTGTTTGAGATGGATTTTTCTAACACCCAATCTTTGACATATGGCCCCTTACTTACACGTGGAACTACATATCAATAAAATATGGTTGTAAATAAAATGGAGGAATTTTACAACATAGATTAACATAAAAAAACAAGTAGCATCTAGGCTAAAGGAAAACATCCAATGGATGATAGTGATCGACTAGAAGAGGGGTACACATTTCATAAGCATTGCCTTTTTAAAGAACCATTGCCCCCCTCCACAATACCACATGCACTCTATATTTGGATTTTGCATTGACGATACATAATAGAGGCTTCACTTACACAATGGAAGTTGTATTACTATTGCACTTTGAGTTCATATTTTCTCATTTTCCCTTGAATAGTACACGTGATATCTTGTGAAAGACGAGTTAAACCATCTATCGGCCCGAACTGTAGATTGTGGAAGAAGTTTTACTCAAGCATGGTAGATCAAATAGAGCAATTGTGAGAACTGCTCTTGATAGATACTATATAGAGAGTTTGAGAAAAACAAGTAAAAATATAAAAAAAACGTTGACATACAAACCTGATAAAAGAGCTCGACTGGATCCAGGTGGATCGAAAAATGGGGTTTACATTAAGTTGCGATAGATGGCGGTAAGATACCTTGACAAATAGAATGAGCATGTACGAGTTTGATATGGTAGAAATTTCTTATTATGTTCGATCAAAAATAGGATTCTTGATAACAATAATAAGAACTAACGTGGGATATAGCTCGAGGTACGGAAGGAATTATGCTATGGGCATAGTTATTTCAAGAATAATTCTGAAAAAAATAAATAGTAAAGCAAGTTTCAAACTTCGAGAACTCTAGATAAGTTTTACCATGATTGGTAATAAAATCAACGATAAGGGTTGTGAGAAAATATGATAAAGAAATCTAGATCTAAGGAAGTAAAGAAGTGTCGTAGAGCATAGCAGTATTTGTATGAGGACATATAATAATTGACTCTTTTCAAGTTAAATTGCCACTTGTTCCCCGCGCATCCTCGCCATCCCTCCCGCGCGTCGCCGGCCGCTCCTCGCCTTCGGTTGCTAGTTAGAGCATCTCCAGCCGTTCACCCCCCCAGGGGGCTGAAATAGCGCCGCCTGGGGCCAAGCCGGCGCTAAAATCGGCCTGGGGGGGGGGGGCTCGGGTTCCCAGCCGCTGCCCCACGGTCGCCCCTCAAACGGCAATTTCGGCCCAGTATGGGCGCAGATTCGGCCCAAATTCGGCCCAGATTCGGCGCTATTTCGGCATAACTTTAACAAATTCGGGGCTCTTTCGGCTTAAAATCAACAAATTCGGCGCTCTTTCGGCATAAATTCAACAAAAAACTAAATGTTTCGTACCAAAGTTCATCATAGAAATTAATACAAAAAATCAAATAGTTCAATGAAGCAAGTTCCAACATAAATTAAAACAAATCGAGCTAGGCGTTGCCCTAGAGCCTCCATAGGTGCTCCACCAGAACGTCATGCAGTTCTTGATGCACTTGTGGGTCTCGGATCTCCTGGCGCATATTGAGGTAGGCAGCCCATGTTGCTGGTACCTGGTGATCAACAACTGCAAGAGGTCCCATCCTGTGATATGGTTCAGTGTCAAACACTGGCTCTTCCTGCTCGCTCTCAATGATCATGTTGTGCAAGCAGACACAACAATTCATGATCTCCCACATCTGCGATTTCGACCAGGTCAGAGCGGGGTACCGGACAACAACAAATCGCGATTGGAGCACACCAAATGCTCGCTCGACATCTTTCCTACAAGCCTCCTGACACTTAGCAAAGTGTGCCTTCTTTGGCGCCACAGGGTTTGAGATAGTCTTCACAAATGTGGACCATCTCGGATAGATACCATCTGCTAGATAGTATCCCTTGTTGTAGTGGCGCCCATTGACCTCAAAGTTCACCGGAGGAGCATGACCTTCAACAAGCTTAGCGAAGACATTCGAGCACTGCAAGACGTTGATGTCATTGTGAGTTCCTGGCATACCAAAGAAGGAGTGCCAAATCCATATGTCATGTGTGGCTACTGCCTCAAGTACCACACTGCAACCTCCTTTGGCGCCTTTGTACATCCCCAGCCAAGCAAATGGGCAGTTTTTCCATGACCGATGCATGCAGTCGATGCTTCCAAGCATCCCTGGAAATCCTCTTGTTGCATTCTGTGCTAGGATTCGAGCAGTGTCTTTAGCATTGGGTGATCGCAAATATTGTGGTCCAAACACTGCCACCACTGACTTGCAGAACTTGTATAGACACTCAATGGTGGTGGACTCGGCCATTCGTCTATAGTCTTCTTGTATGTCAGCGGGAGCTCCGTATGCAAGCATCCTCATAGCTTGGGTGCATTTCTGGAGTGAGGAGAATCCAACTGTGCCGGTGAAATCCTTCTTGCAAACGAAATAGCTGTCGAACTCCCGGACGGAATTAACAATCCTGAGGAAGAGCTTCCGGTTCATCCGGTAACGACGCCGAAATACTTTCTCACCATGCAATGGAGAGTCGGCGAAGTAGTCGGCGTAGAGCATGCAATACCCCTCCATCCGATGCCTCTGCTTGCTCTTGCGCCGGCCCGGCGCCGAGCCACCTCGCCGGGGCTTGTCATTGTTCACGAACAGGCCGGCCAGCAAGGCGAGTATCATGAGGTGCTCCTCGTCGGCGGTGTCGGCCTCGGCTTCTTCCTCCAACAGGGCCGCGAACGCCTCCTCGTTGTCCGAGTCCATGGCCGAGCAGGCAAAACGACGAACACCTTGTCGGCGTGACGGGCGAGCGGCCGCCGGTGTCCTGTCGGCGTGGTGGCGGCCGGAGGACGTCGATGGGCGAGGGTCGGGGAAGCGAAATCCGGCGAGGGGGAATGAAGGGGCGGTCAAAAGAGGCCTTCTAGCGGCGGCGCAGTGGCCGTGAACAGGCGAGAGGCGCCGGAATCGGCATGGGGGAGAACGTGAGGGGAGTGGCTCGGGCGAGGAAAAGGACGAGATTCGCCTGACAGTGGTGTCACACACGCCGGTTTGTTTCCGCCGGAGCCCCCCAAGAGCCCCCCAGAGCGCCGGGTTCGGCCTAGGTTCGCCGGCCCAAAAAAGGGCTCTAACCGGCGAAAAACGGAGTCTTGGGGGCGCGACTGGGCCGATTTTCGCCCGCCGGCGGTAAAAAAGTCGCCCGGGGAGGCCTGTTGGGGGCGCGGCTAGAGATGCTCTTATTGCCGTTTCCAGACGTGGTGGAGAGCGTTTGCAGATGAGCGGCAACCTCCATAGGAGGAGGTTCGGTCGCTCGGGGAGCAAATTTGTTCTTCTTCCAAGTAATAGTAAAGTAGTGTACGTACTAAGCCAGTTCACTTCCATCCCCGGCTGTATGTAGCATCAGCAAGCGTTGTCGCGACGGAAGAGTTCGAGGCGGTGCAGCCGCAGTGACGGGCGCCACGGCCGTTTCCTCACGCGATCTCGCCGTCCGCGCGGCGCCGTTCCCTCCTCGCTCGCGCGCCTTCGGTTACTATAGTTGCTTCCGTTTCCTCACGTCGCGCAGAGGAGCAGCCACCGCGAGCAAATCGTTGTTCTTTTCCACAGTGAAGTTGCAGCACTTTACATCACAGCAACAAGTAACTGAAACTCAGACGCTGGAGCGTTCTCGGCCGCATCCAGGTGCTCGTCCGTCCGTGTGGATGTCGGCCTCTCTATCCTCAGGCTGGCCGTAAGCGTCAGGAACTGGTGTCTATGGATGATGATGGCCTCACGATGAGTCACTGGCGCCTATCTGACTGAAGTTGTGACGAAATACGTTTGACCATTTGCAGGCGAGCACAAGCGGCGGTGTGCCGGTGCACTCCTACGCTTCGCATGCAATGCAACAGCAACAGTGCGTGTGCTGCAAGCGTCGGGAGGTTCTTGTGGACAGTGGGACGACGTGCGCGCCGCGTACTGGCATGCACACCGCGTCACTCGACGTGTACTCATCTGCAGATGCGGTCAAACGTATTTCGTCGCAACTTCAGTGAAGGATAGTAGGCGTGACTCATCGTGAGATGATCACCGATAGACTCGAGCTCCAGACGCTTCAGCCTGCAGCCTGAGGATATCAAGGGCGTCACTCACACGGCCGTGCATGCACCTGGGTCAGGGTGCATCGGAAGTCTCTCCGTCCAGTGTCTGAGTTTCGATCTCGCCGTCCGCGCGGCGCCGGCGCCTTCGAGGGTCAGTTGCTTGCCTGCTGGCGACCGGGGATTGTTGTTCTCTTCTGCAGTGAATGAATAGCAACACGTTACAGTTCACAGCACAGCAGCAAGTAACTGAAACTCACTGGCTGGAGCGTCCTCGGCTGCACCCAGTGCGTGGCCGTCCATGTGAGTGACGGCTTCTTTTACTTCCTTAGGCTGTAAGCTTCGCGTCTATAGATGAATGATCTCACGGTGAAGTCAGTACGTGCCGCCTATCCTTAAGAAGCTGCGACAAAATGCGTTTGACCACACTTGCGGGCGAGTACGAGCTGCATGCCTGGCTTCGCGACGGCAACGGTGCTTGTCAGGCTGTGCATGCTTCAAGACATAAAGTTTTTGGACATGGCCGCTTGGTTGAACCACGACACCAACTTCACAAAGTGCAATGCAGCCTCACCTTCCATTCCATAGGGCTCGTTCATCTACACCGCACACGATCAGAAGAAAACAAGGCTACCAACCAGCTTTGGCCTTCCCTCGCGAGGAGTTTGGTCCGGTTCACGGCCGCATGCAGCTAGCTTCACCGTGCAGTCGACCGCATCCGCAGATGAGTACAGGTCGAGTGGCGAGGCGGCTTGCCACTGCGTGTCCTACTATCGCACGCGTGCGTTGCTTTGCATGCAACAACTAACGGTGCTTGTGGTTCAAGTCTTGGGAGTTTTTTGGACATGGCCGCTTGGGTTGCATCACGACACGGGCTTCACAAATGTAATGCAGCCTTGGTTCTCTTTTCCTCCGTAGGGTGTGCACGGGATATCACCAGTTCTAAGTTCTAACCCTTCCCTCGCGACAAGTTCTTTTCTTTTTGAGCGTCCCCTCGCGACAAGCTGGGTGTGTACTGTACTACTGTCCCGTTCAGTTCACGGCTCGAACGATATGCCATGTGTAGGCCTCGATCAGGCCATGCCGCCCCATAGCAGGCTAAAATGACATGCCATGTGTTTCAGCACGCCTTAGGAGCATCCATCGGAGCGTCTAGACCTGATTGATGGGGTCCAACATCTGACCTGGATATGTTTCAAAGAAGAAGAAAAAATACCTGGCTGGACACCACGTTGATAGGTCAACAGAGAACAGAAAAGGCATGGTGTCCATGGAGGGAGGGAACCGCTAAAATGCGCAGATGGGCCGGCCCAGCATGCCTCCCTCCGCTCGATGCAAACCACTACGCTGTTTGATCCCACACGAGCTCGCACAACGCTACGTCTTTGGCTATCAAGGGGAATCCTATCTGGCGCACACGTCGCTACCAAGCGTGTCGGTTCTGGAACATTCCAAAACTGCTTTTCTTGAATCCTAAAAAAAAACGCTTTTTTGTGTTTTCTCTTCTTTTTTCATTTCGTTCTTTTCTTTCCTTTTCCTTTTCCTTTTTTCTTTTATTCACTAATTCATGATCGTTTTTATTTTCTTTTTTCTTTTACTTTTCTTTCTTGTTGAGTATTTTGAAATCATGACAATTTTCTCAAATCATGCATATTTTTAAATTTTCGATCATTTTTCAAATATGTGTGAGCATTTTTGATTTCATCAACATTTTTTATGAAACTCGTGAACAATTTTTGTATCGCCCAAATTTTTTTGCATCAACGAATAATTATTAAAATTGGGGACAATTTTGCCAATTCAGAAACATTTTTTTAGTTTCGACAATTGTTTTTGAAATGTATGAAGATTTTTGTATTCATGATTTTTATTTAATCATTTTATGAATTCACGAATTTTTCTCAAAGTAATTTTAAAAAATTGATTCTTTTTTTGTTCTAAGATATTGACTTTCGAAATAGTGAAAAATTTTCTAATATGTGAAGCTTTTTTCCAAAACATTTTACGATTTCTTATTTTTTTTAAATTAACCAATTTTTAAAATTAGGAACTTTCTGTATGTCCCAAATTATATAAAGAAAAAAATAAAATAAAAGTGAAAAGGGCAAAAATGAAATATAAAGCAGGTCACCACACACATGGGCTGGCCCGAAAAGGGAGAATATGTGATGTTTTATATCGAAGAACATTTTTTGAATTGACGAATAATTATTGAAATTAAGAAACAACTTGTGAAATTCCCAAACATTTTTTTAGTTCTTACGAACATTTTAAAATTCATTATGTTTTTGAATCATGGAGACATGGAACATTTCTTGATTTGATGAACATTTTTGTAATGCACTATCAGTTTCTGAAATTTTTGAAGATTTCTTAAAAATTCATGAACATTTTGGAATTCAAGAACATTTGTTCAAGTTCATGTAAAAAATAAATATCATGAACTTCTTGATTTCCCAAATATATGTTTTCCAAAAGCATGAGAAATTGTAGGATACGCAAACAATTTTGAAAAACCGAAGAACCATTTTTTGAGTATGCGAACATTTTATGATTTCTTAAACATTTTTTAATTCATCATTGATTTAAAATTTAGAACTTTTTTGAAATCCCAAATTTTTTAAATAAGAAAAAAAAGATAAAAACCATGAGAGCGCAACTGCGTATGATCTCGCTAGTTTTAACCCTTTTCGTTTGAGGTAGAGTTTTGGAGAGTGGTTTTTCTACCATGACTTGATATTCCGTACATATATCCACAGTCCGTTGTTGCTTTGAGATACGTTTGATATTTTCTGATTGTTGGTAAATTTCAATTTTCTTAAGGTATTACATGATGTTTTATTTTACTTTTCATGTTACGAAGGTACCATAATGTTTTATCGTGTACCAGCAAATTTGATCTAAAATAAGCTCACTCTTATTTGTGGAGAAGAGTTCGAGGAGGTGCAGCCGCACTGACGCACGCCACGGCTGTTTCGGTCAAACAAGCGTGCGATCTTGCCGTCTGCACGACGTCGGTCGCTCATTCCTCACGGGCCTTCGGTTGGTCACTAATTGCTTCCCTTTCCTAACGTCGTTCAGACGACCGGCCACCGGAGTAGGCAAGACTCCAATCATCCACGAGCAAATCGTTGTTCTTTTCTGCTGTGAAGTTTCAGCACCATACAACACGTAGTGACAAGTAACTAAAACTCATGCGCTGGAGGGTTCTCCGTTGAACCTAGCTGCTCGTCCGTCAATGTGTGTGTCACCCTCTCTATCCTTAGACTGGATGTAAGCGCCAGGAACTCGTGTTTACCGATGATGGTGTCACGATGAGTCACCTCGGCCTATATCCTTAACTGAAGGCGCGACAAGATGGATTTGACACCGATCGTGACTTCGGTGAAGGATATGCGGCCTTGACTCATCCCGAGATCACACTAGTAGAAAACGGGCCTTTAATCCCGGTTTGTAAGGCCCTTTAGTGCCGGTTCTACAACCGGCACTAAAGGGAGGGGACTACCCTTTAGTTCCGGTTCGTCACGGCCCGGCACTAAAGGCCCACCACGTGGCGCCTGCCGGGGCCGTTCGCTGGGGGACCTTTAGTCCCGGTCGGTGTTACCAACCGGGACTAAAAAGTATTTAATTC
Organism: Elymus sibiricus; assembly: GCA_039707655.1. Classification (NCBI taxonomy): domain Eukaryota; kingdom Viridiplantae; phylum Streptophyta; class Magnoliopsida; order Poales; family Poaceae; genus Elymus; species Elymus sibiricus. The sequence goes on along the minus strand of CM077663.1, from coordinate 399,648,423 downwards.
TTTTAATTTTGGTTTATTTTTCCTTTTAATTTTGTGTTTTCCATTTAATTATTTTTCATTTCAAACATATATTACGCTACTACATACTGTACACGTTGTGCATATATATATAAATCGAATTTCTCGTACGACGACCATTCACATACATATATATATACAATTTGGTATATACAATTTCTCTTACAATTTGCGGATCATTACATATGCAGGGCATTACTGCTTGATCTTGTAATGGTATTCTCCTTTGGGATCTATGACCTGGTCGACCAGAAATCCAGCTATTTCCTCTTGAATTGCTCGTACGCGAGCCGTTGGTAGGAGCTGGCCCCGCATCTCTATCATCTATAATCAGGAGATCAAGATGAATATATTAGTTGTGTGTATATATATTAGCTAGATCATGATAAAAAAATTATGGATAGTGTTCTGGCAAACGTACCCAAAGAGTTTTTTCATCTATGCTCCTTTCAGACGTGATCATGCGAATATTCTCGCAAACGTAGTATGCGCATAAACTATTCCCCTTCTCCTGCCTCATGCACTTTACGAGAATAAAATTCAATCAGGTAATAATTAATCAAGCATGATAATGGTATTGAAACTAGAATTAAAGAGATACACGGACGTAGCTAGCTAGTACTACTTAATTACCTTGGGTCGCACCCATTTCAGCTGTTGTTTCCATTGGCCGGGGACCTCTTCGATGAACTTTTTCCAAGCCCTGTCCGCCGGCAAAGAAAATGAATAAAGGAGTTATTAACTAGTTGATATCAGGAAATGAAGTAAAAAGGCAGACATAGTGCGATAATGATTGAAATTACCTGTCGAACATCCCCTTCACGGTTGCGTATTCGGATGGATCCTTATATAGTGAGTCCAGTACTTCAACTTTTCCCTTGTCAACTTCAATGATTAACAAGATCCAGTGGAAACTGCATGCGCACACGTTTTTTATAAATAAGCGGGCATGTGCATAACTCATCAACTACACTTATTAACATCTAGTAAGCAAAAAATAGAATTTGTAGTACAAGATATAGTAACACTCACCCGAAGTTGTAAGGAAGTAGTATTTTTGGTTGGGTGTTTAGTTGCTTCAAAAACTCTAGCAGGAATCTCTCTGTGTCTTCTCTCGAATATTGATCTTCCCATATCGCCTGATTAATCGTATTTGGGTCAATGAACCCAACTCCATAGCGTCTAGTTTTTTTCATTTCATACATCTTCATTCTGCATAATACCACAGAAAAGAATATAGTGAGGATAATTACAGTTAATGAACGAGAGCACATCTAGCTAGCTAGCTAGAGACTTAAATTACAGAAAGAAATCACTTACAGACAATAGCAACTGACGATAGATTTGTCGAGTGCGTCTTGATTGAATAACTGAAGCAACTCTGAATAATGAATCCACACGTCTTTTTTATGGAAGTAATGCCTTTTCCTGACTTTCACCATGAGGGACTCTTCATTGGTATTTGCTGTTTTTTGCATGTACCACGTATGCAACTCGTACATTCTTGTTGGTAGAAGCTTGACTTCGTCAGGCTTGACCAGAGGTTTGCCACGGACATATTGGTATTTTACTTCCTCCTCTGTAATCCCGGGGATTTCCTCAAGGCCTAGGAGTTGTTCAACAGTGACATCGGCCTCTTTAGCCTGCCTTCTAAGATCGTCGGTTATTGCCGGCCGATCGGCGGTACTCACATGTGTTTGTACAATGAGCGGGGGGATCGATTGCACTGCTTGTTCTCCCAGCTGGGGAACAGTTTTCCCGCTTTTTTTGCCAACTGCTTGGCTCGAGCTCGAGCTCGACTCCTTTTGCCCTGCAGAATATGACCTCTTGATAGACCGCACATAGTCGGAGTCCTTCTGATTGTCAGCCGGTCGAGCCATATCAATAAAGTGTTGTGATACATGCTCAGGTACTTTCTCCTTTGGCGGCGCGGGCGGTTTCGGTGCAAAATGGGCCTTCAATTGGGCATCACATGCGTCGTCGAGTTCCTCCTGAGTCAGGTGGTAAGACAACTTCGGAAGAGGCTTGAGGTCTGGACCATATTTGAATTTCTTGCTTGTTGTACCGCTAGCCGTCGTAGCTACGGCCTCTCTCTTCCGCTGTTGCTTAGGCGGAGCACGCTGAGTCGGCTGACTTGGAGGAGGAGGAGTTGGCTGACGCCGTGCCGGACTTGGAGGAGGAGTCGGCTGACGCGGTGCCGGACTTGGAGGAGGAGGAGTCGACTGAAGCGGCGGAGGACTTGGAGGAGGAGGAGTTGGCTGACGCCGTGCCGGACTTGGAGGAGGAGTCGGCTGACGCGGTACCGGACTTGGAGGAGGAGGAGTCGGCTGACGCGGCGGCGAACTTGGAGGAGGAGTCGGCTGACGCCGTGCCGGACTTGGAGGAGGAGGAGTCGACTGACGCGGCGGCGGACTTGGAGGAGGAGGAGTCGGTGGCCTTGGAAAGACGATGCAATCCTTTTTCCATAGAATGATACGATGTATGGCCTCTCCCAGTGTTCTCTCCTCGTCACCTCCAAGAATGTCAAGTTGTAGCTCGTGATATGCTGACATCACTTCATCAACCCCGACACGAGCATAGCCAGCTGGAATGGGATTGCAATGGAAGATTGCTTCAGGGGGATTTGCTAAAGCATAGCCGTCCGCCACCTTCATGGATAAGTTCTTCACTTTCATGTGTAGCTCACAGTTAGTCCTGTCTTTGATATCATCCACAGGGTAGCTAGCTAGCAGTGCATTATCGATATCGGCCGGGGCGGAACCCACGCTGCTTCTCGGCATAGATGGGACGGTGCTATCCAATGCTGGATCGATCTGCTCATGCTGCCGCTGAGACGCCCTTTCCTGGCTGAGTGAGTCGATCTGCTCCTGCTGCCGCCTGACAAATCGTTCCAACTCCAGGTGCGAGGATATTAGGCCTTCAAGGCGGAGTGCTTCCTCCTTCTTCTTCTGCTCCTCATGCTTCTTCTTTCTCGCACGGCTTCTATAGTCGTCGTTCCAATCCGCAAACCCCTCATACCACAGAACAACGCCTTTGCCTCGTGTTCTTCCCGGGTGTTCAGGATTCTTCAGGGCGCGCGTAAGCTCGTCGTTATCTCTGTTGGGTGTGAACACCCCCGATCGAGCTTCTTCTATTGCAATAAGTATTTCGTCTGTCGCTTCTTTAAGACTTGCCTTCACCATAACCAGCCCTGTCTCTGGGTCCAACTCCCCCCCATGCGCATAAAACCATGTCCTGCACCTGGGGGGCCATGTCAATGTAACTGGACTGACCCATTTACTAATCATCTCTTGCTCAGATTGATGCCACTTAGGCAGGGCCACCTGGTAGCCACCTGGCCCCAGACGATGGTGCCACTTCTTTTTCGCAGCATTAATCTTGTTTTTCCTCGACAGTTCCTTAGCTTCTTCCGATTCCTTGAACTTCACGAAAGCGTCCCAGTGATCTTTTGCCTTCACCAGTGCTCCCGTGAATTCTGGAGTCTTCTTTTTTGATTTCCGGTTGACAAGAATATCTATGTCGGTTGCAATTTCCGGTTCACATACCTCCTAGATAAAAATATCTATGTCAACTTGATGGGCATAATTGTCATAAACGCGAAATGCAACAAATAGTTATAAAAGAGAATATATATACCACATCCGAATCATAAACCGGACGAGGGCCGACGGGGACGGATATCAAAGTCATGGCACTATGTATAACAAATAATCATACATGTAAGAAAATTATACAATTAACTATCTAAATCATACAAATAAGATTTTTTTTTATAAAAAGGATAAGAACGAACAAGAGGCTCACCAAGGTGTGGTGACGGCGACGGGACGGTGCGGGCGATCGACGGTGGTTAGGACGGGGACGGGAAGGCACTAAGTAAACCACACCTACACATGCAAAGTAAGAAATTAATTTGAGCTCAAATTGCATATAAATCAAATGAACTACTACCACATATAAATACTCCCAAACTAAAACCCACAAATCACTATACTTATAGAGCATTGCAAGAGCTAATCTAGCAATGAGAGATGAAAGGACAAAGTTGCTAACCTTTGTGAACACTTGGATGGATGGGGTGCCTCCAAATCTTAACAAATTTTGGCAAAAATGGAGGATGAGCTCGAGGAAGAGGGAAGAACAAAGGAGGAGAAGAAGGGGGAAAAAAGGGAGGAGTACTGTGATCGGGCTGGCCGAATTCATATAGGGGATCTTTAGTCCCGGTTGGTATCTCCAACCGGGACTAAAGGACTAAAGGGGCTCGTGGGGGCCCCAGCTGACACCAGCCTGCCACCACCCTTTAGTCCCGGTTCGTGTTACGAACCGGGACTAAAGGGGGGCCCTGTAGTCCCGGTTGGTGATACCAACCGGGACTAAAGGGGCTCGTGGGGGCCCCAGCTGACACCAGCCTGCCACCACCACATTAGTCCCGGTTCGTGTTACGAACCGGGACTAAATGTCCGGAACGAACCGCGACTAATGATGCCCGTCCTGAACCGGGACTAATGGTCACATTAGTGCCGGTTCAAAACCCGACCGGGACTAAAGCTGCGGACAAAAGGTCCGTTTTCTACTAGTGTCATCATCGGTAGACTCAAGTTCCTGAGGCCTCATGATAGAAAGGTGGTCACTCACACAGACGGGCGTGCACCTTGGTGCATCTGAGGTCTCATCGCTATTTGAGTTTCATCTACTCCTCGCTGTACTGTATAGTGCTGCAACTTCACTATAGAAGAGAACAGTGATATGCTGGCAAATCGATGGAGCCTGCTCCAGTGGCCGCTCCTCTGTGTGGCCTGAAGAAACGAAAGCAATTAGCAAGCGAAGGCGAACAGCGTGCGGAGGGCACCGGCACCTCAGTGAGTTCCGCATGCGGAGGACCACCCCATGATCACACTAGCGTTTCAGGTGCTTCCATGCATGTCGCTAGCTACAGTGGCTCCTCGGGATTTCACCGCTCATCTGCCAACGCTCTCGAGTCTCGACCCACAAGCAAATAACCGAAGGCGAGCAAGGGACCGGCGCCACGCGGGTGGCAAGATCGGGTATGCTTTTGACAGAAATAGCGCGATGTCGTTACTATAGACACAGCTACATGCACACCAACTGCACCGTCTTGAACTATCTCTCGTGACAAACGGCACTAACATACGTCGTGTGCTTGATCGGCACACAACTAATACTGCTAATGCGTCATGGCCTTAAGCCATTATGCGAGATTGCCCAAGCTCAATGTGGAAGTATCCAAGAGCAAAAACAGAATGGCTAGTCTTGACTAAAGCATGATTCACTATAACCAAGTTGCTAGACTTTATGATTGATTGAAATCTTCTTTTGGAGTATGTCCTTATATGTCCATGATACTAGTGTTATGATCCTATGTACTAGTGACATTGTTTGCATATATAAAAGGAAAATATACCCACCTCCCCCCTGTTGGTTCTCAAAAAAAGGAAAATGCATTTCACTTCACTATAAGTGATAATGTATATTTGGGGTATTTCGTGTGTGTCGACAAAAAGTTCTTTTTGGTATTGATGTGCATGCAAAATTTCGCTTTTATCAGCTACAGAAGGATCACCTTTCCTGTTATGAATATGTCAAACAAGTACAGTATGATGCCACAAGTAAGGATTAATTTCGTGACTTGGTGGAGAATTAGATCAAAGCACAACAGCCGACTAGATCAATTCAAATGGTTACCGATTCTTCATTTGTAAGCAAAGGAAAAAAAAGTAGTGCAAGCAAAACTAGCTAGCTTTAAGAGATACCGACAATCGATTCCATGAATAGAATAGCATGCCTCTTGTTTTGCCAAAAATAGTTTTCTGCTTTGCTAACATAATTTTGTTGATTCAGAACACAACGAATATATATATATGTGTGAGTCATAGCTAATATAAATATGTAACACGCACATTATACCTAACTAAGCATTGAGGCTTTTTCCATGAGGCCTTAATGGTTATTGCAGTGTTGGGATGTAGACATGAATTATTAATATGACATATCAGAACAATTTTATCTATTCAAAGAAGAAAAGTAAGCTTCAAAAAATGATAAATCTTTTGTAGTTAAATTCTCACTTGGATGGCCAATGTTTTGATGTACCAAATAAAAAACTAATATATTAGATTATGCGAGATAACTAGACATGATAAACACCATTCACACATTTGTTATTTGTTAGAGATGTGTACTTCAATTCTATACTGGGAATATGAAAGTGCCTCTCAACGGAAAAGTAACACAATAAGTAAACAAAGGAAAATGGTGATAAATAAGATAAGAGAACATATCTGAGGTTCCATTCATTTTGATATTAGCCACATTATATCTTCTTCTTCTTCAACATGTGTGATCATCGGAAAAAATGTGTCATCTTCCTTCTCAAACTTCTCTCTCACACAGAGGGTGAACATGTTTCAATTTATCTCAATATGTCTCCGAAAATGAAAAAAGAATTTGTGTCAAATAAAAAATAGGATCGTTCTAAAAAAGGATCCAAAGAACAAGAGTTCATACAAACTTTAGCATACCATTTAAAATGAAAAGACAAAATGTAATGTTTTATATGGATGTATTAAACCGCTTTCCAATATATTAATTGTAGAATAGCAACAGATCTTATTAAACCGTGTCGAATATCTTGCGATGAGAAATATAAATCATTTGAGTCTGATTGTGGAGGACTAGCAAAAGAGCTTCAGGTTCTTGACTTAACCCGGTCGGTGGATACCCTGTGATTGTTGACATAAAAGAGATGGTAAAGAACTTCTCATCATAGCATTGATGTAAATCGCACTATAAACGGCAGTGGAAAGCTCGTTTAATTTTTTCTTAGCTCGACAGTTCATTTTTCCTAGAAAAAAAACTTTCTTAAAATGTTAAACCGATAAATGGACTTAAATGGGCCTAAACGGTGCATCGTTTACATCCCTTTGTTGCGTAGATGTCACCAGGGAATGCAACTCGTTGGCCCATGAACTAGCACCACATGCAAGAACATTTGGGAATTAGGTTTGCCTCGGATACATTCTTAGTCAACTACAGTACATTGCGTGTAAAGAATGTGTGGTGTGAAGTTTGTAATGGATCTTTACCCCTAAAATACAAATGTTTAAACTAGAGTTTATCTAGTTTAGCTATCTCGCATAATCTAATATATTTGATCTTTGGATTTGTACATAAAAAGGCTGGTCATCCAAGTGATAAATCAACTAGAAAAATGACACCATTTTCCTAACATAGCTGTCATACTTTGCAAGAGATTAAATTTTTATACCATGCCATAGTAGTAATTCATACCTGAACCCCAATTGTACAATAATCCAACAAGGCCTCATGTAAAAAACTCCAACGCTTATGTGGGTATATTTTCTGTATTACATGTTTGTTTGATATTAGCTATCACTCACACTACTTATTGATTTGGTGTGTTCAAAAGCAACCAAATTGTGTTAGCAAAGCAACAAACTGTTGTTTGGCAAAACAAGAGGCATGCTATTTATTAAAAAAATAGATTGTTGGTATGTCTTAAAGCTAGCTAGTTTTGTTCGTAGTACTTTTTCCATTGCTTATGAATGAAGAACTGATAACCATTTGGATGAATTTAGTTGATTGAGAGGTTGTTGTGCTTTGATATAATTCTCCACTAAGTCTAATACCTACTTGTAATATCATACCATATTTGTTTGACATATTCATAATATAAAGGGTGATACCTCTATAGCTGATAAAGCCAAGCTTGCATGCACGTCAGTACAAAAAACGAAGTTTTCACCGGTGCACACGAAATACCAAAATATAAATTATCACCTTTAGTGAAGTGAATGGCACTTTAATTTTATATGTAAACAATCCCGCTAGTATATATGATCGTAAATTATTATCATTGACATACTCCAAACTAAGATTTCAATCATAAAGACTATTTTTGTTATAGTGGATCATGCTTTAATCAAGAACTATGATCCACTTTGGCTCTTGGATACCTCAACATTTGAACACCTTATTGGTAGAGATAACAATGTAACCTTTCCTATTAAATAACATTTTTACGGGAACATCCATACTTCGTAAGCAAAGGAAAAAAGTAGTACAAGCCAAATTAGCTAACATTAGGAGATACCAACAATCGCTTCCATGAAAAGAATGACATAACTCATGTTTTGCCAAAAAATAGTTTGCCACTTTGCTAGCAGAATTTGATAATTTCCGAACACACCAAATCGATATGTGTGAGTGATATCTAATGTCAAATAAATATGTAATACAGAAAATATCATCACCTATGCATTAGAGCTTTTTCCATGATTCCTTGTGGCGTTATTGTACAATTGCGGTGCAAGCAGATTAAATACTACTATGGTCTGGTATAACATTTGTATCGCCTGTAAAGTAGCAAAGCAATCTTGGAAAAATGGTGACTCTTTTCTTGTCAAATTATTCCTTGGAAGGTCGGTGTTTTATGTACCAAATCCCAAAATATAGTGTATTAGGTAATGTGAGATAACTATAGAAGATAAACACTGCTTTAGACATTTGTTATTTTTGAGATAGTGTGCTTCATTTCTATACATAGAGTATAAAAAACGCAACTCAACTTAAAATAATACAATAAATAAACAAAGTAAAATAGTGATTGATAAGAGAAATCAAACATATCTGAGGTTCCATTCCTTTCGAAGTTAGCCACATTATATCCTCATCTTAACCATGTGTGATGACCGAAAACAAAAGTGTGTCATCCTTTTCCTCCGACACCACTGTTTCACAATGGGAAATTATGTTTCAATTTCTCTGGAAATGTCCAGACAAATAACAAAAGTAGATGTGTCAAATAAAAAAGGTAGGCTCTAAAGGGCATGAGAACATACAAACTTTACTCTCAATTGAGAGACAACGAATATGCAATGATTTATATGAATGGATAAGGCTTCTTTACAATATATGAATTATAGAATAATAACTAATCTTGTTAGATTGTAAAAAATATCTTTGAAAAAAAATCATTTATCGTACTAATTTATAGATTGTTTAAGAACTTTGAGTCAAACATGGTAGATCAAATAGACAAATTGGGAGAACTACTCCTAACAATCTCTGAACAGATAATTTGACAAAATAAGAAACCATAAACAAGGTTCGCATATAAATATTGAAAATAGAGCTTGATTGAATATAGGTGGCCCGGAAAGTAGGTTTCAAATGAAGTTGTGATGGATGACGTAAGAGACTTTGGCATATGGAATGAAACATTTACTAGTTCGATCTAGTAGATCGTAAAGTGAGTAAGCCATTGAATCAGGGTGGGTCAGGAAGAGGATTTTCGATAGAACAACAAGAACCAACACATGATAAGTATTGAGGCACCGAAAGAAGTATGCCATGTTTTGTTTTAAGCGTTGTTACGGGAATTTTCAGACAATAAGAATTATTTAGACAAAAAAAAGCAAGTCGAAACTTCGCGAACTCTAGCTAGAGAACTTTTACTAAGGGTAGAAATAAAAATCAAGGATAACGATTTTGAGAAAATAAGTAGAAGTATTTCTATGATGGTATAAGAAAATATAAGAACGGGTTAAGATGAAAAATAATGCATGGTAGCCACGGATCGTCAAGATCCATATGAAGATCTTCAAGTAGAGGAGGTGGTATCACTAAAAGTAAAGATATTGCCAGACGCGATATTCAGATAGATCGTTGTGAAGAGAAAAGTATAGATCTCACTGGAAAGAATGATATAAGATTTCACGTGCACATAGTCAAATTAAAGATCTTGCCAACAATGCTTTGTCATGGATCATGAAGTGGAATGAAGTATAGATGTTACGTCAACATAGTAGCGATCTTTCAAATGGGTCAAGAGGCAAACATCATATTTTAGATCTCACTTTGAGAGGTGGCTCGAGAAGGATGATGAAAGAAAACAAAAAAAACAGATCTTACCAAAAAGCTGATATCGATTCTCCAAGAAAAGAAACGAGGTGGGCCTCAAAATACAGGTCTCACTGTGTGCGATCAATGCTCGAGATGGATTATGACAATCACGAGAGAAAATGAGAACGTTGTGGATAGGTCTTGAGATACTAAAAGAAATACAAAACATGGGCTGTTATACATCAACAAATAATTTCAAGGAAATAGAAAAATGAATTGGAATAAACTTGGAAACTCTACAACACTTTTACCTAAGAGTTTGAAGAGGTGCAGCTGCAGTGACACGTGCCACAACCATTTCAGTCAAAGCACGTGCTCGTCGCCCTATGTCACCATCCGCATGGCGCCGATCCAGGCTCGCTTGCCTTGGATTAATAACAACTTTTGGTTCTTCATATCACGCAGAGGAGCGTCCACTGGAGGAGGTGATGCTGCATCGACCCGTGAACAGTGTGTTGTTCTTTTGTACTGTAAAGTAGCATCACAATAGATCAAGAAGTAAGTAAAACTCAATGATTCGAGGAGGATCATGACAGTCATAAGAAAACATGGGGAACACCAAAGATATTTCTCGAGATACCAAAAAAAGTATGACAACATAATTGTTATATAGAAGAATGATTTTGAGAAAAGTAATAAACGAGATGGAACAAACCTATTTACATAAAGAACTTTTATCGGGAATAGAATTAAATCAATGGTAAGGATTCTGACAATATATCATAACAAATCTCGATCTAAGGAGGTGAAGAACTATATATGGCCACAGATCTTCAGAATCAATAAATCTCCAAGTAAAAAAGAGAAGGTACTTCTCAAAGTATATATTTCACAGAAGTGATGCTTTGAGACAGAACCGACAGAGAGAAAAGTATGAATCTCACGAGAAACAGTTCTCTGAGACTTCACAGAGTCAAAGTAAATATCTCACAAGTTATGCTTTCGAATGGATCTTGAAGTAGGAAGAAGTGTAGATCTTACATGAACACATGTAGAGATCTTTCAGCTGGATCAAGAGCCAAAGCTTGGATACACTAGTAGAAAACAGACCTTTTGTCCAAAGCATTAGTCCCGGTCTGGTTTTGAACCGGCACTAATGTGACCATTAGTCCCGGTTCGGGACGGGCATCATTAGTCCCGGTTCGTTCCGGACCTCTAGTCCCGGTTCGTAACACGAACCGGGACTAAAGGGGTGGTGGCAGGCTGGTGTCAGCCTGGGGCCCCACGTTCACCTTTAGTCCCGGTTCGTGGCACGAACCGGGACTATAGGCTCACCTTTAGTCCCGGTTTGTGTCACGAACCGGGACTAAAGATCCCCTATATGAACCCTTCGGCCAGCCCGAGCACACTCCTCCCTGTTTTTCCCCTTCTTCCTCTCCTTTGTTCTTCCCCTTGCTCGAGCTCACCTCCATTTTTGCCAAAATTTGTCAAGATTTGGAGGCACCCCATCCATCCAAGTGTTCACAAAGGTTAGCAACTTTGTCCTTTCATCTCTCATTGCTAGATTAGCTCTTGCAATGCTCTATAAGTATAGTGATTTGTGGGTTTTAGTTTGGGAGTATTTATATGTGGTAGTTTACTTGATTTATATGCAATTTGAGCTCAAATTAACTTCTTACTTTGCATGTGTAGGTGTGGTTTACTTAGTGCCTTCCCGTCCCCGTCCTAACCACCGTTGATCGCCCGTACCGTCCCATCACCGGCACCACCTTGGTGAGCCTCTTGTTCTTATCCTTGTTATAAAAAAAATTCATGTTTGTAAGATTTAGATAGTTACTTGTATAGTTTTCTTACCTATATGGTTGTTTGTTATACATAGTGGCATGGTTTTGATATCCGTCCCCGTCGGCCCTCGTCCGGTTTATGATTCGGATGTGGTATATACTCTCTTTTATAACTATTTATTGCATTTCGTGTTTATGACAATTATGCCCATCAAGTTGACATAGATATTTTTATCTAGGAGGTATGTGAACCGGAAATTGCAACCGACATAGATATTCTTGTCAAGAAGTTAAATTTAGTTAAAAAAGAAAACGAGTATTTGAAAGAAAAATTGAAAAGAGTTGAAGAAGAGAAGATGAAACTGGAGTTGTATGTTGCCGATGTCGTCGATGATCACAAGATCAAGATGGATGCAATGCGCTTGAAGATTAGAAAAATTAAAAAATATGCCATTGATAGTGAGGCTTGGTATCACTATGCTGTTGGATCAATTGTTACCTTAGTTGCGATCTTGATCGCATTTGTTGCTGCATTTAAATGCTTTAGCTAGAGAGTTTGTATGTTGTTTTATGAGAACAAGTGTGTATGAACTTTATGTATGAACTTGTATTAATTTGGTCTTTTCGATGTTGTGTAATGAAGATGAGCCGGCAATGGATGTACGATGACCGATGCTCTCCCCAGTTCATTAATGGCGTGCATACTTTTCTGGTTGCGGCTGAGGCAAACAAGCGGGCGGATGGTTTTATGTATTGTCCATGTGCTGGCTGTAAGAATGATCGAAATTACTCTAACTCAAGAACCATTCACGTCCACCTGTTTGAGTCCGGTTTCATGTCCGGCTATAACTGTTGGACCAAGCACGGAGAAAGAGGGGTCCTAATGGAAGAGAATGAAGAAGAGGAGGATGATGACAGCTATCCTGGCCATGGGTTCCATGAATACGATGGTACAACAATGGGGGAAGAAGCTAAGCCGGCAATGCGGGAAGGAGCTGAAGAAGAGGCATCAGATGAGCCCGCTGATGATCTTGGTCGGGCCATTGCCGATGCAAAGAGAAACTGCGCAAGTGAAAAGGAGAAGCTGAAGTTGCAGCGCATGTTAGAGGATCACAAGAAATTGTTGTACCCAAATTGCGAAGATGACAAGAAAAAGCTGGGTACCACACTGGAATTGCTGCAATAGAAGGCAGAGAATGGTGTATCTGACAAGGCATTTGAAAAGTTGCTGATAATGTTAAAGAAGAAGCTACCAAAGGACAACGAATTGCCCGACAGTACGTACGAAGCAAAGAAGGCTGTCTGCCCTCTAGGATTAGAGGTGCAGAAGATACATGCATGCCCTAATGACTACATCCTCTACCGCGGTGAGTACGAGGATTTGAATGCATGCCCGGTATGCTGTGCATTGCGCTATAAGATCGGCCACGATGACCCTGGTGATGTTGAGGGCGAGCGCCCCAGGAAGAAGATTCCTGCCAAGGTGATGTGGTATGCTCCTATAATACCACGGTTGAAACGTTTGTTCCAAAACAAAGAGCATGCCAAGTTGATGCGATGGCACAACGAAGACCGTAAGAAAGACGGGAAGTTGAGAGTACCCGCTGACGGATCGCGGTGGAGAAAAATCGAGAGAAAGTGGAAGGACTTTGCAAAGGACGCAAGGAACGTATGGTTTGGTTTAAGTGCAGATGGCATTAATCCTTTTGGGGAGCAGAACAGCAATCATAGCACATGGCCTATGACTCTATGTATCTATAACCTTCCTCCTTGGTTGTGCATGAAGCGGAAGTTCATTATGATACCAGTGCTCATCCAAGGCCCCAAGCAGCCCGGCAACGACATTGATGTGTACCTAAGGCCATTAGTTGAAGAACTTTTACAGCTGTGGAATGGAAAAGGTGTACGTGCGTGGGATGAGAAAGAACAGGAGGAATTTGACCTACATGCGTTGCTGTTTGTAACCATCAATGATTGGCCTGCTCTCAGTAACCTTTCAGGACAGACAAACAAGGGATACCATGCATGCACGCACTGTTTAGATGATACCGACAGTATATATTTGGATAAATGTAAGAAGAATGTGTACCTGGGGCATCGTCGATTTCTTCAGAGCAGGCATCCCGTAAGAAAGAAAGGCAAGCATTTCAAAGGTGAGGCAGATCACCGGAAGAAGCCTCGCCACCGTACTGTTGATGATATACTTGATATGGTCAAGGATTTAAAAGTAATCTTTGGAAAGGGTCCTGGCGGACAATCTGTTCCGAATGACGCGGACGGACGCGCACCCATGTGGAAGAAAAAATCTATATTTTGGGACCTACCCTATTGGAAAGACCTAGAGGTCCGCTCTGCAATCGACGTGATGCACGTGACGAAGAATCTTTGCGTGAACCTGCTAGGCTTCTTGGGCGTGTATGGGAAGACAAAAGATACACCGGAGGCATGGAAGGACCAGCAACGTATGCACGGAGAAGACGGCATGGATCCAAAGCAGTTTTAGGGTCATGCCAGCTACGCTCTTACCAAAGAAGAGAAGGAAATCTTCTTCGAATTCCTGCTCAGTATGAAGGTCCCGTCTGGCTTCTCGTCGAATATAAAGGGAATAATAAATATGGCAGAGAAAAAGCTCCAAAACCTAAAGTCTCATGACTGCCACGTGATTATGACGCAACTGCTTCCGGTTGCATTGAGGGGGCTTCTACCGGAAAACGTTCGATTAGCCATTGTGAAGCTATGTGCATTCCTCAATGCAATCTCTTAGAAGGTAATCGATCCAGAAATCCTACCAAGGTTAGAGAATGATTTGGTGCAATGTCTTGTCAGTTTCGAGTTGGTGTTCCCACCATCCTTCTTCAATATCATGACACACGTCCTAGTTCACCTAGTCGAGGAGATTGCCATTCTGGGTCCTGTATTTCTACACAATATGTTCCCCTTTGAGAGGTTCATGGGAGTCTTAAAGAAATATGTTCATAATCGTGCTAGGCCAGAAGGAAGCATCTCCAAGGGCCATGAAACAGAGGAGGTCATTGAGTTTTGTGTTGACTTTATACCTGACATTAAGCCGATTGGTGTTCCTGAATCGCGGCATGAGGGCAGACTGGGTGGAAACGGCACGCTAGGAAAGAATTCAGTAATATGCCAGGACGGGCATTCTTTGGCGCAAGCACACTACACAGTTCTACAAAGTTCCGCCTTGGTGGCTCCGTATATCGAGCAACACAAGAATATTCTACGCTCCAAACACCCGGAGCAGTCTGACGACTGGATTACACATGAACAAACGGTGACTTTTGCCGGTTGGTTGCAGACACGTCTCATGCATGACGACACTGTTGCAGATGACCTGTACTTGCTGTCCAAGTTACCATCTTCGACTATATTGACTTTCAAAGGGTATGAGATAAATGGGAATACATTTTACACGATCGCCCAAGATAAAAAGAGCGCCACAGTGGTGTCCGCTTTGATGCAGCAAACACCAATAGGCCAAAGGACACATATTATGGTTACATAGAGGAGATATGGGAACTTGACTATGGACTTGGTTTGAAGGTCCCTTTGTTTCGGTGCAAATGGGTCAATCTGACAGGAGGCGGGGTAAAGGAAGACCCGCAGTATGGAATGACAACAGTGTATCTCAACAATCTTGGGTACGCAGACGAACCATTCGTCCTAGCCAATGATGTGGCGCAGGTTTTCTATGTGAAGGACATGTCTACCAAGCCGAGAAAAAGAAAAGATAAGGAAGTGAATACATCATATGATGAGCCAAAGCGCCACATAGTTCTTTCAGGGAAAAGAAACATCGTGGGAGTGGAGGACAAGACAGACATCACTACTAGGAAAAGGGTTGCTAGTGGCGCACCTGTTTTCGCTACTAATGGCGCACTACAGGTGCGCCACTAGCACCACGCCATTATAATTTTTTACTAATGGCGCACCACTGATGCGCCATTAGTATCTGGTATACTAATGGCGCACCATGCAGTGCGCCATTAGTATAGCCCACGGTGCGCCATTAGTATGCCTCCCAGGGGCCATATTTACCCATGTGCTTTGGCATACTAATGGCGCACTGGTGGATGATGCGCCATTAGTGTGCTCTGGCTTACTAATGGCGCACTATGTGGTGGTGCGCCACTAGTATGAATATTAGGGATTTTTTTTTGTTTCTGATATTTTCACAGGTTACAAAATATATTATTTGACAGAATATAGCTAGCACCACACAGCAACAGCAGATTCATCGAATACAATAGAAGATTAGTGTCCGAATACAATTCATCATATTAGTCTCCGAATTTAAAATACCGAACAAAGTTAGAACATTACAAGTCTCGAAACCGCGAGTAGCGAGTTTGTCTTCACATTACAAGTCGATATCGATCATCTAAACTACCATCACATAGAAGAGAGCTGTGAGGCTGTTCCTCCATCTCCTGGGACAGCTCCCAGAATTGCTTGCCGCCCGAACCACCGACCTCATCGTTGTGGGCCATGTTTCGCTCTAAATAGGAAAAAAGTTTGGTCAAAAAGTTGGTTATTGTCAAGGAACAAGATCATGGTCTCATCATTTAGGGTTTGTCGACACCGAGGCATCCTAAAAGCTAAGCTTTTATCATTTAGGGTTTGTCGACGCCGAGGCACCCTAAAAGCCTAAGCTTTCATCATTTAGGTTCTTATCGACACCGAGGCACCCTAAAAGCTACTTAATTAAGTACTAAGATACCCCGGCCCATGCATTAGTAGCAAGTACCCCATATGTCCGATTTTTAGCAAAGTCATGCTAAAATTCACGGAAAATTTCAGCATGACCTTTGCTGAAAATAGGACATATGGAGTACCCGAATTTGCCGGAACGGAAGTTAATCGACATTCCGGCAAACTCAAGGGCCTCTCGGGGTACCTGCAAAATCATCACGACACGATGGTCGGAGACAAAACCCAGCAAACTAGCACCACAATGTGCCTCTACTTTCATATGGATGAAAAGGCCACAGACCATATGGTCCTCTGCTTTCATATGGACAAAAATCAGCTCAACTTATGTGAGCTTCCATTCCAGATCTAATAGGTCACCCAACAAAAAATCATCAATAGTTTAGCAAGTGAAAGCTGAATCATCTCAGCATTATACAGAAATACACAAAGCTGAAGCAGCCCAGCGGTACTAGACAAAACTAACATTGCGAACGGAGAACCGCGATATCAAAACAATTAGTTTGTATTGCACACCTTCCAACCTATATAGTTAGACATGTTCTCAAAGTCCTTTTGCTACATAATTGCATATGATTGGAGTAGAAACTATAAGATCACTGACTCGCAAAAACAGCTTCCCAGATTGTAAGTCGGTCGAGGTTTAATTTGTGCATCAGCTCCATATAAGAGGATCGCAGAATACAAGCAGAAATATCTGGTGTGTGACTCCAGGCATGCTTTTTTGACAGTGTAAGAACTAGAGAGTTTACAAATTAATCAAGTTCATGCACTAGAAACTGAAAAATGATAGGTCTTGAATCATCTTAAAACTTGCATAACCAAGAAAAAAATAAAATACACAAAGCAAAAAGAAATATTTACCAAGGGACCAGTTCTGAAACTGTTGTTAGCTTAATCAGCCTACGAACCAAGACCGGTGCTCCATTTAAACAGACACACATTACAGGAAGAGTCAATAATACTGAGTTCTCTACTCACCATGAAAAAGGAGAGAAAGAAATACAAGAACTTGCAGAGGAGGAGGGCAGAGGAAGGAGGAAGGAGGAGAGGTACCTGGGCGGGCGCGGCCGGTCGCCGGAGGGGTCGGGGTCGGGGTCGGGGTCGGGGTCGGCGGCGGCAGCGGCGTCGAAGGGATGGCTCGAGGGCGTCCGAGCTCGTCCGGGTCCTCGTAGTCGAAGAAGAAGACGGCGGCGGTCCTCCTGGGCGCCTCGGTTGGTCGTGGGGAGGCCGACGGCCACGTGCTTCGCGGGTCGGCGGCGGTCGTCGTCCTGCACCCCGTGCCCGGACTGAGGTAGAGGCGGCGCAGGGCAGGGGCCGACGCGGGGAGGCTGTCGGCGACGGCGAGGTCGCGGAGGCGTCGGCGATGGCGGAGCTGCAGTGGTGGGGGCGCGGGGGCGCGGGGGCGGCGGCGCACGTAGGGGCGGCGGCGTCGTGGGTCGGGGCAGCACGTGGGGGGGAAGTGGATCTGGCGAGAGGGAGGGACGAAGGGGTCGGGCGAGTTAGAGCTAGGGGGAAGCTTACTAATGGCGCACCCCCGAGCGGTGCGCCATTAGAAATCTTTTTTTTTGATAGCAATGGCGCACCCCTTAGAGGTGCGCCATTAGAAAGCTTTTTTTTAGATAGCAATGGCGCACTACCCGAGCGGTGCGCCATTAGTATGTTTTATTATTATTATTTTTTGTTGCTATTTTTTAATATTTTTTTATAAAAACAGTAATATTTTTTTATAAAAACAGTAATATTTTTTTTATTAATATGAAAAAATATCATCAAATTTGTTATTTGAAAATATCATCAAATGGGGGTGCTCGGCGGCGGCGGTGGAGCGGGGGAGGGTGCGGTGGGTCGTCGGCGGCGGTGGAGCTAGCGGGGGAGGGTGCGGGGGGGGGATCGAGATCGAGATGGAGGGGGATTAGCTTGAGGTGCACCAGCTTGAGGTGCGCCATTAGTAGTTTTGCAAAAAAAAAAAAATAGTAGTGGCGCACTGTGTTGGAGGTGCGCCATTACTAGTTAAACTAGTAATGGCGCACTCTTCCCTGGTGCGCCATTAGTATTTTTGGAAAAATGAAAAAAAAACATTTGTCACTAATGGCGCACCGTGGTCTGGTGCGCCATTAGTGTCTACCACACTAATGGCGCACCAACTCATGGTGCGCCATTACTATATAGTAGTGGCGCACCACATGTCTGGTGCGCCATTAGTAGCCATATCATCTATAGCCCTTTCCTAGTAGTGCATGTCAGAAGATTATGAAAAGTTTCATGAAATTGCTCCCTTCAGAGTGAATGTTGACCCGAGCATCAAGTTAAACGATGAAGATTGTCCATGGTTACGACGCAAAGGGACACACGCGAAGAAAAAGTTTTATACCCAAAGATCCCACTCTGGGATGTGACCGGTTTCTCTAGTTAGTTTCCGGACTTATATATCTGGAAAGTCCTACTTCGGACAAACCGGAGTGAATCTTTGTAATAGTAGTGTACTTATGTGTTTTGGCATTTGAAACGCGTCGAAATATTATGTCCAAAGCCACGTCATCAATTTTCAACCCTTTCTGACTTCATTTGCTATTTTTCATGCATTTACTGATTTTTTGAGCTAAATGACCCTGAAATTGAAAAGCACTACAAATGAACTCTGAAAAGGTTGAAAGTTGGCATGGTATCATCATTTCACCCACATAGCATGTGCTAAAAAGTTAAGAGGGTTACGGCAAAAACTGGATGCACTTCGTGTACAAAATGGATAATCTCTTTCGAAGTATCAGGGTTTCAGACGACAACTCGTCTGTTACTAAGGCATTTCATTTTTTTTAAACTTATTTCCACTCCAGACTTTTTGTGTGTTCAGTATGCACCATTCCAAGCCACGCCATCAATTTTCAACCCTTTCTGACTTCATTTGCTATTTTTCATTCATTTACTGATTTTTTGAGCTAAATGACCCTGAAATTGAAAAGCACTACAAATGAACTCTGAAAAGGTTGAAAGTTGGCATGGTATCATCATTTCACCCACATAGCATGTGCTAAAAAGTTGAGAGGGTTACGGCAAAAACTGGATGCACTTCATGTACAAAATGGACAATCTCTTTCGAAGTATCAGGGTTTCAGACGAAAACTCGTCTGTTACAAAGGCATTTCATTTTTTAAATAACCTAAGAATTACCAAATTGAATATAATGATAAAACACGCTAATATTAAACAGCAGAAAAAAGAATCACTGCAAAATCTATTTTTAAAGTAAAGTTATTCACAAACTAGCGATTCACACAAATTTCAAATAATTCGAATTTAAACTATTCAAATTTGAAAACTACTGCCACTAACAGAAAGTTTATAATTTTTTTGACCTAACGCAAAAAGATTCACTCATTAACTCTAAATAAAGCAAAAAAAACTCAGAAACAAAAGAAAATAAATAAAACAGAAATTAAAAAAACTGAAAAGTAAAAACAAAGCCCGCCTACTGGGCCCCAACCGCAGGCTCACAAGGCCCAGTAGGCCCAATAGGGCAGCACATGTTCAATAGGCCCACATAGGCCTGCTTAGAGAGGAGCTCGAGGGAGCAGCCGCGGCGGGGCTTATAAACCAGTGCGGCCGCCCTTCGCTGGGCGAGGTGGGACTAAACTTTCTGCACCGCGGCTGTGGCAGCACGAGACCTTTAGTCGCGGTTGGTGGCTGCAACCGCGACTAAAGGTAACCTTTAGTCCTTTAGTCGCGGTTGGTGCCACCAACCGCGACTAAAGGTCTGTGCTTCCCGCCGCTTCGCCTGGCGAAAAATACCTTTAGTCGCGGTTGGTGGCTCCAACCGCGACTAAAGGCTACCTTTAGTCGCGGTTGGATCCACCAACCGCGACTAAAGGTCGTTCTATATAAGCGCAAAAATTCAGATCGATCTCCATTCTCTCTTGACGACGCCGAACGCGCGAGACGCCGCCAGGCTGCTGCGCAACGCCATCGCCTCCCCCGACGCCGGAGATCGTCGCCGCCGTCCCCGACGCCGGCCACCCGCGCCTCCTCCCCGAGGCTGGCCGCCCGCGCCTCCTCCCCGACGACGCCGGCCGCCCGCGCCGGCCCCTCCCCGACGCCGCCACTCTCCTCGCGACCTCGTGCGCCGTCGCCGTCGCAGTCGCCGTCGCCGACGACTCGCCTCGCCTCGCCGGCCGTCGCCCCGCTATGAGCCCCTGCCGCCATGGCCGCCCTCCCATCGATCGAGCCCGCACACACACACACATGCATGAACACACACACACACACACACACACACACACATTTTTATTTTCTGTTTTTCTGTTTTCTAGTTTTTTTATACTTTTAGTTATATAAATGTTAGATATATAAATGTTAGATGAAATGTTACATATATAAATGTTAGAAGAATGTTTTTTAGTTTTTTATACTTTTAGTTATAGCTAGATAAATGTTAGATATAAAAAATATATAGAAATGTTTTTTTAGTTTTTTATACTTTTTTTATTGCTATATAAATTTTAGATATAAAAAAGATATAGAAATGTTAGATTTGCAATTAGTATATGTATGTATACAATAGATTCTCTTAGTCCTTTAAGGGATTTAGGAATGCCCCCATTATGGATGTGCACAAGTTGATCCAATTTTTTTCTGATCTCATGCATCTACCCTTCTATATGTCATATTTTGTCTAGCTAGTGTCAAAGGATTCAAGAAAACCGTGGCTTCATCATTAGCCGGAAGTAACAGGCGCATGATGGTACGAAGCTTTTCAAAGTTGTTTTGGAACGGAGTTCTTGATAGAATAATTAGCTTTTTTGGTATGAAGTTCAGCAAAAAGGCCTTCCAAATAGCGATATTCGGAAGGCTCTTGCTGAACTTCGTACCAAAAAGCTAATTATCCTATCCGGGACTTCGTTCCAAAACAACTTTGGACAGCTTCGTACCATCATGCGCCTGTTACTTCCGGCTAATGATGAAGCCATGGTTTTCTTCCTTTGACACTAGCTAGACAACGTGACATATAGAAGGGTAGATGATATCAGGAAAAATATGGACCATTTTCTGCACATCCACAATGGCGCCATTTTGTTAAATCCCTTAAAGGTTAAGAGAATCCGTTATGATTCTGAAGGTTCCTCGTATATAAGAAATCACAATCAAGCATTTAAAAAATGTTAAATTTGCATAGAATTTCTTCTCGGAGTCAACGATGCCCGTCCCGCATCCTCGTCATCGACTCATTCACGACGACGTCCTGCTTCAGAGGGGCAACGTTCAGGATTGGGCTCCGTCGGGCTGGCACTGGGAGGTGCAACCTTCAGGGGCGCGCAGCTTGGTGAGGAACCCGGCCCCGGGTCCCGTCGTCGACCCGGAGCTTCTTTGGTGGCGTTCGCGTGGGCCACTTTCGGTGCGGAGGCAGCCGGCCCCGTCGGAGGTGGTACGTCGCCGTGTCAGGGAGGAGGACGAGCACGTCCGTCGCTACATGGATGCGTTGGACATCAGGTTCTCCAATACCTGGCAGGTTCTTCAGGGATCTCACCCGAGCTATGATCCTGTGATGGTTCCTTCTCTTTGGGTGTCCACCGCCCGCGCCTCAGGAACCGCGAGTGAACTAGATTCTTTGATAATATTCGATCTGTATTAGCTAGTGATAATACTCGAGATGTATTCAAGATTATATTCGATAATATTCGAGACGATTTATTCGAGATTATATTCGATGATGCATATTATATGAATTATTCGAGATGCATATTATGTACTATGATTCAGTTTTTCCTTATTGATTGCATGCATTCTAATTTGAATACTAAATTGTTTTATCTTTCTTCTGGATTAGTTAAATAAAAGCTATGGACAATACCGGCAGAGAAGGAGAAGAGGCTCTGTTCGACATCATACGCTCCCCGAGCCCAGAGCATGAACCTGAAGATGATGATGGCTCGCAATATCTGAACAATTCCGGTGAGGGTTGTATGATATTTGATGAAGACGAACAAATAGATGAAGGCGACGACAACGATGTTGACGAAGAAAATGTTCTTCAAATAACAAAGACCGGCGAGGTATATTTATTATATAAGCCATCCGGTGATCATTACATGTCTTAATTGATTTGTATGTATTAACGAATCGAACTTTCTTCTTTTAGGCCTCCGGATCGAGCAAATCTTCTACAAGCGACAGGGTAGTTCGAGGCCCGGCCAGAAAGTTGGACCCTGGCGTAAAGTTCAACATCGATTCCATCAAAACATCAAATGGCAAACCGCTTGAACCTAGGAAAAATGCGACCAAGTTCAAGAATCAATGCGGAGTTATTGTCAGGGACCAAATCCCGATCTCCGTTCAAGAATGGAAAAAGCCAGCAAAGGGAGATCGAGCAGGAGTTACTTTTGTCGACGAAAGAGCAAAAGATATGCTTTGGGATTCGCTCATGCGGCATTTCACCCTACCAGATAATTTGACAGATGCAGATCTGAAGAAAGTCAGAAACTATGCTCTTAAAAAGATGGCGATCGCATTCAACACCTTCAAGAAAAATACATGGACTGCGTACGTCAAAGCAAAAAAGAAGACTCCAGAATTCAAGGGAGCACTGGTGAAGGCAAAAGATCACTGGGACGCTTTCGTGAAGTTCAAGAAATCAGAACACGCTAAGGAACGGTCGAGAAAAAACAAGATTAATGCTGCGAAAAAGAAGTGGCACCATACTCTGGGGCCAGGTGGCTACCAGGTGGCCCTGCCTAAGTGGGATCAATCTGAGCAAGAGATGATTAGTGCAGGGGTCACTCCAGTTACATTGACATGGCCCCCCAGGTGCAGGACATGGTTTTATGCGCATGGGGGGAAGTTGGACCCAGAGACAGGGCTGGTTAAGGTGAAGGCAAGTCTTAAAGAAGCGACAGACGAAATACTTCTTGCAATAGAAGAAGCTCGAACGGGGGTGTTCACGCCCAACAGAGAGAACGACGAGCTTACGCGCGCCCTGAAGAATCCTGAACACCCGGGAAGAACACGAGGCAAAGGCGTTGTTCCGTGGTTTGAGGGGTTTGCGGATTGGAACGACGACTACAGAAGCCGTGCGAGAAAGAAGAAGCAGGAGGAGCAGAAGAAGAAGGAGGAAGCACTCCGCCTTGAAGGCCTAGAATCAAAGCACCTGGAGTTGGAACGCGCTTTCAGGCGGCAGCAGGAGAAGATCGACTCACTCAGCCAGGAAAGGGCGTCTCAGCGGCAGCATGAGCAGATCGATCCAGCATTGGATAGCACCGTCCCATCTATGCCGAGAAGCAGCGTGGGTTCCGCCCCGGTCGATATCGATGATGCACTGCTAGCTAGCTACCCTGTGGATGATATCAAAGACAGGACTAACTGTGAGCTACACATGAAAGTGAAGAACTTATCCATGAAGGTGGCGGACGGCTATGCTTTAGCAAATCCCCCTGAAGCAACCTTCCATTGCAATCCCATTCCAGCTAGCTATGCTCGTGTCGGGGTTGATGAAGTGATGTCAGGATATCACGAGCTACAACTTGACATTCTTGGAGGTGACGAGGAGAGAACACTGGGAGAGGCCATACATCGTATCATTCTATGGAAAAAGGATTGCATCGTCTTTCCAAGGCCACCGACTCCTCCTCCTCCAAGTCCGCCGCCGCGTCAGTCGACTCCTCCTCCTCCAAGTCCGGCACCGCGTCAGCCGACTCCTCCTCCAAGTCCGGCACGGCGTCAGCCAACTCCTCCTCCTCCAAGTCCGGCACCGCATCAGCCGACTCCTCCTCCAAGTTCGGCACGGCGTCAGCCAACTCCTCCTCCTCCAAGTCCGGCACCGCGTCTGCCGTCTCCGCCGACTCAGCGTGCTCCATCGCCTAAGCAACAACGGAAGAGAGAGGCCGCAGCTACGACGGCTAGCGGTACAATAGGCAAGAAATTCAAATATGGTCCAAGCCTCAAGGCTCTTCCGAAGTTGCCTTACCACCTGACTGAGGAGGAACTCAACACCGTAGTGGATGCCAAAGTGAAGGCCCATTTTGGACCGAAACCGCCCCCGCCGCCAAAGGAGAAAGTTCCTGAGCATGTCTCACAACACTTTATTGATATGGCTCGACCGACTGTCAATCAGAAGGACTGCGACTATGTGCGGTCTATCAAGAAGTCATATTTTGCAGGACAAAAGGAGTCGAGCTCGAGCTCGAGCCAAGCAGTTGGCAAAAAAAGCGGGAAAACTGTTCCCCAGCTGGGAGAACAGGCAGTGCAATCGATCCCCCCGCTCATTGTACAAACACCTGTGAGTACCGCCGATCGGCTGGTAGTAACCGACTATCATAAAAGGCAGGCTAAAGAGGCCGGTGTCACTGTTGAACAACTCCTAGGCCTTGAGGAAATCTCCGGGCTTAAAGAGGAGGAAGTAAAATGGCAATATGTCCGCGGCAAACCTCTGGTCAAGCCTGACGATGTCAAGCTTCTACCAACGAGATTGTACAATTTGCATACGTGGTACATGCAACAAACATCAAATACCAATCAAGAGTCCCTCATGGTGAAAGTCAAGAAAAAGCATTACTTCCATAAAAAAGATTTGTGGATTCATTATTCAGAGTTGTTTCAGTTATTCAATCAAGACGCACTCGACAAATCTATCGTCGGTTGCTATTGTCTGTAAGTGATTTCTTTCTATAATTTAAGTCTCTAGCTAGCTAGTTGTGCTCTCGTTCATTACCTGTAATTATCCTCACTATATTCTTTTCTGTGGTATTATGAAGAATGAAGATGTATGAAATGAAAAAAGCTAGACGCTATGGCATTGGGTTCATTGACCCAAATACGGTTAATCAGGCGATATGGGAAACTGAATATTCGAGAAAAGACACAGAGAAATTCCTGCTAGAGTTTTTGAAGCAACTAAACACCCAACCAGAAATACTACTTCCTTACAACTTCGGGTGAGTGTTACTATATCTTGTACTACAAATTCTATTTTTTGCTTACTAGATGTTAATAAGTGTAGTTGATGAGTTATGCACATGTCCGCTTAATTATACAAAACGTGTGCGCATGCAGTTACCACTGGATCTTGTTAATCATTGAAGTTGACAAGGGAAAAGTTGAAGTACTGGACTCACTATATTAGAATCCATCCGAATACGCAACCGTGAGGGGGATGGTCGACAGGTAATTTCAATCATTATCGCACTATGTCGGCCTCTTTACTTCATTTCCTGATATCAACTAGTTAATAACTCCTTTATTCATTTTCTTTGCCGGCGGGCAGGGCTTGGGCCAAGTTCGTCAAACTGGTCCCAGGCGACTCGGAACAAAAGCTGACATGGGTGCGACCCAAGGTAATTAAGTAGTACTAGCTAGCTACGTCTGTGCATCTCTTTAATTCTAGTTTCAATACCATTATCATGCTTGATTAATTATTACCTGATTGAATTTTATTCTCGTAAAGTGCATGAGGCAGGAGCAGGGGAATAGTTTATGTGCATACTACGTTTGCGAGAACATTCGCATGATCACGTCTGAAAGGAGCAGAAACGAAAGAAATCTTTGGGTACGGTTGCCAGAACACTATCCATAATTTTTTTATCATGATCTAGCTAATATATATACACACAACTAATATATTCATCTTGATCTTCTTTTTATACCTGACAGAGATGCGGGGCCAGCTCCTACCAACGGTTCGCGTACGAGCAATTCAAGAGGAAATAGCTGGATTTCTGGTCGACCAGGTCATAGATCCCAAAGGAGAATACCATTACAAGATCAAGCAGTAATGCCTGCATATGTAATGATCCGCAAATTGTAGGAGAAATTGTATATATCAAATTGTATATATATATATATATATATATATATATATATATATATATGTATGTGAATGGTCGTCGTACGAGAAATTTGATGATATATATATATGATCGGTTCTACGAGAAATTCTATTTATATATATATGCACAACGTGTACACTATGTAGTAGCGTAATATATGTTTGAAATGAAAAATAATTAAATGGAAAACACAAAATTAAAAGGAAAAATAAACCATAATTAATTCATAAACCCCTAAAGGATTAAAAGGAAAAATAAACCAAAATTAAAAGAATTAAATACTTTTAGTCCCGGTTGGTGTTACCAACCGGGACTAAAGGTCCCCCAGCCCACGGCGCCGGCAGGTGCCACGTGGTGGGCCTTTAGTGCCGGGCCGTGATGAACCGGGACTAGGGGGGGGGGGGCCTTTAGTCCCCACCCTTTAGTGCCGGTTGGAGAACCGGCACTAAAGGCCCTTACGAACCGGCACTATAGGCCGATTCTGCACTAGTGATATTAGATCTCACTAGAAGTGATGGTATGAGATGCATCAAGGCGTAAAACTATATCATAATGAAAGATTAGTATTGATGCTCCAAGGCGGATAATGAGGCAGGCCTCGAAGTATAGATCTCTCTATGAGCAACGCTCCAAGGTGCGTCATCAGAACCGTAAGAGAAATGGGGAATGCTCGAAGATAGACCTGGAACACCGGTACTTAAAGCACTCACCAACCAAACTTCAGTCGAGTGGGAGAAAAACATGAGGAGCAGTTTGTGACGGCTTTTTCTAACACCCACTCTCTTACATGTGGGTCCTTACATATGCGTGGGACTAAATATGAATAAAATATATGTAAATAACAAAGAGGTTTTTATATAACAGATGTTAACATATATAGAAAATAGTTGGCATCGTGGCTAAAATAAGGCATCTAATGCATGATAGTGATCTTCTAGGGGAGGGGTACACATTTCACGCAGACAACATTTAACACAAAACATCGATTCCCTCCACAATATCCACTGCCCTGTATACTTCGATTTTACATTGACGACACCTAATAGAGGCTTCACTGGCACAATGTGTATTACTAATGCATTTCGAATTTATTTGTTTCCATTTCCCCCATAAATAACGTACTTCATATTTTTGTAGACGTACTTTTTCCTTCTAGATTTATTTAACTCACTCATCGAACCATTGCCGCAAGGGACAAATCGTTTTCCCCTGTCAGACATTTTGTGTGGGGGTCCTGTCAAGTTTATTTAACTCATTCATCAACCCAATGCCTCAAGGGTATCAATCAAACAAATTTCTGGCTCTGTCCGCTTCAAATGCGGTCATTTTGGAGTTGTGATCTAGCTTTTTGATTATTATTGTCCCGGCCTGCTTCCTATTTTCCGTACACTACGCTTCCAATCATTTCAATTTATTTTAGAGTGGTGGATTACCATTTCATGTCTACGTGCAATTGTGATTTATTAAAAATAAAAAAATATGTACAGAAACTAGCCCAAGATTATACACAAAGAAAATCCAGTTTTATACAATACACAAATGTCACTTTAGAGAGGGTTCACTGAAAATAAATCTTGTATACGTCAAATTGAACAAAAAGCACGACACTCATTATGGATCAGAGGGAGTACAATATATACTATGTATTTTCTATTATAATTTATCTATTATTAATTCAAACATTCATGTTTCACACGACCAAGTCAGATTGAAATGTATTGGAATGAATTGGCGTAGCATCGTGTGGGGGTATAGGGTTGCTCGAAAAGCTCAGAGTTGTGAGTTGCTCGAGATCGACTCGGATTCTGGCTCAATTCGAGATCGACTCAGATTCTGGCTCGACTCGAGATCGACTTTTCGTCCGCGCGGTGTCGGCCCCTCCTCGCTCGCTTGCCTTCGATCCGTTGCTTGCGGACAACCGGAGATTATTGTTCTTTTCTGGAGTAGCAGTAAAGTGGCAGCACTTTACACCACAGAACAGGTAACTGAAACTCACTGACTCGAGCGTCCTCCGCTGCACCCAGCTGCATGCCCGTCCATGTGAGTGACGTGACGGCCTCCTTTTCCTTAGGATGTAAGCTTCAGGCCGGAACTCGTGTCCATCGAAGATTATCTCACGGTGAGTCACTGCCGCTCGCTTATCCTCAAGAAGTTGCCACAAGATGCGTTTGACCGCGTTTGCAGGCGAGTACAAGCCGCATGACGCTGTGTGCCACTGCTGGCCAGTGCACTCCGACGGTCGCATGCGTGCATGGCTTCGCGACGGCAACGGTGTTTGTCAGCTTGTGCTTCAAGACATAGAGTGTTTGGACATGACCGCTATGGTTGCATTACGACCGTTGGCGTAATGTACGTAGCATCGGTTCTCTTTTTCTCCGCACGGTGCCGTCGGCGCGCTCATTTACGACGACGGCGAGCGTCTTTCGGTTGAGAGTGCCGGAGCTAGCGTGGCGTGCCCGTTCGGCGACGACGCTTATATATCCATCGGATAGTTCAAGCTCAAGGCGGTGCAGCTGGCGCGCGCCGCTGTGCCTGCAGTGACGCCACAGCGCGCCGTTTCGGCCAAGGCAGCGCACCCCCGCCCTATCTCGCCGTCCATGCGGCGCTTTCTTTTTCGAAACAGAGATAAAAGTTTTGCCTCATCAATTAATTAAAAAAAAAGAATTGGCCAGTTAATTTAAGAAAAACCGGAGGAAAACCTAACCGCGCGGGGCCTTCAGTTACTTGCTCGCTACCAGACGAGCAGCTGGAGGGCGACAGGATGCATCATTTGAGACCACATCTGCATGGAGGCGAGTACTTACAAGCCGACCGCATGCATGATGCCAGTATGCGCGCGTCCAATGCCGCATGCATGGGTGGCTTTGCACGCAGTAGCCAAGTGCCTGTGCTTCAGCTTTTTTTTTTTTTTTTTTGACGACAAAGTGCATGTGCTTCATTTGTAGCACCCTGCAGGGAAATTCTCCTAGCAGCCGAATGGGACTCCTATACCGCACGCTGCGCGCTGGGAGGATACGCAATGCACACCCCTCGCTCCCCTAACGCATCCTCTTGGCCCGGCACCTTATTTTTTATAATTTCGTTTTAAATTTTGTTTTTTCCTACTTTAAATAATTTGGGTATTTAAAAAAAATCCGAAATTTGGAAAATTGAGAATTTTGAAAAGAAATGTTCAAGAAATCATAAAATGTTCGCTGATTTAAAATTGTTTCTGATTTAAAAGAAAACGAGTATTCAAGAAATGGAACAATGTTCATGTATTTAAAACTTGTCCATCAATTTGAATAAAATTTTGCAAATTCAAATAATGTTCATGAATTTTCTAGAAATGTCTACAAAAAACAAAACAAAAAAATGTTCACAAATTCAAAATTTGCTCCCTAATGTCGAAAAAACTTTATCAGTTCAATAAATGTTTGATGATTCAAAAAATGTTAATCATTCGAAAAATGTTCATGCATTTCAAAGAATTCTTCACCAAAACAAAAATATTCATTAATTTCAAAACCATTTCCCAAAATTTCAAAAAAAATGTGCACCGGTACAAAAATATTCACGAGTTTAAAAAAATATTTGCAATTTTAAAAAATGCTCGAAAATTGGTTAAAATGTTCAGGACTTTTTAAAAATTCTTTAAGATTCCAAAATAAAATTCATGTTTCAAAAAAAAGTACGAAAATTGAAAAATGTTAGAAAAAATAAAAGAAAAAAAGAAAAAAAGAAAAATAAAAAAGGAGAAAGGAAAAAATAATAAGGAAAATGAAACGTAAATTAAAAAAAGGATAGACCGAAAACAAAATGAAGGTAAAACAAAAACCTGTTAAGGGATGGTTCTACACCCTAAAATGGGCCAGCCAAAAAGCTGGATCGAATGCGCTGGAAGGGTGGCACTCCAGGTCGCTCGCGCGCGACCTGTGCGTCAAATAGGAGACGCCCCGTCGAATAGTGTTTTCTTCGTACCGCGCATCCCTCTCCGACTCTTCTTCGGTAGTGGGCCAACCCATTTTTTCGCCCGTTTTGGGAAGTAGATACTTTTTGTTTGTTGGTTGGTTTTTTACTCTATCTTTGTTCATGTTTTTTGGGTTTTCGTTTTTTCCTATTATTATTTTTCAAAATTCATGAATGTTTTTCAAATCCATGAGAATTTTTTAATTAACAAAGACTTCAAATACATGATTATTATAAACATCGAGATCAGTTTATAAATTCATGACTATTTTAAAATTTTATGATCTTTTTTCAAATCAATGGACAGTTTTCAAATCCATGAACATTTGAAAGTTTGCTAACATGATTTAAATTCATTATTTTAAAAAAAAATTCAACATTTTTTTGAATATATGAGCATTTTTTAAACCGCTAACACTTTAAATTTCGATGAACATTTTTTTTTTTGATAACCATTTTGCAATCTATCAAAAAATAATAGTTGGTTTTTTGAAGCCAACAAACTAAAAACCACCACTTGCTAGTTTTTCCCAGAGGAACAAGAAAAAAAAGGCAGCGAGCATACCAACAAGAGAGACGAGAGAAAAAAAAGGCAATCAAGCGTAGCGACCAGGGCCGACTCATGTGGGTGTTTACCGGCAATTGTGTGCCAAAATTGAGGAGAAGACGATGAATATCGAGGCACATACTCTGAATTCTTCAAACTCCAATTAATGGGCCAAGCCCATGGAATCAATATGGACTATGATTTTCCACGGATTATAAAGAAGGTGGATGGTTTGGATAGTCTTTGTGGGCCTTTCTCACAGGAAGACATTGACACGCTTTTGAATGAATTGCTAGTGGATAGAGCCCCTAGGTCAGATGGTTTTAATGCGTTGTTTGTTAATAAATGTCGAAATATAATTAAAAAGGATTTCCTCGCGCTGATCCAGTATTTCTTTGATGGCAACATGAGTCTAGTTAGTATCACTTTGATCCCGAAAATTTTGTCCCCTCAAGGACCAAATTATTTCAGGCCGATCTCCTTAACCAACACTTGCCTCAAGTTCTTGACCAAACTGCATCCAAATCATTTAAACAAGGTTATAGTGAGGTGTATTTTTATGAATCTATATTGGCTTTTGAAGTATCGTTACATCCCAAACTACATTGCATGGATGTTTGAGTACCTTTACTTATGTTAGGTATCTAAGCGACTCATCACAATTCTGGAGCTTGATTTTGCTAAAGTTGTCGACACTGTGGAATATGAGGTTATTTTGAAGAGTTTTAAAAGCTAAATGTGTTGATGCAAAATGGTGCTCATGGGTTAAATATATCAATTCCCCAGGAACCTTATCCATTATTTTAAATGGTGTACTGGGCAAGCAGTCTCAATGCAAGTGTGGAGTCAGGCAGGGTGATCCTTTGTCACATTTGCTCTTTGTTTTGGCCACTAACTTACTACAATCGTGGTGAATGAAATGTTGGATCAAGGATGGGTTTCATTGCCAATGGCATCACATGACAAGGACTTCTCAATTGTAGAGTACGTTAACGATACTAGTCTTGTCTTGTCGGCTGACGAAGGTGATATTGTTTCTCGGTAGGAGATGCTTAAAGTGTTCATGAATCTACTGAGTTGAAAGTCAACTTCAATAAGTCGTCAATGATTCCAATTAACATGCACCCTGCTGAGGCCATCTACTTAGATGGAGTGTTTGAATGTCAATTGGGCTATATGAGCCTCACATATTTGGGCCTGCCAGTTGGCACCACTAGATCTAGAATCCAATATCTTATGTTGGTGGTTTATCGTCAGAATACAGGATCTTATGTTAGGGTGGAGTATTAGTTGTAGATGTAGTTGATTTAACAGTCTGTGGATGTACGAATATGATGCATGTATGAAATTATGCCATGTATAATCATATTGATAAAAACTACAATTTAATCGATATGCAACTGTCATTTGTTTACAACACCTTGTTGTTTTTTGGAGAGAAATCACAACTGAATCTATGGATCACAGTCCATATTTTCCCATTGCATACAACTTCAATCTCCTCACTTTACTTTTTTTTTTCAATTAACCGTACTTTTATTTTTCTTACAATCACAATCTTCCAAACATAATTTGCATTAATATTTGTAACTAGCAAGTCTAGTAAGATTGACAATCTTACTGATTTCGTTGGGGGGGGGGGTGGGGGGGGGGGGCAAAGGTAGGTTTTATATTTGTGTGTGCAAGTACTTGGTGTTGGTTGCAATTCAAAGCTCCTACTGGTTCGATGACCTTAAGGTCATCCACTTTGAGAAAAAATGTTGTTTTCTACAAACCCTTACACTTGGGGTCCAACAACTTCCTAGTTGAGAGGAAGCATGTGCCAATCCACCTACTTTCTTCCTAAATTGGAAAGAACTTTTGTAATGGATGGGCTAAGAACGAGTTTAAGAGTGGAACCGACGACAAACTAGTACTTGTCGTCGCATAGAATCCGGTTAGTGAATACGAGTTTAATGTAATGGATGGGATTTGAGGTTGACACTTCATGCAATCTAGAAATATCTAGTTAGTTACACATAGAATCCGGAGTCTTGAACTCCTTACATATTTGTAAGTTTGCTACATCCATATACTCTAAATTCGTTGTACAAACTATATGTATATTTAATGAAACCATGAAAATAAATATACATACACACCATAGTGCATCAATTGGGATAAAAAGGTTAGTGGAATATTTTGAAAATACTAAGTTGATCATATTCTAGAGAAAACCAACATAACAAAAGATTTTTCTTAAACATCCCAAAATAAATAACAAACCACATTTTCAGTTTAGCAGCAAAAATGTTTTTTTAGTGACAAACATGGAAATTACATGTTGATTTTTGTACCTTAATATGAATGGGATTTTTTTATCTATTACAGTTGATATCTAGCACAAAATTGTTAAACATAAAGTGTATTCAACAATGTAAAATAAAAAAACATGCATTAATGACTAGCTAAACTGTGACAGGTAAAAAAGTTTTGTATAAATTTACGCATGTCTACATTTTGAAATCGACCTAGGCCCAACAAATAGTTGAAGATGACTTATTTATTTTGAACATGATTTATTTATTATATTTAGAACAAAATATATATTATTTTGGGCGTTTTTGGATAAGCCAAATCATGCAGTTTTATGTATGTATTATGCAATGCCGAACTCGAGTATATCGAGGTCTAGTTCCGAAGTTGAGATAATTCATTTGACATAAAGAGTAGAAAAGAGAGCAGCAAATCAATCAACTTAATTACACTTTTTTATTTAAAAATAATATATTAATTAAATACATTAATTTTTGATTTTTTTTATAAATTATATTATTACAATAAATGTAAACACTGAAAATATAATCAAATATGTCCATTGTGTATTTTAAAAAATTCTTTATGTGTTTTTACAAGTTAACTATCTACTTAAAAAATATGTTCACCATGTATTTAATGAATATTCACCGCATATTTAAAAAAGCATTCGGCATATGTCAAAACTATGTTTAGCATGTATGTAAAGAATATTCATCATATATTTTAAATTTTCTTATTGTATAAAAATGTATACAAGAAAAATAAATAAAAACCAGCTGAAGAAAGATAGTAAAGATAAAATAACAAGAATAAAAACTAACGAAAATGAAATAAAGATTGAAAAGCTAAAAAATGGAAATAAAATAAAAATGATATATAATATGAAAATAAAAAAGGAAAGGAAAATGTTGAAAACCAGAAAAATAAACCCAAAACAACACCCGAAAAAGAATCAGCTGAAACCAGCATGGGGCGCTAACGCTAAATTAGACTAACCCATTTTGCGTCATGCCTTCCTATCTGTTCTAACGAGCATTTGATGTGATGGATGCGAGATAGGATTTGGCTGAAATCGGTCCTACATAAAGAAAATTGATTTGCTGATGTTGTGATCTTTGATGGCTGCTATCACACAGCTTGTGGGTTTGCATAAATTCAGTTTGAGCATTGTTATAAGGAAGAAAACATTGTTGCTCATGAACTCCTGCATCTATTGCTCCTCTGCTTATAAGTGATTTAACACTCACTATTACCAATGAATGAGAAGAAATGATGATTCTTTCTAAAAAGGAAGTTCATTTCCGTTGTACCATTTTTTTGAACAAGAAGGGCCAAGAAGGCCCGAGAAACTGCATTAAGTAGACCACATCGGTACAATGCAGATTACAGCAGGACCTAGAGAAGCTAAGAAATTACAAGCCAGTCCCTGAGTAATGCAGGAAGGACCCTGAACAGAGTATGAAAAACGCAATCGAGTCCCTGGCAGCTCCTGAGAGGATTGAGCCTTGCCGTCGCCGGAGACGAGGCCACTTGGGACGCCAAGACCTTCAAAGCTTCGCCGCCAGCAACCCATGCCGGGAAAGCAAACCATGAACTCCCAACAGGAACAAAATTGCGTCCCTTCTTGCACATTGGCCGGGAGGAATATGAGTAGCCGCCCTTCAGCCAGAAGAAACGAAGACGGAGCGAAGATGATCGGCTGCCGACTGCCTCCGCGGTCGCTTTTGCCTCGCTACAAACGCCATTGTTGATGAGCTCGAACCCAAAATGCGTAGTCCAAAACTTTGTAATTCTCCAACTTATTATCCACCCCCACGGTGGCCTTAGGAGACGAAGAAGAACAAAGGAACAAATTGCACACCAGAGACGCTCTCTGAGTCACCAGATTATTGAAGAAGAAGAAGTGGGAGGTGGAGAAAGGAGCAGCATCGGTCGAAGCAATGCTGTGCCATGGATCCGTCCAAAGAGTCCCATCATAGGATCCACTAACTAGCCCTCTATGCACCTCCGCCATCCCGCGGTCAGCACGAGCTTGAGGGAGAGGAGCAAGAGAAAGAGTGGATCTGGATCCGGGCGCTTTGTTATTTGCCATAGAGAAGATAACTAAAACCAAACATACAACAGCTACGAACCGGACCTCTCCACCGTTGATCGTCCGCCACCAGGTCCGCCGGTGACGGGAGGGAGAGAGGCCCGCAAGAGGAGTGGAAGGAGAGATCAGAAGTTGGGGCGGCAAAGGAGCCAGTCTCGGCACGGAAGGCCACTCCAGGACGGTCTCGGACAAAGCTTGTTTTTCTTGCCCATTTCCGTTGTACCGTCATCTATATCTATCTATCTATACCTACTAATAAAACAAATAGGTATTCTGGGTTCATCATGCTATTTTACAGAAAAAACCTCAAGTTTCTGGTAATCAACCCGCACTACATATTAATTGATTTTAAAAAAAATCATATCTTTTTAATCCTAACTCCAAATTTAACATGTAATATATGAAATTTGATTAGAAAAATATATTCAATCTAAATATGATATTATTTTACTTGTTAACCATTTAAAAATGATATTTAAGATGAAACATTAATCAATAGCACGTGATCAGTCTTTTTTTCATACCGGTGTCATTCTGTCGTGGATTTGTCACGGCAGATGTCCGAAGACTTAGGTTCGAGGCCATCGCTAAAGAGGTGGACTCAAAGGGGTTAAACGGGAAAAGGGACACGAGTTTACCCAGGTTCGGCCCCTCACGGTGGAGGTAAAAGCCTACGTCCTGCTTGTATTGTATTGACTGTAGTATCGATTACAAAGGGGCGGCTTGCTTGCCCTAGCTCCCGATTGCTTGGTCTCTCTCGCCGTAAGGCTTGTCTGTCTCTCCTAACTTGTCCAACCCGCCGCAGGGGCTCACCTTTATATACATAGGTAGAAACCCTGGGCTTACAAGAGTCCGGGTCGGGTTACACAACGTAACCGACCCCGGTTCTACTTTCCTAGTCTTACAAGGTAAGTCTTCACGTGGCGGCTTACCCTTTCGGGCCTTGAGTCGCCACCAGGCTTTGGGCCTTCAACTGGCCCACCTGTAAGTCGTCGTCTTCACGTCTTGCCTTCCTGGGCCGGCTTAGGCTCTTGCACTATGAGTCGCCAACAGGGTTAACCGCGGGGTTATATCCCCAACATTAGGCCCCAAATTGATTTGAACCTGTTCATGTCAATTTAAATTCTTCAGTTGGCGAGTCTTCTGCGGGTCTTCTGGAACTGCAACTTTGACTGGTCTTCCCTAACCCGCCATATCCAACAGTGACGTCACAATGAATCTTTCATTTACCCGCCATCCGAGAAACGAGGCGCCATCTCAGCCATGATAACTATATCGCCTCCTCGATCTCCGGGCCTGCCATTTCACTACCCCACCCACCCTTATAAATGGGCATAGGGTCGCTCCTTTACCCTGTCACTTCTTCTTCCTCCTCCCGACACCGTCGCGACTACTGTAGCAAACAGCCCCGCCGCCGTCGCTCCTCTCCAGCGAACTCGAAACGGGCCACTGCAACGACCCAATCGGGACCAGAGAACCGCGGTGCTCATCCGCTCTTCCCTCGAATCATCAAGGTAAAGCTTCTGCCTCTCCCTGGACTCGCATTAGATCTGTACTGTTCATGGAGCTCGCCAGAGTTCATCCCTGTTCTTCGCGTTCTTAGGGCTA
Organism: Elymus sibiricus; assembly: GCA_039707655.1. Taxonomy (NCBI): domain Eukaryota; kingdom Viridiplantae; phylum Streptophyta; class Magnoliopsida; order Poales; family Poaceae; genus Elymus; species Elymus sibiricus. The sequence goes on along the minus strand of CM077663.1, from coordinate 399,611,709 downwards.
GGAACGGTATTTTAATTCAAATCGAGTCAAAATACATTGCGGTAGTGATCAGCTCCCCCTTTGTATCTTGTACGGATTGATTCTGCTTCAGCATTAACGAGTCCCTGATCTATCTGTTCTTCCACTGTCTGCTAGGGTTAGTGTTTTTCCCCCTTTCCGAACCGCTCGTAGATCCAAAAATGTTGCCGCAGATTGTGAAATCTGTTTGTCCCATACTTAGTGAAATCTTGGGCCATCTTGGGGGTACTGACGACTGACCCGCCATTGATCTTTCGGGCAGCTTAGCACATATGTTTGTAACTCGCCATAAAGTTTGACTATTGCTTCTTTCACTTAACCCGCCAACATACCTCTGGCTTTTAAATTTCAGCACTTAACCCGCCAATATGTCAAGCGCAACATCGTCTTGTGACTGGGTCCAATCCGGAGTTACCGAAGATCTACTGTTAGACTATGTGAAGATAGGCGTGTTACCGGCTCGGGACATCATTCAGTGGCGGGCTCCCGGGTTAGAGAAAAGACCCAGACCTCAAGACGGAGAAGTCGTTGTTTTCGCTGACCACCTCGTCCGCGGCTTCAGCCCGCCCGGGTCTAAATTCTTCCGAGATGTTCTGCACTTTTTTAAGCTTCACCCTCAGGACATAGGCCCCAATTCAGTCACCAATATCTGCCAATTCCAAGTCTTGAGTGAGGTGTATCTGCAAGAAGAACCTTCTGTGGACATTTTTCGTGATTACCATTATATCAACCGCCAAACTGAGAAAGCAGGCGGCTCAAGTCTGGAACTCGGCGGCGTGACTATCCAGAGGCGGAGAGATGTGCCTTACCCATCTGCTACCCTGCCAAGTCATCCTAAGAACTGGAACAGGACCTGGTTTTATTGCAAAGACACTTCTTCGGAGGGTGAAAATCCGCTGCCGGGTTACCGCCCTACCCGGCTTCCCAGCTCCGGAGAACTTCCCGACAGGCTATCCACTACTGAAAGAGCGAAGTATGCCATTTCCATTGCCAAGATCAAAGCTTTGATTGCAAACGGATTAACTGGTGTCGACCTGACCCGCTGCTGGGTCAGTTGGCAAATATCGCCCCTGAGCCGGCGTGACCGGCTTATGTTTGAATACACGGGTGAACCCAATGACCCCCTCTGCTTCTCAAACGCCCAATTGTCACAACAGGAAATCAGCAATAGCGTTAAAAATCTTCTCGGCGAAAAACAGGAAATTTGTGATAAAATTGGGCTGAGACCCTTCTATGCCCAGAACCCAGCTCCGCCTGTAAGAAAAACTTCTGGAAACCTTACAATCTTCGTCTTGCTCGTTTTAATTTGCATCTTTTAACCTCTCTGGCGGCTTGTGCGCAGGCCGTCTCAGATTTCTGGAAGAAAAAACTCAACCCGCCCGTGAGGAAGCCCAGGGCGGGTAAAACCCTTGCTCATAAAAGGAGAACCACCGCCTCCTCCATTCCTGAGTCTAACGATTCAGAGGTAAAGCTTGACTTCTTCTGACCGTCTCTTTATACAGCTTACTGATGATATTTATTTCACAGGTTGAACCAGAGACCAGCCGTGTGGACGCTCCTGAGGTAATCAATATTTCCTCCGATTTAGAAAATTCTCCCCCAAAGAAGAAACGGCGGGTTATCCGAAAAGTCCCATTCTCTCATCCTCTTGCTTACTTGGACTGCCATTTTCTTTTGAAAAAGCAACAGCACACCTCCAGGCGTCAGACCCGGAGTGCCGGCTCTGAGGAGCTGATGGGCGGCTTACCCAACTCCCCGGCTTCCCGGAAGCGTCCTGCAGAGGTACTTTTTACCCAAGTCTGATCATCTTAACAGTCTTGTCTTGCAACCTTACTTTACCTGAAGAACTGTAACTTTTCCAGGACTCGCCCCCTTCGTCTGGCGACTCAACGGCCACTTAGCTGCCTCCATTGAGAATCAACCCAGAGTATGCATTTTTCCTTTGCACTATATTTTTCTTCAATCTTGTCTTTTATTTGACAATTGTTTTTGCTCTCTAGGGCTCAAGCGAAGTGGAAGAAAACCGGCGGGTCTGAAGCCGCCCCCACTGTCCAAGAGCCGGAGAAATCCAAGCCGGCTTCCCCTGTACCTCATGCTGAGCCTACAGAAGCTATAAAAGAAACACCTGCCAATGATTCTCAGCCCCACGAGCCGGCTGTTCATGATACGGTCACTCCTACGAGCCCTCCACGAACTGACTTCCAAACGCCAAGCTCTCCAGCTACCAAAAACGTCGCTCTTACTGGGGCGGGTTATCGATCGACCTCTCATGTGCTGACAAGACACACCGGCGAGGCTAAAGAGAACTCGCCAGAAAGATTCGACTTTGCATTGCCCTCGTTGGAAAAGATGTCTACAGATGATCTTCATGCCGGCTATTTAAATCGCCTCAGCGCAAGCCACAACATGGAGCGAAAACTTGTTAACCTTATGAAGTCCAAATTTGAGGTACTGCTCCTTTCTTGCTTTCCTTATACCCTTATGTAGCCCCCAAGATCCGGTTTAGTCTTGCAAAATAGTAGACCGGGTCTTATACTTCTTGTCATACTTCAAATTATAATACCTGTAGCCCCCAAGTATCGGGTTAATACTGATATTGAGCCGGTACTTAGTTGAAAGGGTTGATCCAAGTGTAGCCCCCGAGTTCGGGTCATGACGATGAGCCAGAACTCCATTGTAAACTTTGGAGAGCTCTGTGTAGCCCCCAAGTAACGGCTTAATTTTAACAAAGATGAGCCGGGACTGCCATGTAGACTTAGAGAAAAACACAGGCATTAGCCCCCAAGTGTCAAGTATATTGCTTGCAATCTGCTTGAGACTTATAACACAATAGTTTCACCAATGTGCGAATCATATCCTTACTGAAAACCTTTGAAACTGTCTTTTGCGTAATGCAGGAAGCTTTAGCAACTGCTGAGTCGAATTTCACTGTGCAACAAGCCGCCAGGGCTGAGGCGGACAATAAATGGCGAGTTGCCGTGACAGAGCTGGAGAAAACCCGGGCTGAACTCGCTGCTTATCAGAAGACGGCTGAGGCGGAAAAAACTGCTATAACCCAACGAGCCAACGACACTGAAAGCCGGCTTAAGGTTGTGTCCGATGAGCTACAAACTCTCAAAGACCATATCTCTAGAATGACCTCTGCGATCTTCGGTAAGTGCCAAGCACTTGAAAATTACCTTGTCTTGTTGAATAACTCATACAGGCGGCTTATAATACTTGACTATCTTGCAGGTGAACGGAGCCGCCAACTCGCTGCTGACAGCGTGATTAAGCTGAAAGCCATCTACTCCTTAACCGAACAGTTATATTGCGGGACCCTCTGCACCATGAAGGCGATGCTGACCGAGAAATGCATCCCAAAGCATATGAAGGGGGTGATAAAACTTCTATCCACCCTGCCCAAACAGGTTGGAGAACTCAAACGGTCAGCCGCCAGGCAGGGAGCCATGGCTGCTTTAAGCCGGTGTCTTGCTTTTGCCCCGGAGTTAACTACAGCGGAAATGACGGACGGGTTCCCAGCCAAAAAGGTCGACGGCTCAGACTTCACAGAAGCCGACTACGTCAAATGTATGAAAGATTCCCGGGTGCTGGCCTCAAGTCTTGCCAATGAGTTAGACCTTTCCACATACCAGGCGGCTTATGACGCGGAAAACAAACGCGTGCGCGGCCCAACCTTTGAATCGAGGAGCCTGACTCTCGCACGTCGTAAGCAGCTCTTCGCTCCTGACCTTGATGCATCTCCCTTCTTCGACCAGACCCAATTTGAGGCCTTAACACGCTGCAACTGGGATGTCAACAATCTTCAGATCGAAGAGGTCGAAGACCCGGCGAAGGACGACTAGCCAGCGAGCTGTACTTTCGGCTGAAACTGACAACTCGGCCTGTCTGAGCCGCCAAGGCTGTCTTTTGTAAAAAACTTTAATCTTGCCTTGTCTTGTACTCCATGGGGAGCTTTTGTAATAGCTGTAGAGACATCTGAAATGCCTGAGTCGTGCCTTCGTGCACGTATAACCCTTTTTAAATAGTCTTGCTGCAATGATATCTTTCATATGCTCTTACTCTCAACCATGCTTTCAAGGTCCATGGCGGCTTATCAGAAAAGATAAAACCTGCAAAATAAACAAGACAGAAAACTTCTGTATTGTTGTCAGGGCGGCTTATGACAGCACAACCCGGAGATGTCTTTCATGGTCTTGCGTCTTGTTTCATAATCTTTCCTTGACCCGGCTTGTCAAAACCGGAATGATATGTAAGTGTGATGTATGATGCAATGCATGACGTATGATGCAATGCATGATGCATGATGTATGATGTTCTCTACTCTTACAAGTCATCCGAAAAGGGGGTAAGTGGCCAACTCGCTGCACCCCAATGTTGGAGAGGTTATCAAAAGAGGGGGTGAGTGGCTAACTCGCTGCACCCCAATTTTGAAAAAAGGTCATCAAAGAGGGGGTAAGTATTCAACTCGCTGCACCCCAATTTGAAAAAAATCATCAAAAGAGGGGGTAAGTTCTCGACTCGCTGCACCCCAATTTTGGAAAAGATCATCAAAAGAGGGGGTAAGTTTTCGACTTGCTGCACCCCAATTTTGCAAAGGGTCATCAAAAGAGGGGGTGAGTGTTCAACTCGCTGCACCCCAAACTTGGAGAAAGTCGTCAAAGAGGGGGTAAGTATTTAACTCGCTGCACCCCAATTTAACCTTGTTGACCCTTTTTTTTTTTTGGTTTCACAACCCGGATTACAGTGGCTGAAACGCCGATCAAGAGGGGGTAAGTATACAACTCGCTGCACCCCAAATGACCTTGTCGTTGATCTTGACTTGTGCAAACTCCCCGGTCTCGCTTGTCGAGGCTGGTTGTAAAAACATGGTACTGACCCCCGTTGAGCTGTTTCGGGTTACTCTGCTGCTGGCCTCCGCCGCCAGACTGTTAATTATGACCTCCATGATTGTCTTGTCTCTGGTAACCGGACCCTGAGCTGCCAGTGCCAAAGCCGGCTCCTGAGCCGCCTGATGAACCATTGCCGTTATTACGATACTGTTGAAGGCTGTAATCTCGGAACTGTCGCATAATCCTGCAATCCCTCCATGCATGGCGTGCCGGCTTATCGGGCCGGCTGTGCTCTGGACAAGGTTTATTGAGCATCTCTTCCAGGTTAAAAGGAGTTTTACCCTTGTTTAAAGGTTGCCTAAAGTTTCCAACGTGAGCTTCTTCTGGGCGTTTATTCCGGTACTGACTCTTGAATCTCTTGCTATCATTGTCAGCGCTGTCTAACCCGCCATCCGCTGGCTTACGCTTCCGGTTGCTGTGTCGATCTCCTGGGCTCTCATAATGCCTCAGATGAACCGGCGTGACGCTTGGGCGAGTCTCCAGTTGCCCAATTTTGGCTTTCAACCCACTTAATTCCTTATACACCCAAGCTTGTGCTTCCTTCATCTGTTGCTGAATACTAGCTATTCTTGCATGTAGCTCTATTAACTCTGCATTGCGTTCCACCTTTCTCTTAGCTTCCGGATTGCCAGTGATGACTCGTGATCCGTCCGTTGTAACAAAAGCCGGGTTTTCCGGGTCGTAAGGCTCCGGATCAATGTCTCCATCAGAACAGTCCCCAAACTTCGCCTCACAAGGCGGGTGAAAAAGAGCGGTGTAACCACCTGGCTTAGACCTTGACCCGCCATTGAGAAGGGCGAGCTTACGCTCTAGGACCTGATATCCTTGCTCATTTGAATGGAATTCCATCCCCTGACCTTCATGACTCTCTGGCTTAGAGTAAGGTTCGACGTAGCCCCCAAGCCCGCCGTTCTGAAGCCGGTAGGTCGACTCCGTCTCTTCATTCGAGGATCCATCCTCTGAGCAGATGAGAGTTTCCTTCCGCGACACAGAATCTCCAAGCTCCGTGCCTCGGGTTAAGTCGACGAAGGTATGCTTCTTGTCCGGGTTAGCACGGACAGTTTGCACGCGCCGGGCGGTTTGATCTCACCGGGTGGGTTGCTTGCGTCGGGCAGGCTCGTCGATGTTGTTTCAGATGTCTGGCCCGGATTCAGATCCGCCAATCTTTCCGATGAAGACTTGGTCTTCGCCGAAGGGGACCCGGGAACCATACTCGATTGAGTCGGCCTCGGGGACCCGGCCAGCGTCGTCGAGGTAAAGCTTTCCATGTCGACTCTTAGTCATCTCACCAACAACGTACCCCTCGTTCCCAGAGAGAGAACCCTTTGAGAACTCAACACCATCAAGCGCTAGCCCCACGGTGGGCGCCAACTGTCGTGGTTTTGTCACGGCAGATGCCCAAAGGCTTAGGTTCGAGGCCATCGCTAAAGAGGTGGACTCAAAGGGGTTAAACGGGACAAGGGACACGAGTTTACCCAGGTTCGGCCCCTCACGGTGGAGGTAAAAGCCTACGTCCTGCTTGTATTGTATTGACTGTAGTATCGATTACAAAGGGGCGGCTTGCTTGCCCTAGCTCCCGATTGCTTGGTCTCTCTTGCCGTAAGGCTTGTCTGTCTCTCCTAACTTGTCCAACCCGCCGCAGGGGCTCACCTTTATATACATAGGTAGAAACCCTGGGCTTACAAGAGTCCGAGTCGGGTTACACAACGTAACCGACCCCGGTTCTACTTTCCTAGTCTTACAAGGTAAGTCTTCACGTGGCGGCTTACCCTTTCGGGCCTTGAGTCGCCACCAGGCTTTGGGCCTTCAACTGGCCCACCTGTAAGTCATCGTTTTCACGTCTTGCCTTCCTGGGCCGCTTAGGCTCTTGCACTATGAGTCGCCAACAGGGTTAACCGCGGGGTTATATCCCCAACACATTCCGAATTGCAAATGAACACTTCGGCAAAACCAAAATGGAGACAAAAATATATGAATATAACCACGCACGCACGTGTGACGCCCCCATTCTTGTCCGTACGCTAATCATGCACACAATGCGTACGACCAAGATTAGGGACTCACTGATTGATACCACAACACGACAAAAGACACAAATACAAAGGTCATACAGCTCCATATTACAAGCCAGGGGCCTCGAGGGCTCGAATACAAAGCTCGACAACAAGAGTCAGCGGAAGCAAATATATCTGAGTACAGACATAAGTTAGACAAGTTTTGCCTTAAGAAGGCTAGCACAAACATAAGCAAACGGATCGAAAGAGGCGAGGCCTCCTGCCTGGGAACCTCCTAACTACTCCTGAGCGTCGGGGGTAGCCTCCACGTAGTAGTAGGCTCCACCGGCGGTGTAGTAGTCGTCATCTCCAGCGTACACCAACTCCTGGGCTCCATCGGCTGAACGCAGCAACGTATTGAAGGGGAAAAAGGGAGGCAAAGCAGCAGTGAGTACTCATCCAAAGTACTCACAAGACTTACATCAGAACTATACTAGTATGCATCATTCTCAATGAAGGGGTAATATCTGGACTAACTGCAGAAAGCAAGAATTGGGAGAAGGCCTAGTCCTATCGAAGACTAGCATCTTCAACATCTTGCAGCATTAGAAGAGTGCAGATTGGTATCTCACATATAGTCATATTGTTGTAGCAATTTTAATTAAGTAAACACGCCCAGAGATCCTTCCTCGACTCCCTGCGAGGAAGCAATCCCGGAGCCACAATTCATTTCAAATTAAATTACAGTTATAGTTGTATAAGGTCAAGGTACAACTCCAAGTCGTCCTGTTACCGTGGACACGGCTATTCGAAAAGTTTGTTCTTCCATGCAGGGGTGCACCTCATTTCCAACACGCCTGGTCACCTCCGGCCGGACACACTTTTCTGGGTAATGCCCGGCCTCGGGATACAGCACGTCGTTGCCCCATCTAGACTCAACGAAGAGGCCAGCCCGCCGGTCTAAATCCTAAGCGCGCAGGTTCGTGGGCCCACTTGCCCTTGCACTCCTGCACGATGCGAACGCGGCCGGAAGCAGTCCTAGCACCCCTTAGTAACAAGCGCGATGCGTTCCAGACCAATCCGGCGCGCGCCACTCCATTGCTGACGTCCGAAGAGCTTCGGCTGATACAACGACGCTGAGTGCCCATAACTTCCCCACGTGAAGGTTTGGTGCGTTAAAGGTCGTATCGACCAACTCACATCAAATACCCAACCCATTAGCAATTTATTTGTGCGGGGCAAGCGCGAACCATAAAGTGCAGTCCGTCGCCCCGCCAATAACACTCGGGTGCCTTACCGACGCACCCCACCACATATCACTCTCGCGGGTACCCTTGGGGCCGACCCGTCTTCAACATGTTTCTGTAACCAGGTCATAGTAACTGTGTGTCTATACACCAAGTGGATATCCGAGGAATCACCCTCGATGGATCCCACTCGAGGTATGAGTAAGGCAAGAGTCGCTACCGGTAAATGGGAAGGAGGAATCACCCTCGATACCCATGATCGATAGCTACGCTACAGAATTAACACCGGGAGTGCTAAGTGAGGTATCACCCTCGGCACTCGGTAGTAGATCTGCAGTGCCATACTTAAGGGGTGTGTGGTGATGTGTCGGTAACGGCTTGTCAGTCATGACGACTGAGTCTTCTGTCTTCAAGTCCTCGGTGTTGTCGATGAAAGCAGGGGCAACTGGGACTAAGGGGGTCTCAGGGGTTCACTGATCCACCTATACTAAGCATTTGATATGATAACAGGTAAAGTAACAGTTCATCAAAAACAGGCTATGCATCAGAATAGGAGCTAACTAATACAGTAGCAAAATCTAATGCAAGCATAAGAGGGAGAGAGATGGGTGATATCGGAATGCTCAAGGGGGTTTTGCTTGCCTTGCTGCTCTGCGGCAAAGGGCTGGTTGTCGACGGGGTCGTAGTATCCGGCAGCAACGTCAGCCTCGGGGTCTACCGAAGAGAAGAGGGGGAAGAAACAATAAATATAAAGCACACAGATGCAACATGATGCATGACATGGCAATACGCAGAGCTAGGCATGCACTAACGCAGTACTACGCGTTGCAGACGAAGCGGGAGAATATCTGACGATATTTCCCGGGTCTGTGGATTTATCGAACAGATGATCCGGAGGGGAAAGTTCCATGTTCATCATGCTAGGAGCATGTGACAGATGAACGGATGGCATATTTGGATTCGTGGGATTTTTCTGATCAACTTTCATGTATAAAGTTTTTTGATCTGAGCTACAGATTATTTTCTATGATTTTTCAAAGTTTTAAACAATTTCTGGAATTAATTCTATTTATTAAATCCAACATTATCCAGAATAGTGAATGATGACGTCAGCATGACGCAATCATTGCATCAGCAGTCATCAGGGGGCTGGCCAGGTCAAACCTGACCAGTGGGCCCCACCTGTCATACTCTGCTCTAATTAAACAGGTTTTAGTTTAACTAATTAACCTAATTAGCAGGTGGGCCCCAGTAGTCAGTGACTGTTTAGACTGCACTAATTATCAGTATTAATTAAACTAATCTAATTAACTAAATAGGGGCAGGGCCCACATGTCATAGGCACAGAGGATTTGGGGCCCCATTGTCAGTGACTGGGCAGTGCCCAGTCAGCCAGTTGACCAAGTCAACTAGTCAACTGGGGCTGGCCTGGCCCACTGGCAGTGGCACTGGGGAGTGGCCCCGGTCGGGCCACGTTGGCGGTGGCCGGCGTTCATCGCCGGAGGAGCTCCGGCGAGCACCCGAGACGGCGAGGGGCTCGGAAATCCGCTACGGGGCACCAAATCGCGCGTTCTTGGGCGCGTTCGAAAGCTGGAGCAGCCGCCGTTCCATTCCGGCCATCGGCACGGGCTACGGCGGGCCGTATCGAGCGCCAGGTCGCCGGCGGCGGAGAAGCTTTCGGGCGGCGATGGCAAACGGCGAACGGGGGCGCAAACGAGCGAACCGAAAGCGCTACGGGGTCCTACGCGACGCGACAAACACGATGGGCACATGCCCGTGACCATTTGGTCACCGGAGCCACGCCGGCGATGAGCTAAAGCGGCGGCGGGTTCGGGCTCCGGTGGGAACTAGCGTCAGGAGCATCGGCTCGTCACGAGGAGCAAGGGGAGGAGAGACAGGAGCTCACAGCGGGGTGTGGCCGTTCAAAGCGTGCTCGGGGAGGGCTCGACGGCGGCGAATTTGGCGACGGTGATCCGGTGGCCGAAGGTGGAAGACGACGTGGGAACGGCGATGCAGGGCTCCAGGGGCTCAGGCTCGTGGTCGGCGAGGTCGAGGAGGTCGTGGCGGAGCTCGTGGGTGCAACGGCTGGGCGCGGGAGGGCCGGTGGTCGCGGCTAGGCCGGAGCCATGGCGGCGGCGGCGCTCGGACGCGGCGGATCTGGAGGCGAGCGATCGGGAGAGAGCGAGAGGAGGGGGGAATGGCGAGGACGGCATCCAGGGGCCCGAGGGAGGGGCGTCCTTATCCCCTCGCCCCACCTGCCCCGGCGCCGTGGCGGCCAGCGGCCGGCCGGGGGGCGCTCGGCCACGGGGACGACGACACGAGAGGGGGAGCAGGTGGGAGTGGGCTGGGCCGGTTGGGCCACACTGTGGCCTTGGCCCAGTGGCCAGGTAAGTGGGCTTTGCCTTTTTCTTTTATTTCTTTTCTCTGTTTTCTTTTCTTTATTTCTGTTTTAATTATTTTAGGCCAATAACTTTTATTGCAAAAATGTGCCACTGGTTCCAATTAATACAATTTAATATTTTGGAGGGTCACATCCACTTTGAGCATTTTTAGAAACTGTTTCCATTTTCCAATGCAATTTAGGGCACTTTAAAAATGCCTTTAGCTACTGTTATTGATGGCGGGGTCCACACCAGTGGGAGGGTGATGTTGTTTTCCTTAACAACATTTATTTTGGATTATTCCACAAGTTTGGAACATTTTACTTTTGTTGTTTGAAGATTTAAATTCGTCACATAAAACCACATGGCATTTGCATTGGAATTTGAATTGGGATTTGAATCCAAACTTGATCAAGCCCCACTTAGCAAAATGACTAGGCACTGTTCATGATCATTACTGCAGCTTAATTACAATGATCACTGTAGCTTAAACCCAGGGTGTCACAATTCTCCCCTACTAACAAGAATTCTCGTCCCGAGAATTAAGAAGTAGAAGGGAAGAGCCCGGGGTATTCTGCACGAAGATGATCTTCGCGTTCCCAAGTGGCTTCATCTTCAGAATGATTTGCCCACTGCACTTTGAAGAACTTGGTACTCTTCTGACGAGTCCGACGTTCAGTTTCATCGAGAATGCGGACTGGTTGCTCCTTGTAAGAAAGGTCTTGTTGCAGCTCAAGCATATCATGGTCCACTGCTCGGATAGGATCCTTGAAGCAGCGACGAAGTTGTGACACATGGAACACATCGTGAACCTGAGACAGGTTTGGCGGTAGTTCCAATTGATATGCCACTTTACCACGCCTTTCGAGAACAGTGAAAGGTCCAATATAACGAGGAGCCAGCTTGCCCTTGATTCCAAATCGGTGTGTACCTCTCATCGGCGTGACTCGAAGATAAGCCTTTTCGCCAGGTTGATAGACCATATCTTTGTGATGACGGTCATACTGACTCTTCTGACGAGACTGAGCAGCCTTCAGATTCGCATGAATGATGCGGACTTGATCTTCGGCATGTTGGATAATATCCGGACTGATAAGTGTACGTTCCCCAGTTTCTGACCAATTCAGAGGAGTCCGACACTTACGTCCATATAATACTTCAAAAGGAGCCATCTTCAGACTAGCTTGATAGCTATTGTTGTAGGAGAACTCAGCATACGGAAGAGATTCCTCCCATTTCTTGCCGAAAGAAATGACACAAGCTCGAAGCATGTCTTCGAGAATCTGATTGACTCGCTCGACTTGTCCCTGAGACTGAGGGTGAAAAGCGGTGCTGAATGACAAGTGAGTTCCCATAGCTTCCTGGAAACTTGCCCAGAATCTTGAAGTGAATAAACTGCCACGGTCTGAACTGATAACCAGTGGAATACCATGGAGCGAAACAATTCTGGACATATACAGATCTGCCAGCTGACTAGCAGTAATAGTTTCCTTGACAGCCAGAAAATGTGCAACTTTGGACAACCGGGCAATGACGACAAGAATAGCATCATTACCTTTCTGCGACCTGGGAAAACCAGTAATGAAGTCCATTTCAACATGATCCCATTTCCACTCGGGAATAGAAATAGGTTGCAGAGTTCCGGCAGGCTTTTGATGTTCTGCCTTGATCCGACGGCAAATGTCGCATTCTGAAACATATCGTGCAATGTCTTGTTTCATGTTTGGCCACTAGAACCTTTGACGGATGTCCTGGTACATCTTGGTACTACCCGGATGAATAGACAGCGGAGTATCATGAGCTTCTTTCACTATTTTAGCAGTCATATTCAGGTTTTCCTTCTTCGTGGGAACGAATAAGCGACCCTTGAAGTACAAGGCGCCATCATCAGCCATGGTGAAGAATGATGATTTTCCTTCCGCTAGATAGTGTTTAATCCTTTCGACTTCACTGCAATAGAGTTGCATAGTTTTGATGCTACCCACGAGATCTGGTTCAACAACCAGGTTACTCAAAGAACCCTGGTTAACAACACGAAGGTTCATCTTGCGAAACTCCGATGGAGGGGGAACGATATATCCCTGAGGAACAATATGGAGGTTCAGCTTGCGAAATATTCTTCTTGAAGCAGGGGGTGAACCTTATGAACCTCAAGGTAGTTGCAGTATGACTTGCGGCTCAAAGCATCAGCCATTACATTAGCCTTGCCTGGGGTATAAGAAATACCCACATTGTAATATGCTATGCGCTCCATCCATCTTTGTTGATGGAGGTTCAGATCTGGCTGAGTAAACAAGTACTTCAGACTTTGATGGTCGGTGTAGATCTCGCATCGGTTCCCAACAAGGTATTGCCGCCACTCTTTCAGTGCATGAATAACTGCGGCAAGTTCAAGGTCATGAACTGGGTAGTTCTCTTCATGAGGACGCAATTGACGGGATGCATAAGCAACCACTCTGTGTTCCTGCATTAGGACACAACCCATTCCCTGATGAGAAGCGTCACAATAAATGGTAAAGTCCTTACGGTATCCGGAGGAGCAAGCACTGGAGCAGAGGTCAGCTTGTCCTTAAGTGCCTGAAAGCTCTCCTGACATTTTTCTGTCCACTCATATTTAACACCTTTGTGAAGCAAATTGGTTAAGGGCTTTGCAATCTTGGAGAAGTTCTCGACGAATCGACGGCAATAGCTGGCGAGACCGAGAAAACTTCTGACTTGCTTGACATTCTTCGGGGGAGTCCAGTCAAGAATAGCCTGAACTCGTTCAGGGTTGACCGCAATACCATCCTTGGAGATCACATGACCAAGGTAGGTTACTTCGTCCATCCAGAACTCACACTTTGAGTACTTAGCATAGAGTTGATGTTCTCGAAGCCTCTCCAGTATAAGACGAAGATGTTCAGCATGCTCTTCTTTGTTCTTGGAGAATACCAGAATATCATCCAGATAAACCACGACGAATTTATCGAGGTAGTCCATAAAAATATAATTCATCAACCGAGAGAAGGTTGCTGGAGCATTGGTTAAGCCGAAGGACATGACGGTGTACTCGTATGAACCATAGCGAGTAACAAATGCAGTCTTGGGAATATCCTCTTCACGAACTCGGATTTGATGGTAACCCAACCTCAAGTCGAGTTTTGAAAATACTGATGATCCAGCAAGTTGATCATACAGATCGTTGATCCGAGGAAGCGGATATTTATTTTGAATCGTTGCTTGGTTGATGGGACGGTAATCTTGAACCAACCGATTCGTACCATCCTTCTTCTTGACAAAGAGAGAAGATGCTCCCCAAGCAGAGGAACTTGGACGAATGAAACCCAGACGAAGCGAATTGTCAAGTTCTTGCTTAAGTTCAAGGAGTTCATGTGGTGGCATTTTGTATGGACGCTTGGCTATAGGAGTGGTACCAGGTACCAAGTCGATGACAAACTCGACAGCTCTAGCAGGGGGAATCCCTGGGAGTTCTTCCGGAAAAACATCTTGGAAATCCCGGACAACGGGAATGTTTTCAATCCCCTCAAGAGGTGACTCATTTAATGCATTCATGGCAAATAGTCGGGCTTCAGCATCTCGAACAAGATGAGCATGGTAGCTGACTATCTCATTCGAAGGATGTAGGAGGTGGACGGTTTTGGTGGCACAAACGACGGAAGCGGTATGTGCCTTCAGCCAATCCATTCCCAGAATAAGGTCGATCTTGGAAGACTTCAATATTATGGGCGAGGCATGGAATTCTAGGCCTTCTATTTCAATGGGGACATCTGGACAAACCATGGAAGTTTGACATTGGCCAGCGGGGGTGTTTACCACTATTGGAACGTTCATCTCTTCGTACTTAATGCCATGCATGTATGCAAATTCTTCAGACATGAAAGAATGCGATGCTCCTGTATCAAACAATACAGAAGCTGGTACTGAGTTAACGAGAAGAGTACCCATCACGGTAGCAGGCTGGTCTTGAGCTTCATTCAGTTCAGCATTGTTAGCCTGAGCACGTCCCTGAGCAGGCCTGGCATTGTTGTTGCGGGGCTGGTTGGTAGGCAGTGCAAGTTGATTCTGGCCCTGCCTGTAGTCTCTAGCACGGTGTCCTGGGCGACCACATTTGAAGCACAGCCCATCCTCAGGACGGGATGGTGGAGGCTGAGGTGCTCTTGGCGGTGTAGCTCTTGGCTGTCTTGGCGGTGGAGGGGGCAGACGAGGCGCCACATAGGATGGCCTCGGGGCATATGCAGGTGGACGGTAGTTGTTGGGGATCCAGACCCTTTGCTTCTGAGGACGTGGGCCCGAAGATGAACCCACGTCAATTTTGCGCTTAGTGTGATCCTTGTACCTCTGCAGACCTGTCTCAATCTGGATAGCCTTATTCACCAAGGTGGCAAAATCAGGGAAGTCGTGAGCTAGAAGAGCAAGGTGAATATCTGGGTGAAGACCTTCACGGAATTTCTCCTGCCTGCGAGCATCAGTTGCAATGTCTTCTTCAGCATAGCGAGATAAGTCCAGAAATTCCCGCTGATAAGCATCCACAGTCTTGTTGCCCTGGACTAGATTGCGGAACTCACGCTTCTTCTTGTCCATCATTCCCTGAGGAATGTGGCGAGAACGGAAAGCAGCTTGGAATTCCGGCCAGGTGATGATTGTCCCAACAGGCTGAGAGCGCCTGTGGCTGTCCCACCATTGAGCAGCAGGGCCCTTCAGAAAGTACGAGGCGAAAGTGACATAACTAGCCTCTGGGGCGCCTGAAGATTCCAGCTCATAAGTGATGTCACGGAGCCAGTCATCTGCATCAAGTGGCTGAGTCGAGCTGCGGAACGTCGTAGGGTTGAGACGCATGAAGTCTTGCAGAGTCACTGGGGCTGGCTGCTGATTCATGTTCGGCCTTGGGAAATGGTCCATAAGCCATTGCATAAACTGGCGATTCAGTTCAAACTGTTGCATCATACCAGCCATGTAGTCAGGCGGCGGTGGTGGCTCAGGCGTACCACGACCACGACCAGCTGGCCTAACCATTCTGTCAAATTTAACAGTGGTAGTTTAGCATTTGGTAATTGCAAAATCAAGGAATCATTCATGAAGTAAATTGCACAAAGAAGGAAGTGCAATAATTACGACATAGTAGTTCAAATTTCAACATACAGATCCATACATAGGTCTATTACAAACCATAAGTTCGTTACAGAATAGACGATAGATCCGGCATGAAATTAACCTAGACAACTAGGCGGCACGCATGCACGCGATGGAGGGATACAACAATGCATCAGCGTCGGGGACAACGAAAGTAGCCGGGGAACTGCAGGTGACGCTGAAATCTGGTGAAGGAGTACTGCATCCCGTGCACACCCTGATGCAGAATCTGCATATCAACCGGGAGCCTAGGCCCAAGTGCGGGGGCACGACCTCCAACAGCAGGCCACTCAAGTCCTGGAGGAAACTCAGTCGGACGCGGGTGAAGAACAAACTCCGTATGCATTCCCGCAATGACTGCTGGCCTCAACTGCTCCAAAGCCCGGTAAAGACGAGCACGGGTGGCGTACAGCTCAAAGTTAAGAGCCCTGACAGTGCGATCCAGAGCCTCAGTGTACTGAACCAGAACCTGTGGGTCGTAACGACGACTCACGTAGGGGGCGCAGATAGCAGTGTAGGATCGGTCGGTACGCTGTCGTGCAAAAGGGGTCAAGACCTCAGCGTCGGCAGCAGTATCAACTCCAGCAGGGACATACGGGATGTATCTGTATGCCGTCTCCTCCAAACAAGAGTTCGTTGCACGGAGACGAACAATAGCAGCATAGGCAGCATCCTGTACTGCCATCTCAACAGTCACTCCAATGCCACGAAAAGTGTGCAGCTCAGTTATGGAGCGGTCCTGTCGATCCCAGATAACCATCACAGCCTCATACTGTTCCTGGTTGAACTCACGGTAGTCCTCGTAAACAGTGTACTCGGGGTACCAGCGATATCCCAGCTTCTTCAAGAGGCCGACCAGAATGGTCAGGAACCCAGTCGTATCGTGCGCGTAGGTCAGACGAACGATCTGCCTATCGGGACGCATCTGTAACAAGGAGATTCAAGATGTCAAATGACAGTGTGTGCATCATACTTCAAGATAAAACAATTGTCGACGAACAATTCTCCGGTGGATGTGATCACGAGAACCTAATGTTAGATTTTGGCAAAATCTTTAACCCGAAATAGAAGAGAGATCAGAACCCAGAGTATAGACGAGGAATAAAAGATCCTAATACCACCCGATTGAGATGTGGGCCCGTAAGCCACAACATCAGTGTTAGTAAAAGTTTTTCAATGACTAGACTCAACTTCGGCCAAGGAGTTGGAAAGGGGGCTACCTGCAGGCAGTCGGCTCTGATACCAACTTGTGACGCCCCCATTCTTGTCCGTACGCTAATCATGCACACAATGCGTACGACCAAGATTAGGGACTCACTGATTGATACCACAACACGACAAACGACACAAATACAAAGGTCATACAGCTCCATATTACAAGCCAGGGGCCTCGAGGGCTCGAATACAAAGCTCGACAACAAGAGTCAGCGGAAGCAAATATATCTGAGTACAGACATAAGTTAGACAAGTTTTGCCTTAAGAAGGCTAGCACAAACATAAGCAAACGGATCGAAAGAGGCGAGGCCTCCTGCCTGGGAACCTCCTAACTACTCCTGAGCATCGGGGGCAGCCTCCACGTAGTAGTAGGCTCCACCGACGGTGTAGTAGTCGTCATCTCCAGCGTACACCAACTCCTGGGCTCCATCGGCTGAACGCAGCAACGTATCGAAGGGGAAAAAGGGAGGCAAAGCAGCAGTGAGTACTCATCCAAAGTACTCGCAAGACTTACATCAGAACTATACTAGTATGCATCATTCTCAATGAAGGGGTAATATCTGGACTGACTGCAGAAAGCAAGAATAGGGAGAAGGCCTAGTCCTATCGAAGACTAGCATCTTCAACATCTTGCAGCATTAGAAGAGTGCAGATTGGTATCTCACATATAGTCATATTGTTGTAGCAATTTTAATTAAGTAAACACGCCCAGAGATCCTTCCTCGACTCCCTGCGAGGAAGCAATCCCGGAGCCACAATTCATTTCAAATTAAATTACAGTTGTAGTTGTATAAGGTCAAGGTACAACTCCAAGTCGTCCTGTTACCGTGGACACGGCTATTCGAATAGTTTGTTCTTCCCTGCAGGGGTGCACCTCATTTCCAACACGCCTGGTCACCTCCGGACGGACACACTTTTCTGGGTAATGCCCGGCCTCGGGATACATCACGTCGTCGCCCCACCTAGACTCAACGAAGAGGCCAGCCCGCCGGTCTAAATCCTAAGCGCGCAGGTTCGTGGGCCCACTTGCCCTTGCACTCCTGCACGATGCGAACGCGGCCGGAAGCAGTCCTAGCACCCCTTAGTAACAAGCGCGATGCGTTCCAGACCAATCCGGCGCGCGCCACTCCATTGCTGACGTCCGAAGAGCTTCGGCTGATACAACGGCGCTGAGTGCCCATAACTTCCCCACGTGAAGGTTTGGTGCGTTAAAGGTCGTATCGACCAACTCAGATCAAATACCCAACCCATTAGCAATTTATTTGTGCGGGGCAAGCGCGAACCATAAAGTGCAGTCCGTCGCCCCGCCAATAACACTCGGGTGCCTTACCGGCGCACCCCACCACATATCACTCTCGCGGGTACCCTTGGGGCCGACCCGTCTTCAACATGTTTCTGTAACCAGGTCATAGTAACTGTGTGTCTATACACCAAGTGGATATCCGAGGAATCACCCTCGATGGATCCCACTCGAGGTATGAGTAAGGCAAGAGTCGCTACCGGTAAATGGGAAGGAGGAATCACCCTCGATACCCATGACCGATAGCTACGCTACAGAATTAACACCAGGAGTGCTAAGTGAGGTATCACCCTCGGCACTCGGTAGTAGCTCTGCAGTGCCATACTTAAGGGGTGTGTGGTGATGTGTCGGTAACGGCTTGTCAGTCATGACGACTGAGTCTTCTGTCTTCAAGTCCTCGGTGTCGTCGATGAAAGCAGGGGCAACTGGGACTAAGGGGGTCTCAGGGGTTCACTGATCCACCTATACTAAGCATTTGATATGATAACAGGTAAAGTAACAGTTCATCAAAAACAGGCTATGCATTAGAATAGGAGCTAACTAATACAGTAGCAAAATCTAATGCAAGCATAAGAGGGAGAGAGATGGGTGATATCGGAATGCTCAAGGGGGTTTTGCTTGCCTTGCTGCTCTGCGACAAAGGGCTGGTCGTCGACGGGGTCGTAGTATCCGGCAGCAACGTCAGCCTCGGGGTCTACCGAAGAGAAGAGGGGGAAGAAACAATAAATATAAAGCACACAGATGCAACATGATGCATGACATGGCAATACGCAGAGCTAGGCATGCACTAACGCAATACTACGCGTTGCAGACGAAGCGGGAGAATATCTGACGATATTTCCCGGGTCTGTGGATTTATCGAACAGACGATCCGGAGGGGAAAGTTCCATGTTCATCATGCTAGGAGCATGTGACAGATGAACGGATGGCATATTTGGATTCGTGGGATTTTTCTGATCAACTTTCATGTATAAAGTTTTTTGATCTGAGCTACAGATTATTTTCTATGATTTTTCAAAGTTTTAAACAATTTCTGGAATTAATTCTATTTATTAAATCCAACATTATCCAGAATAGTGAATGATGACATCAGCATGACGCAATCATTGCATCAGCAGCCAACAGGGGGCTGGCCAGGTCAAACCTGACCAGTGGGCCCCACCTGTCATACTCTGCTCTAATTAAACAGGTTTTAGTTTAACTAATTAACCTAATTAGCAGGTGGGCCCCAGTAGTCAGTGACTGTTTAGACTGCACTAATTATCAGTATTAATTAAACTAATCTAATTAACTAAATAGGGGCAGGGCCCACATGTCATAGGCACAGAGGATTTCGGGCCCCACTGTCAGTGACTGGGCAGTGCCCAATCAGCCAGTTAACCAAGTCAACTAGTCAACTGGGGCTGGCCTGGCCCACTGGCAGTGGCACTGGGGAGTGGCCCCGGTCGGGCCACGTCGGCGGTGGCCGGCGTTCGTCGCCGGAGGAGCTCCGGCGAGCACCCGAGACGGCGAGGGGCTCGGAAATCCGCTACGGGGCACCAAATCGTGCGTTCTTGGGCGCGTTCGAAAGCTGGAGCAGCCACCGTTCCATTCCGGCCATCGGCACGGGCTACGGCGGGCCGTATCGAGCGCCAGGTCGCCGGCGGCGGAGAAGCTTTCGGGCGGCGATGGCAAACGGCGAACGGGGGCGCAGACGAGCGAACCGAAAGCGCTACGGGGTCCTACGCGACGCGACAAACACGATGGGCACATGCCCGTGACCATTTGGTCACCGGAGCCACGCCGGCGATAAGCTAAAGCGGCGGCGGGTTCGGGCTCCGGTGGGAACTAGCGCCAGGAGCATCGGATCGTCGCGAGGAGCAAGGGGAGGGGAGACAGGAGCTCACAGCGGGGTGTGGCCGTTCAAAGCGTGCTCGGGGAGGGCTCGACGGCGGCGAATTTGGCGACGGCGATCCGGTGGCCGAAGGTGGAAGACGACGTGGGAACGGCGATGGAGGGCTCCAGGGGCTCGGGCTCGTGGTTGGCGAGGTCGAGGAGGTCGTGGCGGAGCTCGTGGGTGCAACGGCTGGGCGCGGGAGGGCCGGTGGTCGCGGCTAGGCCGGAGCCATGGCGGCGGCAGCGCTCGGACGCGACGGATCTGGAGGCGAGCGAGCGGGAAAGAGCGAGAGGAGGGGGGAATGGCGAGGACGGCGTCCAGGGGCCCGAGGGAGGGGCGTCCTTATCCCCTCGCCCCACCTGCCCCGGCGCCGTGGCGGCCAGCGGCCGGCGGGCGGGCGCTCGGCCACGGGGACGACGACACGAGAGGGGGAGCAGGTGGGAGTGGGCTGGGCCGGTTGGGCCACACTGTGGCCTTGGCCCAGTGGCCAGGTAAGTGGGCTTTGCCTTTTTCTTTTATTTCTTTTCTCTGTTTTCTTTTCTTTATTTCTGTTTTAATTATTTTAGGCCAATAACTTTTATTGCAAAAATGTGCCACTGGTTCCAATTAATACAATGTAATATTTTGGAGGGTCACATCCACTTTGAGCATTTTTAAAAACTGTTTCCATTTTCCAATGCAATTTAGGGCACTTTAAAAATGCCTTTAGCTACTGTTATTGATGGTGGGGTCCACACCAGTGGGAGGGTGATGTTGTTTTCCTTAACAACATTTATTTTGGATTATTCCACAAGTTTGGAACATTTTACTTTTGCTGTTTGAAGATTTAAATTCGTCACATAAAACCACAGGGCATTTGCATTGGAATTTGAATTGGGATTTGAATCCAAACTTGATCAAGCCCCACTTAGCAAAATGACTAGGCACTGTTCATGATCATTACTGTAGCTTAATTACAATGATCACTGTAGCTTAAACCCAGGGTGTCACAGCACGTCTCGTCAAAACATCACAAAAAATAGTTTTTTCATACTATACCCAAAAGGAGATGTCTTAAGATTGGCAACATTTGAACGTGTTGCTGAGGCCACCGTTAACAAGTGGGAAGAAGGTTAAATAGAAACACAGATGAGAGCCATTGTTGAAATAAAGGACACGGACCTATTAAAGTCTGAAGTCATGGTTATTAGGTTAGGGAGTGTTTTGTTTCACCCGTTAAAACGCACAGGCTCATTTGCTAGTACCTACTAATAAAGAAAATTTGTATTCTTGGTCCTTCATGCTATTTTATAGAAAACTCCCTGATATTTCTGACATTAAACCCGCAGTACATATCAAATGTTTTTTAAATACTCATATCTTTTAAACCGTAACTCCAAATTTAACATGTTATATATGAAATTTGATTAGAAAAATATATAGAATCTAAATATGATTTTATTTTATCTTTTATTTTTTAAAATAAAATACTATCTAGGGTGCAATCTTAATCAATAATGCATTATCTGTCTTTCTTTCATACTGGTACTGATCCAAATTGGGGATGAACACCTCAACAAAATTAGGACTGGAGACGGAACTGAAGGTAAATTTGCTAGAGACACCAAATAAATAAGGACATGCATGACAAGAAATAAAAGGACCCAATAAAGATGGGTTGTCCGTTATAAAAGAAATAAAAGAGAAAATACAGAGGAGATCAGATAAAGATGAGATGTTGCACTATTTCTCCTATATATAAGAAGAAAAAAGAAAGGAAATGCATGACAAAAAGTAACAAGGATGCATGCATGAAAAAAATATAAAAATATATATTTGATAAGATATAAATAGTGATGAAACATAGATCAATACCTATGACATGTATAACAAGAAACAGTGATGAAATAGGGGGCGCAAGTATTTGCGTCCACGGAAGACCATACAAAATTGTTCTTTTCCACACAAAAAAATCTCTTTATGATTAAAAAAATCTTTTATCTTTTTTAACAACTCTTCATGTATATAAAAAATATGCATGTGAAAAAAGTGTTCAAGAGTTACAACGAAAATATTTGTACATACACAATAAATATATGTGTAGTTCTCAAAACGGATGAAATCAGAGGTGTAGACCATATCAAATATAGCACTCTACTGCGATTGTTGTGCTTGAGGACAAAAAAATGCGACACCAACATCTTCTTTCAGAATGTTGTAAACAACAAGCCAAGAGACTCTCTAGTAAAGGGATGGATAAATTATCAGAAAGAAGATGTTGACGGACCAAACTAGATGAGCATAGAGGAGGCATGAGGAGTTCCAGAATGAAGCGAGGATGAGTTCGGGACGACGGTGCGAGGATGAACTTGAGGTCATGGATCGGAGCTAGAAGCTGGAATGATGTTGAACATGTGTTAAGTTGGTGATGCTTAAACTGGAAACCGCCCTTGATGCACACATGTCTCTGTAGTGTGCTAATGTGTCATCGTGTGTTTTTGTCATTTTTCTTGACCGGCCCGTAACAACACCTCATTCCGCACATGACATGAATAAATGCATGATCGCTTACCCGTTTCTTTGTACGAATTAAATATACATGCAAGCCGTGTTGAAATAGAAGACCTGTAAAATCTTGAACTGCGATTTTGTAGGCCAATACCATTTTTGTTTGGGCCATAACTACAAATTTTCAGATTATAGAACATTTTTTTGTAAATTAAGAATGTGTGGTATTCTTTTCTCCCGTTGTAACGCACAGGAACTTTTGCTAGTACCTATTAATAAAAGAAATAGGTATTCTTGGTCCGTCATGATATTTTATGAAATACCCCTTAACTTTTCTAAAAGTCGACTTGCAGTACAATAAAAACGTATCGTATCTACCAATCCGGCCGAGCATACAAAGTGAATATTCACGTCACATACGGCCCAGATGCTTCAGCAGCCCATACAGCCCATGCATACGCGACCCAGATGCCGCAGCACGCCATACAGACAGGATGGAGGCAAAAAAAATAGGGGCCGATGGGAAGGATCGAACCCGTGTCTTCCTGTCGATCCCAAAGGGTTATTCATCTGAGCTAGCTTAAGAGACTGTTTTAAAGGGGATTCGCTCATCTATTATATCCTCCCTCCTTCTCAAAATAAGTGTCTTAAGCTTAGTATAAATACAACTTTGTACTAGAGTTAGTATAAACTTGAGACGGTTATTTTGGGACGGAGGGAGTAGTACACCTCATTTCCTTAAACCTAAACACATCAGTTTAAATACGTCTACGAATTAAAACTAATAATCCACATATAGACGACCAATAGAAAAAAATTGAAGGGTCATGTTTGTCCATATAAGAAATGAATGCTGCGTATAAGTCATATACAAACCAAATGAAAGCATCATGTTTAAATGAGACTCTGGAGTCAAATATAGGCGCGGCTAATGGGATCGCCCAATAATACTGAACTAGAGTATATATAGATTTTGATGAACTACGCAGAAAATATGGATGTGAAAAAAAAACTGAAATATCATCATCTAACGGACCCTATCTAATAATACTGAACTGGAGTATATATAAGTTCTGATCGCTTACCCATAAAATACGGATGCGGCCAAGCCCCGGCCTAATAAAATAACGATTGGAGGGAGTATACCGTAAGCATCTATAGATACAGATGCGGAAATATTTGAACACGGAAAAGTGGATCTGCGACCTAATATCAGGCTGGGCGTTCGGGTTACCCAAAAAAATCGGGTCGGGTAATTCGGGTTTTTAAAAATTCGGGTTATGAAAAATGAAACCCGAAATATAGCCAAAAATATAAGAACCCGACAATTCGGGTACCCGAAAATTCGGGTTCGGGTTCGGGTTTTCCCGAATTACCCGAATAGGAGCAACACTTCACATAACATGAGGTTGTTAGGCGAATGGATTGGCGATGTGTTGCACTTGTGCATGCCGTTGAGGCTCGAGGGAGGTCGTCCCACGTGGCACAACGCTGCACCATAGCAGGGAGGCGGAGGATTGGAGCCGAGCATGACACCACGATCGAGTGGCCTCGCGGCTGGTGACCCGACCTCGGTTTTGCAGGGAAGCGAGTAGTGATGACAATTTTTGTGCTGGGTCTTTTCTATGTGTGGATCAATTTTAATGGGATGCTAAACAATTTGGACTATTCGGGTAATTCGGGTACCGTAACCTATTACTCGAATTACCCAAATTAAATTCGGGTTTCCAAAATTGATACCCAATATAGTGATCGGGTTTTTTGGGTTCGGGTTATACAGGTTCGGGTTCGGGTTTGGGTTTCGGGTTTTGTGCCCACCGTGACCTAATACTACAGAAGAGACGAAAGTATAACATAGAGTTGTGTTGTCAATTTTTTTCTCTTGGGGACCTTTTTTAGTACACTTGTAACGTCGTGATATTGCGTCTCCAAACTTCTGTAGGTGAACCATGCTTAGCAGGACCTACTGCAATTATATTTCAGTCATCAGGATTACACAGAAAGAACATCATAACAAAACCAAAATACAATATCACATCATCATACCAGAAAAGACCAGAAAAAAAACCAAAGAACAAAAAAATAGGGGCATAGCCATCGCCGCGTCAACAGAGGCCGCCGGTCGTGACAGGGCTCAATACGTCGGCGTGGAAGCGTTGTTCTTGGACCACCTCGTCCACAACATGAACTCGAGCCCGATGACGGCGACGAGCAGGATGGCGAGGTTGAAACCGTAGCCGATCTTCCATGAGTCGTGGCCACCGCCGACGTGGATCCCGAGCACGATGTTGACGGCCGCGAAGAAGAGCACCAGCCTGCCCGACCAGTGGTGGTACCAGTTCCAGTACTTGCGGTACTTGGAGTCCGTGTTGGGCCTCAGGAAGAAGGCCAGAACCTGCAGCCAGTTCGCGCGGCATTTCAGAATCTATCATTTGAAACACACACCAGAGCATCTAAGCATAGGGTGAGTGACTCATGGACCTGTAGGATGCCGAGGAAAAGGATGAAGATGCCGAGGCCACGGTGCGCCGGGATGTCGGCCTGGATCTTGCTGTACAGCGCCACGCCGGCGACGACGCCGGCGAGGCCGAGGATGAAGGCGGTGAACTGGATGCCGACGTGGAGGTAGAACCAGAGCGGGTCCATCCGCCGGAAGTAGCGCGCCAGGATGGCGCCGATGGGCATGAGGATGCCCCACGCGAACAGGTTGAGCCCTCCGTGCGCCCGCCTCAGGCCGTAGGGGAAGGGCCCGTCGGCGAATCCTTTCCCTGCAGACCAGCCAACACATTGTAAGATCATCTGAATAGATAGAGCAATAATAATGTTGATAAAAGGCATTCTGTTGTACTATATGATGTTGATCTGCCAACTTTGCAAAGGTGGTGCAACCGATGCTTAAAGAAACAACAAACTTTTCCTCAGAGAAAGAAAACTTTTTCTGGTAACCGACACATGATCAACTTTTCCTCACAAATTCCACAGAAATAGTTCGTATCTTACCAGTTGTGAAGTCGAAGGTGAAGGAGGTCTTGTCCTGGTGCTTGGAGAGCTTGTTCTTGACGGGGACGCCGGGGCCGAAGGCGAGGATGATGTGCTGGTGGGAGAGGCGGTAGGAGAACTTGAGCTGGAAGGCGACGTAGATCTTGGCCTGCTGCACGACGACGGTGTGGTCGTGGTCGTTGGAGACGAGGAAGCCCCGGTCGACGACGGCGGCCTTGGAGCCGGACTTGCCGCGCAGCGAGAACTGGCGGATGTGGGGGAGCCCCTTCTTGCCCATCCACCCCACCATGACGCTGGAGCCGATCATGAGGCCGTCCCGGGAGAACCCCATCCCCACCCACCCCGTGCTGTACATGGTCGACAGCACCACCCGCAGCACGTTGTTCTTGTCCTGGTGGTACTGCAAATTTGCATATCAATTGTCATTGCAGAGATGATCTGAGACATGTACCATAGGCTTGAATTATGACGGCACTTATTATCCCATGACTGCTCTGTCCCCTGTTTTCTCTCGGTAGTACCAAATTGCTCGTCTCTGACAGTACCATTCAACCATTGCATTGCAACTCTAGCTCATTGAAAGAATGAGTAGCGATTCATGGATATGTGCAGCTGTACCAGTGTTGTTTTCTCGCATGAATCTCCTGACTAGTTACCACTGGTTCAGTACCAAGGTGAATGGACAACAACTTGAACAGGATCCCAAGAAGCCTACATTCTACAGCTAGATCTCTACCAAATTTCAACAGCAAGAACATACCGAAGCATCTACCATCAGGAGCAATATGCATAGGCGGACCAAATTAAGGTGCCTGAAGAACGGGGTCATACCCGGAGCACGAAGTTGTTCCAGACGGGCTGGCAGGCGAGGCCAGAGTAGTTGCCGACGAGCACGAACGGCAGCTCGCCGCTGCAGCTGTCCATCTGCGCCGTCGCCGCCGGCACCAGCACCGAGACCAGCACGGCGGCCAGCGCCGCAACGGCGACCACCGCACGCGCCATACTGATCTCACTAGCTCTCTTCTCCGTCGGTGGCAGAGTGACAATGGTGGCCGCACAGCAATGCCAGTCACTCACACAACGACGGCGCAAGAACGTGTTATTATCTGCGCGGCTAGCTAGCACGAACGGCTGCGGTGCGGGAGGAGAGGAGTTTAGGAGGCGGAGGCGGAGGCGGGGAGGGGGTTGGGGGGTTGCAGTCGGTTGGTAGTGCCGATCTTTTTAATCTCTGCTGTTGAGGTTGTTGCCGGTGGTGCGTCAGTGCACCACACAGTGTCACTGCGGCTGGGGGCTGGCGCCTATGATTGATCCGGGTGTCGGGGGGAAGCGTGGTTGGTGGCGGCGCCGGTTTGGGAGTCCCTCTCGCTCGATCGGCGTGTGCGTGTGTGGTCTGGGGTGTCCTCGCCGGCCAGATCTGGATGGAGCTTCCGGTCCGGACGGGGAGCGGAGGGGAGGGTGGTGGAGTGCGAAGGTGGCAAGAGGCGGGCGGTGTGCGCTCGTGTCACCGTACCACGGTGATGCGAGAGCGGTGTGCCTGCGGAGCTTTCTGGGAGCGGTGGTGGGCAGCGGAGTGCGTGTAGCTTTGACCTTTTGGCGTGCGGATGATGTTTGTACGAGTGTCGGTCAAGCTCAGACGGTCCTCCCACGAAGACGGAAATGGCCGATGCGGATGTAGGAGTACGGAGGGGTGTACTGAGGAGGGGTTGTTGCCGAGCGTCCAATGGTGAATAGAATCCTGGAATTAATTTTGAGGGCAGGGTTGAGGCCCTGCCTCCGAGAAGGATACGAAGCGATCAAATCATACATGAGACAACGTTGCTAGCCTCCGCCTCCGTGTGGAGGGAATGAGATCCAGTGCCTTGCAGTGAGCAAGGCACCGATGAACAGTACGGTGACTGGCCCCCCTCTCCTCACCGTCCGATCCAGAGACGACGGCCAGATCTGCGTGAACAGTGACAGTTCTACAGTGCCCCCCACATACAGTGACCTCTGCTACAGTACCGTCAACAGTGTTCTGCGCTGCAGTATTCGATCTGAGCCCCCCCCCCCCCCCCCCTGATCCAACGGCTGGCTGGCCGCCAGTTACGCCGTGCCTTGCTGTGGGCAAGGCACTGGATCTCTGTCCCCGTGTGGAGGCACCGCACTTCCGTTAATTCGTCTCGCGAGGGGATTTTTCCTTTCACGAGCAGACCGCGCATGCCTTTTTTTGTTTGAGAACATACCGTCACGGTGCTAGATCGATCCATCACAAGGTTGTGTCGGTCTGGATTTCGAAAATCATCGTTTGAGGAGATCGAGGAGCAGGCCTAGTTCAGGAGACACAGGCCTAGGGACTAGCTAACCAAGCCTATTACGTGCTAGCTCTGGAAAAAAGGGCCCAGAATGAAAAATATATTAGACATTGGCCCAAAATCAGAGGGGCCCGGAATTTGGGGGCCTTCTGCGGTCGCACAAACCGCACAGGCCCATGGACGGCCATGTTTTTTACTTGAACAAAACTTGTTAGAGCAACCTTAGCTTTTCTCTAGGGTGGTTGTAGGCATCAGTCAGCCTATCACGCTCGTGGATCGTTCAACGCCTCGCCATACGATTGGGTTGCTGGTAGATATTGGATCACACCTCCGCTTCATTCTCTTCTCGTCACACTGCATCGCTCGCATGCCAGTGATAGCATGCTCGCAACGTTGTCGTCGCATAACCCCTCCTTTTTCTTGCCCTGATCGTCGTGTGGGTGGCCCCCATCGCGGGAATGGTCCTTGTAGCAGTGTCACTCATCTGTCTTCCATCAGTTCGGCACATAGCATGCCCCCCTCCTTCAGAGAGTATAACCCTCTTTGCAACACCTTGGGTCACCGACGGCTTCCCTCCGCACCTCACTGCTCATAGTAGCGGCAACAGTGTTGTCATGGAACTTCACAATATCAATAGGGGACACGACAACAACACTGAGTCCCGAAAGAAGAATCGTGAGGGTGGGCGGTGAGAACGAACGAAGGGAGCAACTCGGCAGCGGCAGCAGCCATGGCTAGAGGCATGGTGGTCCAAGGAGCTACGCACTCTCGATTTCGTGAATGTGTGATACGTCTCCAATGTATCGATAATTTATGAAGTATTCATGCCAATATTCTACAACTTTCATATACTTTTGGCAACATTTTATATTATTTTTGGGACTAACTTACTTATCCAGTGCCCACTGCCAGTTTCTGTTTTTTGTGTGCTTTTAGTTTCGTAGAAAATCCATATCAAACGGAGTCCCAACGAGATACAAATTTACGGAGATTTTTTTGGAATATATGTGAATTTTGGGAAGAAGAATCAACGCCACACGATGACCGAGGCTCTCACAAGCCAACAGGGTGTGCCCTGATGGCTTGTGGCCAGCCCTTAAGTCGGTTGGGACCCTCCTTCCGCCGCAAGAAAGATGTTTTTCTGATAAAAAGCCCCTCAAAATTTCATCCCGATTGGACATACGGATCTCTGGATATTTAAGAAACGGTGAACGGCCAGAAAACAGGAACGAATCCTAGAAGAAAACAGAGAGAGATCCAATCTCAGAGGGGCTCCCGCCCCTCAGGGAGCCATGGAGGCCAAGGACTAGAGGGGAGAACCTCTCCCCATCTAGGGAGAGTCCATGGAGGAGGAAGCCTAAGGGGGGAGACCCTCTCCCCCTCTCTCCTGGTGGCGCCGGAACGCCGCCCGGGCAACCACGGCGACGACAATCTACACCAACAACTTCGCCGCCGTCACTGTCGTGGGAACGATTCCGACATTAGATAGGGGTAGGATAACGGAGCATGATCTATCGAGATGCAAATGGGTGACACGGTGGTTTTAGCGAGTTCGGGCCTCTCACGGTGGAGATAACAGCCCTACGTCTCGTGATCCGGAGAGTCTTTCCTTTATTTGACATGAACACGGAGTTACATGGTGTATTTGAGAGAGAGGGGAGAACGGATCTCCATGCCCGAGCTATGTCTGAGCCTAATGGTGAGAGAGATGAGAGAGAGGAGAAGAATGAGGGCCTGCCCTGAGCTATGTGGTGGGGGGTGGCTTATATAGAGTGCGCCACCCCCTCACCTCCGATGTTACAAGATGGAGCATTAGTGCCATGATGACAGCCCACTACGAACCCTCCACTATGAGTATGATGCTTTGACTGCCTTGCTGCCTGCTGTTTTTCGCATACCCGAGTGAGTCATACGGCCGAGTGGTGGACTGTCATCCGAGTGGATGGTACGTTGCTTGTCGAGTGAATAGTATGTCTATACGAAATTTATCTGGACCCACATCATGTGTGGATCCCATGCTTTATGATATTTCGACCCTTCGTGGGCCTACCTGTTATGTGTATCCCCAACATTAGCCCCCGAATCGATTGTGATTTTGCAGAACGAGTTTGTGAAAGACACAATTTGGCCCGAGTGATTACAGAAATACTCGGTCCCCGTCATCGTGCTTTCAGACAACCAAGGTTTGAACAAAATTTCAATGGATTCTGGCACTGCACTTCCCGACTGATCTGGGGTAAGTGTCCGCGAGGAGCAACTTGGTGACATTCGTTCATCTCTCGGAAGAGGTTAACTCGTGTCGTGGTTTTGTCACGGCAGATGTCCGAAGACTTAGGTTCGAGGCCATCGCTAAGGCGGTGGACTCAAAGGGGTTGATCGAGACGAGGGACACGAGTTTACCCAGGATCAGCCCCTCAAGAAGAGGTAAAAGCCTACGTCCTGCTTGTGTTGTATTGATTGGAGTATCGATTACAAGGGAGCGAATTCGCTTGACCTAGTTCTCGATTAGTTGGTTTCTGTCTAAGCCGCCCCAGGGTCTCACCTTTATATAGGAGGTCAAGGCCCTGGGTTACACGAGTCTCAAACCGACTCACACAACGTATTCAATCCTGTCTCTAGGCCGCCTTGCCATCTCGGGCAAGCCGTCTCCGGGCGGATTAACCGCCCGGGTCTTCATACCATCTTCTGTCTCTGGGCCTTCCTCTTGGCCCGTTGGGTAAGCCGCCATGTGGCCTGGCCTTCATCTTCCGGCCCACCTTATGGATCTTTGGCTATGAGCCGCCAGGTATGTCCCGTCCCCTCCTGGGCGGGTCTTACCACGGGGTTATATCCCCAACATTAGGCCCCAGGTTGATTTGAGCCTGCTCATGTCATCCTTCAATTCTTGGCGGCGAGTCTTACATTTTTGTCCCCTGAAACGAAAACTGATAACCCGCCATGACGTCATATCGAATATTCTGAAGAGATTCTGTGACGTTTGCAACGGATCTTCTCATTGAAGGGTCATCCCGAAAATCGAGGCGCCACCTTCGGTTAATCATCACTGTGCCTCCTCAATTTTCGCGCGCACTGTTGCCCTTCCAACTCATAAATAGGGACACGTGGTGTTTCTTTCCCTTCCTCTGCTATCGCTGTCATCTTCCTCCTTCGAACGGCCGCGCCTCCGGAGCTCCACCGCGCCTGACCGGACCTCGCCGTCGCCCCCATCGCCGGCCGCTGCATCGACCTGAGTTGGACCAGATCTCTGCCTGCCCGTCCGCATCCACTAGTTATCACCCTCAACTCCTTATCTAATCTGTACTTATCTCCATTAGGGTTCCCGAGTTCTTCGTTTCCCTAGTGTTCTTCGCTGTTCATTAGCGTTCATCATAGTATAGACCACTGAGCACCAATTTGCGTCCCGTGGTACTATCCATCCATTGCGGTTATGCTCTTAATGCCAATGCCCTACTTGCTTTGAATCTGTATAGCTGTCTCCACCGCGTACTGCCCGCCTGTTCTTCTTCTCACATTTAGGTCATCAATATATTTTGTTTTACCTTCGCCCGTAGATCTTGCAACTGTAATGACAATATGCGAAAATCTGTTTGCCCGCACTTAGCCGTTTTTTCCAGGATCACCTTGCCCATCTAACCCGCCATTGCGCTTGGCGGCTTTACGATAGAATGTTTCGGCGGCTTAACCCCTTACCATTATACTGATCACAGCTGCCTCATCCAGTTAATGTTTTTCTAACCCGCCGTACTCTGTGCCTTCATAGCTTAACCCGCCATTATGTCAAGGGCACCCTCATCTTGTGATTGGGTCAGCTCCGGAGTCACCGAAGAACTTCTGCTTAATTTCGTAGAGTCGGGTATCTTGCCAGCTAAGGATGTTATACACTGGCGGGTTCCAGGATCAGAGAAAAGACCCGAGCCTAAGGAAGGAGAGGTTGTCGTGTTTACTGATCACCTCCTTCGCGGATTCAGCCCTCCCGGGTCAAAGTTTTTCCGGGATGTTCTTCATTTCTTCAAGCTTCACCCTCAAGACATAGGACCCAACTCCGTCACCAACATGTGTCAGTTTCAAGTTTTATGTGAAGTTTATCTGCAAGAAGAGCCGTCGGTTGACCTCTTCCATGACTATCATTATGCCAACCGCCAAACTGAAGTGGCAGCTGGGCCAAGCTTGGAGCTTGGCGGGGTTTCCATCCAGAGACGGAGAGATTTGCCTTACCCAATAGCTCTCCTACCAAGCCACCCCAAGGACTGGAACAAGACTTGGTTCTACTGTAAGGACACTTCTCCTGAAAGTGAAAATCCGCTGCTGGGTTACCGTCCAACCCGGCTATGCAACACAAGTGAACTCCCAAACCGGATGTCCGCCGCAGAGCGAGCAAAATATGCTCCGGCTTATGCCAAAATCAAGGCCTTACTGGCGAACGGCTTGACTGGCGTTGATTTAACCCGCTGCTGGGTTAGCTGGAAGATCCTGCCGCTGAGCCAGCGTGACCGGCTCATGCACCAATTTACGGGTGAGCCCAATGACCCTCTCTGTTTCAATGCCACTCCTCTGACCGAAGAAGACATCAACTCTACCGTCAAAGGACTTCTTGGCGAAAAACAAGCGGTTTGCAACAAAATCGGGCTTAAACCCTTTTGTGCCAAGAACCCAGCGCCAGCTGTAAGAAACTCCTTTCCCTCAATTGGTCAAATTCGTCTTTACTTTTTGTCTTGCCCCTTCTAATCTTTGTTGGCGGCTTATGTGTAGGCCGGCTCTCCTTTCTGGAAGAAGAAGTATAACCCTCCTGTGAGGAAGCCTAAGGTGAAAGCCTGCGCCCAGAAGAAGAAGAAAAACGCCCCTCAAGACCCACCTGAGCTAGACGACTCAGAGGTAGAACCTGACTCCCTTGGCCGTCTTTTTATGCAACTTATTGACAACAATCATTCACAGGAGGAAACGGAAACAAGCCATGCAGACGCCCCTGAGGTAACTTATATTTCTTCTGACTCAGAAAACCTTCCACCAGAGAAAATACGGCGGGTCATCCAAAAAGTCCCCTTTTCTCATCCTCTTGCTCATTTAGACCCCAATTTTCTTTTGAAAAAGCAACAGCACAACTCCCGACGTCAGACCCGGAGCGCCGGCTCTGAAGATCTTGTGGCCGGGTTATCGCATTCTCCGGCTCCGCGGAAACGGCCGGCTGAGGTATTCTTTTAACTGAGGTTTAGCTTTAACAATCTTGCATTGTAACCTTACCGTTTCGTATTGTCTTAACTGCTTTTACTAGGATTCTCCCCCTTCATCTGGCGACTCGACTGCCTCCAAGCTGCCTCCAATGAAGATCAACCCAGAGTGCGTATCTTTACTCTTGCACCATACCTTTTAATACTTTTGTCCTCTGTGTAACAATCTTCTGTCTTCCAGGGCTCAAGCAAAACGAAGAAAGACCGGCGGGTCTACCGCTACTACTGCTGCCCAAGAGCCGGAAATTGCTAAGCCGGACTCCCCTTCAGCTCATGCTGAGCCTACTGACGTTATGAAAGATGCCCCTGAAGACACTCATCAGCCCTTTGAGCCGGCTGATCATGACATGGCAACCGAAAGCCCTCCAAAGGATGATCCTAAGCTGCCCAACCCTTCAACAGCCGTCGAAGACACAGTTCTTCCAGACATTACCATTACCGGGACGGGTTATCAATCTCCTGAGCCTCATGTTCTGACAAGGCATTCCAGCAAGGCTGAAGCTTCCTCGCCTGAGAAGCTTGAGTTTGAATTCCCTGTATTGGAGAAGCTGACTGCCGATGAGCTCCACGCTGGTTATCTGAACCGCTTGACCACAAGCCGGAACATGGAGCTCAAGCTTGTTGGTCTGATGAAGAAAAAATATGAGGTAATCTCTTTGCCTGCTTTTCCTTGTACCCTTACGTAGCCCCCAAGAGCTGGTTTAGTATTGCGAATAGTAAACCGGGTCTTCCAATCTATGTCATACTCCAAATAGCTTAGCATGTAGCCCCCAAGTATTGGGTTAGTATAGATAGTAAGCCGATACTCATCTAGAAGAGTTCAGTTGTAGCCCCCAAGTCCGGGTCAGTATGAAAATGATGAGCCGGAACTTCACTTTGAAAACTTGGAAAACGCTATGTAGCCCCCAAGTGCCGGCTTATCTTGAAGAAGATGAGCCGGAACTTCAGTGTAGACTTGAAGAGCGCCGCCTGTAGCCCCCAAGTGCCGGCTTATCTTTTGCGAAGATGAGCCGGAACTTCATTGTAGACTTGAAGAGCAAACACAGACATTAGCCCCCAAGTGTCAAGTATATTGCTTGCAATCTGCTTGAAACTTGTCATAACAGCTCTAACATCTCGTCTTGGCGACTTAAAACCTCCTGACTTGCTTGTTTTGTAATTGTATGATACAGGAAGCTTTGGAAGCGGCCGAGTCTGATCTGACCGGTTTAAAGGAAAACCTTGCTTCACAACAAACCGCCCGGTCTGAGGCGGATGAAAGATGGCGGGTTGCCGTTAAGGAGGTTGAGAAGGTTCAGGCGGACTTTGATGCTTTCAAAAAGAACGCTGAAGCTACCCAAACCGCCCTGACCAAGCGCACAGATGATGCTGACCAGCGACTCAAGGTTGTGTCAGATGAATTGCAAACTCTCAAGCGCCATATCTCTAGGATGACTGCTGCTATCTTTGGTAAGTACTTAATACTTAACGAATTTCCTTGCCTTGTTTAAAAACTATGCTGGCGGCTTATAACCCCAAATCTTCCTTGCAGGTGAAAGAAGCCGCCAACTCTCTTCAGACAGCTTGTTGAAGCTAAAAGCAGTCTATTCCTTGTCAGAACAGCTATACCGCGGTACCCTTTGTACCATCAAAGCAATGCTGAATAAGGAAAGCATCCCCAAATTCATGAAGGGGGTGATAGAACTCTTGTCAACGCTGCCCAAGCAAATGGAAGAGCTCAAACGATCAGCCGCCAGGAAGGGAACAATGGTCGCGCTGAGCCGGGCTTTGGCCTTTGCCCCTGAATTGACTGCAGAGGAGATGATGGATGGCTTTCCCTCCAAGAAAGACGACGGCTCAGATTTCACCGAAGCTGACTATGCCAAGTGTGTGAAGGCCTCCAGAGTTCTCGCATCAGTACTGGCGGATGAAGTTGATCTGTCAACCTACCAGGCGGCTTACAGCGCAGACAACAAACGAGTGCGCTGCCCAACCTTCGAAGCCAGGGACTTGACTCCAGCACGCCGTAAGCACCTCTTTGCCCCTGAAATTGACCCGTCCCCCCTCTTTGACGAGGCTCAGTTTGAAGCGTTAACACACTGCAACTGGGATGTGGACAATCTTCAGATCGAAGAGGTCGAAGACCCGGCGCAGGATGACCCGCCATCGAGCTGATCACTTTCTTCAAAAACTGTTAACCCGGCTCCGTGACCCGCCAAGGCTTGCAGTGTACAAAAACTTGTCTGATATTTTGGGCTCCCTGGGGAGTTTTGTAATAGGCTTAGAAAAACTTGTTTGCCTGAGCCGTGCCATCGCGCACGTATGAATCTTTGCAGTTTTAATGCATGCTTGTCTGTCTTGTCTTCTGCTTATAATATCTGTTTGCACGGCGGCTCATCTTAGGAGATAAAACCCTGCAAAAACAAACAAGACAGAATATGTTCTGTATTGCCGTAAGGGCGGCTTGAAAAAGCACAACCCGGAGATGTTAACTCTTTCATGACCTTGCTTTTTAGAACTCATAAGCCGGTTCTTCTGGGTGGACTCGCTACTTGAACTCTTAACAGCACAGGGTCTCTAGCGAGAGT
This sequence comes from Elymus sibiricus, assembly GCA_039707655.1. Classification (NCBI taxonomy): domain Eukaryota; kingdom Viridiplantae; phylum Streptophyta; class Magnoliopsida; order Poales; family Poaceae; genus Elymus; species Elymus sibiricus. The sequence goes on along the minus strand of CM077663.1, from coordinate 399,576,086 downwards.
GACCGTCAATTCTTTGAACGGCTCAGGGTCTCTGGGCGAGATTAACTGTTAAGAGCGCAACGAACCAGAAAGAGACACAGCAGGGCATGAGTACCCTTAGGGCCCATAAGCTACCTCTCACGTGACGTAAATCCGTCGTTTGAACCTTAAACAGTGCAGGGTCTTTAAAAGAGTAACTGTTTAAGAGTACGAACGGGCCACATAGCGGAGAGTCGGCAGCAGATGGGTGAGTTTATCCTCGCTTTCCGTAAGCCGGCCCTCACGTGACAAGAGCCGCTGGTTTAACCTTGACCAGTACAGGGTCTCTAGCGAGAGTGGCTGTCAAATATGTTTGAACAGCTCAGGGTCTCTAATCGAGATTAACTGGTAAGAGTTCGGCGGGTCACCTGGCGGAGCAGCAGCAGCTTACAGGCAGGTTTAACTCCAACTTGCGGTGGCTGAAGAGCCGATCAAGAGGGTGTGTAAGCTAAACCCGGTGGGTTGGAAGCCCCCAAGTGACCTTGTTGACGGAGTCAACTTTTTGGGTATATAACCCGACCTTACTGTGGCTGAAGAGCCGATCAAGAGAGTGTGTAAGCTGAACCCTGGCGGGTTAGAAGCCCCCAAATGACCTTGTGGTTGTATCCATCTTTGCACAATCTGATACGAAAAACGGCAGAGGCCCCGGCTTGCAGGGATGCCAACTTATATATATATATATATATATATATATATATATATATATATATATATATATATATATGTGTGATATATACAATGATGATGTACAATGGGGGGAGTCGATGACTCGAGTATAGTAAGGCCGCAGATGAGCGATATTCCACGGCCGGTGGGTCTCCTGCCCAGAAGTACGTGACTCGTCTCGTACGTCAATGAGATAGTATGACCCATTGTTGAGGTTTCTGCTAACCACAAAAGGTCCTTCCCATGGAGGAGACAACTTGTGCGCGTTCGTCTGATCTTGAATCAGGCGCAACACTAAGTCGCCTTCTTGAAACGTCCGGGTCTTAATTCTGCGGCTGTGATAGCGACGCAGGTCTTGTTGATAAATCGCCGATCGAGCCGCTGCCAGATCACGCTCTTCATCCAAAGCATCTAACGCGTCCTAACGCACCGTCTCATTGTCTGCCTCAACATAAGCCGCCACCCTTGGCGAATCATGACGTATGTCACTTGGTAACACGGCTTCTGCGCCATAAACCATAAAGAAAGGTGTATAGCCTGTTGACCTGTTGGGAGTAGTTCTGATGCTCCATAAAACTGATGGTAACTCTTCTACCCAACAACCCGGCGTTCTCTGTAAAGGAACCATAAGCCGGGGCTTGATACCTCTCAGGATCTCCTGGTTAGCACGCTCCGCCTGACCATTGGATTGTGGATGAGCAACCGCAGAGACGTCAAGCCGGATTTGTTCACTTTCACAGAAAGCTTGCATAGCCCCCTTGGAGAGGTTTGTGCCATTGTCTGTGATGATACTATGAGGGTAACCAAAGCGGTAGATCAATTTTTTGACAAACTGAACCGCCGTGGCCGCGTCACACTTGCTGACCGGCTCAGCCTCCACCCACTTGGTAAACTTATCCACTGCCACCAGAAGGTGGGTCTTCTTGTCTTTGGATCTTTTGAAGGGTCCGACCATATCAAGCCCCCAGACCGCGAACGGCCAGGTAATTGGGATCATCCGCAACTCCTGAGCCGGCACGTGAGCACGTCGCCCGAACTTTTGACATCCATCGCACTTGAGAACCAAGTTTTCTGCGTCCTTATGAGCCGTCAACCAGAAGAAACCATGCCGAAAAGCCTTGGCCACCAGTGATTTTGAGCCGGCATGATGACCACAATCGCGAGCATGAATCTCATTTAAGATTTCCTTACCTTCTTCAGGTGAAACGCAACGTTGAAAAACGCCGGTGACACTGCGCTTATGTAACTCGCCATTGACAATCGTCATGGACTTAGATCGCCTTATGATTTGCCTTGCCAAAGTCTCATCCTCAGGTAACTAGCGAGTCAGGTACGCCAGGTAAGGCAACGTCCAATCAGGGATAGCATGCAGAGCCGCCACCAGCTGCCCCTCCGGGTCAGGTATAGCCAGATCCTCCTCCGAAGGTAGCTTAACTGACGGGTGATATAACACATCCAAGAAAACGTTAGGCGGCACCGGCTTACGCTGAGAGCCCAGTCTTGACAACGTGTCAGCCGCCTCGTTCTTGCGACGGTCAATATGATCCACCTGATAACCCTTGAAGTGTCCAACAATGATATCCACCGCCTGACGATAAGCCGCCATACGTGGGTCTTTGGAATCCCACGTGGATGAATTCGATGAGCGCGCTTTCCTATGCGGGGTCCATGTTAGCCCCGATAGTGAACTGCTGTCATGAGTCGCCCGGAGTGAAATCCACCAACTTGGTATCATCCGCCGCAAACTTGAGGGGCGGCTCAGATTCCGTGTTAGGCTTCTTCAGCGGAGTCATATCTTCCGGGTCAACATTTTCCTTATAGAACTTAAGCTCTGCTTCAGCACAACTCGACTCTGCGTAAGCTGCATCTCCTTCCTCACACTCAAGAGCCGTCTTCCGATCACCATGCACAGTAATCGTTCCATTCAACCCGGGCATCTTGAGCTGCAAGTAAACATAGCAAGGCCTAGCCATGAACTTGCCGTAAGCCGGCCGTCCAAACAGAGCGTGATATGGGCTCTTGATTTTAACTACTTCAAACCACAAAGACTCCACCCTGTAGTTGAATTCATCACCAAAAGCTACCTCCAAAGAAATCTTTCCCACTGGATAGGCCGACTTGCCTGGCACCACACCGTGAAAGACTGTTGAAGAGGGCTTAAGATCCTTGTTAAGTAAACCCATCCGGCCGAAAGTGTCATAATACAGGATGTTGATGCTGCTGCCACCATCCATAAGCACTTTGGTGAACACATATCCTCCAACTTGGGGGGCAACTACCAAAGCCAGTTGCCCCGGGTTATCAACACACGGCGGGTGATCCGCCCGGCTCCAAGTTATATCATACTCAGACCACCTCAAATACTGCGGAAGAGCCGGCATGACTGCGTTAACCGCCCGCTTGCGCACCTTCCGGTCTCGCTTGTCGAGGCTAGTTGTAAAAACATGATACTGACCCCCACTGAGCTGTTTCGGGTTAATCTGGTACCCCGATTGGTTATTCTGCTATTGGCCTCCACCGCCAGATTGCTGATGATGACCTCCTTGATTGCCTTGACCCTGGTAACCGGATCCTGAACCGCCAGCACCAAAGCCGGCTCCTGACCCGCCCGGCCCTGAGCCGCCTGACGGACCATTACCATTATTGTGATGCTGTCGAAGGCTGTAATCCCGAAACTGCCGCATAATGCTGCAATCCCTCCAGGTGTGACCTGCCGGCTTATCCGGCCAGCTGTGCTCCGGACAAGGTTTATTGAGCATCTCTTCCAAGTTGAAAGGAGCTTTACCCTTGTTAAAGGGCTGCCTGAAGTTCCCGTTGCCTTTAGCACGATTGTTCCCAGCGCTGGTGTTCGCCACCAATTCTGACCCACCGTTCGGGTTCTTCCGCTTACCCGGGTTGTTGTTTCCATCGCCGTTTTGCTGCTGACCCTTTCCTTTCTTCACCTGACCTGATTTCTCATCATCAGAACCTGGATCTTTCGTATTGTCAGAGTCGGCATACTTGGTGAGAGCCGCCATGAGCTCCCCCATGTCTTGACACGAGCGCTTGAGTCGGCCAAGCTTCTGTTTCAAAGGCGTAAAGTGGCAATTCTTCTCCAGAATCAAAACCGCTTGAGCCGCCGTAATCTGTTCTGAAGAGTGGATGATGGTTGAGACCCGCCGGACGCAGTGATGGGCCGAATCGTCCTCCTGTTGCACACAATGATCCAAATCCACGATCGTCATGGGCTGCTTGCACGTTCCTTGGAAATTTTTGATAAATTTCGCCTTCAACTCGGCCCAGGAATTAATGGTGTTGGGTGGCAAGCCCTTCAACCACGTGCGAGCCAGCCCTTCCAGCATCATAATGAAATATTTGGCACATACTGCATCATTGACGTCTAACATCTCCATGGCCAGCTCATAGCTTTCGATCCAAGCTTCTGGAGGTAGGTCAGCAGTATAATTGGGTACCTTGCGAGGACCTTTGAAATCCTTCGGCAAACGCTCGTTCCGCAGAGCCGACGATAAGCACGGCACTCCCAGCGCCTGAGCATCCAGAGCCGCCGAACAGCCCTGGAGGTCAATCCTACCCCTACTGAGATGGAAGGCGCAACTGTGGGTTCCTGATGAGCCGCCGCCGCCGCCTCTCGCTGTGCTCTCGCCCGGTCCACCAGCGCCTGAGCATCCAGAGCCGCCCGATCGACTCGCGGCGGGTTCCGATGTCGTTCACTGCTAGAAACCGCCGGCGACTCATAACGCCGGCTGTAGCTGCGGCTGGGGATGGGAGTTGAATGCACGCGGCTCCGACTGTAAGTATACTTCTCCTGCTGGGCCACCGCCGTCCGCAGATATCCAATAGCGTTCCGCACCTCTTCTGCAAAAGGCGCCTAGTCGGGGATGGGAATTGTATCAAGCCTGGTAGCCGCCGCCACCATGTTCTCCGCCAGGTTAGAATAATGACCCGGCGGCATCGGAAAAGGCTGTGGTGGGGTCAGGTTCCGGCGGGACGGGTCTGGCCGCTGATGCTAAACCGCCGCCCGGCTTCCAGGCACTTCCGCCGTCCGGGTTACGGTTAAAGGTATGTTCCGTCCCGTCCCTGGCGTGTTGAAAAGATTTCTGGCTTCATACTGATTTGGCAAGCGGGATTGATGCCTCATCCGCTGAACCGCCGCCGCAGATTGCTGCTCTAACTCCAAACGGAAAGCGTCCGCCCTAAGGCGCTCCGCCTCAGCATCCATCTGAGCCTTCAGCGCATTGATTTCCTTCTGGACTCCGGTCATCTGGTCCTTCAACCTCGCTATCTCCGCATTACGGGCTGCTTGGTTTTCAGCAGTGACCTCAGTCGCCATCAGGGTTGTGAGCTCATTCATCAGATCCAGAAGAACTTGAGCCGGTGGCCTGCCAGCTCCAGACCCGGTTGCACCGGCAGCTGTGCTACTGGGGGCCGGCGCTGAACCCGCCATGAAGACGGCAGCGCGGTTCGGCGGCTCGTATTCCTCCGGCTCATGATATTCTGACTCGGGGTAATGCTCGATGTAGCCGCCAAGCCCACCGTTGTGAAGCTGATAAATCGATTCCGTCTCTCCGCTGGATGATCCATCATCTGAGTAGATGAGAGTTTCCTCCCGAGACACAGAGCCCTCAAGCTCCATGCCCTGGGTGAAGCCGACGAAGACATGCTTCCTGCCCGGGTTAGCACGGGCGGTTTGCACGCGTCGGGCGGGTTGCTCGCGTCAGGCGGGTTGCTCGCGCCGGGCCGGCTCGACGATGTCGGTGCAGATGTCCGGCCTGGGTTCCGATCCGCCGATCTTGCCGATGAAGACGTGGATTCCGCCGAAGGGGACCCGGAAACCGTACTCAACTGAGTCGGCCTCTGGGCCCCAGCTGGCATCGTCGATGTAGAGCCGGCCGCGGCGACTCTTGGTCATCCTGCCAACAGCGTACCCCTCGATCCCTGGGAGTGAGCCCGTTGAGAACTCAACACCACCGAGCGCTAGCTCCACGGTGGGCGCCAACTGTCGTGGTTTTGTCATGGCAGATGTCTGAAGACTTAGGTTTGAGGCCATCGCTAAGGCGGTGGACTCAAAGGGGTTGATCGAGACGAGGGACACGAGTTTACCCAGGTTCAGCCCCTCAAGAAGAGGTAAAAGCCTACGTCCTGCTTGTGTTGTATTGATTGGAGTATCGATTACAAGGGAGCGAATTCTCTTGACCTAGTTCTCGATTAGTTGGTTTCTGTCTAAGCCGCCCCAGGGTCTCACCTTTATATAGGAGGTCAAGGCCCTGGGTTACACGAGTCTCAAACCGACTCACACAACGTATTCAATCCTGTCTCTAGGCCGCCTTGCCATCTTGGGCAAGCCGTCTCCGGGCGGCTTAACCGCCCGGGTCTTCATACCATCTTCTGTCTCTGGGCCTTCTTCTTGGCCCGTTGGGTAAGCCGCCATGCGGCCTGGCCTTCATCTTCCGGCCCACCTTATGGATCTTTGGCTATGAGCCGCTAGGTATGACCCGGCCCCTCCTGGGCGGGTCTTACCACGGGGTTATATCCCCAACAACTCGTGATCAGAGTATGGGTGTGTCATTAAATCCGGGCAACAAGATTGACGCATGGACTGTTCTCTCGGAGAGATGCCATTCTTATCCCAGAGGAACGTCAAAACGAGTCGGTTCTAGATCAGAACTTATGAGTTTCACGCTTTGAGTCCTAGAAGGAGGCTCAAAACAGGTCCACGGAGGAGTGTTAAACTCATCTTATAGCATTTTTTTGGTAGCCGACGGGAGCCTTAGAACTTGTTTGTTTGTTGTTCGACACTCGGACTGGTCAGGCCATACCGAGTGGAGATTACTCCAGTGGGGGCACGCTGAGTGCACCCACTGGGTGTAGTCCCCGAGACCGCTATCGACTGCGGGCAGTCGGCGGGGGTCTGAGAGAACTAAAAATCTTCTTAGCTGGTACTGATCGAACTTGTTCCTCTCCGACTCGGAGGTCGAGTAGTACTTGAGGATCTGGTATTGGTCTGAAATTGAGTCAATCGGATGGATCTTCAGGCGCTTGGCATGGTAAATAAGCTCAGCCTGGAGCTGAGTCAGTCGGACTGATCTTCGCACTTAGCACGGTAAATAAATTCAACCGGGAACTGGATCAATCAAGCGAATCTTTGTGCACTCGGCACGATGAATGAATTCGGCCTTGAAACTCGAAAGAGGTAAGCTTGCTACAATGTGCGATATGAAGTTTTGATCATATGAGTGACTTAGTCATTCCCGTGTTGGGGGTGTAGTGGTGAAGACATGTCCAACTGATGGCGACGCGCGGGGCGGCCGAGGGGCGAGGATGTGTACAACCGAATGGTGACGCGCGGGGCGGCCGAGTGGTGAAGACGTGCACAACCGAGTGGCGACGCGCGGGGCGGCCGAGTGGTGAAGACGTGCACAACCGAGTGGCGACGCACGGGGCGGCCGAGTGGTGAAGACGTGCACAACCGAGTGGTTTTCTTTCGGTGCGTACTTGCTTGTTTTCCCCTCGAGTAGAGCAGGTCTTAGTCGAGTGGTTTCTGGTCCAGTGGGGGCACGCTGAGTGCACCCACTGGGTGTAGTCCCCGAGACCGCTGTCGAATGGCGGTGACATCGGCAGGGGTCTTAGATTTGCGTTCCAATCCTTTGCTTGGCTAAGTTCGTTTGGTTTCCTAGTGACATGGATGCTCCGGAAGAATATTGAACTTAGGCGAAAACTTGTTCACAACTAAGTTTCCGAGTGAAGGTGTTGCCTGTCACTCGGAACAGCCTTTAACTTAAGCGAGGTCTGACTCACGGCTAAGTCCCCGAGTGAGAGAAGCGCTCGTCACTCGGAAGAGTTTTCAACTTAGGCGATACAGAATCGCAACTAAGCCCCCGAGTGGTGAAGACGTGCACAACCGAGTGGCGACGTGCGGGGCGACCGAGTGATGAAGACGCCTCCGTCGGAGTGGCGATGCGTGAAGGTGTGGTCGACTGAGTCGCGGACGAGGTCGGAGACGATGATGATGCCAGTTTCCGTGCGTCGAGACCGATGCGGCGACTGAGCCTAAGTAGCGACGAAGATGGCGCACCAGAAGCGCCGAGTGATTCTGTAACCTGTGTGCGAAAAATGGCACAAGCCAACATAAAAAGTTCTTGAAGTAATTTGATGTTTGTTGAAATGATTCGTGTAAATTACACCCATAGACACCCGCTGGGTGTGCCAGGTGCTTGCTGGTCCGGAACCAGCAAGAGTCTAAAGAGTGAAGGATCCGACTGAACTTGTGAAAGTGAAGGATCTGACATGAAGATAAAGAACTGAGCGCAGAGGTACACTCGGTGGCATGGCCTCCGAGTGAACGTCATGTGCGACTTACTTGACACTCGGTAATGCATAAATAATTATTTAATTGAATGCAACATGTGAAGAATGACTTAGCTGTCTGACGACGCGCGGGGCGGTCGAGCGAAGTAGACACGTCCGGCTGAGTGGCGATGCGCGGGGCGGCCAAGTGACGAAGACGTGTCTCGCCGAGTGGCGATGCGCGGGGCTGCCGAGTGATGATGCGCCGGGCTGCCGAGTGATGATAGAGCGTCCGGCTGAGTGGCGATGCGCGGAGCTGCCGAGTGATGACGACGCGTCCCGCCGAGTGACGGCGCGCGGGGCTGCCGAGTGACGATAGAGCGTCCGGCTGAGTGGAGATGCGCGGAGCTGTCGAGTGATGACCACGCGTCCAGCAGAGTGACGGCGCGCGGGGCTGCCGAGTGACGAAGACGTGTCTCGCCGAGTGGCGATGCGCGGAGCTGCCGAGTGATGACGACGCGTCCAGCAGAGTGACGGCGCGCGGGGCGGCCGAGTGACGAAGACGTGTCTCGCCGAGTGGCGATGCGCGGAGCTGCCGAGTGACGATAGAGCGAACGGCTGAGTGGCGATGCGCGGAGCTGCCGAGTCATGACGACGCGTCCAGCAGAGTGACGGCGCGCGGGGCTGCCGAGTGACGAAGACGTGTCTCGCCGAGTGGCAATGCGCGGACTGCCGAGTGATGATGACGCGTCCAACAGAGTGACGGCGCGCGGGGCTGCCGAGTGATGAAGACGTGTCTCGCCGAGTGGCGATGCGCGGAGCTGCCGAGTGATGACGACGCGTCCACCAGAGTGACGGCGCGCGGGGCGGCCGAGTGACGAAGACGTGCAGGGGCGGAGCTACACTATGGCAATGGGGTCAAATGACCCCGGTGGATTTATGTTAAACTAGTACTAAACTGATGGTAATCAAAATGTATTTAGGGTTGAACACGTGCAATATATGAAGATGCCCCTGGTGACAAATTTAGCTAGCTTCGCCCCTGAAGACGTGTCTCGCCGAGTGGCGATGCGCTGAGCTGCGGAGTGACGATAGAGCGTCCGGCTGAGTGGCGACGCGCGGGGCGGCCGAGTGACGAAGACGTGTCTCGCCGAGTGGCGATGCGCGGAGCTGCCGAGTGATGACGACGCGTCCCACCGAGTGACGGCACGCGGGGCTGCCGAGTGATGACGACGCGTCCAGCAGAGTGACGGCGCGCGGGGCGGCCGAGTGACGATGGAGCGTCCGGCTGAGTGGCGATGCGCGGATCGGTCGAGTGCCTGCATGTTAGTTATCTGGATGGAAATGATATCCGAATAAGTCTGGACGTTTTAGTTGCTGGAACGGAATGTCCGTCCGAGTGAACCGCTGTCCGAAGACGATGTCGGACGAGTCACCTGCAAGTTAGTAGCAAGCATAGCTACGAATATATTTTGATGGACTAAGTGTCCGAGCACGGATGCTATTTTTGAATGATTAAAAACCACGGATGGTTATGCATGCATGCAGGATTACCTGGCGTATTTTGTTCACGTGATGAGGCGTTTAACGAGGCAGCCAAATAACTCCTCGTAGAGTTATGAGAGTTACTCCCTTCAGTTTCCTTCTCGTGCATGCACTTAATCAACGGGTAGGTGGCCCACCCACGTCGCACGATTAGAGGATGCACAAGCGAGCGGGACGGGCGGTTGGCCAGCTCGACCTGTTTGATTCCCTCGATCCCGAAAGGCAGTTGCACCAACGAGAGCGCCGCCAGCCCGCAACCGAGCCTGAGGGAGGAGCCGCCGCGTGCGCCCATTGTCCGCGAGCGCTTGGCCTCGGATGCCGGAAGCCATCGGTGGCGAGGATTCATCAACGGTTGCTGTTACAGGTGCCTTCATGATGCATTGATGGAGATGCTCACGTCCAAAACCTGAACGCACGACCACCTGCATGCAAGAGGCCTTAATTAGTGATAATTAAGCAATAGCTCAAACCGTTTCTGCATGTGATGGAAGTTTCCATCTTTCGTGGACTGTTTTTGGCATGCAATTGATTTCCACTCCGCGTGTTTGTGCCTTCATCGCGGAAGCTGCAGCAGGATGACGGACGCCAGCAGGAGGGGTCGTCGCGCACGGGGGTGCGGCCAGCCCCGATACCTGCGCAGCGTCGGGCCTGCGCCATCACCGCGGAGACAGCGGTCGGGCTGTTGACGCCTGTAAGATGACTCGCGCTGAGTCGGGCCTGCGCCTCCACCGCGGAGGCCGCTGCAGAGCGACCGAGAACACGATACCGGAGTCCACGACGAGGCGAATGGCGTCGAAGGCCGTGCGTGACGACGAAGAGGCGGACGGCACCGGTGGCCGTACGTGACGACGACGAGGCGGACGGCGCCGGTGGCCGTGCGTGACGACGACGATGCGGACGGCGCCGGGTGCCGTGCGTGACGACGACAAGGCGGACGGCGCCGGTGGCTATGCACGACGACGACGCTGCGGACGGCGCCGGGTGCCGTGCGTGACGATGACGAGGCGGACGGCGCCGGTGGCTGTGCCCGACGACGAGGAGGCGGACGGCGCCGGTGGCCGTGCGTGACGACGACGCTGCGGACGGCGCCGGGTGCCGTGCGAGGAGGTGCGATTGGTTTCCTGGTCTCACGCTGCCGTTGCTTCTATTTGCGATACTTTGGTCATCGTGAAGACGAACAGTACAAACAAATGTATTAGATCATGAAGATGAAACCGAATAGAGGGCACCAGCGAGAATCGATCTACCGCTGGTGGTCAAAGAAATAACCATATGCATCATGGCTCGATAGACGCCATGCCCCACGGTGTGCGCCAAATGTCATGGGATCGATTCCGACATTAGAGAGGGGTAGGATAACGGAGCATGATCTATCGAGATGCAAATGGGTGACACGGTGGAGATAACAGCCCTACGTCTCGTGCCCCGGAGAGTCTTTCCTTTATCTGATATGAACACGGAGTTACATGGTGTATTTGAGAGAGAGGGGAGAACGGATCTCCATGCCTGAGATATGTCTGAGCCTAATGGTGAGAAAGATGAGAGAGAGGAGAAGAATGAGGGCCTGCCCTGAGCTATGTGGTGGGGGGTGGCTTATATAGAGTGCGCCACCCCCTCACCTCCTATGTTACAAGATGGAGCATTAGTGCCATGATGACAGCCCACTACGAAGCCTCCACTATGAGTATGATGCTTCGACTGCCTTGCTGCCTGCTGTTCTTCGCATACTCGAGTGAGTCATACGGCCGAGTGGTGGACTGTCATCCGAGTGGATGGTACGTTGCTTGTCGAGTGAATAGTATGTCTGTACGAAATTTATCTGGACCCACATCATGTGTGGATCCCATGCTTTATGATATTTCGACCCTTCGTGGGCCTACCTGTTATGTGTATCCCCAACAGTCACCACCATCACCTTCCCTCATCTATCTATGGCGGTCCACTCTCCCGCACCGCGCTGTAATCCCATATTTGAACATGGTGTTTTATGCCATATATTATTATTCAATGATGTGTTGCCATCATATGATGTTTGAGTAGATTATTGTTGTCCTTTGGGTTGATTGATGATCTTGATTGGTTTGAGTGTATGTTTTATTTTGGTGCTGTTCTAAGGTGCCCTCTGTGCTGATCACACGTGAGGGATTCTCGCTGTAGTGTTGCAATATGTTCATGATTCGCTTATAGTGGGTGGCTAGAGTGACAGAAGCTTACACCCGAGTAAGAGGGATTGTTGCATATGTGAGTAAAGGGGACTTGATGTTTAATGCTATGATTGGGACCTTAAGGGATAATTGATTTTATGCCCCTAGTTGGGTCACACTCGGCTGGTTTACCCCTAGTTTCCAAAAACATGTGTTCCTGCCCAAACCACTTTGCTCATCTTATGCTTTTACCCTTTGACCGTTTGACCGTCATTTAAAAAAAACAAATTCATACTAACTCAGAAAAATACAAATAAGATATCAAAATGTTCAGAAAAACATCACCTATATGTGGATGACATTTGCATTCTTTACAGAAGTGTTGGAAAGTCCTCATCTCAGTTTTAGCTCATATAGGTGATGGAGACTTTCCAACACTTTTGTCATGAATGCAAATGACACGCGCATATAGGTGTTGTTTGTCTAAAAATTTTGATATCTTATTTGCATTTTTCAGAGTTAATATGAATTTGTTATGAAGTTTTCAAAACGATGGTCAAACGGTCAAATTGAAAAAGCAGAAGACGGGCAAAGTGGTTTGGGCAGAAACGCGTGTTTTTTGAAACTAGGGGTAAACCAGCCGAGTGTGACCCAACTAGGGGCACAAAACCAATTATCCCTTACCTTAATGATTTCTAGTAGTTACTGATGCTTGCTAGAGGTCTTATCATAAGTTCATATGATCCAAGTACGGAAAGTATGTTAGCTCATGCCTCTCCCTCATATAAAATTGCAAGAATGATTACCGATCTTGTTATCAATTGCCTAGGGCAATTCCGCACACCATACCATCATTATTCCACACTCGCTATTTGTAATATATTGTAATATATTCTAACTTTATTTAGGCAGCAACTATTTTCATATTTTTGTTCTCCAATATCATGCAAATTTATCCTCTTTATACCCACAACGCGGTTTTATTTCTCGTTACTACATAGAAGCAAACGTTTGGTGTATGTAGAGTCATATCGGTGGCAGATAGGACCTGAGAGAATATTGATCTTACCTTTAGCTCCTTGTGAGTTTGACACTCCATACTTATCACTTCTATCTTTAGAAAGTGCTACGATTCCTTGTACTTGGAGATTATCAAGCTCTTTTCTGGCGCCGTTGTCGGGGAGCAATAGCGTGGGGTTAATATTTTCCTGTATGCTTGTTTGCGTACATGAATTTTAAGTTTTTATTGGAGGGTGATAAATTCTGAAATTTTTACAAAGTGTTTATATAAAAATTCTTCAGGTTTTCCTACTTTTTCAGAATAGTTAGAATTTCAGAAGTATGGATAGTATTCAGATCATTACAGACTGTTCTGTTTTACACAAATTCTGTTTTTGCTTGCTTGTTTTGATGATGCTATGGATTGTATCGGGGGGTATAAGCCATGGAGAAGTTAGAATACTATACATTAAGCAATAATTAAATATGAATCAATTTATAACAGTACCTAAAGTTTATGATTTGCCTATTATACTAATGGATCTCACGAGGTTTCTGTTAAGTTTTGTGTGATTGAAGTTTTCAAGCTTTGGGTGATATACCGATATGAGGAGAATAAGGAGAGTCAAGACCCTAAGCTTGGGGATTCCCAAGTCACCCCCAAGGTAATATACAAGGAAGATTCATGCGTCCAAGCTTGGGGGTGCCCCGGAAGGCATCCCCTCTTTCGTCTTCAACACTATCGGTATACCTTACTTGGAGCTGTATTTTTATTCGTCACATAATATGTGTTTTGCTTGAAGCATCATTTTATTTTGTTCTACTCTGTTAGATGTTATTTATAATCTTTTTTTTCAATAAAAGTTTCCAAGAATTGCCTTAAGATGTCTCAATTGCATGTTTGATGTGTGCTGTGTAAAAACAGAAACGTTTGCTATATTGTTTGAATTTTGATATTTTAATGGAACATGGAAAGTTTCTGAAACTTCTACACAGTGTTTTCATACAAATTATTTATCATTTCCTAAAGTTTCAGAATTTTTTGAGTTACATAGGTACACTGTTCGAATTAATTGCTACAGACTGTTCTGTTTTGATAGATTGCTGTCATAGTTTTGTTATCTACTTATCCGAGTTTTCATGGCTTATATTGGTAGATATAAATTTCGGAAATGATAGGATACAATAACTAATGTTTGGAAATTATTATGCAACTTGGATTGACAGTACATGAAGTGTTGATATATATTTATATGTACTAAGCTATCTCACGAGTTCTTTTCAAGTTTTATGTGGATGAAGTTTTTGAGACTTAGGTGAAACCGGGGTATGAGAGGATTGAACAAGATACAAAAGCTCAAGCTTGGGGATGCCCAAGGCTACCCAGGTAATATTTAAATAAGTCTCAAGCATCTAATCTTGGGGATGCTACGCATCCCACCTCTCTTCGTCAACAATTATCGGTTCGCCTATGATGATCATAAGTTTTTATTTGTTCACATGTGCTATTCTTGGAGCATCATTTGTGTTTATTCTTCCTTTTTATTTTATGCAATATGCTGGTACGATATAATCCTTGGCTTATTTAGAGAATGCTTCATGCGCTTCACTTAAAACTTTTGAGCATGACTTTATAGAATGCTTCATGTGCTTCACTTAAATCTTTTGAGTATGCCTTTATATAATGCTTCGTGTGCTTCACTTATATATTTTGAGCTTGAATATTGGCCTCTCTATATTCATTGAAGAATGCTCTATGAACTTCACTTATATCTTTTTGAGAGTAGTTTGATGATCACTCTTGTGCTTCACTTATATCCTAAAAGAAAAATGTTGAATGAATTGAATGTTATAAAACGTGAAATTATATATGCTTCATATGCTTGTCCCGTGGGGAGTAGTGATTTCACATACTAAGAGTATAAGCAATAAAATTTATTCGAGGTTAGCAAACATAGCATCGGTCACTTGAACAATCATGAAAGAATATTAAAGGAAGAGAAGTTTCACATATAAATATACTATCTTGGACATCTATGATTGTGAGCTCCCATTAATTATTTTCAAACTTGACCAAGTAGTTGACATTGGACAAGGAAGACATCGTAATGGTTATGTTCGCTTATATTCACACAGTAGTTATATTGTCATGGGTCCTCTAACATGTGGTGCTTGCTTAGGATCTTTTGCTAGCCAAAAATTCGTACTAAGTAGAAATACTACTTGTGCATCCAAAAACCCTTAAACCCACTTTCTTGCCATGAGTGTCCACCATACCTACCTATATATGGTATTTCGCTACCATTCCAAGTAAATTTGCATGTGCCACTGATACGTCTCCAACGTATCGATAATTGATCAACTGTTCATGTCATATTTGCCTATGTTTACAATACTTTTATAGGGTTTTGATGCATTTTATATTTAGAACTAACCCGGACTGATGTTGTTTTCAGGAGAATTACCGTGGTGTTGTTTTTTTGCAGAAAATGAAAGTTCTCGGAATCGCCCGAAACTTTTTTATAATTTTTTCTAGAGGAAATAAGAAAAAATGGAGTGAAGAACCACCGGAGGGGAGCCACCTGTGGGCCACGAGCCAACAGGGCATGACCACCACCCTGGCCGCGCCCAGATATGTTGTGGGGCCCACGTGGCTCCGGCTGATGTGATTCCAACACTGAAAAATCCTATAAATATAGAAACCCCCGAAAGTTAACCTAGATCTTCCGCTCTGTCACTGCAACTCTCAGTATCGACTAAAAACCCATCTGGAGCCTTTCCAGTACCCTGCCGGAGGGGGAAAATCATCTCCGGTGGCCATCTTCATCATCTCGGCGGAGGCCATGACGAGGAGGGACTAGTTCACCCTCGGGGCTGAGGGTATGTACCAATAGCTATGTGTTTAATCTTTGTCGCTCGTGTTCTTGAGATGGCACGATCTTGATGTATCACAGGCTTTTTTAATATAGTTGGATGATATGGTGTTTTTCCCTCTCTATCTTGTTGTGATGAATTGAATCTTTTCCTTTGAGATCTCGTTATGTTGGATTGAATATTTGGTTTGAGAACACTTGATGTATGTCTTGCATGCGGATACCCGTGGTGACAATGGGGTATTCTATTGATTCACTTGATATATGTTATGGCATCAACTTGCAGATTCCGATGACCTTGAGGATCTATGCATATGGGTTGATTGCACATTTTCATACTACTTTCTCCGATAGAAACCTTGGGGTGCTTCTTGAAGTTCTTTGTGTTGTTTGTTGTTTGAATAAAATACTCGGATCTGAAAATCCTTATTGAGAGAGAGAGTCCCCATATAGCTACTTTATTGTTTGACTACTCGTTGATCTTCACTTATATCTTTTTGAGAGTAGTTTGAGGTTTACTCATGTTCTTCACTTATATCATGATAGTAAATGTTGAATGAATTGAATTTCATAAGTGTGAAATCATATATGCTTCATATCTTGTCCCATGGGGAGTAGTGAATTCACATACTAGAGTATAAGCTGTAAATTTATTGGAAGTTAGCAAACATAGCATTGGTCATTCGAACAATTCATGAAAGAATATTGAAGGAAGAGAGGTTTCACATATAAATATACTATCTTGGACATCTTCTACGATTGTGAACCCCCATTAATTATTTTCAAACTTGATGAAGTACTTGATGTTGGACAAGGAAGACAATGTAATGGTTATGTTTGTTTATATTCACGTAGCAGTTATATTGTCATGGATCCTCTAACATGTGGTGCTTGCTTAGGATCTTTGCTAGACAAAAAATCATACTAAGTAGAGATACAACTTGTGCATCAAAAAACCATAAACCTAGTTTCTTGCCATGAGTGTCTACCATACCTACCTATATATGGTATTTCACTGCCATTCTAAGTAAATTTGCATGTGCCACCTCTAAAACATTTAAATAAACATCCATTTTGTGTGCTCGTACCACTCATGGAGCGACGGGGCAGTCGTTATCTTCCATTCTAAGCGGGTTATTCTCAAGACGAGTGTTTATTCACTTGTCATTGCTGGAGAGAGGCTGGTAAAAAGGATGCTCAGTCCTGCATAATACAAAACTAAATAAACAAAAAAAAACCTTGGAAAGTTGATTGTTTGGAGGGCAACCATGGATTCGGCCAGCCATTGTAACATCCCAAATTTTGAATTTGGAATGTTTTACAATTATAGTTAAGCATCTATGCATTTTGATTTAAATGAATGTGGCAATTAAAATTTCATTTTCTTTATTTCATTTTTTTTTGGCATTTGAATTTTATTCATAAATCCCTGACAAAATACTTTGATAAAAAAAGTATAAGAGGAGGTAACATGACACCCCAAAAGTCAGAAGAAAATAATTTCAATATATTTGAAAGTCAAATTTGGTTTTATTTGGAATTTTTAAAAATAATGTTTTTTTTGTTTTTATTTTGCCTCTAAAAAAATGTTCACGCTTTAGGAGTTATTTTTCTGATCGTTTGTGTATATAATACCCTATACTTTATTATTATTTAATATATACTTATTCCCGTTTTATTTCTGTATAAAAAGAAAAAAAACGAATTTATAAAAGAAACGGATCTGTGGCCAGGCTGGCACACAGGCCGGCCCAACCAGCCACCCCACCAGGATCCCAGCCACCCGGGCGCTAGGGTAGCAGCAACGAGCGCTCGCTCGTTCCCCTGAGCCGCCGCCGTGAGCAACGCACGCACGCACACACTCACATGGGCATCTCTCTCCATCACGTGCCTATCTCTTTCTCTTATTTATTTTCTTTCCTGACAAAAGGGACCCACAGCCTTCTTTCTAACTCCGGTACGGACGCGAAGACGCCGACTTCGGCTCAAATCCATGGAAACTCTATCTCTAGTCAACCCATCGTCCAAGCAAGATGTCCTATAAATACCCGTGACTTCCCTCGACCGATTCGCCCAAACCACAACGCCAGAAACCATATATACTCGAAGCTCTCGCCGTTTGGATCTCGCCGCAGAAGCTGCGGTTCATCGCCGGATTCCGACGCCGGTGAGCCATCCCGGGCCTCCCTCTTCTATGGTTCGACTTCTTTCGATCCCTAGATTGATTTTGACAAGGTTTTGTCTCCCCTATTCATCTACAGCGACCACCTCGAGCTCGGAATGCCGCCGTAGTTCACGGAGTTCACCTCGACGCCCCGCTCGTTTCGGTCTTCACCAACCTCCATCTTCAGCAAAAATCGGTCGCCCTCGACTTCCCGCATCCGTTGGACAACCTCTCCGACGCCGTTGATCGCCGGAGTCGCCGACCCACCGTCATCTTCTTCCATGCCACCTCCCGTCTCTTCTATGTAGGTAAACAACAACACATGTCGTGTTGATTTTTTTTTCCAAGCGAAGCTTTAAGTAGAGGCCATCCACCTTTTAGCCCCCGCAGCAAACGCTTCTAGCCATCCAAAGACCGCCACGTGTCGTGTGCTCACAATTTAGCGTTTTCAGTAAAAATCTCGTATTTAGATTGGATCTCGATTTGTTTTTTTTTTGTATCTTTAATTTTATAACTCCGATTTCGATGATTCTTTTTGCTACAAATTCAGAAAAATCCCATCTATCCAGAGAACCAAACGAAAAATATTTTTTGAAAGTTTTAAAATTTGAATTCGGACAGATTTGTATTATACACTAATTTGGGTATAACTTTTATTTAAAAATAGGTTTTTGAGAAATTCTTTTTGCTACAGTTTTCTGCATGTGATATGTATCCAGAGAACTAATAAAAATATTTTTTGTTTATATAAAAAACTAAATCTGGACAGATGTAAGATCTAACTTAAATAGGTCATAACTTCGGTTTTATAAACTCTTTTTAGTTGATTCTTTTTGCTAACTAAAACTAATAACAAATACTTTCTGTTATACCAAAGTTTTTTTAATATTTTCTTCTATTAAAATTTATTTCTGTCCAGAAACTTGTTTGCCAATTTCTTTGAGTTTTTGACTTTTTCTTTTGATGTTGTTTTGCATATTATCTAGTTTGCTTGATTGTGATCGTGATTGCTTATTGTATGATCATTGTTTGTCACGCTAGATTGTCCGGAGTGCGAGGCGGAGTACTACCAATCTTTAGAGTTTAACGAACGTCAGCAAGGCATGTTCACATTGATCATATTTTACCTATGGTTTTTATTGCATTAGTTCAACCTCCTCCACCATTGCATGCAAATTAGGTACTTGGAAAATTTGCTTTACGCAAAACTTAAACTTACAACCCCACCTGCCATATATGCATATAGTATAGATGATATTTTCACCCCTTTCTTTTGTGACTTGCCGGCATATTCAATATGCTGACCTACACGGCTGCAACGTCTTATGTTGCAGATATTTTTCTACGACGAGTAAGGGTACAATTCAGGGTTACGGTCTACACTCAACCTGCCGTTGGTGTTTATTTGGACTGCACTCCCGTTGACTGTTTCCGCTGAGATTTTGAGGTATATATCAGATTTACATTATTACATGTGATTGCACTTTGATATATACATTGATGTACTGTGTGTGCCAGCATACTGATCCAGGGATGGCACAGAACACACAGAGGCTTGACTCGTTTTGAGTCAGGACGCTACAGAAATGGTATCAGAGCACATGTTGACTGTAGGACGTGACCCTAGGAAATGGCTTAGAAATAGCAAGACCTTGATAGGAACAACTTTTGTTTTCACTACTCTTGTACCTTCTTAATTTCTTTTACTGAACCTTCCTTATTTCAAACTATAGATGGAGAGTTGCATCCTGAACAAAAGAGAGGACTATGAGGATGTTCTCGGTGGTCCATTCCTCATGGAGTTGGTACAGATGATGAAGCTGCCGATACCTGAGATCAAGGTGAACAAGAGGAAGTCTGGATTTTGGGGCGCCAGAACTAAAGTTTATGGACGTAAAGAAGATCCCAAGACCGAAGACATCGACTATGTCACATTGAACCATGAATGTGAGATGGGCATGAACACTGCCGTCCATGATGCTATCGCACGCTTGAGCTATCGTCATCGTGTTGAGTTAGGTGCCCACTACTTTGGAAGGCTTGGATGGCAGAAGCCTGATGGAGCACACATCATCCTAAAAGACGAACAAAAGAGGAAGTGTTCACCTGTACTGGTATATAATCAAGAACTGGAGCACTACATCAAGAACCTTCAAATGGACCTTCTCTCGGAATTATTTGAGAACGAAGCACTTCGTGAGAATCTCAAGGCCGAGAAACTGAAGGTAGCCAATCTGAAGAAACACGATCCCGAGATTCAGAAGCTTCGTCAAGACTTGAAGACAGTCAGGCCATGGCACATGCTGGTGATGTTGAAATCCAGAAGCTCAAGAACCAACTCCTGGAACTACAGGTACGACATCGAAAACTCCGCGTCAACAGGGATAATCTGGCGGAAGAAATTGAGAAGATGAAGCATGACCAGAAGAAGCCCACTGACGATGAAGACATGGAATAAGCTAGCCTAGTAGTAGCCCCACCATGAGAGATATAAAGATGAACGCTTTGCGATTTGTGTGATCGACCATACCAACCTTATGTGGGTGGCGATACTATAGAGTTGATTGAATTTTATGAATGTGTGGACTTGAGTTTTTGATGTTTTGTGCCTTTGAGTTGTTTGTATCCATTCTCTCTCGCTATCTGATACGTCCATTTTGCATCATGCTTTTATATTGATATTTATTGCTTTATAGGCTGTTATTACACATTATGGTACAATACTTATGCCTTTTCTCTCTTATTTTACAAGGTTTACATGAAGAGGGAGAATGCCGGCAGCTGGAATTCTGGACTGGAAAAGGAGCAAATATCAGAGACCTATTCTGCACAACTCCAAAAGTTTTGAAAAGTTACGGAGAATTATTTTGGAATATATAAAAAATATTGGGCGAAAGAAATACCAGAGGGGACCCACCAGGAGGCCACAAGCCTGGGGGGCGCGCCCTACCCCCCAGGGCGCGCCCCTGTGGCTTGTGGGCCCCCTGGCAGCCCTCCGGTGCCCATCTTCTGCTATATGGAGGGTTTTGACCTGGAAAAAATCATAAGAGAGCTTTCAGGACGAAGCACCGCCGTCTCGAGGCGGAACCTGGGCAGAAAGCAATCTAGGGCTCCGGTGGAGCTGTTCTGCCGGGGAAACTTCCCGCCCGGAGGGGGAAATCGAAGCCATCGTCATCACCAACGATCCTCTCATCGAGAGGGGGTCAATCTCCATCAACATCTTCACTAGCACCATCTCCTCTCCAAACCCTAGTTAATCTCTTGTATCCGATCTTAGTCTCAAAACCTTAGATTGGTACCTGTGGGTTGCTAGTAGTGTTGATTACTCCTTGTAGTTGATGCTAGTTGGTTTACTTGGTGGAAGATCATATGTTCAGATCCTTAATGATAATTAATACCCCTCTGATTATGAACATGAATATGCTTTTTGAGTAGTTACGTTTGTTCCTGAAGACATGGGATAAGTCTTGTTATAAGTAATCATGTGAATTTAGTATTCGTTCGATATTTTGATGAGATGTATGTTGTCTTTCCTCTAGTGGTGTTATGTGAACGTCGACTATATGACACCTCACCATTATTTGGGCCTAGGGGAAGGCATTGGGAAGTAATAAGTAGATGATGGGTTGCTAGAGTGACAGAAGCTTAAACCCTAGTTTATGCGTTGCTTCGTAAGGGGCTGATTTGGATCCATATGTTTCATGCTATGGTTAGATTTATCTTAATTCTTCTTTCGTAGTTGTGGATGCTTGCGAGAGAGGTTAATCATAAGTGGGAGGCTTGTCCAAGTAAGGGCAGCACCCAAGCACCGGTCCACCCACATATCAAATTATCAAAGTAACGAACGCGAATCATATGAGCATGATGAAAATTAGCTTGACAGAAATTCCCATGTGTCCTCGGGAGCGCTTTGCTTTATATAAGAGTTTGTCCAGGCTTGTCCTTTGCTACAAAAAGGATTGGGCCACCTTGCTGCACCTTTGCTACATTTGTTACTTGCTACCCGTTACGAATTATCTTATCACAAAACTATCTGTTACCGATAATTTCAGTGCTTGCAGAGAATATCTTACTGAAAACTGCTTGTCATTTCCTTCTGCTCCTCGTTGGGTTCGACACTCTTACTTATCGAAAGGACTACGATAGATCCCCTATAAGTGCCTTTGGTGAGTGGAATTTGGTAAGGAAAATTTTATATAGTGTGCTGAAATTTACTGTCACTTGTTACTATGGAAAATAATCCTTTGAGGGGCTTGTTCGGGGTATCTTCACCTCGACCGGAAGCACAAAGAGTTGCTCCTCAACCTACTGAACCTACTGAAAATATTTATTATGAAATTCCTTCGGGTATGATAGAGAAACTGCTAGCTAATCCTTATGCAGGAGATGGAACACTACATCCTGATTTGCACCTGATCTATGTGGATGAAGTTTGTGGATAATTTAAGCTTGCAGGTTTGCCCAAGGATGATGTCAAGAAGAAGGTCTTTCCTTTATCTTTGAAGGAGAAGGCATTGACATGGTATAGGCTATGTGATGATATTGGATCATGGAACTACAACCGATTGAAATTGGAATTTCATCAGAAGTTTTATCCTATGCATCTGGTTCATCGTGATCGGAATTATATTTATAATTTTTGGCCTCGTGAAGGAGAAAGTATCGCTCAAGCTTGGGGGAGGCTTAAGTCTTGTTATATTCATGCCCCAATCATGAGCTCTCAAGAGAAATTATTATTCAGATTTTTTATGGTCGGCTTTCTCGTAATGATCAATCCATGCTCGATACTTCTTGTACTGGTTCCTTTATGAAGAAATATATTGAATTCAAATGGGATTTATTGGAAAGAATTAAACGCAACTCTGAAGATTGGGAACTCGACGAAGGTAAGGAGTCAGGTATAAACCTTAAGTTTGATTGTGTTAAATCCTTTATAGACACCGATGCTTTTCGTGAATTTAGCACTAAATATGGACTTGACTCCGAGATAGTAGCTTCTTTCTGTGAATCATTTGCTGCTCATGTTGATCTCCCTAAGGAGAAGTGGTTTAAATATCATCCTCCCATTGAAGTGAAAGTAGTTGAACCTATTAAAGTTGAAGAAGAAACTATTATTTATAATGTTGATCCTGTTATTTCTGCTGCTTATATTGAGAAACCACCTTTCCCTGTTAGAATAAAGGAACATGCTAAAGCTTCAACTGTGGTTCGTAAGAGCTATGTTAGAACACCTACACCCCCTGAACAAATTAAAGTTGAACCTAGTATTGCTATGGTTAAAGATCTCTTGGTTGATAATATTGATGGGCATGTTATTCATTTCTGTGATGAAGCTGCTAGAATTGCTAGACCTGATACTAAAGATAAACATAGACCTATTGTTGGCATGCCTGTTGTTTCTGTTAAAATAGGATATCATTGTTATCATGGCTTATGTGATGTGGGTGCTAGTGTGAGTGCAATTCCCTTTACCTTATACCAAGAAATTATGAATGATATTGCACCTGCTGAAATAGAAGATATTGATGTTACCATTAAGCTTGCTAATAGAGATACTATAGCACCAGTTGGGATTGTTAGAGATGTTGAAGTCTTGTGTGGGAAAATAAAATATCCTACTGATTTTCTTGTTCTTGGTTCCCCACAAGATGATTTTTGTCCCATTATATTTGGTAGGCCTTTCTTGAATACTGTTAATGCTAAGATAGATTGTGAGAAAGAAACTGTTACTGTAAGTTTTGGGGATGTGTCCCATGAGTTTAATTTCTCTAAATTTCATAGACAACCCCATGATAAAGAATTGCCTAGTAAGGATGAAATTATTGGTCTTGCTTCTATTGTTGTACCTCCCACTGATCCCTTAGAACAATATTTGCTAGACCATGAAAACGATATGCATATGAATGAAAGGAATGAAATAGATAAGATTTTCTTTGATCAGCATCCTATTTTGAAACACAACTTGCCTGTTGAAATACTTGGGGATCCTCCTCCACCCAAGGGTGATCCCGTGTTTGAACTTAAACAATTACCGGATACTCTGAAATATGCTTATCTTGATGAAAAGAAGATATATCCTGTTATTATTAGTGCTAACCTTTCAGAGCATGAAGAAAAGAGATTATTGAAAACTCTGAAGAAGTCCCGTGCTGCTATTGGATATACTCTTGATGATCTTAAGGGCATTAGTCCCACTCTATGTCAGCATAAAATTAATATGGAGCCTGATGCTAAACCAGTTGTTGATCACCAACGACGGTTAAATCCTAAAATGAAAGAAGTGGTAAGAAATAAAATATTAAAGCTTCTGGAGGCAGGTATAATTTATCATATTGCTGATAGTAGATGGGTTAGTCCCGTTCATTGTGTCCCTAAGAAGGGAGGTATTGCCGTTGTTCCTAATGATAAAAATGAATTGATCCCGCAAAGAATTGTTACAGGATATAGAATGGTAATTGATTTTAGGAAATTAAATAAAGCTACTAGGAAAGATCATTATCCTCTACCTTTTATTGATCAAATGCTAGAAAGACTATCCAAACACACACACTTTTGCTTTCTAGATGGTTATTCTTGTTTCTCTCAAATACCTGTGTCAAAAGAGGACCAAGAGAAGACCACTTTTACTTGTCCTTTCGGTACCTTTGCTTATAGATGTATGCCTTTTGGTTTATGCAATGCACCTGCCACCTTTCAAAGATGTATGACTGCTATATTCTCTGACTTTTGTAAAGATTGTTGAGGTTTTCATGGATGATTTCTCCGTTTACGGAACTTCTTTTGATGATTGCTTGAGCAACCTTGATCGAGTTTTGCAGAGATGTGAAGAAACTAATATTGTCTTGAATTGGGAGAAAAGCCACTTTATGGTTAATGAGGGTATTGTCTTGGGACACAAAATCTCCGAAAGAGGTATTGAAGTTGATAAAGCTAAAGTTGATGCTATTGAAAAAATGCCGTGTCCTACAGATATCAGAGGTATAAGAAGTTTCCTTGGTCATGCTGGTTTCTATAGGAGATTTATTAAAGACTTCTCTAAAATTTCTCGGCCTCTCACTAATCTCTTGCAAAAAGATATTCCTTTTGTTTTTGATGATGATTGTGTAGAAGCCTTTGAAATCCTTAAGAAAGCCTTGATTTCTGCACCTGTTGTTCAACCACCTGATTGGAACCTACCCTTTGAAATCATGTGTGACGCTAGTGATTATGCCGTTGGTGCTGTTCTAGGACAAAGAGTTGATAAGAAATTGAATGTTATCCATTATGCTAGTAAAACTCTAGACAGTGCTCAGAGAAACTATGCTACCACTGAAAATGAATTTTTAGCTGTTGTGTTTGCATGTGATAAGTTCAGACCTTATATTGTTGATTCCAAAGTAACTGTTCACACTGATCATGCTGCTATTAAATATCTTATGGAAAAGAAAGATGCTAAACCTAGACTTATTAGATGGGTTCTTTTGCTACAAGAATTTGATTTGCATGTTATTGATAGAAAGGGAGTTGAGAACCCCGTAGCAGACAACTTGTCTAGGTTAGAAAATGTTCTTGATGACCCACTACCTATTGATGATAGCTTTCCTGATGAACAATTAGCTGTCATAAATGCTTCACGTAATGCTCCATGGTATGCTGATTACATTGTTGCTAAATTTATACCGCCTAGTTTCACTTACCAACAAAAGAAAAAGTTCTTCTATGATTTAAGACATTACTTTTGGGATGATCCACACCTTTATAAAGAAGGAGTAGATGGTGTTATTAGACGTTGTGTACCTGAGCATGAACAGGAATAGATCCTACACAAGTGTCACTCCGAGGCCTACGGAGGACACCACGCTGGAGATAGAACTGCACACAAGGTATTACAATCTGGTTTTTATTGGCCTACTCTCTGCAAGGATGCTCGTAAGTTTGTCTTGTCTTGTGATGAATGTCAAAGAATTGGTAATATTAGTAGACGTCAGGAAATGCCCATGAATTACTCACTTGTTATTGAACCATTTGATGTTTGGGGTTTTGATTATATGGGACCTTTTCCAAAGTCCAGCGGGTATACTCATATTCTAGTTGCTGTTGATTATGTTACTAAGTGGGTAGAAGCTATTCCAACTAGTAGTGCTGATCATAACACTTCTATTAAAATGCTTAAATAAGTTATTTTCCCTAGATTTGGAGTCCCTAGATATTTAATGACTGATGGTGGTTCACACTTTATTAATGGTGCTTTCCGTAAATTGCTTGCTAAGTATGATGTTAATCATAGAATTGCATCTCCATATCATCCTCAGTCTAGTGGTCAAGTAGAATTAAGCAATAGAGAAATTAAATTGATCTTGCAAAAGACTGTTAATAGATCTAGAAAGAATTGGTCTAAGAAACTTGATGATGCATTATGGGCTTATAGAACTGCTTACAAAAACCCTATGGATATGTCTCCGTATAAAATGGTTTATGGTAAAGCATGTCACTTACCTCTAGAACTAGAACATAAAGCTTATTGGGCAATCAAAGAGCTCAACTATGATTTCAAACTTGCTGGTGAGAAGAGGTTATTTGACATTAGCTCACTTGATGAATGGAGAACCCATGCCTATGAGAATGCCAAGTTGTTTAAAGAAAAGGTTAAGATATGGCATGATAAAAGGATACAAAAGCGTGAATTCAATGTAGGTGACCATGTCTTGCTATACAATTCTCGTTTAAGATTTTTTGCAGGAAAACTTCTCTCTAAATGGGAAGGGCCTTACATTATCGAGGAAGTATATCGTTCCGGTGCCATCAAGATCAACAACGCCGAAGGCACAAATCCAAAGGTGGTAAACGGGCAAAGAATCAAACATTATATCTCAGGTACTCCCATAAATGTTGAAACCAATATTATCAATACCATAACTCCGGAGGAGTACATTAGGAAGACCTACCAGAACGTTTCAGACTCCGAAAAGGAATAGGTATGTGGTAGGGTAAGCAAACCGACTCCAAAACTTTTCCAATAGCAATTTTTCCCCGTTTTGGAATATTTAATAAATTAGGAAAATTTAAAGTAGTCCGAAAAGTGCACGAGGAGGCGACAAGACAGGGGGGCGCACCCTACCCCCCTGGGCGCGCCCCTGTGGCTTGTGGCCACCTCATGTACCCTCCGGACTCCGTTTTCTTGTAGAATACTCCTGTTGGTCGGTAAAAATTCATTATATAATCTCCCGAAGGTTTTGACCTTCGTATCACAACAATATCTCCTGTTTTTGTTTCGAGTTGTTTTCCGAACAGATTCAGATCGCCATGACGTCCCCAAGTGCTTCGAAGGACAAGTTCTTCGAGAAGGTCATCAACCCCTGCCTTGCGGAGGTGCTGCGAGACCCTCAAACCATTGAGATGCGTGAGGGGGTGCTGCATATCCGTGATGTTGAGGGGCCAAAGAAGACCGGAAGCGTGGAGACAGGGCTCGAAGCAATGGAGCATCAAGTCTTCAAGTGCCAAGGGATGGTGGAACGTGGACTCAATGCCAATCACATGATGATCGCGGAGTTTACCCATAAGCACAAGCTGGACGCCAAGGACATCGGGGAGGACATCTTCAAGCTTTACGAGAAAATCGAGCATCTCCAAGCCCAGATCTATGACCTGCAAAACCAAAACTGTGAGTATGAATACAGATTTAGGAGAATGAGTTTGGCTGCAGATTTGAGGATCCCGGAGACTCGTTCATCTTTTTACGATGGTGAGCCTATGCCTTGGAAGACGGAGGACAAGCCTCCAACCTCATCAACAACTCCAACATCACCACCTCAGAAGAAAGACAACTAAACACATGGGTATGGGCACTCCCCTTGGCTTGTGCCAAGCTTGGGGTAGGTGCCCCGGTATCGTATCACCATCACATCTTTTACTTTTATCGTTTTTCTTAGTTCGATCCTTTTGGTTATTGATACGTCTCCGTCGTATCTATAATTTTTTATTGTTTCATGCCAATATTCTACAACTTTCATATACTTTTGGCAACTTTTTATACTATTTTTGGGACTAACATATTGATACAGTGCCCAGTGCCAGTTAGTGTTTGTTGCATGTTTTTTGTTTCGCAGAAAATCCATATCAAACGAAGTCCAAACGGGATAAAAACTTACAGAGAATTTTTTTGGAATATATGTGAATTTTGGGAAGTGGAATCAATAGAAGGCGGTGCCCGAGGGGCCCACAAGCCATAGGGGCGCGCCCTGGGGGGTAGGGCGCGCCAGGCTGGCTTGTGGCCACCCCGTAAGGCGGTTGGTGCCCTTCTTTCTCCGCAAGAAAGCTAATATCCGGATAAAAATAGTGTTAAAATTTCAGCCCAATCGGAGTTACGGATCTCCGGAAATTTAAGAAACGGTGAAAGGCCAAAATCTGAAAACGCAGAAACAGAAGGAAACAGAGAGAGAGATCCAATCTCGGAGGGGCTCTCGCCCCTCCGCTGCCATGGAGGCCAAGGACCAGAGGGGAAACCCTCCTCCCATCTAGGGGGGAGGTCAAGGAAGAAGAAGAAGGAGGGGGTCTCTCTCCCCCTCTCTCCCGGTTGCGCTGGAACGCCGCCGGGGCCATCATCGTGACGACGATCTACACCAACAACTTCGCCGCCGTCAACACCAACTCTCTCCCCCTCTATGCAGAGGTTCAA
Organism: Elymus sibiricus; assembly: GCA_039707655.1. Lineage (NCBI taxonomy): Eukaryota > Viridiplantae > Streptophyta > Magnoliopsida > Poales > Poaceae > Elymus > Elymus sibiricus. The sequence continues at coordinate 399,547,739 of CM077663.1, read as the reverse complement.
GACCTCTTCTCCCCACTGTAATATCTACTTAAACATGGTGCTCAACGCTATATATTATTTCCCAATGATGTATGGCTATCCTATGATGTTTGAGTAGATCCGTTTTGTCCTATGGGTTGATTGATGATCATGATTGGTTTGAGTTGCATGTTTTATTATTGGTGCTGTCCTATGGTGCTCTCCGTGTCACGCAAGCGTGAGGGATCCCCACTGTAGGGTTTGCAATATGTTCATGATTCGCTTATGGTGGGTGGCGTGAGTGACAGAAGCACAGACCCGAGTAAGTAGGTTGTTTACGTATGGGAATAAAGAGGACTTGATACCTTATAATGCTATGGTTGGGTTTTTACCTTAATGATCTTTAGTAGTTGCGGATGCTTGCTAGAGTTCCAATCATATGTGCATATGATCCAAGTAGAGAAAGTATGTTAGCTTATGCCTCTCCCTCATATAAAATTGCAATAATGATTACCGGTCTAGTTATCGATTGCCTAGGGACAAATACCTTTCTTGTGACAAAATGCTCTCTACTAAGACTAACTTAGTTGTTTCTTCATCTAAACAACCCCTAGAATTTATTTACGTGCTCTTTATTATCTTGCAAACCTATCTTATCACACCTACAAAGTACTTCTAGTTTCATACTTGTTCTAGGTAAAGCGAACGTTAAGCGTGCGTAGAGTTGTATCGGTGGTCGATAGAACTTGAGGGAATATGTGTTCTACCTTTAGCTCCTCGTTGGGTTCGACACTCTTACTTATCGAAAGAGGCTACAACTGATCCCCTATACTTGTGGGTTATCAAGACCTTTTTCTGGCGCCATTGCCGGGGAGCAATAGCGTGGGGTGAATATTCTCGTGCGTGCTTGCTTGCTTTATCACTAAGTAGATTTTATTTGCTGTTCTAAGTTGTTCTCTATCTTTAGTTATGGATATGGAACACGAAATACCAAAAAAATTAGGTGTACTTGCTACTCATGGAGATGGGGAACCTCCTAAAACCCTCGATGCTCGTTATGTGGAAAATATTATGCACTACTTTGATAATCCTGAGAAAACCCCATTCAACTTGATAATGGGATACACGTTGGATCAACGTGAATACTTTAGGGATTATCGCTTATCTCAAAAAGGGAAACACTTATGGGATCAAATTAGAATACTGGAATGGTTTGCTTGGGATGCATGCTCGAGATGTGACTTTACTTGTTGCTCTAATATAGAAGCTCGACACCTTCCCTTTCAATGCAAATTTAATGATAATGAAACCTTAGCTTCTTATGCTAAAGGTATTTATGATTACTATGATGTGGAACGAATAGAAGAATTTGTTGTTTTTAAAGGTGCTTATGAAATTGCTTCTTTGCTTGAAAAGTATGATGATGATGTTCCTTACGAATCTGAAATTTTTGCCATACTTAAATATTGCTATGAGAATTATGATTGCAATGCTGATATTATTGAATTTATTGAGAGAATGTCTCCTGCCTTGGAAGAGACTAATATTTTGCAGGAATCTATGGAAGAAGAAATTGCTGAAACTGTGAGCTCATTAGATGAAAAAGATGAGGAGGAGAGCGAAGAACAAAAGGAGGAAGAGCGGATTAGCTACCCGTGCCCACCTTCTAATGAGAGTAACTCTTCAACTCATACATTGTTTAATTTCCCTTCGTTCTTACCGAAGGATGAATGCTATGATGATTGCTATGATCCCTTGGATTCTTTTGAAATATCCCTTTTTGATGAAATTGATGCTTGCTATGCTTGTGGCCACGATGCCAATATGAATGATGCTTATGGAGATGAACTTGCTATAGTTCCTTATGTTAAACGTGAAATTGTTGCTATTGCACCCACACCTGATAGTCCTATTATCTTTTTGAATTCTCCCAACTACACTATATCGGAGAAGTTTGCACTTATTAAGGATTATATAGATGGGTTGCCTTTTACTATTACACATGATGATTTTAATAGATATAATATGCATGTGCTTGCTGCTCCTACTTGCAATTATTATGAGAGAGGAACTACATCTCCACCTCTCTATGTTTCCAACATGATAAAATTGCAAGAAACTACTTATCCTATGTATTGGCCTTTACTTGATGTGCATGAATTGTTCTTTTATGACATGCCGATGCATAGGAAGAGAGTTAGACTTCGTTGTTGCATGATATATGTTACTTTGTGCTCAATACTAAATTACAAATCATTGTTAATTAAAATTGGCTTTGATATACCTTGGGATCCGGGTGGATCAATTACTTGAGCACTTTATGCCTAGCTTAATGGCTTTAAAGAAAGCGCTGCCAGGGAGACAACCCGGAAGTTTTAGAGAGTCATTTTATTCTGTTGTGTGCTTTTATATAGTTTGAAAAACAAAAAAATAAAGAGGGGAACCTAAAACTTTTTCAAAAAGATAAGTGAAACTGAGAGAGACGAGCATTGTTAAAATGGGAGCCTTCCTTGAACTTTGTTCATGACCATGGAAACCTTGTGAATCTTAATTACAGAAACTTTTCAACAAAAATAATTATCCCCTTGTATAAATCCATTGTATTAGAAAAATAATGTGCCAAGATTTGCCTTTAGGATGATTAGATTGCTTGTTTGGTGTGTGCAGTGCAAAAACAGAAACTTTGGCTGTAGTGCGTGAATTTACATTTTTTACTGGAATGTTAAAAGTTTCTGAAATTTTTACACAGTACTTCTATGTAAATTTTTTATTTCGTCCTAAGTTTTCAGAATTTTTAGAGTTACAGAAGTATAGTAAATGTTCAGATTACTTCAGACTATTCTGTTTAAGACAGATTATGTTTTTGATGCATTGTTTTGCTTGTTTTGATGAAACTACCGATTGTATCGGTGGTATAAGCCATAAAGAAGTTATAATACAGTAGCTACAATGCAAAAATAAAATGTGAATGGGTTTGCAACAGTACTTAAAGTGGTAATTTGCTTTATTATACTAACGGATCTCATGAGGGTTTTGTTAAGTTTTGTGTGATTGAAGTTTTCAAGTTTTGGGTAAGATCACGATGGATGAAGGAATAAGGAGTGGAAAGAGACTAAGCTTGGGGATGCCCGAGGCACCCCAAGGTAATATTCAAGGACTCCCAAGAAACTAAGCTTGGGGATGCCCCGGAAGGCATCCCCTCTTTCTTCTAACAACCATCGGTAATTTTACTTGGAGCTATATTTTTATTCGTCACATGATATGCGTAAATCTTGGAGCGTCGTGTGCTTTTTCTTTTTTTTCTTTTAATAATGCACCATGCTGGTATGAGAAAGTCCTTGGTTGATTTATAGAAGGCTCTTTGCACCTCACTTATATCTTTTGAGTATGGCTTTATAGAATGCTTTATGTGCTTCACTTATATCATTTGAAGTTTGGATTGCCTGTTTGTCTACACATAGAAAACCGCCATTTGTAGAATGCTCTTTTGCTTCACTTATATTTGTTAGAGCGTGGGCATATCTTTTATAGAAAGAATTAAACTCTCATGCTTCACTTATATCTATTTAGAGAGTCAACATGAATTGGTCATTCACATGGTTAGTCATAAAATCCTACATAAAACTTGTAGATCACTGAATATGGTATGTTTGATTCCTTGCAATAGTTTTACGATATAAAGATGGTGATATTAGAGTCATGCTAGTGAGTAATTGTGGATTGGTAGAAATATTTGTGTTAAAGTTTGTGATTCTCGTAGCATGCACGTATGGTGAACCGTTATGTGAAGAAGTCGGAGCATGATTTATTTATTGATTGTCATCCTTTGTGTGGAGGTCGGGATCGCGCGATGGTTAACTCCTACCAAACCTTCCCCTAGGAGCATGCGTGTAGTACTTTGTTTCGATGACTAATAAATTTTTGCAATAAGTATGTGAGTTCTTTATGACTAATGTTGAGTCCATGGATTATACGCACTCTCACCCTTCCACCTTTGCTAGCCTCTCTAGTACCGCGCAACTTTCGCCGGTGCATTAAACCCACCATATTCCCTTCCTCAAAACAGCCACCATACCTACCTATTTTGGCGTTTCCATAGCCATTCCGAGATATATTGCCATGCAACTTCCACCGTTCCGTTTATTATGACACGCACCATCATTGTCATATTGCTTTGCATGATCGTAAGATAGCTAGCATGATGTTTTCATGGCTTGTCCGTTTTTTTATGTCATTGCTACGCTAGATCATTGCACATCCCGGTACACTGCCGGAGGCATTCATATAGAGTCATATTTTTGTTCTAGTATCGAGTTGTAATTCATGAGTTGTAAGTAAATAAAAGTGTGATGATCATCATTATTAGAGCATTGTCCCATGTGAGGAAAGGATGATGGAAGCTATGATTCCCTCACAAGTTGGGATGAGTCTCCGGACTTTACAAATAAATAAAAGAGGCCAAAGAAGCCCAAATAAAAAAAAGAGGCCAAAGAAGCCCACAAAAAAAACAAAAAAATGAGAGAAAAGAGAGAAGGGGCAATGCTACTATTCCTTTTTCCACACTTGTGCTTCAAAGTAGCACCATGATCTTCATGATAGAGAGTCTCCTATATTGTCACTTTCATATACTAGTGGGAATTTTTCATTATAGAACTTGGCTTGTATATTCCAATGATGGGCTTCCTCAAATTGCCCTAGGTCTTCGTGAGCAAGCAAGTTGGATGCACACCCACTTAGTTTTCAGTTTGAGCTTTCATACACTTATAGCTCTAGTGCATCCGTTGCATGGCAATCCCTACTCACTCACATTGATATCTATTGATGGGCATCTCCATAGCCCGTTGATACGCCTAGTTGATGTGAGACTATCTCCTTCTTTTTGTCTTCTCCACAACCAGCATATTCTATTCCACCTATAGTGCTATATCCATGGCTCACGCTCATGTATTGCGCGAAAGTTGAAAAAGTTTGAGAATACTAAAGTATGAAACAATTGCTTGGCTAAAACCGGGGTTGTGCATGATTTAATACTTTGTGTGATGAAGATGGAGCATAGCCAGACTATATGATTTTGTAGGGATAACTTTCTTTTAGCCATGATATTTTGAGAAGACATGATTGCTTTATTAGTATGCTTGAAGTATTATTGTCTTAATGTCAAATGATAGACTATTGCTTTGAATCACTCGTGTCTTAATATTCATGCCAGGATTAGATTATATGATCAAGATTATACTAGCTAGCATTCCACATCAAAAATTATCTTTTTTATCATTTACCTGCTCGAGGACGAGCAGGAATTAAGCTAGGGGATGCTGATACGTCTCCGTCGTATCTATAATTTTTGATTGTTTCATGCCAATATTCTACAACTTTCATATACTTTTGGCAACTTTTTATACTATTTTTGGGACTAACATATTGATCCAGTGCCCAGTGCCAGTTCCTGTTTGTTGCATGTTTTTTGTTTCGCGGAAAATCCATATCAAACGAAGTCCAAACGGGATAAAAACTTACGGAGATTTTTTTGGAATATATGTGAATTTTGGGAAGTGGAATCAACAGAAGGCGATGCCCGAGGGGCCCACAAGCCATAGGGGCGCGCCCTGGGGGGTAGGGCGCGCCAGGCTGGCTTGTGGCCATCCCGTAAGGTGGTTGGTGCCCTTCTTTCGCCGCAAGAAAGCTAATATCCGGATAAAAATCGTGTTAAAATTTCAGCCAAATCAGAGTTACGGATCTCCGGGAATTTAAGAAACGGTGAAAGGCCAGAATCTGAAAACGCAGAAACAGAAGGAAACAGAGAGAGAGATCCAATCTCGGAGGGGCTCTCGCCCCTCCGCTGCCATGGAGGCCAAGGACTAGAGGGTAAACCCTCCTCCCATCTAGGGGGGAGGTCAAGGAAGAAGAAGAAGGAGGGGGGCTCTCTCCCCCTCTCTCCCGGTTGCGTCGGAACGCCGCCGGGGCCATCATCATGACGACGATCTACACCAACAACTTCGCCGCCGTCATCACCAACTCTCTCCCCCTCTATGCAGCGGTTCAACACCTCTTCTCCCCGCTGTAATCTCGACTTAAACATGGTGCTCAACGCTATATATTATTTCCCAATGATGTATGGCTATCCTATGATGTTTGAGTAGATTCGTTTTGTCCTATGGGTTGATTGATGATCATGATTGGTTTGAGTTGCATGTTTTATTATTGGTGTTGTCCTATGGTGCTCTCCGTGTTGCGCAAGCGTGAGGGATCCCCGCTGTAGGGGTTGCAATATGTTCATGATTCGCTTATGGTGGGTGGCGTGAGTGACAGAAGCACAGACCCGAGTAAGTAGGTTGTTTACGTATGGGAATAAAGAGGACTTGATACCTTATAATGCTATGGTTGGGTTTTTACCTTAATGATCTTTAGTAGTTGCGGATGCTTGCTAGAGTTCCAATCATAAGTGCATATGATCCAAGTAGAGAAAGTATGTTAGCTTATGCCTCTCCCTCATATAAAATTGCAATAATGATTACCGGTCTAGTTATCGATTGCCTAGGGACAAATAACTTTCTTGTGACAAAAGGCTCTCTACTAAGACTAACTTAGTTGTTTCTTCATCTAAACAACCCCTAGAATTTATTTACGTGCTCTTTATTATCTTGCAAACCTATCTTATCACACCTACAAAGTACTTCTAGTTTCATACTTGTTCTAGGTAAAGCGAACGTTAAGCGTGCGTAGAGTTGTATCGGTGGTCGATAGAACTTGAGGGAATATTTGTTCTACCTTTAGCTCCTCGTTGGGTTCGACACTCTTACTTATCGAAAGAGGCTACAACTGATCCCCTATACTTGTGGGTTATCAGTTATATCTTGATCTAGTAGAATAAAGTTTTTTGTGTGATCTAGTTTTGAGTTTTGCTTTATGTTCCCCCTATGTAAGCGAGTCCGAGAGTTATATAATAAAAAGTAGTTTTGAGTTGATGGCTTTGCTTGCTTGCTATGATCTTGAGAAAAAGAAATAGAAAGAAGAATAGAATAAAAGCAAAGAGTATATATGATGATCTTATGGGGAGTGATGACTTCACATATAAGAAGTATGTCGATTGAAATTTGTTGTGAGTTGACAAACATAGCGATTGGTCATTGCTGCAATAAAAAGGAAGTAATAAAGAAAGAGAGGTTCACATATAAATATATTATCTTGGACATCTTTTATGATTGTGAGCACTCATTAAAATATGATATGCTAAGAAGGTGATGTTGGACAAGGAAGACAACATAATGGGTTATGTTTGCTTATTTCCGAATAGAAGTTATATGGTTATAGATCCTTTAACATGTGACGCTTGCTTCCACCCCATATCAGCCAAAACTTCCGCACCAAGTAGAGATACTACTTGTGCATCCAAACACCCTCAACCCAGTTTTGCCATGAGAGTCCACCATACCAACCTATGGATTGAGTAAGATCCTTCAAGTAAGTTGTCATCGGTGCAAGCAATACAAATTGTTCTCTAAATATGTATGATCTATTAGTGTGAGGAAAATAAACTTTATACGAACCTGTGATATGGAAGAAATAAAAGCGACAGACTACATAATAAAGTTATTTATCACAAGCGGCAATATAAAGTGACGTTCTTTTGTATTAAGAGATTGCGCATCCAACTATAAAAGCGCATGACAACCTCTGCTTCCCTCTGCGAAGGGCCTTGACAATCCCCAAGTGCAAGGAATCATCGTAGCAATTTCCAAAGGTGGAAGTGATAAGTATGGAGTGTCGAACCCACAAGGAGCTAAAGGTAAGATCAATATTCTCTCAAGTCCTATCTGCCACTGATACGACTCTACGCACACCGAACGTTTGCTTCCAACTAGGAACGAGAAATAAAACTACGTTGTGGGTATGAAGAGAATAGCTTTGCATGAAATCGGAGAACTAAAATATAAAAATATGTGCTATTATCATAAACTTAGAATATCTTACAATATATTACAAATAGAGAGTGTGGAATAATGATGAGTCGGTGTGCGCAATTGTCCTAGGCAATTGTTAACAAGATCGGTAATCCTTATTGCAATTTTATATGAGGGAGAGGCATAAGCTAACATACTTTCTCTACTTGGATCATATGCACTTATGATTGGAACTCTAGCAAGCATCCGCAACTACTAAAGATCATTAAGGTAAAACCCAACCATAGCATTAAAGCATCAAGTCCCCTTTATCCCATACGCAACAACCCACCTACTCGGGTTTATGCTTCTGTCACTCAAGCAACCCACTATAAGCGAATCATGAACGTATTGCAACACCCTACAGCGGGAATCCTTCACGTGTGCGCGGCACGGAAGGCACAATAGGACAGCACCAAAATAAACATACAACTCAAACCAATCTATATAATCAATCAACCCAAAGGACAAAAGTAATCTACTCAAAACATCATAGGATGGCAACACATCATTGGATCATAATATGTGGCATAAAGCACCATGTTCAAGTAGGGGATTACAGCGGGGTGAGGGAGAGTGGACCGCTAAAAGGAGATGAGGATGGTGATGAAGAAGGTGATGTTGATGAAGACGATCACCACGGCGATGGTTCCCCCAATGGCACTCCGGCGCCACCGAGAGAGAGGGGGAGAGGGTCTCCCCCTTGTGCTTCCTCCTCCATGGCCTCCCCCAGAGTGGGGAGAGGTTCTCCCTCTGGTCCTTGGCCTCCATGGCGATGATGGCCCCTCCGTCTTCCTCCTCCATGGTCTCCGGTGACGGTGACCCCCTCCGGCAGGGTGCTGGAGAGGGCCAAAATTGATCTTTCGTGGCTCTGGAGACTTGCGGCGGTGGAACTTCCGATCTAGGTTTGTTTCTGGAGTTTTTGGTATTTATAGGAATTTTTGGCGTCGGTCTCACGTCAAGGGGGGCCACGAGGCGGCGACAAGCTAGGAGCACGCGCCCTAGGGGGGGCGCCCTGCTAGCTTGTGGCGGCCTCGTGGCTCTTCTGGCCCAACTCCAATGGTTCAGGGGTCTCTTTTGGTCCACAAAAAAATCATCGTAAATTTTCAGCCCATTCCGAGAACTTTTATTTCTGCACAAAAACAACACCACGGTAGTTCTGCTGAAAACAGCGTCAGTCCGGGTTAGTTCTAATCAAATCATACCAAAATCATATAGAATTATTGTAAACATGGCATGAATACTTCATAAATTATAGATACGTTGGAGACGTATCAGCATCCCCAAGCTTAATTCCTGCTCGTCCTCGAGTAGGTAAATGATAAAAGAAATAATTTATGAAGTGTGAATGCTAGCAAGTGCACAAATTTGATCAATGATAATTCCAATCACTTTTTCTAGCATCAATATAAACCATAAACAGTAGCTCATCTCATAAAACTTCTCATGATCAAGTAACAAGCTATTCACATGTTAAAGTATAGACCAGAAAGTTTCTTGAAAACTAACAAACCATATTCCTAGTCATCGAACAATTGCAATTCATCTTATTTTCAGGAAGGGTCTATGTAAGAGCTTCGATTTAGCAAATTCCACATACTGAACTATCATATAGTGTTCCATGATTATTGCTACTCAAACATATTTTTAGAACAAATAGCATCCATCGAACACAGAGAAAGATAGGGGCTTAATGTTTCGCCTCCCAACTTATTTATCATATAGATAATTGTCAACAATAATAATTCATGATCAAATATATTTTTGTGGATATATATGTCTAGATCATTCCCCAACACATGACGCTTGCCAAGAGAAAAAGGCAAAATATAGGAAGTGGTGAAGATCACCATGACTCTTGCATAAAGGTAAGTACTAGAACGTAAAAGATAGGCCCTTCGCAGAGGGAAGCAGAGGTTGTCATGCGCTTTTTGTTTTTGGATGTGCAAACCCTTAATGCAAAGGAATGTCACGTTGTACCCGCCGTAGTTCACGAAGTTCACCTCGACGCCCCGCTCGTTTCGGTCTTCACCAACCTCCATCTTCAGCAAAAATCGGTCGCCCTCGACTTCCCGCATCCGTTGGACAACCTCTCCGATGCCGTTGATCGCCGGAGTCGCCGACCCACCGTCATCTTCTTCCCTGCCACCTCCCGTTTCTTCTCTGTAGGTAACGAACAACTCATGTCGTGTTGATATTTTTTCCAAGCGAAGCGTTAAGTAGAGGCCATCCACCTTTTAGCCCCCGCAGCAAACGCTTCTAGCCATCCAAAGACCGCCACGTGTCGTGTGCTCACAATTTAGCGTTTTCAGTAAAAATCCCGTATTTAGATTGGATCTCGATTTGTTTTTTTTTTTGTATCTTTAATTTTATAACTCTGATTTCGATGATTCTTTTTGCTACAAATTCAGAAAAATCCCATCTATCCAGAGAACCAAACGAAAAATATTTTTTGAAAGTTTTAAAATTTGAATTCGGACAGATTTGTATTATACACTAATTTGGGTATAACTTTTATTTAAAAATAGGTTTTTGAGAAATTCTTTTTGACACAGTTTTCTGCTTGTGATATGTATCCAGAGAAGTAATAAAAATATTTCTTGTTTATATAAAAAAACTAAATCTGGACAGATGTAAGATCTAACTTAAATAGGTCATAACTTCGGTTTTATAAACTCTTTTTAATTGATTCTTTTTGCTAACTAAAACTAATAACAAATACTTTCTGTTAAACCAAAGTTTTTTTTAATATTTTCTTCTATTAAAATTTATTTCTGTCCAGAAACTTGTTTGCCAATTTCTTTGAGTTTTTGACTTTTTCTTTTGATGTTGTTTTGCATATTATCTAGTTTCCTTGATTGTGATCGTGATTGCTTATTGTATGATCATTGTTTGTCACGCTAGATTGTCCGGAGTGCGAGGCGGAGTACTTCCAATCTTTAGAGTTTAACGAACGTCAGCAAGGCAAGTTCACATTGATCATATTTTACCTATGGTTTTTATTGCATTAGTTCAACCTCCTCCACCATTGCATGCAAAGTAGGTACTTGGAAACTTGGTTCTTGAGTAGTGTCATGTGGTAGGCACCAATAAACCCTTTGTTACTTTGGCCCCCCGGGAACGTTATTTTTATTTTGCTATGCTTTTAGTAGACAGGGTTTGGTTGAGTGTTTACCATGAGAGTTGTGAGAATTAATTGATGATCAAGACCTCAAGACTTCAAGATATTATTTTCAAGACCTCATGATGCAATATACCTCTGGGTGGATGTTGGTTGAACGGCGCCCTGGAGAAACCTGTGGTTAGCCTAGGTGTTGCTAGAGAAGTGCCAGTATTCACGCGGAAAGGTCCACCCAGGCTCAAAGAGATGGATGGATACTTCAAGACCCGAGGCTTACCTGCACAGCCACAAGCCATTATGGGCTCTGGCTTGGTTGGACATCGTGGTGACTCTGGACGGGCGGTGCTACGAGATGTAGAAGAACGATAGGGTTGGATGGGCACCGACAGTGGCTCAGAGGAACCCTTTGGAAGACCATGTTTTGATCATCCGGTTCTCAAACACCCTGTAGTGCGAGGACTTCAACGGAGGCGATCAAATCTTGTGGGGAACGTGTGCAAAACTCTGCAGAGTACTCAAACCTAATCGATTAGCCGTGTCCACGGTCATGGACAACTTGAGCCAAAGGAACTGAAACTATCAGGAACTCTCAACACACAAATAATTATAATGATGAGGGTGTTATTGTTAACTTGGGTATGAGAAATGGTTGGCAGAACCTTCTCATTAATCAACCAACATTGTAGTAATAATTTTTGCTTTGCCCCCTCCTTTGTTGTAGGAAAAATTTGCTTTACGCAAAACTTAAACTTACAACCCCACCTGCCATATATGCATATAGTATAGATGATATTTTCACCCCTATCTTTTGTGACTTGCCAGCATATTCAATATGCTGTCCTACATGGCTGCAACGTCTTATGTTGCAGATATTTTTCTACGACGAGTAAGGGTACGATTCAGGGTTACGGTCTACACTCAACCTGCCATTGGTGTTTATTGGGACTCCACTCCCGTTGACTGTTTCCGCTGAGATTTTGAGGTATATATTAGATTTACATTATTACATGTGATTGCACTTTGATATATACATTGATGTACTGTGTGTGCCAGCATACTGATCTAGAGATGGCACAGAACACACAGAGGCTTGACTCGTTTTGAGTCAGGACGCTACAGCCATGGAATGTGTTTGAATGGTGGAGGGGGAGTAAAATTTCAATTCTGTTTGGGAACTGCCAATAATGTGTTTAGCAAGGAAAATATTGAAATATCTTGTCGTGACGTTGACAGGAAAGGCAAACCACCAAAAATAATAATATTCATCTCTGTTTTAAGCAATGAGCTCTAGCACCTCTGCAAATACATGCTTCCCTCTACGAAATGCCTATGTTTTACTTTTCATGTTGAGTCAACTACCTATTCCAATCTATTAGTTAACTAGTTGGCAAGCATCATGTGGTGGGGAAAGATCCAGACACATATATCCAGTTGAATATAGTTAATCATGATTCATTATATGTTGACATTATCCCCGAGATAAATAAGTTGGGAGGCAAAACATTAATCCCCTATCTTCCTATGTGTTTGACTCAAACTGTTTGTTCTAAAAATATGCTTTGAGTGTGAGCAATCATGGAAGACTAAATGATAGTTGAGTATGTGGAATTTGCTAAACCAAAGCTCTTACATAGACCCTTCATGAAAATAAGATGAATTGTAATTGTTTGATGACTGAAAACATAGTTTGCTAGTTTTCAAGAAAAGTTTATGGTCTATACTTTAACATGTCAATAACTTGCTACTTGATCATGAGAAGTTTTATAAGACATACTTGCTAGTTTGATGCTAGAAAAGTGACTGAAATTATCATTGATCAAACTTATATACTATGCTAGCATTCACACTTCATAAATTATTTCTTTTATCATTTACCTACTCGAGGACGAGTAGGAATTAAGCTTGGGGATGCTGATACGTCGCCAACGTATCGATGATTTATGAAGTGTTCCTGCCATATTTGCTTATGTTTACAATACTTTTATATGGTTTTAATGCACTTTATATGATTTATTTAGAACTAACCCGGACTGACGCTGTTTTCAGCAGAATTATCCTGGTGTTGTTATTGTGCAGAAAATGAAAGTTCTCCGAATCGCCCGAAACTTTTTTATAATTTTTTCTGGAGGAAATAAGAAATACTGGAGCGAAGAACCACTGGAGGGGAGCCACCTATGGCCACAAGCCAATAGGGCATGACCACCCCCCTGGCTGTGCCCAGATATGTTGTGGGGCCCACGTGGCTCCGGTTGATGATATTCCAACGCTGAAAAATCCTATAAATATAGAAACCCCCGAAAGTTAACCTAGAACTTTGGCTCCACCACCGCAACTCTCTGTATCGTCGAAAAACCCATCTGGAGCCTTTCCAGTACCCTGCCGGAGGGGGAAAATCATCTCCGGTGGCCATCTTCATCATCCTGTCGGAGGCCATGACGAGGAGGGAGTAGTTCACCCTCGGGGCTGAGGGTATGTACCAGTAGCTATGTGTTTAATCTCTCTCCCTCAAGTGTTCTTGAGATGGCACGATCTTGATGTATCACGGGCTTTGTTAGTATAGTTGGATGATATGGTGTTTTCCCCTCTCTATCTTGTTGTGATGAATTGAATCTTTCCCTTTGAGATCTCGTTATGTTGGATTGAATATTTGGTGAGAACACTTGATGTATGTCTTGCATGCGGATACCCGTGGTGACAATGGGGTATTCTATTGATTCACTTGATATATGTTATGGCATCAACTTGCGGATTCCGGTGACCTTGAGGATCTATGCATAGGGGTTGATTGCACGTTTTCATACTACTTTCTCCGATAGAAACCTTGGGGTGCTCCTTGAAGTTCTTTGTGTTGGATTGAATTTGATAGATCTTAAATTGTTTAATGCATGTCGCATAATTTACCCACGGATACTTGAGGTGACATTGGAGTATCTAGGTGACATTAGGGTTGATTGATATGTATCATTGGCGTTATTTTACTACGAATTCTAGGGCTGTTTGTGACACTTATAGGAATAGCTCAAAAGATTGATCGGAAAGAATAATTTGGAGGTGGTTCTACTACCTACACCAATTTCATCTTATATTCTCCGCTAGATAGGAACTTTGGAGTGATTCTTTGTTGCATGTTGAGGGGTGATAATATGATTCAACTATGTTAGCATTGTTGAGACCTTGCACTAGTGAAAGTATAAACCCTAGGCCTTGTTTCCAAGCATTAATATACCGTTTTACTCGTTGTTTACTATTTGTTACCTTGCTGTTTTTATATTTTCTGATTACAAAAACCTATTTCTATCATCCATATTGCACTTGCATCACCATCTCTTCGCCAAACTAGTGCACCTATAGAATTTGCCGTTGTATTGGGTGTGTTGGGGACACAAGAGATTTCTTGTATTTGATTGCAGGGTTGTTTGAGAGAGACCATCTTCATCCTACACCTCCCATGGATTAATAAACCTTAGGTCATCCACTTGAGGGAAATTTGCTGCTGTCCTACAAAACTCTGCACTTGGAGGCCCAACAACGTCTACAAGAATAAAGTTGCATAGTAGACCTCAACCACCTCTAAAATCTTCAAATAAACATCTATTTTGTGTGCTCGTACCGCTCATGGAGTGACGGGGCGGTCAATATCTTCCATGCTAAATGTGTTTAAGTCATGATGAGTGTTTAGTCCCTTGCCATTGCACAAGAGATTCTGGTAAAAAGGATGCCCAGGTATGCATAATACAAAAAATAAATAAACAAAAACTCTCCCTAGAAAGTTGATTGTTTGGAGGGCAACCGTGGATTCAACCAGCCATGGAATGTGTTTGAATGGTGGAGGGGGAGTAAAATTTCAATTCCGTTTGGGAACCGCCATTAGCATGGAAGATATTGAAATACCTTGTCATGACGTTGATAGGAAAGGCACACCACCCAAAACATATTCATCTCTGTTTTAAGCAATGAGCTCTGGCTCCTCTTCAAATCCATGCTTACCTCTGCGAAGGGCCTATCTTTGACTTTCATGTTATTTACCTTTATTTGGCAAGCATCATATGTTAGGGAAAGATCCAGGCACATATATCTAGTTGGATATAGGTGATCATGATTCATTATTGTTGACATTATCCCTGAGATAAATAAGTTGGGAGGTGGAACATTAAGCACCTATCTTCCTATGTGTTTGATTGAAACTACTTGTTCTAAAAATATGCTTTGAGTGTCAGCAATCATGGAAGACTAAATGATAGTTGAGTATGTGGAATTTGCTAAACTAAAGCTTTTACATAGACCCTTCCTGAAAATAAGGTGAATTGTAATTGTTTGATGACTGAAAACATAGTTTGCTAGTTTTCAAGAAAGTTTATGGTTTATACTTTAACATGTGAATAGCATGATCATGAGAAGTTCTATGAGAAAAGAGTTGATGTTTTATGATGCTAGAAAAAGTGATTGGAAGTAACATTGATCAAACTTATACACTGTGCTAGCATTCACACTTCATAAATTATTTCTTTTATCATTTACCTACTCGGGAACGAGCAGGAATTAAGCTTGCAGATGCTGATACGTCTCCAACGTATCGATAATTTATGAAGTATTCATGCCAATATTCTACAACTTTCATATACTTTTGGCAACATTTTATATTATTTTTGGGACTAACTTACTTATCCTGTGCCCGGTGCCAGTTCCTATTTTTTGTGTGTTTTTTGTTTCGCAGAAAATCCATATCAAACGGAGTCCAAACGCGATAAAAATTTCAGAGATTTGGTTTTGAATATATGTGAATTTTGGGAAGAAGAATCAACGCCAGACGATGCCCGAGGCTCTCACAAGCCAACAGGGTGCGGCCAGGGGGGTGCCGCGCCCTGATGGCTTGTGACCAGCGCTTAACTCAGTTGGGGCCCTTCTTTCTCCGCAAGAAAGATGTTTTCCCGATAAAAATCCCCTCAAAATTTTAGCCTAATCGGAGTTACGGATCTCCGGATACTTACGAAACGGTGAAGGGCCAGAAAATAGGAACGAACCCTAGAAGAAAACACAGAGAGAGATCCAATATCGAAGGGGCTCCCGCCCCTTCGGGAGCCATAGAGGCCAAGGACCAGAGCGGAGAACCTCTACCCATCTAGGGAGAGGCCATGGAGGAGGAAGCCTAAGGGGGGAG
Organism: Elymus sibiricus; assembly: GCA_039707655.1. Classification (NCBI taxonomy): domain Eukaryota; kingdom Viridiplantae; phylum Streptophyta; class Magnoliopsida; order Poales; family Poaceae; genus Elymus; species Elymus sibiricus. Next base: position 399,531,562 of record CM077663.1, on the reverse strand, counting down.
ACTCTCTCCCCCTCTCTCCCGGTGGCGCCGGAACTGTTGGGTTCTACCGTAGGTGCATCGCATGCAAATTAAAATTTTCCTACGCGCAGAACAACCAAGAACATGCTACGGAGATGGATCACAGACAATACCACTAGACGCGCAGTGTCGTGCAGCGGAAGTAGAGTTGGGGAAGTGCGTCCGCGAGGTCCGTATCCTCCTCGTCCGATCTCCCTCGAACAACCGGTCCGATCTCCCTCGAACTACCGGTCGCCGGATCCCACGTACAGGTTCGCCGGAGCGGCGCAAGTGCACCGCCTCTAATGGTATCCGGATGTGCAGGAGGAACACCATGCGGCGGACTGCTAGGTCCGATCACACAGTTCGGCAGCGAGTGGAGGTGGCTAGTTGCAACACATGCAAAGCCCTAATAACGACGGCCAAGGGATCAACTGATTAAGTGTGCCGCGCCTCCACTATATATAGGCATCCGTCGCGGGCTCAACTCTTGGGCCTCGCACGGATCCTAAAGCCCACGTGTTCCTTCCCTTAAGCGCGTGACCCGTTAGGTTCTCGTTCACTTGGTCGCGAGTCAGATCACATCCTAGTCGGTAGCGGCCTCTAGCAAAGCGTGCCGGTTCCAAGTGTCCGATGAAGCTTGTTAGGCGAACCTGTACATCACACTTCTGTTCCCTTTGCCACACGATATATGTTGTCATGCTCAAGGTGACATGGTCATCCTTGTTGCAGCACGACCTCTTTCTCGTTCTGGTGAATCCGACCAACATTTCGGATTATCTCATAATCCTCATCGCATGGCCATGCTTATCCAGGTCGGATCACCCGAGGGGCCTAGAGTATATATCTCCTCATGGGAGGGGCAAATCCCATCTTGCTCAACCATGTCTCGCAGCATGGGTCCGGACAAGCCCGAAACCTACCTTTATAACTACCCAATTATGGAGTAGCATTTGGTCGGCCCAAAGCAGGTCTATCACCATCCCGAGTACATGCGTCAGCTCGGGTCTTAGGACATAGAACGTATGTTCTACTAGAGACTCACATATGACCTATCACTGCGTCTCATAGTTAGGTCTGTCCAACTCAGACCTTATCTTGACTCGGATCCGACTACGTCGAATCCGATCAGATCTTTCTAAGTCCATATTATCCGGCTAGCATCCAATGCTACATTGTCAGTGAGACCGAACCATCCACTGTGTCATATGCTAGTCTGATTAGCTGCGCGTCCACACAAACATTTCGACTAGGGACCATTTAGGACAGTCATCATACAATGCATAGTCTCACAAACAAGTCATGTACTTGTTAATACACATCAATGATAATGTCCAAGGACTATATTTATTCATAAACACATAAGAAATATCATGATACATGATTGCCTCTAGGGCCTATCTCCAACAGTCTCCCACTTGCACTAGAGTCAATCAAATAGACATCGAATGCCCATAGCTCTAACGTGCCCCTCATGCTTGGGTTGTGGAAGCGACTTAGTCAACGGATCTGCAACATTTTCATCCGTATGAATCTTGCATGAATTAGTATAACCATTCTTTACGAGCTTTCATATCAGGTGATATTTTCAGTCTATGTGCTTGGTCTTGTGGTGTTGTCTCGGCTCCTTGGCCTGTGCGATGGCACCTGAATTATCGCAATACAGGTCCAACGGTTTTGCCCAGCCCGGGAACACACCAAGATCTTCTAGGAACTTCCGAATCCAAACACCTTCCTTTGCGGCTTCACAAGCCGCAATGTATTCGGCCTCTGTTGTGGAGTCGGCCACCGTATCTTGCTTGGAACTCGTCCATCTCACTGCTCCTCCATTCATGACATACACGAATCCAGTTTGCGATCGACAATCATCCCTGTCGGTTTGGAAACTAGCATGAGCATAACCCTTTACACAGAGCTCCTCCTCACCTCCATAAACTAGGAACATCTCTTTAGTCCTTTTTAGGTACTTCAGGATAGTTTTCATCGCTGCCCGGTGACTCTCACCTGGGTCAGCCTGGTATCTGCTTGTTAAGCTTATTGCATAGGCAACATGAGGTCGAGTACATAGCATGGCATACATGATGGATCCTATTTCCGAAGCATATGGGATCCTACTCATCCGGTTTCGCTCATCAGAAGTCGTAGGACTCTGAGTCTTGCTTAGCCTTATACCATATGAGATGGGCAAGAACCCTTTATTGGCCTCACACATGTTGAACTGCTTCAACACTTTGTCCATGTACGTGCTTTGGCTTAAGCCGAGCAGCCTCCTCGATCTATCTCTATAGATCTTGATGCCTAAAATGTACACTTCTTCTCCAAGGTATTTCATAGAAAACTTGCCATTCAATGATTCCTTGACTGAGTTCAGCATCGAAACATCATTTCCGATCAGCAGTATGTCATCCACATACAGGATCAGAAATACTACCGAGCTCCCACTAGACTTCTTGTATAAACAATAGTCCTCTTCGTTCTTGATGAAACAAGGTGAACGATGACTTCATCAAAACGAATGTTCCAACTCCAAGATGCTTGCCTCAATCCATAAATGGATCTCTTGAGCTTGCATATGTTACTAGCGTTATTTGGATCGACAAAACCTTCAAGTTGTATCATGTATAAATCCTCCTTTAAGTTTCCATGAAGGAAAGCCATTTTGACATCCATCTGCCATATCTCATAATCAAAATATGCAGCTATAGCTAGTATGATCCTCACCGACTTTAGCATCGCTATCGGCGAGTAGGTCTCGTCGTAGTCAATCCCTTGAACTTGTTCATAACCTTTAGCGTCAAGCCGAGCTTTGTGGATCTGAACATTTCCATCCACATCGGTTTTCTTCTTAAAGACCCATGTGCAACCAATGGATACTACGCCAGGCGGCGGATCAACCAAGTCCCAGACTTGATTGTCATCCATGGACTTTAACTCGGATCTCATGGCGTCCTGCCATGCCTCAGAATCTGGCTTCACCATCACTTCCGCATATGTGGACGGCTCGTCGCTTTCTAGCAACAACACATCACGCACTCTGCGCAATCTTTCCGACCTCCATCGCTCTGGTGCCGACTCCACTACGGGTTCTCTGACCGACTCTGGTATGATCTCATCACCAGCTGAGTCGTCCCCGAGTGGCTCTCAAATTTCTTTGAGTCGCGCCGTTCTCCCACTGGCCTCCTGACTGAGAAACTCTTTCTCTAGGAAAACCCCGTTCCGAGCAACAAACACTTTGTTCTCTTCTCGGTTGTAGAAGCTGTATCCCAAGGTTTCCCTCGGATATCCCACGAATATGCATTTATCTGACTTGGGTGTAAGCTTGTCCGACATGAGTCGCTTGACAAATGCTTCACAACCCCAAATCTTTAGAAAAGACAAACTAGGACTCTTCTCAGTCCACATCTCATGTGGCGTCTTGTCTACGGATTTTGATAGTACCCTGTTAAGTGTGAAAGCTGCAGTTTCTAGAGCGTATCCCCAAAATGACAAGGGTAAATCCGATTTGCTCATCATCGACCGGACCATGTCCAACAAGGTTCGATTTCTCTGTTTTGACAAGACGTTTCTCTGTGGCGTACCTGGAGGTGTGAGCTGAGGTACTATACCTCGGCTTTTCAGATGATCATCAAACTCATGGCTCATGTACTCACCTCCATGATCTGATCGCAGAAGCTTTATCGTCTTGCCGAGCTGATTTTCAACCTCGTTCTGAAACTCTTCGAACTTTTCAAAAGTTTTCGACTTGTGCCTCATCAAATAGATATATCCATATCTACTCAAGTCGTCGATAAAAGTCACGAAGTACTGATACCCACCTCTAGCCGTTGTGCTCATTGGACCACACACATCATTGTCTATAAGCTCCAACAGCTTGGACGCCCTTTCGCAACTCTTTGCAAAAGGAGACTTAGTCATCTTGCCGAGCAAGCATGATTCGCATGTCTCGAACGACCCAAAGTCGGACGAAGTTAGGATTCCATCATCATGGAGCTTGATACGTCCATTTTGCATCGTGATTCATGATTGATATTTATGTTATTCTTGTACATTATTTCCTAATTATCATATGATTCTTATGCTTTTCTCTCTGAATATGCAAGGTACACCACAAAGAGGGAAATGTCTGGAAATTAGAATTCTGGACCACAAAACCAAGAAAAAGGCAGAACAATCACCAGACCCCAAATGACCTGAAATTTAACGAAGATTTTTTATGGAATATTTGGGAATTTCTTGAGAAAAAATATACCGGAGGGGGGCCACCAGCTGGCCACAAGCCAATAGGGCGCCCCCCCTGGGGACGCACCCTGATAGCTTGTGGGGCCCCTGCGGGCCTTCCGATGCCCATCTTCTCCTATAATAGGTGTTTTACCCTAGAAAAAAATCATAAGCTAACTCTTGGGATGGAACGCCGCCGCCTCGAGGCAGAAACCTGGGCAGAGGCACTTTTGCCCTCCGGCAGTCAGATTCTGCCAGGGGAATTCCTCTCCAGGAGGGGGAGATCGAAGCCATCGTGATCACCAATGCTTCCTCCTTCGTGGGAGGACCAATCTACATCAACCTCATCAACAGCACCATCTCATCTCCTACCCTAGTTCATCTCTTGTATTCAATCTTTGCCTCAAAACGTCAGATTGGTTCCTGTGGGTTGCTAGTTGTGTTGATTATATCTTGTAGTTGATGCTTGTTGGATTACTTGGTGAAAGATATTATGTTCAGATCCTTAATCATTATTATTATACCTCTGATCTTGAACATGTTGATGAGGTGTGAGTAGTTACTATTGTTCCTGACGACATGGGAGAAGTCTTGTTATAAGTAATCATGTAAAGTTGGTAATCGTTCGATATTTTGATGATATGTATGTTGTTACTTCTCTTAGTGGTGTCATGTGAACGTCGACTACATGAAACTTCACCATGTTATGGGCCTAAGGGAAGTCATTGTGGAGTAACAAGTAGATGATGGGTTGTGAGAGTGATAGAAACTTAAACCCCAGTTTATGAGTTGCTTCATGAGGGGCTGATTTGAATCCACACGTTTCGTGTTATGGTTAGATTTATCTTAATTCTTCTTTTGTAGTTTTGGATGCTTGCGAGAGGGGGTAATCATAAGTGGATTTCTAGTTCAAGTAAGAACAACACCTTAGCACCGGTCCACCCACATATCCAATTATCAAAGTAGCAAACGCGAATCAACTCAACATGATGAACATGACTAGACAGAAATTCCCATGTGTCCTCGGGAGCACTTGTTTCATATAAGTGTACTTTCAGGCATGTCCTTTGCTATAAAAAGGATTTGGCTATCTTGCTGCATACTTGTTAGTATTATTACTTTTCACTTGTTACAAATTTTCTTGCTACAAAACTATCCACTATTGTTACTCACAGCACTTGCAGAGAATACCTTGCTGAAAACTGCTTATCATTTCCTTCTGCTCCTCGTTGGGTTCGACACTCTTACTTATCGAAAGGACTACGATTGATCCCCTATACTTGTGGGTCATCAAGACTCTTTTCTGGCGCCGTTTCCGGGGAGTGAAGCGCCTTTGGTAAGTGGAAATTGGTAAGGAAACATTTTCTATACGCGCTGAAATTTACTGGTGCTTGTCACTTTGAACGGTCACCCTTTGAGTGGCTTGTTCGGGGCATCTTCGCCCCGAGCAGAAGAGAAAGAAGTTGTTCCTCAACCTACTAAACCTACTGAAAATATTTATTATGAGATTCCTTCGGGTATGCTTGAAAAACTATTATCTAATCCATATGATGGTACGACTCATCCTGATTACCACTTGATATTTGTCGATGAGGTTTGTGGATTATTTCAGCTTGCAGGTTTGACTAGGGACAAAGTTAAGAAGAAAGTTTTCCCTTTATCTTTGGAAGGAATGGCATTGATGTGGTATAGGCTATTGGATAATATTGAATCATGGAACTGGGATCGCCTGAAGCTGGAATTTCATTAGAAGTTTTATCCTATGCATCTAGTCCACCGTGGTCGGAACTATATATATATAATTTCTGGCCTCGTGAAGGAGAAAGTATCGCTCAAGCTTGGGGGAGGCTTAAATCTATGATGCACACCTGCCCCAATCATGAGTTCTCAAGAAAAACTATTATGGAAAGTTTTTATGCTCGGCTTTCTCATAATGATCAAGTACTACTCGATTCTTCTTCTACCGGCTCCTTCATGAAAAGGACTATTGAATTCCAATGGGATCTTTTAGAGAGAATTAAACGCAACTCTGAAGATTGGGAACTCGACAAAGGTAAAGAGTCGGGTATAAAGCTTAATTTTGATTGTGTTAAAACTTTTATGGAAACAGAATCTTTCCACAAGTTTAGCAATAAATATGGTCTTGACTCGGAGATAGTAGCTTCTTTCTGTGAATCGTTTGCTACTCATGTTGATCTCCCTCAGGAGAAGTGGTTTAAATATCATCCCCTATTGAAAAACAAGTAGAGGAACCTGTTAAAATTGAGAAGGAAGAAATAATTGTTAGCCACGTTGATCCAATAATCCCTACTGCTTACATTGAGAAACCACCTTTCCCTGTTAGGATTAAGGAACATGCTAAGGCTACAACTGTGGTTCGTAAAAGTCATGATAGAAGACCCACACCCTCTGAACAAATAAATGTTGATCCTAAAATTGCTATGGTTAATGATCTTCTAGCTGATAATGTTGATGGGCATGTTACTTATCTATGTGGTGAATCTGCTAGAATTGCAAAGAAAGTCCTTAATGAGCAGGATAAGCTACACAAAAACAAACCAGTTGTCGGGATGCCTGTTATCTCTGTTAAAATTGGAGATCATTGCTACCATGGTGTATGTGAGTATGTGACTTGGGTGCTAGCATTAGCTCTATACCTTATACCTTATATAAAGAAATTATGCATGATATAGCGCCAGCTGAAATTGAAGATATTGATGTCACTATTAAACTTGCAAATCGTGATACTATTTCGCCGCTTGGGATTGTTAGAGATGTTGAAGTCTTGTGCGGAAAGTTCAAGTACCCTACCGATTTCCTAGTACTTGGTTCAGAACAAGATAATTTTTGTCCCATTATTTTTGGTAGACCTTTTCTGAGAACTGTTAATGCTGAAATTAATTATGTCACAGACAAGGTTAAAGTAGATTTTGACAATGAGCCCCAGGAGTTTAATTTCTCTAAGTTCAATAGACAACCTCATGAGAAAGAATTACCTTGTAAGGATGAAATTATTTGTCTTGCTTCTATTGTTGTGCCTCCTGCTGATCCACTAGAACAATATTTGCTAGACCATGAGAATGATATGCATATGAATGAAAGAAATGGCATAGATGAAATATTTCTCAAACAAACACCTTCCCTCAAACACAACTTGCCTGTCGAAATTTTAGGGGATCCTCCTCCACCCAAGGGAGATCCCGTGTTTGAATTAAAGACATTACCTGATACTTTGAAATATGCTTATCTTGATGAAAAGAAGATATATCCTGTTATTATCAGTGCTAACCTTTCAGAGCATGAAGAAAGAAGATTACTCAAAACTCTGAAGAAGCACAGGGCTGCCATCAGATATACTCTCGATGATCTTAAGGGCATAAGCCCTACTCTATGTCAGCACAAGATCAATATGGAACCGGATGCTAAACCAGTCGTTGATCACCAACGCCGTCTCAATCCTAAGATGAAGGAGGTGGTAAGAACTGAGATATTAAAACTTCTGGAAGCAGGTATAATTTACCCTATTGCTGATAGTAGATGGGTAAGTCCCGTTCATTGTGTTCCTAAGAAAGGTGGTATAACTGTAGTCCCTAATGATAAAAATGAGCTCATTCCACAAAGGATTGTAACTGGTTATAGGATGGTGATTGATTTCAGGAAATTAAATAAAGCTACTAGGAAAGATCACTATCCTCTGCCTTTTATTGATCAAATGCTAGAAAGATTATCTAAGCACACACATTTTTGTTTTCTAGATGGATACTCTGGTTTTTCTCAAATACTTGTGTCAAAACAAGATCAAGAGAAAACTACCTTTACTTGTCCTTTTGGAACCTATGCTTATAGACGTATGCCTTTCGGTTAATGTAATGCACCTGCTACCTTTCAAAGATGTATGACTGCTATATTCTCTAACTTTTGTGAAAAGATTGTTGAGGTATTCATGGATGATTTTTTTCGTTTACGGAACTTGTTTTGATGATTGCTTGAGCAACCTTGATCGACGTTTGCAGAGATGTGAAGAAACTAATCTTGTCTTGAATTGGGAGAAGTGCCACTTTATGGTGAATGAGGGGATAGTGCTTGGGCATAAGATTTCTGAGCGAGGTATTGAGGTAGACAAAGCTAAAGTTGATGCAATTGAGAAAATGCCATGCCCAAGAGATATCAAAGGTATAAGAAGCTTTCTTCATCATGCTGGTTTCTATAGGCGTTTCATCAAAAGATTTCTCAAAGATTTCTAGGCCACTAACTAACCTTCTTCAAAAGGATATCCCTTTTGTTTTCGATGATGATTGTGTAGAAGCTTTTGAAATACTAAAAAAGGTTTTGATTACTGCACCTATTGTTCAACCACCTGATTGGAACTTACCATTTGAAATCATGTGCGATGCGAGTGATTATGTTGTTGGTGCTATTCTAGGGCGGAGAGTAGACAAGAAATTAAAAGTTATTCATTATGCTAGTAAAACTCTAGAGTCTGCCCAAAGAAATTATGCTACCACTGAGAAGGAATTTTTAGCAGTTGTTTTTGCATGTGATAAGTTTAGACCTTACATTGTTGATTCCAAAGAAACTATCCACACTGATAATGCTGCTATTAAATACCTTGTGGAAAAGAAAGATGCTAAACCTAGACTAAGAAGGTGGGTGCTTTTACTTCAAGAGTTTGACTTGCATATCGTTGATAGAAAAGGAGCTGAAAACCCTAGAGCAGATAACCTGTCTAGGATGGAAAATGTTCTTGATGACCCACGTCCCATTGCTGATAATTTTCTTGATGAGCAACTTGCTGCTATAAATACATCACGTAGTGCTCCTTGGTATGCTGACTATGCAAATTACATTGTTGCCAAATATATTCCACCTAGTTTCACTTATCAACAAAAGAAAAAATTCTTCTATGGTTTACGACATTACTTCTGGGATGATCCACATCTCTATAAAGAGGGAGTAGATGGTATTATTAGGCGTTGTATACCTGAGCATGAACAAGAACAGATTCTGAGGAAATGTCATTCCGGAGCCTATAGAGGGCATCATGCTGGAGACAGAACTGCACACAAGGTATTACAATCTGGTTTTTATTGGCCTACTCTTTTTAAAGATGCTCGTAAGTATGTAATTTCATGTCATGAATGCCAAAGAGTTGGTAATATTGGTAAACATCAGGAAATGCCTATGAACTATTCACTTGATATTGAACCATTTGATGTTTGGGGGTTTGACTTTATGGGACCTTTTCCTTCCTCTAATGGATACACTCATATTTTAGTTGTTGTTGATTACGTCACTAAGTGGGTAGAAGCTATTCCAACTAGTAGTGCTGATCATAACACTTCTATTAAAATGCTTAAAGATATTATCTTTCCGATGTTTGGAGTCCCTAGATAAGTAATGACTGATGGTGGTTCACATTTTATTCATGGTGCTTTGCGTAAACTTCTAGCTAAATGTGATGTTAACCATAGGATTGCATCACCTTACCATCCTCAATCTACTGGTCAAGTTGAGTTGAGCAACAGAGAAATAAAATTGATCTTGCAAAAGACTGTCAATAGATCTAGGAATAATTGGTCTAAAAAACTAGATGATGCTCTATGGGCTTATAGAACCGCTTATAAGAATCCCATGGGGATGTCCCCATATAAAATGGTTTATGGAAAAGCTTGTCATTTACCTCTTGAGTTAGAACATAAAACTTATTGGGCAATTAAAGAACTTAATTATGATTTTAAACTTGCCGGTGAAAAGTGGATATTTGATATTAGCTCACTAGATGAATGGAGGACACAAGCCTATGAAAATGCTAAGTTGTTTAAATAAAAAGTTAAGAGATGGCATGATAAGAGAATCCAAAAACGGGAATTCAATGTGGGAGACCTAGTGCTTTTGTACAACTCTCGTTTTAGATTTTTTGCAGGAAAACTCCTCTTCAAATGGGAAGGCCCATATGTTGTCGAGGAGGTTTATCGCTCCGGTGCCATAAAAATTAACAACTTCGAAGGCAAAAACACAAGAGTGGTGAATGGGCAAAGAATTAAGCATCATATTTCACGTGCAACCATTAATGAGGAAACTAATGTCATCCAGTTTATGACACTGGAAGAGCACATAAAGGAGGCCTTCCGGAACACTCCAAAACCTGAAAAAGAGGGAGGTACGTGATACGGTAAGTAAACGGACTCCAAAAATTCCAAAAAAAAAATCTGTTGGCTTTGGTATTTTAGAAAAATTCCAAAAATAAAAAGTAGTCGGGGAGACCCACGAGGGAGGCACAAGCCAATAGGGCGCGCCCTGATGGCTTGTGGGGCCCTCGTGTGCCTCCCGAACTCCGATTTCTTCCCGAGAACGTATTTTGACCTAGAAAAATCATTATATATACTCCCGACTGTTTTGAACACCGCATCGCGAGTTTTCTCTCTGTTCTTGTTTCGAGCTGTTTTTCTGACAGATCCAGATCGCCATGACTTCCCCAAGTTCATCCAAAGACAAGTTCTTCGAGAAGGTCATCAACCCCTACCTCCCGGAGGTGATGAAGCACCCTCAAGCCATTGATATGGGTGAGGGGGTGCACCACATCCGGGACGTTCAAGGACCCAAGAAGGAAGGAAGCAAGAAGGCCAGGCTTGCAGCAGTGGAGCAGGAGATCTTCAAGTGCCAAGGGATGGTTGAACGCGGTCTGAGTGCTAATCACTCAATGATCACAGACTTCATCCGGGAGAACAAGATGGATGCAAAGAGCATGGGAGAGGCTCTCTTCAAGCTTCAAGAGCGGATCAATCATCTCCAAGATCAAATCTATGAACTTCAAACCCAAAACTGTGAGTATGAATCTAGGTTTAAAAGGATGAGCCTCGCTGCCGATTTCAGGATTCCGGAGACAAGAGTTTCTTTCTATGATGGGGAACATATGCCTTGGAAGATGGAGGATCACCTCACACCACCACCATCACCGAAGAACACTTGAGTACATGGGTATGGACACCACCCTTAGCTTGTTCCAAGCTTGGGGGAGGTGTCCCGGTATCGTATCACCATCACCTTTTGCCATCACCATCTTTTATCTTAGTTCGATCCTTAGTTATTCCGTGATTTAGAGAAATAAGTTTCAAATTTGCTTTGCTTAGTGTTTTGCTTTGAGTTTTGTCTATCCTTGTAACCGAGTGTGAAAGTTATATAATAAAGTTAGTTGAGCTTGTGTGCCTTACCCTCATTGCATTCTTCATCATAGCATGGACATAAGAAAAAAAGAAGACCATGTGCTTATCTCATAGGGAGTAATGACTTCACATAAAAAGAAAAGTATGAGCTATTAAAGGTTGTTGAGAACAAATAAATGTAGCATTAGTCATTGTGATAATCTATGCAAGACTATGATAGAGAACAGAGGATCCACACATAAATACAGTATCTTGGACATCATCTATGATTGCGAACCCTCACCAAATATTATATAATGATCAAGTGTTGAAGTTGGACATGGAAGACAACCTAATATTCATGATTGTTTACATTTGCATAGAAGATATATAATCATGGATCCTTTAACATGTGATGCTTGTTTTAGAGCTTTTGCTAGCCAAAATTTCCGCACCAAGTAGAGATACTAGTTGTGCATCCATAACCCCTTAAACCCAGTCTCTTTCCATGAGAGTACACCATACCTACCTATGGATTGAATAAGATCCTTCAAGTAAGTTGTCATTTGTGCACAAAGCAATAAAAATTGCTCATAATTATGTATGATCTCTTATTGAAAAGGAAACAAGCTTTGTACGATCTTGTGATGATGAAGAAAGAAAAGCGACAGAGTGCATAATAAAGTTCGTCATCTCAAGGGGCAATATAAAGTGACGTTCCTTTGCATTAAGAGATTGCACATATAAACAAACAAAAGCACATGACAACCTCTGCTTCCCTCTGCGAAGGGCCTATCTTTATTTTCATAAAAGTTTTTACCTTCTTGCAAGAGTCATTAAAACTCTCCCTTCTCACAATTTATAAACTCTATTAGTTGGCAAGCATCATTTGTTGAGGAAAGATCCAGATATATATATCCAGTTGAATGTAAGAAATCATGACTCATTATTGTTAACATTATCCTTGAGGTAAAAGAGATGGGAGGCAATTAAAGCCCCTATCTTCCTATGTGTCCGATGGAAACATTAGCTCCAAAAATATGCAATGAGTGTCAACAATCATAGATGACTAAATGATAGTTGAGTGTGTGGACTTGCTAGAATGAAAGCTCTTGAATATGTTGGATTATGATTATCTCCATGACTGAATGCATTGTTTGTTGGTTGTCAATGGAGTTTATGCTTCATACTTCAATAATTGTGAATGGATCTTTACTTGTTTATGAGAAGTCATATGATGAAAAGCTTGCTGCTATGACAATATTCATGATGCTCTCATGTCCCTATTCTATTTTTATCGACACATGATGTCTACTATGCAACTTTATTCTTGTAGACATTGTTGGGCCTCCAAGCGCAGAGTTTTGTAGGACAGTAGCAATTTTCCCTCAAGTGGATGACCTAAGGTTTATCAATCCGTGGGAGGTGTAGAATGAAGATGGTCTCTCTCAAACAACTCTGCAATCAAATACAAGAAATCTCTTGTGTCCCCAACACACCCAATACAATGGCAAATTGTATAGGTGCACTAGTTCGGCGAAGAGATGGTGATACAAGTGCAATATGGATGGTAGATATAGGTTTTTGTAATCTGAAAATATAAAAACAGCAAGGTAGCAAATAACAAAAGTGAGCACAAACGGTATTGCAATGCTTGAAAACAAGGCCTAGGGTCCGTACTTTCGCTAGTGCAATCTCTCAACAATGCTAATATAATTGGATCACATAACCATCCCTCAACGTGCAACGAAGAATCACTCCAAAGTTCTTATCTAGCGGAGAGCATAAGAAGAAATTGTTTGTAGGGTACGAAACCACCTTAAAGTTATCCTTTCCGATCAATCTATTCAAGAGTTCGTACTAAGATAACACCAAGTTATACTTTCCGATCGATCTATCAAAGAGTTCGTACTAGAATAACACCATATGATACGCATCAACCAACTCTAATGTCACCTAGATACTCCAATGTCACCACAAGTATCCATGAGCTAATTATACGATACGCATCAAACAATTTCAGATTCATAATACTCAATCCAACACAAAGAACCTCAAAGAGTACCCCAAGATTTCTATCGAAGAAAGTAGGACAAGAACGTGTATCAACCCCTATGCATAGATTACCCCAATGTCATCGCGGGAATCCGCAAGTTGAGTACCAAAACATATATAAGGTGAATCAATAGAACACCCCATTGTCACCTCGGGTATTCACATGCAAGACATATATCAAGAGTTCTCAAATCCAATATTCAAAACATAACGATATCTCAAAGGGAAAGATTCAATTCATCACAACATGATAGCAACGGAATAACATCATATGATCCGACTATATTAACAAAGCCCGTGATACATCAAGATTGTGACATCTCAAGAACACGAGAGAGAGAGATTGAACACATAGCTACTGGTACATACCCTCAGCCCCGAGGGTGGACTACTCCCTCCTCGTCATGGCCTCCGCCGGGATGATGAAGATGGCCACCGGGGATGGATTCCCCTCTCTGGGAGGGTACTGGAATGTCTCCAGATTGGTTTTTCGTCGATACAGAGAGTTGCGGCGGCAGAGCGGGGAGTCTAGGGTTATTTCTGATGGTTTCTATATTTATAGGATTTTTTGGCATTGGTTTCACGCGAAGGTGGGCCACGAGGTGAGCACGATACACCAGGGCGCACCGGGGGGGCCTGGCGCGCCTTGGTGGATTGTGCCCACCTCATGGCTCTTCTGTCCCTCCCACGAAGCGTCTAGTGCCTCTTTTGTTCCAAAACAATCAACAAAAAGTTTCGGGCGATTCCGAGAACTTTCATTTGCTGCACAAAAACAACACCATGGTAGTTCTGCTAAAAACAGCGTTAGTCCGGGTTAGTTCTAAATAAATCATATAAAGTGCATCAAAACCATATAAAAGTATTGTAAACATAGGTGAATATGGCATGAATACTTCATAAATTATCAATACGTTGGAGACGTATCAGCATCCCCAAGCTTAATTCCTACTCGTCCTCGAGTAGCTAAATGATAAAAGAAATAATTTATGAAGTGTTTATGCTAGCATAGTGCATAAGTTCGATCAATGATAATGTCAACCACTTTTCCTACCATCATAACAACAACTCGATCTTTCTCATAAAACTCATCATGATAAAGTAGCAACCAATTCACATGTTATGGTTCAAACAATGAATTCTCTTGAAACTTAACAACCTATGTTCTTAGTCACCAAACAATTGCAATTCAACTTATTCTCAACAAAGTCTAAGTAAGAGCTCCACATACTCAATCATCATATAGTCTTCTATGATTGCTAGTACTCAAAGCATATTCTGAGAACAAACAATATCCATCGAACAGATAGAAAGATAGGGGCTTAATGTTCGCCTCCCAACTCATTTATCATAGAGATAATTGTCAACAATAATTAGTCATGATCAAATATATTTGACTGGCCATATGTGCCTAGATCTTTCCCCACCACATGAGGCTTGCCAACTAATAGAAGTAGGTCGGAATAAGAAGTTGACTCAACATGAAAAGTAAATAACATGAAAATAAATCGATTGTCCCTTCGCAGAGGGAAGCAGGGATTTGCATATGTGCCAGAGCTCATTGTTTAAAACAGAGATAAATATAATTTTGGGAGGTGCACCTTTCCTGTCAACGTTATGACCAAGAGTTATCAATATCTTCCATGTCAACATTAGCGGCGGTTCCCAAGTGGTAAAAGTAAAGGTTTACTCCCCCTCCACCAACAAACACACTCCACGGCTAGCTGAATCCACGGGTACCATCCATACCAACAAGATTCCTAGGGGAGTTTTGTTTAATTATTTGCATTTTTTTTATTTCGGGACTGGGAATCCCTATTACCGCCCCTCTCGTGCAAGGACGAGTGAATAAACACTCATCATGAGAATAACCCGCTCAACATGGAAGATACTGACCGCCCCCTGTCGCTCCATGAGCGGTCCAGGCACACAAAACAGATGCTCATTTGAAATTTTAGAGGTGCCACATACAAATTTACTTGGAATGGCAGGGTAATACCGCATATAGGTAGATATAGTGGACTCTCATGGCAAGAAACTGGGTTTAAGGGTTTTTGGATGCACAAGTAGTATCACTACTTAGTACGAATTTTTGGCTAGCAAAAGATCCTAAGCAAACACCACATGTTGGAGGATCCATAACAATATAACTTCTATGCAAATATACACAACCATAACTCATTACGTTGTCTTCCTTGTCCAACTTCAACTAATTTGCTCAAGTTTGAAAATAATTAATGGGTATTCACAATCATAGAAGATGTCCAAGATAATATAATTGTATGTGAAAGTTCTCTTCCTTATACTAATCATTCACGAATTGCTTGTATGACCAATATTGTGATTGTCAAACTTCAATAGATTTTACATTATAAACCAGATGTGAAACTACTACTAAGCATAAAGCACCTTGATAATTTCATATTTATGATATTCAATTCATTCACAATTTACTCATAGGATATAAGTGAAGCACAAGAGTAAACATCAAACTACTCTCAAAAGATATAAGTGAAGATCAATGAGTAGGTAAACAATCAAGTAGCTATGTGAGGGCTCTTTCTCAATAAATATTTTCAGATCTATGTATTTTGTTAAACAGCAAGCAAAATAAAAATATCACTCCAAGAATAGCACGCATCATGTGAACGAATAAAAATTTAGGCTCAACATAGGCTAACCGATAATTGTTGATGAAGAGAGGTGGGATGCGTAGCATCCCCAAGCTTAGATGCTTGAGACTTCTTGAAATATTTACTTGGGGTGCCTTGGTCATCCCCAAGCTTGAGCTTTTGTATCTCGTTCAATCCTCTCATATCATGGTTTCACCTATTCTCAAAAACTTCATCCACACAAAACTCGAAAAGAACTCGTTAGATAGGTTAGTACACATAATAATAAGTCAACTCTTTATGTACTGCCAAGACAAGTTGCATAATAATTTCAAACATCATCTACTTTTTACTATCATTTCCACAATTTATATCTACCAATATAGGCTATGGAAACTATAGGATAAGCAAATAACAAAACTATGACAGCAATCTGTCCAAACAGAACAGTCTGTAGCAATTTATGAAAACAGTGTACTTATGTAACTCAAAAAATTATGAAAATTTAGTAAATGCTAAATAATTTATATGAAAACACTGTGTAAAAATTTCAGAAACTTTCCACGTTCCAGTAAAATATGAAAATTCAAACACTACAGAGAAAGTTTCTGTTTTTACACAGCACACAACAAACATGCAATGCAAGCATACTAAGGTAATTCTTGGAACTTTTTATTGAAAAACAAGATTATAAATAACATCTAACATAAAATAACAAAATAAAATGACGCTCCAAGCAAAACTCATATTATGTGACGAATAAAAATATAGTTCTAAGTAAGATATACCGATAGTGTTGAAGACGAAAGGGAGATTCCTTCCGGGGCAACCCCAAGCTTAGGCGCTTGAGTCTTCCATGGATATTACCTTGGGGTGCCTTGGGCATCCCCAATCTTAGGTTCTTGTCACTCCTTATTCTCCTCATATATGTGTCTCACCCAAAACTTGAAAACTTCAATCACACAAAACTTAACGGAACTTCGTGAGAAGGGTTAGTGTAATAACGATAAATAATTCACTTAGGTACTGTCAAGACAAGATTCATAATTTTTCCCACATGATACCTACTGTATTCTATCATTCCCATAATTTATACCACTAAATGTAAGCTATGGAAACACTAAAACAAGCAAACTATGCACGCAAAACAGAATCTGTCAAAAACAGAACAGTCTGTGAAGATCTGTAGTGTAACCATACTTACCTGTCTCTAAAAATTCCGAAAAATTCGGAAAACCTGAAGAATTTGTATATAAACACTTTGTAAAAATTTCAGATCATTATCACACTCCAGTAAAAAATGAAAATTCCTGTACTGGAGTCAAAAGTTTCTGTTTTGGTTCAGCATCAATTCTACTCATCTTGTGAGTCATCCCAAAGGCTTTACTTGGCACTTTATTGAAATAAAAGACACAAAACATGATTACTACAGTAGCTTAATCATGTGAAAACATCAAAACAGAAAGTATAAGTGTTGGGTTGTCTCCCAACAAGCGCTTTTCTTTAATGCCTTTTAGTTAGGCATGATGATTTCAATGATGCTCACATAGGAATAGTATTTGAAACATGTAAGAGAGCATCTTGAATGTCATGGCAAGAACATTTAAGTCTAACCCACTTACTATGCATAGGGATTTTGTGAGCAAACAATTTATGGGAGCAAGAATCAACTAGCATAGGAAGGCAAAACAAGCATATATTCAAGATTTTCAACACATAGGGAGGAAACTTGATATTATTGCAATTCCTACAAGCATATGTTCCTCCCTCATAATAAATTTCAGTAGCATCATGAAGGAATTTCACAATATAACTATCACATAAAGCATTCTTTTCATGATGGACAAGCATAGAATTTTTATTACTACCCACACAAGCATATTCCTTCTTTCATAATAGTGGGAGCAAACTCAACAAAATAACTATCATGAGACACTTGATTGACATAACCACAATCAATATTACAATCATAATGATAAGTTTCATGGTTACTATCACTCTTTATAGCATACATGTCATCATCATAATCATCATAGATAGGAGGCATGTCATCATCATAATAAATTTGCTCATCAAAACTTGGGGGACTAAAAATATCATCTTCATCAAACATCGCATCCCCAAGCTTGTGGCTTTGCATATCATTAGCATCGTGGATATTCAGAGAATTCATACTAACAATATTGCTATCATGCTCATCATTCAAGGAATTCTCATTAAGTATTTTCATAATTTCTTCCTCTACCAATTGAGCACAATTTTCTAATCCTTGTTTTCACGAAAGACATTATAAAGACGAAACAAATGATGCAACCTAAACTCCATTTTTTTGTAGTTTTCTTTTATAAAACCAAACTAGTGAAAAACAAGAAACTAAAAAATTTAATTGCAAGATCTAAAGATATACCTTCAAGCACTCACCTCCCCGGCAACGACGCCAGAATAGAGCTTGATCTCTACTACGCAACTTTATTCTTGTAGACTTTGTTGGGCCTCCAAGCGTAGAGTTTTGTAGGAAAGTAGCAATTTTCCCTCAAGTGGATGACCTAAGGTTTATCAATCCGTGGGAGGTGTAGGATGAAGATGGTCTCTCTCAAACAACCCTGCAATCAAATACAAGAAATCTCTTGTGTCCCCAACACACCCAATACAATGGCAAATTGTATAGGTGCACTAGTTCGGCGAAGAGATGGTGATACAAGTGCAATATGGATGGTAGATATAGGTTTTTGTAATCTGAAAATATAAAAACAGCAAGGTAGCAAGTAACAAAAGTGAGCACAAACGGTATTGCAATGCTTGAAAACAAGGCCTAGGGTCCGTACTTTCGCTAGTGCAATCTCTCAACAATGCTAATATAATTGGATCACATAACCATCCCTCAACGTGCAACAAAGAATCACTCCAAAGTTCTTATCTAGCGGAGAACATAAGAAGAAATTGTTTGTACGGTACGAAACCACCTTAAAGTTATCCTTTCCGATCAATCTATTCAAGAGTTCGTACTAAGATAACACCAAGTTATCCTTTCCAATCGATCTATCAAAGAGTTCGTACTAGAATAACACCATATGATACGCATCAACCAACTCTAATGTCACCTAGATACTCCAATGTCACCACAAGTATCCATGAGTTAATTATACGATATGCATCAAACAATTTCAGATTCATAATACTCAATCCAACACAAAGAACCTCAAAGAGTACCCCAAGACTTCTATCGGAGAAAGTAGGACAAGAACGTGTATCAACCCCTATGCATAGATTACCCCAATGTCACCGCGGGAATCCGCAAGTTGAGTACCAAAACATATATCAAGTGAATCAATAGAACACCCCATTGTCACCTCGGGTATCCACATGAAAGACATATACCAAGTGTTCTCAAATCCAATATTCAATACAACATAACGATATCTCAAAAGGAAAGATTCAATTCATCACAACATGATAGCAAGGGAATACCATCATATGATCCGACTATATTAACAAAGCCCGTGATACATCAAGATCGTGATATCTCAAGAACACGAGAGAGAGAGAGAGAGAGAGAGATTGAACACATAGCTACTGGTACATACCCTCAACCCCGAGGGTGGACTACTCCCTCCTCGTCATGGCCTCCGCCGGGATGATGAAGATGGCCACCGGAGATGGATTCCCCTCTCCGGCAGGGTACTGGAACATCTCCAGATTGGTTTTTCGTGGATACAGAGAGTTGCGGCGGTGGAGCGGAGAGTCTAGGGTTATTTCTGATGGTTTCTATATTTATAGGATTTTTTGGTGTTGGTTTCACGCGAAGGTGGGCCACGAGGTGAGCACGATACACTAGGGCGCGCCAGGGGGGCCTGGCGCACCCTGGTGGGTTGTGCCCACCTCGTGGCTCTTCTGGCCCTCCCACGAAGAGTCTAGTTCCTCTTTTGTTTCAAAAAAATCATCAAAAAGTTTTGGGCGATTTCGAGAACTTTCAATTTCTGCACAAAAACAACACCATGGTAGTTCTGCTGAAAACATCGTTAGTCCGGGTTAGTTCTAAATAAATCATATAAAGTGCATCAAAACCATATAAAAGTATTGTAAACATATGTGAATATGGCATGAATACTTCATAAATTATCGATACGTTGGAGACGTATCAACACCTCTCTCACAAATCATGTGGTCATTATTTTATAGTTTGGCTTTCGCTTGAGAACAAGCGAGGTCTATGCTTGGAGGAGCTGATACGTCCATTTTGCATCATCATTCATGATTGATATTTATGTTATTCTTGTCCATTATTTCCTGATTATCATATGATTCTCATGCTTTTCTCTCTGAATATGCAAGGTACACCACAAAGAGGGAAATATCTGGAAACTGGAATTCTAGACCGGAAAACCGAGAAAAAGGCAGAAAAATCACCAGACTCCAAATGACCTGAAATTTAACGGAGAGTTTTTATGGAATATTTGGGAATTTCTGGAGCAAAAATATATCGGAGGGGGGCCACTAGCTGGCCACAAGCCAACAGGGCGCGGCCCCCCTGGGGCGCGCCCTGATAGCTTATGGGGCCCCTGCTGGCCCTCCGATGCCCATCTTCTCCTAAAAGAGGTGTTTTACCCTAGAAAAAATCATAATCTAACTCTCAGGATGGAACGCCACCGCCTCGAGGCGGAAACCTGGGCAGAGGCACTTTTGCCCTCCGACAGTCAGATTCTGCTGAGGGAATTCCTCTCCGGGAGGGGGAGATCGAAGCCATCGTCATCACCAATGCTTCCTCCTTCATGGGAGGACCAATATTCATCAACCTCATCACCAGCACCATCTCATCTCCAACCCTAGTTCATCTCTTGTATTCAATCTTTGTCTGAAAACCTCAGATTGGTACCTTGGGTTACTAGTTGTGTTGATTACATCTTGTAGTTGATGCTTGTTGGATTACTTGGTGAAAGATATTATGTTCAGATCCTTAATCATTATTATTATACCTATGATCTTGAACATGTTGATGAGGTGTGAGTAGTTACTATTGTTCCTGAAGACATGGGAGAAGTCTTGTTATAAGTAATTATGTAAAGTTGGTATTCGTTCGATATTTTGATGGTATATATGTTGTTACTTCTCTTAGTGGTGTCATGTGAACGTCGACTACATGACACTTCACCATGTTATGGGCCTAAGGGAAGTCATTGTGGAGTAAAAAGTAGAAGATGGGTTGCGAGAGTGACAGAAACTTAAACCCCAGTTTACGCGTTGCTTCATGAGGGGCTGATTTGGATCCACACGTTTCATGCTATGGTTAGATTTATCTTCATTCTCCTTTCGTAGTTGCGGGTGCTTACGAAAGTGGGTAATCATAAGTGGGTTGCTAGTTCAAGTAAGAACAGCACCTTAGCACCGGTCCACCCACATATCAAATTACCAAAGTAGCGAACGCGAATCAACTCAACATGATGAACATGACTAGACAGAAATTCCCATGTGTCCTCGGGAGCACCTGCTTCATATAAGAATACTTTCAGGCCTGTCCTTTGCTATAAAAAGGATTGGGCTATCTTGCTGAATACTTGTTACTTTTATTACTTGTCACTTGTTACAAATTTTCTTGCTAACAAACTATCAACTATTGTTACTCACAGCACTTGCAGAGAATACCTTGCTGAAAACTGCTTATCATTTCCTTCTGCTCCTCGTTGGGTTCGACACTCTTACTTATCGAAAGGAATACGATTGATCCCCTATACTTGTGGGTCATCAGAGCTTCTTCATGTGTTTCAGACTAATGTGTCCTAGTCGGCAATGCCAGAAGTATGTCGGATTTATCTCATTAGGCTTATGCCTCTTGACGTTCACGTTATAGACTGGTTATGTTTCTTGATTCAAAATAAATAGCCCATCCACAATGGGTGCATAGCCGTGGAACATTCCATTCAAATAAAATGAACAACCGTTGTCCTTTAAACTGAATTCATAACCCTAACTCATCAAGCATGAGGCAGATATAATGCTCCGACTAAGTGCGGGAATGTAATAACAATTATTCAATTCCAAAATAAATCTAGAAGGAAGCTGGAGCTGCATCGTGCCGACCTCCAACGCAGCAACTCTTGCTTTGTTGCCAACCCTGATGTCAATCTCCCCTTGTGCCACACGCCTAGTTCTTACCAACCCCTGCATCGAGTTGCAAATATGAACAACCGATCTGGTATCAAATACCCAAGAGCTACTACTTATGTCAGTAAGCTAAATATCTATAACATATGTAACAAGTGTACCTTTGCCTAAAGAAGCATCTCCGGCCTTCTTTTCCCTTTCCCACACGATATATGTGGCCTCTAGCAAAGCGTGCCGTCTCCAAGTGTCCAATGAAGCTGGTCAGGCGAACCTGTACATCACACTTCTGTTCCCTTTGCCACACGATATATGTTGTCATGCTCAAGGCGACATGGTCATCCTTGTTGCAGCACGAACTCTTTCTCGTTCCGGTGAATCCGACCAACATTTCGGATTATCTCATAACCCTCATCGCATGGCCATGCTTATCCAGGTTGGATCACCCGACGGGCCCAGAGTATATCTCTCCTCATCGGAGGGGCAAATCCCATCTTGCTCAACCATGTCTCGCAGCATGGGTCCGGACAAGCCCGAAACCTACCTTTATAACTACCTGGTTACGGAGTAGCGTTTGGTCGGCCCAAAGCAGGTCTATCACCATCCCGAGTACATGCGTCAGCTCAGGTCTTAGGACATAGAACGTATGTTGTACTAGAGACTCACATATGACCTATCGTTGTGTCTCATAGTTAGGTCGTATGTCCAACTCAGACCTTATCTTGACTCGGATCCGACTATGTCGAATCCGATCAGATCTTTCTGAGTCCATATTATCCAGCTAGCATCCAATGCTACATGGTCAGTGAGACCTAACCATCCACCGTGTCATATGATAGTCTGATTAGCTGCGCTTCCACACAACCCTTTCGACTAGGGACCATTTAGGGCAGTCATCATACAATGCATAGTCTCACAAACAAGTCACGTACTTGTTAATACACATCAATGATAATGTCCAAGGACTATCTTTATTCATAAACACATAGGAAATATCATCATACATGATTGCCTCTAGGGCATATCTCCAACAGGAATGCAGCCGGGGCAACCACGGTGACGGCAATATACACCAACAACTTTGCTGCCGTCACCACCATCACCTTCCCTCATCTATCTATGGTGGTCCACTCTCCCGCACCCTGTTGTAATCCCCTTTTTTTAGAAGGAACACTCAGATTCCATTACTTTCACAGGCTGGCTAACTTACCAGCAACTGCACATGATACAAAGTCTGGTAGTTCTGTAAGCCAGTGGTGCTGGCTTCCAGCCTCCAAACCTACGCCATAAGACGCGAGTACATGGGCTACAGAATTACATGATCTTGAGCACCATTTAACAGTTGCATCATCAAAGTACAGACTCAGTAAGTACTTGGCTTCCAAGAGCAGAGCACCATATGAGGAGAGGTCGTATTCAACACCCAACACAGCTTGCTTCAGTGCTAAAGCGTCAGTTTCAAAAATAACCCGACTGCAGCCTATCTCTCCAACTCGTCTTGTCTCCATTATTAATGCTATGGTTTCTGCATGAAGGGCGTCTGATAAATTCTACAGCTTCCCCACTCCAGCAGCCTCAACCAACCCTTCCGAGTTCCTGATTATATAACCCCACCCACCTGTATGATTTTCTGCTTGAAAAGCTCCATCAATATTTATCTTCAAATAGGGGTTATGTGGGGGTATCCATCTGTTCTGTTCAGCCACACTCCTTTTTTGTTTCCCTTTCTTGGTATATTCCAAGAACTCCATCCTATGTTGTTCAACTGATGATACGATTTCTATGCAATTTCTTGAACATTCTCCAGCATTTGCTCTGTTTCTCTCGTACCACAACAACCATAGGAGTGTGCATATCTTGGAGACCTCCTCTTCTTTGCGCTTAAAAATTTCTGTAAGAGCATCTTGTGGGTTGATGCACTCTGCAAGCAGTGCCCTCATGTCCTCCAATTGTAAAGCCCTCCAAATCTTCTTAGCTTGCTTACATTTGAAAAAACAGTGCCCTCCATCTTCATAATAAATGTTACAGACAGGGCATTTTGGGCTGACATCAACCCCTCTTCTAATTAGTTTGTGGCGTAAAGGCAGACTATTATTTGCAAGTCTCCAGAGGAAGTGAAGTACTTTGTTTGGGAGGGGCAATTTCCACAACTTCTTCCAGTCAAACATAGATGTACCCTGTGAGGTACCAGCGGTTGATTTAATAGCTCTATTAGTTTTCTTGGTCTCCCAATCAACAGCAACTTTGTAAGCTGACTTTACCGAAAAAATGCCTTTTTATCATAGTGCCATGCTACCTGGTCTTCTAAGTCCTCGCTTATAGGGTTCTATAGAATTGAATTGGCATCCTCCTGACAAAATGTCTGATTGACCATGGCTTCATCCCATCCTCCTGTTATTGGATCTATCAGCTCTGATACTTTCTGAATTATATTTTGCCCCCTTTGAGTAATTGGCCTTCGAGTATAACTCCTTGGTAACCAAGGGTCTTGCCAGATGTTAACACTTCGGCCATCTCCTATGCGCCATATTATGCCTTCATTTAGGAGCCTTATTCCTTTTAAGATACTTCGCCATGAGTATGACATTCCCCTAATTGGTTTTTCCTTTAGGATATGTCCATCTGCATAGTACGTATTTTGCTGAAAGCACCTGAGAACATAAGGATTGTGGATTTTGAAGGAGCCTCCAAGCATGTCTCGCAAGCATAGCCATGTTGAAGGCGTGAAGATCGCGGAAGCCTAATCCACCCTCCCTTTTTGGTTGTGATAATCTTTCCCAACTAATCCAATGGATTTTGTGCTCATTGTCATCTTGACTCCACCAGTATCTGCAGATCATGGTGCTCATCTGATCACACATGGTTTTGGTAACATCAAAGCATGCCATTGCATATATGGGGATTGCTTGCGCTACAGCCTTAATAAGGATTTCTTTCCCTGCATTTGTAAGCATCCTTTCCTTCCAACCTTGAATCCTCTTCCATACTTTCTCCTTCAAATACTCAAACATCCTACTTTTAGATTTGCCAATGAAAACCGGTAAGCCCAAGTATTTCTCTGATATTGTTTCACGTCTTATTTGAAGGATCCCCATCACTTCTTGCTTATCTTTGTTGGGTGTGTTCTTGCTAAACATGATTGCAGATTTATCTTTATTGATCACTTGACCCGAGCAAGTTGCATAGGTTTTCAAAATTCTCTCTATCTCCAACGCATTGCTTGCTTCCGCTTTCATGAGAAGTAGAGAATCATCTGCAAACAAAAGATGATTACGCTTGGCGCCCTAGCAGAGACTTTAATTCCTTCTATCTTTTTATGCATGTCCGCTTCTTGCAGTAAAACCGAAAAGTCTTCTGCACATATAACGAAAAGATATGGGGACAAAGGATCACCTTGTCGAAGTCCTCTGCTAGGAATAATGGTATCGGTTACATCTTGATTTATCTTGATTTGATATTTAACTGTGGTCACACAATTCATCACCAAGCTGATCCATCTTCTATCAAAGCCCAGCTTCACCAACATGTCATGGAGGAAAGCCCATTCCACACGATCGTAGGCTTTGCTCATATCCAACTTCAAGGCCGCGTATCCCTTCTTCCCCCTTCGTTTATTCTGCAAAAAGTGCGTTAATTAATATGCCAATAGGATATTATCGGAGATCATTCTCCCATGAATAAAGGCACTTTGGTTATATGATATAATCTCTGGAAGAATGATTTTTAGCCTGCTAGTGAGTAATTTGGAGATGATTTTGTACACTACATTACATAGGCTGATTGGCCTCAGATCTTTTAACTTTTCAGGATTATGTACCTTGGGATGAGGGCCACCAGTGTGTCATTCCAGCCCAAGGGCATGTCACCCCCTTTCAGCACCCTTAGTACTTCATCTATCACCTTCTCCCCCCACAATATGCCAGAATCTCTTGTACAATAAGGCTGACATTCCATCTGGCCCTGGAGCTTTGAGATCACCAATATCATCTATTGCAGATTTTACTTCTTCTCTTGAATATTCTGCACATAGGATTTGGTTCATCTGTCTATCTACTTTTGGGAAAACAGGTCGTGTGACATTCGTGTTGTCTGTAGGACCACTTGAGGTGAATAAATCTGAGAAGTAGTTATAGACTAACTCTTTCAGATTTGACTGATCCTCCACCCAGCTCCCATCCTCTTTCCTCAATCTTTTGATGGTGTTCTTCTTTTTCCTATCTAAAGCAAAAACATGGAAGTAAGTAGTGTTTTTATCTCCTTCTTTCGACCAATTCACATGTGCCCTCTGCCTCCAGTAAATATCTTGTTGCTGCTCCAGCTTGTTTACTTTTTCCCTTAGTACAGCCTCGCGATTCACCTGGTCCTGGGATATGTCCTGTAATTTGTTATGTTCTATGTCTTTTTTTAACGATTTCAGTTTCTACTTCAAGTCACCCAGGACATTTGTATCCCATTGTTTTAGTTCTCTTGCTACCTTACTGAGTCCTTGTGACACATTGAATGGATTTGAGACTTGTGCTTCCTGCCAAGCCCTTCAAACAATACTCTCACAATCTTCTTCCTTCAACCACTTGGCTTCAAATCTGAAGTTTTGTCCCTTGGTAAAACAAGAAAATTTTGTAGCTCCGTCGGTGTTGACTATGATTGGTCTATGGTCTGAATGTCTAGGATCTCCGTTTATGACCTTGGTCTGAGGAAACCTTCTGCACCAACCCTCGGATGCTACTGCCCTATCTATCTCTCCTTCAAATAGTCTATTGCTTTATGGTTGTGGTATCTCCATGTGTACTTATCTCCTTTATATCCCAAGTCCCTTAATCCACAGTGTTCGAGGGTTTCTTTGAATCTGTCCAAGTGGATCTGGTTTCTTGGTTTGCCTCCTCTCTTTTCATGATTGTGCAAGATTTCGTTAAAATCTCCCAAACATAACCAAGGCCTCTCCATCTGTGCATTAAGATACCTCAATAGCCTCCAAGTTTTTTCCTTTTTATTCGAGGCAGGCTCCCCATATATACCAGTGAGTCTCCATCTGAAACCATCTCTTTCAATAATTTCTGCATCAATGTGATAATTTGAGTAATTATGTAGCTCCACATTGATGCCCTCTTTCCAGAAAAGGACTAGGCCCCCACTTTTTCCTTTTCTCCCCATACTGTCCTTAACTACCATCTTTGACATAGCTAGTAACCACCTAATGTGTGTCATCCTTTTCTCGTCCATTCTAGTTTCAGATAAGAAAAGGATGTCTGGGTCCTCCCGCTTCTAGAGATCCAGAAGCCCTCTAACTGCCGGGCCATTCCCAATCCCCGGCAGTTCCAGGCTACAATCTTCATTTTTGCTCGCCGGACTGTCCCTACAGCCCAGCGTTTCCATTTTTTGATTTTATCATTTCCTTCTTTTCAAGCTCTGCAGCCTCCTTATCAACTTCCATCCTTGCTTTCTTTAATATTTCGGCCTCCAAATCTATCTCCATCATATCAACACTCCTTTTCTTTCCCTCTGCTTTAAATGTTTTTTTTTCTGATGTTGATTGCTTTGAGTTCTTCTATATCGTTTGAAAGTACCTTGATTCAGTTTCTTCCCACCATTGAAGTCTTCCTTTTCGAAATTACTTTGTCCTTCTGTTTCCACCTGGGTTTTGCTTTCGTCTTCTTCGGTTGCGTCTCTATGTTCCATATTTGGTTCACTTTCCCGCCCCAGCCCTTGCTTATTATCCGTTACTTCTTTGGGTACATGGTCTGCCTTTGTTTTCTCCTCCTTTAAAACAAAAGATTTTGATTTGTCCTCCAACAGCAGTTTTTTTTCCTTCAGTCGTCCTAGTTTGGTCATTCTAGATAGTCCTCCAAGGGCTTGTAACTCCTTTCTCCTCCCCTTCCCTTATTCTATTTTCCTCCATTTTTGATTGGGTGATTTTCCTCCATGATGGACTGTCGCTCCCCTACTTTCTATCCTGACTTCCAGTGTTGTTTGTAAACCATAAGTTACCTTTATCACTAGAGTTTCTGCTCTTTTCTTCACTAGAGCTTCCCTTATAAATGAGTGCCCTTAAATCTGGCCCAAATTTTCTTGCTGCCCCTCTTCTAGTAGTGGATGGGCATGATTTCTCTGTGTGCCCAATAATGCCGCAGCTGTAGCAGAAGTCCGGAAGATGTTCATATTTGAAATTAATAATCTTCATCTCTTTCCTTCCTTTATTTTCTTCCTCCGCATCAGCGCCCATCAACTCCTCGTGCATATCTTGTTCTTCCTCGTCATTTTCAATTTCTAAAGTAAAGAATCTTGTTATTGGTACTGTGATGTCCATCCGGACTTTAATTCTCATAAACTCGCCCATTGCATTTCCATCATGATCCAGGTCAATGTCAAGTACTTCTCCTATATTCCTCCCAATCAATTCTCCTGTTTCAGAAGTCATCATGCCCATGGGGATACCATAAACTCTGACCCAGATAGGAATAAATTTGAATTCATACTCATCAATTGTTTTACTTGGCACAAAATTTTCCATCACTATCAGATCCTTGTTAAAACTCCACGGCCCACTATCCAGAGCTTTATTCTTACTAATCTCTTCATGAAAAGTGAATAGAAAGTGATTTCTACCAAGATGTTTGCATTCCAATCCAGTAAAAGGGCACCAAAGATTTCTTAAAGTTCTACCCACATACTCTGCCTTAGCTGGCCTCTGTGAAAATAGCTTACCAACAGCCTGAAGCTTGCCTACCGTCGGGGAGCAGGCCTGCCTTCTTCCAATTTTGACACTTCTCTTTTCTGCCTCTGACAGCTTCAAATCTTTCATCTTGCCCTCCACTCCGTCCAGAGCAGGGGTTCTCCTGTCTCCCATTGCGAGTCGTCCTCCGTCAGATCCCGCGGGGAGCACCCAGTAGTCACCTCGAAGCACACCTCCTCACGCCCGGGACCGGAGTTAAACTGGTGTTTTACGATCCCTCGGGGTTAGAGGCGAAAGACTTTTATTTGGGAATTCTCTCGGGATGGATTTACTTCTCGTTCTTGGTCAGGGAACTGGCTTAGGGGAACCAAATCACGAGCAGTACCTATGGATTGGAGTTGGAAGATGGTGGGGAACTGGACTGCGAACTCACAATCGCTCAAACATGGATCTGGATCGAAACTTGGACGGCAGTGTTGCCGAAACAGAGTCGCTGTGAAGTCAGCGCGGAGACGCCAGGAAATTGCCAGAACCGGCACGAACCGTCACGAGCGGACGGACGTCTCTTTTAAGACATCCAATTTGTAATCCCCTATTTGAACATGGTGCTTTATGCCACATATTATTATTCAATGATGTGTTGGCATCCTATGATGTTTGAGTAGATTAATGTTTTCCTTTAGGTTGATTGATGATCTTGATTGTATTGAGTGTATGTTTTATTTTGATGCTGTCCTATGGTGCCCTTCGTGCCGCGCACACGCGAGGGATTCTCGTTGTAGGGTATTGCAATACGTTCATGATTCGCTTATAGTGGGTGGCTAAAGTGACAGAAGCTTACACCCAAGTAAGAGGGATTGTTGTGTATGGGTGTAAAGGGGACTTGATGTTTAATGCTATGGTTGGGTTTAACTTAATGATTTCTAGTAGTTGCGGATGCTTGCTAGAGGTCCAATCATAAGTTCATATGATCCAAGTATGAAAAGTATGTTAGCTCATGCCTCTCCCTCATATAAAATTGCAAGGATGATTACCGATCTTGTTATTAATTGCCTATGACAATTCCACACACCAAACCATCATTATTCCACACTCGCTATTTGTAATATATTCTAACTTTATTTAGGCAGAAACAATTTTCATGTTTTTGTTCTCCCATATCATGCAAAGTTATCCTTTTTATACCCACAATGCGGTTTCATTTCTCGTTACTAGATAGAAGTAAACGTTCGGTGTATATAGAGTCGTATCGGTGGCAGATAGGACTTGAGAGAATATTGATCTTACCTGTAGCTCTTTGTGGGTTCAACACTCCATACTTATCGATTCCATCTTTGGAAAGTGCTACGATGATTCCTTGCACTTGGGGATTATCCATGTGGCTGCAACACAGGGCAACCATTGGCTGTGGCATTGGGGGTGATGGGGAAGGAAAAAGAGACAAGGAAGACAGGGCGCTTCCTTGATGTGGGACCCACTAGACATGTGTTGCGACGAGGCAACCGACACAAATTCTAATCGGTCCCTTTCTTATACCCTTTAATGCCTTAAAATTCCCACATATCCTTGAATCTCCTAAAATTTGAGGGATTAAATATTTTTGTACCTAGCCTTTTTCTCAAGACTTAACTTCTCAATCGAGCTTCACCCACATGGAAGTCTCTCTGCACCTTCTCCTTCCTTCCACGTGGTCGGCGATGACTTGCCGGTCGATGATGTCCATGAGCTACCTAGGGCCCAAGGTAATTATTTGAAAAGGTAACATGATACAGGCTCACAGAGCGCAAAGTACGCGTGTGAGGAAGGAGTCGAGAAAGTCAACAAAATTCGTCCTCCATCGTCCATGGTTTGAGAAGTTCTTTGTCTGAATGGATTATCCTCCTCTTCCTTCTCCTAGTGACACGATGGCGTCATCTGGGACACAATAATTCATTGGAATTGGCGATGGCATCCAACAACCATGTTTCTATGTATCGTTTCTCCTATGCGTGTGATGTAGGGGATACATGTGCTCCTCCCACGTGGCGATGCTCTGCCCATGGCCGAGGAAAGATGGGAGCGCCACCATGGCCGAATAAGATGGGAGCGCCACCATGGCCGAATGCCCGTATGTTGTCAGCGGTGAGCTATGAATGTTTCCTGTTGATAAATGTTGATGCTAGTGGTATTTTGGACCTCGAGATGGTGAGGTTATAGCTGGGTGTGCATATGGATGTGTTTTTTTTATGGAGTGGGCAAGTAATTTTGCTAATGCTGGGAACTGTTAAATAGGAGGTGAGGAACGCGCCCCCTAGTAGTGTCAGCATTGATGAATATGTGAGTGTCTTGTTGATCCAGCCACTGGATCCATGATATCTCAAGCACCATCATTGTTCAGGGAATTATGAAGTTACTCCACATTGTGGAGATAGCCGATAGCCCCACCCTCTCCGCCAACCCACAAGGACCAATACGTATGGACTCTCTCCGCCTCCTGCAGTACAAACCTCGATCAGCTCACATGGCTCTTTTCGCCGGCGGCGTCCAAAAACCCCTCTTAGCGCCCATCTAGGGTAGTTGTGCGCCTCTGAAATGCAAAATCTTTGCATGGCTAGTTTCACCCAACTGATGTTGGATGGCTGGCCGTCTCCAAAGGCGAGGCCTAACTAACCCCAATCAATGCTCGTTGTACGATCTAGGGGACATCACAAACTCGCATTTGTTAACAGGGTGCAGCTTCGCGCATCAGATCTGGCACTCGGTCCAAAGCCACTTCTCGCTCCAACATCTCTGCCCACAGCCTGGTGATAATTTTCCCACATGGTTTGAAGTTGCCGTGGAGATCTCTTTTTTATCTTCAATACAATGATCCATCCATCCATAAGACCCAACAAAACAACCAAGGAAGTTGATGCTACTTGTTCCTGTACACATGCCAAAAGTTTACATTCTTAAGTTGCGAAGAATTTCTGATATATATAGATTTCTTTTGGGGGACCGAAATAGTGAAAAAAGGAGAGCTTTGGAGCATCAATCTCTATCACCTGCAACCAAGGTTTTTTTAACCCCACAAAAAAATGCAATTTCAGTGAAATTTCGTTGAAATTTTTAACCCTGCGTGCAGCATCTTGCATATTATCTCACATTTTTAAACACTAAGGGAGTTAAGTTGCTGAAGCGTACAAGGACTTTTCAAGCAAATTATTCCCCTGCGTTCGGATGTCACCAGCCGCTCTAGTGCGGAGCATTTTGAGAGCAAGTGCCCTGATTCTTCCTCGATAACAAGAACACCATACGGCTTTAAAAGTTTTAATCTTGTCAGGCTAAATTTGACGTGGGATGAAACGTGCAAGCGAAGAGGCAAAGAGACTGAATTGAACTTGCAGCTGCATCGTCGGATAAAACAGAACATGGTTAGTTGTATTTTTCTTTCATGAGTACTAAATGCATATCCAAGCAAAATTCCTGGATCCCAGACTTCATGGTGATTTGGAGCCACCTCTCCACGTAGGAGGCCTTGATATTGCTAGAGGGTTGTTTCAGATAGAGGGGTATACTTTGCCGGAGGACACACAATTTTTTTTTAGCATTGTAGCAAATAATTTCATCGAATAATGGTGTTGCTCTAGCACTCATGATTTAGGTTCATGTCTCGTTAGGCCCGATATACTAACCTTGCACATGATAACAACAACACCACAATGATGACAAATTGGACAAAGATTGTGGTGACGGTCTAGCAAGAAAGAACTTTGACATATGAAGACATATGGAACCATAAGGATGAACCTTCATTTATCACCAAGGAAAGTAATAAACATGTCATAACTCTCGAATCTCATAACTCTTAATTTATTAATCAAATTTTGAGTTAAAATTAGGCTCATCATTCCAAGGATACTTATTTACCCGGAAGGAGAAACATAAGCCACCACATCATTGATCTACCCGTACCTACTTCCCGATATGGCATCGACTACAGGGCCCCACAACCTCGTATTGAATAGATGAGGGAACTCTTTCCTTGATGTATCTACCCGCAGTCTCCACGGCCCTATGAGCTTCCTCGAGAGCTCTCTTGCTCATCGGCCAGCATCGGCCAGTTATTCGTGTTGTCGGGAATTTGCCAATGTTACAAGTCCATCTATTGTAGCCATAGGTTGTGTCCAGCGTCAGGCGCTCGAGTGAATGTGTTCTGTCGAGGATGTGAACTGTGAGCTCAACCAGGCTCTTGGCCGAACAAAAGCCCGTGATCGTCACCTTCCTAAGGCTGTTATGTCGGCACTCCGGATTCTGTCATCGGTATTCATCGTCATCTCCAACACCAGGAACCTGCATCAAGGCATCCTGCTCTATCTAAATATACATATGTAGGATCAGTTACCATTCTTCTGATAACCAAGTGCAATACATTAATAGCATAGATAGCTATGAGAGATGTAGATAGTGACTTACGCGTAGGATGAAAGATTCCAAGGCAGGAGAAGCATCAAGAAAAGAAACCAGAGAGAAGACATCATAGTTTGGGGAGAAGTAGTGCCTGAGTATAATTTCCAAGTTCTTTAGGTGGGGGAGCTTGGATGACAGCATGGGAGTGTTGGCATCCTGAAAAATGAATCCTGAGATTAATCATGTTTTATTGCAACATACAAGTCTTACATATATACACGTACTTGAACGGTCCTTATAATTTGATCGTTGAGACTTCAAAACCAACACGTACCTCACTACAACCGTATAGGGTGAGGCTCTCAACATTTTGTGCGATGGACGGAAGGCTAAAGCGAGCATGAGAGAGAATACCAGATAGTCCGACAGCCGAAATGTTAACATTCTTAAGTTGTGAAGAATTTCTGACATAGATAACTGGGGTCCCGTCATAATGAAAAGAGCAGAGTTGTGGCGCATCTATCTGTACCACCTGCACCATCTTACAATATTTAACACTGAGGAACTTGAGTTGTTGCAGCGTATAGGGTATTTTCAAGCAAACTATTCCACTGCAATGAAAGAGGTCAATCTGCTCGAGGGCGGATGACTTCGAGAGCAAGTGCCCTAATTCTTCCTCGGTAATATGGACAAGAGATAGTCTTAAACTTTTCAATCTTCTCAAGCAACCAAGTGTTGATGTGGGATGAAAAGCGCAAGCCAAGAGGCTAAGAGACTGAATTGAACTTGCAGCTGCCTCATCAGATAAAACCGAACAGGGAAAGTTGTAGCTTTTTTTCATGACTGAAGGCATCACCAAGCAAAATTCTTGGATCCCAGGCTTCATGGTGATTCGGAGCCACCTGTTCAGGTAGGAGGCCTTGACATTGCTGCAATTGATAAGTTCAAGTTTAAGTGTCTTTACCGTCACCCCATTAGCATAATGGTTTCTAAGAATTTTGTCAATTTTGAGAATAAGATCGGTTTTTCTTTCCTCAAATTTGTTGTCATCAAAACAAAGTGTACTGTCATAGAGTATGAGGTTGGAATAGTGTCTCCAGGAGTGCAGAAATCCACGGGACACGCAGGCAGCACGAGCAGCGTCTTCTATTGGCAGGAGAGAATGTATATGATGCAATATGTCCTGGAGAGCCAATTTTGATAAGTTGAACAATTAGATTGTAGCCAGCATCAGAGCAGGCGAGGACGAGCACGCCAGTCAATTTTCGGCATCAGACTGCAATAAATAACACTGTCGGTCGCGGATTCATCATCGAAACTCCTATCCTATATGCCCATATGCATCATGATCCTGTGCTAGCAGTTGTGATAAAAAGTTACTTGTAACTAGGATACTTGGTCAGGGATTGAGCCTAGCTCACTTGGCTAGTGGAGTGGATGTACAACCCAGCCACCCAGGTTCAAGTCCTCACGGACGCTTCCCTTACTGCTTTCCTTAAAAAAAACTAGGATACTTGGTCACCGGCTACACACATACCTCTGGGAGTTCCTCAACACCAAC
Organism: Elymus sibiricus; assembly: GCA_039707655.1. Taxonomy (NCBI): domain Eukaryota; kingdom Viridiplantae; phylum Streptophyta; class Magnoliopsida; order Poales; family Poaceae; genus Elymus; species Elymus sibiricus. Next base: position 399,496,846 of record CM077663.1, on the reverse strand, counting down.
CTGGCGTCCCATATTTTCGGCACCTTGACCTTGTTGGCAGGTTGCACCATCTGTTTCAGCTGATGGAACCTTTGACCCACAACCAGCTGCAACACCGTGGAGTATGTAAGTATGTCTCGCTCTTGCTCATGCAACACTAATTTTGCAAGAGAGAATTATGAATGGCCACGAACCAGAGATGCTTGAACAAGGAAAGGTAAAAGCATGATGCGAATAAGCCGAAATAGGCAGTAACTCAAATAATCCGCGATTTGCTGCAATTGTTTATCTAGGGTTTTTTGAGGAAGAAAAACAATACATCAGAGGAGCGGTACTAGCCTAGTTGTATTTTGCAGTACAGTACGTAGGATTTCCAAGCTGAAGCGACGATTGGGGCGCAGTGAGACGGGATTTTGGTTTAATACAAAACAGAAGAATCGAGCTGCATCAGAGAACATACGTATTTTTGCAGGAGTATGGAGTTTCCGCTGCCGAGGACGGTGCCGATGCCGATGCCGACACCGACGCCGTGCCCTGTGCAACGCATCGTGGATCGCGGCGAACCGGGAAAGGAATCGAAGAGAGCCTGTACGCCGACGAGCGGGGGACATGGGGATTGGGGAGTCGACGATCTCCTGCGAGGGGAACCCACCGTCGTCCGCGGGTCAGAAGCCTTGTCGAACTCAAATCCACTCCGGGTCACCACCCGTCAAGGTATTTTGTAGGGAAAAGGCCGGCCATCAACACGCGCACCCGCACGGGCGCTCTAGCCGGCCCAGTTACCGATTTAACAGTCTTTTTTATATTACAGGTCGGTTTTATTTATAGCCACAAGATGGTAAACCCTATTAGGCGCCTTCAGCACCGATATAGCCTTTTCCACAAACAGGCGCACACACCCCTCCGTGCTGGGCTTGCCTGTTTACCCTTTTTTTTGTATTTTAAACCGCAAAAAACTGCCCCCAACCCCGGGAGCAACTAATTTGGGAGCATTCCCTCGAAAGCCTCCCAACGATCACTCTCACGCGCCGCCACTTGGCAAGTTCTCAGTCGCCACCACGTGTTGCGCTCTGAGCATTTCCTTCAGACTTTATTATTTTTTATTTTTTCATACGTGTTTCGGTTTTTCATCGGTCTTTCTTAGCTTTTGGACGAAAAGAAAATTCAAAAAAAAATTGCGCGGAAAAACGCGTTTTCTTTTTTTTCGCGAGAGGCACGGCCGTGCCTCTCGAAAAGGGAATAAAAGTGTTTTCTGTTTTTTTTTGCGAGAGGCGCGATTTTGCTTCCGCGAGAGGCACGGTTTTGCCTTCGCGAGAGGCACCTCTTGGAAAGGGAAAAAAATGTGTTTTCTGTTTTTTTCTATCGTGAGAGGAACGGTTTTTTCGTCCTGGTTTTTTTCATCCGGTTTTTTCATGAAAAAAATGCGCCAAAACCTATCAACATGGGATCTAGCTTTAAAGATCTCGACGCGAGGAACCCAACGGTGAAAACGGTTCGAAATTTGAACGCACGATTTAAGAGATAAAACATTTTGAAAATACGGATCTACGAAAAAAAGGGAAAACTCTCAAGTTATGACAAGTCGCACACATGCAGTTCGCCACTTGTCGCAACCTGGGAGGTGGGAGTGATCTTTGAAAGGAATACTCCTCAATTAGTGATTTCGCCCAGCTCCAGGTTAAGAGTTGGAGACGGTGGCCAACTAGACGACTAACCTAATGTAATTTGTTACATCCTCTTTTCTCTTTCCTTAGTTCTACTTTTATTTTTATTTTTATTTTTATTTTTCTTCTTCCTTTTTGCTTTTTTTCGAAATGTGTGATTTTTTAAAAAAAATTGATGAAAATTTTGAAATACATGATTTTTTAAATAATTCCGCAAACTTTTTTTGAATTTGTGAAAAAATCAAAATTGTGGAACTTTCTTTGAATTCGTGAACTTTTTTATCAGAAATGATGAACTTTTTTCAAAGCCGTGAACCTTTTTCCAAATTTAGTGAACATTTATGAAAATCCAGTGATTTTTTTCAAATTCATGATTTTTTTCTCAAAATTGATGATTTTTTTTCTGATTTTGGTAACATTTGTTTCCGAAAATCCATGATTTTTTCCCAGAAACAATGAACTTCTTTAAAATCTCTGATTCTTTTCTAAAAATACGTTTTCTTTTTTCAAATAATTTATCATAGGACTGAAGCAAGGGTCAAATAGCATTGTTTTCCGATATAGGACATAAAAGTGATCGCGGTGCAGTGGTTATTGCGCTAAGTGCGTCGACGATGGCATGCTTGTTTGAACCTTACATCTCGCAAAATAATACTCCCTCCGTCCCAAAATATAAGATGTTTTTTAACACTATGTAGTGCTGATTAAAAAAAATTGCTGCACGCGAGGAAAATAAAGGAAGAAATAAAAAAATATAGAAATATAGAAATAATCACTACTGAGATGTAAGAAAAATATTTTTCTAATATAGAAATAAAAACATTACAACAAAAAAAGGAAGCTGATAGATAGAAAGGAGAACAAGAAAAAAGAAAGAACATTCTAGAACCTTCCCAAAACAAAAGGAAAATAAACATGCCCTACTAGGCCAGCCCAATACCTACGTGCGTGTGTGGAAGAGTGCACATTATGTAGCTAAGTAGCGACTAAACCTAGGCATGGGCAGCCCGGCCCGGCGACCCGGCCCGAAAAACCCGGGCCGGGTCGGGCCGGGCTTTGTGTTCGGGCCGGGCTCGGGCTTCAAGAAATATGCGTTTTACACAGAGGCCCGGCCCGGCCCGGAATTAACCTTTTTAGTCCATTCGGGCCGGGCTCAGCCTGAAGTTGCGATTTTTTGGCCGGGCCGGGCTCGGGCCTGGGATTTTTGGTTCGGGTTTTCTAAAGCCCGGCCCGAAGCCCGGACCGGCCCGGTGTATGCCCAGGTTTTGTAGCGACTAGCGACATACGCTTGGACTAGAAAAAATGCATCAAGTTATATTGTCCCAAAGTTTGCTCAAGAGCGTATAGTTATTCCTCAGATATCTTTCTAGAAAGATAAAATAAAACGTAGGAGGGGAAATTAAAACATATAGTACATCAATTGTCGTAATAGTCCTCTCTCGCTAGGGTTTCTTTCCCGTGCCGACCCTAATGACTCAAGTCCACCTTTCCGCAATCCAATCTCTCCCATCGGTAGAACACACTAGGGTTGATCAAGGGGTGACCTTGCGTCTTGCTCAGCCTTGGTGTGCTAGTGGTAGGTTTTATGGCGGCTGGGGCTTTGAGCTTCGTGCTCGATCTTTTGTTACGTTTTTGTGTCCTGGCTTCTGGATCTGTTGGGTCGGGCGATCGCGCCAAGGGTGATTTAAGGAGATGATGAAATGGTTGGGCCTTCATGAGGAAGACCTAGATGATGCAGTCTTCGAGGAGGAACTACCGCCATCGGAAGCAACTCGAAGGCTAACCATGGTCGGAGTCCATATGGATAAAGAATTTTAGCGAATTCTGGTTCCTCAAGAACATGAGAACAGCCTAGGACCTCGCGCGGGATGTTAAGTTTAAATCACTAGGAAATAACTTGTTCACGATGTAGTTGCATGCCTTGATGACTAGGATAAGGTGATTGAGGGAGGGTCTTGTACATTCTGGGGAACTCTATTCTTCTAGCTCCATATGACGGATTCTCTAAGCTGTCGTCATTTGAGCCAATAAGTGTAAGGTATGGATCCAGATACATGATTTGCTGGATGGATATAGCTCGCTGGTTAAGTCCCTAGCATCGATACTTGGAGAGTTTAATGTAACTGAAACACACTCGAGTGACTTCTCCAACAATTTTTATCAGGCTAGGCTTATTCTAGATGTGAAGAAACCTTCCAAAAAAGTAATGTCAATTGTCTAGGGTCGCAAAAGACAATTTCTTTTGGTAAAATATGAGCGTACGCCTGACTGGTGGGCAGTTTGTGACATGATTGGGAACAACTACACTCAGCATGGGGATTGAATTCAGCCCCGTCGACACTTTTTTGAAAAGATTTGCGTGTTGGTTTTACCTATGAACCTTTGTTCCTTTATCATCTATATTGTATTGTGCATGTTAAATATTTCGTGCGGCCAGGAAAACTTTCGATTATTGAAACCATGTGAACATCATTACACATGGCTTCTTAGGTGTAATTGTCTGTGATGGTAAACATATCTCACACGGTTTGTCAAATGAATCGTCTGTTATAAATCGCATATGATACATCCAGAAGTTATGTGTGGGATGGTTCGCGTCATCACATACAATTTTTTGAATACAACTTGTTTGATACATCCAGAAGTTATGTAGCACATATGATTCGTTTGGCCAAAATGTGTGCGATAGTTTAATTCATCACATACGCTTGTTTCAGTAGAACTGTGTGCACAGAATCTCGCACACTTTTCGTTCCCCAATTGTGTCCGGTGTATTGGCCATCACACATGTTTTATTTTCTAGGACACGATTTGTTTTTAGGTGTGTGATGTCATCATCACACATAGTTTGACGTTTGAATGTGCGATAGGGGGGCCTTAATAAGATGGATCTGGACTAGTGAGCTATCTTCTTTTGATGAGTTGTTGAGCTACTCATTCAAGGCATGAGTGATAAATATGTCTTGATGCATCCTTGAGTTTACCATTCATATATTCCTAATGTATTTTTCTTAAGTATAAACATTAAAGACGTGTGTGCATGATTATTCTTATTAGAATTTAGTAGGACATGGATTGTAGATACCAGTTATATATTGGCGGTGGATGTGCATCTCGAGAAGATACCCTTTCACCAAAAAATTACTGGTATAGGATGAGTTGGATCAAAAATGTGCTCAAGAAGATCCTTTTTCCTCAAACATTTTTGGTGAGTTCCAGAAAAAAATTCCCCAACTGATCCTACATAGAGGGGAAGATACAACCCACCCCATAACGTCACGTCACCAAGCCACCATTAAATCCCACCGCGTCTGCGTCATTGTCGCCGTCCTGTCGCCAACGCGTGCCTCCATGCCGCTGTCACCAACTCGGCCGCTGGTGCGCCTCCCCGCCGTTTTCACCACCCCAGGGCCGCCGACACCCCTCTCCTCGTCGTTGTAGCCACCATTGTCATCGCCCCCGCTGCCATTGCGAGCCTCCCCCATCTCATGGCATAAGAGAGAGAGGAAGAAAAAAATAAAAAAGTTATCTCACCAACATGTTGCACCCATATGCCGGGAGTACATTGATGATGAGTTTATTGGTGATCTACAACGACAAAACACATGCGAATACCAATAGATTTATTGGTAGAGCCCATGTAACCACTTAGTTTTTTTTTTTTTTTGTTGAACTGCTGGAAATGGCTTAACATTGGAACTGCACTAATATTGAGCAGCGCGTCTCACATACATTTTCCAACCAGGTAACCATAGTAAATTTGGGAATGAGTTTGTCATGTTTTTGTTTTTGTAATACTGGCTACACATGATGCTGAACTAGTAAAGCGAACGTTTGATCATATTCGTGCTCTCGCTAACCGCTTACCAAGATCTCAAATTAATGAGGAATCGCATGCCTGCAACTTTTACATAGCTCGTCCATGGCGATCTTTGTACTACTTTTACATAGCTCGTCGAGGACGGAACACAAGGAAGGAAATGCCGAATAATAGAAGAAGAACACTCATCAAACAACGCTCACGAACAGCTGATCCACATGGTGGGGGTGGGCCTTTGTCCATGTAGCTGCAGAGCTTCTCCGCACAAACCAACTTTAGCCTCTCAAGTTTATACTTGTTCGCTGCTGCAAGCAGCTGTTGAGCCATCGCTACGACGTCGACACCCTCTTCCATGTCTGGCAGTGAGTCTGTGTAAATGAAATGGAGCATGGCCTTGAACACTCCAGCTTCCATGCCAGTGATGCGTACACAAGCATGAGTCGTCTCCTTCGGTCCAAGGAGCTCCGCCATGAACACTGATGACCGAGCGGCGAGCACGCACCTGTGGGCCGCAATCGTCTCGCCTCCCACCTCAAACGCGACATCAGCCCCGTCGCCGCTGGAGAGGAGACGGCGGAAATGGCGGTGCATGTCAGAAGGCGGCGCGGCGACAAACATGGAGATGGGCTCCGTGAAGATCTCCCTGGGCAGCGTGATTTCGCACTTGACACTGAAAGCATCGTCCTTGAGGTAAACCGATTCCTCCAAGTCTTTTCTGGTGATGAGCTGAGGACAGCCCCATGGTCCTGTGTTGCTCGAGAAGGTGTGGCATGTTTGGCTGTCCACGCCATGGGACGGCACCGGCTCCCCGTCCTGGTCGAGCAAACTGATCTTGCAGCGGGCATCGACTTCATCGGCATCTTCAGTGTGAACAAGATGGAGATAGATGGATATCCAACCAGCTTGGTCGGACGAGTGGCCGTCCGGGAAGTACCTCATGAACCAGCGACGGCGTCCAACAATGAAGGTCTCGGACGTGACGCCTTTGCCGTTGACGAGGCCCTTGGTGCCGGAGTATCCGTCGATCTTGAGGACGTGCGAGCCGCAGATGGGCAGTGGCCGGGCAACGATGGCCGAAGCGGTCTGCCACGGCATGCCGCCGCCGCCACCGGCAGAACCTGGAAAGAACGTGAGTATTTCGTCGCTGGGAAAAATGGAAGACGAGTGTGGAAGCTTATAGAAAGGGGGAATGATTTATTGGTCTGCATTAATCGCGCACATCACACGAGCAGCCGGCCAGCGCAGTAGTGGGCAGTGCTCCCAAGCACGCCGATCGAGTGGACGCCGCATGCATCAGTGAGTGTGATGAGCGGCCGTTCGCGCCGGCGTGTATCTTTGCCGAGGAGACGCATGGATGAATGTCATACACAATACAATACGTAGCTGTTTTTTTTTTTCGAAATTTTACACAGGGTGGAATTTATTGACTCAAATAAAAACATGAAATGGATAAAAACATAGTGAGTACTCATCTCACCTTTTTCATAGTTATCATACACACAGCCAACACCACCACAAAGGTAAGCCGGCAAATAACAAAGTCATACGGGGCAAAGGCTATGCCTAAATGATGTCAGAAAAAATGAACAAATCCACGATCGACAAATCTTTCCCTAATAATAATAAAGCAGATACCGCTTCTGGTCGTACGTCGCCGCGGTAATTTTACAATAAAGTCCTTGCTATTTTACGTAATTAACCCGCAGGCCGTTTTCATCCGTCCATTAGTTTGCTTCCGTCGCGCAAAATTTCCGTACGCACGTCGTCTCGCGTGGCTGACGCATTGCCTCTTGGGCCTCAGCCCGTCGGTCCATCCCCTGCGTCGTTGGTCAGGATCGAACAAAAAGGAGAAAGGTCTGGTCAATACATAGTCCGACATCGTTTTCTTGTGCACAATCCAATCGGTTCAAATATGTTTGCGAGTTAAAAACAGCAAGTAGTCTCGAAGCAGTTGCTCAAAGAAGGAATTAATGGGATAGACCCTTGGACTAATTAAACAGCACACATTTGTGAGACCTGCAACGACGTCCACAATTAATGGGAGAGGGGGAGAAGACGAGAGGTGGTCGAGGCCAATGCGGGAGATGCTCTTGCTGACGCGCGCATGCAGCATCGCATTGGGCCTGCATGCATATGCACTCAATAGAATAGAATTAGAACGAGATGAGGAAATGAGAGAGAGACACACACCACGGGATCCGGCGGCAGCGCTCGCTCCGGTGGAGGAAACGGGGGGCGCCAGCAACTTTGGTGCAGGCTATCACATCTGGGAACGAACCTTGCCGGAGGAGGGGACGGGATCCGGTGGCAGCGCTCGCGCCGGTGGAACGGGTGGCGCCAGCAACTTTGGTGGAGACTTTCACCTCCGGGCTGCGTCACACGATTGACAAACGCCGGCAACCTGGGAACGAACCTCGCCGGATAGCCGGCTCACAGCGCAAGGCTAATCATGCTCGGTCTGCGCATATCGCTGGAAGCACGGGGATGAGAAAGAGAGGCGGAGCAAGAGAAGTAAGGGAGATGGATCCAGAGTTCCAGATGCATATCGGTGGAGACGAATAGATAAGGACAATCTAGCTAGCAGTGGAGCAGGTAGACCGTACACGTGATGGCCTGATGGGTGTTACGTGCCCGGTCGCTAGGCCCCAACATTGTTTTTCTTTTAACTATCATGCGTTTTTATTATTCATCAAAGGTGATGGCCTGATGGGTGTTACGTGCCCGTTCGCTAGGCCCCAACATTGTTTTTTTTTTTTTGAACTATCATGCGTTTCAATTATTCATTAAAGTCCGGGATCTCGTTGGAGATATTTATTACACACACCCTTCCTATCCCCAACATTGTTTGTCAGACGGTTATAGTACTTCTTGAGTTTGGGCCAACACTTAAAAGTGTAAACTATATTGGGAATGAATTATAATCTTCCAAATAAAACAAACCTTCATTAAAAAAACTACATAATCAAAATCATTATAATTCAAATCTTTTGATAATTTGATAAAATACTTTAAATGAATTATTAAACCCTCGAAGAGTATGTAAGGGCATATCCAACGCCGACCCTCAAAACGCACGCAACCGTCTGGTCCGCGTGGTCCGGACGTGTTTTATCGTCCAACGCGGGCATGTATCGGTCCGCCAACCAGTCCGGGCTTACTTTCTCCCGCAATCCAAATACAAATTGGGGGCTTTGCGGGTGACCGAACCACTGTCACGCACGATTCTGTCTGCCATGGCCCACCCAAAAACCTCTCCCTTGCCCATGTCCCTCCCGCCCGAAGTGGTCAGTGCCACTCCAGAGCACCGGTGATGCATTCATGCCGGCTTAGAGCGATGCGACCTCTCACTGGCTCTGGCAACGCCGATGCTGCGAGGAGCACCACCCGCGTGCCAGCGGCAGGCTAGACGAGTCGGCTATAGTAACATCCACGACTACAATGGGAGGTTGCAGTAAAGGTGGTCGACGCGCCGGTGGAACGGGTGGCGCCAGCAACTTTGGTGGAGACTTTCACATCCGGGCTGCGTCACACGATTGACAAACGCCGGCAACCTGGGAACGAACCTCGCCGGATAGCCGGCTCACAGCGCAAGGCTAATCATGCTCGGTCTGCGCATATCGCTGGAAGCACGGGGATGAGAAAGAGAGGCGGAGCAAGAGAAGTAAGGGAGATGAATCCAGAGTTCCAGATGCATATCGGTGGAGACGAATAGATAAGGACAATCTAGCTAGCGGTGGAGGAGGTAGACCGTACACGTGATGGCCTGATGGGTGTTACGTGCCCGGTCGCTAGGCCCCAACATTGTTTTTGTTAACTATCATGCGTTTTTATTATTCATCAAAGGTGATGGCCTGATGGGTGTTACGTGCCCGTTCGCTAGGCCCCAACATTGTTTTTTTAACTATCATGCGTTTCAATTATTCATCAAAGTCTGGGATCTCGTTGGAGATATTTATTACACACACCCTTCCTATCCCCAACATTGTTTGTCAGACAGTTATAGTACTTCTTGCGTTTGGGCCAACACTTAAAAGTGTAAAAATATATTGGGAATGAAATATAATCTTCCAAATAAAACAAACCTTCATTAAAAAAAACTACATAATCAAAATCATTATAATTCAAATCTTTTGATAATTTGATAAAATACTTTAAATGAATTATTAAACCCTCGAAGAGTATGTAAGGGCATATCCAACGCCGACCCTCAAAACAAACGCAACCGTCTGGTCCGCATGGTCCGGACGTATTTTATCGTCCAACGCGGGCATGTATCGGTCCGCCAACCAGTCTGGGCTTACTTTCTCCCGCAATCCAAATACAAATTGGGGGCTTTGCGGGTGTCCGGACCGTTGCCACGCACGATTCTGTCTGCCATGGCCCACCCAAAAACCTCTCCCTTGCCCATGTCCCTCCCGCCCGAAGTGGTCAGTGCCACTCTAGAGCATCGGTGATGCATTCATGCCGGCTCAGAGCGATGCGACCTCTCACTGGCTCTGGCAACGCAGATGCTGCGAGGATCATCACCCGCGCGCCAGCGGCAGGCAAGACGAGTCGGCTACAGTAACGCCCACAACTACAATGGGAGGTTGCAGTAAAGGTGGTCGACGCGCCGGTGGAACGGGTGGCGCCAGCAACTTTGGTGGAGACTTTCACATCCGGGCTGCGTCACACGATTGACAAACGCCGGCAACCTGGGAACGAACCTCGCCGGATAGCCGACTCACAGCGCAAGGCTAATCATGCTCGGTCTGCGCATATCGCTGGTTGCACGGGGATGAGAAAGAGAGGCGGAGCAAGAGAAGTAAGTGAGATGGATCCAGAGTTCCAGATGCATATCGGTGGAGACGAATAGATAAGGACAATCTAGCTAGCGGTGGAGGAGGTAGACCATACACGTGATGGCCTGATGGGTGTTACGTGCCCGGTCGCTAGGCCCCAACATTGTTTTTTTTAACTATCATGTGTTTTAATTATTCATCAAAGGTGATGGCCTGATGGGTGTTACGTGCCCGGTCGCTAGGCCCCAACATTGTTTTTTTTAACTATCATGTGTTTTAATTATTCATCAAAGTCTGGGATCTCGTTGGAGATATTTATTACACACACCCTTCCTATCCCCAACATTGTTTGTCAGACGGTTATAGTACTTCTTGCATTTGGGCCAACACTTAAGACTACTCACAATGGAGAGTAACATAGAATAGTAACATGCATATGTTACTGTTGGAAATATGCCCTAGAGGCAATAATAAAATGGTTATTATTATATTTCCTTGTTCATGATAATTGTCTATTGTTCATGCTATAATTGTATTAACCGGAAACCGTAATACATGTGTGAATACATAGACCACACCATGTCCCTAGTGAGCCTCTAGTTGACTAGCTCGTTGATCAATAGATGGTCATGGTTTCCTGACCATGGACATTGGATGTCGTTGATAATGGAATCACATCATTAGGAGACTGATGTGATGGACAAGACCCAATCCTAAGCATATCACAAGATCGTGTAGTTCGTCTGCTAGAGCTTTTCTAATGTCAAGTATCATTTCCTTAGACCATGAGATTGTGCAACTCCCGGATACCGTAGGAATGCTTTGGGTGTATCAAACGTCACAACGTAACTGGGTGACTATAAAGGTGCACTACAGGTATCTCCGAAAGTGTCTGTTGGGTTGGCACGAATCGAGACTGGGATTTGTCACTCCGTATGATGGAGAGGTATCTCTGGGCCCACTCGGTAATACATCATCATAATGAGCTCAATGTGACTAAGGAGTTAGTCACGGGATCATGTGTTACGGAACGAGTAAAGAGACTTGCCGGTAACGAGATTGAACAAGGTATAGGGATACCGACGATCGAATCTCAGGCAAGTAACATACCGATGGACAAAGGGAATTGTATACGGGATTAATTGAATCCCCGACATCGTGGTTCATCCGATGAGATCATCGTGGAACATGTTGGAGCCAATATGGGTATCCAGATCCCGCTATTGGTTATTGGCCGGAGAGGTGTCTCGGTCATGTCTGCATGGTTCCCGAACCCGTAGGGTCTACACACTTAAGGTTCGGTGACGCTAGAGTTGTGATGGGAATTGTAGGTGGTTACCGAAAGTTGTTCGGAGTCCCGGATGAGATCACGGACGTCACGAGGAGTTCCGGAATGGTCCGGAGGTAAAGATCTATATATGGGAAGTCCTATTTTGGCCACCGGAAAATGTTTGGGATTTTTCGGTATTGTACCGGGGGATTTTTCGGTATTGTACCGGGAAGGTTCTAGAAGGTTCCGGAGTGGGGCCCACCTGCATGGGGGGACCCACATGAACGTGGGTAGTGGGGGCAAGGCCCCACACCCCTCGTTAAGGCGCACCAAGATCCCCCCTTAGAAGGAATAAGATCATATCCCGAAGGGATAAGATCAAGATCCCTAAAAAGGGGGATAACAATCGGTGGGGAAGGGAAAGGATGGGATTTCTTTCCTCCCACCTTTGCCAACGCCCCAATGGACTTGGAGGGCAAGAAACCAGCCCCCTCCACCCCTATATATAGTGGGGAGGCGCATGGGAGCTGCACCCCTTGCCCCTGGCGCAGCCCTTCCTCCTCCTACACCTCCTCCTCCTCCGTAGTGCTTAGCGAAGCTCTGCCGGAGAACCACGAGCTCCACCGCCACCACGCCGTCGTGCTGCCGAAGCTCTCCCTCAACTTCTCCTCCCCCCTTGATGGATCAAGAAGGAGGAGACGTCCCCGGGCTGTACGTGTGTTGAACACGGAGGCGCCGTCCGTTCGGCACTTGGATCGGATCTTCCGCGATTTGAATCGCCGCGAGTACGACTCCATCAACCGCGTTCTTTGCAACGCTTCCGCTTAGCGATCTTCAAGGGTATGAAGATGCACTCCCTCTCTCTCGTTGCTAGCATCTCCTAGATTGATCTTGGTGACACGTAGGAAAATTTTGAATTATTACTACGTTCCCCAACAGTTACTAGTCTAAGTTACTACCTCCACAGTGGATAGTAACATTGGGGTAGTAACATTGAGCCTTTCATTTATTAGTTTATAGACTCATCTTGCCTTGGTATGCCTTATGTTACTCATAGTATGAGTAACTAGCTAAGTTACTCAATTTCTCTCTCTTCTCATTAATTAGTTGCCACATCATATTTTTTGCTTAGGTGGCATCTATGTTACTAACTATGTTACTCCCATTGTGGGTAGTCTAAAAGTGTAAAAATATATTGGGAATGAAATATAATCTTCCAAATAAAACAAACCTTCATTAAAAAAAACTACATAATCAAAATCATTATAATTCAAATCTTTTGATAATCTGATAAAATACTTTAAATGAATTATTAAACCCTCGAAGAGTATGTAAGGGCATCTCCAATGCCGACCCTCAAAACGCACGCAACCGTCTGGCCCGCGTGGTCCGGACGTGTTTTATCGTCCAACGCGGGCATGTATCGGTCCGCCAACCAGTCCGGGCTTACTTTCTCCCACAATCCAAATACAAATTGGGGGCTTTGCGGGTGTCCGGACCGCTGCCACGCACGATTCTGTCTGCCATGGCCCACCCAAAAACCTCTCCCTTGCCCATGTCCCTCCCGCCCGAAGTGGTCAGTGCCACTCCAGAGCACCGGTGATGCATTCATGTCGGCTCAGAGCGATGCGACCTCTCACTGGCTCTGGCAACGCCGATGCTGCGAGGAGCACCACCCGCGCGCCAGCGGCAGGCAAGACGAGTCGGCTACAGTAACGCCCACGACTACAATGGGAGGTTGCAGTAAAGGTGGTCGATGACGAACCGTCTACTGCAACGGGGGACGTAGCAGCGGTGACCGGCAGTGTTGGCTGACAGCGAGTCGGCTACAACAACGTCGGTTGCTATGGTGGGAAGTTGCGACAAAGGTGGTCGATGACGAGCCGGCTGCTGCAACCAATTCTCGTCAGCCAATTCTCTGGAACTAAGGCATGGTGTAGCTTTTGAAAGAATTTTTATTATCCCGGTGCAACGCACGGGTCATTTTCCTAGTTACAACTATATGACAATATCTGCACTAACTATCTCATGATACCACAAGGACAACAAGATTATTCAACAACAACGCCTTCAGTAAGGAAGCGACCCTCAAGCGCAGTCATCATCGGATATAACCATCAAAGACCATTTCTAATTTTTCACACTGAATAATGAGTTCGAGCATATCCGACCAATGCCTTGAACAAGATAACGACGCAAAAATATCGTCATTGGCAGGTATAACCAACTCGGATCAAAGCTAGGTTTTCACCCCGGAGGTCATCGAAGTAATTCATGTGTTGCCACCGCTTTTCTGCGATCTCATGGCTACATGCCTTGGGCTAAAAAACCGACTGTCGCCACTACACAACCGTACACTCTGCGCCAAGCCATCGTCTATAGATTGCACCTGATCGGCGAATGCAATCACCGGATCCACAAAGAGGAACTCTCACGAAGATCTTTCGATGGCGACCGCAGTCCGCAGTGATGTGTCGTAGCTCGCCTGGTCACATCTTCCGAGGCCCCGAGCCAAACCATCTGCCGCCATCGCCATAAGGTGCTTAGCATATTAAATACTTTAGCAACTAAAGGCCCCAATGCGTAGGTGCTTAACTTGTTATTGCTAAACTCTTGCATGCATTGGTGGGCTTCTTTTATTTATGTGTTTTGTCTAGGTTCCCGCGCTTGGCATTGTTTCTTCCTGGGTCATCAAACTCATCTCTCTCTCCTCTTAATTACATTGCCACGTCATATTTTTAGTCTACATGGTAGTCTTAGCAATGGTACAAGGTGGAGCACTGGGAAGGGCCTAAGGGGACACTGCAACCATTTGTCACGGCTCCCAAGCCGGGCCACCTAGCTGAGAGTGGATGCCGCCACATGTGGGCAACGCCTAGCAATGGATTCTGTCTAGGAGGCAACACCCGGTCGCTGGAGGAGGTCCCACAATCTGGAAGAAGCCGACGCGCGAGGAGCACGAGGGTGGCGCACGGGACAACGCCACCACGCTAGTTGCTGGACCTCCTGATGCTCGCGCCGCAACGGCCGCAAGCCACGCCCAACGAGATGCACGACCTGTTGGGGAAGGTTGCATGGGAAACAAAAAATTTCCTACGCACACGCAAGATCTATCCATGGTGATGAGCATCTACGAGAGGGAGAGTGGATCTACTTACCCTTGTAGATCGCTAAGCGGGAAGCGTTAAGAAACGCGGTTGATGTAGTCGAACGTTTTCGTGATCCAAATCGCCGAGCGTCCCGCGATCCCATCACGATCCATCTCGCGATCCAATCACGATCCGTCCCGCGATCCCATCACGATCCGTCTCGCGATCAAATCACGAATCGTCTCGCGATCCTGATCACGGTCCTTCCGATCTAGCGCCGAACGGACGGCACCTCCGCGTTCAGCACACGTACAGCTCGATGACGATCTCCGCCTTCTTGATCCAGCAAGAGGGAGCGGAGAGGTAGATGAGTTCTCCTGCAGCGCAACGGCGCGGCGGTGGTGGTGGTGGAACTATTCCGGCAGGGCTTCGCCTAAGCACCGCTGAAACTAGACTAAAGGAGAAAACGATCTACAGGAAGTAGAGGGAGCACGTGGCAATTAGGGTTAGCTCTCCCCTCTAAATCCTCTAGTATATATAGGAGGGAGGGTGGGGAGGAGGCAGCCTCAAACCCTCAAGGGCTGGCCGAAATTGGAGGTGGAGGAGTCCTACTCCAATCCTATTAGGAGTAGGATTCCTCCTCTCCACTTGGAAACCCTTTCCACCTTTCCCCCTTTGGGTTTTTCCCACCCCTAGCCGCATGGGCCTTAGTGGGGGGCCAGCCAGCCCACTAAGGGCTGGCTTGACTCCTCCCACAGCCCATGAGGCCCTTTGGGTCGAGACACCCCTCCTGATGGTCCCCGGTACCCCTCCCGGCACTCCCGGTAAACTACCGAAATACCCGAAACTTTTCCGGTGACCAAAACGGGACTTCCTATATATCAATCTTTACCTCCGGACCATTCCGGAGCTCCTCGTGACGTCCAGAATCTCATCCGGGACTCCGAAGAACCTTCGGTCTACACCATACATAACTCTACTATACCGAAACGTCACCGAACCTTAAGTGTGCAGACCCTGCGGGTTCGAGAACTATGTAGACATGACCGAGACACCTCTACGGTCAATAACCAATAGCGGGACCTGGATGCCCATATTGGTTCCTACATATTCTACGAAGATCTTTATCGGTTGAACCTCTATGTCAAGGATTCAGTTAATCCCGTATGCTGTTCCCTTTGTTCTTCGGTATGTTACTTGCCCGAGATTCGATCGTCGGTATCTCTATACCTAGTTCAATCTTGTTACCGGCAAGTCTCTTTACTCGTTCCGTAATACAAGATCCCGTGGCTAACACTTTAGTCACATTGCTTGCAAGGCTTGTTGTGATGTTGTATTACCGAGTGGGCCCTGAGATACCTCTCTGTCACACGGAATAACAAATCCCAGTCTTGATCCATGCCAGCTCAACAGACACCCTCGGAGATACCTGTAGAGCATCTTTATAGTCACCCAGTTACGTTGCGACGTTTGATACACACAAGGTATTCCTCCGGTGTCAGTGAGTTGCATGATCTCATGGTCATAGGAACAGATACTTGACATGCAGAAAACAATAGCAATAAACTGACACGATCATATGCTATGTTCATAGTTTGGGTCTTGTCCATCACATCATTCTCCTAATGATGTGATCCCGTTATCAAATGACATCTCATGTCTATGGCTAGGAAACCTTGACCATCTTTGATCAACGAGCTAGTCTATTAGAGGCATACTAGGGACACAGTGTTGTCTATGTACCTACACATGTATTTGAGTTTCCAATCAATACAATTATAGCATGGATAATAAACGATTATCATGAACAAGGAAATATGATAATAACTAAATTATTATTGCCTCTAGGGCATATTTCCAACAGTCTCCCACTTGCACTAGAGTCAATAATCTAGTTCACATCACCATGTGATTTACATTGTTATGAATCTAACACCCAATGAGTTCTGGGGTTCGATCATGCTTTGCATGTGAGAGAGGTCTTTAGTCAACAGGTCTGTGACATTCAGATCCGTGTGTACTTTGCAAATCTCTATGTCATACTGAAGACACTGCTACCATACTCCACTTGGAGCTATTCCAAATGGCTGCTCCACTATACGTATCCGGATTGCTACTGAGAGTCATCCGGATTGGTGTAAAGCTTGCATCGACGTAACCCTTTACGACGAACTCTTTATCACCTCCATAATCGAGAAATATTTCCTTAGTCTTCTAGTTACTAAGGATAACTTTGACCGCTGTCCAGTGATCCACTCCTGGACCACTCTTGTACCCCTTGACAGACTAATGGCAAGTCACATACCAGGTGTGGTACACAGCATGGCATACTATACAGAGCCTATGGATAAGGCATAGGGGACGACCTTCGTCCTTTCTCTTTCTTCTACCGTGGTCGAGCTTTGAGTCTCACTCAACTCCACACCTTACAAATCAGGAAAGAACTCTTTCTTTGACTGGTCCATTTTGAACTCTTTCAAAATCTTGTCAAGGTATGTACTCATTGAAAGTCTTATCAGACGTCTTGATCTATCTCTATAGATCCTGATGCCCAATATTTAAGTAGCTTCATTCCAGGTTTTTCTTTGAAAAACTCCTTTCAAACAACCCTTTATGCTTTCCAGAAATTCTACATCATTTCCGATCAACAATATGTCATCCACATATACTTATCAGAAATTCTATAGTGCTCCCACTCACTTTATTGTAAATACAAGTTTCTCATAAACTTTGTATAGACCCAAAAACTTTGATCACCTTATCAAAGCGTATATTCCAACTCCAAGATGCTTGCTCCAGTCCATAGAAGGATCGCTGGAGCTTGCATACATTTTAGCATCCTTAGGACTGACAAAACCTTCTGGTTGTATCACATACAACCTTTGCTCACGGAAACCGTTAAGAAAACTCTGTTTTGACATCCATCTACCAGATTTCATAATCGAAAAATGCAGCAACTGCTAACATAATTCCAACAGACTTTAGCATCGCTACGGGTGAGAAAGTCTCATCGTAGTCAACTCCTTGAACTTGTGAAAAACCCTTTGCCACAAGTCGAGCTTGATAGACGGTGACATTACCGTCCGCGTCCGTCTTCCTTTTAAAGATCCATTTGTTCTGAATGGCCTTTCGCCCTTCAGGTAATACTTCCAAAGCCCATACTTTGTTTTCATACATGGATCCCATCTCGGATTTCATGGCCTCTAACCATTTCTTGGAATCCGGGCCCATCATCGCTTCTCCATAGCTCGTAGGTTCATCGTTGTCCAACAACATGACCTCTAAGAAAGGGTTGTCGTACCACTCAGGAGCAGTACGCGTCCTTGTCGACCTACGAGGTTCGATAGTAACTTGATCCGAAGCTTCATGATCATCATCATTAACTTCCTCTTCAACTAACGTAGGCTCCACAGGAACAACTATCTGCGCTGTGCTACTCTCTGGTTGAAACAAAGGTTCAACAACCTCATCAAGTTCTATCTTCCTCCCACTCAATTCTTTCGAAAGAAACTCTTTCTCGAGAAAGGACCCGTTTTAGCAACAAACACTTTGTGCTTGGATCTAAGATAGAAGGTTTACCCAACTATTACGTTAGGGTATTCTATGAAGATGCATTTGTCCGCTTTGGGTTCGAGCTCATTAGGTGAAAACCCTTTTTCACATAAGCGTCGCAGCCCCAAACATTAAGAAATGACAGCTTAGGTTTCCGCCAAACCAAAATTCATACGGTGTCATCTCAACGGACTTAGATGGTGCCCCTTTTAAAGTGAATGTGGTTGTCTCTAATGCATAACCCTAAAACGATAGTGGTAAATCGATAAGAGACATAATAGTTCGCACCATATCCAATAGAGCACGACTACGACGTTCGGACACACCATCACACTATGGTGTTCCAGGTGGCGTGAGTTGCGAAACAACTTCCACATTGTCTTAAGTTGTATACCAAACTCGTAACTCAGATATTCACCTCCATGATCATATCGTAGACATTTTATCTTCTTGTCACGATGATCTCAAACTTCACTCTGATTTTGTTTGAACTTTTCAAACGTTACAGACTTGTGTTTCATTAAGTAAATATCCCCATATCTACTCAAATCATCAGTGAAGGTAGGAAAATAACGATATCCACCGCACGCTACAACACTCATTGGACCGAATACATCAACATGTATTATTTCCAATAAGTTACTTGCCCGCTCCATCATACCGGAAAACGGGGTCTTAGTCATCTTGCCCATGAGGCATGGTCCACATGTCTCAACCGATTCGAAATCGAATGAGTCCAAAGATCCATCAGCATGGAGTTTCTTCATACGTTTTACACCAATATGACATTTAGCGGCAGTGCCACAAGTATGTGGTACTATCATTATTAACTTTGTATCTTTTGGCATCAATATTATGAACATGTGTATCACTACGATCAAGATTCAATAAACCATTCTCATTGGGTGCATGACCATTGAAGGTTTTATTCATGTAAACAGAATAACCATTATTCTCTAACTTAAATGAATAACCGTATTGCAATAAACATGATCTAATCACGTTTATGCTCAACGCAAACACCAAATAACATTTATTTAGGTTCATCACTAATTCCGAAGGTAGAGAGAGCGTGCGATGGTGATCACATCAACCTTGGAAACACTTCCAACACTCATCATCACCTCACCCTTAACTAGCCTCCGTTTATTCCGTAGCTTTTATTTCGAGTTACTAACATTTAGCAATCGAACCGGTATCTAATACCCAGGTGCTACTAGGAGTACTAGTAAGGTACACATCAATAACACGTATATCAAATATACTTCTGTCGACGTTGCCAGCCTTCTTATCTACCAAGTATCTAGGGCAGTTCCACTTCAACGACCGTTCTCCTCATAATAGAAGCACTCAGTCTCGCGTTTGGGTTCAACCTTGGGTTTCTTTACTGGAGCAGCAACTGGCTTGCCATCCATGAAGTATCCCTCCTTGCCCTTGCCCTTCTCGAAACTAGTGGTTTTACTAACCATCAATACTGGATGCTCCTTCTTGATTTCTACCTTCGCGGTGTCAAACATCGCGAATAGCTCAGGGATCATTATTTCCATCCCTAGCATTTTATAGTTCACCACGAAGCTCTAGTAGCTTAGTGACAGTGACTTGGAGAACTATATCAATCACTATCTTATCTGGAAGATCAACTCCCACTCGATTCAAGCGATTGTAGCACCCAGACAATCTGAGCACATGCTTACCGATTGAGCTATTCTCCTTCATCTTGCAGGCAAAGAATCTTGTTGGAGGTCTCATACCTCTCAACACGGGCACGAGCCTGAGATCCCAAGAACATCTCATATGTTCCGTGACGTTCAAAATGTTTTGGAGCCTCAATTCTAAGACGTAATGCATGACGCATTGAACTATTAAGTAGTCATCGGAACGTGCCTGTCAGATGTTCACAACATCTACAGACGACGCTAGAGGGGGTGGCGCACCGAGCGGTGCTTTAAGGACATAAGCCTTCTGTGCAGCAATGAGGACAATCCTCAGATCACGGACCCAGTCCGCATTATTGCTACCATCATCTTTCAACTCTATTTCTCTAGGAACATATAAAAATTCAAGGGAGCTACAGCGCGAGCTAGTAATCTACAACATAATTTGCAAAGACATTTTGACTATGTTCATGATAATGAGTTTAGTTAATCATATTACTTAAAAACTCCCACTCAAATTGACATCCCTCCGGCCATTCGAGTGTCACATGATCCAAATCCACCAACTCAAGTCCGATCATCACGTGAGTTGAGGTGGTTTCAATGGTGAACATCTTCATGTTGATCATATCTACTATATGACTCATGTTCGACCTTTCAGTCTCTTGTGTTCCGAGGTCATGTTTGTACATGCTAGGCTCGACAAGTTTAACCCGAGTGTTCCGCACGTGCAACACTGGCTTGCACCCGTTGTATGCGAACGTAGAGTCTATCACACCCGATCATCACGTGGTGTCTCGAAACGACGAACTTTCGCAACGGTGCACACTCGGGGAGAACACAATTTTATCTTGAAATTTAAGTGAGGGATCACCTTATAATGCTACCGTCGTCCTAAGCAAAATAATATGCATAAAAGGATTAACATCACATGCAAATCATAAGTGACATGATATGGCCATGAACTTGTGCTTTTGATCTCCATCTCCAAAGCACCGGCATGATCTCCATCGTCACCGGCATGACACCATGATCTCCATCATCTTGATCTCCATCAATGTGTCGCCATGAGGTTGTCGCGCCGACTGTTGCTTCCACGACTATTGCTAACTCATAGCGATAAAGTAAAGCAAACGGCGAAAATAATTAAAGACAACCCTATGGCTCCTGCCGGTTGCCGTACTCATCGACATGCAAGTCGTGATATTCTATACAATACATGATCATCTCATACATCACATATATCTCATCATGTAATTGGCCATATCACATCACAATATACCCCGCAAAAATAAGTTAGACATCCTCTAATTGTTGTTGCAAGTTTTACGTGGCTGCTATGGGTATCTAGCAAGAACAATTCTTACCTACGCAAAAACCACAACGGTGATACAAAACTTGCTATTCAACCTTCTCGAGGACCGCCTTTGTCAAATCCGATCCGACTAAAGTGGGAGAAACAGACACCCGCCAGCCATCTTTATGCAACGAAGTTACATGTCAGTTGATGGAACCGGTCTCTCGTAAGTGTACGAGTAATGTTGGTCCGGGCCGCTTCATCCCACAATACCGCCGAAACAAGAAAAGGCCAAGGGAGGAAGCAATCCGAATATCAACGCCCACAAACTCCTTTGTGTTCTACTCGAGATCTCATCTACACATAGACCTAGCTCTGATACCACTGTTGGGGAAGGTTGCATGGGAAACAAAAAATTTCCTACGCACACGCAAGATCTATCCATGGTGATGAGCATCTACGAGAGGGAGAGTGGATCTACATACCCTTGTAGATCGCTAAGCGGGAAGCGTTAAGAAATGCGGTTGATGTAGTCGAACGTTTTCGCGATCCAAATCGCCGAGCGTCCCGCGATCCCATCACGATCCATCTCGCGATCCAATCACGATCCGTCCCGCGATCCCATCACGATCCGTCCCGCGATCAAATCACGAATCGTCTCGCGATCCTGATCACGGTCCTTCCGATCTAGCGCCGAACGAACGGCACCTCCGCGTTCAGCACACGTACAGCTCGATGACGATCTCCGCCTTCTTGATCCAGCAAGAGGGAGCGGAGAGGTAGATGAGTTCTCCGGTAGCGCAACGGCGCAGCGGCGGTGGTGGTGGAACTATTCCGGCAGGGCTTCGCCTAAGCACCGCTGAAACTAGACTAAAGGAGAAAACAATCTAGAGGAAGTAGAGGGAGCATGTGGCAATTAGGGTTAGCTCTCCCCTCTAAATCCTCTAGTATATATAGGAGGGAGGGAGGGGAGGAGGCAGCCTCAAACCCTCAAGGGCTGGCCGAAATTGGAGGTGGAGGAGTCCTACTCCAATCCTATTAGGAGTAGGATTCCTCCTCTCCACTTGGAAACCCTTTCCACCTTTCCCCCTTTGGGTTTTTCTCACCCCTAGCCGCATGGGCCTTAGTGGGGGGCTCGGCCAGCCCACTAAGGGCTGGCTTGACTCCTCCCACAGCCCATGAGGCCCTTTGGGTCGAGACACCCCTCCCGATGGTCCCCGGTACCCCTCCCGGCACTCCCGGTACACAACCGAAATACCCGAAACTTTTCTGGTGACCAAAACGGGACTTCCTATATACCAATCTTTACCTCCGGACCATTCCGGAGCTCCTCGTGACGTCCATAATCTCATCTGGGACTCCGAACAGCCTTCGTTCACCACCATACATAACTCTACTATACCGAAACGTCACCGAACCTTAAGTGTGCAGACCCTGCGGGTTCGAGAACTATGTAGACATGACCGAGACACCTCTACGGTCAATAACCAATAGCGGGACCTGGATGCCCATATTGGTTCCTACATATTCTACGAAGATCTTTATCGGTTGAACCTCTATGTCAAGGATTCAGTTAATCCCGTATGCTGTTCCCTTTGTTCTTCGGTATGTTACTTGCCCGAGATTCGATTGTCGGTATCTCTATACCTAGTTCAATCTTGTTACCGGCAAGTCTCTTTACTCGTTCCGTAATACAAGATCCCGTGGCTAACACTTTAGTCACATTGCTTGCAAGGCTTGTTGTGATGTTGTATTACCGAGTGGGCCCTGAGATACCTCTCCGTCATACAGAATAACAAATCCCAGTTTTGATCCATGCCAGCTCAACAGACACCCTCGGAGATACCTGTAGAGCATCTTTATAGTCACCCAGTTACGTTGCGACGTTTGATACACACAAGGTATTCCTCCGGTGTCAGTGAGTTGCATGATCTCATGGTCATAGGAACAGATACTTGACATGCAGAAAACAATAGCAACAAACTGACACGATCATATGCTATGTTCATAGTTTGGGTCTTGTCCATCACATCATTCTCCTAATGATGTGATCCCGTTATCAAATGACATCTCATGTCTATGGCTAGGAAACCTTGACCATCTTTGATCAACGAGCTAGTCTATTAGAGGCATACTAGGGACACAGTGTTGTCTATGTACCTACACATGTATTTGAGTTTCCAATCAATACAATTATAGCATGGATAATAAACGATTATCATGAACAAGGAAATATGATAATAACTAAATTATTATTGCCTCTAGGGCATATTTCCAACACGAGCGCATCCAGCAGCAGCAAGGAGATGGCAGGGGAGGACCTGCCCCACCGCCATCATCCATGGGTCCGACACGGCTTCGTCGGTGAGCCCTCCACTGGCAGCACAACCATGAGAGGACAGGGGAGGACTTGCTCACTAGCGGTGGCTAGGATTTCTCCTATGTCACGGGGAACGAGAGCGGCCAATCCAAAATATATAACCGCGGGAGGAGAGCGGATAAGTCGTGGTCGCGTACATATTTTGAAAGTTGGTTGGCCCAATAATTGGTACCAAGCAATTGTGGGAAGCTTACTAGGACCAGTTCGAGGAACCTTCCGCGCGGTATTGGTAGGGTTTAGGAAGGTTCTACATGCTTTTTCCCTTTTTATTCTTTCTACGTTTTTCTCAAACAGTTTTTTTGGTCTTTCTTTTTTGCTTTTAAAATTATAAATGTTGACTTTTTAAACACATGTTGAACATTTCAAAAAAAATATTCATGAGCATTTCGTTACAAATTTGCAAACAGTTATTAATAGAACATTTTCTAAAAGTTTAATGGACATTATATATATGTTATGAACTTTTTTATTAAAATATCACAAACAATTTTTTACATTTCACGACTTTTTTAAATGTCACGAAACATGTGTTTAAACATGTGAACATTTTGGGATATCGTGAATAATTTTTTGAATGGTACAAATTGTTTTTACAAATTGCACGAACATATTTTATATATGAATGAACATTTCAAAAATGTCATGAACAAATCTTCTATATCTAAATAGTTAGCCCCCGCTAACATATTTCTCTCAACATGCAAACATGTCACCTCATCAATCAACATGCATGGGAAAAGGTTCACCTCAACATACAACTATTCATAATAAAAATCCATCTCAACATGCCAACATGCATGCATGGAAACTTCCATTCTATTATGCTATTTACATTTTATTCTTATATTCGTTCAAAAACTATTATTTGAAATATTCATGCTTCATATAAAAACTTCAATGAAATATTACAAAATGTTCCCGCAACAACGCGCGGGGCATCATCTAGTTTTTAAAACACGTGAACCATTTTTTAGTATCATGAACATTTTTTAGAATTGTACGAATATTTCTTCAAAATGCAGGATTTTTTTATTACACTGCATTCATACTTCTTAAACGTGCGGAAATTTGAAATTAAAATAAATTAATATATATATATATATATAATAAAATTATAATTAAAGGTACATAGATAAAAAAACAAAAATGCTACACTTACGTAAAACTCATACGTATCATTACTTAACTTTCCTAAATAATCCCTCCACCCCTGATTTCAAGTGGGTGGGGCCCCCTCCCCTAAGTAACCCCAATTAAAAAAGAACACCTAAGCAATTACGTTAGTTTATGTAGCTACCCTACATAGGTGTAGCATTGCTCATAAAAAGAATACGAACGAGCAATAAGAAACGCACTACTAGGCCTACTCATTCGCTCGACACTTGAGGCGAGGACACCACGCTCGATCTCGCGTCGTGCAAGATATTGACGTTTGTCTCAAAAAAAAAAAAAGCAAGATATTGACGTGCCCCGATTTAAATCCTTTACCTTCTTTTGAGCGAAATTTAAATCGTTTAGCTAGCGAGAAGAACAGTCCATTATTTTTTATGAACACAGTACAAACGCACACGCTCATATATACGCACACACACTTATTCTTATAAACGCACACACGCATACCCTACCCATATGAGCACCTCCGAGAGACTGAGCCAGCATATTATCTTGAGATTTTCGTGGGTGCCTCGTCGTCGACGGGAATGTCTCCTTTCACTGAATGCGCATCGCGGAAATCCTGAAATAAATTCAGGAAATAATGCGAGCACCAGGACTTGAACCCTGATGGCTGGGGATACCACTGTCCCTCTAACCATCCAACCATAGGTTGGTTCGCAAATATGCCATGTTTTCTTTACGAAATATAAACTGCCCAGCTCGGCGGCTGTATTTTTTTTATCAACACTCTTTTTTTTTTAATCTAAACACACTTGTTTTATTCAAGAACAATGTTCATGGGAATACAATTGATGTCTCACGGGTTTATAAGCCACACATGGCGCCCGGACCCCAGACCAAAAGTATGTTTTGCGAGGATATGTACCTCGACACTAGTCTCTCGTCCTCCAAAGATGAAGGAGCACTGCTGGAAGTTTGTAGCTGTCTCATTGATTTCCTTTACTATATGTGCATACATACCTCCCGTTCGGTTATGGATATCTCGTACTATGCCTTAGCAGTCAGAGGCTATCACCACTCGAGCCAACTAAAGATCCACTGCCAGCGCCAGTACTTCACGGCACGCCAATGCCTCCAAAGTAGTGGGATCACAAATACCTGTGTATTTTATGCATGATGCACCAAAAAATTTCCCTCCGAGCTCCTGTAGACAGCACTGAAGGTTCCTTCACTTAGGTCTCTCACAATTGCGCCATCAACCCTCAGCTTGGCAACTCCAGGTGTGAGAGGAATCCACCGCACCCGACTGTCAGATGGCAGGGCAGCGGCCTTCCGGGGCAATTGTTTGGGCTTGCAGTCTTGTAACTCTCAGAGGTATCTCATGATGTAGTTGTGGGTTGACAAATAGGACTATGAAAAATATTTTCATGAATGGCTTGCCTTCTAGCATACCAAATAGCCCATAAGGTCACCAAAACTTGGGTGAATTCAGAGGGGGAGAGCATCTCCATGAGTGCAAAGATCCATCTCTTCGCATCCAGTCCATTGGTGTTATTTAGAGCTTCAAAGAGATCGGAATCTTGCAGAGCCCATACACCTTGCGACGCTACAATGAAGGAGTGAATGTTGCCAAGAGTCCTTAGCTCCACACAGCTTCCATGAGGTAGTCGTCGACATGTTTCTATCATGTAATAAATCAAAAGTTGGCATGGAGTTCTGAGCAAGTCACCCTAAGAAAATCTTGACCTTTGAGGGGACATCCACCTTCCACGGCTTCGACCACGCTCTCTGCTCGCCCTCATTATTTGAAGCATCTGCTCAGCCCTCGAACCAGGCTTCCCTCCGCATCTTAGTGTCTATGAGCATGGGATAAGCCGACTGAACTAAGAAGATGCCATTGTTCTCGTGTACCCAGTCCCAAAAGTCCTCAATGTGTCTTGTGCATAAAGGGGTCGTGAATATGGCATTTGTATTTGTGGGTAAGAACACTTCCTAGATCATGGCTCTATTCCATTCTGCACCCGGTAACATTAGCTCGGCAATAGTGGACGGAGGGTTTTGGACTCTACAAACGATCAACCTCATGTTATGAGCTCTCGGTAGCCAATTATGTTAGCATATCCTAGTAGTTTGTCCATCCCCAATTCGGCAGATTAGACCTTGAACAAGGACGTCGCGGCCTCCTAGTATGGATCTCCAAATCTGAGATGGAGCCATACCCAACTCTGCATTCAAAAACTCAGTAGTGCTATGATATTTTGCTTTCAACACTCGAGCACTCAAAGAATCCGGATCCATCAACACTCGCCATGCCTGCCTTGCGAGGAGAGCTAGGTTGAAAAGTTCTATATCACGGAATCCCAGCCCTCTACAAAACTTTGGCCTTGTCATCGTGCTCCATGAAACCCAACTTTGCTTTCTTTGTCCCTCTTTGCTGCATCACCAAAACTTACGTATTAGTGTGTTGATATGCTCACATAAGCCTCGTGGTAACTTGAAGCAAGACATAGAATAGACAGGGACAGCCTGAGTCATAGATTTAACCAGGACTTCCTTTCCTCCTGAAGATAGAAGTTTTTCCATCCAACCTTCGACCTTACTCCACACTCTGTCATTTAAGCACTTGAAAGCGCCATTTTTGTTGTTACCAACATCAATAGGCATTCCCAAGTATTTCTCTGAGAGAGTTTCATTAGCAATGTTGAGAGCATTCATTACCTCGGTTCGCAAAGTATTGGGACACCCTTGGCTGAAGAAAACTGAGGATTTGGCCAAGTTAATTCTTTAACCCGAGGCATTACAGTAACGATCCATCAACGAGGACAGCTCATTTGCTCTATTTGAGCTGGCTTTGACAAACAGCAGGCTATCATCTGCAAAGAGCAAGTGGTTTATCGGCGGAGCCGATGGAGCAACTAGAATACCACTGAGGTTCGATGATTCATCTTGTATTTTTAAGAGGCACGTAAGGCCCTTCGCAGCAAGCAAAAACAGATATGGAGAAATTGGGTCCCCCTGACGGATCCCTCGTCACGGTGTAAATTCTTCCAGCTTACCACCATTGGAAAGGACTGAAAATTTTACTGAACTTACCATCCTCATAATTAAGGCTAGCCAAGATGGTGCAAAGCCCAACTTGATCATTATAGCCTCTATATAACTCCACTCAACTCGTTTATAGGCTTTCATCATATCGAGTTTCACAGCACAAAACCTATTCCTCTTTGCTTAGTTCCTTTTCATAAAGTGGAGGCACTCGTTAAGATGTTGTCTGTGATCAAACGCCCCGGAACAAAGGCAGATTGCTCCTTTGAAATTATGTTTGGTAGAATCTGCTTCAATCTATTAGCCAAATCCTTTGAAGTCATTTTATATAACAAGTTGCACAAGCCGATAGGCCGAAAATGAGATAATTGAAATGGGTCCTTTACCTTTGGTATTAGTACCAACAGTGTTTCGTTAATTACCTCCGAACTCTCTTCCCCCACGAAGAATATGCAGAACCACATTAGTAAGTAACCTCACCTCCACAAAGCTCCCAATGCCTTTGGAAGAAATGGGCCGGGTATCCGTTAGGGCTGGGGGCTTTTGAGCAACACTCGGCGGCTGATAAACAAGCGACGGCCTCCTTTGCTACTTCTACGCTTCCACACTAGCCCATAATAGGGGCAGATACATAAATAGCCCAACTTTGCTGGACAAGGAGTTTCGACGGTCGAGCTCCAACACTATTACCCCTAAAAAAAACTCGAACACTGTTGATTCTAGAAAAAAATCAAACACTGTTGAATTATCTTTCTGTGTGCAATTTATTGTAATGAAATTACATATGTGGAGGTACGCGAATAATGAAAAAAATGACGCTTCAATATTTTTTTTGAAGGTGTTGCTTTTGGACAACACTTCTTGTAGTCCTTATGTTGTCAAAAGAGGATGGCATCAATGGTCATTGTTCTATATTGTCGATTGCTGTTTTGATCACTTCAAGGCTTTTTCTTTTTCTTCGCCCAAGCATAGCTTCAGTCTTATATGACTTTGCTCTTTGCCAGCGTGATTATTGTGTGTCTGTGTAGTGTTGACAGTGTACATCTTAATTATGGAGAGGCCGTGTGTGCTCATTGTGCTTGTATCACTCGATGCTACATTATGAGTCGATAAAAAGCACTCTTTGTTGAAAAAGAAAACTATTATGAAAATAGTACAGACGCAAACATCATATGTATCTGCATACACTCCTTATGAACGTACGCAAACACACCCTATCACTATGAGCACGTCCGAGAGACTGAGTTAGCATATGATTTTGAGATTGACGAATAGCTGCCTTCGTAACCGACGGGAATATTTCCAACCACTGAACGCACATCGCTAAAAAGCTTGAAATAAATCCAGAAAAATGAAAGCATCAGTGTAAAGTCTAGGACTTGAACTCTGGTGGTGTGGGCCGGGTATACCACTGTCCTCCTAACCGTCCAAGCACAGGTTGGAGTGCCGATTTTTATTATTTATTTTCAGACATCCACGAATGCCGTTTCATCACACAAAAATTCACGTAAGCAGAAGACTAAGCAATATTTGTTATAAAAAATATATTTTGATTTTTTTGAATTTTACTGTCATGCAAAAGCATTTGACTTGTGGATTAAGGAACCCTTTCGAATTTTGGTAAGCTTGATATTTTCTTCTCTCATTTGTCATTCACTCCGCTTCTTCGTCCAATTTTACATACATTTCCCTCTCCTCTCGCTGTCCTTTCTTGAATTTTTGTCGCCCATCTTTGTTCTTTTACCAGTTTTTCTAACCACATAAACTGACCCGCCCCTTTATTTACTTATCAAATCAAATTATTATTTTTATTGGTTAATAAATGCTTATCAAACAAGTATTTAGCTCCCTCAAATAAAATGTCAAAGAAGTGATCGCCACATAAGAATATACTCCTATATATAGGTATAACCTGTAGAATATTTCTGCCCCTTCTTCCAGTGGCACGGGAAATTGTCTAGTCTCTACTCCTAATGTCTGAGTTGGTAGTCTCGCCTCACTCCGGTTAATCCTTCCCCACCGTTTTTTTTATCCCACCAACACATTTAAACCGGATTTTACCCATGATCTATTTAAATCTCTATTCCTAATCTCTATTCCTAATGTCTGAGTTGGTAGTCTCGCCTCACTCCGGTTAATCCTTCCCCACCGTTTTTTTTATCCCACCAACACATTTAAACCGGATTTTACCCATGATCTATTTAAATCTCTATTCCTAATCTCTATTCCTAATGTCTGAGTTGGTAGTCTCGCCTCACTCCGGTTAATCCTTCCCCACCGTTTTTTTTATCCCACCAACACATTTAAACACCTAATGATCTATTTAAACTGATTTTATCTGCGAATAAGATCAATTTTCGGTAGTATTTGGTAACTTTTGTATGGAAAGAAATAAATCATGATCAATCTTTAATCAATTTCCTCGCAGCCTTCCTCCGCGCGATTTATATATAAAAAAGAAAAGAAACAACCACGACCTACTCCCGTCCCACGTCCCACGTCCCCTCTCCCAGTCTCCTCCACCTCTCGCTCCCGATCCCTCCTCTCTCTCGATCTCGTGAGAAAAATCGCCGCCGCCGCCGCCCCCACACTCGTCTACCACGATGAACTGCCCATCTTCATCGCCGTCCGACGCTCGTCTCGGTCGCCGTCCCGCAGCCCATGCACGCCGCCTTTTAACGACCTGCTCGGCTCCGCCACCGCAATAGCCTGGGCTGATCCCCACCATCTGCGCCCCCCATCTCACTCGATCTGGATCCAGAGAGGGTACCCATCCCGTTCCTCGTGCTGGCCGCGGAAGAGAGAGAGAGAGAGAGAGAGAGAGAAAGAGAGCGGACAGGAGCGCATCGCTGGTGCCGTCCGTGGAAGATATTGGTAGGAGCGACGGAGGGAGAGCACCCTCTGCTCGTCTCCCATTCGTCCAGTCCTCCTGCGCGACCTAGACTCATGGGTCACCCCCGCCACCGAGCATCTCGCCAAGATTCGTCACGCCGCGGCCACCGACGCGCCCTCATAGGACGGCCATGAGATCGATCTGCCGGCCCCGGCCGCCGCCGCGAACGGCCAGATCCCTAAGATGACCTGGCGAGCCTCTTTGTCTGTGCAGGTAAAATTTCTCACTTCCTATTCTCTTTTTGTCACTTCTTGTTTTCCATGCCCTCTAATTGTTTGCTTGGTGCAATACAGAAAATAAGATGACCTGGTGAGCCCGTGATTGACAATTATTTGATGATGATCTCTGGCCAATCTCTGAAATGGAGCTATTCTGGGCTGGCGTCATCTCCGTGTGACCTGATGAGCCCGATATCGACAATAATATTGCCTCGATATCAGTATAGAGGGTTTTGCCATCTGTGCTATGACCCAAGATTTTTTTTATAATCATCATGTGGTTTTGAGATGGAATTGACACTGTTTGGTGCATCATGGCTTATCCTCAACTGAATGAGTGGTACCAAAATTGTAATGCAGTAGCCCCTCTATTTTTTGTTAGAAATATTACAATTTGTCAATTCACTGGCCTGGCCATAACAATTGCACAAAAGGAAGTGAACAGCAGCTCAAAAGGAAATTATCACATCAATAATTAGACTTTAGTATTTTCTGTATGCTTACACATATGCTTAGTGCATCCCCCCTTTCTTTTTACACTTCTTGTCAATAGAATATACATTTGTAGTCAGATTTGACAACTAGCTAATGGTAGGCATGTTTCCAATCTTACTAAGTCCTACATTTTATGCAGGTTGAACTTCAACAGGGCACGACATTTGGGGGAAGGTGTATCATGTATCTTCGAATTTTTTGATACAAGGCAGATGTTGTGTACCAGGAAATACAGATAAATTTAGAGATGAGTTATATTGGAAATGCTTTGAGACTTTCTGTTTTGATCTTATCTTCCAGGGACTTATTTGATGTGTTGATGGCTGCAGTGAAAAAGAATCTACCATGAGAGATTTAGTATGGTTGTACAGACCTTGTAGCAAAAATGAAGAGGCTTTCGAGGGCCCTTTTGGGGCAACGTTGACAAGGTGATGTTTGTTCCTCTCTCTCTCTCCCTCTCTCTCTCTCCCTCTCTCTCTGTCTGCGCTAATTCTAATGCTCTACTATGTAATTTTAAACTTCTCTAAAAGAAAAAGAAGTGCCTCTATATTTATATTATGGATTTATCCACTTAGATGAATAAAGCATGCTCTATATTTGGATCAATACCTATTCGGTGGATCTTTATTTCTCTCTGACAGGAACCAGATTTGAACTGGTGACACCAGGATTTTCAGTCCATTGCTCTACCAACTGAGCTATCCTGACATTTTCTTGTGCATCATCTTTTGTTCAATTGCAGGTTTACAGGGCTTTGGTGGTCGTACCAGTGGCCAAGCACAAATCGGGATTTGGATGATTGGTGGGCTTGAGTCGATAGTATTTGTAATTGTGTGTAGGCGAAAATTTCCAAAAGGTGATGCGGAAGTTGAAAGTCTTAAGGTTTTTTCAAAGTGGCAGAACAAAATTAAAATGCAGAATGGTGTCTTTTTATGGTTGCTATGATAAACGGAAAATAATTGGGAAGAAATATTTTTGTATTTGTTACCGTATATTCTGAATATATAGTAGAATGCTTACAAAGTTACCATTTCCAAACATGGGGAACATAAATTGCTAACATATTTCCATCTCTTGCTCCTTGGACTCATTGGGTGGGTCTGTGGGCACCATTGAGAAGTGTTCCGCAGGAGAAGGGGGAGGGGTGGAGGGTGCTGGTGCCGGGCGCTTGAGGTGAGGCGGCCGGCAGGTCTGCTGAAGCAGAACATGCTCATTGGCACCACCACGTCGCCCTCATCATCTGCAATGTGGAGAACGTGCAAAAATGATATCTCCCTTACCTCTTATTATGTCTGGCAGATTTAGCAATATTTGGTTTGGCAGGTTTAGCAATAGTTGGTTTCGAAATCTGTTATTTATAGTAGTATAGGAATAACATGGTCTGAGATTTCTTGATTTATTAAATATATAGTGTATAGTTTTTTGTACAAAGTCAGCTATTACATTAGGAAGAACACCCTCTAAAATCTTGACAGCATAAAGGATCATGTAGTTACTTGATTATGAAATCATGTAGTGCATTAGATGATTTTTTCACTATTTCTGAACGAGTTTATATGGTCCAGGTTGACCTCATTCGCTGTGTCTTTTGGATTTTTGATGTGGACGAGAAAAACACTTTATGAATGATACTCCCAAACTTTGATTTACTGGTTGTCAAATCATAGTGTTGATTAGATTTTTTTTTCTTCTTCATTATTTTTTGATGGATTTCCATTGTTGAGGCTCACATTCCACTATTTGTTTTTTATTATAACATTAATAATATTTAATCTTCGTATATCCTAGAGATTTTCCTGTGAACTTCATGCTGCTATGATTGATATAACAGTCATCTTGATGCAGTAAGGAGAAAAGAGTTCTGAATTTGTTTGTATAACCTTACATAATCTCTGAATTTTCCAGTTGTGTCTTTCAGCTCATCTTTTATTTTCTCTTCTCCAATTCACGGCTACCGAATTCAATGATTTTAACGACTGACCTATTTGATGATATGCAGATAGAAGGTATCCATATCTTTCTGATTTCAGATGTTTCTTCTTGATGGACTCTCGATTATTTAAAGCTGATTTCTGATGCTTTCTCTTTTATGGAACCTGATAGTTTTTATTTGTGCTCAAACTAGGCAATATAAGGTCTCCAGTGCAAGCATTATTCCATCTTTAATCTAACCTTACATATTCACCAGGACAAGTACACTCTTCCTGAGGTTAATCTTTGACATATATATTTCATTGCCCACATAGTCTGCTCCAAATGTATTTTTGCCCTTTAGTCTATGAATAACTGCAAGGAGGCTAATAGAGCAGCAACCAGAGCTGGCCATTGGCCAGTAAATCCAGCAAGGAAGATGAGCTCGGTTCTCCTCGAGGTATGATGTTGGCGATGATGTTCTCCTCCGGGGATGGAGGGGGCAGTGATGTTTTGAATTTGTTTGTCTAACCTTACATAAAATCTCTGAATAATGCGTTTGTGTCTTTTATGTTGTCTTTTAGTTTCTCTTTTCCACTTCGCACAAGATTTTATTGTAGGATACCAAGCACTGTCATACTACTTATACTCTTCCTATATGGTTGTGCAAAGCTTGATCTATACTCATTAAACTTTGTTAAATAGTAGGTCCTCCTATCAGTATGCCTATAAATAATTGTTTCTCTATGTCTACAGCATGTTAGTCCAGTAGAATGGATGTTCTCGAGTAGGAAAATCTGCAGGCTTAAAACTTTCATGTATAGTTAGTAGTAGCACTTCGGTTAGGTATATTTCTTGCTAGGTTTATTCAACGCGGTAAATTTTTCTTAACAACGCTGAATTGATATTTAGACTAAAATCTCGAGAATACTTGATGGGAACCAGGAAAGTGTTGTTTATAATGACTGGTGTTATGATAGTGCAAAATAGTAGGAGAGTATATGAATCATTGCCATGGAATATTAAAATCTGGTTATCATAGTGCAAGATTTAGATGTCTTAAGCAAGAACTTATTAGATTGAGATAAATGTGAAAAGAAGGTCTCCCTTGCCTGTCAAGCAGTTTGACAGAATTCGAAAGAAAGGAATCGGAGATTTTTTAGGACAAAGATATGAAAGCTGGAAGAGTTGGTTGCTGAAGTTATTCAGAATGTTAACCTCCAGTTTGAGGCATTTCACACTTAGCATTTGTTGTTGTATAGCCGAGCTGGCTTGTTGCCTTCTTTTATACTTTTTTTCTCCCGTACATGAAAAAGACGAGTGCCTACTACGTAAAAATACCTTATTGGATGCCTAGAACCGATCTAAAAATTTATAAGCACACCATGTCCGTGTCAAATGTTCAATAATTGCTACTCCCTCCGTCCCATAGTATAAGATCACATATCCGATATGTGATCTTATTTTATGGGAAGGAGGGAGTACATCATAGTTGGAGGTAGAGTGCTATAGAGTTTAGATTGTGCCATACAGAAGTATGATTGGTTTTGTAAAGGAAAATAAAATGGATAAGTTATATTCTTTGTCAGCATAAATATCGCTACATATCACGTCAAATTGTATGAGATGATGATCCTTTCTTTAGAAGAACAAGTGGACACATTGGTTAATATTGTTTTTCTTTATCAGATCCTTAACGATTTTTACAATTGTTGGTAAAGTAGATGCTTTCTTTTCTTTATTGCCACGGAATCAACACATAATATGTATTTGTTGTGTGTATACCTTCAATGTAGATTATAACATGATGTACCTTGTCATTAAGTTTCCATTTCGTCATTTTTTTGTGATAATATAATATCCGTTGTACTAAAAACTGACCTCTACTGATCTTTTTTACTATAATACTTGACTTGTTACTGTTATACTAAATTTTGTTTGTTACTGAAATTTCGCGGGAAGGAAAAGATTATAAGGAAATAGAAACAAGGAGAAAAGAGCTAGCTCAAGGAGACGTTAACTCATAATGTTTACTATTAAACTGGAGTCGGTACGTTTGCATCCTCGCCTACAGGATTTCTTACTTCTATCACTTGACCCGGAAAAGACTTTGGACTAAGTCTTAGATAGTTGACCTGATGACATTTTGTGATGCAAGTGAAAATGTCATTTCTGGCTGGCTAGGAATCCTGAGATCTCCTATTAGGCCTAATGGACCTGCTTAATACATCAAGCAACCACATGTTTTTCAAGCTTTTTGCCGAGTGGTCCATGTAAACTGCAGTGCATTCAATATCTTGTGAAGCTTCTTTCTTATAACTAACACACCAGTGGATCAAGTTTTTTTTTTGAGCTGACCAGTGGATCAAGTGGTAGGGAGAAGGGAGAGACAAGAAGAAGGCACGGGCGTGTAGGTGTCCTTGCTGATATTGGGCTATGTTAGGGTTAGTGATAGAGCAACAAATCATTAAGAGGACGTAAAGTGTTAGGCTATTCTTTTGTATGGGTGATTTTAATCTTGGGGTAGGAGGGTTCATACAAGTGGAGCTACCAGCTCTCATGCAATGCTAAAAAAAAAATTAAGGGACTTTGAGATTTATGATGCATACATTACAAATTTGTTTTGGGCAATTTTTGAATTTACCAGAACTTTGAGGAGGAAGTGGATGAATATTATGCTAGCCATTTAAAGTTAGGGACGATGGGAATGACTATGGCAATTTGGTGAACTTGGAATAAACACATATGGATTTGGAGCAGGTGACAATGTAGGAAAATGGCGACGTAATGACTGAGGAGCTGAAGTCGAGCGGCTCATGCTAGATTCATTTGTTACTATGTGGGTTAGGGATTAAAACGACGATGTCAATTTGGTAGACTTGGAGAAAACACAAATGGATTTGGAGCCAGGTGACAACATAGTGAAGCAACGACACAATGACCGAAGAAGAGCTCAAGCAAGAGGCTCATGATATATCCATTTGTTGGCCCGTGGCAACGCACAGGCATTAAACTAGTTGTAGCTAACATCACAAATTGCCCGCACATGAATATCTCATCTGATGCATATAAGGTAATTGATCCCGCATATTTCCCTAAAATAATGTAACCCTGCAGATTAGTTGATCACGAGATACACTAAATCCGGATGATTGTAACCAGAAGTACGCATGGTAGCAAATCTTGCCGTGCTCACATTCATAATCAGGACTACGCACGCATATACGAGTACTACTATAACTTGCGATCGGCAATCTGCTGGTTGTATGCATTCACATATATATAATCAGGAGTGTATCCCCTTTTCAGGGCAATCAGAAGTATATATAGTATCTCAGAGAATGCATATGTAAACTACTCTAGTTGTGCGATCTCCAGATCGTCATGTACGGAATGTGCCAGTATATCCCTCAATTAAGATTATGCCCCTCTCTATATATACTGCCTCGAGAGGTGGTCGTGGCCTCCCTTGCTTGCGTCGTCTAACTCCCTCTTACGGTTCATCATCAGATTAGATTTCCAGGAATCAAAGATCAAACATGAGAGGGAGCAGTCTGGTGTCTCTCTTGTTGTTCATTGGGAGCCTTGTGATCATCGGACAATGTAATCATAACATCACCATATTGTTGTATACTACATATATCCTTCCATCTTGTTTAATTACTTACGTCTTGTGCACTAACAAACCCTGGATATTGCCAATGTGACAGGTCGTCCTGTAGCCAGAAGAATCTACCAACACGATCGCGCCAACATAACTGCGAATGCTACTATCGTGCATCCGTCGTTAGACGAGAGCAAAATCTCCGTGATTTTTTGTGTTCGTAGGAACAGCAAGGATTCCTTTAACGAGGACGCTACCAAGGATGGCTACCAATGTTTTAAATAGCCGGCTATAGCTCCGCTATAGCCTTTGAGAGCTCTCCCGCTAAAGCTATGCACTTTTAGTGCTAAATTGGAAATGAGGCTAATAGCCCGCTATTTCCCGCTATAGCGCTAAATTTGGAGGCATTTAGCCCGCTAAGCCGCTATACAATACCATAATTTTGCATTATCTTTTGTTCATGTTTATGATATATATGATGCATTGATGTGAAGCTTGGTTATTGAATTAGGATGCCTCTTGGTACTCGCATTTTGATGTGCGAACATGTGAATATGTAAAGTATATGCAATATATCATATATGATGCCTGATTATATACTTATTGTTTCAATTTTTCACGATTTAAGAGAAACGCTAAATGAGGCTTAGCCCCGCTATAGCTCCGCTAGCTATAGCCTTTCATAGCTTCTGGTCGAGCCACCGCTAAATGGCATAGCCCGCTATTTAAAACATTGATAGCTACTGCTGCCTCACGCTACCGGCGCCGCCGGGCCAACTGCAGTGTTGGCAGTATATTGATGAATGCCAGGCAAATTGCCCAGCATGTAATCCTAAATGCCCATCTGAATCGCCACTCGAATTACACGCATGAAGGAGTGCTTAGTTAGTCAATCATGTTCGTTACTAGTATAAAGTTAGTTCAGTGGTATTTGAATCAAATAGTATGTTGATGCATGTATGCACTATCTTCTCCACCAGCCCATCTTCATGAATGTGTGCAATACAAGAATGACAAGTTAGTTTGGCGAACCCTGTATTATCTAGACGAATAACTCAGGATTTCAAGCATCTCAAGATTTCAGTTAAACTGGGACTCATGAGTAAATTTGAGTGGAGAAATTGAGTCACGGTAGTGACAAAATTGACCGTCCAGTATGCGCATGGGCTGATGATTCATTTGTGGTCGTTGCAAAATGAACTTGTCAAAATGGACTTTTTTGGTGGGTTTTGACGAATTGATGTAACTAATGAATAACTTGTCATCTTTGCATTGGAAGGTTACACAACTAGAGTAGTGGAAATAACTGAAATTTTTCTAAAAGCAAGACAAAGAGTAGCTCATGATTAATTACTTCGCAAAGTTTGAACCAAGAAAGAGACATACATCAAGATAAACAAAAAAGATAAATTTGTGTGAATCTTCTTATTTCTTTTACTTTGGATTTATTTTCATCATATTTGGTCTTCTATTATTCTCACCATGTAGATTGAACTTTGATTTCTTGTCAATGTTGTAAAAAATGTGGAATCATGTATGATTGTTTACACTAGTGTTTCTTAGAGTTAAATACACTACAGGTGCCCTAACTTGTCGGGCATAGTCAGTTTGGTGCCCAAACTTGAAAAATACACAAAAATGGTGTTGTAACTTGTCCGGGCATTCAAATACGGTGTATTTGAACATATGTCGCCATATCGAGTGCCCACATGGCCATGACAGCGTGTCGCTGGGCCACATTCCCATGGACTTTAATTAATTTAGCAAAAGAACGAGTGGACTACCAGGCCACACTTAGATTTGCGATTAAATACTAGCTAGTAATTTATATGGACAATTTCATGTATCGCTCTGCACATTTTCCACGTACCAATTTTCTTTTAATTATTTTCCAAGTACCTCTTAGTTTTTTTTCCGGGTGAAGTTTCTGTTTAGTTTTCATGATACACAAGTTTTCCCATATGAGAAAAATAAAATGATTATCAACATGCAATTATTGTTTATTTTATATCTTCATTCTATTTTCATTCTTGTGTACCTTGAAGAGATAAACATGAACTATTTCTAAAATTTATGTGGATTTAAAATGTTGAACGTATATTACAAACACAATGTATCATGAAAATTGACAATATTGAACTTTATTCTATCTTGTTTTATATTGCTCGCCGTGTTTTCATTCAGGACCATAAGCACAAACAATTATTGTGTATCTTCATTGTCTTTTTTAAAATACATAATTATTAAAAGTTGACAATATTGTATTTTAAAAACTGTTCAACATGTATTAATAATTATTGTGTAATAAAAATAAATTCTAGAAATATACTCACATGTTAAGAGTGTATGTAGAAATATAAGAATAATTTTACACAATATTTTTTATACACGTTCAACATTTTCTAAAAACATGGTGAGCATTTTCTAAAATAATATGAAATGAAAAATGAACATGAAAGTTAAAGTTTAATTCAAAATGCTCACCGTGTTTTCAATATACCTTGAACTTTTTAAAATCCACATAAATTTTCGAAAAAGGTCATGTTTACCTCTTGAAAGTACACAATAATAAAAGTAGAATAAAGATATAAAATAAACAACAATTGCATGCTGATAATCATTTTATTTTTTTATATGAGAAAATTTATATATCATTAAAACTAAACAGAAACATCACTCGAATAAAAACAAGATAGGAACTTGGATAAAAATAAAAATAAAACTAGTAGAAAACATGTGCAACGCGATGCGTGGAATCATCTATATAAACAACGTGCAGGTTGCTAAACACAAATCAAAGCATGGCCTCTTGGTCCGCTCATTGGTCAGCCCAGCCGGCTTCGTTGGTATTTTTGCGACAATTAATTAAAATCCAGGGGGTATTTTTGTGACAATTAATTAACGTCTAGGGGGTATTTTTGCGACAATTAATTAGACTCCAGGGGGTTACCGTGAATAAACAGCGAGTAGCCACTGACATGTGTCCCGGCGACACGATGGCATGCCACGCAGGCACTCGATACGACGACATACTCTAGAGGCACCGTTTTTGAATGCTCGGACAAGTTACGACACCATTTTTTTTGTTGTTGATATTTTTCAAGTTTAGGCACCAAACTGACCGTGCTGAACAAGTTAGGGCACCTGCAGTGTATTTAACTCTATTTCTTAAGTTGGAATCATACAGACGAGGGCGGAAGTTATCCCAGTCGTGTGCTTTGCTACCTCACTTGCATCTAGTCCGGAAACAGAAAGGACTTTTTATATTAGACCAGGATCTTTAGATATCAATCGTTGCCAGCTTCGTGATTCGTGGGAAAGTGTACACTCGCCAACCAGGCTATACATCAAGTGACTGACTATAGTACATTGGTGCAAATTTTGTGTCATGTTCTACCTTCTAGCTAAAACCTAAGTTTAATTCATTCTACGATCTTGCTGAAGCTGCCTGGCGTACAAGCCTGAGGGACTCAGCAAAGTCATCCAATAGTTGATGAGAGTCCGGGAATTGCTCATCATCCACTGCGAGGACAAGCTTCATGATGTTCACGTAACTTTGAAAATGGACGGTTAGAGCCTACGCACAATCAAATAAAACAATTAGACTGCGAGAATAAGGAATCCGCGCAATTTACAACCATGTCAGTAATGATTAGCAACGGAAAAGTGCTTACATGTGGATGCCCGTAGACACTTGTGGCAATGTAGACGATCGGATGACCATAGAACTCCACCTTCTCAGTAGGTCCGGCCAGGCTTGAGAATGACATGGTGGTGTTAGTGAACATGCCATAGCAAAGAGCCGCCGCTGCCTGTTGACAGTTTCACATTTGTTTAACACAATTATGTATGTATAGTTGTATATTGAAAATTCAGTGACTTCTTATATTATGGATTTGGAGAACATTGATAAATTAAGCAAATACCTTAATGCCGAGGAGTTTGACCACCAGATTTCCACTCCAATATGTGAACACCGCTTCCAGAGATCTCTTCTTCCTGTCCGATGTCTTTTTCCCCTGCCGGATGTACTCGAGAGGATCGTCGTGCCTCCCTATATGGAACGGGAGCACGATGTAACCGATCTGGTTCCCCCATTTGACAGCGTTGTCCTTACTGGGATCCATCATCCGTGCCAATGTCTGCTCAAAATACAAGTTCACATTCCTCAAAAAGAGTACAAGTTCGGAACCACTCATGAACTGTCTTGGTAACTCGCTTAAAGTGTCGATTAGCTTTTGAGGGAATAAATCTTCTGGTGGAAAATGTATAGGCCAATTTCAGACTTACATGTAGGCCGGGTGTCTTCCGAATGTTGACGAGCAACGCCGATCGCATGCGGATGTTCTTCTGTGGCTTTCTCTTGTCGGTGTTGTCGCTGCCGGTCTCGCCTGAACAAGATTCAGAACAGAGAAAGCGGCCATCAAATTATCACCCTTTTCCCGCCTTTTGCGGGGCAATTACCAACCATTTTCAGTAAGTAATACTCTATATAGATGACCGATCAACTGAAGAACACCGCACCACTCACCGGTCTTGCGGAAATAATAGCGCGACAGCGCCGCAGAGGTCACTCCAACCAGCACATCGTTCACAGTCTGCAGAAGCACACACCATTCAGTCAAGTCACTGAGCTAACATAGACCCAGTCACTGGTGATTAACAGAGAAAGTAGTACGAGGATCTTACACACTTCATGGCATTCTTGACGAGCTTGACGTCGTCGAGGTCCAGGGTGCAGTTGAGGAAGCGCTTGCGGCGGAACTCGACGCCGGGGGACCCCAGGAACGGCGTGGGAGAGTCGCGCAGGAACCACGACGTCGCCACGAAGAGCGCCACGTCCACCAGCGTGTTCCACGCGAGCGCGACGAGCGACCAGACCCACGCGGCGAGCGCGAGGGCGCCGGCCGAGAGCGGCGGGGCGGCCGCGCCGGAGCGGCGCGGGGGCGGGGGCGACAGCAGCGCGGGCAGCCTGGTCGGGTCGGCGGCGCTGCGGGTGCAGGCGATGAGGAGCGAGATGAGCGAGACGCCGTCGCCGAGGGAGTGGTGCATGCGGATGGCGACGGCGGCCGCCGCCTCGGAGGTCGGGAAGTCGAGGACGTGCAACTCCCAGAGCGGGCGGGAGTGGTCCATGGGCCGCGTGGACAGGGAGGACACGTAGTCCTCCAGGGCCTGGTCGGGGTCCGCCGACGTGGCGGCCGGGTCCAGGTCCGGGATGATGACGTGGTCGTCCAGGTTCACCCTGGTCCGCACCCACCGTGGCTTCGCCTTCTTCTTCACGTCGTCCGACACCTACGGAGCAACGTGTGTTATTTCAAAAAGAAAAAAATACAGAGCAACGGGTGTTTTGTTACTCGGTTTTTCGCTACTAGAGAGCATCTACAACCGGACTCGTCAAATGACCCCTCATATGTCCATGGACGTGTCATCGAACAGGAAAGAAGGAAAAAAGTGATCCAATCAGGCCCTTCATATCATCCCTATACGTCAGAGCTGTCCGCGAACCCTCATATCCATCTCAAATATAGGGAGGATATGAGGGCTCGGGGACGCGCTCGGGCGCGTCCGGTCAGTCCGTCACGTAGGACGCGATCCCACCCCGAACCATCTTTTCTCTTTCTTTATTCATTCTTTTCTTTCTCTCTTCCTCTTCACGAATCATGTGCAAGTGTCCGGACATATGGGGAAGAAAATGAAAAGTGTGGCTACATGGACAGACAAATAGGGAACACGTCCGGTCAGTGACCGGACGTGTCCGCAGACGTTTAGGAGGTCATATTTGCTAAGTCCGGTTGTAGATGCTCTAAGTGAACAAATCATGTCATAAAATTTGCAACACATCGAGTCATTGAAACAAACACGTACTTCCCCTGTTACAAAATATTTAAAATTCTATCTT
This sequence comes from Elymus sibiricus, assembly GCA_039707655.1. Taxonomy (NCBI): domain Eukaryota; kingdom Viridiplantae; phylum Streptophyta; class Magnoliopsida; order Poales; family Poaceae; genus Elymus; species Elymus sibiricus. The sequence continues at coordinate 399,454,178 of CM077663.1, read as the reverse complement.
GGTCTTAAGTTGAAAAAATAATATCCTAGGTTTATGTCAAGTTAAAAAATTAAGTTTGACCAAATTTACAAAAAACATATCAACTTCTACAACACAAAATTGGTTTCACCATATTGATCATGAAATATATTTTCATACCCTTCGTCTCGAGAGAAGAGAGGCACATAGGCGACTAGGGTTTCCTGCCTCGTCTCCCGTGGCCTTGGGCCATGTAGGTATGACGGATGACACTCATTGCCGACGGAGGGCTCTTGCTTCATTTTTAGGTGTCTTTTATAGTTAGGTTAGGGTTTTTGTCCTGCTCAAGAATACGAGACGGCGACAGCTTCCTGAAGACGGAATAAGGTTCTCCTAGCCTAGCCTACGTTCCGATGGTGTGACTAGTGTCGTCGGAGAGCCTGTGGAGCGGCGGATCTCGTAGGATTCGTTTGGTGTTTTCGTTCGATGGATTTTTTTGCATCCAGTTTTCGTTCGTCTATCTATGAATTGGAACCTTTCGATTTACATTTCTTTTCATTGGCAACGGTTACTGTTCTGGACGCTGGTCTTGTTGGATCTTAGTACGACTTCACGAAGGACTAGTACAAAAAGGTTTATCCGGCTGCGACGAGAGAGGGGCATTGATTTTGGCGTGCTGCAATGCTTATAGTCGTCGCTAGATGGTGTACGGACCGTCATGTAATTTCTGTTTATTATGGTTTTTTTTACTGCCTTGATGATTGATGAATAACTCGAGTGTTTTTGTCGGAAAAAATTAAATACACTTTCATGCTTATATTATAGATGTTGTGGATATAAACATGTGTTTTCATAAACTTGATCAAACTTGAGAAAGTTGGTCTTAGGACAAATCTAAAACTTCAAATATTTTGTAGTCGGATGGAATGGAATATTTATTATTGGTGGCGGAGTTATATTGAATCGGCAGCAAAAGAATTTGCTTTGGGCTGTGGACTCACGGCCAGATGTTGAAGGGGAGGCAAGATTCAAGTCGTTCAAAATCGACAATAACTAGGGAAATACTCCCTCCGTCCCAATGAATTTGAAACCAGTCGCCTGTCATTCAAAATCGACAATGAATTTGAAACACGCTTTAGCAAGAGAAGATTCGTCTTGATTTTTTTTAAACCGCGCATAGTTGTTGGGGATCACAAGTTTTCCTTTCGAGAGTTTCTCCGGCGTGACTAAACCTCTGGTTTGACTGAATCGTCCATGCTACTCTAAACGGTTTCTTGGGTGTCTCGTCCCCACTGGAAGCAAAAAAACTTGGCGTTCTCAGACACGCCATACTGAATAATCCGCGCAACCAAGGAAGTGTGTGCTAACAAAGAAGGCATGGGCATGAATGAAGTTTGATTTCGACGTGCAACCAGTTTTATGGCCCTGCGTAAAGCACGTCTCTGTCACGTCGCGGCAATGAATGAATTCACTGAAATTTCCAGAGCCCGGGCCTGTCCGTCGGTGCGCACAGAAATCCCAGTCAAACGCCTGCTTTTTAATTAATTGCCATGGTCTCCAACCATGCATGTGCCCGTCGGTTGGTCAGAGCAAATTGATGAGCTCTCGTTCTCAGACTACTCACAATGGAAAGTAACATAGAATATCTAAGTTACTATCTCCATAATGGGTAGTAATATAGAGGTAGTAACATTGAGCCTTTCATTAATTAGCTTATAGACTCATCTTGTCTTGATATGTGTTATGTTAGAGCATCTCCAACAGTCTGTATGTTCAATCGTTGGTATAAGTGTCCACGTCAGCAGCCAACAGCACATCATACAGGCTCTTCAATGGAGCGTATGTTAACCGTATGTTAAATAACCAAGCGGGTCCACTAAATGTTGAAGAAATGATCATGCTTGCCTCGGAGCTTATGCCTCAAGTTCATACGATTTCATTCTTTCTCTTCTTTTATTACGTGCCATGTCATCAAAACTGTCGATGCGGCAATTTTACCAACGATGATCATACCACTATTGAAGATGCCCGTACTCATAGTAGTAGTAACATAGTATGTTACTCAATTTGTCTCTCTTCTCATTAATTAGCTGTCACATCATATTTTTTGCTTAGGTGGCATCTATGTTACTACCTATGTTACTTTCACTGTGGGTAGTCTCAGCCGGTGGCCGTCGTTCCAGTTTGAGAAGTACGTACACAAGATATCGGCCTCGTGCACCGACAGACCGGAAAGGGCCGGACTGTGAAGAGGGAATTTGGGCAGTCACCACGACGGCAAATGGATGGAATCTGTTTTCGTGATAGGATGGCCATAATTGCTCGTAGAAGTATGTGTGTTGGGCAGGCGGCCCGCTTTCAGTTTCCCTTTCCTGCACGTCGACGCCAGAACGGATTCTTTTGGGGACAGCGATCGATCACCGCTCAGGCTGGTCACGACGGCAAAGTGGAATTTGTTATCGTGATGTGCTTCGTCCTCGGTGCCGCCATAAATCCAAGGGCAGAGGGCACCATGTCTACGCGGCCGGCGGCTCCCCTCTCCGATCCTACGCGCCGACGCCGGCGCCGGAACGACATGGTCCATGTCCCTGGATATATATGCTGCGCAACAAAATGCATGGCCACATACATCTTGGGCGGGCGACACGACACCTTGCCGGCGCCAATCAAGCGCGGGATCAAATCAATCGGCCATAAAAGGAGAAAGCTAGCACCGATGAAATAGTAAAAACTTTGGAAAGGTTGATGCGTGATTCGTCTTTTTCCACCCGCAAAACTTGCTTTCAGGCATCAGGTTCAGATGCCTCCTCTTGCCCACGATGCTACGAGAAACCTACCAGGAACCCGAAGCGCATTTGGGAGGAAGGGCAACGCTGGTCTGGTCGCCTCTCTCTTGTCCTGGACTCCTGGCATACGTATAGCGGGCAAAGCCATTCCGAGCCCATGCCGGCAGCAAGCCCCCCCATTGCTTGATGGAGTACTACTGAATTCGCGCGGCAGCAGGAATCTCCGTGCTCTCCTCGTGTCGTGGCTTGCACGATGGGTCGACAGCTTTGCCGAACCCAGAGCGGGGGCACGTGCACCGATCGATCATGGCGAGTCAACACCGCGGCGGAAATCCGGCATGTGCCGCTCACCGATCTCGGGACGGAACAAACCAACTGTTGCCACCATCTTTCTCACTATTCTTTTCTCTGTGCAAGTTGCGAGGAGGCGGGGAGGGTAGGGTGGTCTCGGTGTGGAACAGACAGACAGAGGATGGTGGAGCAGGTGGCCGGCGTGCGTACCTGGATGCTGCAGAAGCGTGGGTGGCGGACGAGCGTGGCCTCCAGCCCGGCGCGGGCCGCCGCCACGTCCACCGGCGCGCCCAGCCCCAGCAGCGCCACGATGTAGCAGTTGAAGTGCGCCTCCCGGAACAGCCGCCCCGCCGGGCTCACCGGCGCCGCCCTCTCCACGTCCCTCTCCGCCTCCATCTCGCCCTCCTGCCGCGCCTTGCGCTCCCGCTCCGTCCTGCCGCTGCCCGGCGCGGACGTGTTCACCGACAGCGCGGTACGCTTCCGCAGCGAGGAGGAGGTGGTTGAGGAAGGGGAGCCGGCTGCTGGATCGGCCGCCGCGGGAGGGTCCATATCGATCGGCCGGTGCTGTGGCTGTATGCGTGGAAGCGCGCGCGGGCGAGCAGCCAGCCGTGCCGGTGGTGAGAGCGACGGCGGGGCTGCGCCTGCGCCTGCGAGTTGGCGACGACTTGTATCGATTGTCCATCGTCCCGGCTAGCGTCATGACTATTATATCGTGTCCGCACCGGGTTGGGGTCGGGGTTGGTTGCCAAAGGAAACAACGGGCAGGTCGGTCCGGGGTTGGTTGGGCCGCCCCGACTAATAACCGACTGGTCCGGTCCTCCCATGCGCGCGCCCGATTGGTTGGTTCGTGCGGGCCGGAAGAGGGCCCGGGGAGCAGGGGAGCATTCATCGTTTGACACGAGAAAAATATTGGATGCCATTCCACCGGATCGCGGCTGCGCTCATGTTCCCCGTTTCTCTCGTTTTGGACCGCCGATGGGTGTCAGCGTCAGACCCCGATCCGGCATGGACTAAATGCTCCAGGTCACTGTCAGAACGCCACGATTTCAAATTCCCAACCAAGGGCAACTCCAACGGAGTAAACAAACTGTCCGTAAATGTTCGGACCAGCCTTTTGGCCACCCAACACAAGTGAACAAACGTCAACGACTGATCCAAGAGACGTCTCTTTGATCGCGAGGACCTCATCTTCGACATGAACAACGTTAACACCAAGAGTTTGGAGTTCAGGGGTGCTGATGATGCGTGTGTTTCTTGAAAAAGAGTTTGTATTGAGAGAGTTGAGGTTAAATGGAGTGTGGTTTGCCGTCCCAAAGACCAAGGCGGGTTGGGCATTCATGACCTTGAGGTTAAGAATAGGGCCCTCCTCGGCAAATGGTTGTTTAAATTATTGACAGAAGATGGTGTATGGCAAACCCTCCTGAGGAGGAAATATGTGGGTTCTAAGGCGGTATCCCAAATATACTGGAAGCCTAGGGACTCCCACTTTTGGGCAGGTCTAATGGCTACGGAGAAATAATTCTTCTGCTATGGATCCTTTTCGATTAAGGACGGCTCGGAAATTAGATTCTGGGAGGACAAGTGGCTAGGAAATGCCACACTCCGGGAACAATATCCGGCTCTATACAATATTGTGCGTCACAAGGGTGATACTATCGCCACGGTAATGGAATCGTTTCCGCTAAATGTGACGTTCAGAAGAGATTTAATTGGACCCATACTCCAATCGTGGAATATTCTTCTCCAACGATTGTCCACGGTGCAATTGTCACATGGGTCTGATGTATTCCGATGGAACCTCCATGAGAATGGAAAATTCTCAGTGGAATCTATGTATAGAGCGTTAATCCAGTCTGATGTGCCAGTTGATAATAACAAGATCTGGAAGATGAAGATACCTCTTAAGAACAAATTTTTTGCATGGTATCTTCGTCGCGGAGTCATTCTTACTAAAGATAACCTTATTAAGAGGAATTGGCATGAAAATCCACAATGTGTCTTTTGTCACCATGATGAGACAATAAAACATTTATTCTTCCAATGCAAATTGGCTCGTTCTATATGGTCAATCATCCAAATAGCTTCTGGCTTGTATCCTCCATGTAGTGTTGCTAATATATTTGGCAACTGGTTACATGGGATTGATCACAGGTTCAGAATTCTTCTAAGGGTGGGAGCGCTTGCCGTTATTTGGTCGCTTTGGCTATGTAGAAATGATAAGGTTTTTAACGATAAAAGTACTTCTCCGTTGCAGGTTATCTACAGATGTATCGGGATTCTTCGTTTATGGTCCTCTCTACAACGTGTGGAGAATCGATACCTGTTTATGGAGGTGTGTACACGATTGGAGGCTACGGCGAGGGATACTTTTACCCAACATGGGTGGCAGCATGATTTTAGGATTGGTGCCCCTCCACTTTAGGCGTTATACACACTCTACATGTTTCTTGTATTTCGCCTTTTTATTTTTATTGTTTTATGAGGAGACCTTATTTGGCTGTGTGCATCTCAGTTATGCAGAGGCCGGGTGTAATACTTAAACCTTTTAAGTAATAAAGCGCCCCTTTTCGAAAAATTGAGAGAGTTGAGGTTCTGTTAGAGCATCTACACAAACGTACCTCTAATTCGACCCCTCAACCGTCCGCGAAACGCGTCCGGTCAGTGACCGGACGTGTCCGTTTCGAGTCCCTATTTGTCCGTCCGTGCAGTCACAATCCTTATTTTCTTCCTCATGTGTACGGTCACTTGCACGTGATTGATGGAGATGAAGAGAGAAACAAAAAAAATTAATAAAGAAAAACAAAAGGGGATCCGGATGCAGGGCGTTGAGCTAGGGTGGCGGATGGGAGTGGAGTGAAGTGGCTAGGGTTTGGTCTGGCGAACATATGAGGACGAATATATGTGGGGTCGATCCTGGCCAGTGCGGGCCAGGCAAGCATGCCCGGGCGCGCCCGGGCTCCCTCATATCCGCCCCATATTTGGATTGCATATGAGGGGTGCCGGTCGGCCCAGGCGTTTGAGGCCCATTTGAGGGGGACGGCTGGGTCAATTTTTTGTGACCGGTCAGTGACCGGGCGCCCTACCCGGACGTTTGAGGGAGGTATGAGGGGTCCGGCTGTAGATGCTCTAAGGGAAACTTCCATCTCTACAAATGCTAGATCCGCATGGAGAGTAAGGAGTTGTGCTATGGACACACCCATACATGTATTATAGCGCATGCGCTTGGGTGGAATATACGCGGCTTAGACTTTGGATGCATGGCTTTAAAATGTATCAACTATATTGTTTGCAATGCATGCCACAATGGAGATATTTTAAATTGGACATCAAATTGGACATGCATCATTCTTGGTTGAACATCATACCTTGCTTGTATGTTTATTGGTTGTTATTTCTTCTTGTGGGTAGTTCCGAGTGACGAGACTGAGTTCAAGGATACTATCGAGAACACTTACGACACCTCGAGCTTACTGATGTGTGTCCCCTTTGTGGTGTGGAACGAGTGGACAGATTCCACGCAATGTGCAGGTGCCCCCTCGCAATGGAGCTATGGAGAGCTATGGCGATGGAATGGCCCATTCAAAGGTGTAGAGCATAGTGAACACAGGTCCGGAATGGTTGTTCTCGATGTTGGAACCTCTCCAGGATACCGCACGCATGGTTGTGCTCGTGATCATGTGGCGTGTGTGGTATGTGCGTAATGAAGTAACTCACGGAAAAATCCCTCCACCGACCGAAGCCTCTCGAAGATTCCTCCATGGTTATGTCATTTCCCTCTTGTGTATCCATCAGTGATTCAGTGTCCTCAAGGATATATGGAGAAGGGTAAGATGGTCGTCCATATGGGAGCTGCGGCTAGGCCTAAAGATGTGGAGCAAAAGGAAGAGCTTTGTTGGACGCTACCATGTCCTGGATGGGCCAAGCTTTATGTGGATGGGAACTATGTGCCAGCAGCAGGGGGCGGCATGGTGCTACGTTCGGATAGGGGTGAAGTTATTTTCACCGCTTGTCGAGAGATTCGTACATGTGATAACAGCCTAGATGCTGAGCTCGCGGTGTGCAGGGAAGGACTTGAGCTCGCCCTTCACCGCACAGACCGCCCCATTGCTGTCGAGATGGATAGTACCGAAGCGGTCACGATGTTGAACGCTAGGTCGGCGGACCGGTCGTCATTTCGTGTACTCGTCGAGGAGTTTCAGAGGATGACCATGGATGACCCTTGGGAGATTTTGATTTCTGCTATTAGTCGATCACAGAATAAAGTTAGTCATGCTTTAGCTGCATACGGCCATTGTATGCCACATACTGCTCTTTGGTTGGGCTCGGGTATGAGCGACATTGTAAAACTGGTTGTGACTGATTTGCCACCTTAAGTATGGAAATCTCGCTTTACCCCGCAAAAAAAACACACACCAGGAGTTTATAGTTTATAGGGGTGCTGATCATATGTTGAGAGTTTGAATTACCGGTTGGACGCGAAACAATGTTTTACCATTATTGTTCAAGGCAAGGGTTGAGGTCTGGCGTGTTTTGGGATGCGGGGAACCAAAGGCGAGCTAAAGGTATATTACGTGGGTCTTCTGAAATGAGTTAAACCTCTCGGCACTGGTCCTTGGTTTGGTGGATGGTTTTAACAAAACAATGTTGTGGAGTGAGCATTTTCTCGTCATAAGAGATTAGCGAGATTCATGGACAATTTTCAAGAAGTTTTGTCTCAATGTAATTTATTTGACATGGTGTTCCCTGCATGTGTAATAATAAGTAAGAGGACAACAGAAATGTGAAGGTGCGGCTTGATTGTCTAGGGGCGTGCCCTCAATGGTCTTCTTTATTTCCTAAATGCAATTTTCTAACATCATCAGCTTCAGGCCAGACTATTGTCCTCAATGGTCTTCTTTATTTCCTAAATGCAATTTTCTAACATCATCAGCTTCAGGCCAGACTATTGTCTTCTTTATTTCCTAAATGCAATTTTCTAACATCATCGTTTTGTTAAAATTACTAAGCATCTAAGATACGAGTCATTTTGGGAGAAGGAAGGGTTGGCTTTAAATGATCTGATTAAGGCTTGTTGGAATAATAGTTTGCAAATAGAGGATTAAATAGGCAAATAATCTGGAGAGATCAATGGAATCTCTTCATGGGTGGACCCGAGTTCATATTGGTTATCTTCCAAAGAAACTTGACTCGGCTCGTAAAGAATAAGTGTGCTATTTAAAAGAAATGACCATAGTGCAGTTATGAAAACGAAGAAAATTCCGAGGGAGATAGATGAGCTCCTTATCAAGGAAGAAATTACGATGAAATGAGGGGGGGGGGGGGGGGGGTCATAGTAAAAAATTATTTTGCATGACTGCCTCTTAGAGGGCAAAAAAGAATAATATTTGTGGCCTCGGGAAGAACGATGGGTCTTCTACAGAGAATTTCGATGAGATTCAAGGAATCACCATATGTGTTTGAAGTAGTTTTTTTTTTCCAGTGATGCTATTGTCGACTAGACTCATATTATTCTGCTTGTGAAACCTCTTGTGAATGATGAAATGAATGCTCACATGTGCAAACCATTTTCTGATCAATAGATTAGTGAAGCTTTTTTTCCAAATTGGATATTTTAAAGCTCTGGGTCTGGATGGTTTCCCTGCGAGTTATGTAGCGATGTACTTTTGATCATAAAATTGCACCGAAGTAATCTGAGATTAGCTCAGGATGACAATGTGGAGAAGATGGAACATGACGATATGTTTTATTCTTTTCTAATTCTAATTATTTTAAAGTATAACTTAATTAAACCCAACAATCATCACATCATTTCTACCTCGCCCTATATGTTGGGCATGTAGATCTCACACCTACAAGATCATTGCATGGATACCTTGTTGTCTATAGTTTGTGAACATTGCATTCGTAACTTGGGTTCTGAACTTGATAAAGTTCTACACCTTTCGATCAAAAATAAATTTAACTAAATTCTCAAACGCATTGGAAATGTATGTTTATATTATTATTATTTTGTCTACAAAAGTCATCGAAACATACCAACATAGGATCTAGTTTTGAAGATCTCATGACGATTGATTTTTTATGTGAATTTTTTTTCAATCGAAACAACAGTTTGAGCTAAAAAATATTTAAAAGTCTTGAAATAAGAGAATCTAGGATGATATCAACTTTTTTGGTCACCGGTGCATGCATGCATGTGCATGTGGGGAGAAGGTTGGAGAAACCATTTTTATGCCCCGGTAATTTCTCTCTAAACAAGATGATTACTTATGTACGTGATAACTTACGCAACACACGCGTGGTAAATTTTTGATCAAAAGGAAATCGTAGGAACATATCAACATGAGATAGTTTCGAAGATCTCGTCATGAGCGATTTTTTATGTGAAAATGATTTTCTGACCTGCCTGACAGTTTGAGCTACAAAATATTTTAAAGTTTCAAAATATGAGAGAATCTAGAGTGATGCCATCGATTTCATTTTACATGCATGCATTTAATTAGGCTTTCTAATAAGTGTCATGCACACACATATGAAGAAAGAGAAGCACTAATGATCACATGCATGCGGAGAAAAGTTGGCTCCATGCATTCGCGGGCCGGGAGTAGTCGGGCTCTCACCGGGAGGCGCCGGGCGTGGTCATCGGCATCGTGGTCTACACGGCGCCATATGCACTAGTGGCAAGGCAACTCCAATTTGAATGCGCTCATCGACGGGACCAGCAGCGACCGTGCAGGCTCGGACATCTCGGTAAGAAGCATGACGATAACAACCGCTAGGCAGGAGGTCTTGGGCGCCACTTCTTCGATGGCGTGTCTGATTTGAGTCCCTATTTGTCCGTCCGCGCAGTCACAATCCTTATTTTTTTTCCTCATATGTGAGGTCACTTGCATGTGATTAATGGAGATGAAGATTTTGGGAGAACAAGGGTTGGCCTTAAAAATGAACAGATTAAGGCTTGTTGGAATAATAGTTTGTAAATAGAGGTTTTGGAGAACGCGGCAAATAATCTGGATAGATTAATGAATTCTCTTCATGGGTGGAGCCGGGTTCATATTGGTTCGTAAAATAATAAATGTGCTATTTAAAAGAAATGACCATAGTGTGGTTATGAAAAGGAAGAAAATTCTCAGGGAGATTGATGAGCTCCTTCTCAAGGAAGAAATTATGTGGAAGCAGGGATAGTGTATTGACAAGTAACACTTAATCCCCAAATTCATCTATTTCAATGTGAAAAATCAAAGGACTTCCTCTAATAATTCATATTTTTTTTGTTTCCGCAAGAATTCAGCATGCCATGATAATTTAACCATGTTCTTTTTTTACTATTTCCAAGTTTTAAGAATCGTCCCATCCAAATAACGCCTCAATTGTTTCACAATAAAAGAGGGCCTCAAGTGCCTAAATTTAGTTGTTGGCTTTTTGTCCCTTTGTTATTGGCCAAGGAAAACGGTTAAGAAAAGCTACACTAGGTAAGATGGATCTACAAATAAAGGGAGTGAATTGCAAAAAAACATCAACATTGAAGGCTAGGGTTGCAGGAACCACAGTTCTACGAGTTTGTGCCAAAATCCACTAATTTTGGGCTTAATTTTTTTGCAAAAAACACTAATTACCTATTTCGTCCGTTTTAATCACGATTATGACAGATGGGTCCCGCGAAAAAGGGTCATGTGGCACAACAAAACAGATCAAAAAAATAGAATTTAAGGGACTACATTGTAAAAAAGGGAGGATAAGGTTCCACCTCCTCCTCCCACCGTTGACTATCTCAGCCGGGCCTCCCTGCGCCGGCCGGTGGGGCTCGAGCTCCCGGGCATGCAAGCCAGTAGCAGCTCATGTGCCGGTGCGCTCCAAGAACCGGCGAGTAGCCGCGGTGCCCTCCACTCAGCAGTGGCGCCAGCCGCACATAGGCGCACGCAGCAGCGGCACCGGCGAGTAGCCGATGCGCCCTCCACCCAGCAGTAGCGCCAGCCGGACATGGGCGCGAGCTCGAGGAGCGGCGTCGCCGGCCGCGCAGGGTCGCGAGCACGAGGAGCAGCCGCGCATGGGAGGGAGGAGCAGCGGCGCCGGCGCGCATGGCCGCGCATGGGCGGGAGGAGCAGCGGCGCCACCCTCGCACGGCCGTGAGGAACGAGCAGCGGCTGCGTTGGTGGGGCAGATGGCTGACGTGGCTTGATGGCTGCGTCGGTATTTCCCCAAAGAGGAAGGGATGATGCAGCACATCGACGGTAAGTATTTTCCTCAGTTATGAAACCAAGGTATCGAACCAGTAGGAGGATCACCACCACCTAATAAACAGCACCTGCACACAAAGAACAAATACTTGCAACCCGACGCGAAAGGGAGGTTGTCAATCTCTCTACGGTAAAAAGATAGATTAGGTAGTGATATATTGGAGAGATAGATCTCTCAAGAACACAAAATAATAAGAACAAATAAAAAGTGCAGCAAGGTATTTTTGTTTTTTGGAATAATAGATCTAAAAACAAAAGCGGCAAAAATATAGATCGGAAAGCAATATGTTGGAAAAGTAGACCCGGGGGCCGTAGGTTTCACTAGTGGTTTCTCTCATGAGTACAACACACGGTGGGTGAACAAATTATTGTTGGGCAATTGATAGAAGATCAAATAATCCTGACGATATCCAAGGCGATGATCATTATATAGGCATCGCGTCCAAGATAAGTAGACCGACTCCTGCATGTATCTACTACTATTACTCCACACATCGACCGCTATCCAGCATGCATCTAGTGTATTAAGTTCATGGAAAAACGGAGTAATGCAATAAGAACGATGACATGATGTAGACAAAATCTATTCATGTAGGAATAGACCTCATCTTGTTATCCTTAATAGCAACGATACATGCGTGCCTCGCTGCCCCTTCTGTCACCGGGAGAGGACACCGCAAGATCGAACCCATCACAAAGCACCTCTTCCCATGGCAAGAAAAAACGATCTAGTTGGCATAACTAAACCAAAGAATTGAAGAAGAAATACGAGGCTATAGGTAATCATGCATATAAGAGATCAAAGAAGACTCAAATAATTTTCATGGATAGAAACTGATCATGAACTCAAAATTTATCGGATTCCAACAAACACACCACAAAAGTTTACATCAAATAGATCTCCAAGAGACCATTGTATTGAGAATCAAGAGAGAGAGAGAGAGAGAGAGAGAGAGAGAGAGAGAAGAAGCCATCTAGCTACTGCCTACGGACCCGTAGGTCTATGGTGGACTACTCACGCATCATCGAAGAGGCACCAATGAGGACGATGAACCCCTCCGTGATGGTGTTAGATTGGATCTCAAGGCTCTGGAACTTGCGGCGGCTGGATGCATTTTTCGTCGACTCCTCTAGGGTTTCTGGAATATTTGAGAATTTATAGGTGTCAGAGGCGGTGGAGAGGGGTCCCGAGGAGGGCACAACCCATCAGGGCACGCCTGGGGCCTCTGGCGCATCCTGGTGGGTTGTGGTCTCCACAGCCCACCTCTCTGGTACTTCTTTGGCCTACTGGATGTCTTCTGGTCCAAAAAAAATCTCCAAAAAGTTTCATCACGATTGGACTCCGTTTGGTACTGATATTCTGCGAAGTAAAAAAACAAGCAAAAACAACAACTGGCACTTTGACACTATGTCAATAGGTTAGTCCCAGAAAATGATATAAAGTTGCTATAAAATGATTGTAAAACATCCAAGAATGATAATATAACATCATGGAACAAGAAAAAGTTATAGATACGTTGGAGACGTATCAACATCCCCAAGCTTAATTCCTACTCGTCCTCGAGTAGGTAAATGATAAAAACAGGATTTTTGATGTGGAATGCTGCCTAACATGTTCATCTCATAATCTTTTCTTTGTAGCATGGACATTTGGACTTTAGATGATTCAAAGCAATAGTCTAGTTTTAACATAATGACTTCAATACTCAAGCATGCCAACAAGCAACCATGTCTTTCAAAATATCAACACTAAAGAAAGTTATCCCTAGCCCATCATGCTCAATCATTGATCCATTCATGAAACACACTCAAATATTAGCTACACCCAATGCTCAAGTACGATCATAGTGCCCCCTAGTTGGTGCTTTATAAGAGAAGATGGAGACTCAAAGTAAAATAAAAATTGCATAAAGTAAATAGATAGGCCCTTCGCAGAGGAAAGTAGGGATTTGTAGAGGTGCTAGAGCTCAAAGTTTAAATTGAGAGAGGAAAATATTTTGAGTGGCATGCCTTTCCTGTCAACGAAAACGACAAAGTAGTTTACAAAACTTTCTGTCGTGGTTTTGTCATGGCAAGATGTCCTCGTGAGAGAACTTAGGTGTGAGGCCATCGCAACTAGGTGGCGGCTCGAGAGGGGTTAGTCGGAATCGAGATACGCGAGTTTACCCAGGTTCGGCCACTCTGATGGAGGTAAAAGCCTACGTCCTGCTTTGTGTCTATATAGATGATGATGACGATCTCGATTACAAGGGTGCGGAATCGCTACCTCTAATCTCGAGAGCCTCTAATCTGTCTATCTCTAATGACTTGAACTTGTCCCTCTTGGGGCGCCTTACCCCTCCTTATATAGGTTGAAGGGGTAGGTTTATATGTAGAATCCTACTAGGAGTTGGACTTGGACTAGCCTCTCTTGAATCCTAATCCGGGTCTTGTTTCCCTTGTGAGGGAGTCTTTCCTTTCCTTGGGCCTTCTCTGTGAGCCGGCCCACCATAACATGAGTCGGCCCTCCCATGAGCCGCCTTCTGGGTCGTTGGGTCTTTGTCGTTCGTCTGACCCGCCTGCTGGGTCACCAATGAGCCGCCAAGCTTGTCCGGGTCACCAATGAGTCGCCAAGTCCAGCCGGGTCACCAATGAGCCGCCAAGCTCGACCGGGTCACCAATGAGCCGCCAAGCTTGTCCGGGTCACCAATGAGTCGCCATGTCCGGCCGGGTCACCAATGAGCCGCCAAGCTCGGCCGGGTCACCAATGAGTCGCCAAGTCCCGGCCGGGTCATACTTCAGGCCGGGTTATACCGCGGGGTAATATCCCCGACATTAGCCCCCAGGTTAGCTTGAATTTATTCATGGTAAGCTCCTGAAATAAGAATAACAAATATGTTAAGGGACTGGCTTGCTCCATTGGCCGGCTTAATGAAGTAGCTCCTTGAAAATCCGGGTTTCTTCTTCATATGAACGAGCCGTCTTCACAATCATCTTGCCGGTATGTGTCCTTTGCACTAAAATATTGGGAATAAAACATCCATATGCCGCTGAGTCGGCCTCCAATACTTTGGCTTAAAGATACTTTTGGAATTAGAAAACCACATGACGTTAAGCCGGCTTCCATTGCTTTGGCTTCGATGAAAATATTGGAGATAAGAAAACCATATGAAGTTGAGCCGGATTTCCCTTGCTTTGATAGAAAATCGTCCATTGTTAAATCACTTTCAACTTGTGAAGCCGAGTTGCTTATATAAACTCTGCCGGGTTATGATCTTTTGATAATGTCGGGTCATGATTTGTTGGTGGCGCCGGGTCAAATAACTGGACTCCAGCTGACTTGATAAAATTATTGGGAACAAAGAAATCCGTGTGATGTTGAACTAGTCTTTCAACGCTTCAGCTCCATGAAGAAATGAGACCCGTCTCGCTCACAATTGATATCTTGAAAGTGTTCTTCTATTTTTTATATCCATATTACCTATAGCCCCCAAGCTCCAAGTTTATCCGTGATAACTTGGTGCTTTTCAATAATATCTTTGATTGTGTAGCCCCCAAGTGTCGGGTTGTCCTGCCTGCAGCAGCCTGGGACTTGTAAATATCTTATGCTTATAAAACTTCAGCCATTATAGCCCCCAAGGGCCGGGTCATTATGCAATAATGAGCAGGAACTTTTTGTCGATTTGATCATATAGACTTGAGGAGCAATGTGTAGCCCCCAAGGGCCGGCTCAGTAAGACAATACTGGGCTGGGACTTAGAAAAAGATAGATAGGCCGGCTCATCTCCTTGAGATAACATGGTCTGTTGACAATGTAATGATTTGAAAAACAACTTGCATTAGCCCCCAAGTGTCGTGGCGCATGCTTGCAGCGACATGGGACTTGCATACTTGATATAAACTGGACTTGAATAATGTAGCCCCCAAGTGCCGGGTCGTATGCCTGCAGCGACTCGGGACTATTCTTTCCAATGCAGAATAAATCCTATCCATTATATGGACGATATTTTTGAAGGCTTGGCATATCAATATTGAACCATGCTCCCTGCTGTGAGCTGGTATTTCTGGATGAGGGAATAACAGCCATTACTCTGAAGGGGCTTTGAAAACCTCAATCATCCAATATAGGTTATGATAACCATAATAAAAATCCAGCCGCATTGGCTATTTAAGATTTGAATAATATACCCCGGTTTGAAAACCGGCTCCTGCAACATAAACCAGGATATCCATGCATATATGATGCATGGTATGACGATGCAATGATGATGCAATGTATGATGATGTATGTGTATGATAATAGAGTATAAAAATGTCGGCTTTCAAGGCTCGACAAAAAGAGACTAGCTCTGTTTTGTTTTCTGAAAAACTCAAGTTTTGCTTCAAAGAAGCTTTGGCACGAATGCCTTTAATCCCGTAAGCTGGCTCTCACGTGACATAAATCCGTCGTTTAAACCTTTAACGAGTTCAGGGTCTTAAAAAAGATTGACTGTTAAGAGTACGAACGGGCCACATAGCCGAGGACAGGTGAGTTTATCCTAGCTCACTGTAAGCCAGCTTTCTCGTGACAAGAGCCGCCGTTTTAACCTTGACAAGTTCAGGGTCTTATTGCGAGATTGACTATCAAGTTCAGGGCCTCTTTGCAAGATTGACTGTCAAGAGTTCGGCGGGTCACCTGGCGGAGTAGCAAGTTGCAAACAGGCAGGTTTAACCCAAACATGGCATGGAAGCCGGTCAAGAGGGTATGAAATCTAAACTCATTGAGTTGGAAGCCCCCAAGTGACTTTATGATGATCCAATAAAACAGGGCACCCATGTTTGAACGGTCGCAACATGGCAGCTCGTCCTCTTGGGCGACTTTAAATCTCCCGCCAATAAGGTAGTGCACCCATGTTTGAACGGGCGCAACATGGCGGCTCGTCCTCTTGGGCGACTTTAAATCTTTCGTCAATAATGTAGTAGCCCCCGGAACCGGGTTAACTTCTCTGCAATGACCCGGGGTTCCAGAATATTTGAGCCCGGTTGAATCTGCCGAGTCATATCTGTGTAGCCCCCGAGTCTTTAAGTTGACTCGAAGAAGCGGCTTGAGAGTCTTCATAGTTGACTGTGGCATAAGCTGGCATATATTTCCCGGCTGAACGATGGAATTTATCCAAACTGGAGACCTTGTGGCGAGTTGATGATATTCGTGATGCCCATCATATGTCCTTGGCATTGACAACGCGATGTTAATCCATGGAAGGTTGAGGTCAACCGTGGCGGCTTCTAGATGATCCCGTATGAGTTGTTTCAATAATCCGGTTGATGGTTCGTTCCGGCTAGTTGTTGAAGTTAACCCAAACCGCAGTGGCGGCGACTTGTGCGCCTGTCCATTGAGTCATCCGGTGCAGGCGGAAGCTGATAATATATTATTATTTGCTCCAGAGTTTGTTGGAATAGACCGGATCGCGGGGGCAGCGGCTCGCGCGTATTCGTTGGGCGGCTTGAATGAGCAAGCACGACACCGGCGTGTCAATGTAGATTGGACCGCAAGGCGGCGACTCACGAGCGTCCGTTGGGCGGCTCGTACTGGTGTATGCGGCCCCTGGCATGTTGATGTAGGCGTAGAAGTCAGCCGCGGCGTTTGAAGACGGTGCGGTCGTGAGAAACGGCCGCGGCGTTGTAAGCCGGTGCGGTCGCGAGAGACGGCCGCGGCATTGTCATCCGACGTATTGATGTAGACCCGACCGTATGAACGGCGGGTTGTACGCGTCCGTCTGGTAGCTTGTCATAGCGCATATGCGGACGCGGCCGCCGATAAAGGCGCGCGAGGACCGGGCCGTACTGTGGCCATGAGCTAATCGACCTGCGTACATAATAGCATAGCTCGGAAGTAAAACCTTCCGATGATATTCAATTATACTAAATAATAGTTAGAAAAATATCACCTGATTCTTTCCGTTCGACGAAATACGGACACCGGTGCTGAGCTTCAGAGGAAAACAACAAAAAGGTGTCCGTAATGAGCGCAGGGCGGGGCGGTCGACGCTGTCATGGGCTCTCGGCCATCTCTGCGGCGGAGTACAGCCACGCCCACCACGGTCATCGTCACGCACGTGCACGTCCTATCTCGGCGGGAGCAAGCTGAGCTCGGAGCAGGTGAGCTCGTTCAAAAGGATGGAGCGCGAAAAGGCGGACAGGATGCTGGACGACTACGTCCATCAGTGCCGCAAAACCAAGGTGCTCCGTTTTCTTCCTGTTGAATGTTGAAACGTCGAGAGGGAAAATGTCGCGTCCGGCCTCATCGAGCTCATTGGCTTGCACGGGATCACCGAACTGGTAGTTTCGGCTGCCATGGACCGGCAGTACTCAACGTATGAGATCCTTCTGACACCGACGGAACTCTGTTTCTTGCAAATTCAGACATGCTCTGTACGTTTTTATAAGTTCTATCTGCAGAACAACAACATCGGTAATGCATAGAGCTGATCCATCGTGCAACATCTGGTTCGGCAGGAAGAGGTGAGTCAGGTCACTCAACAACCTATCCTGAATTTTGAACCACTGCTTCTTGCCAGAATGTCAGGATGGCACGCTTCTGAATTTTGTTCTCTCTTCTAGGATGATGATGACGTTGAGATTGAATTGCGATTCATGGAGGCACGCAGAGCAGCCTAGGATCTAATGAATAGAGCCCTGAAAAAGTCCTTGGCCGCCTCGTGCAAACGAAGACGGTTACACCTGCGAAGCCGGCGTGGTCGGGTGCTGCTGACCTGACGGGATGCCGTCGCCAGAAGGCGTCGCCCAACCGCTCGCGCGCCCCAGTTTTTCCCTCTATGCCGGCAAGGGTGCGGCGGCGGAGTGACGAGGCGGCAACTGCGGAGCGTCGCGGGCGCGGCGCAACAAGCGCGGTGCGGGGCCGGCTCGGACGCGAGTCGATACAGCGGCGGAGGCGGAGCCAGCGAGGCGTGGTGAGGCTGCGGGAAGGCAGCGGCAGGGGCGGGCGTATCCGAAGCATGAGGCAACGCAGCGAGCCGGCGGGCGCGGCGATGGGGGGCTTGGCGGAGATAATGTTGATCCTTCCGCACCGGCTCCTTCATCTGAAACGATCGAAATCACCGTGCACGATCGTTCCGTGCCGGCTCTTCTTCATCTGATCCATTGCGAGCTTCTCGATCCCTTAAGAGCTCCCTTCAAGAACATAATTCCACCGTGTGCTCGCCCCACAGTGGGCGCCAACTGTCGTGGTTTTGTCACGGCAAGATGTCCTCGTGAGAGAACTTAGGTGTGAGGCCATCGCAACTAGGTGGCGGCTTGAGAGGGGTTAGTCGGAATCGAGAGACGCGAGTTTACCCAGGTTCGGCCCCTCCGATGGAGGTAAAAGCCTACGTCCTGCTTTGTGTCTATATTGATGATGATGACAATCTCGATTACAAGGGTGCGGAATCGCTACCTCTAATCTCGAGAGCCTCTAATCTGTCTATCTCTAATGACTTGAACTTGTCCCTCTTGGGGCACCTTACCCCTCCTTATATAGGTTGAAGGGGTAGGTTTATATGTAGAATCCTACTAGGAGTTGGACTTGGACTAGCCTCTCTTGAATCCTAATCCGGGTCTTGTTTCCCTTGTGAGGGAGTCTCTCCTTTCCTTGGGCCTTCTCTGTGAGCCGGCCCACCATAACATGAGTCAGCCCTCCCATGAGCCGCCTTCTGGGTTGTTGGGTCTTTGTCGTTCGTCTGACCCGCCTGCCGGGTCACCAATGAGCCGCCAAGCTCGGCCGGGTCACGAATGAGTCGCCAAGTCCGGCCGGGTCACCAATGAACCGCCAAGCTCGGCCGGGTCACCAATGAGTCGCCAAGTCCCGGCCGGGTCATACTTCAGGCCGGGTTATACCGCGGGGTAATATCCCCGACACTTTCCATGCTAGATATATATCATAGGCGGTTCCCAAACATAAAATAAAGTTTATTCCTTTTTCCACCATTCTTTCAAAATCCATGGCTGGCCGTATCCACGGTTGCCTTCCATACAAACACTTTTCAAACAATTTATTATTTAATTTGACAACATAAAGTATTTTTTTTCTTTTTCATTTCGGGAATGGGCATCCCTATTACCGTCGTACTCTCGTGCAATGACAAGTGAATAAACACTCATCTTGAGAATAACACATCTAGCATGGAAAAATATTGGACACCCCCTACCGTTTGATGAGCGGTACGAGCACACAAAAAGGAAATTTATTTTGAAAATTAGAGATGGCACATACAAATTTGCTTAGAACGACATGGAAATACCGCATATAGGTTGGTATGGTGGACTCATAAGGCAAAACCGAGTTTAAGGATTTTTTATGCACAAGTAGTATTTCCACTTAGTACAAGTGGAGGCTAGCAAATAGATTGAGAAGCAACCAACCAAGAAACGAAAATTCACATAAGCGAGCATTGAGCATAATTAACACCGAATAATGCACCATAAGTAGGATGTAATTTCATTTCATAACTATTGACTTTCGTGCTTGCATAGGGAATCACAAACCTTAACACCAATATTCCTACTAAAGCATAATTACTCACTAACATGACTCACATATTACTATCATCATGTCTCAAAAATATTACAATGAATCAAATTTAATTTGTCCAATGATCTTCATGAAAGTTGTTATTATATCCTCCTTGGATATCTATCACATTGGGACTAATTTCATATATTGCCATTGCTTTTGACAAGCTCAAACAAATTTAAGTGAAGCACATGAGCATAAAAGTTTCATCTCTCAAAATAGTATAAGTGAAGCATGAGAGGATATCTTCAAAATTTAATAACTCTCAAATTTATATAAGTGAATCATGAAAGTATTTCTACAAAAATTTCCAAGCACACCATTCTCAAAAAGATATAAGTGAAGCACTAGAGCAATTCTATAGCTCAAAAAGTTTAAGTGAAGCATATAGAGCAATTCTAACAAATCATAGCATAATTTTGGCTCTCTCAAATAGGTGTGTCCAGCAAGGATACAAGTGAAAAAATAAGAAGCAAAGCAAGCAAAGACTCAAATGATACAAGACGCTCCAAGCTAAACTCATGATATGTGACGAATAAAAATATTGCTCCAAGTAAAATACCGATGGTCGTTAGAAGAAAGAGGGGATGCCACTCGGGGCATCCCCAAGCATAGTTGCTTGTTTCTCTTTGGATATATCTTGGGGGTGCTGTAGCATCCCCAAGCTTAGGCTCTTTTCACTCCTTATTCCTGCATCCATCGTGATCTCACCCAAAACTTGCAAACTTCAATCACACAAAACTCAACAAAATCTTCGTGAGATCCGTTAGTATAATAAAGCAAATCACTACTTTAGGTGCTGTTGCAAACCCATTGATATTTTATTATTGCATTATATCTACTGCATTTTAACTTTACCATGTCTCATACCCTTTAATATAACCCATAGATTCATCAAAACAAGCACACGATGCAACGAAAACAGAATATGTCTTAAACAGAACAGTCTGTTGTAATCTGTACTCTAACCATACTTCTGTAACTCTACAAATTCTGAAAAATTAGTACAATGTAAAGCATTTGTATAGCAACACTGTGTTAAAATTTCAGCTCAATATCACGTTCCAGTAAAAAAATGAAAATTCAAACACTGGACGCAAAGTTTCTGTTTCAGATTCAGCATCGCTTCTACGCATCTTATGAATCATCCTAAAGGCTCTACTTGGCACAAATACTAAATAAAACATAAAAAACACAATCATAACAGAGGCATAATTGTGTCAACACTCAAAAACAGAAAGAACAAGACGAAAATAAATTTATTCATTGGGTTGCCTCCCAACAAGCGCTATCGTTTTACGCCTCTAGCTAGGCATAACGCATATATTCAAGTATTGTCATCTTTGGTTTTTAACTCCTCAATCACACAACTAGATTTTTTCAAGGATTTAGCATGCATACTCTCAATGACAACACTTCTAGGAAAAAGACCAAAAAATTAATTTTTGTAGATAGGGTCTCTTACTATTTCAACAAAGTCGGGATGAATACTAATCATTTTAAGATCTCCCTTGTGGCCAGTAGGTGTAGCAACTTTGTTCTTAGTGATTTGCGTGGTTTTGCAAATTTTTATGGGAGGTTTTTCAATAGTTTTGACAGAAGAAAAAGCCGAACCCAAGTTACTAAAAATTTCTTCCAACTTATCAATCCGGTAAGGACTCTCTTCTATCCTTTCGTTAACTACGGTTTCTTTCTCCTTTAACAATTTAAAAGCATCTCCCGCTTTAGACCCAATTTTATTAGCAAGATTATGCATTTTCTTATCCAAATTTTCAAGATGTTCCTTGGTAATCATCTTCTTTTCAATAGCATCTCCATAACATGTTCGAGAGTTAAAGTTGTTTCATTGGTCGTAAGAGATGGTGATCCCACTAAAATCCCCATAGCATTAAAAGCGTCCACAGATGGACACATCAAGAAATTCCCACCGTTAATCGTATCAAGGACGAATCTATACCAAGTGGTAATGCCCACATAAAAACTGCGAAGTAGAACAACGGTAGATTGCTTATGGATAGATCTATTATGAGCATTGCAAATCCTATACCAAGCATCTTTGAGGTTCTCCCCTCCCCTTTGCTTAAAATTAAGAACTTCATTCTCGGGAGTACACACAATAGAGGAAGAACTAGCCATAACGACAAGGTAGGCGAACAAGAGATCTGACAAGAAAAAGGCAAACGAAAAAGAGGGCGAATAAAACGGCAAGTTGGGTGAAGTGGGGGAGAGGAAAACGAGAGGCAAATGGCAAATAATGTAATTACAAGGAGATTAGATTTGTGATTAGGAACCTGGTAGATGATGATGGTGTCTCCTCGGCGCCTGAGATTGGCATATAGAAGAGACCGCTTCCTCCTCGGCAACGACGCTAGAAATTCCTTTGACGTGGCTTGAGACTGCGTCGGTATTTCCCCAAAGAGGAAGGGATGATGCAGCACAGCGACGGTAAGTATTTCCATCAGTTACAAAACCAAGGTATCAAACCAGTAGGAGGATCACCACCACCTAATAAACAGCACCTGCACACAAAGAACAAATACTTGCAACCCGACGCGAAAGAGAGGTTGTGAATCTCTTTACGGTAAAAAGATAGATTAGGTAGTTATAGATTGGAGAGATAGATCTCTCAATAACACAAAATAAAAAGAACAAATAAAAAGTGCAGCAAGGTATTTTTGGGTTTTTGGAACAATAGATCTGAAAACAAAAGCGGCAAAAAGATAGATCGGAAAACAATATGTTGGAAAAGTAGACCCGGGGGCCGTAGGTTTCACTAGTGGCTTCCCTCATGTGTATATAGCACACGGTGGGTGAATAAATTACTGTTGGACAATTAATAGAAGATCAAATAATCATGACGATATACAAGGCAATGATCATTATATAGGCATGACACCCAAGATAAGTAGACCGACTCCTGCCTGCATCTACTACTATTACTCCACACATCGACCGCTATCCAGCATGCATCTAGTGTATTAAGTTCATGGAAAAATGGAGTAATTCAATAAGAACGATGACATGATGTAGACAAGATCTATTCATGTAGGAATATACCCCATCTTGTTATCCTTAATAGCAACGATACATGCGTGCCTCGCTGCCCCTTCTGTCACTGAGAGAGGACACCGCAAGATCGAATCCATCACAAAGCACCTCTTCCCATGGCAAGAAAAATCGATCTAGTGGGACTAACTAAACCAAAGATTCAAAGAAGAAATACGAGGCTATAAGTAATCATGCATATAAGAGATCAAAGAAGACTCAAATAATATTCATGGATAGAAACTGATCATGAACTCAAAATTCATCGGATCCCAACAAACACACCGCAAAAGTTTACATCAAATAGATCTCCAAGAGACCATTGTATTGAGAATCAAGAGAGAGAGAGAGAGAGTGAGAGAGAGAGGAAACCATCTAGCTACTGCCTACGGACCCATAGGTCTATGGTGGACTACTCACGCATCATCGGAGAGGCACCAATGAGGATGATGAACCCCTCCGTGATGGTGTTAGATTGGATCTCGAGGCTCTGGAACTTGCGGCGGCTGGATGTATTTTTCATCGACTCCTTTATGGTTTCTGGAATATTTGGGAATTTATAGTTATCAGAGGCGGTGGAGAGGGGTCCCGAGGAGGGCACAACCCATCAGGGCGCACCTGGGCCCTCTAGCGCGCCCTGGTGGGTTGTGGTCTCCACGACCCACCTCTCTGGTATTTATTTGGCCCACTGGATGTCTTCTTGTCCAAAAAAAATCTCCAAAAGTTTCGTCGCGATTGGAATCCGTTTGGTACTGATATTCTGCGAAGTAAAAAACAAGCAAAAACAACAACTGTCACTTTGGCACTATGTCAATAGGTTAGTCCCAAAAAATGATATTATGTTGATATAAAATGATTGTAAAACATCCAAGAATGATAATATAACAGCATGAAACAAGGAAAAATTATAGATACGTTGGAGACGTATCAATGGCCACCATGGTGGTCGACGCCGGCCTCTAGGGATTCTGCAGGGTCGAGCTGCTCCCGGCGAGGCATGGCTGGTGCTCGGGCGAGCCATGGTCTCCCGTCGAGTCCCACTAGTAGAAAACAGGGCTTTGGTCCAGGCCAGATAAGTGCATTAGTCCCGGTCGTGTTACGAACTGGGACTAATGGGTGTATCAGTCCCGGTTCATGAGGCCAGGACGCCGACCGGGCCTCGGCAGGCACCAGTCCCGGTTCGTCTGACCCCTGTAGTCCCGGCTCCAGACACGAACCGGGACTAAAGGTCCTCGCTCCTGGCGCAGCCCCTTTAGTCCCGGTTGGTGGCTGGAACCGGGACTAAAGGGCAATCTTCTGTCCCGGATCTAGCCACCAACCGGGACTAAAGAGATGCCTATATATATGCTTGCCCCTGCCTGCTCACTCCTCTGTTTTTTGGCCGGCCGGCGTGTGGGAGGTGTGTGCTGTTCTGCTCTCACCTCCTATGCACACGAGGTGTTCGATGAAATGCCCGAGCCACGCTTAAGCTTTCTCCTCTCCAAGCTCGACCTCCAAGCTCCATTTTCCCCAAGATTTGTCTAGGTCTGGCGGTCGGTCCCGTCCCGTCCCCGTCCTCACCGTCATTGATCGCCCGCGCCGATCTCGTCGCCGGCACCACCGTGGTGAGCCTCTTGTTCTTATCTTCTTTTTAAAAGAAAAACAAATTCTTACTTGTATGATTTACATAGATACTTGTATAAATTTCTTACTTTTATTATTGTTTGTTATTATATAGTGCCATGGTTTTGGTATCCGCCCCCGTCGGCCCTCGCCCGGTCTATGATTCGGATGTGGTATATTATCTTTTATAACTATTTGTTTCATTTAGTGTTTATGACAATTATCCCGACCAACGTGACATAGATGTTTTTATCTAGGAGGTATGTGAACCGGAAATTCCAACCGACCCTCTTGTCAAGAGGTTAAATATAGTTGAAAAAGAAAACGAGTATTTGAAAGAAAAATTGAAAAGAATTGAGGAGGAGAAGATGAAATTGGAGTTGCATGTTGCCGATGTCGTCGATGATCAAAAGATCAAGATGGATGCAATGCGCTTGAAGATTAGAAACATAAGAAAAAATGCCATTGATAATGAGGCTTGGTATCATTATGCTGTTGGATCAATTGTTACCTTAGTTGCGATTATGATCACATTTGTTGTTGCATTTAAATGTTTTACATAGTTGTATGTTAGTTTCAATTTATATTTTAATTAGATGCTCTAGAGAGTTGTATGTTGTTCTATGAGAACTATGTATGAACTTTATGTATTTATTTTTTCAGTAATAACATTTGATCACTACTGTACTTTGGTTTTAATGTGATGATGAACTTGTATTAATTTGGTCACTTCTCTATTCATGATGTTCTGTAATGGTTTTGGTACACTTAATTATATAATGCACGTAGATGAACCGGCAATGGATGTACGGTGACCGACGCACCTCCGAGTACATTGAGGGCTTGCATAAATTTCTCGAAGTGGATGAGGCAGACAAGCAGAATGATTTTATGTATTGTCCATGTACTGTCTGTGAGAATACGAAGGATTACTCTAACTCGAAAACCTTTCACTCCCACCTGCTTGAGAAGGGTTTCATGCCACACTATAATGTTTGGACCAAGCACGGAGAAAGAGGGGTTATGATGGAAGACAACGAAGAAGAAGAGGATGATGATAGCTATCCTATGTTCCCTGAATATGGTGATACTGCAACGGGGGAAGCTAAAGATCAAGAGGCACCAGACGATGTGCCCGATGATGATCTTCGCCAGATCATTGTTGATGCATAGAGAGAATGTGAAAGTGAAAGGGAGAAGTTGAAGTTCGATCGCATGTTAGAGGATCACAAAAAAGGGTTGTACCCAAACTGCGAAGATGACAACACAAAGCTCGGTACCACACTGGAATTGCAGCAATGGAAGGCAGACAATGGTGTATCTGACAAGGGATTTGGTTCGCTACTGAAAATAATGAAGAATAAGCTTCCAAAGGATAATGAATTGCCTGACAATACATACGAAGCAAAGAAGGTTCTCTGCCCTCTAGGATTGGAGGTGCAGAAGATACATGCATGCCCTAATGACTGCATCCTCTACCGCGGTGAGTACGAGGAATTGAAGGCATGCCCGGTATGCGGTGCATTGCGGTATAAGATCAGACGAGATGACCCTGGTTATGTTGAGGGCGAGCGTCCCAGGAAGAGGGTTCCTGCCAAGGTGATGTGGTATGCTCCTAAAATACCACGGTTGAAATGTCTGTTCAGAAACAAAGAGCATGCCAAGTTGTTGCGATGGCACAAAGAAGACCGTAAGAAAGACGGGAAGTTGAGAGTGCCCTCTGACGGGTCGTAGTGGAGAAAAATTGAGAGAAAGTGGGGGGACTTTGCAGGTGACGCAAGGAACGTATGGTTTGGTTTAAGTGCAGATGGCATTAATCCTTTTGGGGAGCAGAGAAGCAATTATAGCACCTGGCCCGTGACTCTATGTATCTATAACCTTCCTCCTTGGTTGTGCATGAAGCGAAGTTCATTATGATGTCAGTGCTCATCCAAGTCCCTAAGCAACCCGGCAACGACATTGATGTGTACCTAAGGCCATTAGTTGAAGAACTTTTACAGCTATGGAATGGAAAAGGTGTACGTGTGTGGGATGGGCATGAACAAGAGGAATTTGACCTACGAGCGTTGCAGTTTGTAACCATCAATGATTGGCCTACTCTTAGTAACCTTTCAGGACAAACAAACAAGGGATACAACGCATGCACACACTGTTTAGATGATACCCAAAGTATATACTTGGACAAATACAAGAAGAATGTGTACCTGGGACATCGTCGATTTCTTCCGACCAAGCATGCCTTAAGAAACAAAGGAAAGCATTTCAAAGGTGAGGCAAATCACCAGAAGAAGCCCGTCCTCCGTACTGGTAATGATATACTTGATATGGTCAAGGATTTACAAGTAATCTTTGGAAAGGGTCCTGGCGGACAATCTGTTCCGAATGACGCTGAGGGACACGCACCCATGTGGAAGAAGAAATTTATATTTTGGGACCTACCCTATTGGAAAGACCTAGAGGTCCGCTCTGCAATCGACGTGATGCATGTGACGAAGAATGTTTGCGTGAGCGTGCTAGGCTTCTTGGGCGTGTATGGGAATAAAAAAGATACACCGGAGGCACGGGAGGACCAGCAACGTGTGAACGAAAAAGACGGCATGCATCCAAAGCAGTATCAAGGTCCTGCCAGCTACGCTCTAACCAAAGCGGAGAAGGAAATCTTCTTTGAATGCCTTCTCAGTATCAAGGTCCCGTCTGGATTTTCATAACCCACAAGTATAGGGGATCGCAACAGTTTTCGAGGGTAGAGTATTGAACCCAAATTTATAGATTCGACACAAGGGGAGCCAAAGAATACTTGAGAGTATTAGCAGTTGAGTTGTCAATTCAACCACACCTGGAGATTAAATATCTGCAGCAAAGTGATCAGTAGCACAGTAATATGATAGTTTTGATAGCAATAGTAACAAGAGCGGTAACAGTAGTAGCAATAGTTTTGTAGCAATTGGAACAGCAGCAGCAGCAGCAGCAGTAGTAACTTAGCAAGAACAATAAGTGGAAAGCTCGTAGGCATTGGATCGGTAACTCGTTGGATGATATTCGTCATGTAACAGTCATAACCTAGGGCGATACAAAACTAGCTCAGTTGATCAATGTAATGTAGGCATGTATTCCATAGATAGTCATACATGCTTATGGAAAAGAACTTGCATGACATCTTTTTTCCTACCCTCCCGTGGCAGCGGGGTCCATAAGGAAACTAAGGGATATTAAGGCCTCCTTCTAATAGAGAACCAGAACAAAGCATTAACACATGGTGAATACATGAACTCCTCAAACTACGGCCATCACCGCGAAGTATCCCAAATATTGTCACTATGGGGTTGACGGATCATAACACGTAATAGGTGCATATTACTAGGCAAGATCAGATCAAGAACATGGATATAGAGATGATAACATAAATGGTTCAGATCTGAAATCATGGCACTCGGGCCCTAGTGACAAGCATTAGGCATAGCAAAGTCATAGCAACATCAATCTCAGAACATGATGGATACTAGTGATCAAGCCCTAACAAAAATAACTCGATTACATGATGAATCTCATCCAACTCCTCACCGACCACCAAGCCTACGAAGGAATTACTCACTCCCGGTGGGGAGCATCATGGAATTGGTGATGGAGAAGGGTTGATGATGATGAAGACCGAAGATTCCCCTCCCCGGAGCCCCAAACGGGCTCCAGATCTGGCCTCCCAATGAAGAACATGAGGTGGCGGCGGCTCCGTATCGTAAAACGCGATCAAACTTTCTCTCTGATTTTTTTCTCCGAAAATAGGAATTTATAGTGGCGGAATTAGGGTCACTGGGGCCACGAGGTGGGCACAACCCACCAGGGCGCGCCCAGGGGGCCTGGCGCGCCCTGGTGGGTGGTGCTCACCCTGGCCCTCCTCTTCGGTAGATTTTGGCTCCAATAATTCACATATATTCTGAGATAATTCTCCAAAAAGTTTTGTTCCATTCCGAGAACTTTTATTTCTGCACAAAAACAACACCATGGTAGTTCTGCTGAAAACAGCGTCAGTCCGGGTTAGTTCCATTCAAATCATGCAAATTAGAGTCCAAAACAAGGGCAAAAGGGTGAGGAAAAGTAGATACGTTGGAGACGTATCAGCTTCTCGTCGAATATAAAGGGAATAATAAACATGGCAGAGAAAAAAATTCCAGAACCTAAAGTCTCATGACTGCCACGTGATTATGATGCAACTGCTTCCGTTTGCAATGAGGGGGCTTCTACCAGAAAATGTTCAATTAGCCATTGTGAAGCTATGTGCATTCCTCAATGCAATTTCTCAGAAGGTAATTGATCCAGAAATCCTACCAAGGTTACATAATGATTTGGTCCAATGTCTTGTCAGCTTCGAGTTGGTGTTCCCACCATCCTTCTTTAATATTATGACGCACGTCCTAGTTCACCTAGTCGACGAGATTGCCATTCTGCGTCCTGCATTTCTACACAATATGTTCCCCTTTGAGAGGTTCATGGGAGTCTTGAAGAAATATGTTCGTAATCGTTCTAGGCCAAAAGGAAGCATCTCCATGGGCCATCAAAGAGAGGAGCTCATTGGGTTTTGTGTTGACTTTATTCCTGACCTTAATCCGATTGGTGTCCCTCAATCGCGGTATGAGGGGAGACTGAGTGGAAAAGGCACGCTAGGAGTTGATTCAATAATATGTAGGGACGGGCATTCTTGGGCGCAAGCACACTACACAGTTCTACAAAATTTTACCTTGGTGGCCCCGTATATCAATGAACACAAGAATATTCTACGCTACAAACACCCGAAGCAGTCTGATGACTGGATTACATGTGAAAACATCAGGACTTTCAGCGGTTGTTTGCAAATGCATCTCCTGCGTAACAACACTGTTGGAGATGAGCTGTACTTGTTGGCCAGGGCACCATCTTAGACTGTATGGACTTACCAAGGGTACGAGATAAATGGGAATACATTTTACACGATCGCCCAAGACGATAAGAGCACCAACCAAAACAGTGGTGTCCGCTTTGATACAGCAATCACCAATAGGGCAAAGGACACATATTATGGTTACATAGAGGAGATATGGGAACTTGACTATGGACATGAATTTAAGGTCCCTTTGTTTCGGTGCAAATGGGTCAATCTGTCAGGAGGCGGAGTACAGGTAGACCCGCAGTACGGAATGACAACCGTGGATCTCAACAATCTTGGGTACACAGACGAACCATTCATCCTAGCCAATGATGTGGCGCAGGTTTTCTATGTGAAGGACATGTCTACCAAACCGAGAAAAAAAAGATAAGGAAGCGAATACATCAAACGATGAGCCAGAGCGCCACATAGTTCTTTCAGGGAAAAGAAACATCGTGGGAGTGGAGGACAAGACAGACATGTCTTAAGATTATGAAAAGTTTCATGAAATTCCTCCCTTCAAAGTGAAGGCTGACCCAAGCATCCTGTTAAACGATGAAGATTATCCATGGTTATGGCGCAATAAGCAAGGGACACACGCAAAGAAAAAGTGAAGACTTTCTCTCCACAACTATTCATATGATGGCTTTGATCTAGAATATCACTGCAGTTACATGTCAAGAAATGAAATCCCTTTTGTAATAGATGTGTTTTCGTCCGAAACCCTGATACTTCGAAATAGATTGTCCAGTTTGTACACGAAGTGCATCCAGTTTTTCCCGTAACCCTCTCAACTTTTTAGCACATGCTATGTGGGTGAAATTATGACACCATGCCAAGTTTCAACCTTTTCAGAGTTCATTTGTAGTGCTTTTAAATTTCAGGGTCATTTAGCTCAAAGAATGAACTAATAGCAAAAAGAATGAACTAAAAAGCTTTTATAAAACACTAATAGCAAAAAGAATGAACTAAAAGAATCAATTAAAATATTTTGTTATGATCAACTAAAACAAAACTATAATATTCTTCAATAGCAAAAATAATCAACTAAGAAGCTTTTATAAACCTCTAGTTATTATCAAAATAATATTAACTTAAAATTATATAAAATTTATGCAACTAAAATTATCAAAGTATTTTTTGTTAAAAACTTTAATAGCAAAATGAATTTTCATAAAGAATTTTTTTTTAAAAACTTTAATAGCAAACTAAAATAACATAAAAAATGCCGCCTACTAGGCCACCACGGCCTGCATACGACTAGAAACCCATCTATACATGGGCCAGGATGCAGGCCCGCGGGCCCAGCAGGTCCAACATGGCAGAGACAAAGGTTAGGCATGTACTGCCTGCATTAGAGAGGAGCTCGACAGCTCAGGCGCAACGCGGCTTATTAACCAGTGTGTGCGCCTCTCAACTAGCGAGGTGGGACTAAACATTCGACACCGCTGTAACAGGCCTTTTGTCCCAGTTGGTGGCTCCAACCGGGACTATAGGGGGGCCTTCAGTCCCGGTTGGAGCCACCAACCGAGACTAAAGGTGAATTTCAGCAGCCCAAAGGACCACCAACCGGGACTAAAGGCCTGGGCATCCCGCCCTTTGGGCTGCTGAAATTTACCTTTAGTCCCGGTTGGTGGCTCCAACCGGGACTAAAGGGGGGCCTTTAGTCCCGGTTGGAACCACCAACCGGGACTAAAGGTGCGGCTATATAAGCAGCACTTGGCAAATTTCCAGTCCATCTGTAGTTTCTTCGATCCTCCTCTCCCCCGACGGCGCCGACGACCACCTCGACGCCGCCAGGCTGCCGGATTTTGCCGTCCCCCGCTCCCCTGCCCCGACGTCGCCGTCGCCGCACCCCTGCCCCTACTTCGCCGTCGCCATCGCCATCGCCGTCGCCGCGCCCTGCCCCGCCGTCGCCGTCGCCTCGCCCTGCCCCGCCGTCGCCGTCACTGCGCCCCTGCCCCGTCGCCGTCGCCACGCCCCTGCCGGCCCCGCCATCGCCGTCGCCGCGCCGGCCTTTGCCCCCAGTGGGCCCCTCATGCTAAGGCCCCGTTTGAATGCAAATTATAGATGAATGGATTGATGTATATAGAAAATGTTCATATATGTATGTATGTATAGATGGATGGATTGATGTATGTATGTATGTATGTATAGATGGATGGATTGATGTATATAGAAAATGTTCATATGTAGAGTAAAACACTTATATGTTCATAGAATTTTTTTGTTCATAGAATTTTTTATGTTCATATAATTTTTTTGTCCATGTATGTATGTATGTATAGATGGATGGATTGATGTATATAGAAAATGTTCATATGCAGAGTAAAACACTTATATGAAGTGTCTCCATTAGAACTATAGATGAATGGTGATCATCTAACAAAGTTTGTAAATTATAACAGTTTCTGGAATTAGTATCAAGTGGCACTTTTCAAACAAAGTTTTGAGCAAGCTAATTGACTCTAGCAGAGATGCAATTGATACTATCTTGTAGATCACAGGAGAGTGATCAATATTGATATAAGGCACTAACCCATAGGATGTACAGAACAACAGTTGTAGCCTTTGGAAAACAGCTAAGTGATGTTTAAAGCTGAGGAATTCTCAGACTTAGTAGAATTCCAGGAATTTTTAGGATATTGGTAAAACTTTAGAAATTCGTAGAAAATTAACCGTAACTCCGATGAAAATAATTTATATATGAAAATCGATCAGAAAAAAATGACGAATACGAATATGCCCTCCGTTCGTCTGTCACAAGCAGCTAGCATAGCGAAGGTAGAACCGTCCCCCTCCGTTTCATCTGTCCGAAAATGCAGACTTCGGGAAAACATTCCCGGATGTTATACCCCTTCACCTATATCGTGTAGTGCCGCGTTAGAAAACACCTAACTCTCTCGGGAATTCAACATATCCCCGATAACTTCGACATGAGGGGGGGTCCGCAAGTTTCTATATGGAGGGAATGATTTTTGCAAACAGAGAACTATTTTTTAAATAGAGGAAACTCTGCCAAGTGTTGTATTTTGGTGATAAATATACTTCTTTTTTGATTTATGTGATAGCTAGTTTGAAGTGTCAATGCTTTATGTGCAGAAACTATGGATAGAGACTTAGAAAAAGAAGAGTTGTTGGGGGATATAATCCGCGACGGAGGTGATATCGCCTTGTTGTTTCTCAACGACACCGATGGTGAGGAAAGAGAGGATGACGGCTCCGGTGAGGAGGAAGGAGATCATGACAGCTCCGGTGATCGAATGGAGGAGGAAGGAGATCATGACGGCTCCGGTGATCGAATGGAGAAGGGAGCCTTAACTGTTTCAAAGTCCGGCAAGCTATATATATATATATAAATTAAGCCTCTGCTGACTAGATGCATTAATGGTTTTGTATGTACATATATTAACGCTTCTTTCTTCTTTTAGCCCTCCGGATCGAGCCAAACTTCGGTAAGGAAACGTGGCCCGAAGAAAAGGTTGGGCCAGGATGAAAGGTTCACGATCGAAGAAGTCTCTCCAGAAGGCCAACCGATTGCTCCCAAGCGGACCAAGGACAAATTTATACATCAGTACGGAGTTATTGTTAGGGACAACGTCCCGATCAGCATCCAAGAATGGCATAAGAAGAAGGACCCTGAAGTTCCTTATGTCCACGATAGACTGAAATATGATCTTTGGAACTCGCTGATGAAAAATTTCAGCCTACCACCAGAGGAGGATCCGAATAACCCAGTTATACTACGAAAGGTCAAGGCGTTTGCTCTTAAGAAGATGGCAGCACTATTCAAGAACTGGAAGAAACTATTGAACAGAAAGTTTGTCGACAAAGACGAGACTCCAGAATTCACCGGTCAATACTGGAAGATAAAAGATCACTGGCCCGCATTTGTGGCCTACAAGAAATCGGAGAAGGCTAAGAAAAGGTCACATATAAATAAGCAAAATGCTGCAAAGAAGCAGTATCACCATGTTACGGGGTCAGGTGGCTACAGTAAAGCCCGGCCTACATGGGACAAATCTGAGCAAGACCTGCTTGCCAAAGATGTCCAACCAGCTACATTGCACTGGCCAGATCGATCAAGGACTTGGTTCTTCGGGGTTGGGGGAAATTTGGACCCAGAATCAGGGAAGTGTGTTTGGACGAAAGCTCAACTTGAAACACCCGTCAAAAAGCTTGAGGAAGCAATCAAGAAAGCGCTGGAAGGGAGGTTCCATCTCGACAGAGAGAAGGACGAGCTGTCAATGGCCCTCGGGAATCCTGAACACCCTGGACGAACACGAGGCACATCAGGCTCCGTTCCGTGGGTGTCGTGGGAACGAGCCTGACAGTAGAGGTTAGGGGTACGTAAGGAGAGGGCAGAGTCCTAGCTACGGCGAGATTGTACACACGGATGTATGAGTTCAGGCCCCTCTCGTGGAGGTAACAGCCCTACGTCTCAGGTGCTCAGGAGCTTTTCTGTCGTGTGGAATCTAGGAGTTACAGGGTGCGAACCCCTGTGCCAGAGGGGAGGGGCGGCTTATATAGAGTGCGCTGCCCCTCATAATGTCTGGCATCTAAGGGTCAGATCGTGGCTATAAAGATGAACGTTACTGGTAACGTATGTAATAAATGCTACTTATGATCTAGACAAACGCCTGCCCATTGGCCTCCCTGGGGTGGCTTCTGATCTTCTGTGGCCGACTGTCTTCTAGTTCTTGCCGAGTGAAATGTAGCCGTCGAGTGGATGAAGAAACCTCCGAGTGGATGTTGTCGAGTGACTTGTACGTCTTGGTGATTTCAGTCGGAGACTTCCTTGTAGTCCTTAAGTTTGATAGGGCAGTGTACTTAGGTAAGGTATGTAGGTCAGGACTATGACCCTACCCTAGGTACATAACCCCATCATTAGCCCCCGAATGGATCGGGGTTCGAGTGAAAAAGGGATCGACGTGGGTTCCGATAAGACACAAAAATTCCGAGTGCATTTTAGGGCTTCATTGAAATCCGCGTCGATTGGAATCTTTGTCAGTCATCCTGATCGATTCTGTCTTGAAATGTATTTGAGTGAATTTCAGCGCCAAATCCTGTCCGAGTGGCCAGCAGGGTCCTCTGATGCGACGGGTCGCTTCGTCAGGCCCGGATTTCACGGGATTCGAAAATTGGGTAAGCACGTGCCGCGCGACGATGACGCAACGACTGAGGCAAGTGGGAGCACGACGCCTCGATTTTCGCGCCGCCATCTCCGCCACGCACCGCTCTTCCTCTGAAATCGAGATACCCAGAGATCTGGCGGGTCCATAGGTCAGTGACCCACTCGGGCGAATATAAGAGGCGACGGCACCGGGGCCGGTACAGTGTTTCTCCCCCAAATCTTCACTTCTCCTCCACCTCCCCTGCTCCACGCGCGCCGCTCGACTCCGCCTCGATGACCGCCGCCGCGATGACGAAGAGCAAGACGGAGAAGCTCGAGCGCACAAAGAAGGGAGGGGCCAAGGTGAAGAAGCCGTCGGGTGCCCGATTTACGGCGCCGCCGGGGTGGATCCAAGGAGATTTTCTCCCATCGACCGTCAAGGAGGAGGACGTCCAGAACCTTGTCGACGATGGGCTGGTTGCTGCAGGGTCGTGGAGGCTGTCGGAGGGGGAGCCTGAGCCGGAGCCACGTGACGGCGAGCGAGTCCTCCTCCTCACCCACGTCGAGCGAGGTTTTTCTATGCCTCCCCATCCATTCATCCGCGGTTTCTTGAACTTTTTCGGAGCGCAACTCCACCACTTTCCTCCGAATGCCATCTCGTACCTAGCCGCGTTCATCACCATGTGCGAATGTTTCCTGGGTTGTCCTCCTCACTGGGGCTTATTCAAGCACATATTCACCATTCGGTCTCAATGTGTCAAAAAAGCCAATCCTAGTGATAGTAAGACCAATATCATCCAGTTATGCGGTGGTCTGGGGCTTCAGAAGAGGGGTAGGAGTTCGTTTCCGTCAATGACTTTTCCTGATTCTGTTCGGGGCTGGCAGTCGACATGGTTTTACTGCAAAGATGTTGCATCCCCCAATATGTCGACTGGTCTTCCCCCTTTCACTTTGGATCGACCTACTACTCCCAGAACACTGAGTGTGGCTAAGGGAGAGAAAGTCCAGGTTGGGATTCTAGTGAATGCAATAGTAGATCTGGTCCGTGGCGGAGTGACTGGTATGGATCTCTTAGAGACGTTTCTCATTCGACGAATCCAGCCTCTTCAAGCCAGGGATCACACTATGTGGCATTATTCGGGCCCCGAGGATTCCACTCGGTCCCATCCAGAGGAAGTTTCCGACGAGACCATTGCCCAGTGGCTCAGGAGCATCACCGGAGCCTGTGATAATCCTCTGGGAGCCAAGCGAATCTTGCCCTTCTCTGCTTTGAACCCACCGACGAACCTGGTGAGTTATATCTTTGTCGGGTACTTTCATATTTTGTCGAGTGACTGCGTCCTCAGTCGACTGACTTCACAGTTTGTTTCTTGTAGGAGTTTACGAACATGTACTCGCCCGTGCCAAATGGGGAGCAGCCTGAGGACGGAGAAGAGAGCGCAGGCGACAGCGCAGACGTCGACTACGCCGACGACAGTGAGGGCAGCGACGACGACCTGGAAGAGATTGAGGAAGGCGAAGTAGAGGCCCAGGCTCCTTCGCGTGTCGAGCGTCGAAGCAAGCTGCGTGAAGACCCGGAGGCCGCCCCAAGCAAGACTTTGGTGTCGAGCACCTGAAACCCGAAGCGCGACCGCGCCGCGACATCAGGGTCGACTGAAAAAGCTGCGAAACAGCCCAAGCCGGACGCGCCAAAGCCTCGGAAGGCCCTGCCTCGTATCAAGATCGCTGTGCCTGTCGCCTCAATGTGAGTGTTTATTTTCTTTTCCTGCTGTTGTGAACCTTCATGTCTTTGCTGACCGAGTGAAATTTATTCGCCAGATCTGCTACCTCAGTGACGTCACCTCCGCGGGATGAGGGGGATCACATGGAAGTGGACACTCCTGACGCGGCCACTTCTCAAAGAGGTATAATAAATCTTCACTGTAGACTGATTTTCTGAAGGTAATTTGTTGAATGAACCATCTGACGTTGTCGATTGATAGTTGAAGACATCATCCATTTGGAAGACGACGAGGAACCACAACAGGGTACTGAGGGTGAAGTTGTGGCCTCAGACACTTCACGCGTACGCACTCGGAGAACATCATCAGCCCAAGCACCACGTGGGTCGACTGCTGCGTTCTCTCAAGAGCTTGGTGATTCTTCCCGAGCCAGAACTGATCTTGTGTTTCCGCTGTCGAGTGCCCCACCAACGACTTCGACTCTTATGACCTCAGTGCCGATTGGGCAGCCTCAAGCACTTGTCATGACTTCAACTGCAGTACCGACTCATCTGGCACCTGCGTACCCTCTGTACCACGTTCCAGAAGACCAGACTGGAGATGCCAAAGAGGCCATGATCCAGGCTGGGCAAATGATGTTGCGAACGAAGGAGGTGTACGAGGCCAGCAAGTTAGCCTATGATGCCAGTTCAGCGCTTGAAGCCAATGTCCGAGTAAGTTCGATTGTAAGTTCATTTCCGATTGAATTCCTGTCCATCTTGCTTTTACACCCACTGGGTGTTTTCTTCAGATGCATACTTGCTTGCTTTTTCCTCGAGTAGACCAGGTCTTATTCGAGTGGTTTTTTGGTCAAGTGGGGGCACGCTGAGTGCACCCACTGGGTGTAGTCCCCGAGACCGCTGTCGAATGACGGAGACGTCGGCAGGGGTCTTAAATTTGTGTTGATAGTTGCTTCTCACTCGACGGGACGGACCTGGTCGAGTGGTAATAGGTCCAGTGGGGGCACGCTGAGTGCACCCACTGGGTGTAGTCCCCGAGACCGCCGTCGAGTGCTTGCATCGGCGGGGGTCTGATAGAGACAATGTTCGCTTGATTGTTTTTTTTTGTACTCGGACAGGGCGGACCTGGTCGAGTGGTTTCTTGTCCAGTGGGGGCACGTTGAGTGCACCCACTGGGTGTAGTCCCCGAGACTACTGTCGATCGTTTATGATGGGCAGTAGTCTTAAGAACTATTCTGCAGGTTTCATGGACATCATTTCCATCAACCATGATATGACGCTTTGCAGGGGTGTGGGGTGGGGCGGTGGGCCGCCGTCCAGTCGACTGGACACGTTCTTTTCCACTCGGGAGTGAAATAACATTATCGTCGACTGAACTACATCTTTGCTGATTTCAGAAAGCCTGTGGGCTCGGGACCAAGTATGTCGAGCTGGAGAAGGAAAAGAATCGACTTCTGCTGGATCTGGAGCTGACGAATAACAACCTGGACCGTGCACAGACTGAACTGAAGACCTTGGGAGGTAATCTTTGTCGATCAATTGCATTATTACTTTCATCTTCCATCCTTTGAACCAAGTGAATCCACTCGAACAGACGTACGTGATGAGAACCGCTGACTCCAAGCGCGACTCAACAATGCTATTTCTTTAGATACCATGAAAAAGGTGCTTGAAGACAAGGACGACGCTCAGAAGGTGGCGAGGGAGAAAACTGAAGCTGCCGAGAAGAAACTTGCCGCGGCCAGCAAATTGGAAGAAGAGAATACCAAACTCAAGCAAGAACGGGCCGATTGGATCAAAAAGCTCGAACTGCAGACGAAGAGAAGGAGCGCTCTGGAGGAACACCTAGGAGACTTTGCAAAGAAGATGCTCGACATGCTTGAAGGTAACTTTCTTCTGTCGTGTGAATTTCTTTGATTTCTTCAGAATGGCAATGTGATCATCTTTTCGCTTTCTCTTCGCGCAGAATTCTGTCAAGATTTTGAGAAGGAAACTGAAGAGATCGAGCCAAATCTGGATCCCACCAAGTCACCTGTCGGGGACGCCGTGGCCATGGACATGTTTCGACTTGAAGCTCGTCTCAGGAATGTCCAAGGTTATGTCACTCGACTGAGGGCTGCGTTAAGGTCGACAAGGAATTGTGGCCTGAAGACTCCCTGCAGACTGACCTCGAGTCAATGATGACCCGCCTGAATGAGATCCCTGGTCAAGTGCAGGCATGGAAGAAATCCGCCGCTCGCTGCGGTGCTGATGTGGCACTTTCACTCGTCCGGGTTCATTGCAAGGAGGCTAGGGAGGACAAACTGAAGGCTCTTCGGGTGATCAACACAAAGAAACTCCAATTTGAAGACTTCATGGAAACCTTCATCGAAGCAGCCACTCGGATCGCCGATGGAATTGACTTGGACACCTTCGTCGAGCCCTCGAGCCCCACTAGTGCTTGAAAAAATACTTTGCTTGCAGCTAAAAACTTTATTTGCCTCGGTATGCCGAGTGATGGTGTAACCGATTTAAACTTCATTCGGGCCTTGGGCCTGATTACTTTCCGTTGCGTGAATAACTTTTAACCGCGCTGGAGACTCTGGATTTATCCGCATTTTGCTTTCTGATCTCTTGCTTGGTTAAATTGACTCGTTACTCGGAAGGATTTTGGACTTAGGCGAAAACTGGTTCGCGGCTAAGTCTCTGAGTGAGAGAGTTGCTCGGCACTCGGAATTTTTTTTAACTTAAGCGAAAGCTGGTTCGCAGCTAATTCTCCGAGTGGATGGAATACTATCCATTCGGAAGAGTTTTTAACTTAGGCGAAAACTGGTTCGCAGCTAAGCCTCCGAGTGTGAGGATCGCTCTTCACTCGGAGAAGTTTTGAACTTAGACGAAGACTGGTTCGCAGCTAAGTTTCCGAGTGAATGGAATGCGATCCACTCGGAAGAGTTTTTAACTTAGGCGAAAGCTGGTTCGCAGCTAAGCCCCCGAGTGAAAGGATTGCTCGTCACTCGGAGAAGTTTCGAACTTAGACGAAGACTGGTTCGTAGCTAAGTTTCCGAGTGAATGGAATGCGATCCACTCGGAAGGGTTTTTAACTTAGGCGAAAGCTGGTTCGCAGCTAAGCCCCCGAGTGACAGGATCGCTCGTCACTCGGAGAAGTTTCGAACTTAGACGAAGACTGGTTCGCAGCTAAGTTTCCGAGTGAAAGGAATGCGATCCACTCGGAAGGGTTTTTAACTTAGGCGAAAGCTGGTTCGCAGCTAAGCCCCCGAGTGACAGGATCGCTCGTCACTCGGAGAAGTTTCGAACTTAGACGGAGACTGGTTCATAGCTAAGTTTCCGAGTAAATGGAATACTATCCACTCGGAAGGGTTTTTAACTTAGGCGAAAACTGGTTCGCAGCAAAGCCCCCGAGTGTGAAGATCGCTCTTCACTCGGAGAAGTTTTGAACTTAGGCGAAGACTAGTTCACAGCTAAGTTTCCGAGTGAATGGAATACTATCCACTCAGAAGGGTTTTTAACTTAGGCGAAAACTTGTTCGCAGCTAAGCCCCCGAGTGTGAAGATCGCTCTTCACTCGGAGAAGTTTTGAACTTAGGCGAAGACTGGTTCGCAGCTAAGTTTCCGAGTGAATGGAATGCGATCCGCTCGGAAGGGTTTTTAACTTAGGCGAAAACTAGTTCGCAGCTAAGCCCCCGAGTGTGAAGATCGCTCGTCACTCGGAGAAGTTTCGAACTTAGACGAAGACTGGTTCGTAGCTAAGTTTCCGAGTGAATGGAATACTATCCACTCGGAAGGGTTTTTAACTTAGGCGAAAACTGGTTCGTAGCTAAGCCCCCGAGTGTGAAGATCGCTCTTCACTCGGAGAAGTTTTGAACTTAGGCGAAGACTGGTTCGCAGCTAAGTTTCCGAGTGAATGGAATACTATCCACTCGGAAGGGTTTTTAACTTAGGCGAAAACTGGTTCGCAGCTAAGCCCCCGAGTGTGAA
Source organism: Elymus sibiricus (assembly GCA_039707655.1). Classification (NCBI taxonomy): domain Eukaryota; kingdom Viridiplantae; phylum Streptophyta; class Magnoliopsida; order Poales; family Poaceae; genus Elymus; species Elymus sibiricus. Next base: position 399,414,028 of record CM077663.1, on the reverse strand, counting down.
GATCGCTCGTCACTCGGAGAAGTTTCGAACTTAGACGAAGACTGGTTCGTAGCTAAGTTTCCGAGTGAATGGAATATTATCCACTCGGAAGGGTTTTTAACTTAGGCGAAAACTGGTTCGCAGCTAAGCCCCCGAGTGTGAAGATCGCTCTTCACTCAGAGAAGTTTTGAACTTAGGCGAAGACTGGTTCGCAGCTAAGTTTCCGAGTGTACGGGATGCCATCCACTCGGAAGGATTTTTTAACTTAGGCGAAAACTGGTTCGCAACTAAGCCCCCGAGTGAGAGGATTGCTCGTCACTCGGAGTAATTTTCTTGAATGCGTAATTGTACGATCGGAATCGACAATAGACTGCGGAAGTCATAGCTTAACAAACGACATTGTCTGGAGTACTCTTATTACATCAAAACAACTCAGTCATCAAGTATTAAAGCGTCGAAGCAAATCCGTGTTCCAGGCACACGGCTCGTCGATATTCTTCTTGAGGTTGAAGAGGTGGCAGGCTCCATTGTTCAACACCTTGGTGACGACGAATGGCCTTCCCACGCTGGGGTCAACTTGTGAGGTCGCTGCTGATCCACTCGGAGCACCAGATCACCTTCGTGGAACGACCGACTCTTGACATGCCTCACATCGAAGCGGCGAAGATCTTGTTGATATACAGTCGACCGAATCAGAGCCATCTCGCGTTCTTCCTCTAGGAGATCCACCCCGTCTTGTCGTGCTTGTTCAGCTTCATCCTCGGAGTAAAGGTCCACTCGGGGAGAATTGTGAAGGACGTCGCTTGGCAAAACGGCTTCGGCTCCATACACCAAAAAGAAAGGAGTGCGCCCGGTCGATCGGTTAGGAGTCGTCCTCAAGCCCCACAGAACAGACGGCAATTCAGTGACCCAAGCTCCGGCTGCATGATCTAGATCTCGCATGAGTCGAGGCTTCAGCCCTTGAAGGATAAGGCCATTCGCTCGCTCAGCTTGACCATTGGTCTGGGGGTGCGCAACAGACGCGTAATCCACCCGAGTGCCTTGAGAGGAGCAAAATTGTCTGAACTCTTCCGAGTCGAAGTTGGAGCCATTGTCTGTAATGATACTATGGGGCACTCCATACCGGAATGTTATCTCTTTTATGAATTTGATAGCAGTACGGGCGTTCAGCTTCTTTATGGGTTTAGCTTCAATCCATTTAGTGAACTTGTCGATTGCTACAAGCAAGTGAGTAAACCCACTCTGGCCTGTTCGAAGGGGACCAACCATATCCAAACCCCATACTGCAAATGGCCAGACGAGTGGAATAGTCTTCAAGGCAGACGCAAGCTTGTGCGACAGGTTCGAATAGAACTGGCATCCTTCACAGTGATCAACAATCTCTTTAGCCATCTCATTGGCGCGCGGCCAGAAGAAACCAGCTCGGTATGCTTTGGCAACAATTGTCCTAGAGGACGCATGATGACCACAAGTTCCCGAGTGAATCTCCTCCAAAATCAGTTGACCTTCTTCAGGAGAAATACACCGCTGAATCACGCAAGTTACGCTTTCTCTGTAGAGTTGTCCATCCATAACAGTAAAGGCCTTGGATCTGCGGACTATCTGTCGAGCTTCATCTTCATCATCTGGGAGTTCTCGCCTCAGAATGTATGCAATATAAGGTACTGTCCAATCGGGCGTGATCACCAGAATCTCCATGACCGGATCTATGACCGCTGGTATATCGACTTCAGTCGGATCAGAGGCGCTCTTTGCTTGCGGGGGCTCTTCGGTGAAGGGGTCTTCCTGTACCAAAGGAGAATGTAGGTGCTCGAGAAACACGTTGCTGGGGACAGGCTTCCGAGTGGATCCAATCTTTGCTAGCTCATCAGCTGCTTGATTTTTCACTCGGGGAACATGATGGAGTTCCAAACCTTCAACCTTCTTCTCAAGCTTCCTTACTGCGTTGCAGTATCCAGTCATAGCAGGGTTCCTGACATCCCACTCTTTCATCACTGGATTGACCACCAAATCAGAGTCACCGTAAACCATCAGGCGCCGGACGCCGAGTGAGATGGCCATACGCAACCCGTACAGGAGTGCTTCATATTCAGCTTCATTATTGGAAGAATCAAAGTGAATCTGCAGGACATAACTGAGTTTGTCGCCTTTTGGGGACACCAATACTATACCAGCACCAGACCCATTCAGCATCTTAGAGCCGTCAAAAAACATGGTCCAGTGTGCCGAGTGAATTTGGATCGGCTGTTGTTGTTCAATCCACTCGGCCAAGAAATCAGCGAGAGCTTGAGACTTGATTGCCTTTTTCGCTTCAAACTTGATGTCAAAATGAAGGAGCTCAATAGCCCATTTAGCCACTCGACCAGTCGCGTCTCGATTGTTGAGAATCTCAGACAACGGAGCATCACTGACGACTGAAATTGAGTGATCCTAGAAGTAGTGTGCCACCTTCTTCGCTGACAGATATATACCATATACGAGCTTCTGGTAATGTGGATACCTTTGCTTTGAAGGAGTCAACACTTCAGAAATGTAATAAACAGGACGCTGGACCTTGTAAGCTTTGCCTTCCTCTTCCTGCTCGACAGTGAGAATTGTACTGACGACCTGATTAGTGGCCGCAATGTATAGGAGCATGCGCTCTTTGCTGTGCGGAGCAGCAAGCACCGGCTGGGTGGAAAGCAGGGCTTTGAGCTCAACAAACGCTGCTTCAGCTTCTGGAGTCCACTCGAATGTATCAGATTTCTTCATCAGTCGGTATAAAGGCAATGCCTTCTCACCGAGACGAGAAATAAACCGACTCAACGCTGCTAGGCAACCTGTGAGCTTCTGGACATCGTGCACACGCTCAGGGCTTTTCATTCGGGTGATGGCACTGATCTTTTCAGGATTGACGTCGATTCCTCGTTCGAAAACGAGAAAACCGAGTAACTTGCCACCAGGAACACCGAAAGTGCACTTAGTTGGATTTAACTTGATATCGTACCTCCTCAGGTTGGCGAATGTTTCGGCCAGGTCAGACAACAGGTCGGAACCTTTGCGAGACTTGACGACAATATCATCCATGTACGCTTCGACGTTCCGAGGGATCTGATCAAGCAAACACTTTTGGATCATGCGCATGAAAGTAGCGCCAGCATTTTTCAAACCAAAAGGCATGGTGATGTAACAAAAACACCCGAAAGGGGTGATGAAGGCTGTCTTTATTTCATCTGGACCAAACAGACGGATCTGATGGTAGCCAGAGTAAGCATCAAGAAAAGATAGACGCTCGCACCCCGCAGTTGAGTCGACAATCTGATCAATGCGGGGAAGCGGAAAATGGTCTTTCGGGCAAACCCTATTGATATGCTTGAAGTCAATACACATGCGGAGTGACTTGTCCTTCTTAGGGACCATGACGACGTTCGATAACCACTCGGAGTGGTAAATCTCACGTATAAACTTAGCCACCAAGAGACGAGCCACTTCCTCGCCGATTGCTTTCCGCTTCTCTGCTGCCGACCGACGCAAGTGTTCCTTCACAGGCTTGGCCTTCGGGTCTACTCTCAGTCTATGCTCAGCCAGTTCCCTGGGTACACCCGGCATGTCAGCAGGCTTCCATGCGAAGATGTCCCAGTTCTCACGGAGGAACTGGATGAGCTCGGCTTCCTATTTGCTGTCGAGTGTCGTTGAAATGTTGGTCGGGGCAGCACTAGGATCTGTCGGGTGAATGTGCACTTGTTTCACTTTGCCTGCCGAATGGAAAGCTGACTTGGAGACAGGCTTCTTGGCACGCAGCAGGTCGGCAGGATCAGCACTCTTCTTGTACTCTTCCAATTCGACCACAGCCATCTGATGATCGGCGATTTTGGATCCCTGCTGAAGGCACTCCTCAGCTCTCTGTCGATTGCTAGTGACGTGATCACACCCTTGGGCCCGGGCATCTTTAGCTTGAGATACACGTAACATGGACGGGCCATGAAACGAGCATAAGCCGGACGACCAAGGATGGCATGATACGCGCTCTGAAAGTCTACAACTTCAAAAGTCAATTTCTCTTTTCTAAAATTCTTGTCCGTGCCGAATACCACATCCAATGCTATCTGGCCGAGTGACTTGGCCTTCTTTCCAGGGATGACTCCGTGGAACTGCATGTTGCTTTCGCTGAGTGGGAACATCGGAATGCCCATCCCCTTTAGGGTATCCGCATACAAAATGTTCAGACCACTCCCTCCATCCATCAAAACTTTGCGGAGTCGAGTGCCTCCCACAACCGGGTCCACCACCAGCGCTTGCCAACCAGGGGTGGCGATATGAGCTGGGTGATCTGACTGGTCGAATGTGATGGCAGTCTGAGACCACTTGAGGTACGTGGGGGTAGTAGGAACAGCCATGTTGACTTCTCTGTTGATGACTTTCAGTCGACTCTTGCTTTCCACATCAGCAAAAATCAACAGAGTGGCATTGACTTCAGGGAACTCTTCTTTGTCTTCCTCATCCTCCTTTTCAGGATCTTTCTCACTCGACTGACTTTCCCTGAACTGCTGGATCAGCAAACGGCACTGTCGAGTGGTATGCTTCGGCAATATCAAATTGCCCTCTTCATCTTTCTTCGTGTGGATTGCACACGGTAAATCCATAACATCTGTACCCGACTGATTCTTTGACTTCTTGGGGGTAAACTTAGCTTTAGATTTTCCTTTGTTTTTGCCTTGTGCTGCTAAAGCAGCCGCTTCTGCCTGAGCAGGAGCATCAGCTTTGCGTTCTGCTTCCGACTGAAATTGCCACCACCGGTGTCGTTGTCGACTACTTTTCCTTTGCCGCTACGGAGGCGGTCTTCTTCTTCGCCATTAGCGTATCGAGTGGCAATCTCCATCATTTTACTCAGGGAAATGTCACCTGTCCGCCCAAACTTTAGGTAAAGCTCTCTGTACTTCACACCGGCCTTGAAAGCACAAACAGCCTGATGCTCGAAAACATTTTCCACAGTGTGATGCAAAGTGGACCAACGCTGTATGTAATCTCTCAAAGACTCATTGGGCTTCTGAACACAATGCTGCAAATCAATCAAACCCGCAGGACGCTTGCAAGTACCCTCGAAGGTACTGATGAACACTCGGGCAAGATCCTCCCAGCAATAGATGCTGGAAGGAGCCAAGCGATGCAACCATGCCCCGGCCGAACCATCCAACATCAAGGACAAATGCTTCATGGCTACGTTGTCATTTCCTCCACCAATCTGCACAGCCACTCGGTAATCATCCAACCACATTTCAGGCTTCGACTCGCTGGAGAACTTGCTTATTCCAGCCGCCAACCTGAAGTTGGGGGGAATCTCCGCAGAGCGAATGGCTCTGCTGAAACACTCGGGACCAGAAACAATGGTACCACTTCCACTCGGATAGTCTCTGTCATTTCCATCTCTGTGGGCTCTGCCTCTGTCGATCTGCCTTTGGGCAAGGACATTCCTTGCATCGAACCCAGGATTCCGCTCATCGCCGAACGGGCGCCTATCGTCATAGTGCCGGGGCACATGCGATCCACTCCGCGGAGGAGTAAGCACTCAACGGCGGTCATCACGGTGATAACGAGGAGCAAAATTGTCTCGCCCCTGATCTTGTTACTGATCTTCACGGTAACCTCCTCCTCTGTGACGCAGAGGTGACCCCGGGCTGTGCGCTGACTGAACTGTGTCTGCCCTGGGGGAGTTACTATGCAACCTGTTGCGCGACTGAGAAACAACCGAATTTTGCTGCAGCGCTGCATCTAGCAACGCTCGGATCTGCTGCAAGCCCCTCCCAGCCTCCGAACGGGACGGCTGAATGGAATCTGCTATCTTCGCAGCCGCTGCAACGTTCAGAATTGGAGTACGGAACACCTTGACATTGTTATGAGTACCAGTCGGAAACAGCTGTCGCTGACGTCGACTGGAAACGGGTGGACGCTGGCGGGCACGCTCGTCGAGTGCCTCCTGCATCTCTTTGAGTCGAAGACAAGTGGCCTCCATGGCCTGAGCCTCAGCAGTCGCACCGATGATAGGAGTATGGAGGATATCCTCATCTCGGCGATGCTGTTCATTCGACGGTCCTCCAGCTTCGCGTCTGTCGCGATTGAAGCCGGGCGGCAGACTCTGATGAGAGCCAGCCATGAGAACCTCCGCAGCAGGATCGCAACTCTTGCACTCGGAGGGAATGTCAGATGGATCCGACGCCGAGTCGAACACGCCGTGAAGTGATTCGGCGGGCTCGATAGCCGCAATCTGCGGAGACGAAACTTGGCGAGCCGCCGCATGCCTAACCCAGCGCTGGAGCCACGAACAACCAGATCGCTTGCGGTGACGACCAGCGGGGAGGACTGACAGGTACGGAGTCGACGGCTATAGAAGAAGAACACCGCAGGAGCTCGCAGAGAAGTGCGTCGCCCCGCGGATCGGGAGCGCCTCAACATCTAGACGCGCTTCCTGGAGCCATGCCAAGTCATCAGTGATGAAGGTGAGCGCTCCAAGACGGATCTCGTGGCCCAGGAACAAATCACTGCCGGAAGACATGACGAAGGAGAAAAAATGCAACCTCGCCGGAAGTCGCTTAGACGCCTGCCCCACGGTGGGTGCCAACTGTCGTGGGAACGAGCCTGAAAGTAGAGGTTAGGGGTACGTAAGGAGAGGGCAGAGTCCTAGCTACGGCGAGATTGTACACACGGATGTATGAGTTCAGGCCCCTCTCGTGGAGGTAACAGCCCTACGTCTCAGGTGCTCAGGAGCTTTTCTGTCGTGTGGAATCTAGGAGTTACAGGGTGCGAACCCCTGTGCCAGAGGGGAGGGGCGGCTTATATAGAGTGCGCTTCCCTTCATAATGTCCGGCATCTAAGGGTCAGATCGTGGCTATAAAGATGAACGTTACTGGTAACGTATGTAATAAATGCTACTTATGATCTAGACAAACGCCTGTCCGTTGGCCTCCCTGGGGTGGCTTCTGATCTTCTGTGGCCGACTGTCTTCTAGTTCTTGCCGAGTGAAATGTAGCCGTCGAGTGGATGAAGAAACCTCCGAGTGGATGTTGTCGAGTGACTTGTACGTCTTGGTGATTTCAGTCGGAGACTTCCTTGTAGTCCTTAAGTTTGATAGGGCAGTGTCCTTAGGTAAGGTATGTAGGTCAGGCCTATGACCCTACCCTAGGTACATAACCCCAACAGTGGGTGCATGGGTTTCCCGACATCACTGGTTATAGAATTCGACAGAGAAAGAAGAAAGAGGAAGCAAGCGAAATGCAGAAGATCAATGAAAGATTAGCGAAACTAGAGGCACTTGAGAGCCAGCAAGCTACCGGCCCACCATCTCAGCGGCACGAAGATCCTTCATTGGATACCACCCACGATGCTACCCCACCATCTCAGCGGAGAAGCAGCGTGGCTTCCACGGAGCTCGTTCAGCCTGATAGCACGGCTCCTCGCTACCCCGTAGATGGTATCACGGATAATGAACATTGTGTGCTAATGGCAAAATGCCATAACCTGACCTTGAAGGTGGCGGTCGGCTATGTCTTACCTCCTTGACCTGATGCAACTTTCCATTTCGCTCCGGTTCTGTAACACCCTGGTTTTCGCTCCTGTTTTTTTTCCTTTGTGGGATTTGACTCCCGTCTTTTTTTTCTCGGTGTTATCAGATTTCTCTAGCTCTTGGGTATGTGAAGATGGTCATCTAGCCTTGCCTTTCCTATCCAATCAGACGTTCTCTCCAGTCCAACCTTGCCACCCAAGATCTTTGCTCAGGGCTTTGCCATCGAAACCCTACCTTCCGAGTTGCCGGAAGGGAAACCCTAATCCTTTCAGTTACAAAGGAAACCCAACTTTCTTTGATCTGTTGCTTTCCAAACTTTTCCCAGTGATCATCCTTCATCTATAAACCCTGGATATGCAAAAATATTGCCAAGTCATTTGCAATATTTTTCATTTATAATTAATTCCTTTTTCTGCTAGTTAAAGGAATTAAATCCAGGAAAATATCTATCCATCTCCAAAGTTCATGAAAACTTGTGGAGATATTCTTTGTGATCATATTGAGCCCCCATAAAAATATTGGCCATAATTAAATAGGAGAAATTGCATTTTCCTATTTAATGCCAATATTGCATTTTGGGCACTTTCTAAAGGAGCTACCATTTTGGTAGCCAGGAAAAATCCCAAATATTTTGTGCAGCTTCTCCTATCCATATCTTCACCATTTCCATCAAAATCCCAAGTTCCATAGTTCAAAGTTTGAGCACAACATCAATTTGCAATTTCTGTCCGGTTGGGAAAATTGCAAAGGAAGTGCTTGAAACCTTGAGCTATTTGAGCTGAAAGTTTTCATGGTGATTAACATTGATAAATCACTCATGGAAACCAAAGACCAGCTCAATCCCTCTATCCTTTCATCCACAGCATTTTTCTCAAGTTTCTGTCCATTTGGAAGCTCTGTGAAGGAAGTACCATTTTGGTGTATCCAATTGGTATGAAACTTTTACAGTGGCTTCATGTGTTCAAACCACTCACCTCCTCCAAATTTCAGCTCAATGCAAGCTAGTATGTGAGTGCCACATCAAGGTTTGCATTTCTGTCCAGTATGGTGGGTTGTATAGCAAGTGCTTGCTACAATCCTCCATTTGGTCTGAAACTTGGCCACAATACTCATATTAGTGTAAAATCACAGCAAGGCAAAGCTCAACATCTATCCCCAGCTGAATCTCCCCACCCCACTCCAAACACCTTGCTGTCAGAATTTGTTTCTGCTAGTTTCTCCCACCCCAGAGTCTTCCAGTTGATTCCAGCCACTCCTATCATCTAATTGAGCAGTGAGGCACATGTTTGACAAGCCTAGAGAGGCTGAGCCATGCCAGAACACGCGGACCGCGTGGTGACCGCGTAGCCAGAAAGCAGAACTGGCACTCTGCGCCGCGCGTCGCCTCTGCCGACCGCTCCGGCCAGCCGTAGCTTGTCCCTTGGTGCCGACCTGACTCCCCGTCGTCCGCACCCTCCTCTTTGGTCATTTCCCCCTCTCTTCTTCTTCCCCACGCCACGGCAACTCCGGCGAACTATTCCGCCCGTGACGCCGATGTCGTTTTCTCCTCTGTCCTCATCTCCCTCGAGCTCTCTCTCCTCCCCGCGAAGCCACCCGACCCCGCTACCGTCCAGCCACGCCCCCAAGCTCCAGTGCGCGGATAAGCTCGCCGCCGTGGCCGAGCTTATTCGGCGAGCTCGCCCGGCTATAAATAGCCCTGACCGGAGCCTCCCGAGCACCCACGCCTCCACCAGCAGCCCTTCTCCTTTCCCCCCGTCCACTAGCCTGCTCAGAAAAGCACCGAAGCCCCTCTGCTCCACTTCCGGCCACCATGGCCGCCGCCCCGCCTCGCTCAAATTTGCGACACCTAGGCCACCCCTGCTTCCGTCACAGGTACCCACGAGCTCGCTGGGAAGTCCTACATCCATTCACACCATCCCCGCAAGCCCTCACCCACCGGAGCCCCTGCATTGCCCGGACCGGCCGCCCTCTGCCGCCGTTCATCGTCACGTCTCCAGCCATCCCCGGGGCCCGTGCTACCCACCATCAGGCGCGACAGTCACCGGCAACCCCATCCACCCCCTTGACCATGCCCCCGATCCACCAGAACGCCGGTGAGCCACCGGAGCCGAGCTCCCAGCCGCGGCATCGGGAGGCAGAGGAGGAGGAGGAAGAAGGAAGCGAGAGGAGAGAGAGAGGACTCGACAGGTGGACCTCGACCCCACCTGTCGGCGGCTGGAGGCCGGCCCACGTGGATAAGTGGAGGCGCCCCAGACCCAAGTACGTGTTTCGCTCTGGAAGACGTATTTGCTCGGGTGCGCGACCGGCCAGGCTGGCAGAGACCCATTTGTGATTATTTTTCTTTCAGATAAGTCCCTGTTGCCAAAACCCTTATATCTTTTTAACCGTGACTCCGATTCCGGTGATTCCAACGCCCACGTCTTCAGTTCGTCGAGCCCGTCCCGATGGTATCATTTTCATAATGTTTTCACACTGTGAAAATGACAATTTTGACCTTGCCCTTCTATCAGCCCTCTCCGAGAGAAAACAGTTTCCGGCGATCCTTTCCGCGGACTCTCCGCACTTCTCCCGGAGTATTCTTCGACCCCAGGCAAGCCGGCCATCTGATATATGCCCTAAAGCATTGCTCTGTGTTATTCTTGTGTGTTTCATTAATGATTATGCCTGTGATAGAAATAAATAAACTTCTGTTAGATTGCACTTACTGTTTACATTACTTACATTAGTTTGCCATGTGATAATTCAAAGTAATTTACTTAAATGCATAGTTGCTGCCACCTCAACCTTGTGTGATAAATAACTATGCCTGCTAAGTACTGGCTAAAGCTGAACTTAGTTGGTTGATCTTGAGTCACCTGTCCGGGCTTATCCGTGCAGCGACATTTACCGGTATCGGACGGCTTTGACTTGGTCTGATCGCGTGCTCTTTCACCGGTACCTCCATACAGGGAAGGTTATGCGCGCGCGCTACCCTGGCCCGGTAGGCGGCGATAACCTTGTGAGCCCAGTTGTTTGTTTCCGCGCGGTCCCCGTTTGGGACAATTTAGTTTGGCCACGACGGTGGCAGGTGTCACGAGGTGACACAGGGGCCACCCAGGGCTTGACTCCGGGGGAGAATGATTGCCGGTGGTACGGTGGAGGAGTCACGGGTTAGGCAGGTTTCGTTGGAGCAACACTGGTCCACCCGAATGGGATCACGAGGCCGGGTGCTCCATGGTGTGGGTAAAGTGCGCAACCTCTGCAGAGTGTAAAATCTATTCGAATAGCCGCGTCCACGGTATTGGACAGCCCGTCCAGACCTCACTAGGTGGTCAACCGTAGTGATGATAACAATAAAGGAAGAACTCGTCTTGTGTTCGGAAGTACTCGATGACTCGTGAGTATTCCGAGGATTGTGGGACAACCCGTAAGAGAGTAAGTTGGATCTGGTTAAGAGTTGGATTGGATCCTGAGAATGTTCGGAGTATGGATTATTTATTTGCCATGCTTTACTTTACTCTAGTAGTATCACACTGGATAAATCCTGTTACAACATGATAATTAATATTGCTAGATGGGTATGCTATGTCATGATGATTAATATTGCTCTAATAACAAATGCATGCTTGAATGCCATGGATTGCTTTGCTTGGTGTATATGTTAGTTTGGTTTGCTTGCGAGTACATAAAAAAGTACTCAGCGGCCTTTAACATGGCCAGGTTCACATAAGGATCCGTCGTCCGTCGTCGAGGAGCCAGAGCGTTCGCGGGCTAGGAGAGTAACCGAGTCAGATCCCTGTGGATTGGAGCCGCACCAAGACCATGCTGCCTTAGATAGAGTTTTTCCGCTGCCATCACTCTTGTAATATATCTTGTAAGACTGATATATCCATTAATAGAAATGCCTGTGTTCATGATACTTGTTGTAAACACGCATGCCAGAGTGATTTCCTGGGCTGGCGTGCGTGGCGACCGTCTGGCTACAGTGGTAATCAGGCGGGGCGCCACAGCGGATGGTATCAGAGCAGCCAGGCTAACTATAGGTTACCCTAGCCAGACTTCACTGTCCTGTGTTCAGTAGAAAGCCCAGATGGATTTCAGCCATATTTGCCACCTGGCACGGCTACTATTGATCATAAGGCAACCCCATAGGTCTTTGGCTCCATCAGACCCCAACTCTCGTGGCCCTTGCCTCCGGTGTGAGACGCTCGCACCGGGCAACGACCCGTGAGCCCTGAAACCCTTAGGTAAACTAGATATCCTTACCCTGCTTGCTAGCCATGGCATTTCTCTTCTTACTCTAGTTTCCTTTGGGAAATGCTTATAAATTCTATCTCTCCTCGACAACCTTAGGAACGTTGACTAAGCCACTTTCGGCTATGGTCCTGCGTCGAGTGTGATGTTCTCTAAGGAAGTAGTAGGAGCTTGACACCAGTGCTACCAGGAGCATTGTGTGGTTTCGCTTCTAAATCCTTAGAGGTGCATCGAGTGCGCTATACTAGTTATACTAGTGGATCCTTGGCCACATGTGTAAGGTCCGCAAAAATTTGAGCTTTATTTGCTTTTTGGTTTTTCGCGGTTTTTGTCGGTTCCGTTTCTTCACTCCGACTGGATCCATCCGCGAGAGTTGCCTAAGAAGATCAGCATGCAACTGCGATAATACCCAATAATCCACATTCAGCAAGGGTCATGTCCATCCAACTACCTGATATTCAGAACATTATCACCGGATCTGTCAAGAATGAAGAATGGGTCAGAAGCAGAATCCGTGTGCAACAGACAAGGCCAGAATATACCTGAGAGGGTTTGCCTCAGAACAAATCACGCCTAAGGAACAGGCAGATGAGCTACTAAGAATGAACATCAGTAAGGACAAATTATTCCGTCCACGATACAAGGATTATTTCAGTCAATGAGGTGAACTGAGTCTTTTCTCCATGGACCCAAGAATCATTTATTACCCACTGAAGACATATTTCAAGAATGTGAATATGTCGAGAGCGCAACAAAACTCCGGTACGTTGGTACAAATTTCAAAGCAAATCTTGAAGTTCACCGGTGCAAATACAAAAATTTCTGGGCAAGTGAACAAGGTTTGCGAGAAATATGGATAAGTTCACGGCTATTCAGAATCAATGAGAACTTTCCATGCTTGGAAGCCTAGCTGAACTAAATGGAATGATCTGTCAACTACTTATTATCGGCAACACCTGGTTTGAATGCAAAGAGCATCCCGAATTAATTGTCAACATGAGGTATGCGTCAGTTGTGCAGCCTTTACATCAACAATGAGCAGACCAGCAGAAAGACAAGCGATGTGCGCGACCATCAGAATATCTTCAGTCAAGGTATGGCCTATACCAAGTTGGCTCCGCTATGGGTAAAATTCCGAATACTTCGGAAGGAAGCCAGAATCGGCCATAGACCTGACTGCGTACCCAAGGCTTCTGGAATAAGCAACCCAGCCTTCCTCCGCAAGCCATAAGAAGGGGCTTACGATACCAGACTCCCAACCTTCCTCGATACGCCACTTGGTGAGAAAATCTTCTGGGGTACGACACTCCCATCTTCCACAGCGTGCTACCGCGGAAGACTTCCAGCATAAGGCACCTGACCTTCCTCAGCAAGCCACATGAAGGAAAGCTTTTGAGGTACGATACCCAGCCTCCTTCAGCATGCTACCCTGGCAGAAGCTTCGAGCATAAGGAATTCAGCCTTCTTCAACACACCCTCGTACCCACGACAATCTTGTCAAAAACACGAACTAGTCTGGGCACACATCCGCCTCAGAACTCAGTGGTTATGAAAGTATTTACCCTACACCTGCATGTGTTGTGAGCATGCAGTCCAGTGGATCAATTCATGCGAGCCACTCGTACACGGGAATGACTGTGTTCAGAGAAACATTAGCCCTATGTTGAAAGGAAGAATATGAGCAAAGCAGCCCCTACGAGGTATGCAAGAGTAAGCTGTGAGAACAAGACCGACAAACCGGGAAAACAATCAAAGAGCCATATTGGCAGGTCATGACAGGTCCATCAAAGGAATCTTCAAGGACAAAGAAGTGGTGGACAAACAACCTCCGTAACGGTTAACAAGATACAGTTTCACGGACAGAGTGGTATTACCGATCCCTGTCAGCCTCTTGCATATGCGGCCACATCAATGCACTACTTGCGGTTGCAAGTGGGATTGCCGCACTCGTCACGAATCTGGGCCATCAACCAAGATAGGAGGCTATGCTCCAAAAGATACACCGGATGATAGCGATACTATGCTCAACTCAGTGGTCATAGCAAGGACTACAGAGGCTATATATGACAGAGCCATCTTCGCAAGCGACAGAGTTTGAAGCAAGACATTCAGATAGAATGGCTCAAAGTACATCCGCATCAACAGCTCGTAGACATCATGACATCATTGGAATAAGAGATTACTGTCTATGATTACTTTGTGATCATACCTGACATTTCAGCGAGGAATATAGCAGCAATAGCTCGGTCATGTTGTTCCTTGAATTGTGAATCACCTAAGGACAAAGTCAGAGTGCCTAAGACAGAAGGAAACATCAGTATGGAACCCACAGCCAGACTGAGCATTCTGACACGGCAAAAAGAAAGCCACTTCCACTCACTCGAGGCCATACGAGCATGTGAGCCTAGTACCAGGAAAGGATGTCTTACCCATGACAGTCAGGGTACGAAGCATCGCAATAAAACCCGAAGCAGTCACTTTCAGACCATGGAAACCGAACTGTTTGTTGGTATTACCCGCTACCCCATCCAGCAACACCGCTACCAGGACAAAAGGTACCCCTGACAGAAAACAGAAGGATTCAAGGAAGTTGTGTGCAGAGACAATATCTGGTCCATCAGAAGAGGCAGTTAAAAGGGTCAGTGAACCAACGAAGACAAGACCGCTGATGGTTCCAAGTCACCCACAGGTAAGTCCCCCTTCACCGGGAGGTAAGCCTGGAAATTTCGAGGACGAGATTTTCTTAAGGGGGGTAGGTTTGTAACACCCTGGTTTTCGCTCCTATTTTTTTTCCTTTGCGGGATTTGACTCCCGTCTTTTTTTTTCTCGGTGTTATCAGATTTCTCTAGCTCTTGGGTATGTGAAGATGGTCATCCAGCCTTGCCTTTCCTATCCAACCAGACGTTCTCTCCAGTCCAACCTTGCCACCCAAGATCTTTGCTCAGGGCTTTGCCATCGAAACCCTACCTTCCGAGTTGCCGGAAGGGAAACCCTAATCCTGTCAGTTACAAAGGAAACCCAACTTCCTTTGATCTGTTGCTTTCCAAACTTTTCCCAGTGATCATCCTTCATCTATAAACCCTGGATATGCAAAAATATTGCCAAGTCATTTGCAATATTTTTCATTTATAATTAATTCCTTTTTCTGCCAGTTAAAGGAATTAAATCCAGGAAAATATCTATCCATCTCCAAAGTTCATGAAAACTTGTGGAGATATTCTTTGTGATCATATTGAGCTCCCATAAAAATATTGGCCATAATGAAATAGGAGAAATTGCATTTTCCTATATAATGCCAATATTGCATTTTGGGCCCTTTCTAAAGGAGCTACCATTTTGGTAGCCAGGAAAAATCCCAAATAATTTTTGCAGCTTCTCCTATCCATATCTTCACCATTTCCATCAAAATCCCAAGTTCCATAGTTCAAAGTTTGAGCACAACATCAATTTGCAATTTCTGTCCAGTTGGGCAAATTGCAAAGGAAGTGCTTGAAACCTTGAGCTATTTGAGCTGAAAGTTTTCATGGTGATTAACATTGATAAATCACTCATGGAAACCAAAGACCAGCTCAATCCCTCTATCCTTTCATCCACAGCAGTTTTCTCAAGTTTCTGTCCATTTGGAAGCTCTGTGAAGGAAGTACCATTTTGGTGTATCCAATTGGTACGAAACTTTTACAGTGGCTTCATGTGTTCAAACCACTCACCTCCTCCAAATTTCAGCTCAATACAAGCTAGTATGTGAGTGCCACATCAAGGTTTGCATTTTTGTCCAGTATGGTGGGTTGTATAGCAAGTGCTTGCTACAATCCTCCATTTGGTCTGAAACTTGGCCACAATACTCATCTTAGTGTAAAATCACAGCAAGGCAAAGCTCAGCATCTATCCCCAGCTGAATCTCCCCCACCCCACTCCAAACACCTTGCTGTCAGAATTTGTTTCTGCTAGTTTCTCCCACCCCAGAGCCTTCCAGTTGATTCCAGCCACTCCTATCATCTAATTGAGCAGTGAGGCACATGTTTGACAAGCCTAGAGAGGCTGAGCCATGCCAGAACACGCGGACCGCGTGGTGACCGCGTAGCCAGAAAGCAGAACTGGCGCTCTGCGCCGCGCGTCGCCTCTGCCGACCGCTCCGGCCAGCCGTAGCTTGTCCCTTGGTGCCGACCTGACTCCCCGTCGTGCGCACCCTCCTCTCTGGTCATTTCCCCCTCTCTTCTTCTTCCCCACGCCACGGCAACTCCGGCGAACTATTCCGCCCGTGACGCTGATGTCGTTTTCTCCTCTGTCCTCATCTCCCTCGAGCTCTCTCGAGCGCCCTCGAGCTCTCTCTCCTCCCCGCGAAGCCACCCGACCCCGCTACCGTCCAGCCACGCCCCCCAAGCTCCAGTGCGCGGATAAGCTCGCCGCCGTGGCCGAGCTTATCCGGCAAGCTCGCCCGGCTATAAATAGCCCTGACCGGAGCCTCCCGAGCACCCACGCCTCCACCAACAACCCATCTCCTTTCCCCCCGTCCACTAGCCTGCTCAGAAAAGCACCGGAGCCCCTCTGCTCCACTTCCGGCCGCCATTGCCGCCGCCCCGCCTCGCTCAAATTCGCGACACCTAGGCCACCCCTGCTTCCGTCATAGGTACCCACGAGCTCACAAGGAAGTCCTGCTTCCATTCACACCATCCCCGCAAGGCCTCGCCCACCGGAGCCCCTGCATTGCCCGGACCGGCCGCCCTCTGCCGCCGTTCGTCGTCACGTCTCCAGCCATCCCCGGCGACCCCATCCACCCCCTTGCCCCTGCCCCCGGTCCACCAGAACGCCGATGAGCCACCGGAGCCGAGCTCCCAGCCGCGGCATCGGGAGGCAGAGGAGGAGGAGGAAGAAGGAGGCGAGAGGAGAGAGAGAGGACCCGACAGGCGGGCCTCGACCCCACCTGTCGGCGGCTGGGGGCCGGCCCACGTGGATAAGTGGAGCCGCCCCAGACCCAAGTACGTGTTTCTCTCTGGAAGACGTATTTGCTCGGGTGCGCGACCGGCCAGGCTGGCAGAGACCCATTTGTGATTATTTTTCTTCTAGATAAGTCCCTGTTGCCAAAACCCTTATATCTGTTTAACCGTGACTCCGATTCCGGTGATTCCAACGCCCACTTCTTCAGTTCGTCGAGCCCGTCACGATGGTATCATTTTCATAATGTTTTCACACTATGAAAATGACCATTTTGCCCTTGCCCTTCTATCAGCCCTCTCAAAGAGAAAACGGTTTCCGGCGATCCTTTCCGCAGACTCTCCGCACTTCTCCCGGAGTATTCTTTGACCCCAGGCAAGCCGGCCATCTGATATATGCCCTAAAGCATTGCTCTGTGTTATTCTTGTGTGTTTCATTAATGATTATGCATGTGATAAAAATAAATAACCTTCTGTTAGATTGCACTTACTGTTTACATTACTTACATTAGTTTGCCATGTGATAATTCAAAGTAATTTACTTAAATGCATAGTTGCTGCCACCTCAACCTTGTGTGATAAATAACTATGCCTGCTAAGTACTGGCTAAAGCTGAACTTAGTTGGTTGATCTTGAGTCACCTGTCCGGGCTTATCCGTGCAGCCACATTTGCCGGTATGGGACGGCCTTGACTTGGTCTGATCGCGTGCTCTTTCACCGGTACCTCCATACAGGGAAGGTTATGCGCGCGCGCTACCCTGGCCCGGTAGGTGGCGATAACCTTGTGAGCCCAGTTGTTTGTTTGCACGCGGTCCCCGTTTGGGACGGTTTAGTTTGGCCACGACGGTGGCAGGTGTCACGAGGTGACATAGGGGCCACCCAGGGCTTGACTCCGGGGGAGAATGATTGCCGGTGGTACGGTGGAGGAGTCACGGGTTAGGCAGGTTTCGTTGGAGCAACACTAGTCCACCCGAATGGGATCACGAGGCCGGGTGCTCCATGGTGTGGGTAAAGTGCGCAACCTCTGCAGAGTGTAAAATCTATTCGAATAGCCGCGTCCACGGTATTGGACAGCCCGTCCAGACCTCACTAGGTGGTCAACCGTAGTGATGATAACAATAAAGGAAGAACTCGTCTTGTGTTCGGAAGTACTCGATGACTCGTGAGTATTCCGAGGATTGTGGGACAACCCGTAAGAGAGTAAGTTGGATCTGGTTAAGAGTTGGATTGGATCCTGAGAATGTTCGGAGTATGGATTATTTACTTGCCATGCTTTACCTTACTCTAGTAGTATCACACTGGATAAATCCTATTACAACATGATAATTAATATTGCTAGATGGGTATGCTATGTCATGATGATTAATATTGCTCTAATAACAAATGCATGCTTGAATGCCATGGATTGCTTTGCTTGGTGTATATGTTAGTTTGGTTTGCTTGCGAGTACATTCAAAAGTACTCAGCGGCCTTTAACATGGCCAGGTTCACATAAGTACCAACGAGGATGCGACAATTGCATGAATGGGACTTGAAAACTTGCGAGGACGGGACCGACAATATCTTCGTGGGAATAAAAAATGAGCACTTCTTCAATGGAGTCCAGGCGTTGTTCATTGAATTTGAAGAAAATTTTCAGTTATACAATCAAGCTACCCTCGACAAAACTATCGTCAGTTGCTATTGTCTGTAAGTATTTTTTTCTGTAATTAAGTCTCTACCTCATCACGTTCATTGCATGTATAATTATCCTCACACTATATTATGCACATTGAAGATCGTCGATTATAGAAAACAACAAATCTATGACATTGGGTTCATTAACCCAAATAACATAAATGAATATACGTTAAAAAAAACCCGATGAAACAGAGAATAACTTGCTAAAGGCGTTTCTTGGACAACAAAACAGAAGGGAAATACTATTTCCTTACAACTTCAAGTGAGTGTTACTGTCTTGTACGTGCACATTTTATTTCGCTTACTCGAGGTTAATTAAGTGTAATTGATGAGTTATGCGTGCGCAGTTTCCACTTTATTCTGCTAGCCATTCGGCTTGACGAGGGACTAGTAATTGTCTTGGACTCGAGACGTAAAGATCCTAAGGAGTGGACGGACATGAGTCAAATGCTTCAGATGTAAGTTCAATCATTATCGCACCATATCGGCAACTTTCGTTCATTTCCTGATATCAAGTAATCATTTTCTTTGCCGGGCAGGGTTTGGAAAAAGTTCACCAACCAGGTTAGGGGTGACTGGAAAAAGGAGCTGCGATTTTCACACCCCAAAGTAAGTACTACTAGCTAGTACCGCGCATCTCTCATTGATTCTAGTTTCAATACCATTATCATGCTTGATTATCATTTTGATTGAACTCTATTCTCGTAAAGTGCTTGTTGCAGGCACCCGGGACTAATTTATGTGGATACTACGTTTGCGAGTTCATTCGCCACTCGACCTCTGAGAAGGGCATATCTCCAGAACAATTTGAAGTACGTAAACAATATTCACATTTTAATTTTATTACCATCAATTGTGTTGAGTTTCATTCATATATATATTGACCCCCTTCTTTAAATTAGATCTGGCGGAAGCGGGACGAACTCCTACCAACTGATCGCATACGAGCAATTCAAGAGGAATTGGCGGGATTCTTTGTTGAGCATGTCATACCTAAAGACGGAGAATACCATAGGGATATGCAATGCGATTTTGGTAATTAGATATTAGGATCGTAAGAGATGTTATATTGTATATATGTATGAACGTGTACTATATGTAATAGCGTCGAATAGATTTATGAAAACTTGTTGCATTGTTCGACTAAGCACGGAGCAAGAGAGGTCACTTCTCTCTATATATTGATCATGACGATGTTGTGTAATGGTTCTTTCATTGCTATATGTAGTAGCTTGCGTCGAGTTGAATGAAAAGCATAAAATAAAAATGATAAACACGAAAATAAAAGGGGGAAACTCAATATGAAAACCCCTAAACCCTCCAAAACCCCTAAACCCCTCCTTTCAAAAAAAAAAACCCCAGCGCCTGGCAGCTGCTGACGCGTGGCTGCCTTTTAGTCCCGGTCGGTGTTACCAACTGGGACTAAAGGTCCTCCTGCCTGGGCGCCCCATGGCGGCCACGTGGAGCTCCTTTAGTCCCGGTTCGTAAGCCAACCGAGACTAAAAGTGATGGGCATTAGTCCCGATCGTTTTGTCCCGGTTGTAGAACCGGGACTAAAGGCCCTCTGGAACCGGGACTGATGCCCTGTTTTCTACTAGTGTCCCCATGAACTTGGTGTGCTGTAGTTTTTGCTTGGGCAGGATCCGATTGCGATTTTATTTTTACACGAAGGGTGTCTATGTAAATGTAGATACCTCGTTTGTGCAGTTCCGTTATTCCACGTCAGTTTTTGTGGGCTCCACTTGTCATAATCGTCATTAAATTGATCAAAACCGACAACTAGTGTTTTTTGCAAAAAATTAAACCCAAAATTAGTGGTTTTTGGCATAAACCCGTAGAACTGTGGTTCTTGCAACCCTAACCTTCAATGTCGATGTTTTTTTGCAATTCACTCAAATAAAGGAGGGTGGGTGTCCGGGTAACCGTTGACCCCCCCCCCCCCTTCTCATGATAACAACGACGGAACATACAATTTTGCTTTCTTAAGAAACTGTTTTTTCCATGCTCGGGTGTATCTTACACTGTTCATACCTTTCAAAATTTTATAATATAATAAAAACCATGAGATTAATTCTAAACTTTCTATTACTAAATCTATGTTGACCTATATAACTTGAGGGTGTGGTTATGTTTGGGAGAAGAGAAAGAAAGATAAAACAATGAATTTACATGGTCTCATATTTGCTAACACTTTTTTTGCAGCATTGCAAATATGATGCTTGAACTAGCTACCATCATATTTTTCTTAAGCACCTAACAAACACAACATTTTCTTTATGAGTATTTTTTTTTCAAACATGGTGTCTTTGTGAAACAACACATATTCCCAATGTTGATATTTTAATTATAATTAAACCTCAACCTAACCAGTACAAAAAACAGCCACAACATACTCTTTCACGTGAGTGTTTTTTCAAAACCCGGTGTACTCATGAAACACAAAAAATTCCCAATGTAGATTTTCCTTTTGGAATTAAACCTCAATCTATATCTAGTAGAACCATATATTGGTATTCTGTTGACATGTATATTGTTATATTTGTGTTCCATCTGCAATAGTTTGCATGACTTTGTGCGAAAAAAAACATTCTTCATAGAGATTTGCATCTTTTTTTTTTTTGCGTAAGACTACTTGTGTTTCCTAATTGCACCACAAAAAGCTTCACATTTTATAGGACACCACGAACTTATCAGCATCTATGGGTGCCACAAACATCAAGAAGTATATTTGTTTAAGCTGAACCTCAATCATATCTAGCTAAGACAGTTTTGGTGACCAAAACGAATAAACATGTATAATCGAATCTACTACCAAGCAACCTTGGAAACGACTCAAGGTTATCTCCACCCCGAATAGCTACTTAATCAACACGTGGAACCATCCAGAGAATACCTCAATCACATCCAGAATGCCCTCACATTGGGACTGCTACTAAATCTAGAGAAGAAGTACGTTCGATGAGGTCGGCGTCCCGTGATTGTGAGCTCTCCATTCTTGCCGTACTTGAGACGGAAAATGGCTAGACGGACGGCGCACTTGTGGCCAACCCCCTGACGGTGCCTTTTCTTGAATCTCTCGCGTGCCTCGAGCTCGACGAGGCAGTAGGTGTTGTCACCCATGTACACAAGACTTGCGCCGATATGCCAATCATCGTCAGGGTCGAACAACCTCTCAGTGCAGAGCTTGCAGGCCGGTTGCGCGGGGCACCCATCGGGGGACGCGACGTCGCATGAGGAGAGGTAGCCATCCGTCATGTGCTTCTGGCTACGACGAAATATCTTGTGGAGCCCCACCCACGCCTCGAGATCATCGTCGTAGTGGGCTTGGCCATAAAACGGCAAGTCCCACTCTCCGTGACGCCTCCACTGGCTACTCCCCATGTAGGAGAAGGTTTCGGGGGTACGGGAGACGTCCTCATCATATGGGTCCCCGCCCTCGTCCTCGTCCTCATCATATTGGTTCTCGTCCTCATCATGTGATAGGTCATAATCCTTTGAATACGATGAATCTGTGTTCCTGACCCAGCGGCCCACAGACACGAATAACGTGCGCCCTACTCCCCCCGGGTGCACTGCGCTGGACTCGATGTCGCCGACATGGAAGGGCAGCGATGACGGGATGCAGCCCCAAGTCCACGGTTCTCTGGTTCCACATGTCGATTTCGGCGCATCTAGGCGGTGCATGTCGTTGGCAACTGCGAACACGTTAAGTCCATTCCCGGCCGCCACAGCCAGCGTCCATGAATCACGCAGGTCCTCCAGGAGACGAGGCACAACAGATACACCTGCCGTCCTGGTGTCGTACATGAGGGTGACGGCCTGCTCCCCGGACTGGAAGACGTTTGGCACTCCAGCAGCGACGATCTTGCTGATAAGGGACGCGAAGTTCCAGGGACGACCACCAGCATGCCTGCATTCTTGGCGGTGAACCGGAGCCGGCAGGGTCATGCTGTCGCGGCGCCCGTCGGAGCCGTCCAGATCCAGCTTGTACATGCTGAACCCCTCCGTCCAGTCATCCAGCACGAGGTACAGGTGGCGTCTCGCGTGGCTCGGCCACGCGCAGCCGTAGCGATCGTGAACAGCGGGCTTGGCATCCGGATGATGGTCGTCCTCGAAGTCCGTTTCGTCCTCCGACGACGTGTAGTGGCCACGCGACGTGATCCAGTATGCGCGCCGACCCAGCCGAGACATAGGACGGCACCCGTGGCGACGGAGGCCGGATAGGAGAAGCGATCGCAGCATCGTGGATCCTACGATCGAGGCGGCGGCTGTGCGTGCGGCGCCGGCTGGACGCGGCTGGTCGCTAAGATCCTACGAGGAAGATCAGGAGCTAGCTAGGGCTGTGCCTGTCAATGGGAATTGCAGCAGAGATCCTCCGTAATCTGTTGGATCGTTGATCGTTCACTTTTTTTTTTCTCTTTTGAGATCTTTTCCTAGATCTTTAAATGCGGGGCACCACTACGTTGCTTCTGGGCCTGAAAACAAGAACTGAGCAGCACCACGACTGGGTTCGTGATGGGCCTTGCCTCAGTTTTAGGTTTAGTGAAACGATTTTTGTAAATGAGGAACCACATCATTTTCACAACGGATCCAAACAATCTGTCTACCGTTAGATCGTGATCGTGCGGGCGTTTTTGAAACTCAATACCATGCACTTGTGTTCCTGGCTCCTATGGTTTATAGTTGTCATGTGCACCCTGCCGACTCAGTACCATTTGCAAATTTCTCTTATAATATTAATAATCTGGTTTATTATTTGCCACTTCTATTCGCCAGCCAAACTATCATGCAGCCAGTTGGTACATTGCCATTTGCCAGTGCATGGGAGCAATAGGCAAAGTCTGTTAAGCTGGATGATGGTAGATAGTGGCCAGTGGAAAGTCGTAGGCGTGTGCGACAGCACACTCATCACTGTTGGCGACACTGCTCATGTATCGCTGCCTGTAAATCGCCTGTAAATCCTGTTGACTGGGTTTACTTGGTTATTCCATCTTAGTATTGGTGTTGAGGCTGGAGCCAGACAACCCGTTGCAAGCAAGTCCAAGGATTGGCAACGACGGCGTGGTCTATAAATATCATACTACTTACTAATTGATTAGGTGGTCTGCTACTTAGTTACCAATTAATAGTGTCTCCTGTCAGTTTAATTTGTAAGTTGTTTTGATGCTTATGTTCTCCTGTCGAAAGAGTAGCATGTACACTTATTTAGTATTTGCATGGAGTCTATAGAAGCTTCAGTAGTAAAAATGCAGATTGGATGTTTGTACTATTAAGAGCATGGGTTTGCATTTTTTTTTTTCGAAACGGAGGCAAAATATTTGCCTCATCTCATTAATAAAGAAGAAGAGAATTGTCCAGTTAATTAACGGAAAACCGGGCAAAAACCGTTACATCACGCCCGCAAAAAACAAGGCACACTAGGCGACCTGGCCACCCACACAAGAACGCACACACGCCGCCGAGTAGAAAGCATAGTCGAGGTTGCAACCCGGCGTCATCGTCATCATGCTTCCGCGAGGGCGACTCCGACTCCACCATTGACGACCACCGAAGAAGCCCGCACCGCAGACAAGCACCGAGGCCTGCGTCGTCCGATGCCAAACAGTCAGCCACACGCGCCGGCGACCAGGCAGCTCCGACTCTGCCGTCGAGCATTGCAGGGGAACAGCGTTGGGCTTGCGCCGAGCCAGCGCCAGAGCCGACCGCCCGTCTCGTGTCATCGTCGCCGCAAGGGACCCTCCTCAACAGCTCCGACTTCAGGAAGACAAAGCGAAGCACGACAACCCCTCGAACACGCCTGAAGAGACCGACTACCAAGACCCACCAACAAGCCAACTCCGCTCGAAGCCGCCATCGTAGCCACACAGGAAGCCGCACAAACATCCACATCGCCGTCCGGACACCTGCCGTCCGCAATGTCGCGAGCGTCCAGCCCATGAAGCGTGCAACCGGGGCCCAATGCTCATCAAGGCGACGCCCCCAAGGGGGGAAGCGACGATGACGACGCCGTCGCCCGGCCTGAACGGGCCTTAGGCTTTCACCCGAAGAGCAAGATCCGAGGATGTAGGACACGGGGCTCCACGACGACGCCTCCAAGGAGGTGAAACGACGCCCACAGGCGCCGACGCCATCGGCCGGCAAGAATCCGGCAAGCTTTCGCCTTGAGCACCCGTCACACACCGCCATCCTCACGCATAGCACCTCCACTGGCCCACCCACCTCCACGAAAATACCGCGCCAACAGTCTCGAAGAGCCACCCCGAACCACTCCTCACCGGCAGCCGGAGCAGCACCGGCAAGCCAGATCTGGCCGCCTGCCAGATCCGCAATCCCCCACCTCAGGCAACGAATGCACCGCAACCAGCACGCAACAAGCATGCAGGCGAGCACAACACCCACGAGCAGGGGAAGGAGAGCCGCCACCCCTCCGCACCCGCGCCGGCCGAATCCAGATCCGCACCGAAAGCCACCGTCGCTGCACAAGGGGCCACCGCCACAGCACCATGGGCGTCCGCGGAGAAGCCACCGGAGCACCACACCCGCAGGACCGCCGAAATCGCCACGCTGCTGGGCCGCCGCAGCCGCCGAACCACGAGCAGGGGAAGGAGGGCCGCCACCCCACCTCACCCGCGCCGGCCGAACCTGGAAGCGCAAGGTCCGGCGCCGCCGCACCGAGCAGTCGTCGCGGCTGGGCCGCCGTGCCAGGGGACGAGCACCTCCCACCACCGAGGGAAACGGAGCCGCAGCGCAGCAAGCGCCCCGCCGCCGTCGTCCGCGGCGCGGGCTTAGCCCGGCCGCATCTTCCGGCGGCTGCGAGGGGGGAGGAGGGAGAGGGTGGCGCCGGCGGCCCAGCGGCTAGGGTTCCCCCGAGTCGCCTAGGGGCGACGCGGGGGTAGGGCTGTGTTTTACAAATGCATGGGTTTGCATTTGTTCATTATCAGATTATCAGATTGGATGTTTGTACTACTAGGAGCATTGGTTTACTTGGTTGAAAGATGAAATATACAGAGAAGATATTTTCTGTCCTTAGCTTGATGGGTTTTGTTATTGGCATTTTTACATAAAAACTCTAAACCTGACAACATATTCTTTTTTTATCAACACCAGATTGGAACTTTCATTATGAGAAGAGTGCATGGGCAGCTCCTGGGTGAACAGGATCTGAGAACAAGATACATGACCTCAGCAAGCTTCTGGACAACTTAAAAAGGAACTTCTCCCTCGGTAGTAAGGGATTACACAACGGCTACATCATGCTTAAGAAGGTAAATGGAGAAATGACAGGCAGACACTAAATGATGTAAAGGAATGAGCAAAGTTTATCTTCTCACAAATTACATATATTTTGTTCGTACTGCAGCAGTAGACACAAATGATTGATCTGCATTTTCATATAGTTTTCCTATGCTTTTATGGGAATGGCGTTTTGGTGCCCACTTACAAAATGTTTATGGGAATGGCGTTTTGGTGACCACACACGTCCTTCTTCACCTATTGACCATTTAAACTTTTTGTAAGTGAAATTCAGCTGGGCACACACACTGAAATTCAGCTGGGCATGTGTCCTTCCGGTGCAGCAAAGCGCGCGTATCAATCTAGTAGGGATTATGGAGCCAATAAAGGAAGGAAACATCATGCTCCCGTTGCTAAGCCCGCTTGAAAATGGAAGCTTTAAAGGTGGCCGGGGTAACAAAAATGTGACATTGACGCTTCTACGAAAACAGCTTGGCAAGAAGATAAATGAAACCATCGCAAAAAATGAAAGATAAATGAAACATGCGGAATGCTACTACTGCCAACAACAAGGTCGGAATCAAAGATGAATAAAACAAAACCCGATCCAGCTGCCACCAAGCACAAGAAGGGTAGACGGGCAGACAGCTATCTATAACAATTTGCAAATCACAAAAGAAGAGAAATCTTCATTTTCACATTTTATGGAACACCGCAAATTAGCCCCGTCCTAAATATCAAACTTGTGTCAAATTGATAAAACTCTAGAAACTAAACACAATTGGCAATGACTATCTCAGAATTATTGCAACAATCCGCAAAGGGGGGTTTCCCTTCATTTATGTAATAATGCCGCTCACATCCAGAATGCTGGCACCGTACAATATCCATATGCACATTGATAAAAACTAGAGAAGTGGTATGTCCGCTTGGGTTGGCGTGCTGTGATTGTGAGCTCACCAGTTTTGCCGTACTTGAGGCGGAACTTGGTCACGTGGATCTCGCACTCGTTGCCGACGAGCGCACATAGCCAGCCCGTGAAACTGTCGCGCGGTATGAGCTCGACGAGGCAATAGTTGCTATCTCCCATGTGCACAAGACTAGGATCCTTGTTGTCCATGCGAGGGACGAACAACCTATCCGCACAGAGTTTCGAGGCCGGCTCCACAGGGCTCCCGTCGGGAGACACGACGTCGCACGAGCAAAGGTAGCCATCGGCGCCGTATGGGTCGGATGCCTTATGGATCCCAACCCACGCATCGAGCTCGTCGTCGTAGTGGGCTGTACCCCAAAACGCTCGTCCACTCGCCGGTCCCACTGTCCAATGAGAAAGTCTGGGATGTGGGAATGGAAGAGTTGTCCATGTCTATGGTGAAGTTCTTGTGCACGGACACGAACAAGGTGCGTCCTCCTCCAAGTGGGTGCACCGCGCTTGATGCGATGCCCTCAACCCGGAAAGGGGGCTGTGTTGGGATGCTGCTCCAAGACCAGTGGTCTCTGCTTCCCGGCCAGTACGCCTCGTGGCTTGCATCTGCCGGCGGCGCATCTTCGAATACATGTATGCATCCATTCCACGGCCCACCCATCGTGTAGAACCGATTCTCGGTGGGCGTGGTGAGATTGGGGCACCAATCCAACGGGAAACGAGGGACAATGGACAGCCCCGCCGTGTGCGTGTCGTACACGAGGGTTACAGCATCCTCTCTGGATTTTACCCTCCCGGCAGCGACGATCTTGCTGCCAAGGACGGCGAAATTCCAGTGCAGACGATGTTCTTCTATTGCTTGGCGGTGGACAGGAGCCTGCAGTGTCAAGTCGCCGCCGTCGGAGCCACCGTCGTCGTGCAGGTCCAGCTTGTGGTTGTTGAAGCCCTTCTCCCAATCATCGAGCACAACGTACAGATGCTTCTTGTCGTTGTTGGCTGACATGCGGCCGCTCTTGGCCTCCGAGCGAGCACGCACATCGCTGTCCGTCTCGTCCTCCTCCGACGACGTGAGATGGTTGAGTAACCATTCGTGTCTTAAAAAGGACATTGGTATTTGGCTAAATAGACATGCTTGGGTATAAATAAATAAACATGAAAAAAACCAATCACATGAAGCAATTATTGGCAAACCTCCGCTAATTCCATCTATGCATTTCTTGAAATGAATTGTTTTTACTGGTTCTCAAAACATGTATAGGTTAAACAAACATAAAAATAATTCAAAACTTCTGGTTCCTTGAAACCAGCTTTCCCTCGCTTTATAACTTTAATATCAAATGTGATTCACATTAAGAAAGCTCTGAAAATGAAACACAATTTGGATGAACCTATCAACATTAGAAATATTGCAGCAATCTGCAAAGGGTATTTCACTTCATTTGTGTCACGCCTTCATCAGATCCAGAATGCATGCACCCTAGAGCATTCATAAAAATTAGAGAAGGGATAGGAGCGCTTGGATCTGCGCGCAGTGATTGTGAGCTCGCCGCTTTTTCCATACTTGAGGCGGAACGTGGTCACCTGGACCTCGCACTTGTTGCCGACGTTCTTACAACGCCAGTTCTTGAATCTCTCTCGCGCTATGAGCTCGATGAGGCAATAATTGCTATCTCCCATGTACACAAGACTAGCATCCATGTGGCATTTCATGCGAGGGTCGAACAACCTCTCCGCACATAGTTTCCAGGCTGGTTGCACGAAGCTCCCGTCCAAAGACACGACGTCGCACGAGCAGAGGTAGCCATCAGTCTTGTAGTGGCAGTCAGATAACTTTTGAAGCCCAACCCAGGCATCTAGCTCGCCGTCGTAGTGGGCTCGACCCCAAAACGGCAGGTCGCCCTCACCATGGCGCCGCCACTCATGGCTCCCGCCGTCATAGGAGAAGATATGGGATGCGCCAATGGAGCTGTCCTTCATGTCAATGTCGGTGATCTGGCCCTTGCCCACGGACACGAGCAAGGTGTGTCCTTCTCCCTTTGGGTGCACAGCGCTTGACTCCGTTCCGTAGTAGCCATGGAAAGGAGGCAATGTTGGCATGCTTCTCCAAGACCAGTTTTGCTGGCGCATCGTCAGGTACCGGTCATACCTTGGCGCACCTTCCAGTAGATGCATGCTTGCCTTGAGCAGCCCATCCACCTTTGAAATCGTCCTGCCGACCACGTACAACCTATTTTCGGTGGCCGTGGTGAGGAACCAAATACCGCCGTCTAGCGCAGCTGGGAGACAAGGGACAATGGATAGCCCGGTCATCATCTCGGTGTCATACACTAGGGTTACGGCGACACGGTCCTCGTGTTTTATACAACCCGTGGCGACGATCTTGCTGCCAGTTGCGGCGAAGTTCCAGGAATGATCAGCTGTCACTTGTCGGTGAACCGGATGCGGCAGTGTCAAGTCGCCGCCATCCGAGCCGTCGTCGAGGTCCAGCTTGTGGATGCTGAAGCCTTGGTTCCAGTCATCCAGCACCAGGTACAGATGGTGCTGCTTGTGACTGGGCGAAGTGTTGCCGTAGCGGTGAGCAGGAGCAGGCACCACGGGCTGGGCCTCCGGGCTATCGACGTCGCTGTCCGTCTCGTCCTCGGACGACGAGTAGTTCCGTGATATGGGAGAGGAGGACGGCCATCGGCCGAGCGAGGAACGATCGAAGCAACATCGTGACTTACTGTGCATGCGCCGGCGGAGCTAGCTAGGGTTGGTTGCGTCTCTCCTTGAGATCAATCAGTTTTACCGGCGGCCGATGTACATCTTTCGTCTGTCTTGATCGTCCGGCCAAAACACCGCACGTACGAATGCTGCACTAACGGGCCTTGAGTGTATTTGTGGGCCGAACTGACCTAATGGGCACGCAGAAATTCTGAGACTCCTTTGTAGCATTAAAAAAACATTCAGAAAAAAACTCTTTTGCAACATTAATATTAAAAATTCCGTAATGCTGTGACGTTTTCCCTATGACAAATTAGTGGCCTCGTATATGTTAGTAAAAATCTTTTTATACACATCGATAATCTATTTGCAGGTGAAAAATAGTGATTGGGCTGTGGAGAGATGACTGTAATAAGCTCAGCTTGGCTCATTCACGAACAATGACGCACGGGATGGGCGGCGGAGTAGGAGCGCACGAGAACCACTTCTCTTCTGAAGCTTCGATAGGAAGGGGAAAAGAATCCTTTGTAAGGAGATCGAATTCCTCCTCCACTAACGGGATGGTATTAAATTTCTCACCCTATCCCTTGTCATGACACATACATAGATTTTTTTAAAAATTATTGGATGGTCCCAACGCGCACCCCATATTTCAACATCAATAACAATATCATTCCGGTCCTTGTTAAATGGACATGCTTGGTTGTAAATAAAAAATATGTAAAATCAGACACATGAAACATTCATTGGCTACATTTAGCAGGACACGTTGATCCACGAGGACATGTTGCATGACAACGTTGACAAGATCACCACGTACGGCAACCATCAAGAGACACAGTGACACTGGCGGAGCAGCATGGCTTTCATCACCTCAAGACAAGCTACCCTTCCCTCGTTAAGATCATCATCAACCAGGCCGCGGCCATGTCCAGATCAAACGTTGTCAAGATAGACATCTTCCCAACCAAAGGGCTCAACAACAGATGCATGATGTGATAATGTCCATGGTGTTCGATGGAGTATGCAGTACTACCCTGACGTAGGGGCCTAGACAGGCCCTAGGCTACCAGGGCTAAACCTGGTGATGGGCAGCCCGGCCCGACGACCCAGCCCGAACCCGGCCGAAAAACCCGGGTCGGGTTGGGCTTTTAGTTTGGGCCGGGCTTGGGCTTGATTTTTGACCCGTTGTGTATTTTGGGTTGGGCTCGAGCCTCGCATATTAGGCAATTTACCTGGAGGCCCGACCTGATCCGGCCGGGAACTGCTCTTTTTAGTCCCTTCGGGCTGGGCTCGGGCCTGCATTTTCGTTTCTTTGTTTGGACCGCGTCGGGATCGGGCCTAGACATTGCCCGTCAGGATTTTAGAGGCCCGACCTGAAACTCGGCCCAACCCGAGAAATGCCCTGGTTTAACCACGGCTATGGCCCAGGGCGTGGAGAGAAATTCCTTTGTTGACTGTTGCAATAGTGACACACTGTAGCAAGAATAATCACTGTAGATGCACGGGTGGCTTTGGGAAGATTCTGGCTACAACACTGTCCTGACGGGCATACCTTAGAGCACACTAGTTGAATATCGTTCTCATCATGGGTAATTACATTCGCGCCGATGATGTAGTAGCCATCAAAGAGTGGTAGGAGATCTCTTTGCTTGGTCCTGATGGTAACCCGATGCCATCGTGCAACAGAGTGCGCTAGCGGATCACCATGCAAATTATTCCATGGGCAGGGACATGGCAGGAACCTCGTCGAGAGTAGCATCTTGGAGGGATCCGGATACCTGAAATAGGATGTTTTTTGTGTGTAAGATGTGATATCACCATTTTGATCTCAGGGTATGGTCTTGAGCGGAGACCGGAGAATAGAGAACAAAGTAAATAGTACTCCCTCCATTCCTAAATATAACTCTTTTTAGAGATTCCACTACGGACTACATACGGAGCAAAATAGTGGAATCTCTAGAAAGACTTATATTTAGGAACGAAGGGAGTACAATCTTATTGATCATGCTGAGCAGGTGAATAAATCTTCAACCTAATTGATTTGTTATGTATACCAGCTTGGGTTTTGCAACTGTGCATTACATGACGGGAACTAATGTTGAGCTGGCTTGATTGAATGTGTTGTGTTCCCTAAACAAAAGCGATACTTTGATATTGTCATATAAAAATAATATTGTGAAGTGTTTGTAAAAGCAAAAGTATCTGGTTAAAAAGTCGTGCTTGGCTATAAATTCGGTTGTCCAAGCCATATCTACCTATGCAATGTCGGTTTTTAAAATTCCTAAAAAAATTAAAGGAATTATTGACGCGATAGCACATTTCTGGTGGGGAGATGAGGAGAACCAGAGGAGGGTGCATTGGATTACTTGGTGGAAAATGTGTGTCCCTAAAAATCAAGGAGGGATGGGATTTCGTGATATTCAACGTTTCAACCTAGCAATGCTTGCAAAACGGGCATGGCATCTTCTTACGAATCATGCTTCTTTGTGTGCTACTATTCTAAGAGCTAAGTACTATCTTGATGGCGATCTGTTGCACACTAAGATAAAAAAGAATCCTCCTTTACATGGCAAAGTATTATGGGAGGCATGAATTCCTTAAAAATGATTATATTTGGCGAGTGGGGAATGGACATAATATCAATATTTAGGAAGACACATGGATTCCAAATCGTGCGACTAGGAAAATTGTGACGCCGAAGGGGGGACATCTGTTATCTAAAGTGGGTGAATAGATTGATCATGTTCCAAATAGCTAGGATGAAGACATGCTTAGATAAACTATGTGGCCCATTGATGTACACCGGATTCTTTCAATCCCACTTCCGCAATATGATATACCAAATTTCATTATTTAGAGTTATACAAAAAATGGTATGTTTTCGGTTCGGTCCGCTTACTCTACAGAGTGGGGCAACCAATATGGAAGTAAACTGAGACATTCTAATGGGATGGGACGAACCACAGTCAATCCTATTTGGAGCAAGGTATGGAGTTTATCTTGCCCGGCAAAGGTCAAAATTTTATCTAGCATACGCTACATGGCACACTTCCATGCCATGCCACGCTTGCAAATAGACATATGAAAATATCGCCCATTTGTCCCACTTGTTCTGAGGGTCTAGAAGATACAAAGCACATGATTTTTCACTCTAGTAAAGCGAAGGAGGTTTCGAAAAGGCTGGGGTTGGATGATATCATTGAAAAAGCTTGTGAGGTTGATCGGGCTGGAGAGGCGGTGTTGGAGTATTTACTTCGTCTACCAGATCAAGAATTGTTAATTATGGGTCATCACAATGTGCGTGAATTGATTGCCATCTCAGCATGATATCTATGATGGGAAAGACGTAAATCGATGCACAAGGAGACAACTCAGAACGTGCATCAGATCTTCATGGAATTGTTAGCCCTTACACAAACTTTATTAATGGATCATCCCCAAAGGCCTCTATGAGAAGGGGGGTTAGTCTTGTCCTCCTAGGGATTTTGTGAAACTTAACGTTCACGCTTCTTTTGACCATGACTTGCTTACGGGCACAATGGGGGTGGTACTCAGAGGTAACAAAGGCAGATTAATTGCTGGAGGAAATGGAAAGATTGACTATTGCGCAGATGTCTTAATGGCTGAAGCTTTGGCTCTCAAGTTCGATCTAACTTTGACACAAAGGGTGGGATGTAATCGTCTTATTATTCATTCGGACACCCTGGAGGAAATCAATATTATGAAGGATGGAGGACGGTAGGCGGGCACCGCGGCGGCAATCTTCGACGATTGTTTTCATTATGCTTGTGATTTCGTAATTACTAGATTCAAATATTGTAATAGGAAAGCAATTGAGTTGCTCATGAGCTCGCAAGATTAGCTAGATTTTCTTTCACTTCTGACTGGTTTGAGGAGCCTTTAAATGATATTGTAATGATTCTCACAAATGATGTACTGGTTATTTCTAACGAATAAAGTCTGAGTGTTATTTAAAAAAAATTCCATTGGCTGTGTCATTGCACTAATTCCATTTCTGCATTTTGTCTCTTTTGGAAATGACATTTTTAGTGATTCATCGGAATGTGTAAGTCGTAGGAACATAGAAGTTCTAAACTTCTGGTTTTTGCATCTAGGATTCACACCACCGAAAACTTAATTACAAGCATAAAAAACGAAGACAAAAAAAATTCATCGCAAAAAAAATGAAGACAAAACCCCCAAAGAAGTTGCAAATAGAAAGAAGACAAACAAATTCAATCCCGGTGCCTACTCTAGCGCCATAACTCTAAATCCGTAGTGGTGCACAACGTACCTCATTCTTGTCACACTCACATTTTTTCAAAGACGGTTGTGTTATTATGTGGAACCTTTACTGAAATGTCTTCACATATTATTAGAGGGGGAATGAAAGGTTAAAGGTATGGATTAACCGTGCCTCGCCAACTCAAATTTCATGATAAAACTAACAAAGTGCCACATGCGTTTATACAACAAACATACCATGTGGAGAGTGCTCATGGACGGGTGCAACAACGAAGGAGAACGTGAGAGGAAGTTGATGGCATGCCGTGAATTGAGCCTGGATCTAATAGGTGCGTGAGAGCAGTTTCCACAAATCCTTGCCACCGATTAATTAAGCCAGTTTTCCTTTGAAATGGAAAATGTGAAATGCCATTCGATGACCATAGCTGACCGCAACTACGAGGAGGAGTCAGAAGCTAGGGTTCAAAGGCTAGTGTTGACGGCCACCTCCTAGCCATCATCGGCTCATTGTTTTTGGGTCGGTGGCATGCAACACTTTTAGTTGTTACCATTACTTAACCGACTTGCGAAAGTTTCATTATTTTTCGTACTTCCCAGTTAATAGATGAGCTCAAGATAATAAACAGTGTTTGCATTTAATTTAATTTATATTAGCTAACAATTTTACATGTTTGTCTTTTTGCGGTAATTTGAAAAAATAACAGAACGGCCAAGAGAATCCACAATTTCTCACTGTGCCCATGTGCCCGCTTCAATGGAGTAGCAACTGCAGATTGTAAGAGGCAGCCATGTTTGTAAGCTCATTGTAACCACATACAAATTATAGGGTGCTAAGTTCACACACACAAAAAAAACTATGGGGTACTTATGGTTCATTTTATCAAGTATATATCCCCTTGCGTGCGGACGCTTCACGTTTCTACCTGGATGAGTTTAATGCTGAAACCCGAACACAAAGTGTTTTACCTCCCACCTAGAGGACATGAAGCAGGCGTCCATTGGTTGAAATGAAAAGAGAATTTTAATTTCTATTGCTTACACTACAGATGCCCTGATTTTCTATTTAGCGAGTGTTTCAATCTTTTGCCTCCGATAAGGTGAAATTGATGCTGTTGCACGTACCTTTCCTTTCGCCCACGCATGTGTAAAAACAGTTGTGGTCACAGGTAATTACTTCTTTTTATAAAAAGTTCTTTCAACTAAGCTTTCATGCTTTTTAGAGCACTTTTCATTACCACATATAATTTTACTATTTTCATGTGGATCTTGAGATTATTATATTTGCATTGCTCCTGCCTCATTTGTTCATGACTTGCAAAAAGAAGGAAATCGTTATTCTTCATAGCATCTGGTTATTTTGTATGTAACCACATGTTTATTAATTGCAAGAAAACAGTTTCTCGAAATATCGAAACAGATCATACGAGTTTCACATCTTCTGAGAGATTGAGACAACACAAATTCATGTACTCCAACTTATAGTTCGTATAATCGAATTTAAAGTGTGCCTAGCTAGGGCATATGTAATGGTCCAGAAATCTAAACATTTCACAAGCACCGACCAAACAACCTCGCAAATATTATAGCAATCTGCTGGGGATTCAACTTAATTTTAACCATGCATCCTGATGCATCCAGTTTGCGCTACCATACCCTCCGTCACATCCAGAATGCCTTCACCTGAAAATGTGTATCGTATTTGGAGAAGAGGTAGGAGCGATTAGACCCATGTGCACTTGTTATGAGCTCACCGTTCTTGCCATACTTGAGGCGGAACGTGGACAAGCGGATCATGCACTTGCTGCCAGTGCTAGTGCAGCGCCTCCTCTTAAATCTTTCTTGCGGCACCACCTCGACCAGGCAGTAGATACTGTTACCCATGTACACAAGACTAGCCGGGATGCGCCTATCTGTATATAGCCTCGGGGCCGAATGAGGATCGAACAACATCTTCGTGCATAGCTTCCAGGTCGGTTGTGTGTGGCTCTCCATGGGAGAGATCACGTCGCATGAGCAGATGTAGCCATCAGGGTATTCATGATCATGCGCCTTGTGGAGCCCAACCCACGCGTCGAGTTCCTCGTCGTACTGGACTTGGCCGAAAAAGGGTAGACCCCACTTGCCATGGGCCCTCCACTTGCCACTCTCGATGTCATAGGAGTAGATAAGGGAGGGGTTGCCCTGTACCAAGGGGTCCTCCTCGCCGTCCTCCTCACCCAAGGTGTCCGTGTCTCCACCGCCCTGCACCAATACAAACAACGTGCGCCAAAGGTGTACAACTTGTTATCCATCCAGTTGTCTCCAAAGGTGTACAACTTGTTCCCAGCAGCAGCCGCATGGAACCAGTGACCAGACAATGTTTTCGGAACATAACGGACGATGGACAGCCCTGCCGTCTCGGTGTCACATGCGAGGGTGACGCAATCTTCCCCCGAGGAGCAGAGATTCCCAGTGGCGATGATGCTTCTACCAAGGGTGGCGAAGCTCCAGTAACTGGTTTGTTCGCTTGATTGGCGGTGGACCGGAGGCCGCAGGGCCAAGTCGCCGCCGCCTGACCCGTCACCCAGCAGGTCCAGCTTGTGGATGCTGAAGCCCTTCTTCCAGTCGTCGAGCACCAGGTACAGATGCTGCCGCCTGTGGTTGGATTGTGCGCGGCCGTAGCTGTTCACAGAGGCAGGTTTGGCCTCCGCGCGATCGGCTTCGGTGTCCGTCGTCTCGTCCTCCGACGACGTGTAGCTCCGGGACAGGATCGCATCCGCGCGGCCGCCGGGCCGGGCCAGGGGGCGACACTCGTGGCGACCGGAGAGCAGAGGGCGAAGGTGACGGCCCGCGAGGAACAATCGCTGCATCGCGCCGGGGAAGCCTGCTAGGAGCTGCTAGGGTTGTGTGAGATCGATTTCCCGGTCGATATACGCCTTGCTTTTGCGGTGCGGAACAACGAATGCGGAAATTGCGTTAGAGCATCTTCAGCCACGACATGCAAATCCCGCCCCTCAAACGCCCGCGGACACGCCCGGTCAGTGAGTGAGCGTGTCCGTTTTGAACCCCTACTTTTTCATCCGTGCAGCCGCATCTCTCATATTTTTCCTCACTAGCAAAAATGCCCGTGCGTTGCAACGGGAGACAATAACTTCCTTAGCATAGACTAAAATGCAATTAATTAATTAATTTATGATCCAAATCAGTTATTCTAAGCATGAAAAAGAATTGGGTTTTCAACCATACTGTCTTTACGAAACAATTATTGAATGTATACAATTCTGTTTGCGGCTTTCCTAGTTCGGCAAGGAAAGGTGTTGAAGGAGTAGTGGAGGAGTAATGTCAACTGTCCTTGTTCGGTTCATGGTGACCGTGAGAAAGCTTTGGAGGCCGGACTAACTTGAGGCTCACTAATCTAAACTCCTACTGATCAGGATAACAAAGTGACACAAATTTTTACATAGGAGCGATATTTCAATGACCGTGTCGAGGTGATTATAGAATTTGCAACATAAAAACATAGCAAATTCAAAATGCTGAAACATAATTTCTTCAGCTAATGGAAGTACCAAACCTTGACAAGTTCTATCTTCTTGGGTAAAGAGCGCATGCAGCAGGCAAACCTGCATGCAATGAGAATCAACGTTCTCCTCCTCCTTAATGCATGTCTTTGTGTAATGGCCCATCACATCTATAGAAGAAGGCTCCCCTTTGCTTGTCCTCCTTAAATTATGCACGGTGCATGCATGTATGAATGTCTCCCTTTAATAGTCCATCATGTCCTCCTTAGATTCCGTTTGGAATCCTCTATGGGAGTCGAGCATCTCTTTCCTTCCTTAGCCTTTCTTTCCTTTCCTTCCCGAGACAGCTTCTTAACAACTAGGAAAGTGAAAAACTATATAAATTGGATGGATTGACTGTATGAGGGCGATGTGGGACTAATTAAAAGTGAATTGACCTTGACTTTCATAGATCACATGACTTAGTTTAGTTGGTCATTGCATTATGTGCTGAGAAGGAGGTTCCGAGTTCAAACTCTGCGTACCATAACTTTTTTTAGTCTCGGCCTGCTTTGTTAGGAGGATAAGTGGGCTGATTTGTTGGGCCAACAGCCGCAACACACTTGGAACGGCCTGGCTTGCGTTTCCCATGTGAGACGGGCGAAAAAATCCGAGATGGAAGGAACACGGACGAAAATAATGGAAGCGACGTACCGAGGAAACATACGGAAATTTTGGGGTAAGAAACTTTTCTATTTTTATTAATAGAAGGTATAGATCACACGAATCCGTATCTGTGTAAACAACCATGAGCTAGATCACGTGGTACTACCCTTCAACCTTGTTTGGCGAGGTTGGGAGTTCGATCCTTTTGTTCTGTAGATTTTATTTTTGCCTTTGCACGGCGAGGTGGGCCTCCTCCTGGGTCTGGTTCCCGGGCGACGTTGTCTTCTTTCGGCCAAAAAGGATATGTAATCTATATCTATATATATATATACCTATACCTACTAATAAAGCAAGGTGATATTCTTGGTTTCGTCCCGCGATTAGATTTTTTTTCCGTTAGTTTTTATCATCACGTACGGCGACGTTTCTCAGCCAGTCTGGTGAATGCCTTCTATCAGACTTCTGTTAGGAAGTGTTTCCCTAGTTTATTCCATTAAGATAGTGTTATAATCCTTCGGCAAGAGATCCTCAATACATGGGGGTCCTCTGCTGAGGCACACAGCCGTAGCTTGCTCAGAGCGACTATACCTTGCCAGGCAATTTGCAACGCTATTCTGAGATCTATGAAGTTTCTGGGGAATAAACACTCTATCGATCATAAGGAACTTGACTTCAGCTACTAAATGACCATAAACCGATCGATCAACAATGCTGATAAATAAATTAAAATAGATGATACAAATACAACCTTTAAAACATAGATCTATCGTTTGATAATCATGTTTAAGCAATTTCATCGACCAAATGGTGAATAACTATTTAACATCATAATTTTGTCGATCAATCAGTGATTCAAAAAACGAACTTTACACACAAAAAACATATCGTATAACAATCACGTTTAAGCAATTTCATTGGCCATTTAATACGCAACTATTTGATATCACAACTGGTTCAATTTCTCTCTGTAACATACGATTACCAAGCAGTAAGTTAAACACACACACATGACTCCCCGCCCACACATCATCTCTTTTTAATGATTTTCTAGCCAGCTTGAAGATACGGCAACTCGCTTAGTATAAAAACTGGCGAAATTTCGTTTTAAGGGGCGAGGTGGGACTATTAAATTGCAGACGAACCAGACTTCTAACAGACTACGGATGGAAGCGGCTGGTCATGAGTTCGATTCCCACACACGCACACAACTAAAAATATTTTTATGTGCGCGTGGCCCAAGCGGGAAAAAGTGTGCGCGTGGCCCAGGCCGGACAGAAAACTGGCCGATGAAACACCTAGTACGAATCATAAATCTTATTCACAGCCATGGGTAGCTCGGTTGGTCGGGGCTGTTCCTACTCGACCTCCGGTCGGGAGTTCGATCCCTCACGCGCTCCTACTTTTCCATATTTTTTTCTGGGCTGCCACTGTAGCGCGTGGTTAGGACGGCGGACGGAACGCCGTACGTGATGATAAAAACTAACGGAAAAAAAATCTAATCGCGGGACGAAACCAAGAATATCACCTTGCTTTATTAGTAGGTATAGATATGTCCGTTCACTTGCACGTGATTGGTGGAGAAGAAGAGAGAGAAAGAAAAGAATGATTAAAGAAAGAGAAAAGGTGGTTCGGGGTGGGGTCACGTCCTACATGGCGGACTGACCGGGCGCGCCCGGGCGCGTCCACGACCCCTCATATCGTCCTCATATTTGAGATGTATATGAGGGGTGCCGGTCAGTTCGGGCGTTTGAGATGGGTATGAGGGGTCCGTCTGGATCGCTTTTTCGTGACCGGTCAGTGACCGGGCGGCCTGCCCGGGCGTTTGAGGAGCGTATGAGGGGTCCGGCTGTAGATGCTCTTACGGCGGATAGGTACAACTCCGTTGGTTTTGGACCTTGGAGGGGAAGCCAACGTGTGTGTATGGATTGTTGGGCTCGGTACACTAGTAGAAAATGGCCCATTTGTCCCGGTTCCAGAGGCCCATTAGCCCCGGTTCTGGAACCGGGACTAAAGGGTCGGGACTAAAGCCCAAAACCTTTAGTCCCGGTTCGCTTACCAACCGGGACAGAAGGGGCTCCACGTGGCCGCTGCGGGGAGCCCAGGCAGGAGACCAACCGGGACCAAAGGGCATCCACGCGTCAGCATCTGGCAGGAGCTGGGGTTTTTTTTCTGAAGGCGGGGGGGGGGGGGTTGGGGGGTTTTGGAGGGTTAATTTAGGGTTTTCATATTGTGTTAGCTAGCTAATAGAGAGAAGTGTCCTCTCTTTCTCCGTGCTTGGTCGACGCTAGCTACTATACATATAGAGAGAACTCGACGCTAGCTAATAAGAAAATGAAGGAAACCATTAATTACACAAGATCGTCGTGCTGAACATATATAGAGAGAAGTGACATCTCTTTCTCCGTGCTTGGTCGAACAACAAGTTTTCGTATATCTATCCGACGCTACTACATATATACAATATAACATCTTTTACAATCCCTAACATCATCTACCTAAGATCCAATCACAAATCCACATGGTATTCTCCGTCTTTAGGTATGACGTGGTCAAGAAAGAATCCCGCCAATTCCTCTTGAATTGCTCGTATGCGATCATGTGGTAGAAGTTCATCCCGCATCAGCCAGATCTAATTTAAAGAAGGGGGTCAATACATGCATATATATGAATAAAACTCAACACAATTGATGGTAATATATAAAATAAAATTGTGAATATTATTTACGTACTTCAAATTGTTTGTCAGAGAAGCCCCGCTCAGAGGTCGAGTGGCGAATGAACTCGCATACGTAGTATGCACATAAAACAGTCCCTTCTTTCTGGTACAAGCACTTTACGAGAATAGAGTTCAATCAAACTGATAAGCAAGCATGGTAATGATATATTGATGAAAATTTGAATCAATTAGAGATGCGCGGAACTAGCTAGTACTACTTACTTTGGGGTGCGTAAATCGCAACTCTTTGTTTAGACCGGGAACCTTTCGGGTGAACTTCTTCCAAACCCTGCCAGGCAAAGAAAATGATTACTTGATATCAAGAAATTAACGAAAGTTGCATGCCGATATGGTCCCGGTATTGACTGAACTTACTTCTTGAGCATTGCAGTCATGTCCGCATAATCCTCGGGATCTTTACGTCTCGAGTCTAAGACAGTTACTAATGCCCCGTCAAGCTTAATGGATAGCAGAATAAAGTGGAAACTGCGCACGCATATATAACTCATCAATTACATTACTTAACCTCGAGTAAGCGAAACCGAGTATACAGAGAAGACAGCAACACTCACTTGAAGTTGTAAGGAAAGAGTATTTCCCTTTTGTTTTGATGTATAAGGAACGACTTTAGCAAGTTCTTCTCGGTCTCTTTGATTGAGTTTCGTACCGTCCATTCATTTACGACATCTGGGCTAATGAACCCAACGTCGAAGATTCCTGCTTTTTTGCATTTGACGATCTTCAATCTGCATAATATAGTGAGGATAATTATATATACATGCAATGAACGAGCTGAGCTAGAGACTTAACTATAGAAGTAATACTTACAGACAGTAGGAAGTCATGCGTTGTTTGTCGAGGGCCACTTGATTGTATAACTGAAATAACTCCACAAATTCAATAGGCATCACGGGAAGTCCAATGAATTCGTGCTCTGGTTTCACTGCCACATACATAGTGTCTTTCCCAGACTCCCTGCAGGTTTTCATGTACCACTCATGCAATTTGTACATCATCGTTGTTAGAGGAGGATGATCAGGTTTGACGAGAGGCTTCCCGTGCATGTATTTATATTCTTCTTTTGTTACCTCAGACGTTTCAAAAATTACATCATCCCCCAAGTAATCACCAGGATTGGTACCGGGCACCATCCCCGGATGATTAGCGACGATATCGCTAGACACCTTGAGCGGGGGGCACGATTGCTTCTCCTGTTCGCCGAGCTGGGGAATTGTTTTCCCACTTCTTCGTTATGCTAACCTTGCATCACTAGAAGTACTTCCCGACCGTCGCGCTTCTTCATATGTCTTTTTAAGAATGCGGACATAGTTGGAATCCGGCGGAGGCGGTGGTGGTCGCTTCAGGGCATCGATAGTGCGCTTCACTTTCACCGGATCTAGCTTCTCCTTCGGAGGTGGAGTTTTCTTTGCAAAATGGTCCCTCACTTGGGCACGACATATGTCCTCGTTTTCCTGCTCGGTCCTCTCATATGGTAACTTTTCCAGAGGCTTGAGAGATGGACCGTATCTGAATTGCCTCCCGCCTCTGCTTGTACTGCTAGCCGCCGGAGCGGCGGCGTCTCTCTTCCGTCGTTGCTGACGAGGCGGAGAAGGAGGCGGAGTGCTCCAATGCGCCAGAGGAGCCGGAGCGGCGGCGTCTGTCTTCCGCCGTTGCCGACGAGGCGGAGGAGGAGGCGGACTGCTCCGACGCGCCGGAGTAGGCGAAGGAGGAGGCGGAGTGCCCTCACACGTCGGAGGAGCCGGAGAAGGAGGCGGAGTGCCCTGATCACTCGCCGGAGGAGGAGGAGGAGGAGGAGGCGGAGTGCCCTGACTCGCCGGAGGAGGAGGAGGAGGCGGAGGCGTCCAGTTTGGAAGCTTGATGTACTCCTTCTGCCATAGACATGTACTCCTCAGAGCACGAACCAGCTGATTCTCCCCTTCACCTGTAGAGTGGTCAAGCTCGAGCTCCTCAAATCCCTCCATTACTTCATCCACCATCACAACAGCATAGCCATGTGGAATCGGAAGGCAGTGAAAAGTTCCGTTGGGTTGAGGAGGTGCAACAGAGCCGACAGCCGCCTTGAAAGTGAGGTTCCGGCATTTCGTCATAAGCTCGCAATGTTGAGCCTCCGTGATAGTATCCACGGGGTAGCTAGGAGCCATGAAGTCAGGCTGAACGGGCTCCATGGAAGCCACGCTGCTTCTCCGCTGAGATGGCGGGGTAGCTTCTGGGGTAGCTTCGTGCCGCTGAGATGGTTGGCCGGCAGCTCGCTGGCTCTCAAGTTCCTCTAGCTTTTGTAGTCTTGCATTGATCTTCTGCATGTCGCTCAGCTCCGCTTTCCTCTTTCTCTCCCGGCTTCTGTAACCGCCTTCGTCGGGAAACCCAACCTTCCACGGAACGGAGCCTCGTGTGCCTCGTGTTCGTCCAGGGTGCTCAGCATTCCCTAGGGCCTCAGTCAGCTCGTCCTTCTCTCTGTAGGGAATGAACGTCCCTTCCTGCGCTGCGGTGATATACTTCTGAAGCTTCTTGACGGGTATTGCAAGTTGCTCGTCTGTCCAACGGCACTTCCCTGTTTCAGGGTCCAAAGTTCCCCCAACCCCGAAGAACCAAGTCCTTGAACGGTCTGGCCAGTTCAATGTCTGTGGTTCGACCCCTTTAGCAATCAGGTCATTCTCAGCTTTGTCCCACAACGGCCGGGCTTTGAGGTAGCCACCTGACCCCGTGTGATGGTGATACTGCTTCTTTGCAGCATTGTTCTTGTTTGTCTCTGACATTTTCTTACTCTTGTCCGATGTCTTGTAGGCCACAAATGCGGGCCAGTGATCTCTTATCTTCTCAAATCGGCCAATGAATTCTGGAGTCTTCCCTTTGTCGACAAACTTTGATTTCAACTCATTCTTCCACCTCCTGAATAGATCTGTCATCTTCTTAAGAGCACACGCCTTGACCAGTGGCTCTATAACTGGCTTATTCGGATCCTCCTCTGGCGGTAGGGTGAAATTTGCCTTCAGCGCGGTCCAAAGATCATCTTTCTGTCTATCGATGACATAATCACCTTCAGGGACGTCGTCGTCCTTAGGCTTATTCCATTGCTTGATGCTGATCGGGATGTGGTCCCTAACAATAGCTCCGCACTGAGCAGAAAATGCGTCCTTGGTCCGCTTGGGTTCAATCGGAAGGCCATTGTCCGCGAGTGCTGTGATCGTGAACCTTTCATCCTTGCGCAACCTTCTCTTCGGGCCTCGTCTCGTTACCGAAGTTTGGCTCGATCCGGAGGGCTATAAAAGAAGAAAGAAGAGTTAATATATGTACATACCAAAACAATTAATGCATCAATTAGCTAGTCAGCACAGGCTTAATTAATATATATACCTCGCCGGACTTTGCAACAGCTCCCTCCTCCGTTCGGTCACCGGAGCCGTCATCATGGTATCCTTCTTCCTCCGGCATTTGGTCACCGGAGCCATCATGATCATGTCCTTCCTCCTCCATTGTTCGATCACCGGAGCCGTCATCCTCTCCTTCCAGACCATCGGTGTCATTGAGATACGACAAGACATCACGTCCGGCGAGGATTATCTCCCCCAACAACTGCTCTTGTTCCAAGTCTCTTTGATCCATAGTTTCTGCAAATATTACAACATGGCAATTAATATACAAACATGAATGTCCGACGTCCGGACCGCCTCTCTCATGAATGTCAAACAAGGGATTCTCTTAACCTTTAAGGGATTTAATTAACAAAATGGCGCCATTCTGGATGTGTAGAAAATGGTCCATATTTTTCCTGATCTTATCTACCCTTCTATATGTCACGTTGTCTAGTGTCAAAGGATTCAAGAAAACCATGGCTTCATCATTAGTCGGAAGTAACAGGCGCATAATGGTACGAAGCTCTCCAAAATTGTTTTGGAACGGAGTCCCGGATAGGATAATTAATTAGCTTTTTGGTACGAAGTTCAGCAAGAGCCTTCCGAATATCGCTATTTGGAAGGCCTTTGCTGAAATTCGTACCAAAAAGCGAATTATTCTATCCGGAACTCCGTTCCAAAACAACTTTGAAGAGCTTCGTAGCATCATACGCCTGTTACTTCTGGCTAATGATGAAGCCATGGATTTCTTCAATACTTTGACAGACAACGTGACATATAGAAGAATATATATATATATGAGATCAGAAAAAAATTGGATCAACTTGTGCACATCCATAATGGGGGCATTCTTGATAAATCTATGTTACCGGAGTTTTCTATATGAACAAAAAAAAATTCCAGATGACATGTCCGACGTCCCCCCTCATGTCGAAG
Organism: Elymus sibiricus; assembly: GCA_039707655.1. NCBI lineage: Eukaryota > Viridiplantae > Streptophyta > Magnoliopsida > Poales > Poaceae > Elymus > Elymus sibiricus. The sequence goes on along the minus strand of CM077663.1, from coordinate 399,369,391 downwards.
TTATTGGGGAGGGGGTAGACGACAACGACGCTCACCCCTCATGTCATGTCCGACGTCCCCCCTCATGTCGAAGTTATCGGGGAGGGGGTAGACGACAACGACGCTCACCCCTCATGTCCGACGTCTGACGTCCCCCCTCATGTCATGTCCGACGTCCCCCCTCATGTCGAAGTTATCGGGGAGGTGGCCTCGACAACGCTCTTTTAACTTGGTAAATTTGGGTGGCCTCGACAACTCTTCTAGGGTTTGGGGTGGCCTCGACAACGCTCTTTTAACTCATTTAACTTGGTAAATTTGGGTGGCCTCGACAACGCTCTTTTAACTCATTTAACTTGGTAAATTTGGGTGGCCTCGACAACGCTTCTAGGGTTTGGGGTGGCCTCGACAACGCTCTTTCAGTCCCAGTTTGGGTGGACTCGAGAGTTTCTATGAGCATAAAAAAAATCTATACAAAAAACTTTCTTCTATGAACAAAAAACTTTCTATGAACATCATTGCTCATATATCAATGCATACATCCATGGATCATCATTGCTCATATATCCATGGATCATATATAAAAACTTTCTATGAACAAAAAAAAGTTCTATGAACAAAAAAAAATTCTATGAACAAAAAAAAGTTATATGAACAAAAAAATTATACATCAATGCATACATACCCATGGATCATCCATATACATCTGCATACACATCTGCATACATATACATCAATGCATACATATGAACAAAAAAAAGGCAGAGGCGGCGGCGGCGCGGCAAGCAGAGCGCGGGTGGCGTCAGCATCGCGGCGAGCGGCGGCGTCGGGGCGCTGGGGGGGGGAGAGGAGAGGAGGGGAACGGCGCGGCGGCTCACAGTGGGAGCGGGGACGGCGTCGGGGTAGCTCGGCGACGACGGCGAGGTGGAGCAGCCTGACGGCGTCGGGGCAGGGCTCGGCGGCGACGGCGACGAGGAGCAGCCTGGGGGCGTCGGGCGGAGAAGAACAAGTGATTTCGAGAAACTGCTAAGTGTGGGCTTATATACACAGAGCATTGGTCCCGGTTCATGGCACCAACCGGGACCAATACCACCCTTTTGGTCCCGGTTGGTGCCACCAACCGGGTCTAAAGGTCATTTTCAGCAGCCCAAAGGGCGGGAAGCAGAGACCTTTGGTCCCGGTTGGTGGCACGAACCGGGACGAAAGGGTGGCATTGGTCCCGGTTGGTGCCACCAACCGGGACGAAAGGGCTGCGGCTGGCACGGCGTCGGGCGGGTGGATGTTTAGTCCCACCTCGCTAGCTGAAGGGCGCCGATAGTGGTTTATAAGCGCTGGTGCGCCTCCCCTTTCGAGCTCCTCTCTTATGCAGGCCTACGGGCCTAAACGCGTCTCTCTGCCTGTGGGCCTACTGGGCCTGCTGTGGGCCTGCATCCTGGCCCAACTAACGGATCCCAGTAGGCGGCATTTTTTTAAATTTTTTCCCAGTATTTTTGTTTTGTTTTTTGCTTTATTTATTTTCTTTTGTTTCTACTTACAGCTAAATACTTAGAGTTTTTGAGTGATTCTTTTTGCTTTAGGTCACAAAAATTATAAACTTTTGAGTGATTTTTGAGTGATTCTTTTTCCTGCTATTTAATATTAGTGTGTTTTATCATTATATTCAATTTGGTAATTTTTAGGTTATTTTAAATGGGTGTTTTAATCAAAAACAGATTTTGTTATTTTGCTATTAAAGTTTCTAACAAAAAAATACTTTATCAATTTTTTTTTGCTATTAATGTTTTGAACAAAAAATACTTTGATAATTTTAGTTGCATAAATTTTATATAATTTTAGTTTCAAAAATACTAGAGGTTTATAAAAGCTTTTTAGTTGATTCTTTTTGTTATTAGAGTTTTATAAAAGCTTTTTAGTTGATTCTTTTTGCTATTGAAGAATATTATAGTTTTGTTTTAGTTGATCATAACAGAATATTTTAATTGATTATTTTTAGTTTATTCTTTTTGCTATTAGAGTTTCATAAAAGTTTTCTAGTTCATTCTTTTTGCTATTAGTTCATTCTTTGAGCTAAATGACCCTGAAATTGAAAAGCACTACAAATGAACTCTGAAAAGGTTGAAAGTTGGCATGGTATTATCATTTCACCCACATAGCATGTGCTAAAAAGTTGAGAGGGTTACGGCAAAAACTGGATGCACTTCGTGTACAAAATGGACAATCTCTTTCGAAGTATGAGGGTTTCGGACGAAAACTCATCTGTTACAAAGGGATTTCATTTTTTTGAACTTATTTGAACTCCAGAATTTTTGTGTGTTCAAAATGCACCATTCAAAGCCACATCATCAATTTTCAACCCTTTCTGACTTCATTTGGTATTTTTCATGCATTTACTGATTTTTTTTAGCTAAATGACCATGAAATTGAAAAGCACTACAAATGAACTCTGAAAAGGTTGAAAGTTGGCATGGTATCATCATTTCATCCACATAGCATGTGCTAAAAATTTGAGAGGGTTACGGCAAAAACTGGAAGCACTTCGTGTACAAAACGGACAATCTCTTTCGAAGTATCAGGGTTTCGGACGAAAACTCATCTGTTACAAAGGTATTTCATTTTTTTGAACTTATTTGAACTCCAGACTTTTTGTGTGTTCAAAATGAACCATTCAAAGCCACATCATCAATTTTCAACCCTTTCTGACTTCATCTGGTATTTTTCATGCATTTACTGGTTTTTTTGAGCTAAATGACCCTGAAATTGAAAAGCACTACAAATGAACTCTGAAAAGGTTGAAAGTTGGCATGGTATCATAATTTCACCCACATAGCATGTGCTAAAAAGTTGAGAGGGTTACGGCAAAAACTGGATGCACTTCGTGTACAAAACGGACAATCTCTTTCGAAGTATCAGGGTTTCGGACGAAAACTCATCTGTTACAAAGGTATTTCATTTTTTTGAACTTATTTGAACTCCAGACTTTTTGTGTGTTCAAAATGAACCATTCAAAGCCACATCATCAATTTTCAACCCTTTCTGACTTCATCTGGTATTTTTCATGCATTTACTGATTTTTTTGAGCTAAATGACCATGAAATTGAAAAGCACTACAAATGAACTCTGAAAAGGTTGAAAGTTGGCATGGTATCATAATTTCACCCACATAGAATGTGCTAAAAAGTTGAGAGGGTTACGGCAAAAACTGGATGCACTTCGTGTACAAAACGGACAATCTCTTTCGAAGTATCAGGGTTTCAGACGAAAACTCATGTGTTACAAAGGTATTTCATTTTTTTGAACTTATTTGAACTCCAGAAATTTGTGTGTTCAAAATGAACCATTCAAAGCCACATCATCAATTTTCAACCCTTTCTGACTTCATCTGGTATTTTTCATGCATTTACTGATTTTTTTGAGCTAAATGACCATGAAATTGAAAAGCACTACAGATGAACTCTCAAAAGGTTGAAAGTTGGCATGGTATCATCATTTCACCCACATAGCATGTGCTAAAAAGTTGAGAGGGTTACGGCAAAAACTGGATGCACTTCGTGTACAAAACGGACAATCTCTTTCGAAGTATCAGGGTTTCGGACGAAAACTCATCTGTTACAAAGGTATTTCATTTTTTTGAACTTATTTGAACTCCAGACTTTTTGTGTGTTCAAAATGAACCATTCATAGCCACATCATCAATTTTCAACCCTTTCTGACTTCATCTGGTATTTTTCATGCATTTACTGATTTGTTTTAAGCTAAATGACCCTGAAATTGAAAAGCACTACAAATGAACTTTGAAAAGGTTGAAAGTTGGCATGGTATTATCATTTCACCCACATAGCATGTTATAAAAAGTTGAGAGGGTTACGGCAAAAACTGGATGCACTTCGTGTACAAAACGGACAATCTCTTTCGAAGTATCAAGGTTTCATACGAAAACTCATTTGTTACAAAAGGCATTTCATTTCTTCACATGTAACTAAAGTGATATTCTAGATCAAAGGCATCATCATACTAGTTGTGCAGAGAAAGTCTTCACTTTTTCTTCGCTTGTGTCCTTTGCTTATTGCGCCGTAACCATGGATAATCTTCATCGTTTAACAAGGTGCTTGAGTCAGCCTTGACTTTGAAGGGAGGAATTTCATGAAACTTTTCATAATCTTCAGACTTGTCTGTCTTGCCCTCCAATCCCACGATGTCTCTTTTTCCTGAAAGAACTATGTGGCGCTTTGGCTCATCGTATGATGTATTCGCTTCCTTATCTTTTCTTTTTCTCGGTTTGGTAGACATGTCCTTCACATAGAAAACCTGCGCCACATCATTGGCTAGGATGAATGGTTCGTCTGTGTACCCAAGATTGTTCAGATCCACTGTTGTCATTCCGTACTGTGGGTCTACCTGTACCCCGCCTCCTGACAGACTGACCCATTTGCACTGAAACAAAGGGAACTTGAAATCATGTCCATAGTCAAGTTCCCATATGTCCACTATGTAACCATAATACGTGTCCTTTCCCCTCTTGGTTGCTGCATCAAAGCGGACACCGCTGTTTTGGTTGGTGCTCTTTTGATCTTGGGCGATCGTGTAAAATGTATTCCCATTTATCTCGTACCCTTTGTAAGTCAATACAGTCGAAGATGGTCCCCTGGCCAACGAGTACAGCTCATCAGAAACAGTGTTGTCACCCATGAGACGTGTTTGCAACCAACTGCCGAAAGTCCTGATGTGTTCATATGTAATCCAGTCGTCACACTGCTCCGGGTGTTTGGAGCGCAGAATATTCTTGTGTTCATCGACATACGGGGTCACCAAGGTAGAATTCTGTAGAACTGTGTAGTGTGCTTGAGACCAAGAATGCCCGTCCCTACATATTATTGAGTCCGCTCCTAGCGTGCCTTTTCCAGTCAGTCTCCCCTCATACCGCGATTGAGGGAGACCAATCTTCTTAAGGTCAGGAATGAAGTCAACACAAAACCCAATGACATCCTCTGTTTGATGGCCCATGGAGAAGCTTCCTTCTGGCCTAGCGCGGTTACGAACATATTTCTTTAAGACTCCCATGAACCTCTCAAAGGGGAACATATTGTGTAGAAATACAGGACCCAGAATGACAATCTCGTCGACTAGATGAACTAGGACGTGCGTCATAATATTGAAGAAGGATGGTGGGAACACCAGCTCGAAACTAACAAGACATTGCACCAAATCACTCCTTAACCTTGGCAGGATTTCTGGATCGATCACCTTCTGAGAGATTGCATTGAGGAATGCACATAGCTTCACAATGGCTAATCGAACGTTTTCCGGTAGAAGCCCCCTCAATGCAACCGGAAGCAGTTGCGTCATAATCACGTGGCAGTCATGATACTTTAGGTTCTGGAACTTTTTCTCTGCCATATTTATTATTCCCTTTATATTCGACGAGAAGCCAGACGGGACCTTCATACTGAGCAGGCATTCAAAGAAGATTTCCTTCTCTTCTTTGGTAAGAGCGTAGCTGGCAGGACCTTCATACTGCTTTGGATGCATGCCGTCTTTTTCATGCACACGTTGCTGTTCCTCCCGTGCCTCCGGTGTATCTTTTGTCTTCTCATACACTCCCAAGAAGCCTAGCAAGTTCACGCAAAGATTCTTCGTCACGTGCATCACGTCGATTGCAGAGCGGACCTCTAGGTCTTTCCAATAGGGTAGGTCCCAAAATATAGATTTCTTCTTCCACATGGGTGCGCATCCCACATCGTCAGTCGGAATAGATAGTCCGCCAGGACCCTTTCCAAAGATTACATGTAAATCATTGACCATATCAAGTATGTGATCACCAGTACGGAGGGCGGGCTTCTTCCGGTGATCTGCCTCACCTTTGAAATGATTTCCTTTCTTTCGACATTGATGGTTGGTCGGAAGAAATCGACGATGCCCCAGGTACACATTCTTCCTGCATTTGTCCAAATATATACTGTCGGTGTCATCTAAACAGTGTGTGCATGCGTGGTATCCCTTGTTTGTATGTCCTGAAAGGTTACTGAGAGCAGGCCAATCGTTGATGGTTACAAACAGCAATGCATGTAGGTCAAATTCCTCCTGTTCGTTCTCATCCCACACACGTACACCTCTTCCATTCCATAGCTATAAAAGTTCATCAACTAATGGCCTTAGGTACACATCAATGTCATTGCCGGGTTGCTTAGGGCCTTGGATGACCACTGGCATCATAATGAACTTCCGCTTCATGCACAACCAAGGAGGAAGGTTATACATACATAGAGTCACGGGCCATGTGCTATGCTTGCTGCTCTGATCCCCAAAAGGTTTAACGCCATCTGCACTTAAACCAAACCATACGTTCCTTGGGTCACCTGTAAAGTCGCTCCACTTTCTCTCGATCTTTCTCCACTGCGACCCATCAGCGGGTGCTCTCAACTTCCCGTATTTCTTACGGTCTTTTATGTGCCATTGCATCAACTCGGCATTCTTTTTGTTTCTGAATAGACGTTTCAACCATGGTATTATAGGAGCATACCACATCACCTTGGCAGGAACCCTCTTCCCGGTGCGCTGGCCCTCAACATCACCAGGGTCATCTCTTCTGATCCTATACCGCAATGCACCGCATACCGGGCATGCGTTCAAATCCTCGTACGCACCGCGGTAGAGGATGCAGTCATTAGGGCATGCATGTATCTTCTGCACCTCCAATCCTAGAGGGCATAGAACCTTCTTTGGTTCGTACGTACTGCCGGGCAATTCGTTATCCTTTGGAAGCTTCTTCTTCATTATTTTCAGTAGCGAACTAAATCCTTTGTCAGATACACCATTGTCTGCCTTCCATATCAGCAATTCCAGTGTGGTACCGAGCTTTCTGTTGTCATCTTCGCAATTTGGGTACAACCCTTTTTTGTGATCCTCTAACATGCGATCGAACTTCAACTTCTCCCTTTCACTTTCGCATTCTCTCTGTGCATCAACAATGACCCGGCGAAGATCATCATCGGGCACATCGTCTGGTTCCTCTTGATCTTCAGCTTCCCCCCATTGCAGCATCACCGTATTCAGGGGGCGGGTAGTTGTCATCATCCTCTTCTTCTTCGTTGTCTTCCATCATAACCCCTCTTTCTCCGTGCTTGGTCCAAACATTATAGTGTGGCATAAAACCCTTCTCAAGCAGGTGGAAGTGGAGGGTTTTAGAGTTGGAGAAAGCCATCGTATTCTCACAGACAGTACATGGACAATGAATAAAACCATTCTGCTTGTTTGCCTCAGCCGCTTCGAGAAAATTATGCAGGCCCTTAATATACTCGGAGGTGCGTCGGTCACCGTACATCCATTGCCGGTTCATCTGCGTGCGTTATATAATAAAGTGTATTAAAAACCATTACAGCATATCATGAATAGAGAAGTGACCAAATTAATAGAAATTCATCATCACATTAAAGCCAAAGTACAGTAGTGACCAAAATAAATACATAACGTTCATACATAGTTCTCATTATTGAACAACATATAGCTCTCTAGAGCATCTAATTAAAACATACATTGAAACTATAAAATTTAAATGCAACAACAAATGCGATCATAACCGCAATTAAGGTACCAATTGATCCAACGGCATAATGATACCAAGCCTCAGTATGAATGGCATATTTTCTAATCTTTCTAATCTTCAAGCGCGTTGCATCCATCTTGATCTTGTGATCGTCGACGACATCGGCAACATTCAACTCCAATTTCATCTTCTCCTCTTCAACTCTTTGTAATTTTTCTTTCAAGTAATTGTTTTCTTTTTCAACCAAATTTAACTTCTCGACAAGAATTTCTATGTCGGTTGGAATTTCCGGTTCACATACCTCCTAGATTAAAAAATCTATGTCACGTTGGTCAGCATAATTGTCATAAACACTAAATAAAACAAATAGTTATAAAAGATAATATATACCACATCCGAATCATAGACAGGATGAGGGCCGACGGAGGCGGATACCAAAACCATCGCACTATATAATAACAAACAATAATAAAAGTAAGAAAATTACACAAGTATCTATCTAAATCATACAAGTAAGAACTTTTTTCTTTTAGAAAGAAGATAAGAAAAAGAGGCTAACCACGGTGGTGCCAGCGCCGAGATGGGCGCGGGCGATCGACGGCGGTGAGGACGGGGACGGGACGGGACGGACCGCCAAACCTAGACAAATCTTGAGGAAAATGGAGCTTGGACAAGGAGCTTCGAGAGGAGAAAGCTTAAGTGTGGCTCGGGGATTTCATCGAACACCTCATGTGCATAGGAGGTGAGCTAGAGCACCACAAAGCTCTCCCATGGCCGGCCAAAAAAACAGAGCAGTGCACTGCTCTGCTCACGGGCAGGGGGTATATATAGGCCAACCATTGGTCCTGGTTTGTGGCTGGAACCGGGACTAAAGGAAACCATTTGGTCCCGGTTCCAGCCACAAACCGGGACCAATGGTTGTGGGCCAGGAGCGAGGCCCATTGGTCCCAGTTCGTGTCTGGAACCGGGACCAAAGGGGTCAGACGAACCGGGACCAATGGCCCACGAGGCCCGGCCGGCGCCCTGGCCTCACGAACCGGGACCGATGCCCCCATGGGTCCCGGTTCGTGAGTGAACCAGGATTAATGGGATTTCAGGCCTGGACCAAAGCCCTGTTTTCTACTAGTGGTACGGAGAAGCATGGAGCACGGGCCAAAACTGACATAACGAGTCCGAACGTGTCACACAACGCCGATGCTCACGTAGTCCGCAAATTCAGCACTACGTCCATTTATTTATTTTTGCAGATAATGCTGCCATTCATTTAGTTAAGAGTTCACGTCTCCACACCACATGACATATGTGGTAAGCAACTTCAATTAATCAAAAAAAAAGATTTCACGTCTCCACAGAAAAAGATCCCTGTAAAGAAAAGAGACAAGCTCGAGAGAAGCTCAAGCTTGAATCAAATAGTGTCTTGCAAAAAGAAAAGAGAGAGTCCAGTAGTCCCGACTACCCTTCACAGTGTGAAGTCGACTTTTATTCCACTCAATTTGGCATTTCCATTCAAGCGGATGTAAAGTTTTATTTTCTTTGTCCCAAAATAAGTGTCTCAACATCAATATAATTTTGTATTAGAGTTACTACAAAGTTGGGACACTTGTTTTAGGATGGAGAGAGAGTTTAATATATAGCTCAAATGGGTGCAAACATACGTTACATGTTTGTTCAAGTTGTGATGTGAAGTTTCTAAAGACAATATTCATATGGGGATTTCTAAATCTACTTTGACTGAGACTTCGTCAGACTTAATGAAGTCTCAATCGATGCTAATTCATGAGATTTTATATAGAGACTTATGTAGAATTTTCTTTTAATTTTTTTATTTCTTCTTGTTTAAATGTTCTCTTCCTTGTCTGAGACTTCGTTAAGTATCAGTCCACCGAGATCTAGCCACACCCTATTTATATCTAGTATAACTTAATTTGTAAATAATTAGTGTTACATATTCACCACAAAAGGATGAAAAGGTGTTCTAGTTTCCAACGTCAAAGGTTGGGAGTTGCTCCGCATGGTCATTGTAGTTTCCACCGTCAAATAATTGGTGTTACAAGAAGATAGGTTTACGTATGTGCTAAATAATTCACATTCTCTTAGGGCCTTTGAAGGTGGAAACTACAATGACCATGCTGAGCAACTCCCAACATGAAGTGGTCATCAAGCCTGCGGAGTGGTGTTAAATCATAAAAAGCAACACATGTCGCCAATTGAAGTATAGTATCACAGGGCTGACTATGGTATTCTGCTTGTCGTTGCAGATAAGCCATTCATTAATCTCCACTTTTCTGAACGCGACAGCCCTACATGAAGTCCACATATTGTTATTGGCTGTGGGTGCCTATGCCATTCACATGAAATACTCAGAATTTTTTTTATTCCAAGTGAATCAAAGATTGGCCGAGACAGCTTTGCATCACGAAATCATAATTTACTATATTCACTTACCGTTACTGTTGGGGAACGTTGCATGAGAAACAAAAAATTTCCTACGCGCACGCAAGATCTATCCATGGAGATGCATAGCTACGAGAGGGGGGATGTGTCTACATACCTTTGTAGATCGCTAAGCGGAAGTGTATATAACGCGGTTGATGTAGTCATACTCTTCACGATCCAATCGCGATCCGATCCAATCCAGCGCCGAACGGACGGCACCTCCGCGTTCAGCACAGATGCGGCTCGATGACGTCTCCGCCTCCTTGATCCAGCAAGCGAGGATGGAGATGTAGATGGGATCTCAACCAACACGACTGCGTGGTGTAGATGATGGTGTCGCAGTGCCGGCAGGGCTTCGCCAAGCGCCTCCGAAACGACGTACGAGGAAGAAATGGGAGAGACGGGAGGAGGGTCGCTGCCGTGGGAGGGTGTGCTGCCCCCTTGCGCCTCCCGACCTTTATATAGGCATGTGAGTGGCTGGTAGCTGGCCCTCCAAGCCCCTACGGTCGTTGGTCAAGGGGGGAGGAAGGAAATCCCTCCTTTCCTTCCCCACCAATCACTATCCCCCCTTTTTAGGGATCTTGATCTTATCCCTTCGGGATATGATCATATTCCTTTTAAGGGGGATCTTGCTTCGCCTAGACCAGAGGTGTGGGAACTTTCCCCACTACCCACATTCATGTGGGTCCCCATGCAGGTGGGCCCCACTCCAAAACCTTCTAGAACCTTCCCGGTACAATACCAAAAAATCCCGAACATTTTCCGGAACCCTGAATATGACTTACCATATATAAATCACTACCTCCAGACCATTCTGGAGCTCCTCGTGACGTCCGGGATCTCATCCAGGACTCCGAACAACATTCGGTCACCAACGTACATATCCCAATACTACTCTAGCGTCACCGAACGTTAAGCGTGAGGACCCTACGGGTTCGAGAATCATGTAGACATGACCAAGACACCTCTCCAGTCAATAACCAATAGCGGAACCTGGATGCCCATATGGGTTCCAACATATTCCACGAAGATCTTTATCGGTCGAACGACGATGTCAAGGATTCAGTCAATCCCGTATTCAGTTCCCTATGTCCAGCGGTATGTTACTTGCCCGAGATTCGATCGTCGGTATCTCCATACCTAGTTCAATCTCATTACCGGCAAGTCTCTTTACTCATTCCCTAATACAAGATCCCGTGACTAACTCCTTAGTCACATTGCTTGCAAGCTTCTTGTGATGTTGTATTACCGAGAGGGCCTAGAGATACCTCTCCGTCAAATGGAGTGACAAATCCCAGTCTCGATCCATGCCAACCCAACAGACACCCTCGGAGATACCTATAGAGCATCTTTATGATCACCCAGTTACGAAGTGACGTTTGATACATACAAGGCATTCCTCCGGTGTCAGAGAGTTGCATGATCTCATGGTCTTAGGAACAGATACTTGACATGAAGAAAGCAGTAGCAATAAAATTAGTGATACGATCAAATGCTATGCTTACGGTTGGGTCATGTCCATCACATCATTCTCCTAATGATGTGACCGCGTTATCAAATGACAACTCATGTCTATGGTTAGGAAACCTTAACCATCTTTGATCAACGAGCTAGTCTAGTAGAGGCTCATTAGGGACACGGTGTTGTCTATGTATCCACACATGTATCTGAGTTTCCGATTAATATAATTTTAGCATGTATAATAAACGATTATCATGAATAAGGAAATATGATAATAAACAATTTATTATTGCCTCTAGAGCATGTTTCCAACAGTCTCCCACTTGCACTAGAGTCAATAATCTAGTTCACATCACCATGTGATTCACACCCAATGAGTTCTAGGGTTTGATCATGTTTTGCTTGTGAGAGAGGTTTTAGTCAACGGGTCTACAACATTCAGATCCGTGTGTACTTTGCAAATCTCTATGGCATAGTGTAGATGCTGCTACTACGCCCCACTTGGAGCTATTCCAAATGAATACTCCACTATACGATGTGTCATCTAGATCGGTGTCAAAGCTTGCATCGACGTAACCATTTACGATGAACTCTTTATCACCTCCATAAGCGAGAAACATTTCCTCAGTCGTCTTTAGGTACCTAAGGATATTTTTTGATCGATGTCTAGTAATCCACTTCTGGATCACTTTTGTACCCCCTTGCCAGACTCATGGCAAGGCACACATCACATGCGGTACACATCATGGCATACAGTATAGAGCCTATGGCTAAGGCATAGGGGACGACCTTCGTCCTTTCTCTTTCTTCTGCCGAGGTCGAGCTTTGAGTCTTACTCAACTTCACGCCTTACAACTCAGGCAAGAACTCCTTCTTTGACTGATCCATTTTGAACTGCTTCAAAATCTTGTCAACGTATGTGCTCTGTGAAAGTCTTACTAGGCGTCTTGATCGATCTCTATAGATCGCGATGCCCAATATGTAAGCAGCTTTACCCATGTCTTCCTTTCAAAACCTCCTTTCAAACAACCCTTTTATGCTTTCCAGAAATTCTACATCATTTCCGATCAACAATATGTCATCCACATATACTTATCAGAAATGCTATAGTGCTCTCACTCACTTTCTTGTAAATACAAGTTTCTTCATAAACTTTGTATAAACCCAAAAGCTTTGATCACCTCATCAAAGCGTATATTCCAACTCTGAGATGCTTGCACCAGTCCAAAGAAGGATCGCTGGAGCTTGCATACCTTTTAGCATCCTTAGGATCAACAAAACCTTTCGGTTGTATCATATACAACCTTTTCCTTAAGGAAACCGTTAAGGAAACGTTGTTTTGACATCCATCTGCCAGATTTCTTAATCGAAAAATGCAGCAAGTGCTAACATAATCCCAATAGACTTTAGCATCGCTACGGGTGAGAAAATAACATCGTAGTCAACTCCTTGAAATTGTCGGAAACCTCTTTGCTACAAGTCGAACTTTATAAATAGTGACATTACTATCATCGTTCATGTTCTTCTTAAAAATCCATTTGTACTTAACGGCCTGCCGGTCATCGGGCAAGTCTACCAAAGTCCATACTTGGTTTTCATCCATGGATCCTATCTCGGATTTTATGGCCTCTAGCCATTTGTTGGAATCTGGGCCCACCATCGCTTCTTCATAGTTCGTAGGCTCATTGTTGTCTAACAACATGACTTTCAAGACAGGATTACCGCACCACTCTGGGCAGTACGCGTCCTTGTCGACCTACGAGACTTAGTAGTAACTTGATCAGAAGTTTCATGATCATCATCATTAGCTTCCTCTTCAATTGGTGTACGCATCACAGGAACACTTTTCTACGTTGCGCTACTTTCCAATTTAAGTGAAGGTTCGATAACCTCATCAAGTTCTACCTTCCTCCCACTCACTTCTTTCAAGACAACCTCCTTCTCTGGAAAGGATCGATTCTTGGCAGCAAAGACTTTGCCTTCGGATCTGTGATAGAAGGTATACCCAATTGTTGCTTTAGGGTATCTTATGAAGATGCATTTTTCCGCTTAGGGTTCGAGCTTATCAGGCATAAGTATCGCATCCCCAAACTCTAAGAAACGATAGCTTAGGTTTCTCGCCAAGCCATAATTCATACGGTGTCGTCTCAACGGATTTAGATGGTGCCCTATTTAAAGTGAATGTAGTTGTCTCTAATGCATAACCCCCAAACGATAGTGGAAAAATGATAAGAAACATCGTAGAACGCACCATATCCAATAGAGTACGGTTACGATGTTCAGACACACAATTACACTATGGTGTTCCAGGTGGCGTGAGCTGTGAAACAATCCCACACTGTCTAAAATGCATACCAAACTTGTAACTCAGATATTCACCTCCACAATCATATTGTAGACATTTTATCTTCTTTTCACGAAGATCTTCAATTTCACTCTAAAATTGCTTGAACTTTTCAAAATTTCAGACTTGTGTTTCATCAAGTAAATATACCCGTATCTACTCAAATCATCTATGAAAGTAAGATAATAACGATATCCACCACGTGCTTCAACACTCATTGGACCGCACACATCAGTATGTATGATTTCCAACAAGTCACTTGCCCATTCCATGGTACTGGAAAACGGGGTCTCAGTCATCTTGCCCATGAGGCATGGTCCGCATGTCTCAAGCGATTCGAAATCAAGTGAGTCCAAAGATCCATCAGCATGGAGTTTCTTCATGCGCTTTACACCAATATGACCTTTAGCGGCAGTGCCACAAGTATGTGGTACTATCATTATTAACTTTGCATCTTTTGGCATTAATATTATGAACATGTGTATCACTACGACCGGGTTTCAATAAACCATTCACATTGGGTGCATGACCATAGAAGGTATTATTCATGTAAACAGAACAACCATTATTCTCTGACTTAAATGAATAACCGTATTGCAATAAACACGATATAATCATGTTCATGCTCAACGCAGACACCAAATAACATTATTCAGGTTCAACACTATCTCGAAGGTAGAGGAAGCGTGCGATGGTGATCACATCAACCTTGGAAACACTTCCAACACACATCGTCACCTCGCCCTTAGCAAGTATCCGTTTATTCCGTAGCTTTTGTTTCGAGTTACCAATATTAGCAACTGAACCGGTATCTAATGCACAGGCGCTACTACAAGTACTAGTAAGGTACACATCAATAACACGTATATCAAATATACTTTTGTTGACGTTGCCAGCCTTCTTATCTACCAAGTATTTGGGGTAGTTCTGCTACCAGTGACCGTTCCACTCACAATAGAAGCACTTAGTCTCGGGTTTGGGTTCAACCTTGGGTTTCTTCACTGGAGTGGCAACTAGCTTGCCATTCTTGAAGTTTCCCTTCTTTCCCTTGCCCTTCTTGAAACTAGTGGACTTGTTAAACCATCAACACTTGATGCTCCTTCTTGATTTCTACCTCCGCGGCCTTACATACCGCGAATAGCTCAGGGATCATCATCTCCATCCCTTGCATGTTATAGTTCATCACAAAGCTCTAGTAGCTTAGTGACAGTGACTGGAGAGCTCTGTCAATCACTATCTTATCTGAAAGATTAACTCCCACTTGATTCAAGTGATTGTAGCACCCAGACATTCTGAGCACATGCTCACCAACTGAGCTATTCTCCTCCATCTTGTAGGCAAAGAACTTTTCAGAGGTCAAATGTGGCTTGAGAGAGGCTGTGTGGTATAGTTCAACCTTATTGGGCCAGGCGCACAAGTCCCTCAAGGCCCATGTGCCTTGAGAGAGGTGGAAAGTCCACCTGTGTATGGAAAGGGAGGGAATTGGACTAGGAGTCCAACTCCTCCCCCTTGGCTGCGCCCTAGGGTTTGGAGGGGCTGTTCTCCACGCCCCTCCACCTATATATAGAGGGGAGGAGGCGCCCCAAGAGGACACACCAATCCCTTGGCGCTTCTCTCTCTCCCTAGATCGTTTTCTTCCTACGTTCGTGGTTCCGGTAGCACCTGGCGAAGCCCTGCTCGCACTGCTCCACCATCACCTCCACCACGCTGTCGTGCTGGTTGAGAACCCATCTACTACTCCGCCCTCGCTCGTTGGATCGAGGAGGCGGAGACGTCATCGAGCCGCACGTGTGATGAACGCGGAGGTGTCGTCCGTTCGGCGCTAGATCGGGACGGATCGCGATTGGATCATGAAGAGTACGACTACATCAACCGCGTTATATACGCTTCCGCTTAGAGATCTACAAGGGTATGTATATACACTCCCCCTCTCGTAGCTATGCATCTCCATGGATAGATCTTGCGTGTGCGTAGGAAACTTTTTGTTTCTCATGCAATGTTCCCCAACAGTGGTATCAGAGCTAGGTCTATGCGTAGATGATATGCACGAGTAGAACACAAAAGAGTTTGTGGGCATTGATGTTGAGATTGCTTACCTCCTTAGTCTTATTTTGATTCGGCGGTATTGTGGTATGAAGCGGCCCGGACCAACCTTACTCGTCCACGTACGAGAGACCGGTTCCATCGACTAACATGCAACTTGTTGCACAAAGATGGCTGGCGGGTGTCTGTCTCTCCTACTTTAGTTGAATCAGATTCGACAGAGGCGGTCATTGTGGAAGGTTAAATAGCAACTTGAATATCACCGTTGTGGCTTTGCGTAGGTAAGAACGGTTCTTACTAGTTGCCCATAGCAGCCACGTAAAACTTGCAACAACAAAGTAGAGGACGTCTAACATGTTTTTGCAGGGCATGTTGTGATGTGATATGGCCAAAGACATGATGTGATGTATGAGATGATCATGTTTTGTATATATTATCACGACTTGCATGTCGATGAGTACGGAAAATGGCAGGAGCCATAGGGTTGTCTTTAATTTATTTGTGCCATTTGCTTTACTTTATCGCTATGAGTTAGCAATAGTTGTAGAAGCAATAGTTGGTGCGACAACCACATAACGACACGATGATGGAGATCATGGTGTCATGCCGGTGAGGATGGAGATCATGCCGGTGCTTTGGAGATGGAGATCAAAAGCACAAGATGATGATAGCCATATCATGTCACTTATATGATTTGCATGTGATGTTTATCCTTGTATGCATCTTATTTTGCTTAGGACGACGGCAACATTATAAGATGGTCCCTCACTAAAATTTCAAGATAAAATTGTGTTCTCCCCAAGTATGCACCGTTGCGAAGGTTCGTCGTTTCGAAGCACCTCGTGATGATCTGGTGTGATAGACTCTACGTTCGCATACAGCGGGTGTAAGCCAGATTTACACACGCGGAATACTTGGGTTAAACTTGACGAGCCTGGCATGTACAGACATGTCCTCGGAACACAGAAGACCGAAAGGTTGAACATGAGTCATATAGTAGATATGATCAACATGGAGATGTTCACCATTGAAGCCACCTCATCTCACGTGATGATCGGACTTGGGTTGGTGGATTTGGATCATGTCACACTTAGACAACCTGAGGGATGTTGATTTGAGTGGGAGTTCATTAGTAATTTGATTAACTGAACTAATTATCATGAACATAGTCAAAATGTCTTTGCAAATTATGTTGTAGATCAATAGCTCGTGATGTAGCTCCCCTGTATTTTGATATGTTCCTAGAGAAAACTAAGTTGAAAGTTGATGGTAGAAATTATGCAGACTAGCTCTGTGATCTGAGGATTGTCCTCATTGCTGCACAAAAGGCTTATGTCCTTGATGCACCGCTCGGTGCGCCACCCCCCTCAAGCATCATATGTGGATGTTGTGAACGTCTGGCAAGCACGTTCTGATGACTACTTGATAGTTCAGTGCATCATGCATTACGGCTTAGAATTGAGGCTCCAAAGACGTTTTGAACATCACGGAACATATGAGATGTTCCAAGAGCTAGAATTGGAATTCCAGGCTCATGCCCATCTTGAGAGGTATGAGACCTCCGACAAGTTCTTTGCCTGCAAGATGGAGGAGAATAGCTCAATCGGTGAGCATGTGCTCAGAATGTCTGGGTACTACAATCGCTTGAATCAAGTGGGAGTTAATCTTCCTAGATAGTGATTGACAGAGTTCGCCAAGTCACTGCCACCAAGCTACTAGAGCTTCGTGATGAACTATAACATGCAAGGGGTAGAGAAGATGATCCCTGAGCTATTCGCGATGTTTTATGCTGCGGAAGTAGAAATCAAGAAGGAGCATCAAGTGTTGATGGTTAGAAAAACCACCAGTTTCAAGAAGGGCAAGGGAAAGAAGGGAAACTTCGAGAATGGCAAGCCAGTTGTCGCTCCAGTGAAGAAACCCAAGGTTGAACCCAAACCCGAGACTAAGTGCTTCTATTATAAAGGGAACGGTCACTGGTAGCAGAACTACCCCAAATACTTGGTAGATAAGAAGGCTGGCAACGTCAACAAAAGTATATTTGATATACGTGTTATTGATGTGTACCTTACTAGTACTCCTAGTAGCACCTGGGTATTAGATACCGGTTCAGTTGCTAATATTTGTAACTCGAATAAAAGCTACGGAATAAACGGAGACTGGCTAAGGGCGAGGTGCCGATGAGTGTTGGAAGTGTTTCCAAGGTTGATGTGATCACCATCGCACGCTCTCTATACCTTCGGGATTAGTGTTGAACCTAAATAAATGTTATTTGGTGTCTGCGTTGAGCATGAACATGATTAGATCGTGTTTATTACAATACAGTTATCCATTTAAGTCAGAGAATAATGGTTGTTCTGTTTATATGAATAATACCTTCTATGGTCATGCACCTAATGTGAATGGTTTATTGAATCTCGATCGTAGTGATACACATGTTCATAATATTAATCCCAAAGGATGCAAAGTTAATAATGATAGTACCACATACTTCTGGCACTGCCGCTAAGGTCATGTTGGTGTAAAGCGCACGAAGAAACTCCATTTTGATGGATCTTTGGACTAACTCGATTTCGAATCGCTTGAGACATGCGGACCATGCCCCACGGGCAAGATGACTAAGACCCCGTTTTCCGGTACGATGGAGCGGGCAAGTGACTTATTGGAAATAATACATGCTGATGTATGTGGTCCAATGAGTGTTGAAGCGTGCAGTGGGTATCATTATTTTCTTACCTTCACGAATAACTTGAGTGGATATTGTGATATTTACTTAATGAAACACAATCTGAAATGTTTGAAAAGTTCAAGCAAATTTCAGAGTGAAGTTGAAGATCATCGTGACAAGAGGATAAAATGTCTGCGATGAGATCATGGAGATGAATATCCGAGTTACGAGTTTGGTATGCATTTTAAGACAGTGTGGAATTGTTTCACAGCTCATGCCACCTGGTATACCACAGTGTAATGGTGTGTCCGAACATCATAACCGTACTCTATTGGATATGGTGCATTCTATGATGTCTCTTATCGTTTTGCCACTATCATTTTGGGGTTATGTATTAGAGACAAGTACATTCACTTTAAATAGGGAACCATCTAAATCCTTTGAGACGACACTGTATGGTTTGGCAAGAAACCTAAGCTGTCGTATCTTAAGGTTTGGGGTTGCGACGTAATGTCTACTACGCAACTTTATTCTTGCACACTCGTGTTGGGCCTCCAAGCGCAGAGTTTTGTAGGACAGTAGCAATTTTCCCTCAATTGGATGACCTAAGGTTTATCAATCCGTGGGAGGTGTAGGATGAAGATGGTCTCTCTCAAACAACCCTGCAATCAAATACAAGAAATCTCTTGTGTCCCCAACACACCCAATACAATGGCAAATTGTATAGGTGCACTAGTTCGGCGAAGAGATGGTGATACAAGTGCAATATGAATGATAGATATAGGTTTTTGTAATCTGAAAATATAAAAACAGCAAGGTAGCAAGTGTAAAACAGCGAGCAAAACGGTGTATAAATGCTTGGAAATAAGGCCTAGGGTTCATACTTTCACTAGTGCAATCTCCCAACAATGCTAACATAGTTGAATCATATGATCATCCTTCAATGTGCAACAAAGAATCACTCCAAAGTTCCTATCTAGTGGCGAACAATAAGATGAAATTGGTGTAGGTAGTAGAACCACCTCAAAGTTATTCTTTCCGATCAATCTATTGGGCTATTCCTATAAGTGTCACAAACAGCCCTAGAGTTCCTACTAGAATAACACCAATGATACATATCAATCAACCCTAATGTCACGTAGATACTCCAATGTCACCTCAAGTATCCGTGGATAAATTATGCGACATGCATCAAACAATTTAAGATCTATCATATTCAATCCAACACAAAGAACTTCAAGGAGCACCCCAAGATTTCTATCGGAGAACGTGGTATGAAAACGTGCAATCAACCCCTATGCATAGATCCCCTAGGTCACCGGAATCCGCAAGTTGATGCCTCAACATATATCAAGTGAATCAATAGAATACCCCAATGTCACTACGGGTATCCCACGCAAGACGTACATCAAGTGTTCTCAAACCATAATATTCAATCCAACAAAACGATATCTCAAAGGTAAAGATTCAATTCATCACAACAAGGTAGCAAGGGAATAACATCATATGATCTGACTATATTAACAAAGCCCGTGATACATCAAGATCGTGCCGTCTCAAGAACACGAGAGAGAGAGATTGAACACATAGCTACTGGTACAAACCGTCAGCCCCGAGGGTGGACTACTCCCTCCTCGTCATGGCCTCCGCAGGGATGATGAAGATGGCCACCCGAGATGATCTACCCTCTCCGGCAGGGTACTGGAACGCCTCCAGATTGGTTTTTCGTCGATACAGAGAGTTGCGGCGGCGGAACGAGGTGTCTCTCTTTATTTCTGGGGTTTCTGGTATTTATGGGATTTTTCAGCGTTGGAATCACGCCAAACGGAGCCACGTGGGCCCCACCACATATCTCACAGCGCCACCAGGGGCGCGGCCTATTGCGTGGTGGCCCACTGGCACACCCCCTCCGGCAGGTCTTCGCTCCAATGTTGCATATTTCTTCCAGAGAAAATCACAAAAAAGTTTCGGACGATTCCGAGAACTTTCATTTTCTGCACAAAAACAACACCACGGTAATTCTGCTGAAAACAGCGTCAGTCCGGGTTAGTTCTAAATAAATCATATAAAGTGCATAAAAACCATATAAAATTATTGTAAACATATGTGAATATGGCATGAATACTTCATAAATTATCGATACGTTAGAGACGTATCAGCATCCCCAAGCTTAATTCCTGCTCGTCCTCGAGTAGGTAAATGATAAAAGAAATAATTTATGAGGTGTGAATGCTAGCTTAGTGAATAGTTTTGATCATTGATAATTTCAGTCACTTTTCTAGCATCATAACCAGCAACTTTTCCTCATAAAAATCATCATGATAGAGTAGCAATCAGTTCACATGTCATGGTTCAAACAATGCATTCTATTGAAACTTAACAATCTATGTTCTTTGTCACCATCATCAAGTCTAAGTAAGAGCTCCACATACTCAATTATCATATAGTCTTTTATGATTGCTAATAATCAAGGCATATTTTTATAACAAACAACATCCATCGAACACAGAGAAAGATAGGGGTTTGATGTTTCGCCTCCCAACACACTTATCATAAAGATAATTGTCAACAATAATGAATCATGATCAAATATATTTGAGTGGATATATATGTTTGGGTCTTTCCCCACCACATGGTGCTTGCCAACTAATAGATTGAGGGTGGAATAAGAAGTTGACTCAACATGAAAGTAAGTAACAAGAAAGTAAATAGATTGTCCCTTCGCAGAGGGAAGCAGGGATTTTCATATGTGCCAGAGCTCATTGTTTAAAACAGAGATGAATATGTAATTTTCAGTGGTGTGCCTTTCCTGTCAATGTCACAACAGAGTATTCAATATCTTCCATGCTAATCACATTATTTGCGGTTCCCAAATAGAATTTAAATTTTTACTCCCCCTCCACCATTCAAACACATTCCATGGCTGGCCGAATCCACGGTTGCCCTCCAAACAATCAACATTCTAGGGTGAGTTTTGTTTATTTATTTTTGTATTATGCAGGACTGGGAATCCCTTTTACCAGCCTCTCTCGTGCAATGACAAGTGAATAAACACTCATCTTGAGAATAACTCGCTTAGCATGGAAGATAATGACCGCCCCATCGCTCCATGAGTGGTACGAGCACACAAAACGGATGTTTATTTGAATGTTTAGAGGTGGCACATGCAAATTTACTTGGAATGGCAGTGAAATACCATATATAGGTAGGTATGGTGGACTCTCATGGAAGAAACTTGGCTCAAGGATTTGGATGCACAAGTAGTATCTCTACTTAGTACGAAGTTTTCGCTAGCAAAAGGTTCTAAACAAGCACCACATGTTGGAGGATCCATAACAGTATAACTTCTATGCAAATATACCCAAACATAACCATTACGTTGTCTTCCTTGTCCAACTTCAACTATTTGACCAAGGTTGAAAATAATGGATGGGTATTCACAATTATAAAAGATGTCCAAGATAAAATATTTGTATGTGAAAGTTCTCTTTCTTATACTAATCATTCATTAATTGTTTGTATGGCCAATTTGATGATTACCAAACTTCAATAGATTTTAGTTTATAAACCAGATGTGAAGCTACTACTAAGCATAAAGCACATTGATAATTTCATATTTATGATATTTCATTGATGCACAATTTACTCATAGGATATAAGTGAAGCACAAGAGCAAACATCAAACTACTCTTCAAAAGATATAAGTGAAGATCAATGAGTAGTCAAACAATAAAGTAGCTATGTGAGGACTCTCTCTAAATAAAGATTTTCAGATCTGATTATTTTATTTAAACAGCGAGCAAAAGAAAAATAGCACTCCAATAATAGCACATATCATGTGGACAAATAAAAATTTAGGCTCAACATAGGCTAACCGATAATTGTTGATGAAGAGAGGTGGGATGCGTAGCATCCCCAAGCTTAGATGCTTGAGACTTCTTGAAATATTTACTTGGGGTGCCTTGGGCATCCCAATCCTAAGCTTTTGTATCTCGTTCAATCCTCTCATATCATGGTTTCACCTATTCTCAAAAACTTCATCCACACAAAACTCGAAAAGAACTCGTGAGATAGGTTAGTACACATAAGAATAAATCAACACTTCATGTACTGCCAAGACAAGTTGTATAATAATTTCCAAACATTATCTATTGTATACTATCATTTCCACAATTTATATTTACCAATATAAGTCATGAAAACCATCGGAGAAGAAGATAACAAAACTATGACAGCAATCTGTCTAAACAGGACAGTTTGTAGCAATTAATTTACAAATTGCACTTATGTATCTCTCAAAATTATTAACAGTTAGGGCATGCTAAAATTTATATGACAATACTGTGTAAAAATTTCAGAAACTTTCCATGTTCCAGTAAAATATGAAAATTCAAACACTACAACAAAAGTTTATGTTTTTACACAGCACACATCAAACATGCAATTCAAGCATCCTAAAGGCAATTCTTGGAAATTTTTATTGAATAAAAAGATTATAAATAATAGCAAGAAAATACTAACAATATAAAATGACACTCCAAGCAAAACACATATTATGTGACGAATAAAAATATAGCTCCAAGTAAGATATACCGATAGTGTTGAAGACGAAAGAGGGGATGCCTTCCGGGGCATCCCCAAGCTTAGACGCTTGAATCTTCCTTGTATAATACCTTGGGGTGCCTTGGGCATCCCCAAGCTTAGGTTCTTGCCACTCCTAATTCTTCTCATATCGGTATCTCACCCAAACTTCAATCACACAAAACTTAACGAAACTTCGTGAGAATGGGTTAGTATAATAAATAAAGATCATTCACTTAGGTACTGTCAAGACAAGATTCATAATTGTTCTCACATAATACCTACTATATTCTACCATTCACATAATTTATATCGCTGAATATAAGCTATGGGAACACTAAAACAAGCAAACTATGCATGCAAAACAGAATCTGTCAAAAACAGAACAGTCTGTTAAGATCTGTAGTTTAAACATACTTCCCTATCTCTAAAAATTCTGAAAACTTAGGAAAACCTGAAGAATTTGTATATAAACACTGTGTAAAAATTTCAGGTCATTATCACCCTCCAGCAAAAAAATGAAAATTCCTGTACTGGAGTCAAAAGTTTCTATTTTGGTTCAGCATCAATTCTACTCATCTTGTGAGTCGTCCCAAAGGCTTTACTTGGCACTTTATTGAAATAAAAGACACAAAACATGATTACTAGAGTATCTTAATAATGTGAACACTCAAAAACAGAAAGTAAAAGTGTTGGGTTGTCTCCCAACAAGCGCTTTTCTTTAAAGCCTTTTAGCTAGGCATGATGATTTAATTGATGCTCACATAGGAATAGTATTTGAAACATGTAAGAGAGCATCATGAATCTCATGACAAGCACATTTAAGTCTAACCCAATTCCTATGCATAGGGATTTTGTGAGAACACAATTTATGGGAACAAGAATCAACTAGCATAGGAAGGCAAAACAAGCATAACTTCAAAACTTTGAACACATAGAGAGGAAACTTGATATTATTGCAATTCCTACAAGCATATGTTCCTCTCTCATAACATTTTTCAGTAGAATAATGAAGGAATTAAACAACATAAATATCACATAAAGCATTATTTTCATGATCTACAGGCCTAGAAAATTTATTACTCTCCACATAAGCATATTTCTTCTCATTCATAATAGTGGGAGCAAACTCAAGAAAATAACTATCATGAGATACATGATTGACATAACCAAATTGAAAATTAAAATCATGTTGACAAGTTTCATAGTTATAATTATTCTTTATAGCATACATGTTATCATGATAATCATCGTAGAGAGGTGGCATGCCATCATCATAATAAATTTGCTCGTCAAAACTTGGGGGACTAAAAATATCATCCTCGTCAAACATAGAATCCCCAAGCTTGTGGCTTTGCATATCCTTAGCATCATGGATATTCAGAGAATTCATACTAGCAACATTGCAATCATGCTCATCATTCAAAGAATTCTCAGTAAGTATTTTCGTAAACTCTTCCTCTACCAATTGAGCACAATTTTCTGAACCATCATTTTCACGAAAGACATTAAAAAGTTGAAACAATTGAGGCAACCTAAATTCCATTTTTTTATAGTTTTATTTTATAAAACCAAACTAGTCAAAAACAAGAAACAAAAAAGATTTAATTGCAAGATCTAAAGATATACCTTCAAACACTCACCTCCCCGGCAACGGCGCCAGAAAAGAGCTTGATGTCTACTATGCAACTTTATTCTTGTAGACTCGTGTTGGGCCTCCAAGCACAGAGTTTTGTAGGACAGTAGCAATTTTCCCTCAAGTGGATGACCTAAGGTTTATCAATCTGTGGGAGGTCTAGGATGAAGATGGTCTCTCTCAAATAACCCTGCAATCAAATACAAGAAATCTCTTGTGTCCCCAACACACCCAATACAATGGAAAATTGTATAGGTGCACTAGTTCGGCGAAGAGATGGTGATACAAGTGCAATATGGATGATAGATATAGGTTTTTGTAATCTAAAAAACATAAAAACAGCAAGGTAGCACGTGTAAAACAGCGAGAAAAACGGTGTATAAATGCTTGGAAATAAGGCCTAGGGTTCATACTTTCGCTAGTGCAATCTCCCAACAATGCTAACATAGTTGAATCATATGATCATCCCTCAACGTGCAACAAAGAATCACTCCAAAGTTCCTATCTAGCGGAGAAGAATAAGATGAAATTGGTGTAGGTAGTAGAACCACCTCAAAGTTATTCTTTCTGATCAATCTATTGGGCTATTCCTACAAGAAGCCCTAGAGTTCCTACTAGAATAACACCAATGATACATATCAATCAACCCTAATGTCACCTAGATACTCCAATGTCACCTCAAGTATCCGTGGGTAAATTATGCGACATGCATCAAACAATTTAAGATCTATCATATTCAATCCAACACAAAGAACTTCAAGGAGCACCCCAAGATTTCTATCGGAGAACGTGGTATGAAAACGTGCAATCAACCCCTATGCATAGATCCCCTAGGTCACCGGAATCCGCAAGTTGATGCCTCAACATATATCAAGTGAATCAATAGAATACCCCAATGTCACTACGGGTATCCCACGCAAGATGTACATCAAGAGTTCTCAAACCATAATATTCAATCCAACATAACGAGATCTCAAAGGTAAAGATTCAATTCATCACAACAAGGTAGCGAGGGAATAACATCATATGATCCAACTATATTAACAAGCATGTGATATATCAAGATCGTGCCATCTCAAGAACACGAGAGAGAGAGAGAGAGAGAGAGAGAGAGAGAGAGAGAGAGAGAGATTGAACACATAACTACTGGTACAAACCGTTGATGACCCACAAGTATAGGGGGTCAATCGTAGTCCTTTCGATAAGTAAGAGTGTCGAACCCAACGAGGAGCAGAAGGAAATGACAAGCGGTTTTCAGCAAGGTAATTTCTGCAAGCACTGAAATTGTAGGTAACAGATAGTTTGATAGCAAGATAATTGGTGACAAGCAAGTAACGGTAACGGTAAATAAAGTGCAGCAAGGTAGCCCAATCCTTTTGTGGCAAAGGACAGGCCAGAACAGTCTCTTATAATAGGCAAAGTGTTCTTGAGGGTACACGGGAATTTCATCTAGTCACTTTTATCATGTTGGTTTGATTAGCGTTCGCTACTTTGATAATTTGATATGTGGGTGGACCGGTGCTTGGGTGCTGTTCTGACTTGAACAAATCTTCCACTTATGATTAACCCCTCGCAAGTATCCGCAACTACGAGAAAAGTATTAAGATAAAATCTAACCATAGCATTAAACGTTTGGATCCAAATCAGCCCCTTACGAAGTAGCGCATAAACTAGGGTTTAAGCTTCTGTCACTCTAGCAACCCATCATCTAATAACTACTCCACAATGCATTCCCTTAGGCCCAAGGATGGTGAAGTGTCATGTAGTCGACGTTCACATGACACCACTAAGGGAATCACAACGTACATATCATCAAAATATCGAACACATATCAAATTCACATGATTACTTGCAACATGACTTCTCCCATGACCTCAAGAACAAAGGTAACTAATCACAAATAATATTCATGCTCAAGATCAGAGGGGTGTTAAATAGCATAATGGATTTGAACATATAATCTTCCACCAAATAAACCATATAGTAATCAACTACAAGATGTAATCAACACTACTAGTCACCCACAGGTACCAATCTGAGGTTCTGGTACAAAGATTGAACACAACAGATGAACTAGGGTTTGAGAGGAGATGGTGTTGTTGAAGATGTTGATGAAGATTGGCCTCCCAAAGATGAGAGGGTTGTTGGTGATGACGATCGCTTCGATTTCCCCCTCCGGGAGGGAAGTACCCCCGGCAGAATCGCTCCGCCGGAGGGCAAAAGTGCTCCTGCCCGAGTTTCGCCTCGAGACGGCGGCGTTCTGTCCCGAAAGTCCTCTACTTATTTTTTTCTAGGTCAAAAGACCTTAAGTACCAAAAGATGGGCACCGGAGGTGGGCTGCGCTGAGCATAATCCACTAGGGCGCGCCTGGGGGATCTAGCGCGCCCTGGTGTCTTGTGCTCACCAGGTGGCCCCTCTCCAGTAGTTATTTGCTCCAGTATTTTTCATATATTCCAAAATAATTCTCCATGAAGTTTCAGCTTATTTGGAGAAATGCGGAATAGGTATCTCTGATCTGCTTTTTCAGGTCCAGAATTCCAGCTGCCGGTATTCTCCCTCTTTGTGTAAAGCTTGCATATTATGAGAGAAAATACATTAGAATCACTCCCTAAAGCATTATTATGCATAAAAACATTATAAATAACAGTAGGAAATCATGATGCAAAATGGCCGTATCAACTCCCCCAAGCTTAGACCTCGCTTGTCCTCAAGCGAAAGCCGATATCGAGAAACATGTCCACATGGTTTGAGAGAGAGGTGTCGATAAAAACAAAATACGGACATAGTAGCATCATGCTTATTATCATAGCAGCAACAAACTTTATAAGAACTTATTCATATAACTTTTATTATATAACTTCATCATATAACTTCTCATGAACAAGTAACAATTCATCACAACATAGAAGTATAAAGCATAAACCTTATTGAAAACCAACAAACTATGTTCTCAGTCAACTTTGCAACTACAATTCATCATATTTTCAGGAAGGGTCTCGTGTCGGAGCCTTTTGGCAAGTCCACATACTCAACTATCATTTAGTCTTCTATGATTGCTAACACTCACGGCATACCCATGAGCAAAAAGTTTCAATCGGACACATAGAAAGATAGGGGCTTATAGTTTCGCCTCCCAACGTATTCACCTCAAGGGTGATGTCAACAATAATAACTCATGCTCACTCATATCCAACTGGATATATGTGCCTAGATCTTTCCTCACCACATGATGCTTGCAAAAAGAAAAGGTAAAAAAGGAATAGGGAAGAATACTTTGCCTCTTGCATAAAAGTAAATACATAAAAGTAAAAGATAGGCCCTTCGCAGAGGGAAGTAGAGGTTGTCATGCGCTTTTTGGTTTGTATGCCAAATCCCTTAATGCAAAAGAACATCACGTTATATTGCCCCATATGATAGCAACCTTTATTATGCAGTTCGTCGCTTTTATTAATTTGCCATCATAAGTTCGTACAACGCTCCATTTTCTCTTACACTAATTGATCAAACACATTTAGAAGCAATTTTTATTGCCTTAGTGCACCGATGATAACTTACTTGAAGGATCTTACTCAATCCATAGGTAGGTATGGTGGACTCTCAAAACATGAGTTTGGGTTTAGGATTTTTGGATGCACAAGTAGTATCTCTACTTAGTGCGGAATTTTTGGCTAGCAAAGATATTGAGCAAGCACCACAGGTTTAAGGATCTATGATACTATATATTCTATGTGAATATGAACAAACATAAATCATTACGTTGTCTTCCTTGTCCAACGTCAAAAATTTTGGCATATAATATTTAATGGGGGCTCACAATCATAAAAGATGTCCAAGATAGTGTATTTGCATGTGAATCTTCTCTTTCCTTATTAATTCTTTCATGAATTGCATCATTGACCAATGCTATGTTTGTCAATCTCCAATAAATTTTACCACTTATACTTTTCCTTATGTGATGTCATTACTTACCATAAGATTAGCATATGATCCTTTTCATTTATTTTCCTATTTATTTTGATTGCAATAGAAAGTAATGAAGAAAAAGCTCAAACTAAACTTTATTATATAACTCTCACTCGATTACAAAGATAGATAGATCACGAAACTAGCACTCGAAAATAGATCATACTAAACTTTTATTCAACTAAATTACGATATAGCTAAGGATCGAACTAGAATAGGTAGAGGTAAATAAAAGTATGGTGATACGATACTGGGGCATCTCCCCCAAGCTTGGCTCAAGCCAAGGGGAGTGCCCATACTCATGTACTCAAGTCTCCTTTGGTGGTGAAGATGATGAAGGTGGTGGTGATGAAGTAGCCTTCTTCTTCAACTTATATTTGGGCATAAATTCACCCCCCCCCCCTTAGATCCTCATTCTATAACTTGAGCTTTAATATATTTTTGCATAATGCCGCCTTACTCTCCTGCAGAAAACGAGATGGAATAAATTGAACCTCAAGTTTGTATCCTTTAGGGAGGCATGACTTCTCGAATTCCACATGCTTGTCTCTGGGTTGAGGTAGTGGGTCATCCTCTTCCTCAGAGCTATCATCCTCTGTTTCCTTCATGGCGGCGTCTTCCTCCTCATCTATGGTACTTCCATAATGATCCACCTCTCCATAGATCTTAGGGTTTGCAATATAGTCAGCAACATAGCTCTCCCCCTCTGAATCTTGAGAAGACATATTTTCAGGCCTGTCAGGAAAATAGCACGAAACAAGAACAGGGGATTTTTCTGCGATGCGGTGGTCAAAACAATCAGGGGTATATATAAAGAATTTTTTTATCTTGGGAAGCAAGAATATGGAAGGAAAACGAAGTCGGGAAGGTGTCCGAGGTGGGCACAAACCACCAGGTGTATCGTGCTCACCTCGGTAGCTTTCCTATTTATTTCTTATTTCCCTAATTTTTAATATTCCAAAACTGACATAAAATATTTTTGCGGATTTTTCGGAGTCCGTTTACTTACCGTGTCACGTACCTCCTCTTTTTCAGAATTCTGGAGTGTTCCGAAAGGTTTCCTTTATGTGTTCCTCCAGTGTCATGGTTTCGATAATATTGCTTTCAACATTAATAGGCGTACCTGAGATATAGTGTTTAATTCTTTGTCCATTGACCACCTTCGTGTTTGTACCTTTGGCATTATTAATCTTGATAGCTCCAGAACGATAAACCTCTTCAATAACATATGGTCCTTCCCATTTGGAAAGAAGCTTTCCTGCAAAAAATCTAAAACGAGAGTTGTACAAAAGAACATATTCTCCAACTTTGAATTCCCACTTTTGGATTCTTTTGTCATGCCATCTTTTAACTTTTTCTTTGAATAGTTTGGCATTTTCATAAGCTTGGGTTCTCCATTCATCTAGTGAGCTAATATCAAATAGCCTCTTCTCACCGGCAAGTTTGAAATCATAATTGAGTTCTTTAATTGCCCAAAATGCTTTATGTTCTAACTCTAGAGGCAAATGACAAGCTTTTCCATATACCATTTTGTACGGAGACATACCCATAGGATTTTTATAAGCTGTTCTATAGGCCCAAAGTGCATCATCTAGTTTCTTAGACCAATTCTTTCGAGACCTATTGACAATTTTTTGTAATATTAATTTTATTTCTCTATTGCTAAGTTCAACTTGACCACTAGATTGAGGATGATAGGGTGATGCAATTCTAGATATGGTTCACATCATATTTGGCAAGCATTTTACGGAAAGCACCATGAATAAAGTGTGAACCACCATCAGTCATTAAATATCTAGGGACTCTAAACCTCGGGAAAATAACTTCTTTAAGCATTTTAATGGAGGTGTTATGATCAGCACTACTAGTTGGAATAGCTTCTACCCACTTAGTAACATAATCAACAGCAACCAAAATATGAGTGTACCCATTAGAGGAAGGGAAAGGTCCCATATAATCAAAACCCCAAACATCAAATGGTTCAACAACAAGTGAATAATTCATAGGCATTTCCTGACGCTTACCGATATTACCAATTCTTTGACATCCATCACAATACAAGACAAACTTACGGGCATCCTTGAAGAGAGTAGGCCAATAAAAACCAGATTGCAATACCTTGTGAGCAGTTCTATCTCCCGCATGATGTCCTCCATAAGCTTCGAATTAGATTTCCGTAGGATTTGTTCCTGTTCATGCTCAGGTACACAACATCTAATAATACCATCTACCCCTTCTTTATAGAGATGTGGGTCATCCCAAAACTAATGTCTTCAATCATAGAAGAATTTTTTCTTTTGTTGGTATGTGAAACTAGGTGGTATATATTTAGAAACAATGCAGTTAGCATAATCAGCATACCAAGGAGTATTTTGACAAACATTTATTGCAGCTAACTGTTCATCAGGAAAACTATCATCAATAGGTAGTGGGTAATCAAGAATATTTTCCAACCTAGACAAGTTATCAGCAACGGGGTTCTCAGCTCCCTTCCTATCAGTGATATGTAATTCAAATTCCTGAAGCAAGAGAACCCACCTAGGGCTGGACGAAAAGCTCGAAGCTCGTGAGCATAATGAGCGCTCGGTTGTTTGGCTCGTTTCGGCCCGTGCTCGTTAGTTAATGAACCAAGATGAACAGTGTTTTTTGCTCGTTAAGTTTAACGAGCTTAATGATCGAGCAAACGAGTTTCGTGAGCTAAGTCATTTAGCTCGATAATTTCCAATAGTTTGACTTTTTCTTTCTTTAGTTAATCATAGGCCTAAAATCCAATAGTTTGACTTGAGCCTCCCCTAGTTCGGCCCACTAAATAATGTGGTTCCTAGGGGCCCAGGTGCCCAGCATCTCAGCCCATTTCGTCACTTGCTACACTTCCTGTAGACCTAGCCACGTAGGAGCCACTAGTCGCCAGGAGACCTAGAGTCAACCACGAGCCAGGCTCCAGCCGCCAGGAACCACCAAATGAAACGAGGAGGATTTGGCGACGTGTGCTCTAGTACGACGGTGGCCGGTGACCATCACATACATCTGGCGTCCAGGACCCCAGGTATCTCCGCCCCCGTTCACATCTCACCATCGACATCTACAATCCCCCAATCCCGACCTCCTGCCTCCGACGTATCTAACTGCCCCAATCCCCATCTGCGAGCCTAGTGCCCGGAAGATGGGATGGATCAACAATGGATCAACGCCAGAGGCCATCACCTTCTGCTACAGCTACAAGCATGGAGTTGCAGAAGAAGCTGGCTGCCTCTGATTGTGCATCGCGGGACTCTTCTTCCACCGCAGCACAACCTGCTCCCCGTCTTCAATCATGGGATTTTTCCACGTTGTTTATTACATTAACGGGCACTCGTGAACACTCGCGAGTATAACGAACTCTTAATGAACCAAGCCGAACGGAGGTTTTAGCTCGTTAATATTAATGAGCTTAATTATAATGAGTTTAACGATAACAGGCTTAATGATAACGAGTCGAGCAGCTCGTTAATCCAGCCCTAAACCCACCTAATGAGTCTAGGCTTCGCATCCTTCTTTTCCATAATATATTTTATAGCAGCATGATCGGTGTGAACAATAACTTTGGAATCAACAATGTAAGATCTGAATTTATCACAAGCAAACACAACTGCTAAAAATTCCTTTTCAGTAGTAGCATAATTTCGTTGGGCACTGTCTAGAGTTTTGCTAGCATAATAGATAACATTTAATTTCTTATCAACTCTTTGTCCTAGAACAGCACCAACAACATAATCACTAGCATCACACATATTTCAAAAGGCAAGTTCCAATCAGGTGGTTGAACGATAGGTGCAGAAGTTAAGGCTTTCTTGAGTGTTTCAAAGGCTTCTACACAATCATCATCAAAAAAAATGGAATATCCTTTTGTAAAAGATTAGTAAGAGGCCTAGAAATTTTAGATAAGTCTTTAATAAACCTCCTATAGAAACCAGCATGACCAAGGAAGCTCCGAATACCTTTAATATCTTTAGCACATGGCATTTTCTCAATTGCATCAACTTTAGCTTTATCCACCTCAATGCCTCGTTCAGATATTTTATGCCCCAAGAAAATACCTTCATTGACCATAAAGTGGCACTTCTCCCAATTCTAGACGAGATTAGTTTGTTCACATATCTGCAAAACTCGATCAAGGTTGCTTAAGCAATCATCAAAAGAAGTTTCGTAAATGAAAAAAATCATCCATGAAGACCTCCACAATCTTTTCACAAAAATCATAGAATATAGCAGTCATACATCTTTGAAAGGTAGCAGGTGCATTGCATAAACCAAAAGGCATACGTATTGACACAGGTATTGAAAGGTTTTCTCTTGATCGGATTGTGACACAGGTATTTGAGAGAAACCAGAATATCCATCTAAGAAACAAAAGTGTGTGTGCTTAGATAGTCTTTCAAGCATTTGATCAATGAACGGTAGAGGGTAATGATCTTTCCTAGTAGCTTTATTTAATTTTCTGAAATCAATTACCATTCTATAGCCAGTGACAATTCTTTGTGGAATGAGTTCATTCTTATCATTGGGAACAACGGTAATACCTCCTTTCTTAGGGACACAATGAACGTGACTTACCCTTCTACTATCAGCTATGGGATAGATTATACCTGCTTCAACAAGCTTTAGTATTTCAATTCTTACCACTTCTTTCATCTTAGGATTCAATCGTCGTTGGTGATCAACAACGGGTTTAGCATCTGGTTCCATATTAATCTTGTGCTGACTTAGAGTGGGACTAATGCCCTTAAGATCATCAAGACTATATCCAATAGCAGCCATGTGCTTCCTCAGGATTTTTAATAATATTTATTCTTCATGTTCTGAAAGGTTAGCACTAATAATAACAGGATATATCTTTTTATCATCAAGATAATCATACTTCAAAGTGTCAGGCAATTGTTTTAATTCAAACACGGGATCACCTTTAGGTGGAGGAGGACCTCCTAGAGTTTCAATAGGCAAATTGTGTTTTAGGAGAGGCTGTTGTTCAAAGAAAATTTTATCTATTTCATTTCTTTCACGCAAGTGCATATCATTTTCATGGTCTAGCAAATATGGTTCTAGTGGATCAGTAGGAGGAACGGCAATAGAAGCAAGACCAATTATTTCATCCTTACTAGATAATTCTTTATTACGAGGTTGTCTACTAAACTTGGAAAAGTTAAACTCATGAGACGCATCACCAAAACTAACACCGACAGCTTGTTTCTGACAATCTATCTTAGCATTAACGGTGTTCAAGAAAGGTCTACCAAAGATAATGGGACAAAAGTCATCTTGTGGGGAACCAATAACTAGAAAATCAGTAGGATATTTTACTTTCCCACACAAGACTTCAACATCTCTAACAATCCACAGTGGTGTGATGGTGTATCTATTAGAAAGTTTAATAGTAACATCAATGTCTTCTATTTCAGCTGGTGCTATATCATTCATAATTTCTTGGTAGAATGTAAAAGGAATAGCACTCACACTAGCACCCATATCACATAAACCATGACAGCAATGATCTCCTATTTTAACTAAGACAACAGGCATGCCAACTATGGGTCTATGTTTATCTTTTTGATCGGGTTTGGCAATCCTAGCAGCTTCATCACAGAAGTAAATAACATGCACATCAATATTTTCTACCAAGAGATCTTTAACCATAGCAACACTAGGTTCCATTTTAATTTGTTCAGAGGACTTAGGTGCTTTAATATTACTTTTGCGAACCACAGTTGATACCTTAGCATGTTCCTTTATCCTAACAAGGAAAGGTGGTTTCTCAATATAGGCAGT
The DNA here is from genome assembly GCA_039707655.1 of Elymus sibiricus. NCBI lineage: Eukaryota > Viridiplantae > Streptophyta > Magnoliopsida > Poales > Poaceae > Elymus > Elymus sibiricus. The sequence goes on along the minus strand of CM077663.1, from coordinate 399,334,944 downwards.
AGGCACAACTAGATCAACATTGTAAATAATGGTTTCATCTTTAGCTTTTACCGGTTCTTTAACTTCTTCTTTAATAGGGGGTGATATTTAAACCACTTCTCTTTAGGGAGATCAACATGAGTAGCAAATGATTCACACAAAGAGGCTACTATCTTAGAGTCAAGTCCATATTTAGTGCTAATCTTGTGAAAAGCATCGGTATTCATAAAAGATTTAACACAATCAAACTCAAGCTTAATACCTGACTCATTACGTTCGTTGAGTTCCCAATCTTCAGAGTTGCGTTTAATTCTTTCTAAGATATCCCACTTGAATTCAATAGTCTTCATCATAAAAGAAGCAATACAAGAAGTATCGAGCATGGATCGATCATTATGAGAAAGCCGAGCATAAAAATTCTGAATAATAATTTCTCTCGAGAGATCATGATTGGGGCATGAATATAACATTGACTTAAGCCTCCCCCAAGCTAGAGCGATGCTTTCTCCTTCACGAGGCCAAAAATCATATATATAATTCCGATCACGATGAACTAGATGGATAGGATAAAACTTTTGGTGGCATTCTAATTGCAATCGATTCCAGTTCCATGATCCAATATCATCACATAGCCTATACCATGTCAATATTTTTCCCTTCAAAGATAAAGGGAAAACCTTCTTCTTAACTTCATCTCCGGGTAAACCTGCAAGCTAAAATAATCCACAAAGTTCATTCACATGTATTAGGTGCATATCAGGATGTTCAGTTCCGTCTCCTGCATAAGGATTAGCTAGCGGTTGTTCTACCATACCCGAAGGAATTTCATAACCAATATTTTCAGTAGGTGCAGTAGGTTGAGGGCAACTAATTGTGGTTCCGGTCGAGGTGAAGATACCCCGAACAAACCCCTCCAAGGATTGTTTTCCATAGTAGCAAGTGACAATAAATTTTAGCACATAGTATAAGTTTTTCCTAACCGATTTCCACTTACCAAGAGCGCTTCACTCCCCGGCAACGGCGCCAGAAAAGAGTCTTGAAGGCCCACAAGTATAGGGGGTCAATCGTAGTCCTTTCGATAAGTAAGAGTGTCGAACCCAACGAGCAGCAGATGAAAATGACAAGCGGTTTTCAACAAGGCAATTTTTGCAAGCACTGAAATTGTAGGTAACAGATATTTTGATAGCAAGATAATTGGTGACAAGCAAGTAACGGTAACGGTAAATAAAGTGCAGCAAGGTAGCCCAATCCTTTTGTGGCAAAGGACAGGCCAGAACAGTCTCTTATAATAGGCAAAGTGTTCTTGAGGGTACACGGGTTTTTTTTTGCATCTAGTCACTTTTATCATGTTGGTTTGATTCGCGTTCGCTACTTTGATAATTTGATATGTGGGTGGACCTGTGCTTGGGTGCTGTTCTTACTTGAACAACCCTCCCACTTATGATTAACCCCCTCGCAAGCATCCGCAACTACGAGAAAAGTATTAAGATAAAATCTAACCATAGCATTAAACGTTTGGATCCAAATCAGCCCCTTACGAAGTAGCGCATAAACTAGGGTTTAAGCTTCTGTCACTCTAGCAACCCATCATCTAACAACTACTCCACAATGCATTCCCTTAGGCCCAAGGATGGTGAAGTGTCATGTAGGCAACGTTCACATGACACCACTGAGGGAATCGCAACATACATATCTTCAAAATATCGAACACATATCAAATTCACATGATTACTTGCAACATGACTTCTCCCGTGACCTCAAGAACAAAGTTAACTACTCACAAATAATATTCATGATCAAGATCAGAGGGGTATTAAATAGCATAATGGATCTGAACATATAATCTTCCACCAAATAAACCATATAGTAATCAACTACAAGATGTAATCAACACTACTAGTCACCCACAGGTACCAATCTGAGGTTCCGGTACAAAGATTGAACACAAGAGATGAACTAGGGTTTGAGTGGAGATGGTGTTGTTGAAGATGTTGATGAAGATTGGCCTCCCAAAGATGAGAGTGTTGTTGGTGATGACGATGGCTCCGATTTCCCCCTCCGGGAGGGAAGTTCCCCCGGCAGAATCGCTTCGCCGGAGGGCAAAAGTGCTCCTGCCCAAGTTCCACCTCGAGACGGCGGCGCTCCATCTCAAAAGTCCTCTTCTTATTTTTTCTATGTCAAAAGACCTTAAGTACCAGAAGATGGGCACCGGAGGTGGGCTGGGCTGAGCACAACCCACCAGGGCGCACATGGGGGCCTGGCGCGCTCTGGCGTCTTGTGCTCACCAGGTGGCCCCCCTCCGGTAGTTATTTACTCCAGTATTTTTCATATATTCCAAAATAATTCTCTGTGAAGTTTCAGCTTATTTGGAGAAGTGCAGAATAGGTATCTCTGATATGCTTTTTCAGGTCCAGAATTCCAGCTGCCGGTATTCTCCCTCTTTGTGTAAACCTTGCATATTATGAGAGAAAAGGCATTATAATCACTCCCTAAAGCATTATTATCCATAAAAATATTATAAATAACAGTAGGAAATCATGATGCAAAATAGACATATGAACCGTCTGCCCCGAGGGTGGACTACTCCCTCCTCGTCATGGCCTCCGCCGGGATGATGAAGATGGCCACCAGAGATGATCTACCCTCTCCGACAGGGTACTGGAATGCCTATAGATTGGTTTTTCGTCGATATAGAGAGTTGCAGCGGCGGAACGATGAATCTCTCTTTATTTCTGGGGTTTCTAGTATTTATGGGATTTTTCAGCGTTGGAATCACGCCAAACGGAGCCACGTGGGCCCCACCACATATCTCACCGCGCCACCAGGGGCGCGGCCTGTTGCGTGGTGGCCCACTGGCACACCCCCTCCGGCAGGTCTTCGCTCCAATGTTGCTTATTTCCTCCACAAAAAATCACAAAAAAGTTTCGGGCGATTTCGAGAACTTTCATTTCCTGCACAAAAACAACACCACGGTAATTCTGCTGAAAACAACGTCAGTCCGGGTTAGTTCTAAATAATTCATATAAAGTGCATCAAAACCATATAAAAGTATTGTAAATATATATGAATATGGCATGAATACTTCATAAATTATCGATACGTTGGAGACGTATCACGACGCTTATGTGAAAAGGCTTCAGCCTGATAAGCTCGAACCCAAAGCGGAGAAGTGCGTCTTCATAGGATACACTAAGGAAACAATTGGGTACACCTTCTATCTTAGATCCAAAGGCAAGGTCTTTTTTGCCAAGAATGGATCCTTTCCCAAGAAGAAGGTTCTCTCAAAAGAAGTGAGTGGGGGGAAGGTAGAACTTGATAAGGTTATCGAACCTTCACTTGAATTGGAAAGTAGCTCAACGCAGAAAAGTGTTCCTGTGATGCGAACACAAATTGAAGAGGAAGCTAATGATAATGATCATGAAACTTCGGATCAAGTTACTACCGAGCCTTGTAGGTCAACAAGGACTCGTACCGCCCCTAAGTGGTACGGCAATCCTATCTTGGAGGACATGTTGTTAGACAACAGTGAACCTACGAGCTATGGAGAAGCGATGGTGGTCCCAGATTCCGACAAATGGCTAGGAGCCATGAAATCCAAGATAGGATCCATGTATGAAAACCAAGTATGGACTTTGGTAGACTTGCCCGATGACCAGCATGCCATTAAGTACAAATGGATCTTTAATAAGTAGACAGATACTGATGGTAAGGTTACCATTTATAAAGCTCGAATTGTCGCAAAGAGGTTTCCGACAAGTTCAAGGAGTTGACTATGATGTGACTTTCTCACCTGTAGTGATGCTAAAGTCTGTTGGGATTATGTTAGCAGTTGCTGCATTTTCCGATTACGAAATCTGGCAGATGGATGTCAAAACAGAGTTTCCTTAACGGTTTCCGTGAGGAAAGGTTGTATGTGATACAACTGGAAGGTTTTGTCGATCCTAAGGATGCTAAAAGGCATGCAAGCTCTAGCGATCCTTCTAAGGACTGGTGCAAGCATCTCGGAGTTGGAATATACGCTTTGATGAGGTGATCAAAGCTTTTGGGTTTATACAAAGTTTATGAAGATACTTGTATTTACAAGAAAGTGAGTGGCAGCACTATCGCATTTCTGATAAGTATATGTGGATGACATATTGTTGATCGGAAATGATGTAGAATTTCTGGAAAGCATAAAGGTTTGTTTGAAAGGAGTTTTTCAAAGGAAGACCTGGATAAAGCTGCTTAAATATCGGGCATCAAGATCTATAGAGATAGATCAAGACGCCTGGTAAGACTTTCACAGAGCACATACCTTGACAAGATTTTGAAGGAGTTCAAAATGGATCAGTCAAAGAAGGAGTTCTTGCCTGTATTGTAAGGTGTGAAGTTGAGTAAGACTCAAAGCTCGACCACAGCAGAAGAAAGAGAAAGGACGAAGGTCGTCCCATATGCCTTAACCATAGGCTCTGTAGTGTATGCCATGTTGTGTACCGCACCTGGTGTGTGCCTTGCCGTGAGTCTGGCAACGGGGTACAAGAGTGATCCAGGAGTGGATCACTGGACAGCGGTCAAAATTATCCTTAGTAACTAAGACTAAGGAAATGTTTCTCGATTATGGAGGTGATAAAGAGTTCGGCGTAAAGGGTTACGTCGATGCAAGCTTTGACACCGATCCGGATGACTCTGAGTAGCAAACCGGATACGTAGAGTGGAGCAGACATTTGGAATAGCTCCAAGTGGGGCGTAGTAGTAGCATCTACAATGTGGCATAGAGATTTGCAAAGTATACACGAATCTGAATGTTGCAAACCCATTGACTAAAACCTCTCTCACAAGCAAAACATGATCAAACCCCAGAACTTCTTGGATGTTAATCACATGGTGATGTGAACTAGATTATTGACTCTAGTGCAAGTAGGAGACTGTTGGAAATATGCCCTAGAGCCAATAATAAAGTAGTTATTATCATATTTCCTTGTTCATGATAATCGTTTATTATCCATGCTATAATTCTATTGATCGGAAACTCAGATACATGTGTGGATACATAGACAACACCGTGTCCCTAGTGAGCCTCTAGCTCGTTCATCAAAGATGGTTAAGGTTTCCTAACCATAGACATGAGTTGTCATTTGATAATGGGGTCACATCATCAGGAGAATGATGTGATGGACAAGACCCAACCGTAAGCAAAGCATTTGATCGTATTAGTTTATTGCTACTGCTTTCTTCATGTCAAGTATCTGTTCCAATGACCATGAGATCATGCAACTCCCTGACACCGGAGGAAAGCCTTGTGTGTATCAGACGTCACAACGTAACTGGGTGATCATAAAGATGCTCTACAGGTATCTCCGAGGGTGTCTGTTGGGTTGGCATGGATAGAGACTGGGATTTGTCACTCCGTACAATGGAGAGGTATCTCTGGGCCCACTCGGTAATACAGCATCACAAGAAGCTTGTAAGCAATGTGACTAAGGGGTTAGTCACGGGATCTTCTATTACGGAACGAGTAAAGAGACTTGCCGATAATGGGATTGAACTAGGTATGGAGATATCAACGATCGAATCTCGGGCAAGTAACATACCGCTGGACAAAGGGAACTGCATACGGGATTGATTGAATCCTTGGCATCGTGGTTCGACCGATAAAGATTTTTGTGGAATATGTGGGAACCAATATGGGCATCTAGGTCCCGCTATTGGTTAATGACCGGAGAGGTGTCTCGGCCATGTTCACATGATTCTCGAACCCGTAGTGTCCGCAGGCTTAACGTTCGGTGACGATATAGTATTATTGGGTTATGTATGTTGGTGACCGAATGTTGTTCGGAGTCCCGGATGAGATCCCGGACGTCACGAGGAGCTCCGTCATGGTCTGGAGGTAAAGATTTATATATGGGAAGTCATATTTTGGCTACCGGAAAAGTTTCGGGTTATTCCGGTATTGTACCGGGAAGCTTCTAGAAGGTTCTAGAAACTTCCGGAGGAGTCCGGAAGTCCACCAAGGGTTCCACCATGTCCCAAGGGGTTGCATGGGCTGAGGGGAGGCACCCTGGCCTTATTGGGCCAGGTGCACAAGTCCCTCAAGGCCCATGTGGCTTGGGAGAGGTGGAAAGTCCACCTGTGTATGGAAAGGGAGGGAATTGGACTAGGAGTTGAACTCCTCCCCCTTGGCTACGCCCTAGGGCTTGGAGGGGATGATCCCCACGCCCCTCCACCTATATATAGAGGGGAGGGGGCGCCCCGACACACCAAGCCCTTGACGCCTCCCTCTTTCCCTATATCGTTTTCTCCTTCGTTCGTGGTTCCGGTAGCGCTTGGCGAAGCCCTGCTGGCACTGCTCCACCACCACCTCCACCACGCCGTCGTGCTGGTTGAGAACCCATCTACTACTCCACCCTCGCTCGCTGGATTGAGGAGGCGGAGACGTCATCGAGTCGCACGTGTGCTGATCGCGGAGGTGTCGTCCGTTCGGCGCTAGATCGGGACGGATCGCGATTGGATCGTGAAGAGTACGACTACATCAACCGTGTTATATACGCTTCCGCTTAGCGATCTACAAGGGTATGTAGATACACTCCCCCTCTCGTAGCTAGGCATCTCCATGGATAGATCTTGCGTGTGCGTAGGAAATATTTTGTTTCCCATGCAATGTTCCCCAACACTCATACCTTTCATCACGGGCATGAGCCTGAAACACCAATTTCAGCTCTTGGAACATCTCATATGCTTCATTGCATTCAAAACATCTTTGGAGCCCAGATTCTAAGCCGTAAAGCATGGCGCACTAAACTATCGAGTAGTCATCAGAACGTGTCTGCCAGACGTTCATAACATCCACATACAACGCTAGAGGGGTTGGCACGCCGAGCGGTGCATCGAGGACATACGCCTTCTATGCAGCAGTGAGGACAATCCTCAGATTACGGACCTAGCCCGTACATTGCTTACACTATCTTTCAACTTAGCCTTTCTCTAAAATGTATCAAAATACAAGGGGGCTACAGCGCGAGCCTTTTATCTATGACATAAATTGCAAAGATATTTTGACTATGTTCATGATCAATAGTTCAGTTAATCAAATTACTAATGAACTCCCACTCAAATCAACATCCCTCGGGTTGTCTAAGTGTGACATGATCCAAATCCACCAACCCTAGTCCGACCCTCACGTGACATGAGTTGGTTTCAATGGTCAACATCTCCATGTTGATCATATCTACTATATGACCCATGTTCGACCTTTTGGTCTCCTGTGTTCCGAGGCCATGTCTGTACATGCTAGGGTCATCAAGTTTGACCCAAGTATTCCGCATGTGTAAAACTGGCTTACACCCGTTGTATGCGAACGAAGAGTCTATCACACCCGATCATCACGAGGTGCTTCAAAACGACAAACTTTCGCAACGGTGCATACTTGGGGAGAACATAATTTTATCTTGAAATTTAGTGAGGGATCATCTTGTAATGCTGTCGTCGTCCTAAGCAAAATAATATGCATAAAAGGATAAACATCACATGCAAATCATACAAGTGACATGATATGTCCATCATCATCTTGTGCTTTTGATCTCCATCTCCAAAGCACCAGCATGATCTCCATCGTTACCGGCATGAGACCATGATCTCCATCATCATGTCGTCATGTGGTTGTCGCGCCAACTATTGCTTCTACAACTATTGCTAACACATAGCGATAAAGTAAAGCAAATGGCACAAAATTAAAGACAACCTTACGGCTCCTGCCGGTTGCCGTACTCATCGACATGCAAGTCGTGACAACTATTACAAACCATGATCATCGCATACATCACATTTATCATATCACGTCTTGGCCATATCACATCACAACATGTCCTGCAAAAACAAGTTAGACGTCATCTACTTTGTTGTTGCAAGTTTTACGTGGCTGCTATGGGCAACTAGCAAGAACCGTTCTTACCTACGCAAAGCCACAACAGTGATATTCAAGTTGCCTTTTAACCTTCTAAAAGGACCGCCTCTGTCGAATCCGATTCAACTAAAGTGGGAGAGACAGACACCCGCCAGCCACCTTTATGCAAACAAGTTGCATGTCAGTCGGTGGAACTGGTCTCTTGTGCGAGGAAAAGTAAGGTTGGTCTGAGCCGGTTCATCCCACAATACCTCCGAATCAAAATAAGACTAGTGAGGTAAGCAATATGAACATCAACACCCACAAACACTTTGTGTTCTACTCGTGCATAACAACTATGCATAGACCTAGCTCATGATGCCACTGTTGGGGAACATTGCATGGGAAACAAAAAATTTCCTACGCACACGCAAGATCTATCCATGGAGATGCATAGATACGAGAGGGGGAGTGTGTCTACATACCCTTGTATATCGCTAAGAGCAAGCGTATATAACGCGGTTGATGTAGTCATACTCTTCACGATCCAATCGCGATCCAATCCGATCCGGCGTCAAACGGATAGCACCTCCGCGTTCAGCACACGTGCTTCTTGATGACATCTCCGCCTCCTTGATCCAGCAAGCGAGGGAGGATATGTAGATGGGATCTCGACCAACACGACGGTGTGATGGAGATGGTGGTGTCGCAGTGCCGGCAGGGCTTCGCCAAGCGCCTCCGGAATGACGTACGAGGAAGAAACGGGAGAGACGGGAAGAGGGCCGCGGCCGTGGGAGGGTGTGCTGCCCCCTTGTGCCTCCCCACCTTTATATAGGCGTGGGAGGGGCTAGTGGCTTGCCCTCCAAGCCCATAGGGTATTTGGTCAAGGGGGGAGGAAGGAAATCCCTCCTTTCCTTCCCCACCGATCACTATCCCCCTTTTTAGGGATCTTGATCTTTTCCCTTAGGGATATGATCCTATTCCTTTTAAGGGGGATCTTTCTTCGCCTAGACCAGGGGTGTGGGGACTTTACCCACTACCCACATCCATGTGGGTCCCCATGCAGGTGGGCCCCACTCCGGAAACTTCTAGAACCTTCCCGGTACAATACCGAAAAATCCCGAACATTTTCCGGAACATTGAATATGACTTCTGACGTGGCTTGCGACTACGTCGGTATTTCCCCAAAGAGGAAGGGTTGATGCAGCACAGCGACGGTAAGTATTTCCCTCAATTATGAAACCAAGGTTATCAAACCAGTAGGAGGATCACCACCACCCAATAAGCAGCACCTGCACACAAATAACAAATACTTGCAACCCGACGCGCAAGAGAGGTTGTCAATCTCTCTACGGTAAAAAGATAGATTAGGTAGTTATAGATAGGAGAGATAGATCTCTCAACAACACAAAATAAAAAGAGCAAATAAAAAGTGCAGCAATATATTTTTGGATTTTTGGTTTAGTAGATCTGAAAACAAAGAGGCAAAAAGATAGATCGGAAAGCAATATGTTGGAAAAGTAGACCCGGGGGCGTAGGATTCACTAGTGGCTTCTCTCATGAGTATAGCACACGGTGGGTGAACAAATTACTGTTGGGCAATTGATAGAAGATCAAATAATCATAACGATATCCAAGGCGATGATCATTATATAGGCATCACGTCCAATATAAGTAGACCGACTCTTGCCTGCATCTACCACTATTACTCCACACATCGACCGCTATCCAGCATGCATCTAGTGTATTAAGTTCATGGAAAACGGAGTAATGCAATAAGAACGATGACATGATGTAGACAAGATCTATTCATGTAGGAATATACCCCATCTTTTTATCCTTAATGGCAACGATACATGCGTGCCTTGCTGCCCCTTCTGTCACTGGGAAAGGACACTGCAAGATCGAACCCATCACAAAGCACCTCTTCCCATGGCAAGAAAATTTGATCTAGTTGGCCTAACTAAACCAAAGATTCGAAGAAGAAATACGAGGCTATAAGTAATCATGCATATAAGAGACCAAAGAAGACTCAAATAATATTCATGGATAGAAACTGATCATGAACTCAAAATTCATCGGATCCCAACAAACACACCGCAAAAGTTTACATCAAATAGATCTCCAAGAGGCCATTGTATTGAGAATCAAAAGAGAGAGAGGAAGCCATCTAGCTACTGCCTACGGACCCGTAGGTCTATGGTGGACTACTCACGCATCATCGGAGAGGCACCTATGAAGAAGATGAACCCCTCCGTGATGGTGTTTAGATTGGATCTCGGGGTTCTGGAACTTGTGGCGGCTGGAATTGTGTTTCGTCGACTCCCCTACGGTTTTCTGAATATTTGGGAATTTATAGGCGTCAGAGGCAGTGGAGGGGGGCCCATGGAGGGCACAACCCACCAAGGCGCGCCGGGGGCCCCCTGGCGCGCCCATGTGGGTTGTGGCCTCCACAGCCCACCTCTCTAGCACTTCTTTGGCCCACTGGGTGTCTTCTGGTCCAGAAAAAATCTCCAAAAAGTTTTGTCGCGATTGGGCTCCGTTTGGTACTGATATTCTGCAAAGTAAAAAAAACAAGCAAAAACAGCAACTGGCACTTTGGCACTATGTCAATAGGTTAGTCCCAAAAATGATATAAAGTTGTTATAAAATGATTGTAAAACATCCAAGAATGATAATATAACAGCATGGAACAAGCAAAAATTATAGATACGTTGGAGACGTATCAGCATCCCCAAGATTAATTCCTACTCGTCCTCGAGTAGGTAAATGATAAAAAAAAGATTTTTTTTATGTGGAATGCTGCCTAACATGTTCATCTCATATTCTTTTCTTTTGTATAACATGGACATTTGGACTTGTAGATGATTCAAAGCAATAGTCTAGTTTTAACATAATGACTTCAATACTCAAGCATGCCAACAAGCAACCATGTCTTTCAAAATATCAACAATAAAGAAAGTTATCCCTAGCCCATCATGCTCAATCATTGATACATTCATGAAACACACTCAAATATTAGCTACACCCAATGCTCAAGTACGACCATAGTGCCCCCTAGTTGGTGCTTTATAAGAGAAGATGGAGACTCAAAGTAAAAGTAAAAATTGCATAAAGTAAATAGATAGGCCCTTCGCAGAGGGAAGTAGGGATTTGTAGAGGTGCCAGAGCTCAAGGTTTAAATTGAGAGAGAGAAAATATTTTGGGTGGCATGCCTTTCCTGTCAACGAAAACGACAAAGTAGTTCACAATTCTTTCCATGCTACATATATCATAGGCGGTTCCCAAACAGAAAATAAAGTTTATTCCTTTTTCCACCAAACTTTCACATTCCATGGCGGGCCGTATCCACGGTTGCCTTCCATACCAACACTTTCCAAGGAATTTATTATTTGACAACATAAAGTAAATATTTTTTTCTTTTTCATTTCGGGAATGGGCATCCCTATTACCGCCGCACTCTCGTGCAATGACAAGTGAATAAACACTCATCTTGAGAATAACACATCTAGCATGGAAAAACATTGGACACTCCCCACCGTTTCATGAGCGGTACGAGCACACAAAAGAGAAAATTTATTTTGAAAATTTAGAGATGGCACATACAAATTTGCTTGCAACGTCATGGAAATACAGCATATAGGTAGGTATGGTAGACTCATAAAGCAAAACTTGGTTTAAGGATTTTGGATGCGCAAGTAGTATTTATACTTAGTACAAATGGAGGCTAGCAAATAGATTGAGAAGCAACCAAACCAAGAAACGAAAATTCACATAAGCGAGCATTGAGCATAACTAACACCGAATAATGCACCATAAGTAGGATGTAATTTCATTGCATAACTATTGACTTTCGTACTTGCATAGGGAATCACAAACCTTAACATCAATATTCCTACTAAAGCATAATTACTCACTAACATGACTCACATATTACTATTATCATGTTTCAAAACTATTACAAGGAATCAAGTTTAATTTGTCCAATGGTCTTCACGGAAGTTTTTATTATATCCTCCTTGGATATCTATCACTTTGGGACTAGTTTCATATATTGCCATTGCTTTTTGACAAGCTCATACAAATCTAAGTGAAGCACATGAGCATAAAGATTTCATCTCTCAAAAAGGTATAAGTGAAGCATGAGAGGATTTCTTCAAAACTTACTAACTCTCAAATTAATCTAAGTAAAGCATGAGAGTATTTCTACAAAAAATTCCAAGCACACCGTGCTCAAAAAGATATAAGTGAAGCACTAGAGCAATTCCATAGCTGAAAAAGTTTAAGTGAAGCATAGAGAGCAATTCTAACAAATCATAGCATAATTTTGGCTCTCCCAAATAGGTGTGTCCAGCAAGGATATAAATGACAAACTAACAAGCAAAGCAAGCAAAGACTCAAATGATACAAGACGCTCCAAGCAAAACTCATGATATGTGACGAATAAAAATATAGCTCCAAGTAAAATACCGATGGTCGTTAGAAGAAAGAGGGGATGCCACTCGAGGGCATCCCCAAGCTTAGTTGCTTGTTTCTCTTTGGATATATCTTGGGGGTGCTATATCATCCCCAAGCTTAGGCTCTTTTCACTCCTTATTCCTTCATCCATCGTGATCTCACCCAAAACTTGAAAACTTCAATCACACAAAACTCAACAAAATCTTCGTGAGATCCGTTAGTATAATAAAACAAATCACTACTTTAGGTGCTGTTTCAAACCCATTCATATTTTGTTATTGCATTATACCTACTGTATTTTAACTTTAGCATGGCTCATACCCTTCAATATAACCCATAGATTCATCAAAACAAGCACACAATGCAACGAAAACAGAATCTGTCTTAAACAGAATAGTCTGTAGTAATCTGTACTCTAACCATACTTGTGTAACTCTATAAATTATGAAAAATTAGGACAAGGTAAAGAATTTTTATAGCAACACTGTGTCAAAATTTCAGCTCAAGAACACGTTCCAGTAAAAAATGAAAATTCTAACACTGGACGCAAAGTTTCTGTTTCAGATTCAGCATCGCTTCTACTCATCTTATGAATCATCCTAAAGGCTCTACTTGGAACAAACACTAAATAAACCATAAAAACACAATCATAACAGAGGCCTAATTGTGTCAACACTCAAAAACATAAAGAAAAGGAGGAAAATAAATTTATTCATTGGGTTGCCTCCCAACAAGCGTTATCGTTTTACGCCCCTAGCTAGGCATGATGATTTCAATGATGCTCACATAAAAAGTAGTAATCGAAATATGCAAGAGAGCATCATGAATCTCATGACAAGCACATTTAAGTCTAACCCACTTCCTATGCATAGGGATTTTGTGAGCAAACAATTTATGGGAACATGAATCAACTAGCATAGGAAGGCAAAACAAGCATAACTTCAAAACTTTGAACACATAGAGAGGAAACTTGATGTTATTGCAATTCTTACAAGCATATGTTCCCCCCTCTTAATAAATTTCAGTAGCATCGTGAAGGAATTCAACAATATAACTATCACATAAATCATTCTTTTCATGATGCACTAGCATAGAATTTTCATTACTCTCCACATAAGCAAATTCCTTTTCATCTATAGTGGTGGGAGCAAACTCAACAAAATAACAATCATGAGACACTTGATTGGCATAACCACATTGCAAATTAAAACCATGATGATAAGTTTCATGGTTATCATTACTTATTATAGCATACGTGTCATCACCATCATCATAGGTGCCATGGGCATCCCCAAGCTTGTGGCTTTGCATATCATTAGCATCATGGATATTTAGAGAATTCATACTAGCAACATTGCAATCATGCTTTTCAATCAAGGAACTATCATGAATCACCTTATAAATTTCTTCTTTCAACACTTCATCAAAATTTTCAGATTCATGATTTTCAAGAAAAAATTCACAGAGATGATCAAGTTCACTCAACTCACTAGCAATTGGTTCATCATAATTTGGTCCTTTGAAAAGCTTAGCAAGTGGATGAGGATCCATATCAATAGATTTTTATCAAGAGAGGATGCAAGAAAATAGAAGGCACATGGCAACACAAGCAAAGATAGCAAACAAGCAAACAAAAAGAGATCCGGCGAGAAAAAGGCGAACGAAAAAGACGGCGAATAAAACGGCAAATTTTGTGAAGTGGGGGAGAGGAAAACGAGAGGCAAATGGCAAATAATGTAATTGCAAGCAGATGAGATTTTTGATTAGAAACCTGGTAGATGATGATGGAGTCTCCTCGGCGCCTGAGATTGGCACGTAGAAGAGACCGCTTCCTCCCCGGCAACAGCGCCAGAAATTCCTTTGACATGGCTTGAGACTGCGTTGGTATTTCCCCAAAGAGGAAGGGATGATGCAGCACAGCGACGATAAGTATTTTCCTCAGTTATGAAACCAAGGTTATCGAACCAGTAGGAGGATCACCACCACCCAATAAGCAGCACCTGCACACAAATAACAAATACTTGCAACCCGACGCGAAAGAGAGGTTGTCAATCTCTCTACGGTAAAAAGATAGATTAGGTAGTGATAGATAGGAGAGATAGATATCTCAAGAACACAAAATAAAAAGAGCAAATAAAAAATGCAGCAATATATTTTTGGATTTTTGGTTTAGTAGATCTGAAAACAAAGAGGCAAAAAGATAGATCGGAAAGCAATATGTTGGAAAAGTAGACCCGGGGGCCGTAGGATTCACTAGTGGCTTCTCTCATGAGTATAGCACACGGTGGGTGAACAACTTACTGTTGGGCAATTGATAGAAGATCAAATAATCATGACGATATCCAAGGCGATGATCATTATATAGGCATCACGTCCAAGATAAGTAGATCGACTCCTGCCTGCATCTACCACTATTACTCCACACATCGACCGCTATCCAGCATGCATCTAGTGTATTAAGTTCATGGAAAAACGGAGTAATGCAATAAGAACGATGACATGATGTAGACAAGATCTATTCATGTAGGAATAGACCCCATCTTGTTATCCTTAATGGCAACGATACATGCGTGCCTTGCTGCCCCTTCTGTCACTGGGAAAGGATACCGCAAGATCGAACCCATCACAAAGCACCTCTTCCCATGGCAAGAAAAATCGATCTAGTCGGCCTAACTAAACCAAAGATTCGAAGAAGAAATACGAGTCTATAAGTAATCATGCATATAAGAGACCAAAGAAGACTCAAATAATATTCATGGATAGAAATTGATCATGAACTCAAAATTCATCGGATCCCAACAAACACACCGCAAAAGTTTACATCAAATAGATCTCCAAGAGACCATTGTATTGAGAATCAAAAGAGAGATAGGAAGCCATCTAGCTACTACCTACGGACCCGTAGGTCTATGGTGGACTACTCACGCATCATCAGAGAGGCACCTATGAAGAAGATGAACCCCTTCGTGATGGTGTTTAGATTGGATCTCAAGGTTCTGGAACTTGTGACATCCGGAATTGTGTTTCGTCGACTCCCCTAGGGTTTTCTGAATATTTGGGATTTATAGGCGTCAGAGGCGGTGGAGGGGGGCCCCGTGGAGGGCACAACCCACCAGGGCGCGCCGGGGGCCGCCTGGCGCGCCCATGTGGGTTGTGGCCTCCACAGCCCACCTCTCTGGCACTTCTTTGGCCCACTGGGTGTCTTCTGGTCTAGAAAAAATCTCCAAAAAGTTTTGTCGCGATTGGACTCCGTTTGGTACTGATATTCTGCGAAGTAAAAAACAAGGAAAAACAGCAACTGGCACTTTGGCACTATATCAATAGGTTAGTCCCAAAAAATGATATAAAGTGGTTATAAAATGATTGTAAAACATCCAAGAATGATAATATAACAGCATGGAACAAGCAAAAATTATAGATACATTGGAGACGTATCAACTTCCCATATATAAATCTTTACCTCCGGACCATTCATGAGCTCCTTCTGACGTCCGGGATCTCATCCGGGACTCCGAATAACATTCGGTCACCAACGTACATATCCCAATACTACTCTAGCGTCACCGAACGTTAAGCGTGCGGACCCTACAGGTTCGAGAATCTTGTAGACATGACCGAGACACCTCTCCGGAAAATAACCATAGCGGAACGTGGATGCCCATATTGGTTCCTACATATTCCACGAAGATCTTTATGGACGAACCACGATGTCAAGGATTCAGTCAATCCCGTATGCAGTTCCCTTTGTCCAGCGGTATGTTACTTGCCCAAGATTTGATCGTCGGTATCTCCATACCTAGTTCAATCTTGTTACCGGCAAGTCTCTTTACTCGTTCCGTAATACAAGATCCCGTGACTAACTCTTTGGTCACATTGCTTGCAAGCTCCTTGTGATGTTGTATTACCGAGAGGGCCTGAGATACCTGTCCATCAAACATAGTGACAAATCCCAGTCTCGTTCCATGCCACCCCAACAGACACCCTCGGAGATACCTGTAGAGCATCTTTATGATCACCCAGTTACGAAGTGACATTTGATACACACAAGGCATTCCTCCGGTGTCAGGGAGTTGCATGATCTCATGGTCTTAGGAATAGATACTTGACATAAAGAAAGCAGTAGCAATAAACTTAGTGATACGATCAAATGCTATGCTTACGATTGGGTCATGTCCATCACATCATTCTTCTAATGATGTGACCAAGTTATCAAATGACAACTCATGTCTATGGTTAGGATACCTTAACCATCTTTGATCAACAAGCTAGTCTAGTAGAGACTCACTAGGGACACGGTGTTGTCTACGTATCCACACATGTATCTGAGTTTCCGATCAATACAATTTTAGCATGGATAATAAACGATTATCATGAACAAGGAAATATGATAATAAATAATTTATTATTGCCTCTAGGGCATGTTTCCAACAGTTACTACCGGTTTAAATAAAGGAAAAATCATGCTGCCTAATGTGTTTCTTGCCTCTCGAACAACTTTAGCGAAAAATCGAGGGCAGAGCTGGCCAATAATCTTTGGGGCAAAGCACAAAGGACTCAACTACAAATCCGACATCAGATTACTTTTTACCATGTCAAATCAAACATTTTTTTATGCCAAATTATGTTTGCCAAGAATGACAAGTTTAGTTGACAAGCATGGTAAATTCGTCTGAGTTCATTTTTTTGCTAAGAAATTACCATGCTTGCAAACCAAATTTGTCATCTGCGAACCAACATAAATTTTCATAAAATCATTCAATTTTTCATACTTAAAAAAATGACGTTAGCTTTTAACATTACCTAAACATAAATCAGACTTGTTCACGGAAAAAGGCTTTCAAATTTATTATGATCCCCCCTCGAGCCACCCTGAATTCTTTTAGTTAAATTTTCTAAGACATGGGAGGGGGTTCGAACATAGGTCCATCATTGTATATAATGAAGTAAGAAAAAAATCTCACAGAAAAAAGCATGAAAAATAGCATACCACAAGGGCCGGCCCTCCCCTCAAACAAATAAAAGCAGGTCCGGGCTTGAAGAGGGGCAGATGGGCGGCCGCCCCGGGCCCCAGCATGAGGGGGCTCTCCTGATGTACATACTAGCCCATGGCAAGTCCAGCAAGCCATTACATGTAGTAGAGCCTTTGATCAAAAGGAAAAAAGGCACGCAGATGGAAAGCCCATGATTCAGGATGATAGTTTCCTTTCGATAGCGAGGATCCTGTTTTTTCTCTAATGAAACTGCATGATCTCTAATTCCGCTATTTGACCTGGCCCCTCACTCCGATTGCAAATTTGTGGATCGGCGGTGCCTACATGCCGATGATGACGAACTCCGCTCTCAAGTGTCTTATCTCCAGGCGCCAGACGATTATGTGCAAGCACGGTTGTACCACATCGCAGAGCACCTCCACTCGATGTCCCGCTTGATGCCAGTCCACTCTACATTGCATCATCGCCGAACATCGGGTTCAACCGATGCCAATCTTTTTCAAAATAATAAAATATGCCAATCTGAGGTATACGATATTACCATTATGAAATTCAACCATTTCAGCAAATATATGAATGTCATGGTACTTAAAATTCAACGATGTCTATTAGAAATAATTAATTGGGCCGAGGAGGAGGAGCGTCGGAGCACGGGAGGGATGCCAGAGCACGAGCAGAAAAGAAGGACTGACCGCGGAGGAGTAGTAGTGGCGGCGGACGGCTGGGCCAAGGCCATGGTGGCCACGTTAAGAGAAGGGGGAGGAGGAGGGCCGGCGAGGGGGGCTACCGCGTCGGAAAAGAGAAGGGACAACACGACAGACAGATCCGCCAAGAAACGGGACGAGGAGGACTGTCAGCGAAGGAAGCTACCCGGGCGCCGCCTTTTGCTTCCTCTCGAGCGGGTGAGGGTTGAGATGGTTGTTCGTGCGGGCGAGGGAATAGGTAGGACTGAATCGTTTTCTTTTGCAGGGGGGGGGGGGGGGGGGGGGGTCTGGCTCCAGCGAAATTGGAGGGGCTAGCCTATGTATCGTGGGAGGGCTCTTTCCAATACGAGAGATTCAGTACATGTATCATATATATTTCAGATTGTTGTTTCATTTACTCCCCAAACAGCTGAACCCGTATTTTTGTAATGCCAAATCCAATGCAGGGCCCAAATACACACATCCAGACGGGGTGTAATAGAATTGTTATTTTCAGTTGGTCATTGGTTCTACTGTTTCGTCTTTTTGTGTTTCTGGTCTATCCCGACAATGCGGCAACACAACATCTTCGACAACCTACCATGCAAGGGGTTTGTCCTTGACCACGGTGCGTTCAATGACTTTATGTTATCACCCATTGGAGTGGGCGGCTTATGCTACTTTTCAATACCTACGTGGTTCGTGCAGCTTGTGCGTGTTTGATCTTTTGTAGCATTTTCACTGGAGGCTTGAGGAAAAGTGATGATGCAAAAGATGGGGCTAGAGATAACAAATTCAAAGATCTTTGATGTAACTTTTTTTTGTGTAATAGATCTTTTTTGCCCGTTTGTGTGATTCAGTTTCTTTCATCTGGTCTAATTAGTTTATTTGAATGAATATAGTCGGATCCTTCTAAAAGATAAATAAAAAATGAAGAAATGATCCTTTTAGCTCTTGTGTCAAGAAAAAACTAATTGGTTTTTATCCCCTCACACATTTTTATTGGAAAACTGGCCCATGCAGTATATTAATCGAAGGAGACACACAAAAGAATAGTGTTTGATGTCATTTCTCTTTCTAAGTCTTTTTTTGTCTAGTAGTGACTGATGTCACCGTTGACTTATATGGCCGCACTTTGGCCACACACATAAGTATCGACCAGGCGTGCCATTTTAGGACGAATCCCATCATCTTTGCGGCCTGTCCAAAAATGGTCATTTCACTTTATCATATTGAAATAAGTTCTTGTAATGACACTGCTCAGTTTTTGCCATCCACCGAGGTACCCAAAAAAGGGCCCGGATCCTCGGTAGCGATGACTTTTAGCTGTGTATATTGTTTTTGTTGGAACAAGCTAGGTCGGTGATGGTTTTTGCTCTAAAAATAACAAAGTTGAAGGTGTCAATTGGGTTTGGTTTTTGTTTGGAAAAAACTAGGTCATCCGGAGTTTGTTTTCTAAACATAGAGCACAGGCTGAAGGAGACCAACAATTAAGCTAAGCAGGCTAACAAGCTTCTCTATCTATATTAGGTATTGGGAGAACAAGTCTATGGATCCATGGCGACAACTTAATTAGCTAGCTCCTCCTGAATTGCCTGCCTACAAAATTGGACGTCCACAAGAAAGTAAGCAAGCAGGCATACATGCATGGGCTGCTATATATCTAGGTGTATATATATAAGAAGGGGAACACCAGCTAGCTAATTTGCTCGCTCGCTGCAACGTACGCCCACCCGCCTGACCAAATCAACCGTCCATCTATTTCATCCATCATCACCATGGCCATGCCACTATCTTAAACCTACACATTGGCTCTTCTTGCCGTTGCCGTCACCCCGGATGTCCAACAAGAACCCGGCCTGAGCGTGGAGGCCACCAATGCTACGTGTGCGACCGCTTCCGCGCAATTTCAGTCCAGCCATCTGTTACTAACCAAGCTGGATGTGAGGACGCCGGCGGTGCATGAAGGAGGTCATCGGAATGTCAGTCCAGGTGGGCACCAGGCCGGCATCGGAGGCGGCCGCCAAGAAACCCTCCACGTGCATCGCCGACTGCCACGACAACCTTGCCTCGACGTGGAGCGAAACAAGGAGCTTCCTACTCTCTCCCATTACATGCCACTGAGCCATTATTCATGCCAGTTTCTTGTCGAGCTGCTATGCCGAATGCAGCCGCCTCCACCGCCTTCTTGGAGGCCACCTGGATGACATTCCGATGACGTCCATCACCTCTGGCGTCCTGACATCCAGGTTGGCTAGTAACATATGGCTGCACTGAAATTGAGTCGAAGCGGTCGCACACGTAGCGTTGGACGGTGGTGGCCTCCATGCTCAGGCCGGGTTCTGGTTCTGGTTTGGACACCAGGGGTGACGGCGATGGCAAGGAAAGCCAAGGTGTAGGTTTAAGGCACCGACATGGCCATGGCCATGATGATGATGGATGGACAGTTGATTTGGTGAGGTAGGTGGGAGTACACTGCAGCGAGCGAATTAACTAGCTGATGTTCCCCTTCTTATATATAAACCTAGATAGCAGACCATGCATGCATACTTACTTTCTTGTGGACGTCCAATTTTATAACTTAGAGCGTGTGTTAAAGCCAAGGTGCATCGCCGACTGCCTCGACTACCTTGCCATTTCATCCAAGCACATCAAGACGCTGCCAGCGAAACTCGAAACCAGCAACGAAGCAGGCTTCTTTGATCAATTTGAAGAATCCGGAAAGTATAGAAGCCTGGAAACGGCTGCACTGACATGTGGGACGAGGAACGTACCGCACCACAAAAATTTGGTAATGCCTTGGAAGATCTAACTACAGCCTGTTTGGTTGGGGGAAAGTAAAGCTAGGGAATGGGAATTAAGAGACTATGACACTAAAAATCCCCTGTATGGTTGGGAGGTATAGGAGTTGTGGAGGGAAGGGGAAGAGGAATTGATGAGGGCAATTCCCTCATATTTCTTCCTAGGAGGACCCTGGTAATTCGGGCTGGGAATGGGAGTTGACGAACGAAAAAAAGGATCTGATTTCCCCTTCTCTTTTGTTGGTTAGATCTGATTTCTTTTTAAGGAGACTAATTTCTTTTCTAATTCCCGCAAGTAATTCCCTATAACCGTGCCAAACATGGGAATAGGAGTTTACATGGGGGACTTTAGTTGGGGATTAGGCGTGGGAAGTTGAATTTTATTCTTAATCCCATGTTTGGTGTGTGGTGGGAATTAGTAAAGAGAATTTAAGAGAAAATAACTTCTCACGTGAATTGACAGGGGGGAGGCTGGGAAGAGATATGTGGGAATTGAGCTCCTTAATTCCCTTTCCCAATCCCACCTCAATTCCTTGTCCCCAACCAAACAATGGATTATATGTCATGTATCCCCTGAATTCCCATTCCCTGCGTGTAATATCCCCGAACCAAACAGGCAAAAACTCCTTCCTATAAACTCCTACTCCCTTTCCCTTATAAACTACTCCCTCTGTAAAGTTTAGTGATCTAAACGCTCTTATATTTCTTTACGGAGGGAGTACCAAACATGGTAGCTAGAGAAATTATCATTAACGACGATGGAGCCCGCCCCCAAAAAAAAAAGACGATGGAAAAAAAACTCTTGGTCGTTAAAAGAACTAAGCAAACCCCACACGATAAAATCAGGCTACCAAATACTCGTAACAACCACCGAACTACTTGTGGCTTAAAAATCTCATGGGCGTGGTCGTTATTGACTCAATCACATCTCCTTTAATTATCTCTCCTTCCTAACGTGACCTTCTCTCGTTTCATCTCCCACATGACCCGCCGCCTCTCTCTCGTTTCCTCTTCCACGCGATCCACCGCCGCCGAGCATGACCTCCACCTTCCGTGTTGCGCCTCGTCCACCCAGCTCCATCAAGATGCGGCACATCCATGTCCTCCCCCATCCACGTCCATCGGGAGAGCAGGAGAGGTAATGGCTAACCCTGGACCGGCCTTCCGCATGGTGTAGGGGCTGAGCACTGAGGTGAGGAGGATGGAAAGGCGGCGGGTGCAGGGGACGAGTGGTCTTCCCTGCGATCTGCGCGAGGAAGAGGATGCGCATGTGTCGCCGCAGCAGGAAGTCCGAAGTCCCCACCCTGAAGATGTTCCTTGCTGCAGATTTATGTGTGATAGATGAGAATTAGCGACAACGGTGAGTACAAGCTCTTCCTGACATGTTTTTCTTTTATGATCTTTCTCCAGTTAAGGTATTTTAGGAAGGTAAAAATCGCTTAAGTTGTTTTCTTCAGAGAAGATGGTTCCGCATTGGCCTGTTTGCTCTTGAATCAATTCCAACAAATATGGTGCTGATTTTGTTCCTTTCGTTTCTACAGGTTCGAATACTGCCGTCAGAAAAATCTATTTGAGAATCACACTTTTTGCTAGTCTCGAAAAATGTATTAAGTATTTAAGTTCACTCTGAACTTTATCTTCAAAGAAGATGGTGTTTGTTTCCTGCCGACCGTCATGCCAATGCACAAGGTATCATCTATGCCCAAATTTGTTTATAGGATACATAATATTGTATGGTGATCCATGGAAAGGTTAAGCTTACATTGCCGGGTGTAGACAATAGAATGCATTTATTTGCAAATGGAAATTGAATGTTCATATGCAAAGGAGTTGGTATAAGAGAACAAGCAGCTTGATTCCTGCCCCAGACTGTCTGAAGCAATGCAGTACAAAGCTAGCATCAAGTTAATTGATTCTAACCTGAAGCAACACACACGTACAAAGCTCCTGATATATCTTTGCGTTGGTCGATCCTCGCTGCTGGAAACGTACTAGTACACACGCACACACAAATCGGCATATTGCCACATGCTTGTATCAAGCCTGGTTGTTTTCGTTTATTTCTTCTCACTGTTAAATGTTTACAAAGGGATATACATACGTATATGTAGCAGCTAGGACTAGCCCAAGCTAACCTACTTGGTTACAAGTTCTAATCCTAAAATACCAGGTCATTGTTCTTTATACAACTGTACAGCACCACACACGTCGTCCTTATTTCCAGCATACTCTTTGTGCACTTTAATTAGCTTTAGCAAATTAAAAACAAAACGTTTTTGGCACCACCGTGGTTTCTTGTTTCATTATATGTTGTGTTTCCAGTGCTCCCGACAGTGTGTGCTATTGTCTGATTTGAATTCAGTTATGATCATTCATATTAGTACATATTGATGCTCTCTATGCCTATAACCATTGATGCCTTCTAATTACGCTCAAGTTAGTTGTTTTCGTACACTGATTTTATCTGCTACTATACTTTGTGCCAACTTATTTACATGGACTGACTTTCATAAATTTTCCAACATTTTTTAGGACTGATGATCAAGCTTATAATATATAGAAGAACGAGGAGGCATTGTAATCACTGCTGAAGAATTATATATATCCATTCAAACAGTGATGGTGCCTCTCGATTGAAGATTTAGAAATATTATCTTTTGTGGTTGTCACGTTTTCCAATTAGAAATGAGGAAATACAGTTCTAATGTAAAGCATGCCTTTGACCCAAATTTCTTAAATGGTATACTAATTCTAGAATTGTATGGTGGAATTTTGTCAATTTCTCTCTTTTCTATTAATAAAAGAGGCTACGATTCTTAGTTTTTTAGATTCTTTTGTCTTTAAATTAATGCGAATAATAAGATTCAAATGTTGGATGTTGCATAACGTGATCGTTTATGATTCTATTGTGGTTGATCGAAAATGGTATATAAAGTGGTATGATGCTTTGACCGCCATGAAAAATTATTAGCGATGACAAAAGTGGTCGTTAATGGTACTTTAGTCACCATTAGGCATTATTAACGATGACAAAAGTGGTCGTTAATACTATAATTGTGGTCATTGTTGCCTTGGGATTTATGACAACACATCATCCCGTCGTTACAAGAATAACGACCACGAAAGCTATGTGCTCGTTATACTTTTAACGACGGAGCCTACTACGACCAGCAGATTGTGGTCGTTAATGGCCTTTAACGACCACAATCTGAATTTTAATGACCACATATACCGTCGTTAAAAACTGTTTTCCTAGTAGTAGCTACGTGTCACTGATGACCTCTTGAAGCGAAGGGAGTTTTTCAGGAAGCAATAGCAGCTCGACAAGAAAGCGACATTTACCTACCTGAAGAGGAGAGCGCGGTTTTACTTCATGTTGCTATTGGATGAATAATGGCCCAGTGGCGAACGCGAAGTTTGTGCTCCCGAGCTCATTTGAGTTCGGTGAACAGTAAAATCGAAAAAAAAATGAAAACGTTTCAAAAAATTCTGAATTTGTTTTGGGACCAACATTGACAAAAGTTTTAAGTGTGTGCAAAAATTCAGCATGAAATAACATTCCTGCGAGGCGTGGCAAAAATAACAAAATCGATACTTTGAAAATGCGCATTTTGAGAGCATCGATTTTGTTTTTTTTGCCACGCCTTATAGGAAAGTTATTTCTTGCTGAATTTTTGCACGCACTTAAAACTTTTGTCAATGTTGGTCCCAAAAAAAAATCAGATTTTTTTGAAATGTTTTAGAATTTTTTTTCGATTTTACTGTTCACCGAGCTCAAATGAGCTCGGGAGCAGAAAGGCACTTTCGCCCAGTGGCATGCAATGGGAGCGAGTAGGAAGCTCCTTGTTTCACTCCAAGCCAAGGTTTCCAGCAATGGCGGAGCTATGTGTGTTAAAAGGGCAATATTTTTAGGTGCTAAGATTAAGAAAAAGTGTAGCTACCCCATGTATCTTTATATTACAATTTTTGTATCGTGCAATCCATTTGCTCCAGATGAAGATAAATTGGTCGGCTATTAATTATATATACTCTATAATTTTCTCTTTAGTTTGTTCATAATTATTTTTTCTATTCACTTGTGCCTACAATCATGAACTCCAGAAATCTCTCTCATCTTTAGATCTATACTAGCGCCCAAGAAGCGCGGCGGCACGCCGCGCCCGTGGTGGACGCCATTTGTATTTTGCATAAGCCCGTGGTGGATGCTGCAATATAAGATTTAAGTCCAATGTATTTTGTTGAATGAATTCTTTTCTTCTTTTTAGATGAAACGAAGTACAAACAGTTCTCTTGTTGATTGGTATTTTTATTTTCTTATAGGTTTGCTTCAAGTTGGAAGGTAAGTGAGAATGAGATGCAGCATGAAATTCCAGTTGACAAGGCATGAATCATCTGACAAATCACAAATTTCCAGACCAGTGGTATTCTGTCTTTGTACTGTTGTCTATAAGTCGGTGTTCAAGTTTTCGAATCGAGTGATGGAACAGTACAAAGAACAGAATACCACTGGGCAAAGCATGCACATTAGCCTTTGTTTGACTTTTTTTACATCTAAGTAGAATAAAAAGCCTAAACACAGGAACTAATGGAGCCAGCATAGGTAGTAGAGCAAATCATCTAAAATTTTGTCTGAAGAATGCGACTGATGGACTTAACTGTTGTCACCAAGCTGAAAACAAAGTTTATGAGAGAGGTAATATATCTTGATGGACTTAACTTGATGACCAAACTGTAATATTCAGTCAAAACCTCTGTCACCAAGCTGAAAACAAAGTTTATTAGAGAGATAATATATCTTGCAAACTGGACATAGCAACAAAGAGATGGAAGTAATTACATTGAAACGACATGCATATCACACATAGTATATCTCTGCAGCAAGCACGAAGCAACGGGGCTTGTCCAAAAGAAAGAAAATCAGGACAAAGCATTGAAGCTTCCAAAATATATATTCCATTTAGAGCAGTCTTCTCTGCAACACATCAGAATATCAATTAATAAATGAAGTAGGATAAAAGAGAGGTAAGCCTTAAAAAATATCACCTTTATTTACTGAAGAAAGCCAAATAGAATGAAGCCATCAACGGCAGTGCTTTCTGCAACACATGAAAATATCAATTAACAAACCAAGTAAAGTGAAGCAGAAGCAAGCTGTAGGAGAAGAAGAAAAGGCATTACTAAATAACTTACAAATTACGAACCTACTTACTAAATGGAAGTTAAGTGAGCTCTACAACTTGGTTGTGTAGATGACACGCAATTGGAAGAGAAATTGTTAAAAGCTTGGCTTAGAATTTTGTATGTATAGAGAACATGATAGTACTTGCCTAGATGTACATATGGTTGGGGTTTATATATTTTCAGTTACCGCTCCCACATCGGCATGGAATTCAATTAGCAGTTAACAGGGACCTCACAAATTCAGGGATGAGAAAATGAAGCATAAAGAAGAACATCTGCAGCAACACCATATATTAACTCCAAGACATTCAATTTTAGAAAAACTGGTTGACTACAACATAAAACCTCAGTATTCAGACCTCCATGATGTTGCGCTATCACGATCATAATTTACTTATTGTACAATTGAAAAGAGAATATAACATGCATGGGATTTCACCTTTGCATATCAAGCAGTATGTATGGCCTTGTAGTCCACCACTTGGCTTCTTTCTTCTCGATGACTTGGTAAGGAATAGATCTGTGACATATAATTCTGAACATATGGTTGTTGGACCATAAAAAATGGTCAGTAAGAAGTCATACGCATTTTTACAAAATATCTAAGAAAAGGAAAAACTATAAATAAAGTGGGATGGTACGAATCCACACTACAAAATAAACATCACTCTCACTCTACTTAACTAAGCTGAAAAGACATGCTCCGTGACACAAACAATGACTTTCCGATTTTCCCTTAATCACTCATGCATAAAAATAGACCACATACTCTAGAATCCCATTCATCAGGGGGTAAAATAAAATATTTGTCGCCCCAGCAAGAGTATTTACAGTTCCTTTTCAACTCCCTTTTTTCAGTCCTAGCAGAGCAGATGTTACCCTTGACCATAAGTTGTTCTCAAGCTTGCTCTGGTTCTGGCAAATGCAACATGAGAGACTCAAGAAACATAAGAAGAATAAAATAGCTCGAGTCACAACATAAATTAATTTTTTTCAAGTAGCATTACCACTGATCTGATTACATATTTTTGTGATATGTTCTGTGCTCTGGTTCTGGCTTGACAATAATGGAACACAAACGTCCTATAGTACACTCATGTCAAGTTTCATTAAGTTTGCAGCCTGTAGGTACACCTGCAGATGCTTATTTCCTTTGTGGTAATACTCGAGAAGTGCACGCTGATGCAGCTAAAAACAAAACCATTCACATGGATTCTTTCTTTCTTCTGTACGTAGTCAGCAAACCTGAATAGTAACTGAAGAAAAGTATGCTAGAAATCACAGTATATTGATAACCACAATACCAGATATAGTTTCATAATAAGAAGTGCTTCCAAATACAATTCTGCCGGAATCAATTTTGAGTAACATAACAATACACTACTGGATCAGCAAACATATGGTGCAGCTATTAAGTTTAGTTAATCCATTACCCAGGATCACACAAGTACTTTTAGCTTGAATTGAATCAACATGCATTTGATCATTATTTCCACCAGGGCCCCTACTACTGCAAACAATTTCTTTATTCAAAAATAGTTACGCCAGTAATAAATCTGACCACATCTGCATAAAGAGAGAGGCAGAAACCAGTGAACATTTTCCCATAGGCCTAAAATAGAAAGAAAAAAGAGGCAAAAGTTTATATGGAAAACCCGACATGATATGCCAACACGCTTTCCAAAAGATCTGCCATAGGGAGTACAGTACAGGCGAACATAGGGAATTTTTTTTGTTCGAGATACGACTGGATTGGCTATTATTCTTTGGATAAAACGAATTCTGAATGGATGGTCCACAACTCTGTATCTATCTTTAGCTTTAACTATATCAAACCGCTCGATCGTGTGTAGCCTCCTTCTTGGATAGCATCTTTGAACTCTTCCATCTTATCTTTCGAAATAACTTCTTCTGTCGTGCCACCCTACAAAAAAGGCCGAACTGTATGAGGAGCGAAAACAAAGTATAAAGCTAGCAGAAAAGCATTAGAATCTTTACCTTGCGGTCAACCATGACAAAGTTCAGCCTGAACAGTATGGTAGAGTCAGATATTACTCCCCATGGATGATCTACTGTCTTGTATCTTTCCCTAGCATGTTGAACCTGGTAAGCGCCAAGCTCGTAAATTGTTCCTTCAGAGATCCTGTTCTTGAAGAGCTGTACTCTATCTTTTGGAATTGTGCCTTCCATTGTTCTACCCTGGAAAGGAAGTAAATATTTTATATTTTGTAAAGTGTGACAAACGTACACCAAAGAGAACCAATAACAAATCGAGCTTAACCTGGGAATCTATCATGACAAAATTTACACCGAACAGGTCGTTGTGGTCAGGATTCCAATGTTCCCATATCCTTGTAATGCGGACAGTAAGGAGGCCTGTACGGGAATATCTTGTGACATATTTCAGCAGCATTTCATCCATCTATGAAATTCTAAAAATAAATATATGCATAAGAAAACTTGCTTAGCAGGGCATCAAATTATGATGTTTCAACAGACAATTGAAGTAGTAGCATAAATTTAACAAATGTAAACATCTGCATTTATAATATATACATATTTTTTTCAGGTAGGGTGATTGTAAACATATACAATCACCCACAAATGCATAGAACATAACTGAAGAGTGAAAGGTAGCAGGCAAGCATAAAAACATGTTGATAAAAGGAACTCTGAAAACAAATTGAGCAACAGATTTCCTATAGGGCTTATTGAATCATTATACATTCAATGTTGTTCCAGGAACATCTACCGTCTTTATATGATGAACACAATCGAGTACCGTGTTGAACCACAATTTACTGCTACAGGTGAATGGCTAGACATCACTTATGATGCACTGAGCATGAGCATGGAAATTTTGAACCGCGCACATCCCAGTCCAGAATCCGCTGCAAGGGAACAAAATGTGAAATTCAAACAATCCAAGAGGTTGGAAGACACTGTACTTCCGTTATTTTACAGGGAAGCGGCCTCAACCTCGAATCTGCACTCTTATATCTGCAAAAATGCATATATCAGTAATTTTCTTAAATATATATAATTCGTGACATGATAAATAAGCTTAATGTGCAGTCAGATGTGTTCCGGAGGTGAAAGATAATTAGTAAGCTTAATCGAGTGCCTTTTGTTTGCTGCCACCATAGCATTGATACAGAAGACACTCAATGTTGTTGTCTATCAATAAATTTCTTGCAACCGATCATTGGGGTTGTCCTGCACACACAAAAGTCCTAATTGCATCAAGATATAGAAACATAAAAAAGATGCTTAGTTCCTGTAGACATATTAACAAACACATAGAGGTCGAACATTTTGTCAAGCAACCAACCAATCAATGGAAGGAAAAACAGAAAATTGCAGCGGAGCACGAAACCATCCCTATTGCAGCCACAGAAGGGGAGATGTGAGCAGCCATACCTAAGCGAAGAGAAGGCCACGCTAGGTGAATGGCTCCTAGCGTGAGGTGGGAGAAAGCCGAGGGGAAGCCGCGATTGATCCCGCCGTCGCAGGGATCGTCACCGCATCTCCACGGTTGGCCCTTGTCTATTCTCTGTGTGAGAGAAAGAGGGGAGGCGCGAGAAGACGTGGAGCTCAGCGACAGCGAGGAGAGGTGATGCTCGTCGGCCACAGGTAGAAGTGGAGCCGCGCTTGACAGCCATGGGAGGATTAGGGTTTGCAGGTGCTGACCCCATGGCCCAGCAGAGTAGAGGAGGGGTAGGAGGAGAGGAAATGGCGGAGGGGGGAGGGGAACTCGGCAGCAACATGGGAGGCGGCCGGCCAGCCGCGGCAGCGGAGCAGGACGCCCTGGTCCTCTTTCTCTCTGTCCCGTCTCGTTCTCTCTCTGTTTCTGGAAAGAAGAAGAAGGAAGAGCTGAGGGGTAAAAAATTCAACAGGGCCACGTACGTCCATACCTGGCCAGATGGGCCGGCCCGGCCCGGCACGGCCCGCCCTGAGATAAACGGGCCAGGCACGGCACGGCCCGACCAGGCACGTTTAATACACGGGCCGTGCCGGGCCGGCACGCGTGCCGGCCTCTAAGGCCCAGGCACGGCACTATTATTAAACGGGCCGGCCCATCGGCACGTTTATAGCCCGTTAACACGTCTAATTTTGCTTATTTTAAGCCTATTTCAACTATTTTTAGGGTAATATGTATATAAAAAATCTGTATAAATAAATAAATAAACTAAACGTGCCGGGCCGGGCCGGCACGCGTGCCCAGTCTTGCGTCCCGGGCACGGCCCGAGCCGGGCCACGTGCCAGGCACGGCCCGTTTAGTCACTTGCCGGGCCGGCCCGTGACGGGCCAGGCACGCGGGCTATCGGGTCGGCCTGTTAGGCACGGCCCATCTGGCCAGGTATACGTACGTCCCACGTAATTGTGAACAGGATAGTAAGAAAAAATGTCAAAAAAACAGGAAAAATCAAATGGCTGCCGCTTTAGTATTGTTATACTTATGTTAGCAAACTCCAAATTTGAAGAGCTATGTGTGCCATGATATTCAAAGATTCTACAAACAGACGTACATACATTAATCTTTAGATTTGTTACTTTTACCATGTTAAGAATGATTTAGATTAACCATTTTTGTAACAAGAATTCAGTTTTACCTAAACATGGACCTATATTATGTCTGTAACAGTCTGTTACTAAACAACCAAGATGCCAGGACCCCGGTGGTGAACGATGTCATCGGACTGTCCATGCAGGTTGCGACGAAGATGACCGTGGAGGCGGCCAAATAAACGACATGTTACTATCAAACTGTGACATAACAACATTTCATTGATGTTGTAAGATCAAGTTAATCGGCCGGGGGTGAATGGGAGATTACGATAATTCGTCAAAGAAAAAGAGAGTAAACAGGAACAATACGAAACAAAAGAACAAATACTGAACCAGTAGTGAAGAATAACTTAAGCTATGCGTAAACTTTAGAAAACAAGTAATGGGAACCGAAATAACGATAGAAGAACTAAGGCGGACATGATGACTAATCTTTACCTATTACTAAAGGACGGAGTGCTTCTGCCCGTCCGTCATCGAAACTGCCTATAAAGTTGTAAAATATTACACACCAATGCCACCTATAAGTGATAAAAAAAACGTTCCACACAGATTAATCTCGGCCTGGGCCGGCCCATGAAGTAGAATCCTCCAATTCTGCGCTCTGCCCGCTACGAGACGACACAGTGCGCATATTTGGGCCGGCCCATGTATGGTCGACCTGTTTTTAAAATTTTCTTATCTATTTTTGGATTTTTCTTTCCGTCATTATTTTTTTCTACTTTAAAGAAATTGGGAATTCAAAAAAGTTCCGAAAATTAGAAAAATGTGAATTTTGAAAGAAAAATGTTTAATAATTCATAAATGTTTGTGGATTCAGAAATTGTTTGCGATTTTAAAAAATTGGTTGCAAACTTTAAAACAAATGTTCAGAAAATAAAAAAAATGTTCATGATTATTTTAAAAAGTTTCTGTATTAATAAATGATAATGAAATTGAACAAAATTATGCTAATTCAAAAAAAAATCATGAATTGAAAAAATATTATAAAAAATCAGAAAATTCTCATAAATTAAACAAATAGATATTGAGTCATAAAATATTCATTGATTCAAAAAAGATCATGCATTTCAAAACATATTCAGCAAATTCGAAAATTATTTCACCAATTTCTAAAAAATTGTTTGCCGATCCTAGAAATGTTCGGTTATTCAAGAAAAATGCTTTAATTTTTTTTCACATTTATAATAAATGTTAGCTAATATATACAATGTTCATGAATTAAAAAATATTCATGATTTTAGAAAATATTCGAAAATTTAAAAAATGTTCACGATTTCAAATATGTTCAAGAGTTTATTTTTTTTCCATTATTTTCAGAAAAAGTTCACTATTTAAAGAAAATAAGAGTGATAGTGTATCTCAATGATGCAGTAAAATGTGAGCATTGCCATTGAATATTATGATATTTTTTTTCTCCCATTGCAACATACGGGCCGTTTTCCTAGTGAGTAACAAAAGAGATAGATGATTCTAACAAAAAGACAAACACACTTCAGTAAAGTGAAATTGAATCTATACTTACTAATAAAGGAAGGTGATATGTTTGAGCCGTCATATATTTTTTACATAAAAGACCCTCACCTTATTTAGAATCAACCCACGGTCTATGAGAGAAAATGGTTCGTGGGTATTTTTAGGCAAGAAAACGGTTTGTTCGTCTTTCTTTTATTTTCCCCGGCAAAGCTGACTTTGTTGGGCCTAATCAGGCAGCACATTGCAGGAAAAAAAGAAGTGCATTATCCATGTCTTGGTTGCGCACAAGCGACATGTTTTACTGCGCTCGTGTGGGTTTCAACTCACGATCTTCCCTCCCATACCGATGGCTCTAGATAAGTAAGCTGACATACAATTGTGTTAGGAAATAGATCTGCTAGCGTAAAATTGTGTTACATAACAGGGTTCGTTAGCCAATTAAATAGTACCACATTGATTCTTTACACCAAATCTCGCCACTTTATACATGTTTGCAAGTTGCGTGAAGTATCAGCAAGCCATCTTGAAAACCAAGAAACAGATATGGTGGAGCAAAGAGAAAGAGTCGATAAATGAGGTGGGGAACATTCGTTGATTGGCTTCTAATTGAACGGGGAACTGACATGCATGTCCTGGTTGTCCTAATTAAGTGGAACTGACATGCATCTGAAGGAACGAAAAGAGTGGAAGCCGGCGTGTATGGATTATAATGGGATCGGGACGCTTAAGGCGCGCAACAGAGTCCTGCACGGACCTCCTATTTGGTGTGTGGTGTGACGCCAGCCCAGCAAACGCGCACCCCTCACATGGGGCCAACCCATGTGAGGTGTTCGGGATTTCAAACAAAAAACATTTTTTTAATGTTCATGATTTTGAACCATATTCTCGAATTTGAAAAAGGTTTATGAGTTTCAAAAAGTTTCTTGAATTCAAAAATTATTCTTCAATTTCAGAAAAATCATGAATCCAAAAAACTGTTTGTGATTCGAAAAATGTTCACAAATTCAAAATGTCATGAATTTAGAAATTATTTGTTAAATTAAATATTCGAAAAATTGATTATGAATTTGAAACATGTTGATGAATTAAAAAATCGTGGATTCAAAAAATATTCATGAATTCCAATAAAATAAGATTCTCGAATTCAAAAATAGTCCTGAGTTTGAAAAATGTTCACTTTTAAATAAAAAATGCAAATTTGAAAAATATGTTCGTGAATTCAAAAATTGTCCGCAGGCTTGAAAAATGTTCTGCATGGTAACTCGGGTGTTGGCTGGCAATTTTGCTCCTAGCGAACTTTCACCGGATATTCGATTCCTTTATCTTTCCCGTGATAGAATCAGGAAAACCCAGCCAATTACGATCATAATTATGGCTGACCTTACGGGATCCAATTAATGTCGTAATTGTTTCCATGTTTATCATGATTTAGTTGTAACCTGCCATACGTGTACATCTTGCCTAACAGCTAGCGGATGCTCCTGATTCCAATGCGTAATTTTTGGAGTGGCATCCATGGAAGGGTAGGTCTTCATCTTCTAGCTCGGCATCGATCGGGGTCTTCTCTGTATCTTGTGGCGCTATGTCACGTCCAGCGTCTCCTTCTTCAGTGGATGGTGACGCCTGTGTGGCTGCCGCCACCGGCACGCCAATGCCATGGCAGACTGCGTCGCGCATTGTGGCGTGGTACGACAAGCCCTCGATCGACTCTTTCGTCGTCGAGGTCAGGCTCAACGCCCGTTTACACATCGCCTACTTCGACGCCGGGGGCTACAACTGGTGCGTGAAGATCTACCCCGACGGCCGCAAGGGTTCGGCCGACGCCGGCTGGGTCTCCGTCTTTCTGCAGCTTCTCGGTGGCACCACCGTCAACGGCGAGATGGCCATGGCGCAGTTCAGCGTCAGCTTGCTCGACCAGGACGGGGAGCCGGTGCCGTCGTACAGCAAAAACAGCTCCAAGATCAAACCCTACGCTTCCCAATACCAGTGTGGCCGTCCCCGGTTGATCGCCGGACATGAATTGAAGAGATACGTAATAGATGATCGTTTCAGACTCAAGTACGATGTCATCGTCCACAGGATCTGTGCAAAGCCCGCCGACGCCCCCCGGCCTGTCGTCGTCCCACCGTCCGACCTGCAGCGGCAGCTCCTCGCCCTCCTGAGGAGCGAACGGGGAGGGGACGTGACGTTCGAGGTCGGCAGTGAACTCTTCACGGCGCATAGGTACATGCTCGCCGCTCGTTCATCGGTCTTCATGGCAGAGCTCTTCGGCCCAATGTCGGAGAACGCTGTGGGCAAGGTGCAGGTCGACGATATGGAACCGAGAGTCTTCGAGGCGATGCTCGAGTTCATCTACACAGATTCACTGCCCAAAAATGACGGCGGTGAGAAGGTGGAGATGGCCCAGCACCTGCTCGTGGCGGCAGATAGGTATAATCTCCAAAGGCTAAAGTTGATCTGCGAGGATATGTTGTGTGACAACATTGACGAGACCACGGCGGCGACCACCCTGACACTAGCCGAGCATCATGGCTGTTGTGGGCTCAAGGAAGCGTGCTTCAACTTCTTCCGGTGGATTCCTGGCAACCTTGAGGCAGTAATGGCGAGCGATGGCTTTCAACACCTCAAGGCAAGCTGCCCTTCCCTCGTTGAGATCATCATCGACCAGGCCGCGTCCGTGTCCGGATCACACCTTCTCAAGATAGAAGGCTACTCCCGAACCAAAGGGCTCGACAATGGCAGGTGCATCACGTCCATGGTGTTCGTCATCGGAGGCCGTCGGTGGCGTATGCAATACTACCCCGACGGCCATACCTCAGAGGACGCCGGCTGGATATCCATCATCATCGTGCGTAATTACACACGTGCCGATGCCGATGCTGATGATGAAGACGATGTCAAAGCGCGGTACGAGATCAATTTGCTCAACCAGGACAGAAACCCGGTGTCGTCGTGTAGCACGGCTAGTGGTTCGTCGCTGCGCGAATTCTCCCATGGGCGAGGACACGGCGGAAAGCTCATCGAGAGGAGCGTCTTGGAGGGATCTGACTACCTGAAAGACGATGCTTTCAGTGTAAGGTGTGATATCACCATCTTAGAGGGAGGGTCTCCAGCAGAGAACGGAGAATAGAGAACAAATTAAACAGTACAAATCTTGTTGATCTTGCTGAGCAGATGAATAAATCGTTTTATTCGCTATGCAAACCAATGAGCTGGGGTTTTGCTAGTGCGTATCACATAACAGGTACGAACGCTCAACAGCCTCAGTAATACTTCTAATAACAAAAAAGTAAAATGTGTCATGTTCCCTAAAACAAAAATGGTACTTGATATTGTCAAATAAACAAATAATATTGTGAAGTGTTTGTATATAAAAAAGTACTGTATCTGGTTAAGTAGTCGTGCTTGTCTATAAACTGAAATATATGTACAAACAATAATGTTTTCCATGTCATTCGCTAATTCCATTTCTTCATTTTGTATTTTTGGAAATGATTTTTTAGTGATTTTTCACAATATAATGTACATTGGCCGGCCTCAGCATCTAGGATTCACACCACCAGAAGCTTATTACAGCCATACAAAAGGGAGATAAAACCCCAACAGAAGTCACTAATAGAAAGAAGGCACACAAATTCAACAAGGCAGGTCATTCAGTTCTATTGATACATAGCATCTAGGGACATGTTTTTTTTAGGCAAGCGATATTATCATTTCTTTGTTCATGATTATATCTTTCCTTGATGTTGGAATTATATTCTAGAGCTTCAGCATCTGAGGGACTACCTACCTGATCAAGTTGTTTGTTCAATATAACGATGATATGTTGTTCACCCTTGGTAATTGTGTATCATGTATGACCATGTTGTTTTACACGCCCTGACCTACACAAGGTAACTTATGTCTTTTTCGTATACCTTCCTCAATTATCTCAAAACTAAATCCATTATGTTCAATTCTGCAAGTGATTGATGAGCTCATTGTAGATGTGTTCGGGGTTAAGTTCTTATATCAAACGAATGCTTAAAATATACATTTTTGGGAGCTACTTTGTATTCTCTTTCAGGGGTAGACCGGTATGGTTTATCTGCATTTCATTTGTATCAGATTTGTTTTCAATAAATTTTTAAATCGTAATGCACACATTGGTGGAGCGGGTCCCTCAATCCTCATACATCCTTTGGTTAGCTATAGAGTTTACTAGAAGTATTGGGCACATTTTGTTGTGCCGTTGGTATTATTGGTTTTTCATAATTTTCATACTCCTTCTATTTCAAATTATTATGTCAATTAGTTTTTTGAAAAGCCAATCCTCTTTAAGTTCGATCAAATTTGTAGAGAAATATATTAATATCCATAATATCAAATCGATATCATTAGATGCATCATGAAACGAATTTTCATATTTTATGTATTTAGTATTGTGATTGTCGGTATTCTTGGCTCCGAAGTTGGTCAAAGTTAAAGAAAATTGTTTTTAAAAAGAACTAATAAACCTTATATTTTAGAACCAAGGGAGTATTTGGTTTGGCGAGTTCGGAAAATGACAGAGTGTATTTTATTTTTTACTAGTAAACGTGCACGTGCAACGCACGTCTTGACCAATAAAATAGCCAGACGTGAGTACTAATGTGTATTGAGATAATAGTCTTATTGTACAAAAATACTACTCCCCCGTCCCGAATAAGTGTCTTAACTTTAATATAGCTTATTTTGCGGCAAAAGGAGTACATATTAGCATGCATTTAAATGAGTTTCAATGGACACTATGATTTAGCATCGTATGCACATAATAAAGAGACAACTAATTATCTCTTATTTTGTAATACAACTAAGCAACTTCCGTACAAAGAAAGAGAATTATAAGTCATTATCGTAAAATTTCCATGTGGTTGAACGTGATATTTTGCAAGAGTGAGGACTCACCTTACAAGCTGGTTGAGTTAGTTTTTTGTGTTTCCTTCAGAACATAAAACTAAAAACAAAAGACCAACTCTGCAAGCGATATGCATCATAAAAATATCAATCACCATAATAGGTAATGGACAAGGAAATCAATACTTACCTTTGCATGATAATATAGATTGTAGTTTATGTCCCAGGCCAAGTATGAAGTAGTTTTGCAAGTAAACATTTAGATGCAAAGCATGTTTGACCCTAGTTATTGTCACTAAATCATAATACACTTCTATTATAAAAAAAAGCATGCATAATCAGACTAAACTTAAGACTGAAGCAAATCGATTGAATTCTAGTAATCAGCTATTCCAATTTTTGTTTGATCGTCATAGAATGCAAATGTCTCACATATCTAAAATCCCATTTCTGGAAGAGGAAAAAAGGCTATGTGGTTGGTGCATCTGGCAATTAAGAAATAGTCAAACGATGGCTACATCAGTGAATTTTTTGCAAGAAAGGATAGGAAAACATACTAACAGACAAATAGTTGTTTGATATAATTTAAATGCAATCTAAATCAAACATATTACATGCACACACAAAAATAAATAAACACGACAATCCCTAAGATACACAACATTCTCCACCCTTCCCTTGAATTTATTAATGGACTGCTCTCTGTAATCCATATTCTAGAGGTATTACAAGCAACTGAAGTGTTCTTATTTTATATAACAATATCTTAACTGAAGCAGTCAACAACCCATAGTATGCTACATCCATAAATAGCTGGAGAATCAAGCCAATCCCTCTCTAATCAATAAGTTTACAGAATCAGGTTGGCCCCTTGGCGTAGACATCCAGAATCCTTCTCTAAATCAATAAGCTTACATGATATATGAAGATCTGAGCACACCCCCACGCTATGACCTAGCACACATAAACTCCATGACAATGGCCCAAGAGGGGGAATATGCAGAGCGCTGTCGTTGCCAAGTTCACAACGGAAAAAGATCTAACCCGGAGCTCTGACACGGAGAGAAGAACCACAACAATGTCTTAAAAAGAGTATGGCACCCACGGGCGTCATTTCCGTCGGCGCCAAAGCGTGGAGCTTTCATTCGCCAGCTCACATGTGCCACCACGAGGCCGCTAGGACGAACATGATGAGGTCAGACCCCCAGATCCGGACCAGGGCGTCGTCCATGCGAGGACAAAGAGCACGCCCAACCAACATCTCCCGTCGCCCACACAACCCGGAAAGGTAGCCACCAAAACCGCGATGATGCCTGCCAGAGAGCAACCGTGCGGACCGCCATCCGAGGCCGCCGCCCCGGCATGCCTATCTTGAGACACCATATGCCGCTCACTTCATAACGCACTCAACCACGGTAGCAATAGAAGAGGCATGCCATGTACTCCTAGCCCGGTCTCACTCACCTAGTCTGGGTAGGCACCTCCACCGTAGGAGGCACCCACGCATGCATGCCCAGCCAAGCCTGGTGGACGGGGGGGGGGGGGGGGGCACGACTCCGTGACTGTGGACGGGCAAGCCCCAAGTCCTGGCCCAAGTGAGATCGCACAATGCCAGGTCCGTGGCCACCGGCGCCGATCCATGCAATAAAAGCAATGATATCACGACCACCATCACCAACCACCTTACCCACTAGCACATACTGGGTCAAGCCCAACCTCACCTACCCGAAGCACGAGCTCCGATCCGCACCGGGCGCCGATCTAACCCGCCCGAGCACGAACCCTAGATCTAAGCACTAGTAGAAAACAGGGCTTTGGTCCAGGCCTGAAATCCCATTATTCCCGGTTCACTCACGAACCGGGACCCATGGGGGCATCGGTCCCGGTTCGTGAGGCCAGGGCACCGGCCGGGCCTCGTGGGCCATTGGTCCCGGTTCGTCTGACCCCTTTGGTCCCGGTTCCAGACACGAACCGGGACCAATGTGCCTCGCTCCTGGCCCACAACCATTGGTCCCGGTTTGTGGCTGGAACCGGGACCAAATGGGGTCCTTTAGTCCCGGTTCCAACCACAAACCGGGACCAATGGTTGGCCTATATATACCCCCTCCCGCGAGCAGAGCAGTGCACTGCTCTGTTTTTTTGGCCGGTCGTGGGAGAGCTTTGTGGTGCTCTAGCTCACCTCCTATGCACATGAGGTGTTCGATGAAATGCCCGAGCCACACTTAAGCTTTCTCCTCTCGAAGCTCCTTGTCCAAGCTCCATTTTCCTCAAGATTTGTCTAGGTTTGGCGGTCCGTCCTGTCCCGTCCCCGTCCTCACCGCCGTCGATCGCCCGCGCCCATCTCGGCGCCGGCACCACCGTGGTTAGCCTCTTCTTCTTATCTTCTTTCTAAAAGAAAAAAAGTTCTTACTTGTATGATTTAGATAGATACTTGTGTAATTTTCTTACTTTTATTATTGTTTGTTATTATATAGTGCGATGGTTTTGGTATCCGCCTCCGTCGGCCCTCGTCCTGTCTATGATTCGGATGTGGTATATATTATCTTTTATAACTATTTGTTTTATTTAGTGTTTATGACAATTATGCCGACCAACGTGACATAGATTTTTTAATCTAGGAGGTATGTGAACCGGAAATTCCAACCGACATAGAAATTCTTGTCGAGAAGTTAAATTTGGTTGAAAAAGAAAACAATTACTTGAAAGAAAAATTACAAAGAGTTGAAGAGGAGAAGATGAAATTGGAGTTGAATGTTGCCGATGTCGTCGACGATCACAAGATCAAGATGGATGCAATGCGCTTGAAGATTAGAAAGATTAGAAAATATGCCATTCATACTGAGGCTTGGTATCATTATGCCGTTGGATCAATTGGTACCTTAGTTGCGGTTATGATCGCATTTGTTGTTGCATTTAAATGTTTTACATAGTTTCAATGTATGTTTTAATTAGATGCTCTAGAGACCTATATGTTGTTCAATAATGAGAACTATGTATGAACGTTATGTATTTATTTTGGTCACTACTGTACTTTGGCTTTAATGTGATGATGAATTTCTATTAATTTGGTCACTTCTCTATTCATGATATGCTGTAATGGTTTTTAATACACTTTATTATATAACGCACGCAGATGAACCGGCAATGGATGTATGGTGACCGACGCACCTCCGAGTATATTAAGGGCCTGCATAATTTTCTCGAAGCGGCTGAGGCAAACAAGCAGAATGGTTTTATGCATTGTCCATGTATTGTCTGTGAGAATACGAAGGCTTTCTCCAACTCTAAAACCCTTCACTTCCACCTGCTTGAGAAGGGTTTTATGCCACACTATAATGTTTGGACCAAGCACGGAGAAAGAGGGGTTATGATGGAAGACAACGAAGAAGAAGAGGATGATGACAACTACCCACCCCCTGAATACGGTGATGCTGCAATGGGGGAAGCTGGAGATCAAGAGGAACCAGACGATGTGCCCGATGATGATCTTCACCGGGTCATTGTTGATGCACAGAGAGAATGCGAAAGTGAAAGGGAGAAGTTGAAGTTCGATCGCATGTTAGAGGATCACAAAAAAGGGTTGTACCCAAATTGCGAAGATGACAACAGAAAGCTCGGTACCACATTGGAATTGCTGCAGTGGAAGGCAGACAATGGTGTATCTGACAAGGGATTTAGTTCGCTACTGAAAATAATGAAGAAGAAGCTTCCAAAGGATAACGAATTGCCTGGCAGTACGTACGAAGCAAAGAAGGTTCTAAGCCCTCTAGGATTGGAGGTGCAGAAGATACATGCATGCCCTAATGACTGCATCCTCTACCGCGGTGCGTACGAGGATTTGAACGCATGCCCGGTATGCGGTGCATTGCGGTATAAGATCAGAAGAGATGACCCTGGTGATGTTGAGGGCCAGCGCACCGGGAAGAGGGTTCCTGCTAAGGTGATGTGGTATGCTCCTATAATACCATTGTTGAAACGTTTGTTCAGAAACAAAAAGCATGCCGAGTTGATGCAATGGCACATAAAAGACCGTAAGAAAGACGGGAAGTTGAGAGCACCCGCTAACGGGTCACAGTGGAGAAAGATCAAGAGAAAGTGGAGCGACTTTACAGGTGACCCAAGGAACGTATGGTTTGGTTTAAGTGCAGAAGGCGTTAATCCTTTTGGGGAGCATAGCAGCAAGCATAGCACATGGCCTGTGACTCTATGTATGTATAACCTTCCTCCTTGGTTGTGCATGAAGCGGAAGTTCATTATGATGCCAGTGCTCATCCAAGGCCCTAAGCAACCCGGCAATGACATTGATGTGTACCTAAGGCCATTAGTTGATGAACTTTTACAGCTATGGAATGGAAGAGGTGTACGTGTGTGGGATGAGAACGAACAGGAGGAATTTGACCTACATGCGTTGCTGTTTGTAACCATCAACGATTGGCCTGCTCTCAGTAACCTTTCAGGACAGACAAACAAGGGATACCACGCATGCACACACTGTTTAGATGACACCGACAGTATATATTTGGACAAATGCAGGAAGAATGTGTACCTGGGGCATCGTCGATTTCTTCCGACCAACCATCAATGTTGAAAGAAAGGAAAGCATTTCAAAGGTGAGGCAGATCATCGGAAGAAGCCCGCCCTCCGTACTGGTGATCACATACTTGATATGGTCAATGATTTACAAGTAATCTTTGGAAAGGGTCCTGGCGGACTATCTGTTCCGACTGACGATGCGGGACGCGCACCCATGTGGAAGAAGAAATCTATATTTTGGGACCTACCCTATTGGAAAGACCTAGAGGTCCGCTCTGCAATCGACGTGATGCACGTGACGAAGAATCTTTGCGTGGACCTGCTAGGCTTCTTGGGAGTGTATGGGAAGACAAAAGATACACCGGAGGCACGGGAGGAACAGCAACGTGTGCATGAAAAAGACGGCATGCATCCAAAGCAGTACGAAGGTCCTGCCAGCTACGCTCTTACCAAAGAAGAGAAGGAAATCTTCTTTGAATGCCTGCTCAGTATGAAGGTCCCGTCTGGCTTCTCGTCGAATATAAAGGGAATAATAAATATGGCAGAGAAAAAGTTCCAGAACCTAAAGTCTCATGACTGCCACGTGATTATGACGCAACTGCTTCCGGTTGCATTGAGGGGGCTTCTACCGGAAAACGTTCGATTAGCCATTGTGAAGCTATGTGCATTCCTCAATGCAATCTCTCAGAAGGTGATCGATCCAGAAATCCTGCCAAGGTTAAGGAGTGATTTGGTGCAATGTCTTGTTAGTTTCGAGCTGGTGTTCCCACCATCCTTCTTCAATATCATGACACACGTCCTAGTTCATCTAGTCGACGAGATTGTCGTTCTGGGCCCTGTATTTCTACACAATATGTTCCCCTTTGAGAGGTTCATGGGAGTCTTAAAGAAATATGTTCGTAACCGCGCTAGGCCAGAAGGAAGCATCTCCATGGGCCATCAAACAGAGGATGTCATTGGGTTTTGTGTTGACTTCATTCCTGACCTTAAGAAGATTGGTCTCCCTCAATCGCGGTATGAGGGGAGACTGACTGGAAAAGGCACGCTAGGAGCGGACTCAATAATATGTAGGGACGGGCATTCTTGGTCTCAAGCACACTACACAGTTCTACAGAATTCTACCTTGGTGACCCCGTATGTCGATGAACACAAGAATATTCTGCGCTCCAAACACCCGGAGCAGTGTGACGACTGGATTACATATGAACACATCAGGACTTTCGGCAGTTGGTTGCAAACACGTCTCATGGGTGACAACACTGTTTCTGATGAGCTGTACTCGTTGGCCAGGGGACCATCTTCGACTGTATTGACTTACAAAGGGTACGAGATAAATGGGAATACATTTTACACGATTGCCCAAGATCAAAAGAGCACCAACCAAAACAGCGGTGTCCGCTTTGATGCAGCAACCAATAGGGGAAAGGACACATATTATGGTTACATAGTGGACATATGGGAACTTGACTATGGACATGATTTCAAGGTCCCTTTGTTTCAGTGCAAATGGGTCAATCTGTCAGGAGGCGGGGTACAGGTAGACCCACAGTACGGAATGACAATAGTGGATCTGAACAATCTTGGGTATACAGACGAACCATTCGTCCTAGCCAATGATGTGGCGCAGGTTTTCTATGTGAAGGACATGTCTACCAAACCGAGAAAAAGAAAAGATAAGGAAGCAAATACATCATACGATGAGCCA
This sequence comes from Elymus sibiricus, assembly GCA_039707655.1. Classification (NCBI taxonomy): domain Eukaryota; kingdom Viridiplantae; phylum Streptophyta; class Magnoliopsida; order Poales; family Poaceae; genus Elymus; species Elymus sibiricus. Next base: position 399,291,835 of record CM077663.1, on the reverse strand, counting down.
AAGCGCCACATAGTTCTTTCAGGAAAAAGAGACAACGTGGGATTGGAGGGCAAGACAGACATGTCTGAAGATTATGAAAAGTTTCATGAAATTCCTCCCTTCAAAGTCAAGGCTGACCCAAGCACCCTGTTAAACGATGAAGATTATCCATGGTTACGGCGCAATAAGCAAAGGACACAAGCGAAGAAAAAGTGAAGACTTTCTCTCCACAACTATATCATTGCAGTTACATGTGAAGAAATGAAATGCCTTTTGTAACAGATGAGTTTTCGTATGAAACCCTGATACTTCGAAAGAGATTGTCCGTTTTGTACACGAAGTGCATCCAGTTTTTGCCGTAACCCTCTCAACTTTTTATAACATGCTATGTGGGTGAAATGATGATACCATGCCAACTTTCAACCTTTTCAGAGTTCATTTGTAGTGCTTTTCAATTTCAGGGTCATTTAGCTTAAAAAATCAGTAAATGCATGAAAAATACCAGATGAAGTCACAAAGGGTTGAAAATTGATGATGTGGCTTTGAATGCTTCATTTTGAACACACAAAAAGTCTGGAGTTCAAATAAATTCAAAAAAATGAAATACCTTTGTAACAGATGAGTTTTCGTCCGAAACCCTCATACTTCGAAAGAGATTGTCCGTTTTGTACACGAAGTGCATCCAGTTTTTGCCGTAACCCTCTCAACTTTTTATAACATGCTATGTGGGTGAAATGATGATACCATGCCAACTTTCAACCTTTTCAGAGTTCATTTGTAGTGCTTTTCAATTTCAGGGTCATTTAGCTCAAAAAATAAGTAAATGCATGAAAAATACCACATGAAGTCAGAAAGGGTTGAAAATTGATGGTGTGGATTTGAATGGTGCATTTTCAACACACACAAAGTCTGGACTTCAAATAAGTTCAAAAAAATGAAATCCCTTTGTAACAGATGAGTTTTCGTACGAAACCCTGATACTTCGAAAGAGATTGTCCATTTTGTACACGAAGTGCATCCAGTTTTTGCCGTAACCCTCTCAACTTTTTATAACATGCTATGTGGGTGAAATGATGATACCATGCCAACTTTCAACCTTTTCAGAGTTCATTTGTAGTGCTTTTCAATTTCAGGGTCATTTAGCTCAAAAAAAATCAGTAAATGCATGAAAAATACCAAATGAAGTCAGAAAGGGTTGAAAATTGATGATGTGGCTTTGAATGGTGCATTTTGAACACACAAAAAGTCTGGAGTTCAAATAAGTTCAAAAAAATGAAATCCCTTTGTAACAGATGAGTTTTTGTCCGAAACCGTGATACTTCGAAAGAGATTGTCCACTTTGTACATGAAGTGCATCCAATTTTTGCCGTAGCCCTCTCAACTTTTTAGCACATGCTATGTGGGTGAAATGATGATACCATGCCAACTTTCAACCTTTTCAGAGTTCATTTGTAGTGCTTTTCAATTTCAGGGTCATTTAGCTCAAAAAAATCAGTAAATGCATGAAAAAATACCAAATGAAGTCAGAAAGGGTTGAAAATTGATGATGTGGCTTTGAATGGTGCATTTTGAACACACAAAAAGTCTGGAGTTCAAATAAGTTCAAAAAAATGAAATCCCTTTGTAACAGATGAGTTTTCGTCCGAAACCCTGATACTTCGAAAGAGATTGTCCATTTTGTACACGAAGTGCATCCAGTTTTTGCCATAACCCTCTCAACTTTTTAGCACATGCTATGTGGGTGAAATGATGATACCATGCCAACTTTCAACCTTTTCAGAATTCATTTGTAGTGCTTTTCAATTTCAGGGTCATTTAGCTCAAAGAATGAACTAATAGCAAAAAGAATGAACTAGAAAACTTTTATGAAACTCTAATAGCAAAAAGAATGAACTAAAAATAATCAATTAAAATATTCTGTTATGATCAACTAAAACAAAACTATAATATTCTTCAATAGCAAAAAGAATCAACTAAAAAGCTTTTATAAAACTCTAATAGCAAAAGGAATCAACTAAAAAGCTTTTATAAACCTCTAGTATTTTTGAAACTAAAATTATATAAAATTTATGCTACTAAAATTATCAAAGTATTTTTTGTTCAAAACATTAATAGCAAAAAGAATTTTCATAAAGAATTTTTTTGTTAGCAACTTTAATAGCAAACTAAAATAACCAAATCTGTTTTTGATTAAAACAGAAATTTAAAATAACCTAAAACTTACCAAATTGAATATAATGATAAAACACAGTAATATTAAATAGCAGGAAAAAGAATCACTCAAAAATCTATTTTTTAGTAAAGTTATTCACAAACTAGTGATTCACACAAATTTCAAAAAATTCGAATTTAAACTATTCAAATTTGAAAACTAATGGCACTAACAGAAAGTTTATAATTTTTGTGACCTAAAAGCAAAAAGAATCACTGAAAAATAGTAAGTAGGAACAAAATAAAATAAATAAAGCAAAAAACAAAACAAAAAAACTGGATTTTAAAAAAAAAATGCCACCTACTCGGCCACCACGGCGTTAATACGACTAGAAATCAAACCAGCTTGTTGGGCCAGGATTCAGGCCCGTAGATGGCCCAATAGGCCCACAGGCAGTGACAGATTAGGCCCGGAAGCCTGCAGTTGAGAGGAGCTCGAGAGGGTGTGCGCAGCAACGCTTATAAACCACTCTCGAGCTCTCTCAGCTAGCGAGGTGGGACTAAAAATTTGGCCCCGGGCAGCACGACCCTTTGGTCCCGGTTCGTGGAACCAACCGGGACCAATGCGCCCCTTTAGTCCGGGTTGGTGCCACCAACCGGGACCAAAGGTCCCTGTTTCCCGCCCTTTGGGCTGCTGAAAACTGACCTTTGGTCCCGGTTGGTGGCACCAACCGGGACCAATGCACCCCTTTAGTCCCGGTTGGTTCCACCAACCGGGACCAAAGGTCCCTGTTTCCCGCCCTTTGGGCTGCTGAAAAATGACCTTTGGTCCCGGTTAGTGGCACCAACTGGGACTAAAGGGGTGCATTGGTCCCGGTTGGTGCCACCAACCGGGACCAATGCTCTGTCTATATAAGCCCACACTTAGCAGTTTCTCGAAATCACTTGTTCTTCTCCGCCCGACGCCCCCAGGCTGCTCCTCGTCGCCGTTGCCGCCGAGCCCTGCCCCGACACCGTCAGGCTGCTCCACCTCGCCGTCGTCGCCGTCGCCGAGCTGCCCCGACGCCGTCCCCGCTCCCACTGTGAGCCACCGTGCCGTTCCCCTCCTCTCCTCCCCCCCCCCCGCGCGTGCGCCCCGACGCCGCCTCCACCCGCGCCCCGGCCGCGCTCTGCTTGCCGCGCCGCCTCTGCCTTTTTTTTTGTTCATATGTATGCATTGATGTATATGTATGCAGATGTGTATGCAGATGTATATGGATGATCCATGGATATGTATGCATTGATTTATAATTTTTTTGTTCATATAACTTTTTTTTGTTCATAGAAAGTTTTTATATATGATCCATGGATATATGAGCAATGATGATCCATGGATGTATGCATTGATATATGAGCAATGATGTTCATAGAAAGTTTTTTGTTCATAGAAGAAAGTTTTTTGTATAGATTTTTTTTATGCTCATAGAAACTCTCGAGTCCACCCAAACTGGGACTCAAAGAGCGTTGTCGAGGCCACCCCAAACCCTAGAAGCGTTGTCGAGGCCACCCAAATTTACCAAGTTAAATGAGTTAAATTAGTTAAAAGAGCGTTGTCGAGGCCACCCCAAACCCTAGAAGAGTTGTCGAGGCCACCCAAATTTACCAAGTTAAAAAAGCATTGTCGAGGCCACCTCCCCGATAACTTCGACATGAGGGGGGACGTCGGACATGACATGAGGGGGGACGTCGGACGTCGGACATGAGGGGTGAGCGTCGTTGTCGTCTACCCCCTCCCCGATAACTTCGACATGAGGGGGGACGTCGGAAATGACATGAGGGGTGAGCGTCGTTGTCGTCTACCCCGTCCCCGATAACTTCGACATGAGGGGGGACGTCGGACATGTCATGTGGAATTTTTTTTTGTTCATATAGAAAACTCCGGTAACATAGATTTATCAAGAATGCCCCCATTATGGATGTGCACAAGTTGATCCAATTTTTTTCCGATCTCATCTATATATATATTCTTCTATATGTCACGTTGTCTGTCAAAGTATTGAAGAAATCCATGGCTTCATCATTAGCCGGAAGTAACAGGCGTATGATGCTACGAAGCTCTTCAAAGTTGTTTTGGAACGGAGTTCCGGATAGAATAATTCGCTTTTTGGTACGAATTTCAGCAAAGGCCTTCCAAATAGCGATATTCGGAAAGCTCTTGCTGAACTTCGTACCAAAAAGCTAATTAATTATCCTATCCGGGACTCCGTTCCAAAACAATTTTGGAGAGCTTCGTACCATTATGCGCCTGTTACTTCCGGCTAATGATGAAGCCATGGTTTTCTTGAATCCTTTGACACTAGACACGTGACATATAGAAGGGTAGATGAGATCAGGAAAAATATGGACCATTTTCTGCACATCCAGAATGGCACCATTTTGTTAATTAAATCCCTTAAAGGTTAAGAGAATCCCTTGTTTGACATTCATGAGAGAGGCGGTCCGGACGTCGGACATTCATGTTTGTATATTAATTGCCATGTTGTAATATTTGCAGAAACTATGGATCAAAGAGACTTGGAACAAGAACAGTTGTTGGGGGAGATAATCCTCATCGGACGTGATGTCTTGTCGTATCTCAACGACACCGATGGTCCGGAAGGAGAGGATGACGGCTCCGGTGATCGAACAATGGAGGAGGAAGGACATGATCATGATGGCTCCGGTGATCGAATGCCGGAGGAAGAAGGAGACCATGATGACGGCTCCGGTGACCGAACGGAGGAGGGAGCTGTTGCAAAGTCCGGCGAGGTATATATATTAATTAAGCATGTGTTGACTAGCTAATTGATGCATTAATTGTTTTGGTATGTACATATATTAACTCTTCTTTCTTCTTTCATAGCCCTCCGGATCGAGCCAAACTTCGGTAACGAGACGAGGCCCGAAGAGAAGGTTGCGCAAGGATGAAAGGTTCACGATCACAGCACTCGCGGAAGATGGCCTACCGATTGAACCCAAGCGGACCAAGGACGCATTTGCTGCTTAGTGCGGAGCTATTGTTAGGGACAACATCCCGATCAGCATCAAGCAATGGAATAAGCCTAAGGACGACGACGTCCCTGAAGGTGATTATGTCACCGATAGACAGAAAGATGATCTTTGGACCGCGCTGAAGGCAAATTTCACCCTACTGCCAGAGGAGGATCCGAATAAGCCAGTTATAGAGCCACTGGTCAAGGCGTGTGCTCTTAAGAAGATGGCAGATCTATTCAGGAGGTGGAAGAATGAGTTGAAATCAAAGTTTGTCGACAAAGGGAAGACTCCAGAATTCATCGGCCGATTTGAGAAGATAAGAGATCACTGGCCCGCATTTGTGGCCTACAAGACATCGGACAAGAGAAAGAAAATGTCAGAGACAAACAAGAACAATGCTGCAAAGAAGCAGTATCACCATCACACGGGGTCAGGTGGCTACCTCAAAGCCCGGCCGTTGTGGGACAAAGCTGAGAATGACCTGATTGCTAAAGGGGTCGAACCACAGACATTGAACTGGCCAGACCGTTCAAGGACTTGGTTCTTCGGGGTTGGGGAAACTTTGGACCCTGAAACAGGGAAGTGCCGTTGGACGGACGAGCAACTTGCAATACCCGTCAAGAAGCTTCAGAAGTATATCACCGCAGCGCAGGAAGGGACGTTCATTCCCGACAGAGAGAAGGACGAGTTGACTGAGGCCCTAGGGAATGCAGAGCACCCTGGACGAACACGAGGCACACCAGGCTCCGTTCCGTGGAAGGTTGGGTTTCCTGACGCAGGCGGTTACAGAAGCCGGGAGAGAAAGATGAAAGCGGAGCTGAGCGACATGCAGAAGATCAATGCAAGACTACAAAAGCTAGAGGAACTTGAGAGCCAGCGAGCTGCCGGCCAACCATCTCAGCGGCACGAAGCTACCCCAGAAGCTACCCCGCCATCTCAGCGGAGAAGCAGCGTGGCTTCCACGGAGCCCGTTCAGCCTGACTTCACGGCTCCTAGCTACCCCGTGGATACTATCACGGAGGCTCAACATTGCGAGCTTATGACGAAATGCCGGAACCTCACTTTCAAGGCGGCTGTCGGCTCTGTTGCACCTCCTCAACCCAACGGAACTTTTCACTGCCTTCCGATTCCACATGGCTATGCTGTTGTGATGGTAGATGAAGTAATGGAGGGATTTGAGGAGCTCGACCTTGACCACTCTACAGGTGAAGGGGAGAATCAGCTAGTTCGTGCTCTGAGGAGTACATGTCTATGGCAGAAGGAGTACATCAAGCTTCCAAACTGGACGCCTCCGCCTCCTCCTCCTCCTCCGGCGAGTCAGGGCACTCCGCCTCCTCCTCCTCCTCCTCCTCCGGTGAGTGATCAGGGCACTCCGCCTCCTTCTCTGGCTCCTCCGACGCGTGAGGGCACTCCGCCTCCTCCTTCGCCTACTCCGGCGCGTCGGAGCAGTCCACCTCCTCCTCCGCCTCGTCAGCAACGGCGGAAGACAGATGCCGCCGCTCCGGCTCCTCCGGCGCGTCGGAGCACTCCGCCTCCTTCTCCGCCTCGTCAGCAACGACGGAAGAGAGATGTCGCCGCTCCGGCGGCTAGCAGTACAAGCAGAGGCGGGAGGCAATTCAGATACGGTCCATCTCTCAAGCCTCTGGAAAAGTTACCATATGAGAGGACCGAGCAGGAAAACGAGGACATATGTCGTGCCCAAGTGAGGGACCATTTTGCAAAGAAAACTCCACCTCCGAAGGAGAAGCTAGATCCGGTGAAAGTGAAGCGCACTATCGATGCCCTGAAGCGACCACCACCGCCTCCGCCGGATTCCAACTATGTCCGCATTCTTAAAAAGACATATGAAGAAGCGCTGCGGTCGGGAAGTACTTCCAGTGATGCAAGGTTAGCAAAACGAAGAAGTGGGAAAACAATTCCCCAGCTCGGCAAACAGGAGAAGCAATCGTGCCCCCCGCTCAAGGTGTCTAGCGATATCGTCGCTAATCATCCGGGGATGGTGCCCGGTACCAATCCTGGTGATTACTTGGGGGATGATGTAATTTTTGAAACGGCTGAGGTAACAAAAGAAGAATATAAATACGTGCACGGGAAGCCTCTCGTCAAACCTGATCATCCTCCTCTAACAACGATGATGTACAATTTGCATGAGTGGTACATGAAAACCTGTAGGGAGTCTGGGAAAGACACTATGTATGTGGCAGTGAAACCAGAGCACGAATTCATTGGACTTCCCATGATGCCTATTGAATTTGTGGAGTTATTTCAGTTATACAATCAACTGGCCCTCGACAAACAACTCATGACTTCCTACTGTCTGTAAGTATTACTTCTATAGTTAAGTCTCTAGCTCAGCTCGTTCATTGCATGTATATATAATTATCCTCACTATATTATGCAGATTGAAGATCGTCGAATGCAAAAAAGCAGGAATCTTCGACGTTGGGTTCATTAGCCCAGATGCCGTAAATGAATGGACGGTACGAAACTCAATCAAAGAGACCGAGGAGAACTTGCTAAAGTCGTTCCTTATACATCAAAACAAAAGGGAAATACTCTTTCCTTACAACTTCAAGTGAGTGTTGATGTCTTGTCTGTATACTCGGTTTCGCTTACTCGAGGTTAAGTAATGTAATTGATGAGTTATATATGCGTGCACAGTTTCCACTTTATTCTGCTATCCATTAAGCTTGACGGGGCATTAGTAACTATCTTAGACTCGAGACGTAAAGATCCCGAGGATTATGCGGACATGACTGCAATGCTCAAGAAGTAAGTTCGGTCAATACCGGGACCATATCGGCATGCAACTTTCGTTAATTTCCTGATATCAAGTAATCATTTTCTTTGCGTGGCAGGGTTTGGAAGAAGTTCACCCGAAAGGTTCCCGGTCTAAACAAAGAGTTGCGATTTTCGCACCCCAAAGTAAGTAGTACTAGCTAGTTCCGCGCATCTCTAATTGATTCAAATTTTCATCAATATATCATTACCATGCTTGCTTATCAGTTTGATTGAACTATATTCTCATAAAGTGCTTGTACCAGAAAGAAGGGACTGTTTTATGTGCATACTACGTATGCGAGTTCATTCGCCACTCGACCTCTGAGCGGGGCTTCTCTGACAAACAATTTGAAGTACGTAAATAATATTCACAATTTTATTTTATATATTACCATCAATTGTGTTGAGTTTTATTCATATATATGCATGTATTGACCCCCCTTCTTTAAATTAGATCTGGCAGATGCGGGATGAACTCCTTCCACATGATCGCATACGAGCAATTCAAGAGGAATTGGCGGGATTCTTTCTTGACCACGTCATACCTAAAGACGGAGAATACCATGTGGATTTGTGATTGGATCTTAGGTAGATGATGTTAGGGATTGTAAAAGATGTTATATTGTATATATGTAGTAGCGTCGGATAGATATACAAAAACTTGTTGTTCGACCAAGCACGGAGAAAGAGATGTCACTTCTCTCTATATATGTTCAGCATGACGATCTTGTGTAATTAATGGTTTCCTTCATTTTCTTATTAGCTAGCATCGAGTTCTCTCTATATGTATAGTAGCTAGCTTCGACCAAGCACGGAGAAAGAGCGGACACTTCTCTCTATTAGCTAGCTAACACAATATGAAACCCCTAAATTAACCCTCCAAAACCCCCCAACCCCCCCCCCCCTTCAAAAAAAAAACCCAAAGCTCCTGCCAGATGCTGACGCGTGGATGCCCTTTGGTCCCGGTTGGTGTGACCAACCGGAACTAAAGGTCCTCCTGCCTGGGCTCCCCGCAGCGGCCACGTGGAGCCCCTTCTGTCCCGGTTGGTAAGCGAACCGGGACTAAAGGTTTTGGGCTTTAGTCCCGACCCTTTAGTCCCAGTTCCAGAACCGGGGCTAATGGGCCTCTGGAACCGGGACAAATGGGCCATTTTCTACTAGTGAAGCCTTCACCGTTGCACGTGTGGCCAGCACCACCGGTGCCCGCCCAGCCCCGTGCACCGTCGATACAAACCTCGAAGAATGCGGTTGCCGCCACCACCCCGCATCGCCTGCAGAATCACAGCGCCACCACCACCATGGAGCCAACCGACCTCGAGATATGCTGAGCCCAGCCAAATGCCACCACTAACACGGAAGGGAGATTTCGCTCCAGCCGTCCACACCATTGACAGGTCAACACAACGCCCACCACCACCCTCCAGGGCCATCAGATGAACCCCTGATGCCACCAACTAACACCACCGACCGAATATGGCAAGAGACCCCCGATCCGTCGCCAACACGACCCCAGACTTTGCATAGATGAACATCGGTGAGCTGCCGTGCAATGAGAGCAAGGCCATGCTGGTCAGGCCACCATGACGCAGGAGTGTCACACCCTGTGTTTTGCCTCATGTCTAAGTTAACATGACTCAAAAATTAGGGCTAATTAAAAAATTTTGGAGTGCATATGAATGCTTGACTTGTGTGCTATTTGCTTGCTTGTTTGATTGCTTGTTGGTGCTCTATATTCATAAAACTCCCTCCTACTCTCAAAACTCTTTTCCCTGATCTAAACTCTTGTCCAATGATCATACCATGTGCATAGGACCTAAAATTATTTTTTTATCAAATACTCTTTTGGCCAAAAAGCATTTATTCAATTTAGGTTTTCCAAAACCCCTAAATTGAGGTTTGTAGTACAAGTCCTCAAATTGGGTGGATTGTTTTGCCCCAAAGGATTTATTTGGAACTTACTATATATATAACTCCCCAAAACCACAAAATATTATTTTTAAAGATTATTTTCTTATTTTATTTAAAGGCTTTTTCTTAAGGCCAGAAATGGTCTTTTATTAGGAAAAATTATTTTTATGCTTTCAAAATATTTGAGAAAATTTAGGGAAACTCGGTCGACATATATTGTCCATATATAAGAATTTAAACACATGGTCATGTTCAAAATATTGGACAAAACCCTTCAAAATCATTTCTGCCTATTTCAAGCATTTGAAATATTTCTATAATAAATATTCTCAAAAAAATCCAGGAAAATTCTAGCATGTCACATATGATATATGTGATCATCTTGCCAAGTTTCATCTCAATCCCAATTGATTTGGTTCACCAAAATATCCCAAAACCCTCTCTGTCTAGATCCAAATTTGAGCAACTCTACATTGCCAACTATTTCCCCTTAATCTCAAACTTTGTGGACAAGATCTAGTCCTCCAATAATGCATCCACACCAAGTGGTGCATCAAGGAGAACAGATTGACTTGTCCAAATCCCCCCAAACCCACTTCTGTTGATTCTAAGAATTGGAAATGTTTGCATTGTCAAGTTTCCCCATTTGGTCCCAAACTTTTTGGGTATGCTCTAATACCCAAATAATGCTACCACATCAAGTGGTGCATCAAGGAGAATGGATTTGCATAGCTAGATCTAAGCAAATCCATTTCTGCCCATTTCTAGGGTCTATAAAGTTTGTATTGGAAACTTTCATCTTATAATCCCAAAATTGGTGATCAACCTCATTTCTATCTATCATTCACTCCTGTTAAATTCCATGTCAAGCAAAACCCCCTAGCTAGGTGAAAACTCTATCAAACACCTTCTGGCAGAATCTAAGAATTACTGTTTTGACCTCCTATACTAATCTCCTTGCTCTCAAACTCTTACCACATCTCCACCTAGTTACCTTATACCCCTGGTAAAGATTTCAGGCCCCCAGCCAAATCATTGGTGGGGTAAAACCCCACATTTCCTCCCTGGACAGTCAAGATTCACACCATTTTTACCTCACCTCCTTCTTACCCCTACCTCCCCTAGCTCCCCTAGCCTCTTGAGCACCTCCAGAAGCCCCACATGTTAGTGGACAAGCTTGGCCGTGCCCAGGACGCAAGTGGCCACGCCCTGCCTGCCAAAGTCATGCCCTGGCATGCAGTTGGCGCGCTCTGGTGCACGCTACAGTGCGCACCCGCACTGTAGCCGGCGACCAATCCCTTCCCCCGACAGCCTCGAGCCCCCCTCCTCGCCAGCAGGACAACATCGACGTCCGAGACACGCAACCGTCCTGTCCCCCTTCTCTCTCCCCCTCTACTGGTTCCCTCGCACACGCGCCATGGCCGCCCGGGAACTCCAACCCGAGAGCTCACACGCGCGAGCCCTGTCGGCTCCCCGCTCCTCCCTATCGGTTCCCTGGTCGTGGACCACGTCCACGAAGCCCGTAGACACGCTCCCGCGGCCCCCTGTGCCCTCCAGCAATGGTAGTGGCCGAGCCGGCGCACGAGCACGCGGTACACCATCGCCCTCCCTATAGAAGCTGCCCCCCGAGCCCCTCTGCGCTCCCTTGGATCTCTCTCACTCTCTCCAGCCTCCCAGCACTCCCCAATCTCCCTCTCCTCCTCTGCATCGACGGCAATGGCCGGAGCCTTGCCGACGGCCTCCGCTCGAATTCGAGCTCTCTCGTGCCCCTCCTCTCCTTGGAGCTACGCCATAGCATCGCCTGCATCGCCACGGACCGCCTCCGCGCTCCATCTCTTCCTCTACATGGCTATGGCGTCATGCCCATCATCACCGACGGCAGCTTCCGCCACGGCCAATGCCTCGGGCAACCTCGACCTCTCCACAGGGCCTAGGACCACCCAGATGGATGCGGAGCTCTCTCCCGAGCACTCTGGTGGCCAGAGCGTCACCGGAGATGGCCTGTGTTGCCGGAGCGACGCCGGCGCATGCTCGGCCTCCCTGCCTCTCCTCTGCCGAGCGGGAGGTGGAGGAAGAACCCGATAGGTGGGACCCACCTGTCAGCCACTAAGGCCCGGGCCCCCCTGGTTTAAGTGGAAGCGCCCCCGTCGCTTCCCGCCTCCCTGCTGAGGAGGCGTACTCCATAGAGTACGCCATCGACGTCACCACGACCTCCCCGCGGCTGGGCCGGCCCAGTCGCTATCTAGCGCACTGTGCGCGTTTTAACCCGTTTATGTATAACCCTTTTTCTTTTTCTTTTTCTGGAGTTATTAAAAAATCCATAGTAAATTCATATGACTTCCAAATTTGATGATTCAAATTTCTATGTCCTCCTAGAAATGCCACCTATTTAATGGTGCCACTTCCATATTTTTCTACCACAAGATTTTTGCTGTTCAAATTTAAATTCAAATTTGAACTATTAGAGACCACCTTGTAAAATCTCTAGGGCATTCATTATAGCTCCAAATGGAGTGATTCACGTCCCTAGGTTAATCTAAATGTTGGGGAACGTAGTAATAATTCAAAATTTTCCTACGTGTCACCAAGATCAATCTAGGAGATGCTAGCAACGAGAGAGAGGGAGTGCATCTTCATACCCTTGAAGATCGCTAAGCGGAAGTGTTGCAAAGAACGCGGTTGATGGAGTCATACTCGCGGCGATTCAAATCGCGGAAGATCCGATCCAAGCGCCGAACGGACGGCGCCTCCGCGTTCAACACACGTACAGCCCGTGGACGTCTCCTCCTTCTTGATCCAGCAAGGGGGGAGGAGAAGTTGAGGGAGAGCTCCGGCAGTACGACGGCGTGGTGGCGGTGGAGCTCATGGTTCTCCGGCAGAGCTTCACTAAGCACTACGGAGGAGGAGGAGGAGGTGTAGGAAGGGGGAGGGCTGCGCCAGGGGCAAGGGGTGTAGCTCCCATGCGCCTCCCCACTATATATAGGGGTGGAGGGGGCTTGTTTCTTGCCCTCCAAGTCCATTGGGGCATTGGCAAGGGTGGGAGGAAAGAAATCCCATCCTTTCCTTCCCCACCGATTGTTATCCCCCCTTTTTAGGGATCTTGATCTTATCCCTTCGGGATATGATCTTATTCCTTCTAAGGGGGGATCTTGGTGCGCCTTGACCAAGGGTGTGGGGCCTTGCCCCCACTACCCACGTTCATGTGGGTCCCCCCATGCAGGTGGGCCCCACTCCGGAACCTTCTAGAACCTTCCCGGTACAATACCGAAAAATCCCAAACATTTTCCGGTGGCCAAAACAGGACTTCCCATATATAGATCTTTACCTCCGGACCATTCCGGAACTCCTCGTGACGTCCGGTATCTCATCCGGGACTCCGAACAACTTTCGGCAACCACATACAATTCCCATTACAACTCTAGCGTCACCGAACCTTAAGTGTATAGACCCTACGGGTTCGGGAACCATGCAGACATGACCGAGACACCTCTCCGGCCAATAACCAATAGCGGGATCTGGATACCCATATTGGCTCCCACATGTTCCACGATGATCTCATCGGATGAACCACGATGTCGGGGATTCAATTAATCCCGTATACAATTCCCTTTGTCCATCGGTATGTTACTTGCCCGAGATTCGATCGTCGGTATCCCTATACCTTGTTCAATCTCGTTACCGGCAAGTCTCTTTACTCGTTCCGTAACACATGATCCCGTGACTAACTCCTTAGTCGCATTGAGCTCATTATGATGATGTATTACCGAGTGGGCCCAGAGATACCTCTCCGTCACATGGAGTGACAAATCCCAGTCTCGATTCGTGCCAACCCAACAGACACTTTCGGAGATACCTGTAGTGCACCTTTATAGTCACCCAGTTATGTTGTGACGTTTGATACACCCAAAGCATTCCTACGGTATCCGGGAGTTGCACAATCTCATGGTCTAAGGAAATGATACTTGACATTAGAAAAGCTCTAGCAGACGAACTACACGATCTTGTGCTATGCTTAGGATTGGGTCTTGTCCATCACATCATTCTCCTAATGATGTGATCCCGTTATCAACGACATCCAATGTCCATGGTCAGGAAACCATGACCATCTATTGATCAACGAGCTAGTCAACTAGAGGCTCACTAGGGACATGGTGTGGTCTATGTATTCACACATGTATTACGGTTTCCGGTTAATACAATTATAGCATGAACAATAGACAATTATCATGAATAAGGAAATATAATAATAACCATTTTATTATTGCCTCTAGGGCATATTTCCAACAGTCTCCCACTTGCACTAGAGTCAATAATCTAGTTACATTGTGATGAATCGAACACCCATAGAGTTCTGGTGCTGATCATGTTTCGCTCGTGGAAGAGGTTTAGTCAACAGATCTGCGACATTCAGATCCGTATGTACTTTACAAATATCTATATCTCCATCCTGAATGTAACCACGAATGGAGTTGAAGCGGCGCTTGATGTGCTTGGTCTTCTTGTGAAACCTGGGCTCCTTGGCAATGGCAATAGCTCCAGTGTTGTCACAGAAGAGAGTCATCGGGCCCGACGCATTGGGAATCACTCCTAGGTCGGTGATGAACTCCTTCATCCAGACTCCTTCCTGCGCTGCTTCCAAAGCAGCTATGTACTCTGCTTCACATGTAGATGCCGCCACGACGCTTTGCTTGCAACTGCACCAGCTGACTGCCCCACCATTCAAAATATACACGTATCCGGTTTGTGACTTGGAGTCATCCGGATCTGTGTCGAAGCTAGCATCGACGTAACCCTTTACGACGAGCTCTTCGGCACCTCCATAAACGAGAAACATATCCTTAGTCCTTTTCAGGTACTTAAGGATATTCTTGACCGCTGTCCAGTGTTCCATTCCGGGATCACTTTGGTACCTCCCTACCAAACTTATGGCAAGGTTCACATCAGGTCTGGTACACAGCATGGCATACATAATAGATCCTATGGCTGAGGCATAGGGGATGACACTCATCTTTTCTCTATCTTCTGCCGAGGTCGGGCATTGAGCAGTGCTCAATCTCACACCTTGCAATACAGGCAAGAACCCCTTCTAGGACTGATTCATATTGAACTTCTTCAATATCTTGTCAAGGTATGTGCTTTGTGAAAGACCAATGAGGCGTCTCGATCTATCTCTATAGATCTTGATGCCTAATATGTAAGCAGCTTCTCCAAGGTTCTTCATTGAAAAACACTTATTCAAGTAGGCCTTTATGCTTTCCAAAAGTTCTATATCATTTCCCATCAACAATATGTCATCCACATATAAAATGAGAAATGCTACAGAGCTCCCACTCACTTTCTTGTAAATACAGGCTTCTCCATAAGTCTGTATAAACCCAAACGCTTTGATGACCTCATCAAAGCGAATGTTCCAACTCCGAGATGCTTGCACCAGCCCATAGATGGAGCGCTGGAGCTTGCATACCTTGTCAGCATTCTTAGGATCGACAAAACCTTCCGGCTGCATCATATACAATTCTTCCTTAAGGAAACCGTTAAGGAATGCCGTTTTGACGTCCATTTGCCAGATCTCATAATCATAAAATGCGGCAACTGCTAACATGATTTGGACAGACTTCAGCATTGCTACGGGTGAGAAAGTCTCATCGTAGTCAACTCCTTGAACTTGTCGATAACCCTTAGCGACAAGCCGAGCCTTATAGACGGTCACATTACCATCCGCGTCAGTCTTCTTCTTAAAGATCCATTTATTTTCTATGGCTTGCCGATCATCGGGCAAGTCCACCAAAGTCCATACTTTGTTCTCATACATGGATCCTATCTCGGATTTCATGGCTTCAAGCCATTTGTTGGAATCCGGGCCCGCCATGGCTTCTTCATAGTTCGAAGGTTCACCGCTGTCTAACAACATGATTTCCAGGACAGGGTTGCCGTACCACTCTGGTGCGAAACGTGTCCTCGTGGACCTACGAAGTTCAGTAGTAACTTGATCCGAAGTTTCATGATCATCATCATTAACTTCCTCTCTAGTCGGTGCAGGCACCACAGAAACATTTTCCTGCGCTACGCTACTCTCCGGTTCGAGAGGGGGTACAATTACCTCATCAAGTTCTACTTTCGTCCCACTTACTTCTTTCGAGAGAAACTCTTTCTCTAGAAAGGATCCATTCTTGGCAACAAAGATCTTGCCTTCGGATCTGAGGTAGAAGGTATACCCAATAGTTTCCTTAGGGTATCCTATGAAGACGCACTTTTCCGATTTGGGTTCGAGCTTTTCAGGTTGAAGTTTCTTGACATAAGCATCGCATCCCCAAACTTTCAGAAACGACAGCTTAGGTTTGTTCCCAAACCATAATTCATACGGTGTCGTCTCAACAGATTTAGACGGTGCCCTATTTAAAGTGAATGCGGCAGTCTCTAATGCATATCCCCAAAATGATAGCGGTAAATCAGTAAGAGACATCATAGATCGCACCATATCCAATAGAGTGCGATTACGACGTTCGGACACACCATTACGCTGAGGTGTGCCAGGCGGCGTGAGTTGTGAAACAATTCCACATTTCCTTAAGTGCGTGCCAAACTCGTGACTCAAATATTCTCCTCCACGATCAGATCGTAAGAACTTTATTTTCTTGTCACGTTGATTCTCTACCTCACTCTGAAATTCCTTGAACTTTTCAAAGGTCTCAGACTTGTGTTTCATCAAGTAGGTATACCCATATCTGCTTAAGTCATTAGTGAGGGTGAGAACATAACGATAGCCACCGCGAGCCTCAACGCTCATTGCACCGCATACATCGGTATGTATTATTTCCAACAAGTTGGTTGCTCGCTCCATTGTTCCGGAGAACGGAGTCTTAGTCATCTTGCCCATGAGGCATGGTTCGCACGTGTCAAATGATTCATAATCAAGAGACTCCAAAAGTCCATCTGCATGGAGTTTCTTCATGCGTTTGACACCAATATGACCAAGGCGGCAGTGCCACAAGTATGTGGGACTATCATTATCAACCTTACATCGTTTGGTATTCACACTTTGAATATGTGTAACATCACGTTCGAGACTCAATAAAAATAAACCATTGACCAGCGGGGCATGACCATAAAACATATCTCTCATATAAATAGAACAACCATTATTCTCGGATTTAAATGAGTAGCCATCTCGCATCAAACGAGATCCAGATACAATGTTCATGCTCAAAGCTGGTACTAAATAACAATTATTGAGGTTTAAAACTAATCCCGAAGGTAGATGTAGAGGTAGCGTGCCGACGGCGATCACATCGACCTTGGAACCATTCCCGACGCGCATCGTCACCTCGTCCTTCGCCAGTCTCCGCTTATTCCGCAGCTCCTATTTTGAGTTACAAGTGTGAGCAACCGCACCGGTATCAAATACCCAGGAGCTACTACGAGCGCTGGTAAGGTACACATCAATAACATGTATATCATATATACCTTTGACGTTGCCGGCCTTCTTATCCGCTAAGTACTTGGGGCAGTTCCGCTTCCAGTGACCGGTTCCCTTGCAATAAAAGCACTCAGTCAAGCTTGGGTCCATTCTTGGGCTTCTTCCCGGCAACTGATTTACCGGGCGCGGCAACTGCTTTGCCGTCCTTCTTGAAGTTCTTCTTACCCTTGCCTTTCTTGAAACTGGTGGTCTTATTCACCATCAACACTTGATGTTCCTTTTTGATCTCCACCTCCGCTGATTTCAGCATCGAATATAACTCAGGAACGGACTTCTCCATCCCTTGCATATTGAAGTTCATCACAAAGCTCTTGTAGCTAGGTGGAAGCGACTGGAGGATTCTGTCAATAACCGAGTCATCCGAAAGATTAACTCCCAGCTGAGACAAGCGGTTGTGCAACCCAGACATTTTGAGTATGTGCTCGCTGACACAACTATTTTCCTCCATCTTACAACTGAAGAACTTGTCGGAGACTTCATATCTCTCGACCCGGGCATGAGCTTGGAAAACCATTCTCAGCTCTTGGAACATCTCATATGCTCCGTGTTGCTCAAAACGCTTTTGGAGCCCCGGTTCTAAGCTGTAAAGCATGCCGCACTGAACCAGGGAGTAATCATCACTACGCGACTGCCAGGCGTTCATAACGTCTTGAGTTGCTGGGAAAATGGGTGCGTCACCTAGCGGTGCATCAAGGACATATGCTTTCTTGGAAGCTATGAGGATGATCCTCAAGTTACGGACCCAGTCTGTATAGTTGCTTCCATCGTCTTTCAGCTTGGTTTTCTCTAGGAACGCGTTGAAGTTAAGGGCAACATTAGCGTGGGCCATTGGATCTACAAGATAGATTGTAAAAACAATTTTAGACTAAGTTCATGATAATTAAGTTCATCTAATCAAATTATTTAATGAACTCCCACTCAGATAGACATCCCTCTAGTCATCTAAGTGATACATGATCCACATCGACTAGGCCGTGTCAGATCATCACGTGAGACGGACTAGTCATCAATGGTGAACATCTCCATGTTGATCGCATCTACTATACGACTCATGTTCGACCTTTCGGTCTCTCGTGTTCCGAGGCCATGTCTGTACATGCTAGGCTCGTCAAGTCAACCTAAGTGTTTCGCGTGTGTAAATCTGGCTTACACCCGTTGTATGCGAACGTTAGAATCTATCACACCCGATCATCACGTGGTGCTTCGAAACAACGATCCTTCGCAACGGTGCACACTTAGGGGGAACACATTTCTTGAAATTTTAGTGAGCGATCATCTTATTTATGCTACCGTCGTTCTAAGCAAATAAGATGTAAAAAACATGATAAACATCACATGCAAATCATAAAGTGACATGATATGGCCAATATCATCTTGCGCCTTTGATCTCCATCTTCGGGGCGCGGCATGATCACCATCGTCACTGGCACGACACCATGATCTCCATCATCATGGTCTCCATCATCGTGTCTTCATGAAGTTGTCTCGCCAACTATTACTTCTACTACTATGGCTAACAGTTAGCAATAAAGTAAAGTAATTACATGGCGTTTTTGATTGACACGCAGGTCATACAATAAATTAAGACAACTCCTATGGCTCCTGCCGGTTGTCATATTCATCGACATGCAAGTCATGATTCCTATTACAAGAACATGATCAATCTCATACACCACATATATTTCATCACATCCTTTTGGCCATATCACATCACATAGCATACCCTGCAAAAACAAGTTAGACGTCCTCTAATTGTTGTTGCAAGTTTTACGTGGCTGCTATGGGTTTCTAGCAAGAACGTTTCTTACCTACGCAAAAGCCACAACGGTGATATGCCAATTGCTATTTACCCTTCATAAGGACCCTCTTCATCGAATCCGATCCGACTAAAGTGGGAGAGACAGACACCCGCTAGCCACCTTATGCAACAAGTGCATGTCAGGCGGTGGAACCAGTCTCACGTAAGCGTACGTGTAAAGTCGGTCTGGGCCACTTCATCCCACAATGCCGCCGAATCAAGATAGGACTAGTAACGGCAAGCAAATTGACCAAATCATCGCCCACAACTACTTGTGTTCTACTCATGCATAGAATCTACGCATAGACCTAGCTCTGATGCCACTGTTGGGGAACGTAGTAATAATTCAAAATTTTCCTACGTGTCACCAAGATCAATCTAGGAGATGCTAGCAACGAGAGAGAGGGAGTGCATCTTCATACCCTTGAAGATCGCTAAGCGGAAGCGTTGCAAAGAACGCGGTTGATGGAGTCGTACTCGCGGCGATTCAAATCGCGGAAGATCCGATACAAGCGCCGAACGGACAGCGCCTCCGCGTTCAACACACGTACAACCCGGGGACGTCTCCTCCTTCTTGATCCAGCAAGGGGGGAGGAGAAGTTTAGGGAGAGCTCCGGCAGCACGACGGCGTGGTGGCGGTGGAGCTCGTGGTTCTCCGGCAGAGCTTCACTAAGCACTACGGAGGAGGAGGTGTAGGAAGGGGGAGGGCTGCGCCAGGGGCAAGGGGTGCAGCTCCCATGCGCCTCCCCACTATATATAGGGGTGGAGGGGGCTGGTTTCTTGCCCTCCAAGTCCATTGGGGCGTTGGCAAAGGTGGGAGGAAAGAAATCCCATCCTTTCCTTCCCCACCGATTCTTATCCCCCCTTTTTAGGGATCTTGATCTTATCCCTTCGGGATATAATCTTATTCCTTCTAAGGGGGGATCTTGGTGCGCCTTGACCAGGGGTGTGGGGCCTTGCCCCCACTACCCACGTTCATGTGGGTCCCCCCATGCAGGTGGGCCCCACTCCGGAACCTTCTAGAACCTTCCCGATACAATACCGAAAAATCCCAAACATTTTCCGGTGGCCAAAACAGGACTTCCCATATATAGATCTTTACCTCCGAACCATTCCGGAACTCCTCGTGACGTCCGGGATCTCATCCGGGACTTCGAACAACTTTCGGTAACCACATACAATTCCCATTACAACTCTAGCGTCACCGAACCTTAAGTGTGTAGACCCTACGGGTTCGGGAACCATGCAGACATGACTGAGACACCTCTTCGGCCAATAACCAATAGCGGGATCTGGATACCCATATTGTCTCCCACATGTTCCACGATGATCTCATCGGATGAACCACGATGTCGGGGATTCAATTAATCCCGTATACAATTCCCTTTATCCATCGGTATGTTACTTGCCCGAGATTCGATCGTCGGTATCCCTATACCTTGTTCAATCTCGTTACCGGCAAGTCTCTTTACTCGTTCTGTAACACATGATCCCGTGAATAACTCCTTAGTCACAGTGAGCTCATTATGATGATGTATTACCGAGTGGGCCCAGAGATACCTCTTCGTCACACGGAGTGACAAATCCCAGTCTCGATTCGTGCCAACTCAACAGACACTTTCGGAGATACCTGTAGTGCACCTTTATAGTCACCCAGTTACGTTGTGATGTTTGATACACCCAAAGCATTCCTACGGTATCCGGGAGTTGCACAATCCCATGGTCTAAGGAAATGATACTTGACATTAGAAAAGCTCTAGCAAACGAACTACACGATCTTGTGCTATGCTTAGGATTGGGTCTTGTCCATCACATCATTCTCCTAATGATGTGATCCCGTTATCAACGACATCCAATGTCCATGGTCAGGAAACCATGACCATCTATTGATTAACGAGATAGTCAACTAGAGGCTCACTAGGGACATGGTGTGGTCTATGTATTCACACATGTATTACGGTTTCCGGTTAATACAATTATAGCATGAACAATAGATAATTATCATGAACAAGGAAATATAATAATAACCATCTTATTATTGCCTCTAGGGCATATTTCCAACACTAAATTCATGCACTAAGTGGTGAACATTTTTCCTTACACTTTTTTTGCCATGTCAATCATTGGACCATTTCTTCATGTATGATCCACTTTGCAAATCCCTAGGAAATCCACCCCAGCTCCAAATCCAGTGGAACCACTTCCTAAAATCTTCTAAAATCATGCCCTATTTGTTAGGTTCACCCACTCAATTTTGTTAAAACATTTTCTGTGGACACCTTATAGGACCATCAATTCCCTCATTTGCACCATTCAAAACTTCCCCCTTGATGCACATCCAATGAAACCTCCTTAGTCATTTTTCTTATGACCAAATACATCCTAGGAAGATATATTCCCTATTTATAGAGCACTTTTTATGCTTGTGGTGTTGCTTATTGCGGTTGTTTCCGGCGATAGTTGACGAAGTAGATGAAGTGCTCGGGGTGGACGAGAAGCGTGTGAAGACCTCGAAGACGTTGCTAAGCCAGGCAAGCAGCCCTTTGACCATGACTATGAAACCCTTTTATTGCATGGCATATAGCACTTTATTTCTTGATGTTGATCATGTTGATGTGGTGACCACTACGGTGGGATGCCTCCGAGACTTTTACCATTGATACTTGCATCGTGCATGACCCTACCTCCTTATGAGGGTTGTGCGGGTGGGAGTAGATAGGATGCTTAGTAGATGCTACGCAAATGGGATGGGATATGCATGGTGATGGAAAAAAAAGTGTTTTCAAAGACTTTTTCGAAAACCCCGTCGGGTGCGACTAATGCCCGAGGGAGATGAAGTTGATCTAGGTAACCACTTGATAAAGAAGTGGTGTACCGGAGCAAGTTGTGTATGTGTGTGTTTTCGAAAACGGAGAGATTTAAGATTTGCTGACCGTCCCAACCTTACATGCACAACCACGATACCCCTTATGGGACGGGGCTTTGTTGATTACCTTGATGGGTACTAGCAGGGAGCCCGCATTACTAGTGGCGGGAGAGTATGAGTTACTCTCTCGATACGGGGTCGTGCCTGGTAGGGCGACCATGCGCTGTCTTTACAGGCACCGGGCATACCGTTGTGTTCCTTCATGGATGGTACTATGTGGAGCGATGCTCGTGTTTGTACATCATGAAGACATGGACCAACGAGTGGACTCTTTGTTTAGTATCGTCAGGGGAAAGGCATTGTTCGGGTGCTTACCTCGGGTATGTAATATACCGCGAGTCGTGGATGACACGGAAGTTCCCCGAGTCTTTTGGGTAAAGTGTGCAACCTCTGCAGAGTGTAAAACTATTCGAATAGCCGTGTCCACGGTCATGGACAGTTGGAGGTCCTGCTTAAACTACGTCCGATGTTTTCACAAAACTGGTGTGCGTGTGTTGGTGACAAAGATGATACTTGAGTTAAGTCGGATGACTTGACATGATGACTGAACATGAGATGTTCAACCCCCTTGCTTATGATGATATCTGTAATTTGTTCGTATGGATATCTGCTACCTCATGATGCCTGCTTTTAAATGACCATGTCATTGCACTCAAAATTAGCTTTCTGCAAAACTTACCTACTTAGTGCTATATCATGCATTGTCACACCTTGTTCCAAAACATGGGTTGCTTGCGAGTACATTCAAAGTACTCATTGGCTTGCCACTGGTTATTTTATTGGCTAGGCATGAAAGATCAGGTCATGATGAAGATTACCTTGGTGACAAACATGCGAGCTAGGATATTTTCCAGTCAGGATGCCTGTAGGGTTAAGGCAGATGGCATGGGTTCACGCTACCGTTGAAGATTTCCGCTGCAAGTTTATGAAGACTTGGCCATAAAGGCCATTTTTTAGTACAAACGGTATGTAATGGATGTAAGACTCTCGTTATTCAGTTTCTGTGTGTTCAGTGACCATTGATCTCTGGGATCATTGTGCACGTACATTCGGTGATCACGACTTATGAGTCGGGGTCCCCACAAGAAGGGAGGGCGCTGAAGCCGGGACAAGATTGCCACCCTGCATGGCTGACATGCAAGCAAGCCCTGCGCTGCCCCCACATCTGCCACGGAGGGAGACCACCCTGCCGCCGCCCACACCGCGAGGGCTTTGCCCCAACAACGCCCGCTGGTGGGGGCGAGGGGAGGAGGAGCGGGAGGTGGGGTTCCTGGACGGCGGCGGGGGGAGCTCTCTAGGTCGCCTGCGAGGGTAGCGACACGGTAGTCTTCTTTGTATTCCGAATCTTCTACAGTATTGTCTACCAGCCACGAGTGCTTTCACCTCCTACACCATTTGTAGCAAGCACAACCCAGGGGCCAAGGTGCTGCAAACTTAAATCCTAACACAAGAATACTGCAGGTATAAAATCTTGAAATTCCAAAAGGCACTTTAAGTGCAGAGAGCTTTTTTAGTTTGCATGAAAAAGCAACACTTATTGCCCGTATAAGCTCTCAATTTAAAATATTCGAGTGATAAACAATAACCGAAGGCATGTTAGAAATAGGAGAACAAAGATAGCTAAATAGAAATTCCGTAACCAATTCTCTGATATGCAAAACTGGAACAGCTATTCACTAACCATGCATGTTAGAAATAGGAGAATAGAAATATGTTTTCTGTGCTACTAACTATTGCTCATACATGCAAAACCCAAAAAACAACATTTGGATAATAAAAGCTTAATTTTCTTACATGGACTTGTGCGGATTTGTGCATGTCGGCTGAAATTGTTCATGAGGTTCGGCCATTATCCAGTAAGATATCTGTAGAAACCATCATTACAACTTCCTCGGATGCATCTTTCTTCAGTATGTAGACACATGTGCAGGTCAATCTCACTGCTAAAATGAGTAGGACCTATCAAAAAAATCAGCAGAATTAGCAAAGCACCTTCTAATTTAAAGTCAGCAGCACCCATGCACGAAGTGTAAATCTTCAACATGGTTACACCAAACAATAGTATTAGTTTTGTACATGCTAAGAGAAATAATCGGGGACCTGCATGTACAGCAAAACACATGGTAGAACAAATTCACACTCTAGGTATGGCAGCAATAAATTCCCTGTTTATACAACAAACAGATTGCTAACGTCATAAATCTGAAAAAGAAGATGAACTGAGTATCTCATGTGAGTAAAAGAGCTAAACTTGAGTAAAGTAAATACAGGGAAGAAAGAATCTTTTCCTGCAAGTCACAAGTCACAACAGCTTATTTCTCCCTGCACAGTACTATTCAATCTTGAGAAAAAAATTATATGCGACGTAAAATCTAATGAGAGTAATCTTCCAATAATTGAATTAACATGTTCAGGCAAAAGAAACAAGTATTGCTGGTCGTGTATCATCAAATTAATACCCAAACTTGCATACTAATCTTGCATTATGTACTCAAACTTTGAACAGATCAAACCTAGGACAAACACATCTTGAACTGGACCAAATTTACTCCAAAGGTGGAATTAATATGGACCAATCTGGAATCGAGACAGTTAGGGAAAGAACAGGTTGCCATGCTTATGCCTCACACAGTAAAAATTAAGGGCGTACCTAATCCCTGTTGTGCTCGACGACGGCCGTGGCTGAACCTGATGGGCAAAAAGGCGGTCTCGGCAGCCGCGTTGTTAATCCATGTTTTTTGCTTGCTGTGAAGCTGCTGAAGTGCAGGACAGCGGCGGCGTCCAGGCGCGTGCCGTCGAGCCTGTGAGATGCGAGGTTGCTGTGCCCACGCGCGCTCCCGCGGCGCCCTAGACGTGAAGACTTGGCGGCGTCCAGAGAAGTTGTCTGGCAGCGTCGACTCGGCAGGCGGCCTCCATAGAGTTGTACGGTAGCTGGAGGCCGAGAGAAGCACGACGATGTAGGCGGCAACATTGGAGAGAGGGAGACGACATCGGTGGGACTCTCCAGGGACGGTTTGCGAGCGTGGGCATGGGGCGCGATTTTTTTTTTTTTTTTTTGCCTCGACCGCGCGAGTGGTGGGAAGTGCGGAGCGACGAAGGGGGTTTAGTATCTTTCGTTTCCGTTACTGGGCTCAACGTCAGGAAAGTTTAGATCATTAGATGGTAATCTGACGGCTAATACGCTTAGTTGGATCTGCCCTCTCGTCCTTTTATAGGGGTATATAGTAGATAGATGTATGATGTGATGTTTTGGTGGGCCTTTTCCGTAGTAGTTTTGGGTTATCTGCTAATCAATTTAAAATTATGTGGGGAAATTTTCTACGTCGATGGCTGCATGTACTATATTGATGCTAGAGTATCACATGTTTGCATTTTTTTTCTAGATGGCAAGAGGGTGCGTGAAATTGATATATTTCTATAGGCCGGTTGTTGTCGAATGATTTGAAAAAAATGTTGACCTCGTCAAAAATGTGAATCAAATCCAAAATTAAATGCCTCAGTCAAATGGAAGAGCTCCAAAATTAGAGAACATTGTGACTTAAAAGAATAGAATGAGAGGTTTTTTTTAAGAAATTGTTAATCCGGTCAAAATCGAGTCACCCAATTTTAAATTGAAGACCTCAATTGAATGAGGGGGCTCCAAACTTAGGGAACATAGTATATTAGATAATTTGGAAGAGTGGAGTCGGTCCACCAACTAAGTAGAAAGGTGTTTGGTCAGTTGATATACAAATTGGTGTCGTATAAGCTCGTGTGTTTCAACAATGTGAGTCTCTTTCTACTCAAAAGTAGTGTATGTAGCTATGGTATAGAACTGGTGTGAATGAAGACTAATGGATAAAAAAGGGGGATATCCTTTTGGCCACAAAAATGGAAGTTGACAACTAAGTTATGATGTAACCCTGTCAGTGTGTTAGACTTGAGTCATCTTTAAAAAAATGCATGCTAATCATTGTGCTTCATGTTAAATTTCTAACTCATGTGACATTCCTGGGTTACCATGAACCTTAATTATTAAAGGATAGTCTACAGATCTAAATTATTTTCATCTGCGTCTTGCCAGATTAGTAAAATGGACAGCTGAAATGGCTCACATAGGTGTGTTTATTGGATATTGTCAAGTATGTGATCAATCTTGACCCATAAAAGTACGATGCCAAAGTATTGGCTGTAGGATAAAATGCTCCTATTGAGCATTGCTATCGGTGTTTTATTCACTTCTACGTGTACAATAGTTCAGCTCAACATTCTGGTTCCAAGAAGTCTTGGACTCGTGAAGCAATCAACTGTCACATGGAAGAACGATAATTGTTTGTGGTGCATGTACTGAAGTTGAATCAACATTGGTTTCTCATGTCACGAGAGATCACCTTTTCACAACCTGTATTGTCTAAATTTCTTTTGATTAGCAATCTTTTTTGCCTTGTAGTTTAATGTTGTGATGCCATGACCAACTCACCATTGTTCATTAGATTTGAAGATTTGATTCTCCAATAAATGAAGATGGCCTCCACCTCAAAAATATGTTGGACTCAGCGCATGTCATATTTGCACAACGAAGCTCGCTTTTAGAAACAGCCCAAAATAGATAGGACAAAATCCAGCGCTTTACTCATGCACTATTACCGAAAATTCACGGGGAAGAAAAGATAATGCAAGCACACTAGAAAAAACGGTCACAACCTTAGCGGTGCAGGTCCGCTTGCGTCTCTAGTGTTTGTAATTGCAACATAACATTTTCTCGAAACATTGAAATCGGTCATACAAGTTTCACTTCTTTCTCATACACCACAAATTTGGGTAGTCCATCTTAAAGTTCGTATAGTCCAACTTGAAGTGTGTCTAGCTAGAAAATATGTAATGATCTGACAAATTAAGCATTTAACAAGCACCGACCAAACAACCTCGTGAATATTGTAGCAATTCACGGGAGATTCAACTGAATTTTAACCATGCACCCATGCATCCAACACGTGGTGTCATACAACCTCCATCATATCCAGAATGCATGCACCTGAAAACCTTCCTTATATTTGGGAAAGAGGTAGGAGCGGTTAGGCATGTGCGTGGTGGTTCTGAGCTCGCCGTGCCGTACTTGAGACGAAACATCAACAAACGGACCATGCACTTGCTGCCAGTGCTGGTGCAGTGCCTCCGCTTAAATCTTTCTTGAGGCATAACCTCAATGAGACAATAGTTATTGTCACCCATATACAAAAGACTAGCCGAGACGTGCCTATCCATGTATAGCCCCAGGGGCCGACGCATGAGGATCGAACAACCTCTCCATGCATAACTTTCGGGCCGGCTACGCGGGCTCTTGGTGGGAGAGATAGCGTCGCTGGAGGAGATGTAACCATGTGGGTATCCATCCGCCTTGTGGAGCCCAACCCATGCGTCGAGCTCCTTGTCATAGTGGACTTGACCGAAAAAGGGTAGACCCCACTTGCAATGGCTACTCCACTTGCCGCTCTCGATGTCGTAGGAGTAGGTGCGGGAGGGGGTGTCCTCACTGAACCAAGTCACCCTCGCCATCGCTCCAGGGATCTGAGGCTCCACCCCCTCCACCGATACAAATCGTGCGTGCCCTCCTTCGTCTGGATGCACTGCGATTGACAACATTTGGTACAAATTGAAAGGGAGTGTCATGGGATGTTGCTCCATGACTAGTGGTCTCTGTTCCCCCACCAGTACGCCTCCCTGTCCGTCGGCGGAGGCACATCTTCGAGGGGATGCATGCATCCTTTGTAGCAACCCTCATGACCATCAAAGTCGCCCACAAAGGTGTACAGCTTGTTCCCGTCCGCCACCGCATGGATCCAATGACCATGCAACGGTTTTGGAAGATCACCGATGATAGACAGCCCCGCCGGTGTCATACGCGAGGGTGACTCAACCTTTCCCCGGGGAGCTTAGATTTCCGGTGGAGATGATGTTGCTGCCAATGGCAACGAAGCTCCAATAATAAGTTTGTTTGCTTGATTGACGGTGGACCGGAGGCCGCAGGGCCAAGTCGCCGCCGTCCGAGCCGTCGTGCAGGTCCAGCTTGTGGATGGTGCAGCCCAGAAAGTAGTTTTGAACGTTAATGTTACCTACCGGTAACGCACCCACCATTTGTTTGTACGTTAACATCTGTGCGGCCGCCATCTGATTTATTCTCATTTTTCTACTACACAAAAGCTATACCTGACTAAATACATCTGAAGAATTCCATCTAAGTACACAATGTACTACTCCCTCCGTAAAGTAATATAAGAGTGTTTAGATCACTACTTTAGTGATCTAAATGGGACCCATAGTACTAATTTTTTGTCTTGCAAGAGCGCTCATTCATCTGTCTTTCCTCTCTCCCTTGCAAACAAATCCAAGGATTTTATTTCATCTCAGTCAATTAAAAACCTTTTTTTTTAACGGAGGCAAAAGATTTGCCCCATCGATTAAATTAGGGGAGAATAGAGTTTTGCAGTGTTACACAAGGCCGATGAACGGCATGACAACTACTCACACGATACAATTTTCCCTAACTGCTTTGCCCCCGCAGTGACCCAAAGGTTGGCCTCGTCGTGAATAAACTTTAGAAGGATTGGTGGCGGCGTAGCCTTGTGGCGGAACACCCTGGCATTCCGCTCGTTCCATATCGTCCAAGACACAAGCATGGTGAGAGAGGCCATGGCTCGTCGTTCCGGGGTGCTTGAATTAGTGCGTTTGTCCCACCACTCAAACAGGGATTCTTCCAGGTGCCAGTTAGATGTGTCCATGTACGTCAGGCCATATTTGTCGATGAGCATCCGCCAAAGCCTAGTAGTGAAGCGGCATTTGACGAAGAGGTGAATACCCGACTCGTGCACCTGCTTGCAGAGGGGGCAAAGTCCGCAATTAGCCCATCCACGCCGCTCGAGTCTGTCGGCAGTCTAGATCCGATCTTGCAAGGCAAGCCAAGAGAAGAATTTGACCTTGGGCGGCGCCCACATCTTCCAGACCATGGAATCCATGGGGGATAGTGTCAACCCAAGAAATTGCGCCTTGTACGCGGTGGACGCCGAATATGAACCATCCGTAGAGTGCTTCCAGATAATGTCATCCTCGGAGTGCTCGTCGAGGTGGAAGTCGTTCAGGAGCATCCATAGCGTAAAGAATTCGCGCACATGGTGGCCAGTGATGACGTTGTCTCTTTTGATCTTGAGCATCCAGGCGTTCTCTTTGATAGCCTCCCACACCTTCCAGTTCTTATTCCTCGAGGTCTCGAAGATGAGAGGCGCAATGTCCTTTGGTTTGCGGCCAAGCAACCAAGGCGAGTCCCAAAAAGGCGTTTTGGCTCCATTGCCCATGATGATCGAAGTGGAGGCATAGAAGAAGTCGTGGTCCTCCACAGTGCATGGGTTGCCCAGACCCACCCACAGCTTACTCGGTTCTTTCCATTCATACCAAAGCCATCTCAGACGCAGAGCACGCGAAAATTTGTCGGTGTTGAGCACACCTAGCCCACCATAGCTAGTGGGCCTGCACACCATGTCCCAGTTGACTTTGCATTTTGCACCGGTAGTCTTGTCCGAGCCGGACCATAGAAAAGCCCTCTCAATCTTGTTGAGGTTGTCAAGGGAGCCCTGGGGAACAATGAGGGGTGTGATGGTGTACACAGCCTGGGAGGTGATAACCGAGCGGACAAGGGCCGTGCGCCCAATGGTGGTGATGTTCTTCCCATCCCAGGCGACTAGCTTTCCGGCCGCCTTATCCTCAAGGTACTGGAAGTCAACTTTCCTCAGCCTCCATACAGAGAGCGGGAGGCCCAAATATTTGATAGGGAATGATGTTCTGGTTGCCGGGATGCTGCTGAGGATGCTCACAAGATCAAGGTTGGCGCATTTAATAGGCACGACAGAGCTTTTATGGAAGTTGGTGCAAAGCCCCGTGACGTCACCAAAACCCTTTAAGATGATGGCAAGGTTATCGATGTCTCTTTTGACTGGCGCCATAAAAATGGCCGCATCATCTGCGTAGAGGGAGGTTCGAACCATCGCACCACGTCCTCGGATCTTATGAATAATGCCCTTACGCGTAGCCAGATCAAGGATCTTGTGCAAAGGGTCAATTGCGAGGACGAAAAGCAGCATATCTTTAAAACCGTAAGTTTGTTTTTGAAATAATTTATATATTTAAATGTCTAGCGTCAAGACCTTTATAACTAGATCAATCTTGGATACATTTAAAATATTTTTGAAATTCAAAGTTTCACATTTCATATGTGAAACAAACCTATTTCATTTAGAAATATGAAACAAACCTTTTCAATAGAAATACGTGAAACCAACCTATTTCACTCGAAACCTATATTAACTCAAATATGAAATTCAAATGACAACTCTATGAAACTGGTTATTTGGAAATGTATAACAATTTATTTCAAACATGTGAAATATGTAATTTAAATAGATGTGAATTTTGTAAAATAAGCTAGTGAAAAGTGAAATATAGGTTCTGAAAGTGAAAAATAATATGAAACTGAAATGTCAACATGTGAAACTGATTTTTAAAAATGTGTAATAATTTATTCAGAAGAGTGAAATATGTTATTTCAAAAATATGCAATTGAAATGGACGTGACTTTTATGAAAAAAAAACGGTGAAAAGTTTTAAAAAGTAAAATATGTTATTTCAATAATATGCAATTAAAGTAGATATGATTTTTATGAAAAAAACCATTGAAAAGTGAAATGTAGGTTCTGAAAGTGAAAAAAAAAATGAAACTAAAATGTAAACTTGTGAAACTGATATTTGGAAACGTGTAACCGTTTTTTTAGAAAAGTGAAATATGTTACTTCAAAACTGTGAAATTGAAATAGACATGATATTTGTGAAACAAAACAGTGAAAAGTGAAATGTATGTTCTAATTTGTGAAATGTAGGTTGTGGATTGTAAAATAGTAACCACAGAAGGTGAAATTATAATGTGTCAATATGAAACTGATTATTTGAAAATGTGAAACAATTTTATTTTTAAAAAATGAAATAGGTTATTTGAGAAATGTGCATTTGAAATAGATGTTATTTTTGTAAAACAAGCGAGTGAAAAGTAAAATATAGGTTGTGACTTGTGAAATAGCAACTACATAAAGTAAAATTGTAGTTTAGCATTGTGAAACTGATTATTTCGAAATGTGAAATGTATGTTCAAATCTAAATGCTTTTAAAAAATATCCAAAACCGGTCTCATTTTAAAGGTTACGGAACAAGGAGTTCAAATATAAAAAAAGTTTCAAAAACGAATACATGACTTAAAAGATATGGATGATTTAAATTAGCCATAGTGGAATAAAAGGTTGGATTTATTGCACGGGAGAAGAGAAAGGTTGGGCCTGCCACATTGCTGCCAGTTCTACATGTAAAGTACACCAGTGATGGGTAGCAACTGAAATACCAATATTTATAAACTAAGAAAACTTTCTTATACAATGCATAAATAAATATACGATTTGAGGTGTCGCTGACTGACTGGCTAGGCAGGTACTGGCACCGCTCAATTTTTCATTTTATGTTGAAGCCCTTCTTCCAGAGCATCAGGTACAAATGCCCCTTCCTGTAGCCTGGGGACGTGCGGCCGTATCGGTTAGCAGGGGTAGGTGTCACGATCTTGGCCTCCGAGCGATCGATGTCGCTGTCCGTCATCTCGTCCTCGGACGACAAGTAGCTCCGGGACAGGATCGTGTCCGTGCGGCGGTTGAGCTGGGCCAAGGCGACGGCACTCGTAGCGACGGAAGAGGAGACGGCGAGGGTGACGACCAGCGAGGAACGATCACAACATCGTGCCTGCGGTCAGTGCACCGACAGATCAGCGCCGGGGAGGTTGCTAGGAGCTGCTAGGGTTGTGTGAGATCGTTTTTTCCAGAGGATAGACGTCTTGTTCTCCGGGGAGTGTATCTCGTGCACCGGGGCAATTGGTGCTACCGGTGCACCGACCCTGTTGCATATTTTAAAATGATCAAAAAAATCCGAGAAAAATTTAGTGCATTCACACAACATCAATGTATGTTGTCGCAAAAATTCAAATCAAAATTTAAAGTATTGTTTGAGATACAAAAATGACAAATTTGACACTGAATAGTACATAAGACAAGTTAGGCTTCAGATTTGGCCCATTAGCACATTGATGCTGAATTTATCATTTTTGTATCTTGAGCAAAGTTTCAAATTTTCATTTGATTTTTTGGGACAACATACATTGATGTTATGTCAATGCACTAGTTTTTTTCTTGGATTTTTTCAAACATTTTAAAATGTGCAACAGGGATCCGGTGCACCGGTAGCACTAATTGCCCCGGTGCACCAGATACATCCCCTTGTTCTCCGGTGCGAAACGGCGAATGCTGCGCTACGGATCGGGGACAACCGTTTGTTTTGGGCCGCAACCGACGTGCATGGATTATCAATCTATCATGGGCTCAGTACGGGGCATGGAGTATGATGAGCCCAAAACTGAGACATGACCGGGCCGCACGTGGCATAGCCCAATGCAACCAACGGCGTCGGACGCTTTGACGCAGTGTGTAGGCTAGTCACCGTCTCGCGGATGGTAAAAAATGCTGGCGAATCTCACTACGTACGCCGCGCTGTCACGTAAATTTTTTTATTTATTTTTTTGCGGGGCGCGCTGTCACGTAATAACCTTGGTTGACACGTGACATTAGTGAAAGATGAAGTAACTAACTCCCGACCACCATCAAACGGCTAGAAAGAAGAAGGTGACGGACGTTCGAATTTCAAACGCCATGGGAGCCGGTCCCCACGGGGGGCTCGTGGACCGCGACCACCCACCGGCGGCCCCAACCGCACCGCACACGCACCAGATCGCGCGACGCCACAGGCCGTACGCACGCGCTCCCACTTCCTTCTGTGTTCAACAAGTTTTAAAAGTTTAGATTTTTTTTAAAAAAGTTCTATTTTCTTTTCAAGTTTTAAAAGTTCGAACCGATCAGACTTGGGCCCTGTTTGTTTGAGCTTTAGCTTCGGCTTTTGCAGCTTTTCTATTTTGGTCAAAAAGCCACAAAAGCTCATAAATAGATGCTTTTGGAGCTTCTATGGCTTTTGATGAATCAATATAACAATATTTGGCTCCAAAAGCCATAAAAGCTCCAAAAGCACCTATTTAGGAGCTTTTCTGGCTTTTTGACCAAAGTGAAAAAGCTGCAAAAGCCAAAACTAAAGCCCAAACAAACAGGGCCTTGGAATGAATGGGCTTGTGCTGCATTTTTTTTCTTGCAGAGGTATTCTTTTTTGCGGAGGGTGTTGCACTTCATTTTTTTAAGGCTCTAGCTAACATTCTCTCTCTCTCTCGAAACAGGCTTTCGCCCCGTTTTATATATAAAGCAACATCAGAACAAAGTACACGGCCGAGCGATACACGATGGTGAGGCGACTCCATACAACACCGATCCTATAATAACCGGATCACGCACAGCGCAACCGAAAAAGAACACATGAAGAGCTAAGAACACCGCCGCTCTACGCCCTAACACACCTAAGCTCCACAACAGCGCCCTCAAGAGGGAAAAACGGCACAAAGCGTCGCCGCTGCCGAGTCTGGAACGGACAAGGGTTTTCACCCGGAACTCTGACACGGATAGGAGCACCTCGACAACGTCTTCAGGAAGAGAGCGGCGCTCACGAGCGTCACCGTCGTCGGCGCCAAAGCGCGGAGCTTTCACTCGGTAGCTCCCCATGCCACCACGAGGTCTTCAGGACAAGCGCGACGAGACCAACTCTCCAGGTCCGGATCGGGGCGTCGTCACTGCCAAGACAGAACGACCGCCTGAGCCACCCCTCGCTACACCTCTTGCCGTCCACACGACCAAGAGGGGTAGCCACCACCACCACCATGGGACCCACAGGAGGGCCACCGGGGCCTCCTTTCACTCGTAGCCCGACATCTGCCCCGGAGCCTGGGTCGACACCTCCACCGTAGGAGGCGTCCACATCTGCATCCCCAACGAGTCCCGGTGGACCGGGAGGGACACGACCCCGTGGCTACCGACGTCCGTTGCCGAGCAAGCTCACACAACGTCATGCCCGTTGCCGCGGACGCCGGACTAGCCAATCGTGTAGCAGTCTCCCAACAACCACCGACGCACACCGCACCCACGAGGAGACCAACACCCGCGAGCGCTGCCCGGACCATGCCCATCACCACCTACTCAGAGCAAGAGCTCCGACTCGCCACCGGGTCCAAATTGGTCCACCCGAGCGCGAGCCCCAGATCCGGAGCTGTCCACACCGCGCGAGCCGCCGGAGCCGGTGCCCCCCCCCCCACCTCCCTAAAAAAAGGTATTTCCTTGAGGTGTATGACAAACTTTTTGCAGCAATTTATGTGTCGGGAACATGTCAATTCTTCAAGCGAACACGACAAATTTCACAGCAAAATCCTTTGTTTACATAAATTGACATAAGTTCTGAAGAATTTGCCATGTGTATTATGAAGAATTTGCCAAAAAATGTTCGCAAATGTCATCCCGCCCAATGAACTTTGCCTGGTTATTGAGGTCCAAAATAAAACGTTCCACTTTTTTTAGAAGCTCAAGTTATGACGTGGCACGTAGTTTCAAGCTGGACTCAATACATAGGGCGTGTTCAGATCCTCTCTAGCTTGATAAAATTCCACACATTCAATCTTTCCTCCTCGCTTCTGGCTTCACGTAGAGATACCAGGAGCGTTCGGCTCCATCGACAGCTTCTCCCACAGCTGCAGCCCAGTTGGGTGAGTTGTGGCCTGTTAGGCATAGGTTGGGTCGGCTGGATGCAACCCAATTAGGAGAGAGTACTAGTTCGAGCGAGGTTGAGCGTAACGATTCGTGTTGTTCGTTTTATTTCGAGGGGAGGCAGTATCTTTGACGGTGGCAGTTTGCTGTAAATTGAGCGAACTCCACGCTTCTCGTTTTGGTAGAGTTGGGCCGGCCTTGCTTCTCCTTTTACACTAGGGGAAGGCTTAGCTTCTCAAATCTAGCTTCTCACAACTCAAGCATTCGGGTCAACTTCTCGCATGAAGTTTGTGAAGTTGAAAGCTGGAAAGAATCAGAACAGGCCATAACGTCTTAAAAAAAGATTCAAGTAATCTTGGATAATCTTTCTTTTCCCTTTGGCAATGAGATTGGGTAACGCCTTCCCTCCCCCAATTTTCGCCGACGAAATCCGATTTTGCCTCTCCAACGATCGATGCATGGAGGTGAATTTCTGATGCCTCGGCTCTAGCTAGTAATAAAAATATTATTAGATTCATAAATAAAGATTGCATTCTTTGATAGAAACTGTCATGTCGCTCTGAAGAAACTCTCAGCTCTCAAAAGTAAAAGTGCCAACAAAATCGTTCGCAAATGCCATCCCCTCCAGACAAACACTCGCCAACTAAAGGCTGGTCCAAAAATATCGAGCAATTGTCATATCGAAGCATGTTTCGAATTTCAATTCACATTTATTACCAACTTACTTGTAATAAGAAGTTCAAAATTCGAACCTCACAGGCGGCAGTAGGAAGGCACGCACGAGGGGGCTATCCGGTAATTCGCGCTGCACCCCCCGCCGCACGGCCGCACGCTCCGTTTCTTCTCCACGAAGCACCCCCCTCCCCGTCCCCTCCCCTCTCCAAACCCAAACCAACTCGACGCGCACACGCGCCCCCGAGACGCCACCAGACCGCGACCATCCGCAGCTCCAGCCCGACCGACGCGCGCGGCTCGGCCCAGCAGTCGGCGTCGTCTCGTCTCCCCCATCTCCACCCTCCGCCGCCTCGATCTCGGCCGTGCGATCGGATCCGGCCAGATCCCGCGCCGGCGGCCATGGAGAACCTGATCTCGCTCGTCAACAAGCTGCAGCGCGCCTGCACGGCGCTCGGCGACCACGGCGAGGAGAGCGCCCTCCCCACCCTCTGGGACTCGCTGCCGTCCATCGCCGTCGTCGGCGGCCAGGTGCGCGCCCCGTTCGCTTTCGTCGCCCTCGGCCGGATCTGGCGCCCCAGCTGTGTCTGGTGGATCTCGCGAGCTTGCCGGTAGACCCGCCCGATTTGGCTGCGGTGATGCGGTCTGGCTGTGCTCGGATCTGCGGCTGCCTTAGGCGCTGGCAGCTAGATTTGGGCCGCTGTTGCTTGTTTGAATCTGCTGTATAGTTTCGTTGCACGTAGCTGCCCACATGAGAATCCTCGTAGTTTCAAGGATTGTGTAGTGCAGTGCTAGGAAGCTAGGTGCTACTACTACTACTACTACTTGGGATCAACTAGGGGGTGTGTTGTCACGCGTAACGAGAATCCTCGTAGTTTCAAGCAATTCTGCATGAACTCGCGCTGCTAAGAGTAGTTCAAGCGTATCTCAGTACAAGTGGGTATACCATATGCGGCTCTGTGTTTTGACATTTGAACACCTTTGGTACACTTGTAGAGTTCGGGCAAATCTTCAGTGCTGGAGAGCGTTGTTGGAAAGGATTTCCTACCCAGGGGTTCAGGTATGGCTATTCAAGCAGTAAGAGCTCGTCAATTTTGGCGTTCTGTTTTGTTTTTCTGACACGTTAATTTGTTTGGTTTGGTTTGATTCTGCAGGCATTGTCACCCGTCGCCCGCTGGTTCTGCAACTCCATAGGATTGATGGAGACAGAGAGTATGCAGAGTTCATGCATGTCCCCAGGAAGAGATTCACCGATTTCGGTAATTCCTCTATTCTTCGTCTTATTTTCAAGTGCTATGATGATGATGATGATAAGATTGATGCATGATTGAGGGGCTATTGTGATAATATTGTGATAATATTGCACCATATTAGTATATATGGAATGTAATTTGAGTTCGTGAGGCTCATCAAAACATCCAATTTGATGTCAGAACCCACTGTCATCCAAACTGTTGCACTAAGTCGTAGCTTGTCATTTCCTGAAACATAAGTGAAGCCCTGCAATTGTTGGCAAAATTCTCTGTCAGGTGCTTCTTTTAATTCATTTTCTTGCAGTTTATCTCGATGCTACTTGGCACATGATGAAATTTGTATCGTTGCAGCCATGGTGAGGAAGGAGATAGCTGATGAAACTGACAGACAAACTGGCCATGGAAAGGGAATATCATCTGTCCCCATCCATTTAAGCATATTTTCTCCATACGGTAAGATGGCCAGATAACAATGCTGGTAATATGTCTGTAGTTCTGTACAGTTGGGGAGCGTTTTAATGGTGTTATGTTAGTGCTTTGTCAAATAGTCATGCACCTCCATTTTTCAATTCAAAAGATTGTTGTTTGCTGCTGGTATTGTGATTTACCTTGAGCTTTTCCCTTGATCAGTTTATTACGGAGTCATCCCTGTCATTGATAGGATAGCTATACTGTATCTGCCCCTTGCTACTTTGTATTGGTTTGTTCTCTTTATTTTTGTCATGTAGTAACACTTCTTATCATTGCAGTTGTGAATCTGACTCTTATTGATCTTCCTGGGCTTACTAAAGTTGCTGTTGGTAAGTGACTAGAACTTATGAGCCATCGTTCTTCTATTATTCTTGTTTAAGATGTTCATTCTTTTATTTAATACTGTCTTTATGCTTATTAGAGGGTCAGCCGGAGAGCATTGTTCAGGAAATTGAAAACATGGTCCGTTCATTCATCGAAAAGGTATTTAAGTGTAACCTGCTTAAATGTTGCTTCCCAGTATTTGTTCTTTATCATTGCTTACCATGCTTGTCTTGCCTGGATAAGATGGTGCTTTATTTGGTTATGTACAAATTTACTAGTATTTATGTAATGCATATTTCGTCTAAAATGCTTTTTTCTGAGCCATATACCATATAGTAGCATGTTTGGGCTAATTATCGTGTCATGCACTGTGTAAACAACAAATTTTTGGTGTTTTTTCAGCCCAACTGCATCATTCTGGCTGTTTCGCCAGCCAATCAGGACCTTGCGACTTCTGATGCTATCAAGATTTCACGGGAAGTTGACCCAAAAGGTATGCCATTGTTGCAGCTGCATTTTGGGTAATGTGGTTAATGTCATGTTATGTTCCTGTCACTAATGTCTCTTAAAGCTTATTGTCCCGGGTTTCTTTCCTTTTAATAGGCTAGAAAACTTCAAACTGATGTTATCTTCACCTTATTTCTTGAACCAATAGGAGACATAAAGATAACTACTAATAATACCTGTACCTTGTAATTTATCTTTGTGGATATCAACCATATTATATTGACAATTGGTTTGATATGTTTGATTTTTTATGTGATCATATTGTGGACTAACTCTGTGAATG
Organism: Elymus sibiricus; assembly: GCA_039707655.1. NCBI lineage: Eukaryota > Viridiplantae > Streptophyta > Magnoliopsida > Poales > Poaceae > Elymus > Elymus sibiricus. Next base: position 399,253,547 of record CM077663.1, on the reverse strand, counting down.
AAAAGGAAAATTCGCATATAATAATTGCGTTTAATTCAAGTACCAGTGCTCTTGGCAATTTTAGTCATTTCTGAGCTTGAACTTTATTTTTTGTTGATTCAGGTGAAAGAACCTTTGGTGTGCTCACGAAAATTGATTTAATGGACAAGGGTACCGATGCTGTTGATGTAAGTTTGGACTAGTTAACAATCAAGTGCTAAACACTCGTGTGTTTTTGTATTTTTATGCTCTCTTCCTTAATGTGATGTTGCTTAAGATGCTTGGTATTCTACTGACCACCCAATCTTATTACTACTAGCGATCTTTGTTGACAATTATGCCTCACTTTGCCCCACCATTCCATAAGTTTCCCCTCTTGAGAACTGTATGGCCAGCCATTTCAGTATGACTATATATGGACTGATACCATTAATACCATGGAGTTTGAACCTTCCTATGTATGCCCCAACTTTTGAGTTAATGTTTGTTCAAAGAAACTCATTGTGTGTTTGCTTTAAGCCCAAACTTGCCCTACCAAAAAGCTGGCTAGCCATAATATGGTGAAGGTTTTGCTTGCCCATGAGTTAGCCAAAGCTGTCAACAAAATTGAACTAGAGTGGGCCAGGTGGCATTTGGCATGCCAAAAAATTGGTAGCCATCCAAATAAAGACCAAACTTTTGGTCATGGCCAAAAAGTAGGCAAAGTACACTTTTGTACACAATCAAAACACAACTTCAGTTCTAACAACCCCCTGATTACTGTGTTTTCACTCACCAATATTATCCCAGCTGCAAACAGATAACATGTGTTAGAACATATGCTTGCTAATCTGATCATTGACCATCCTAGATTTGCACGAACCAGATCTCTTACTGAGTTGATTTTGCAGATACTGGAAGGAAGATCTTACCGTCTCCAGTTTCCATGGATTGGTGTTGTCAATCGATCCCAGCAAGATATCAACAAGAGTGTGGACATGATTGCTGCTAGGCGTAGAGAGCGTGACTATTTCGCAAACACACCGGAATACAAGCATCTCGCTCATAGGATGGGATCAGAACATTTAGCAAAGAGTCTATCAAAGGTATGCCTTTGCTCTTTAATCCAGAATACATGTTATCCTGTTTTGCTTTTTTAAAAAAAAAACTTCCTTCCGGTGTAAATGCAGCATTTGGAGTCTGTTATTAAATCAAGAATCCCGGGTCTTCAGTCTCTTATAACAAAGACAGTTGCTGAGCTGGAAACTGAACTTACTCGTCTTGGAAAGCCTATCGCTAATGATGCTGGAGTAAGTCTGGAGTTTAATTCTTTATTCAAATGAGTTTGTTTGACCTGATCCGGCATACATTTATTATCATCTGTCTTTACTTTTATGGCCTTAGTTATTGACTAGAAGTAAATGTACTCCTGATAAATTCTTGTGCACTGTTGATGTCCATCCTTCTAATGTTTAGTTCGATTTGCGCATGATAGGATTGTGTTTTATGGCTTATGCCGCTTGGAGCAAAGTAAATGAACTCATCTCTTGATTTTTTACGTTCCACCCTAATAGTCATATTTTTATGACATCCCTTTCTTGAGTCCTGTTTAGATTCTTTCCAGTTTTACAAGATATGGTGTATGCACTGATGTTATTTTCGTTGTATTGTGTGGGTCTAAGTGCGACTTTCTTTTCTTTGCTCAGCACTCAATAAACTTACATACATTGTGCTAATCGCATATTTTGTGACACTCAGGGAAAGCTGTACACGATTATGGAAATATGCCGCATGTTTGATGGCATCTACAAGGAGCATCTGGATGGAGTGTATGTATTAAACGGATTTCTCTTTCACTCAGTTTTTTTTTTAATATAGGATGGAGTGTATGTATTAAATGGATTTCTCTTTCGCTCAGTTTTTTTTAATATAATGCTTGCTATATCTAGCAGGTCTTTTGTAATTTTGAATGGTAACATTTAATTTTTCCTGATCTGCATATAGGGATTCTAATAGTAAACTTCCTAATCCTGTTGACTAATTTGGTGTTGTGGCGTGTACATGTGTAGTGCAACACAGGTCGATAGTTTAAAAAATAATAATATATATATGCTGTTTGGTCTCTTGTCTAGTAGATTGTTCTTGTTTCTTGTATTTGCACAGAAAATTCTTAATGTTTGGTTTGTCTTTCATAAACTTACTGTATAGCATTGGTTGACCAGCCTTAGATGTACAATTGCCATAGCAATATCCTATCAGATGAAAGGGACCATCTAGTAATTAAGCTTGGAATACAAGATGAATACTAGACTTACTACCGTGCATAGCTGGTCTGGCAATTGTGTTACCAGTCAATTGTCTGTTGTTTTGACCCTCTTTATTCTCACCGATGTTGAAATAACTAATATCTTGTTCACATGACCCTTGGACTGCTTTGCTGAATGAGCAACTAAATAATTTGCTGCTAATGTGTGCAATATCTTGTCAAAATGTCACATTCTCATTCCTTCCTGCTATCTGCAACTTTCCTAATTTCCTCTTTATCCTCACTTATGTGCTTGTTATTCTGTGAGATTGCTGTGCTATTGCTTTTCTAATCATGGTCACCAACCAAATGTTCTTTTATCCAGGCGCCCTGGTGGCGAGAAAATTTACCATGTCTTCGACAATCAATTTCCCGTTGCAATTAAACGGTTGCAGTTTGATAAGCAACTGTCAATGGAAAATGTGAAGAAGCTCATAACACAAGCTGATGGATACCAGCCTCACTTGATAGCTCCAGAGCAAGGATATCGGCGCCTCATAGAATCTTGTCTTGTTAGTATCAGAGGTCCTGCCGAGGGAGCTGTTGACACGGTATGCCGACTAGATTAATCTGCTCAATAAAAGTTTCAACAGTTCAAAACTATTTATTTTCTTCACTGGGTTCACTGAGCATCCAGTTTGTTACTTATTCGGCAATACTGGTTTAGTAGTTTCAGAATGTGATTTTTTTTGCCACATTGGCAGGTCCATGGAATCCTCAAGGAACTAGTCCACAAGGCTATAAATGAAACTCATGTAAGTCTTTTTGCAGTTCCTACCAAATAAGATTTCTTACACTATATGCATGATGTGCCCTTTAACTAGAACACATGTGCTCTCTGGTGGTATGATGAGTTATTATTAACTGGTTGTGTTAGGACGGGGATAGATTTTAAAATCAGAATAAAATTACTGCGTTTGTTTTATACTCCCTCCGTCCGGAAATACTTGTCCTAGAAATGAGTAAAATAGATGTATCTATAACTAAAATAAGTCTAGATACATCCATTTCTAGGACAATTATTTCCGGACGGAGGGAGTATGAGTTAGGGATATGGGATATCAGAGTAAAATTTTAACTTGCATCAGACAGGTCTTTCTTATCGATATGAACTACAGATCTTATTCACAACTTTGAGCATGCAAGATTGTAGGTGGATATATAAGTGGATTTAAAGAGAAAAGGTAGTCTTAATTAATTAGTAATGCTGGTTAAATGCTCATCCGAAGTGTTCTACTGCCTTTCTCCAGGAGCTCAAGCAGTTTCCCACTCTTCGTGTGGAAGTTGGCAATGCAGCTTTTGAGTCGTTGGAAAGAATGAGGGACGAAAGCAAGAAGAACACATTAAAGCTGGTTGATATGGAAACAAGCTACTTAACTGTAGATTTCTTCAGGAAGCTTCCTCAGGATGTTGAGAAGGGTGGAAATCCAAGCCACTCTATTTTCGATAGATATAATGATTCTTATCTAAGACGAATTGGTAAGGCATCTATCTTTTATATAGTTACTCATTTATTGTACCCTTCCATAATTTGCCGATGACAGTCATATTCTCTCAAGGTTGAGATATTACTTCATCTTGAGTTAGAGTTTGAACCAGCTAAAATTTCCATCTTTGGTCACAATTGAGTATCACCTGATATGTTCTCTATTTAGCACGTCTTTGTGTATTGCTTGATAGATAACTTATATTTGTATTTACTACTCAACCTCAGGGACAACTGTTCTGGCATATGTTAACATGGTATCTTCGACATTGAGGAACTCCATCCCAAAATCTATTGTGTACTGCCAAGTCCGTGAGGCAAAGCGCTCATTGCTCGACCACTTCTTTACTGAGCTGGGAGCAAGAGAGGTAATTTTTTTGAAACACATGGATGTCCTTTGAGTCTTGTAACATACAAGTGCGACCTGATTGGTGATGTTACTGTAGATTTGATCTAGGGTTCTTTTATTGCTTAATATTTTTTTCAGAGAGTTCTTTTTTCCTTCTATCATCTCTAGACTCTAGCTGTTGGTATGCATGTATTTCTCACCACATTCTAACACGGAAATTCCGTTTATGCATTGCGTACTTCAGAAAACTGCTAATCTGTAGATTTGAAGTCAATTCTGAGTTCAGTTTCTTCCATGTTGATGCATGTTTCTGTCTGTACCTTCCACTAGTACTTTGCCAGCCAAGTAGTCAGTTACTCCTTAGTTTTTTAATAGTCATGATTCACGCTTCCCTTGGTTTTATAAGAGAAATCAATGGAATATTAATAACTAACATACATCTGCATATGCAGATTAGGCAACTTTCGAAGCTCCTTGACGAGGACCCTGCGGTCATGGAGCGGAGGACAAACCTCGCCAAGAGGCTGGAGCTATACCGGAGCGCTCAAGCAGAGATCGACGCGGTTGCATGGTCAAAATAATTTTTGTTGACTTATCGTGCCCTAGTGTGTGTTCACCTTTACTCCTTGTTTGGTGACATCTCTCCCCTTATTCTGAGGGTCATATATAGCTGATTCTTTTTTCCCGTTCTAGGTCATATATTCTTAGATAACAGCAGCTCTGAGGTGTGCCATGTGTTTTGTGCTTTTGCTCCTTGTGCTTGAGGATCTCTCTAGGGGGACACCTTTCTGCTGTACCTTTTATGTATCACGTACTGAGTTCATATTATTATGATTTCCATAACGCAAGTCCTCTTGTATCTTTGGTCCTCTAGTGCACATTTGATGCCAAAGCTGGCAAGCTCAATAGCATGTGGATCGTGCCCTGGCACCATGCTGATTTATATTGTTGAACAACCGTTCAAAGGAATGTTCTAGAGGGTCCCTTTTTCACTATATTCTTGATATTTAACAAAATGGAATAAATGCTTCATGATTTCCAGAGTTGTGGGATAGAGTTGGGTGAGGTTTCCAAATTTGTTTGTAATGCATCGCAGTTGTGAAATGATGTATGCATGCGTTGTTAGCTATAGGACGCTTTGCCTAGTTGGAAGTTGTATGCCATTTCTTCAGCTCGATCTAAGGGTGCTGGTGGACGACTCGTGCCACGTCTGGACTATGCCACTTCCTCACGCTCGAGCCTGTAGAGACGAACTCTTCTCTAACATGCCCCCAAAATAAACTCTCACGTGAGCCAAGAGAAAATCTACAATATCAATATCTGCCCTAAGAGCAACTCCAACGCGCCGACCTATTTCGTCCGCTTGTGTTCGTTTGGATCAAAACGGACACAGAAATCGGGCCAACGGGACGCGCGTCTGCTTTTTGTTTGCCTGCCGATCCATTCCCAGCCAAATTTGACCCTCATTTGCGTCGGCACAGACAAGAGGCGAACGCGTGCAACACCCGCCTACTCCTCGACCTGGCTCGCCAGTCGGTGGCACATAGGCCATTCTCTTTCTCCCCCATCGACAGCGAGCCCCTGCCCGCCCCCGCCCCCTCGCTGCCGCCGCCCAGTTCCGGTGCCCTCGCCAGCAGTCCGCGCCCAGATACCTCCCCTGCAGCACGCCACCTTCCCACGTCGCCACCACCACCACCTCCCAGCCAGGGCACCAGAGCTTCTTCCCCGACGTCGCCACGTGCACCACCTCGGCCCCGTGCCCTCTGTCAGCTCCTTCGACAACACCACCACACTCGTCGGACGCCGCCAGGACATATACCTGGTCCAGGGGAGGCTAGCGTCTCTTCGCCGGCCAGTTTCTTCGACGACGCCCGCAAGCTGTTCGACGGTTTGCCCCAAAGGTACAAATGGACTTTGCCGACAAGTTCTTTTTTCACAATTTCCTATGCGACTCTGATGATTCCTTATTCGATGATGAGGAGATGGTGGCTGCTGTGTTGGTCATCCATGACCACCTTAGTAGGCAGCGGCCGTTGTTCCGGGGATCGATCCCGAGGCACACTCCTGCGTTGAATCGCAACCAAGAGAGTGGCCATTTCCTTCTTTGGAAGGACTACTTTAAGACACCCAACCCGTTCTTCAAACATCACCAATTCCGACACCGTTTCCGTATGGCTAGGCATGTTTTCAACCGTATTCGGGAGGGGGTGGTCGGATACGATAAGTATTTCGAGTGCAAGGAGGATGCCCTTGGAAAGTTGGCTTCTCTTATCAGAAATGCACTTCAGCTATCCAGATGCTTGGTATCATAGATTGTATGCACTGGCAGTGGAAGAACTGCCCTTCTTCTTGGCAGGGGCGGTACAGGGGCCATGTCAAAGCTTGCAATGTCATACTCGAGTCCGTGGCATCACAAGATCTCTGGATCTGACACTCTTTCTTTGGCATGCCGGATCTCACAATGATACCAACGTGCTTCAATGATCTTCGGAGTTTGGAAGACTTGCGGAAGGCAACAGTCCGAAGGTCAATGTTGAGATCAACGGGCACATGTACAAAAATGGATACTACCTAGCCGATGGCATCTATCCTAAGTGGACTACTCTTGTGAAGACAATCCCCGACCCTGTAGGAGAGAAAAGGAAGAGATTTGCGCAGGAACAAGAGAGTGTTAGGAAGGATGTGGAGCGTGCCTTTGGTGTTCTTCAATCTTGATGGGGTACTGTTCGGTATCCTGCTAGAACTTGGAGCATCAAGAAGTTGTGGGAGGTGATGACAACTTGTGTGATCATACATAACATGATCGTTGAAGATGAGCGTCCGAAACGTATCTACGATCAAGGCTTCCAGTTTCAGGGTGACAATGTTGTGCCTGAGCATGGAGGAACGGCAACGTTTGTGCAGTTCACCGAATTTCATCATCAAATGCGTGATTGGAAAAATCACGTCCACCTGCAAGATGACTTGGTTGAGCATATGTGGGCTCATGTTGGCAACAAATAAATGTATTGGTCTATTTCATTTGAGACAATTTAATTTTTATTTGGCTTGTAAACTATAAGATATTTTTATTCGGTTGTGAAACTATGAGATATTTTTTAAGACAATTTAATTTCTTATTGACTTGTATAATAAAATGTTGGAAATATGCCCTAGAGGCAATAATAAAATGGTTATTATTGTATTTCCTTGTTCATGATAATTGTCTATTGTTCATGCTATAATTGTGTTGACCTGAAACCGTAATGCATGTGTGAATACATAGACCACAACATGTCCCTAGTGAGCCTCTGGTTGGCTAGCTCGTTGATCAATAGATGGTCACGGTTTCATGACCATGGACATTGGATGTCGTTGATAACGGGATCACATCATTAGGAGAATGATGTGATGGACAAGACCCAATCCTAAGCATAGCACAAGATCGTGTAGTTCGTCTGCTAAAGCTTTTCCAATGTCAAGTATCGTTTCCTTAGACCATGAGATTGTGCAACTCCCGGATACCGTAGGAATACTTTGGGTGTGCCAAACGTCACAACGTAACTGGGTGGCTATAAAGGTACACTACGGGTATCTCCGAAAGTGTCTGTTGGGTTGGCACGAATCGAGACTGGGATTTGTCACTCCGTATGACGGAGAGGTATCTCTGGGCCCACTCGGTAAGACATCATCATATTGAGCTCAATGTGACTAAGGAGTTAGCCACGGGATGATGTGTTACGGAACGAGTAAAGAGACTTGCCGGTAACGAGATTGAACAAGGTATAGGGATACCGACGATCGAATCTCGGGCAAGTATCATGCCGGTAGACAAAGGGAATTGTATACGGGATTGATTGAATCCCCGACATCGTGGTTCATCCGATGAGATCATCGTGGAGCATGTGGGAGCCAACATGGGTATCCAGATCCCGCTGTTGGTTATTGACCGGAGAGGTGTCTCGGTCATGTCTACGTGTCTCCCGAACCCGTAGGGTCTACACACTTAAGGTTCGATGACGCTAGGGTTATAGGGAAATAGTGTACGTGGTTACCGAAGGTTGTTCGGAGTCCCGGATGAGATCCCGGACGTCACGAGGAGCTCCGGAATGGTCCGGAGGTAAAGATTCATATATAGGAAGTGAGGTTTTGGTCACCGGAAGTGTTTCGGGCATCACCGGTAACGTACCGGGACCACCGGAAGGGTTCCGGGGGTCCACCATGTGGGGCCACCGGCACCAGAGGGCTGCATGGGCCTCAAGTGGGAGGGAACCAGCCCTTAGGTGGGCTGGTGCGCCTCCCACCAAGGCCCAAGGCGCAGCCAAGGGTGGAGGGGGGCAAACCCTAGAGCAGATGGGCCCTAAGGCCCACCTAGGGCTGCGCCCCCTCTCTCCCTCCCTCTGGCCGCCGCCCAGATGGGATCTGGGGCTGCCGCCGGCCCCCTAAGGGGAACCCTAGGGCGCAGCCCCTCCCCTCCCCTCCTCCTATATATAGTGGTGAATTTTGGGGCTGCCAAGACACGAGTTTTCCCTCTCTCTCAGCGCAGCCCTACCTCTCCCTCTCCTCGTTCTCCGTAGTGCTTGGCGAAGCCCTGCCGGAGTACCACGCAGCTCCACTGCCACCACGCCGTCGTGCTGCCGGAGCTCTCCCTCAACCTCTCCTTCCTCCTTGCTGGATCAAGGCGTAGGAGACGTCACCGGGCTGCACGTGTGTTGAACGCGGAGGCGCCGTTGTTCGGCGCTTAGATCGGAATCGACCGCGATCTGAATCGCTGCGAGTACGACTCCACCAACCGCGTTCTTGTAACGCTTCCGCTTTGCGATCTTCAAAGGTATGAAGATGCACTCTCCCCTTACTCGTTGCTGGTTTCTCCATAGATAGATCTTGGCGAACACGTAGGAAATTTTTTGATTTACTACTACGTCTCCCAACAGTGGCATCATGAGCTAGGTTTATGTGTAGAATCTATGCACGAGTAGAACACAAGTTGTTGTGGGCGTCGATCTTGTTAATTTGCTTGCCGTTACTAGTCTTATCTTGATTCGGCGGTATTGTGGGATGAAGCGGCCCGGACCAACTTTACACGTACTCTTACGTGAGACCGGTTCCACCGCCTGACATGCACTTGTTGCATAAGGTGGCTAGCGGGTGTCTGTCTCTCCCACCTTAGTCGGATTGGATTCGATGAAAAGGGTCCTTATGAAGGGTAAATAGCAATTGGCATATCACGTTGTGGTTTTGGCGTAGGTAAGAAACGTTCTTGCGAGAAACCTATAGCAGCCACGTAAAAACTTGCAACTACAAATTAGAGGACGTCTAACTTGTTTTTGCAGCATATGCCTTGTGATGTGATATGGCCAAAGGATGTGATGTGATGCATTGTGATGTATGAGATTGATCATGTTCTTGTAATAGGATTCACGACTTGCATGTCGATGACTATGACAACCGGCAGGAGCCATAGGAGTTGTCTTATTTTATTGTATGACCTGCGTGTCAATCATAATCGCCATGTAATTACTTTACTTTATTGCTAAACGTTAGCCATAGTAGTAGAAGTAATAGTTGGCGAGACGACTTCATGAAGACACAATGATGGAGATCATGATGATGGAGATCATGGTGTCGTGCCGGTGACAGTGACTACTAGGAAAAGGGCTATAGCTGATATGGACATTAATGGCGCACCATGTATGTGGTGCGCCACTGCTATATAGCAGTGGCGCACCAGATACAGGTGCGCCATTAGTGTCCTCATTACTAATGGCGCACCAGACACACGGTGCGCCATTACTAGCAATTTTTTTTTTCCAAAACTATTAATGGCGCACCAGGTCACAGTGCGCCATTACTAGTTTTAGCTAGTAATGGCGCACCACACGCTCCGTGCGCCACTACTAACAATTTTTTTTTTACTTTTTTTTTCAAAACTTGTAATGGCGCACCCCTAACTGGTGCGCCATTAGTAACCAGGGTTACTAATGGCGCATTTTTAGGTGGTGCGCCATTAGTAACCTGAGACCAGCTAGATATTTTGGACAGCCACCTACCACACTCACTTTCCCCACTTCATTCTCTCCACCTCCTCCTCCAAGCTTGTCTCGGCTGCCTCCTCCTCCTCACCTCATTTGCACCATAGATTCACCCAAATTAAGTGGTTAAATTACCTTTTTTTGATAGGTAAGTAAGGGGAAAGCTTTCTTTATGTTGTAGATCTACTTTTTTCTCCCTCCAACAACGTGCACATGCACTTTTTATGGCCTAGCTAGATCTACGTATGTTTGTGGTGTTGCATATGTTTGTGGTGTTGCATATATGTTTGTGTTTGCAGGTACCGGTATTTGAAATGCGATAGTTGCCAATATTTTGCCGGAATGTTGATTCATTTCCGTTTCGGCGAGAATTTGGCACTATGCATTCTTTTTGGTCCTATTTTTAGGCAAAGTCATGCCAAATTTTTTCTTGGTTCTAAAATATCGTTTTGCTCTACCCCGCAGGCGACCATGGTCCGCACGATGACCGAAGGCATCGTGAATAGGTTTTTGAGCTCCACGAAGGCCGAGATGCTTCAAAAGAACGAGACGGAGATAAGATGTCCGTGTCGAAGATGCAAGCTGAAGAGCCTTATTGCGGACCCGGATTCCGGGCAGGTGCGGGACCACCTGCTCTTGCGTGGTTTCATGGATGGCTATCGGTGGCAAGGTGATGAAGATGACTATGAAGTCGTCCATGGGGGCCGGGCAAGAAATGAGGAAGGGCAGCAAGACAACCACCGCGGCGAGGGCGGGCGAGAAGACGAAGAATCTCCAGGACATGATCACGACGGTGATGCAGTACACAGTCATCATGTAGAAGATGCCGGACATGATGGTGAGGAAGATCAAGACGAAGGGCATGATCATGAAGATGAAGATGCCGGAGCAGACGACGATGGACCATCGATGGGCTGGGTGCAGGACCCTCATATTCAAGAGCTGCTTCTCAAGCAGACGGATAACGCAAGAGCTGCCGCCCGAGAGAAAGCCAAGCTGGATCAACTGGAGATAGACGCGGTTACTCCATTGTATGAAGGATGCAGGCCCGAGGATACCCGCCTGAAAGTAACGCTCATGGCTCTGGAGATGAAGGTAAAACACAAAATGACCGACGCATGCTTCGACGAGAACATGTCATTCTGGCACGAACGTCTTCCCAAGGGGAACAAGTGCCCGACCAGTATCGAGGAGGCGAAGAAAATCGTGTGTCCTCTGGATTTACCGCACGTGAAATACCATGTGTGCATGAACAATTGCATCATTTATCGGGACGAGCACGCGAAGTCTACCATATGTCCGGTGTGCGGCGTCACTCGATACAAGAAGAGGAAGAAAGCTCCTCGAAAAGTGGTGTGGTACTTTCCGATCACTCCTCGTCTGCAGCGGTATTTCGCGGACCCTAAGGCAGCAAAGCTCCTGCGTTGGCACGCGGATAGGGAGGAGAAGAAGCGAGAAGATGACGGAAATGATCCGGAGATAAATAAAAAAGACAAGATGCTGAGTCACCCTAAGGATGCGAGCCAGTGGCAAGCGTTGAACTTCGAACACCCAGAATTTGGGGACGATCCAAGGAACATCGTGCTGGGCGCGAGCACCGATGGAGTCAATCCGTTTGGCAGCCAGAGAAGCACACATAGCACCTGGCCTGTGTTTGTGTGGATGTACAACCTTCCCCCCTGGTTGTGCATGAAGAGGAAGTACATTCACATGAGTATGCTAATTGAAGGGCCGAAACAACCAGGGAACGACATCAATCTGTATCTGGGGCTGCTGAAAGAGGAGCTAGACACGCTGTGGAAAACGCCAGCCAATACGTGGGACGCCGCAGAGAAAGAGTATTTCCCTATGAGAGCCGCACTGCTCACGACGGTGCACGACTATCTCGGTTACGGATATGTCGCGGGACAGGTGGTCCACGGATTTTCTGGATGCGTCAGGTGCATGGATGACACAACGTATCGCCAGCTAGATAGAGATCCCGGGTCTTCGAAAACTGTGTTCATGGGACATCGAAGGTGGCTTCGCGACGATGACTCATGGAGAAAACGCAAGGATCTGTTCGATGGTGAAACCGAACCCCGAAGACGCCCGCGTACGAGGAGCGGCGAGGAAATAGACGAGCTGTTGAAAAATTGGAAAGCGTGCCCACCGCCGGGAAAGGCGCCAGAGCCGGGAAAGAAGCGAAAGGCGCCAGAGCCGCTGCTGAAGGTATGGAAAACGAGGTCTGTTTTCTGGGACTTGCCGTACTGGAAGATCCACCGTGTGCCTCACAGCCTTGATGTCATGCATATCACGAAGAACGTGTGCGAGAGTCTGCTTGGTACCCTGCTCAACATGCCAGAGAGGACCAAAGATGGGCCGAAAGCAAGGGCAGACTTGAAATCAATGGGCATCAGGGAGGAGCTTCACGCTAATGATGATGATGATGATGATGATGATGAGGCGAAGCAGGACACGGAAAGTCGTCGCAAAGGCAAAAAGGCCAAGAAGATCGGAAATGACTGCCCTCCCGCGTGCTTCACTCTAAGTCAGGAGGAGATCGAGCAGTTTTTCACCTGCCTCGTAGGAGTAAAACTTCCTTACGGTTACGCGTGGAAGATAAGCAGATACCTAGACTCAGCGAAGCAGAAGTTCAGCGGGATGAAGTCTCACGACTGTCACGTGCTGATGACGCAGATACTTCCAGTTGCAATCCGTGGGATCATGGACGCGCACGTCCGTGAAACGCTATTTGGCCTATGCAACTTTTTCGACGTCATCTCTCGGAAGTCGGTTGGCGTGAGGCAACTCAGAAGGCTACAGGAAGAGATCGTGGTGATACTATGCGAGCTTGAGATGTACTTCCCGCCCGCATTCTTTGACGTTATGGTGCATCTGCTGGTCCATATCGTGGAGGATATCATCCAACTCGGGCCGACGTTCCTGCACAGCATGATGCCGTTCGAAAGGATGAATGGTGTCATCAAAGGATACGTTCGCAACATGTCACGTCCAGAGGGAAGCATAGCCAGGGGCTTTCTGACCGAAGAGTGCATCTCCTACTGCACGAATTATCTAGGCATCGAGAACCCCGTTGGTCTGCCCGTCAACAGGCACCTCGGCAGGCTCGCTGGATGGGGTCACCGCGAGGGTCGCCGCGAAATGCATGTCGACTTCGAGGGTCGACTCGCCGACTTTGAAAGAGCAAACCTAGTCGCGCTACAACACATAGACGTGGTCGATCCTTGGGTGGTAGAGCACAAAACCTTTATTGAGAAGACGTACAATGACCGAGGCCAACAGAGGACGGACGGAGATATAATCAAAGAGCACAACTCATGTTTCACGCGTTGGTTCAAGGAGAAGCTTCTGTCGTACCCTTTACATGAGGATTCTTCCGCGGAAGAAAAACTCATATTCGCCTTGTCACAGGGCGCCGAGCACAACCTGATGACGTATGAGGCGTACGATATCAACGGCTACACATTCTACACCGAGGGAAAGGACATGAAGAGCGATTATCAGAACTCCGGGGTAACGATGGAATCCTACACCGGTAACGACAAGGAAAGATACTACGGAAGGATCGAGGAGATCTGGGAGCTGAGCTACGCTGGAGAGAAGGTCCCGATGTTCCGTGTCAGATGGGCCAAGAGCGTCCTAAAAGAAGACCGGTATTTCACCACCATGGTTATACCCGAAGCCAAATCCAAGACCGCGGGCGCAAACGTCACCGCGAAAAATGAGCCATGGGTACTGGCTTCCCAAGTGGACCAATGCTTCTTCATTACCGACCCACCAAAGCCCAGTCGTGTTGTCGTGAGGAGAGGCAAAAGGAACATCATCGGAATGGATGGAGTCGCGAATGAGCAAGACTTCGACAAGTACGGCGACCCGAAGATGGAAGATGACGACGACGATGAAGTACCATACAGCACAAGAAGAAGCAGGACCACCCTACCTAAAGGACGTCCGTTCAAGAGAAGATCAATTCAAGGGGTTCCGGGGCTAAATTATTCAACCGCGAGAAAGAAGGGCAAGAAGATTGTGAAAAGATAGCTAAGATCGAATCACGACGTGTCGGCCACGTGTGTGTGTGTCAGTGGCAAGCTCAATTATTACATGCAACTAAATTATTACATGTATCACTTGATTTCAACCATGTCATCTAATTCTAAATCTTTGCACAATGGTTTTATCACTCCATTTGCATTTTCCTTTTCTTTTATCTCAAATCTTAAATTATCTCCGGCGACCCCCTCCGCTCCGGTAAGCCTCCCGCTCCGGTAAGCCTCCCGCTCCCTCCCTCCCTCTCTCTCCCTCCCTCCCTCTCTCTCTCTCACCGTGCGCCCCCTCCTCTGCAGCAGATCAGCCCGTCTCCACCGCCGGTCCAGGACCCCCAGCTTCCTCCTAGATCTCCTCCCTCCCGGCCATGCCCTCTTCCTCTCTTCCTCCTCTCCTCCCTCTGCCTCTCTGCTCCTCTCTTCCTCCTCTCCTCTTTATCTCAAATCTTAAATTATTACATGCAAGTAAAAATTCAAAAAAATAAAAAAAATGTTAGTAATGGCGCACCAGGAGAAGGTGCGCCATTGCTATCACGATGTTTATGGCGCACCCCTAATTGGTGCGCCATTGCTATCACGATGTTTATGGCGCACCCCTAAGAGGTGCGCCATTGATATACCTGTTTTTATGGCGCACCCCTAAGAGGTGCGCCATTGCTATCATTCTACCCTAAATTAGGGTATCCCGCACACCCGCACGCACCAGTCCACCCTCCCGAAACCCTCCCCTGTCTCGATCTCTCGACCGGCGGCGGCGACGCAGCTCCCGGCCCCGACGCTCGTTTGCCCCCGGCCTCGATCTGACGAGCGACCTGCTGCTGGGGCTGGAGAACCGCGTGAACCTGACCGCCGCCGACGTGCTCGCCGGGGACTGCCGCCTGGACCAGGCCCTCGTCCGCCACCGCTCCCTCCGGGGCCTCCACCTGCTCTGCCTCTCCAAGCCCCGCTCCAAGCTGCCCCTCGCCTTCGGCTCCAAGACCCTCACCTGGGTCGCCGACGCCCTCCGCCGCTCCGCCGACCCGCCCGCCTTCATCCTCATCGACTGCCCCGCAGGTCCGGCCGCCACTCACCACCGAGGATCAAGCTGCAGGTTCCTAATCCTGCCCCTTCTTCTTCTGTTGTTTTCCTCCGGTGGCTACCTATGTAATTCACGTTAGCATTTATCAATTGGTGGACTGGACACTTCACATGTTTGCACCAAAGATATGCAAATGAACTGTCGATAGATTGGTTGCTGTAAAGTGTTGGTTATTGCAAAATGTAAACCACTTGTTGATTCGGCGCACCATTTCGATATGGTCTGCATAAAGCAATGCCTAGAATTGATATCTGTGGCTATTTGGTTCTAAATTGTTCTGACTGTTCCACAGTGCCAACTTCTTGGATTCCAGGTCCATCAATGGTTAAGGCT
Organism: Elymus sibiricus; assembly: GCA_039707655.1. Lineage (NCBI taxonomy): Eukaryota > Viridiplantae > Streptophyta > Magnoliopsida > Poales > Poaceae > Elymus > Elymus sibiricus. The sequence goes on along the minus strand of CM077663.1, from coordinate 399,237,981 downwards.
GTATTATAAAGAGTTAGCTTTAGTGCATATATCTTTAATGAGGTTAGAAAATTTTAGAGGAGCTCCAGCTATGTTCTTTATTCAGTGATCTTGATGTATATTGGCAGCTGAACTGTGATGCAACTGATGATATAATCATGCAAATGAGATAGTGTCAACATTATTCATGTCATATAATTTAAACTCCTAAATTGTTTGGACAAAATGAGGGCCTAGACCAAAAATCGTCCATCCAAACACATAAACAAGATTGCATTAGGTATACCATGGAGAATTTAATTCGAAAGAGCTATGGTATAACAAAGATATCATTAGCAGTACTTGGTTTGCTTTATTGCGCACTTGCCTCTGATAGAGTGATCGTATCTTTATCTTCTCAAGCAACTATGCAGTGTTGCTTTCCAAACTGTGATACATTTTGTTTACACGTACTGTGCTTAGATGTAATTGCAAAATCAGGACTGGTGGTGGCAGCATTAACTTGTGTATTGGTAATCATGCTGACATTTTATCAGTAATCATGCTGACATTTTGTTTACACGCATTGTGCTTAGATGTAATAGCAAATCAGAAATGCTTGCTAGCATTAATCTTACCCCGAGAGGCCCTTGAGTTTGCCAGAATGTCGATTAACTTCCGTTCCGGCAAATTCGGGTACTCCATATGTCCTATTTTCAGCAAAGGTCATGCTGAAATTTTCCGTGAATTTTAGCATGACTTTGCTAAAAATAGGACATATGGGGTACTTGCGACTAATGCATGGGCCGGGGTATCTTAGTACTTAATTAAGTAGGATCAACTGTTTTTTTGTCCATCACTCGATAAACTACATGTGTGTGAGAGAGATAGTGAGAGGAGACAAGAAGAAGGGGGTTAGGAAGGGACTTGGACCTTAGCAACAACACACTAACAGGTCCACACTTTTTTCCTATTTAGAGCGAACATGGCCGACAACGATGAGGTCGGCGGTTCGGGCGGCAAGCCATTCTGGGAGCTGTCCCAGGAGATGGAGGGAGACCCTCACCGCTATGAGGACGCCGCGGAAGACACCGATCCCGACTACACAACCCCTAGTGGCGTCGGGGATGACACCACTGATGGTGCCGCCGAGGATGCCACCACTGATGATGGCGGCGCACGCACAGATGGCAGCCAACCGAAGAGGCAACGGAAGGACCGGCGCCCGAACGTGCTCGGCACCATCAAGGAGGAATTTACTGAAGTGTCCTCCGAGGGGCATCCAACGGCGCCCAAAGAAATAGTCAAGGGGTACGCGGGACAGCTCGGGTGCATTCTCCGGAGCACCGTCTCGATCAACACCGAGAACCTAAGGCATCGTGACCGAGGGAATTTGCGCAACCTCCTCTTCACGAAGCTGCACGAACGATACAAGTTCCCCGGTGACTTCGCAAACACACGCCTCTCAGGGAATAAAGTGAACAGTGCCGCCCTCACGAAGATGAGCAAGGCCCTGGCTACTTGGAGAGGCGCGGTGAAGAGCATGATTGAAAAAGGTGATAGTTATGAGAAGATCAAGGAGAAAAATCCTTCGATCAACGAAGATGACTACCGGGAGTTCAAGATCAAGTGCGAGAGCAACGCATCCGGGGAATCAAGTCAGTGGGGGAAAGATATGCGGGACTTGAACTTAGGGGTCCACAAACTCGGTCCCGGCGGTTACAGAGTGGCGGAACCTATATGGGACAAGGAGGACGCGGAGCGTGCCGAGCAAGGCCTACCGCCTCGCTTCGAGAAATACCGTGACAAGCAGACCAGGAACTATGTCAGGGTCCGGTACAAGATTGACCCGGTAACCAAGGAGCTTACCACGGATCCGAAGACCAAGGCGCTTGAGCGTGTTCTGGTAAGGAATACACCCCCGCGTAATTAGCTCCATATGGTTGCATTCTAATTAATGAAGCCAAATTTCTAAATGGTTCACGTTCCTTCCGCAGGACACTGAAAGCAGTAGCGCGGGGTCGTCTCAGAGCTCCCCTTTTGACACCCCTTTAAATAGGGCGTTGAACATAATGAAAAACAAGGATAAGCTCAGTAAGCCGTCGTCAGCTGGTCGTGTGGCCGGCAAAGGCTTGTCCACGAAATGGTCGGAATACTATACCGCTGGGCGAAAGGAGAGAAAGACCAGCTCGGAAAGCCAGCAGCGCGAGGTTCAACAACTCAAGGCACAAGTGGCGCGGATTCCGGAGATGGTCGAAGAGCAAGTGCGAGACCAACTGGGAGCGACGATCACCGCCATTATACCTACCTTGGTTTCTGGGCTGCAGGCGTGGGTGGCGGGCGGCCAACAGGGGCCGCCCCCGATTCCCAGCTTCACGGGCAGCAACTCGCGCAACGCGCCGGCGGCGCCATTGGTGTCTCAGGCGGAGGCGGCATTGGTGTCTCCCGCGGCGGCGCCATTGGTGTCTCCCGCGGCGGCGCCATTGGTGTCTCCGGCGGAGGCGGCATTGGTGTCTCCCGCGGCGGCGCCGGCATTGCAGCTTAATGCACCCGGGTGTGGGAAGAATACGCCGGCCGGCACCTCGGCAGCAAGCGGCCCCTCCGTCAATTGCACGCCCGCCGTTGGCGGTGCCTCGACATTAGCCGAGCTCGACGCCATCACGGTAACTAATTAAGCCTCTCGGCCGATGACTTCATCTCCTTGCCTTTGACTGGGCATCCCTGACGCCCTACATGTTTTCGCAGGGCGTCGCCGACGTTCCATGCACTCTTCTGCACTTCGTGGACGGCGAGCTGATCGATGTCGCCAAGGCCAGAATCGTTCAACCGGGCAGCCGCGTGTTCCACGGTAATCCGATGCCACCCACCGTGTATAGGGTTCAACTGGTTCGGGTGCTGCGGGGCTGCGACGACTTGTTACCTCCGTTTCGACCCGCTGGGGCCGACGAAGACGATGTGATGACCCTCAGCGCCTGCTTAAGCTGGCCCCTGCTTTGGCCGAAGAGCCAGATTCGTTTGGGGGCGGGGGACACCACCCCACAGACAACACCGCCAGTCGTGCCGGCGCCAAGCCATGGCAAGACCGCCGCAACGCTACCGGACATGCCGGACATGCATATGGCACAGGATCCGGGCATGCATATGGCACAGGATCCGGACGACGACGACGACGACGACGGTACATTTACCAAAGTCGATAAGTACTTCAACGAACATGGGTACGATGATGAATTCTTGGGGCCTCCTTCTCAAGAACCCAACCCTGCAAAAGACGATCGCGATCTAGCTGGTACCGCGGAGAAACCCAATTGCAACAGGCGTCGTCTGGCGTTCAGTTCTCAGGAGACACCTCCAGCTGCCGCCTTCACCGAGCCTCAGATAGCCGAGGTGCAAAATATTATCAGCCCCAACACACTCAAGAAGGCGGTCTCTCAGCAGAACTCGATCCCATTACAGCAGAAGAAGAAGGGACGGAAAAGAAAGATTAAGGGTGCGAGCCAGCCGGCACCGAGTACGATCCGTGCTCAGGATGGGCCACCTTCACCTAAGGATATCTCGAGGAGGGTGCATGTGGCGGGTAGGCCGATGCTACCGACTAATCTGCTCAATGCTGCAACCGGTGCTATGCGGAGTCTGCATGACAGTGTTCTTTCTTTGGAGAAGCGGCGTCTCCGAGAGAATGATGTGGCATACCCGGTTTTCGTGGCCAAGGTGCCAGAGGGCAAGGGCTTTGTGGATAGCGCCATCGGGGGTATGATCGTCCTGCGGTTTGATGACATCTTCGCTATGTTTAACCTTCATCCGCTGCACTACACCTTCGTTCGGCTATTTTCGCTGAGTATGGAGATGCAGATCATTAGAGACAAGACCCCGGACATCGTGATAGTCGACCCCTTCTACATGCGTGCCAAGATCTTGGGCAGCGCTGGGGACCGGCAAGTCACGAGTTCATACCTCGAAGGCGTCATTCTGGCGAACCCAGATAAGGATAACTTCCTCGTGACTTACTTTCCCGAGTAAGTCATCCCCTCATCGCCCCGTAACATATGATTTCTTAGATTTCGATCGTTCTTTTTTTTTCTAACATTCCGTGTTTTGTGCAGTGACACACATTGCACACTCATCCTCTTAAGCCCAAAATATTCCATGGCCACGTATTTCGACTCGGACCGTCAGTCGAAGAAAGACTACACAAATATCAAGAAAGTTCTTGATGATGTTCTCCCCGGCTACGCCAGATCTGGAGGCACCTTCAACAGGCCAATTCGTAGGTACGGCAAGCACGTGTTCGCCCACACTACGACGTTCCCCTGCGTCAAGCAGCCGCCTGGCGGTCAGAAGGATGCCTACTACGCCCTCCATCACATGCGGGCGATCGTGCGGGACCATGATCACCTTCTGCTACCAAATAATCTCAAAGATTGGGCCGCAAGCTTGTCGGCAATCCAGGACACGGACATCAGACAAGAATTCTTTCGCATCCAGTCGGAGTTTGCGGAAATCATCCATCAAGATGTCCTTCGTACCTCGGGGCAGTTCTACCTTAGATATCAACCGTCCAACAGTGACATAGAAACAACGCTACAAATGCAGGCTGACAACGACCGCGATTTCATGACCATCACGATAGACGGCGGCTTCATCCACGCTCCGGTCCCTGAGTCGAGTCGAAAGTAGTGATGGTATGTAGTTCTGAAATATCGATTAGCTCTCTAGTTTGGACAGTCGTTCAACTTATATGTAATCGATGCTATTTATTAGTAGGACCACGAATCGTGCTATTAATGTGTTGCTTTTCTCTTCCGATCCTTTTGTTGCATACTTATATATTGCTTATGTATTGTCTGTGAATTTCTACTAACGTTTTGTTTGTCTAGTGCATAGAGATGCCGTCGTATGTCGTGTACAAGGGTAAGGTTCCCGGAGTCTACGACGACTGGGAGGAGTGTCGGAAACAGGTTTACCGTTTCAGCGGTAACAGTTACAAAGGGTACACCACTAGGGCGGAGGCGGAAGCTAGATACGCGCACTATCTAGCGGGAGAGAGGAGGGAGCGGAGGAGGAACCGGATGAAGACCAGTTTCATCGCGATGATGCTCATCGTGATGACCGCAGCTCTCTTCTATGTGATGGTAGTTTAGATGATCGATATCGACTTGTAATGTGGACAAACTCGCTACTCGCGGTCTAGCTCGAGACTTGTAAATGTTCTAACTTTGTTCGGTCTTTTGAATTCGGAGACTAGCTAATATGATGAATTGTATTCGGAGACTAATCTTCTATTGTATTTGATGAATCTGCTGTTTATATTCTGTGCACTAATATATTCTGTGCTGTCTATATTCTGTGCACTAATATATATGAACCTGCGCAAATATCAGAAAAGAAAAAATAATAATTCCTAATATTCATACTAGTGGCGCACCATACAGCACATTAGTGGCGCACTGCTATAAAAATACTAATGGCGCATTATCTGTTAGTGCGCCATTAGTAACCCAGAGCACAAGGTAAATATGGCCCCCTGGGAGGCATACTAATGGCGCACCGTGTGACTTACTAATGGCGCACTGCCTGGTGCGCCACTATAGTCTGGTATACTAATGGCGCACCAGGGGTGCGCCATTAGTATATGTTACTAGTGGCGTGATGATAGTGGCGCACCTGTAGTGCGCCATTAATGGCCAAAACAGGTGCGCCACTAATAAGCCTTTTCCTAGTAGTGATGATCATGGTGCCCCGAAGATGGAGATCAAAGGAGCAAGATGATACTGGCCATATCATGTCACTATATTGATTGCATGTGATGTTTATCATGTTTACATCTTATTTGCTTAGAACGACGGTAGTAAATAAGATGATCTCTCAATAAAATTTCAAGAGAAGTGTTCACCCTAACTGTGCACCGTTGCTAAGGATCGTTGTTCCGAAGCACCACGTGATGATCGGGTGTGATAGGTTCTATCGTTCGCATACAACGGGTGTAAGCCAGATTTACACACGCGAAACACTTAGGTTGACTTGACGAGCCTAGCACGTACAGACATGGCCTCGGAACACGGAAGACCGAAAGGTCGAACATGAGTCGTATAGCAGATGCGATCAACATGGAGATGTTCACCATGGATAACTAGTCCGTCTCACGTGATGATCGGACACGGGCTAGTTGACATGGATCATGTATCACTTGGATGACTAGAGAGATGTCTGTCTAAGTGGGAGTTCATTAAATAATTTGATTATGTGAACTTAATTATCATGAACTTAGTCTAAAAAATGTCTTTACAATCTATATTGTAGATCCAATGGCCAACGCTAATGTCACCCTCAACTTCAACGCGTTCCTAGAGAAAACCAAGCTGAAAGATGATGGAAGCAACTATGCGGACTGGGTCCGTAGCTTGAGGATCATCCTCATAGCTTCCAAAAGATTGTATGTCCTTGATGCACCGCTAGGTGACCCACCCATTTTCCCAGCGGACCAAGACGTTACGAACGCTTGGCAGTCACGCTGCGATGATTACTCCCTTGTTCAGTGCGGCATGCTTTACAGTTTAGAACCGGGGCTCCAAAAGCGTTTTGAGCAACACGGAGCATATGAGATGTTCCAAGAGCTGAAACTGGTTTTCCAAGCTCATGCCCGGGTCGAGAGATATGACGTCTCCGACAAGTTCTTCAGCTGTAAGATGGAGGAGAATAGTTCTGTCAGTGAGCACATACTCAAAATGTCTGGGTTACACAACCGCTTGACTCAACTGGGAGTTAATCTCCCGGATGACTCGGTTATTGACAGAATCCTCCAGTCGCTTCCACCTAGCTACAAGAGCTTTGTGATGAACTACAACATGCAGGGTATGGAGAAGTCCATTCCTGAGTTGTACTCGATGCTGAAATCAGCGGAGGTCGAGATCAAAAAGGAGCATCAAGTGTTGATGGTGAATAAGACCACTAGTTTCAAGAAAGGCAAGGGTAAGAAGAACTTCAAGAAGGACGGCAAAGCTGTTGCCGCGCCCGGTAAGCAAGTTGCCGGGAAGAAGAACAAGAATGGACCCAAGCCTGAGACTGAGTGCTTTTATTGCAAGGGTACCGGTCACTGGAAGCGGAACTGCCCCAAGTACTTAGCGGATAAGAAGGCCGGCAACGTTAAAGGTATATGTGATATACTTGTTATTGATGTGTACCTAACCAGCGCTCATTGTAGCTCCTGGGTATTTGATACCGGTGCAGTTGCTCACATTTGTAACTCCAAGCAGGAGCTGCGGAATAAGCGGAGACTGGCAAAGGACGAGGTGACGATGCGCGTCGGGAATGGTTCCAAGGTCGATGTGATCGCCGTCGGCACGCTACCTCTACATCTACCTTCGGGATTAGTTTTAAACCTCAATAATTGTTATTTAGTACCAGCTTTGAGCATGAACATTGTATCTGGATCTCGTTTGATGCGAGATGGCTACTCATTTAAATCTGAGAATAATGGTTGTTCTATTTATATGAGAGAAATGTTTTATGGTCATGCCCCGCTGGTCAATGGTTTATTTTTGATGAATCTCGAACGTGATGTTACACATGTCCATAGTGTGAGTACCAAAAAGTGTAAGGTTGATAACGATAGTCCCACTTACATGTGGCACTGCCGCCTTGGTCATATTGGTGTCAAACGTATGAAGAAGCTCCATGCTGATGGACTTTTGGAGTCTCTTGATTTCGAATCATTTGACACGTGCGAACCATGCCTCATGGGCAAGATGACCAAGACTCCGTTCTCTGGAACAATGGAGCGAGCGACTGACTTGTTTGAGATAATACATACCGATGTATGCGGTCCAATGAGCGTCGAGGCTCGCGGTGGCTACCGTTATGTTCTCACCCTCACTGATGACTTGAGCAGATATGGGTATGTCTACTTAATGAAACACAAGTCTGAAACCTTTGAAAGGTTCAAGGAATTTCAGAGTGAGGTAGAGAATCAACGTGACAGAAAAATAAAGTGGCTACGATCTGATCGTGGCGGAGAATATTTAAGTCACGAGTTTGGCACGCACCTAAGGAAATGTGGAATTGTTTCACAACTCACGCCGCCTGGCACACCTCAGCGAAATGGTGTGTCTGAACGTCGTAATCGCACTCTATTGGATATGGTGCGATCTATGATGTCTCTTACCGACTTACCGCTATCATTTTGGGGATATGCATTAGAGACTGCCGCATTCACTTTAAATAGGGCACCGTCAAAGTCCGTTGAGACGACACCGTATGAATTATGGTTTGGGAAGAAACCTAAGCTGTCGTTTCTAAAAGTTTGGGGATGCGATGCTTATGTGAAGAAACTTCAACCTGAGAAGCTCGAACCCAAAGCGGAAAAGTGCGTCTTCATAGGATATCCCAAAGAGACTATTGGGTATACCTTCTACCTCAGATCCGAAGGCAAAGTCTTTGTTGCCAAGAATGGATCCTTTCTCGAGAAAGAGTTTCTCTCGAAAGAAGTAAGTGGGAGGAAAATAGAACTTGATGAGGTAATCGTACCTCCACTCGAACCGGAGGGTAGCGCAGCACAGGAAGTTGTTTCTGTGGAGCCTACACCGGCTGGAGAGGAAGTTAATGATGATGATCATGAAACTTCAGATCAAGTCACTATTGAACGTCGAAGGTCCACTAGGACACGTTCCGCACCAGAGTGGTACGGCAACCCTGTCCTGGAGATCATGTTGTTGGACAACAGTGAACCTTCGAACTATGAAGAAGCAATGGCGGGCCCGGATTCCAACAAATGGCTTGAAGCCATGAAATCCGAGATAGGATCCATGTATGAGAACAAAGTGTGGACTTTGGTGGACTTGCCTGATGATAAGCGAGCCATTGAAAATAAGTGGATCTTTAAGAAGAAGACTGACGCGGATGGTAATGTGACCGTCTATAAGGCTCGGCTTGTCGCTAAGGGTTATCGACAAGTTCAAGGAGTTGACTACGATGAGACTTTCTCACCCGTAGCGATGCTGAAGTCTGTCCGAATCATGTTAGCAATTGCCGCATTTTATGATTATGAGATCTGGCAAATGGACGTCAAAACGGCATTCCTTAATGGCTTCCTTAAGGAAGAACTATATATGATGCAGCCGGAAGGTTTTGTCGATCCTAAAGATGCTAACAAAGTATGCAAGCTCCAGCGCTCCATCTATGGGCTGGTGCAAGCATCTCGGAGTTGGAACATTCGCTTTAATGAGGTGATTAAAGCGTTTGGGTTTATGCAGGTTTATGGAGAACCCTGTATTTACAAGAAAGTGAGTGGGAGCTCTGTAGCATTTCTCATATTATATGTGGATGACATATTGCTGATGGGAAATGATATAGAACTTTTGGAAAGTGTAAAGGCCTACTTGAATAAATGTTTTTCAATGAAGGACCTTGGAGAAGCTGCTTACATATTAGGTATTAAGATCTATAGAGATAGATCGAGACGCCTCATAGGTCTTTCACAAAGCACATACCTTGAAAAGATATTAAAGAAGTTCAATATGGATCAGTCCAAGAAGGGGTTCTTGCCTGTGTTACAGGGTGTGAGATTGAGTACGACTCAATGCCCGACCACGGCAAAGGATAGAGAAGAGATGAGTGTCATCCCCTATGCTTCAGCCATAGGCTCTATTATGTATGCCATGCTGTGTACCAGACCTGATGTGAACCTTGCCATAAGTTTGGTAGGGAGGTACCAAAGTGATCCCGGAGCGGAACACTGGACAGCGGTCAAGAATATCCTGAAGTACCTGAAAAGGACAAAGGACATGTTTCTCGTATATGGAGGTGCCGAAGAGCTCGTCGTAAAGGGTTACGTCGATGCTAGCTTCGACACAGATCCGGATGACTCCAAGTCACAAACCGGATACGTGTATATTTTGAACGGAGGGGCAGTCAGCTGGTGCAGCAGCAAGCAAAGCGTCGTGGCGGCATCTACATGTGAAGCGGAGTATATAGCTGCTTCGGAAGTAGCAAAGGAAGGAGTCTGGATGAAGGAGTTCATCACCGACCTAGGAGTAATTCCCAATGCGTCGGGCCCGATGACTCTATTCTGTGACAACACTGGAGCTATTGCCCTTGCGAAGGAGCCCAGGTTTCACAAGAAGACAAGACACATCAAGCGCCGCTTCAACTCCATCCGTGATTACATTCAGGAGGGAGATATAGAAATTTGTAAAGTGCATACGGATCTGAATGTCGCAGATCCGTTGACTAAACCTCTCTCACGAGCAAAACATGATCAACACCAGAATGCTATGGGTGTTCGATTCATCACAATGTAACTAGATTATTGACTCTAGTGCAAGTGGGAGACTGTTGGAAATATGCCCTAGAGGCAATAATAAAATGGTTATTATTGTATTTCCTTGTTCATGATAATTGTCTATTGTTCATGCTATAATTGTGTTGACCTGAAACCGTAATGCATGTGTGAATACATAGACCACAACATGTCCCTAGTGAGCCTCTGGTTGGCTAGCTCGTTGATCAATAGATGGTCACGGTTTCATGATCATGGACATTGGATGTCGTTGATAACGGGATCACATCATTAGGAGAATGATGTGATGGACAAGACCCAATCCTAAGCATAGCACAAGATCGTGTAGTTCGTCTGCTAAAGCTTTTCCAATGTCAAGTATCGTTTCCTTAGACCATGAGATTGTGCAACTCCCGGATACCGTAGGAATACTTTGGGTGTGCCAAACGTCACAACGTAACTGGGTGGCTATAAAGGTACACTACGGGTATCTCCGAAAGTGTCTGTTGGGTTGGCACGAATCGAGACTGGGATTTGTCACTCCGTATGACGGAGAGGTATCTCTGGGCCCACTCGGTAAGACATCATCATATTGAGCTCAATGTGACTAAGGAGTTAGCCACGGGATGATGTGTTACGGAACGAGTAAAGAGACTTGCCGGTAACGAGATTGAACAAGGTATAGGGATACCGACGATCGAATCTCGGGCAAGTATCATGCCGGTAGACAAAGGGAATTGTATACGGGATTGATTGAATCCCCGACATCGTGGTTCATCCGATGAGATCATCGTGGAGCATGTGGGAGCCAACATGGGTATCCAGATCCCGCTGTTGGTTATTGACCGGAGAGGTGTCTCGGTCATGTCTACGTGTCTCCCGAACCCGTAGGGTCTACACACTTAAGGTTCGATGACGCTAGGGTTATAGGGAAATAGTGTACGTGGTTACCGAAGGTTGTTCGGAGTCCCGGATGAGATCCCGAACGTCACGAGGAGCTCCGGAATGGTCCGGAGGTAAAGATTCATATATAGGAAGTGAGGTTTTGGTCACCGGAAGTGTTTCGGGCATCACCGGTAACGTACCGGGACCACCGGAAGGGTTCCGGGGGTCCACCATGTGGGGCCACCGGCACCAGAGGGCTGCATGGGCCTCAAGTGGGAGGGAACCAGCCCCTAGGTGGGCTGGTGCGCCTCCCACCAAGGCCCAAGGCGCAGCCAAGGGTGGAGGGGGGCAAACCTTAGAGCAGATGGGCCCTAAGGCCCACCTAGGGCTGCGCCCCCTCTCTCCCTCCCTCTGGCCGCCGCCCAGATGGGATCTGGGGCTGCCGCCGGCCCCCTAAGGGGAACCCTAGGGCGCAGCCCCTCCCCTCCCCTCCTCCTATATATAGTGGTGAGTTTTGGGGCTGCCAAGACACGAGTTTTCCCTCTCTCTCGGCGCAGCCCTACCTCTCCCTCTCCTCGTTCTCCGTAGTGCTTGGCGAAGCCCTGCCGGAGTACCACGCAGCTCCACCGCCACCACGCCGTCGTGCTGCCGGAGCTCTCCCTCAACCTCTCCTTCCTCCTTGCTGGATCAAGGCGTAGGAGACGTCACCGGGCTGCACGTGTGTTGAACGCGGAGGCGCCGTTGTTCGGCGCTTAGATCGGAATCGACCGCGATCTGAATCGCTGCGAGTACGACTCCACCAACCGCGTTCTTGTAACGCTTCCGCTTTGCGATTTTCAAAGGTATGAAGATGCACTCTCCCCTTACTCGTTGCTGGTTTCTCCATAGATAGATCTTGGTGAACACGTAGGAAATTTTTTGATTTACTACTACGTCTCCCAACATAAAATACTATGAATTATGTGGACCGGCCGGCCGCCGCGTGGACGAAAATGCGTCCGCGCGTTGGATGCACAGCCTACCTAAACGCAAAAAGGAACGGACATGCCGACTCAGGACAAAAAGCGAGCAAATCGTGTCTGGGTCGACGCGTTGAAATTGCTCTAATATCCCAGTGTAATCTTCGAGTCCAAAAGGGGCACAAGTGCCAGCAGCCTCTCGCTGTTTATAGGGTCAGTAATAAGAGCATCTCCAGCCGCCCCCCCAACAGGCCCCCCCAGGCCATTTTTTAGCGCCGGCGGGCGAAAATCGTCCCAGTCGCGCCCCCAGGAGCCCATTTTTCGCCGGTTAGGACCGAATTTTGCGCCGGCGTACCCAGGCCAAACCCGGCGCGCTGGGGGGCGCCTGGGGGCGCCGGGCGAAACCTTTTTGACGCGAAAACGGGTGGGTCCGCCGAGTCAGCGACCGCGCGGCATCGTCGTCCTCATCGCCTCGGTTTCCCGCGGGGAATCAATGCAAGGCTGCCGCCGGTCAGCCTTCCATTGATGCGGCCCGTTCACGAGGCGGCGTAGTCAGTACGGGCGACGCGCGTCCACACCTCGCCTCCCACGCGTCCGCACGGTGCCGCCTGCTCGCCTCCTATAAAAGCCGACCTCGTCGGTGTTCGCCACACATCGCCGCCTGCCCCCAAGTCCCACCACCAACGCCCCTCTCTCTCCCCCCGCGCGGCGATCTTCTCTCCCCCCTCTCCCCCCCAATGGCGGAGCGCTACCTAGGCGACGGCGCGGCCTGCAACGGCTTCGGCCGCCGGCACCTCCACGAGGACGAGGCCCGCCTGTTGTACGAGGCGGAGTACCCGACGCCGCCTGACATGCGGGCGCCGGGCGCCTGGAGGCTCAGCGCCGGCGGCGTCCCCGTGCCACCGGTGCCCACCGGAGCCGAGCGGCGCGCCGAGATCGCCCGGATCCGGTCCTCCCTGTCCGAGGAAGTGCGCCGGCAGCCGAGGTACGCTCCCGATAGCGTCAACCTCTGGACGGCGTACTTCGAGCGCCGCCGCGAGGAGCAGCTCGCCTCCACCAATGGCGGCCCTGCGCGCGGCCGCAACAACAGCGAGGGCCGCCGTCTTTGGTGGGGCATCCCCGGACGCACGCTCGAGGCCGTCCTCAAGCACATCGAGGGCGGCAACGAGCCGCGCCTCAAGTACCCGGACGAGCCGACGTCCATCTCCCGCCGGAGGGGCTCGTCGTGGCAGCCACGGCGCATGGAGGCGCCGTCGTCGTCGTCCTCCCACTCCTCTGGCGCAGCACGCACGCCGCTACTCGCCGTGAAGGCCGAGCCCGGTGTGACGCCGCTCCGGCGCAGCGGGCGCAGCGGCGGCGGGGGCATCACCATCGACGAGGGCCGGCGCCGCAAGCCCTCACCTCCCCGCGGCCACCTCCGCCTTGTCAGGCCGAAGACGGAGCCTGGCACGGCGGTGGTCAAGCAGGAGCACCTCGCCATGGCCGCCGCCGACGAGGCGGCCATGAAGTGGGCGCGGGACGACTACGTCCGGGAGGAGATGGAGCGGCAGCGCCGGGCTCTCGAGGAGATCGAGGCTCGCCACCGTGCCCGCCGCGAGGAGGAGATCGCCGGCCTCATCATCCTCGACGACGACAGCGACGGCGAGGCGCCCGGGCCCTCCAACCCCGACCTGCACCGTTTCGGCGACGCAGGGCAGTGCTGCAGTAGGGACGGCGGCTGCGGCGCGCAGGACGCGATGGCAGCGACGCCGACGGCGGCGACTACACCAACTTCTACAAGCTCCTCGGCATGTAGAATGCCGCGGCGCGGCGACGGGACGGCGGCGGTGGGACGACGTAGTCGACGTAGTTTTTTTTTTTAGTTTTGTATTATATTTTGAATGAAAAACCCGAATTATGTTTACTGTTTGGGCCACTTTTGGACCGATTCTATGCCCATACTGGGCCGAAAGCGTCGGTTGGGGGGCGACGCCAGGGGCGTGACTGGAAGCCTGGCCCCATGCCGATTTTAGCGCCGGCTGGCCCCACGCGGCGCTATTTCGGTCCCTGCTGGAGATGCTCTAAGCCGGATCGGTTTCCGAATCTCCCCATCTTCTCTCTCGATGCATAGTACCGAACAAGGCGCCCTTGCCGTCTCTCCCGCAAGAAAATCGCATCTTTCTTTTGCCGAGCCGCCATAACCCATTGCCGCCTCCGCCAATCCTACCAAGCCAAGCCAAGACAAGGAATTGATCTTCATAGCAGTTCCCCTCTCTCCTCTCCTCTCCTCTCCTCTCCTCCAGCGGATGGATTCGCCTGGAGTGGAGTGAACTCTTGGTAAGGAAGCACCTACCTGGATACTTCCATCGGATCTGTTACTCTCCTTTTGCTGTCGTCGATCGTTTCTTTTCTCATCTCAAGGCCGAGAGCTGCCGTCGTATCGTTTTCCGTCGCGGAGGAGACCTTCGGATGCGTCCGTTCGCCGCCGTTCTGGGGACCAAGAGAGCATCTGCGCCCCTCGTCCCAGTCAGAAGGAGAGCACCTGGTCGTGATGGATGATGACCGGCTATGCATTGTCCGAGACCTTCGCAACAGAGTCCCTCATGGCGGCACCTTGGAGATTTGGGGGCTGCTGGATTATGGCTCTGGTGATTGGTCGCTGAATCATCGAATCGATTTGTTCGGGCAGGTGAAATGTGAATTGGCCGAGCCACAGGTTGTGAGGGTTATCGGTGCTGTTGGCAATTGCAAGTCGGGGAAGAAGATTGTGATTGCTACTAGCAAGCACTTGGTTCGCGACAAGTTTCAGAAAAAGGTTTACTCATATGATCCTGGCTGTCAAGTTCTAGAGGGCATTCTTTCGGTCACCGAGACACACGCCACCTCTGTTACGCGCTTCATCCCTGGTTCAAGATTCAGCTTACTTGAAGAGAGCCTTGCTCCAGTGCATAAAACTCATGAAGACCTGGCCTTCAAAAATGTACTGAAGAAACTACGGCTCCATGATAAAAGGCTAAAAGATGAAAGGTCACTGTTGTTGAAATCTTCTGTAATTGAAGGACTTCAAGAATCTTGCTAACATATACTAGTTGTCATGCACGTGATTGTGGTGTAACTCTCGTAATTGTTGCTGTTAGATGTGTATAGTCCCTTTTCTGTATATCCCCAGTGTATAAGGGGTTTCCTGCAGTTCTACCTCACATGTATATGTACTGGCCTTTGGCCCCTGTGAATGTCAGTTGCTCATTCCTAACATGGTATCAGATGCTTAGGTTCCTCTCCCCGCTCCAGCACGCTCGCAGCTCCGTGCCTTGCTCCCCGTCGCCGGCCATCTCCGCCCCCGTCTCCGGCCATCTCCTCCCCCGCCGCCGGCCATCTCTTCCGCGTCCGCCGCCGGCCGTCTGCGCCTCGTCTGAGCCTCCCCCGCGCCTGGCCGAAGCCGCTGCTGCTGCTCCCCGCAGCTGCTGCTCTCGCAGCTACAGCTCGAGCAGGCCCGGCGAGGCCGGCCACGCCCAGCCCGCGCCCGCAGGCTCCTCCGCGCGCCGCCCCGAGCCGCCTCCGCCCGCTGGCTGCCCCGCCCGCGGCTGCTGCGGCCGGCCGCGCCTGGCCTCTTCTCCGGCCGCCGCCGGCTCGCCCGGCCTGCGCCCCGCCCGCCCGGCCTGCGCCCCGCCCGCCCGGCCTGCGCCCCGCCCTGCCGCCGCCGCCCCCGGCTGCTGCGCGGCCGCCCCCGGCGCTGCCCTGCCTCGCCCGGCCGCCTGCTGCCCCCGGCGCTGCCTCCAGCCAGCGCCCGATCCAGATCGGGCACTGCAGCAGGGCACTGTAGCAGTTGACAAAAAAAAAAACAAAAAAAAACAGAGAGTTCCTCATGTCTTCTTCGGGCTACGTCGCTGTTCCTCGGTGCTCGGTGATCTTCGATGGCACCAACTATGCTGAGTTTGCGGGCTTCATGCGTATCCACATGCGCGGTCTTCTCCTGTGGGGTGTTCTCTCTGGCGAGGTCCCCTGTCCGCCATGCCCTGTTGCGCCCGTGGCCCCAATACCCTCGGTGCCACCGGTCCTTGCTGCTGATGCTTCTCAGGCTGACCGGGATGCAGCCAAGGCTCTCGATGATGCTGCGGTTGATGCCTATGACCAGCAGGTATCCGCTTATTCACATGCTCTCTCTGTGTACCGTGATGATCTGTCTGCTTACACTCAGTGGTGCAATGATGATGCTCGTGCTGCTGCTGTTCTCACAGCGAGTGTCCTCCCTCAGTTTGCTTCGGAGTTCATGGGACTTGGCACAGTTACAGCCATGTGGTCTTACCTCTGTCAGCGCTATCAGCCCTCTGGTGATGCGCTCTACCTATCTGTGGTGCGTCAGGAGCACGCTCTTCAGCAGGGTGACTCTTCTGTTGATGAGTTTTACACACAGAGTTCTGCCATCTGGCGCCAGCTTGACTCTCTTCGGACAGTTGTTTGTGGAACTTGCCGTTGCTGCCAGACTATGAGGTCCGACTTGGAGTTTCAGCGTGTCCATGAGTTCTTATCTCGCCTCCGTTCCGAGTTTGAGCCTCGACGCGCTCACTTGCTTGCTCGTGGTCGTGTTCCTATCTCGGAGGTGCTTGCTGAGCTTCGTGCTGAGGAGACCCGCCTCCGCTCTGCTGGGTTGCTTGCTGTTCCCTCTGTGTTGGCTGCTCGAGCTCCTGTGTCGTCTGCTCGTCTCACCGCTCCACCACTTCTGCCCACACCTTCAGGGGGGGGGGGGGGTCGCCCTCCTTCTGCTGAGAAGGGCCGATCGCGCCGTGACACTTTCTGTGGCTACTGCTCCAGGCAAGGTCACCCAGAGTCTGATTGCCGCCAGAAACAGCGAGACCAGAGGCGCTCTTCTTCCAGTGGGACTCATGCGTCTCCCTCGACTCCGTCACTCACTGACCAGGATATTATGCGACTCAAGCGCATGCTGGCTTCCTCCGGTTCTTCCTTGACGGGTTCTGTTGCTGCTGTGACTGCCACCACCACTCCGCCCTCGCCGGAGCCTACTCAGTCAGGTACATCCTCGTGGGTTCTGGATTCTGGAGCTTCCTTTCATATGTCCTCTGATTCTTCTGCTTTATCTTCCCTTCGACCTCTTGATTTTCCTCTTAATGTTCTCACTGCCGATGGCACACCTCTTCCTGTTGCTAGTCGTGGCATTCTTTCTACTCCATCTTTTTCTGTTCCTAGTGTTTCTCATGTTCCTCGTCTTACCATGAATCTTTTTTCCGCTGCCCAACTTACTGATTCTGGTTGTCGTGTCATTCTTGATACCGACTCTTGCTCCATTCAGGATCGTCGCACCAAGGCTTTGGTTGGTGCTGGCCCCCGGCGCCGTGAGTCAGAGGGCCTTTGGGAGGTTGACTGACTTTGTGTTCCTTCTGCTGCCACCACTTCTGCCAGCTCTCATGCTCTTGCTGCCTCTTCGTCTGCGTCCTTCCAGCAGTGGCATCATCGCCTTGGTCACATCTGTGGCTCTCGCTTGTCTTCTTTAGTTCGTCAGGGCCTCTTAGGGTCTGTATCTGGAGATGTCTCCTTACATTGTAATGGTTGCAGACTTGGCAAACAGACCCAGTTACCTTATCCTACCAGTGAGTCTGTATCTCAGCATCCTTTTGACTTAGTTCATTCTGATGTCTGGGGTCCTGCTCCCTTTGATTCGAAAGGTGGTCATCGCTACTATGTTTTGTTTATTGATGATTTCTCTCGCTACACTTGGCTCTACTTCATGAAATCTCGTAGCGAGGTTCTCTCTATATACAAACGGTTTGCTGCCATGGTTCACACCCAGTTTTCCACGCCCATTCGTACTTTTCGTGCTGACTCCGCTGGAGAGTATATCTCCCAGCTGTTGCATGGTTTTCTCGCGGAACAGGGTACTCTTGCCCAGTTCTCATGTCCTGGTGCTCATGCTTAGAATGGCGTTGCTGAACGTAAGCATCGTCATCTGCTTGAGACGGCTCGTGCGCTGATGATTGCCGCTTCTCTTCCACCCCACTTTTGGGCTGAGGCTGTTTCTGCATCCACCTATCTCATCAACATTCAGCCCTCGACTGCTCTGCAGGGTGGTATTCCTATGGAGTGTCTCATTGGTCGATCTCCTGACTACTCAGCTCTTCGTATGTTTGGATGTGTGTGCTATGTCCTGCTTGCCCCGCGAGAACGCACCAAACTGTCTGCTCAGTCGGTTGAGTGTGTTTTCCTTGGCTACAGTGATGAGCACAAGGGCTATCGCTGTTGGGACCCTGTTGGTCGTCGCTTGCGCATCTCGCGTGATGTGACTTTTTATGAGTCTCGCTCTTACTACCCCCGCCCTTCCTCCTCGAGTTTCTCTGTGGACGATATTTCTTTCCTTCTCCTTCCTGATACATCCTCCTCTGTTCCTCAGGTCTCTCCCCTTCCTCAGACCCGTCTCACCCTTCCTCACATGCCACCGACACCACAATCCCCTCCATCCTCCTCTCCACCATCCTCTCCGATCCGTCGGCCTCTCTCTCCTTTTCCTCTCCACTACACTCGCCGCCCTCGTGTTGAGGATGATTCTCCTGACACATCTTCCACTTCCGATGTTCCTCCTTCCACACCTCCACCAGTTCATAATCTCCGTGCTCGACCTCGACCCCCTCTTGATCGCTACTCTCCTGCCAAGTACGGCCTCTCTGTTGTTGCTGAGCCGACTTCCTATCAGGCTGCCCTGACTCAGCCTGAATGGCAGCTTGCGATGGCCCAGGAGCTTGCTGCCCTTGAGCGTTCTGCCACGTGGGATCTGGTCTCCCTTCCTTCTGGTGTTCGTCCCATCACATGCAAGTGGGTCTATAAGATTAAGACTCGCTCTGATGGCTCTCTTGAGCGCTACAAAGCTCGTCTTGTGGCTCGTGGTTTTCAGCAGGAACAGGGACGCGATTATGATGAGACATTCGCTCCTGTGGCCCACATGACCACTGTCCGCACTCTCCTTGCTGTCGCTTCTGTTCGTCATTGGTCTGTCTCTCAGCTTGACGTTTAGAACGCCTTTCTCAATGGTGAGTTGCGTGAGGAGGTCTATATGCAGCCACCCCCAGGGTACTCTGTTCCTGATGGTATGGTCTGCCGACTTCGCCGCTCTCTATGGTCTTAAACAGGCCCCTCGTGCCTGGTTCGAGCGGTTCGCCTCTGTTGTGACTGCCGCGGGTTTCTTGCCCAGTGATCATGATCCCGCCTTGTTCGTTCACACGTCTCCTCGTGGTCGGACTCTTCTCCTTCTCTATGTTGATGACATGATCATCACTGGTGACGACTCTGACTACATTGCCTTTGTTAAGGCTCGCCTTCGCGACCAGTTCCTCATGACTGATCTTGGTCCTCTTCGCTATTTTCTTGGGATTGAGATCTCCTCGACCTCTGATGGCTTCTATATCTCCCAAGAAAAATATATTCAGGATCTTCTTTCTCGCGCTGCTCTTGGTGATGAGCGCACTGTTGTGACTCCTATGGAGCTCAACGTTCAGCTTCGTGCCTCTGATGGTGACCCTCTTCCTAATCCCACTCGCTATCGTCACCTCGTTGGCAGTCTTGTCTATCTTGCTGTTACGCGTCCTGACATCTCCTATCCTGTCCACATTCTGAGTCAGTTTGTTTTAGCCCCCACCTCTGTCCACTATAGTCATCTCCTCCGTGTTCTACGATATCTTCGTGGCACGATCTCTCAGCGCCTTTTCTTTCCCCGCTCCAGCTCTCTTGAGCTCCAGGCCTACTCTGATGCTACCTGGGCTAGTGATCCCTCTGATCGACGCTCGCTGTCTGCTTACTGTGTCTTTCTTGGTGGCTCTCTTATTGCCTGGAAGACAAAGAAGCAGACTGCTGTTTCCTGCTCGAGTACAGAGGCTGAGTTACGAGCCATGGCTATGTTGACGGCTGAGGTGATCTGGTTACGGTGGTTACTTGAGGATTTTGGTGTGTCTGCTACCACCTCGACTCCCTTACTGTCAGACAGTACCGGTGCTATCAGTATTGCGCGTGACCCGGTGAAGCATGAGCTCACTAAGCACATCGGTGTGGATGCCCACTTCGTACGTGCCGCTGTGCAGGATGAGGTTCTCGCTCTTCACTATGTGCCCTCTGAGTTACAGCTCGCGGACTTCTTCACGAAGGCACAGACTCGAGCGCAGCATGGGTTCTTTCTCTCCAAACTCAGTGTTGTTGACCCACCATGAGTTTGCGGGGGGTTGCTCATTCCTAACAGTTGCCTTATGCCCAATTAAATCTAGGCGCAACCTTTAAGTATGAAGAATATGTTTGATGTTGTCCTTGCCCTTGTTTTTTTGTGTGGTTCGGCTTGTAGAGTTGTAGGAGTATTATGTGTTTTTTCTTGCGAGTAGTCGAGCACTAAGAATAATGAAGATATGACTTTCTTGATATTCTTGTGATGGCGATAGATAATTAGCTGCATTGTGTGAATGGAAAATGATAGACAGTTAACTGTGCATTTGTTATGAATTAAGTCAAAATCAGGTAAGAATCCAAGCAAGTTACCTGACATAGTTTACATATATGTCCTTTTCTTGTTTCGATGTGCATATATAAGCATACTTTATAATTATTCATCCATTTCCATGTTTTGTGGGACTTCTCTTGTTCAATTTTTGTCGCGTTTTGGTAAACAAGAACAAATCTGAAAGTCTTTGTTGATTTTGAATTGCTAATGATGTAGCAGTTGCCGTTAGCCGTTAACAAGTTGTGATGGAGAGGATCGATTTGTTCGGGCAGGTGAAATGTGAATTGGCCGAGCCACAGGTTGTGAGGGTTATTGGTTCTGTTGGCAACTGCAAGTCGGGGAAGAAAAAGGTCTACACCTATGATTCTGGTTATCAAGTTCTAGAGGGCATTCTTTCGGTCACCGAGACACACACCTCTGTTAAACGCTGGATCCCTGGTTCAAGATTCAGCTTAATTGAGGAGAGCCTTGCTCCAGTGCATAAAACTCATGAAGACCTGGCCTTCAAAAATGTACTGAAGAAACTACGGCTACATGCTAAAAGGCTAAGAGATGAAGGTCACGGTTGAGGAGATCTTCTGTTATTGAAGGACTTTAAGAATCTTGCTACTATTATAGTCTTCATGCACACGATTGTGGCGCAACTCTCGGAATTGTTGCCTTATGCCCGATTAAATCCAGGCGCAACCTTTAAGTATGAATAATGTGTTGAATATGTTTGTTATCGTCCTTGCCCTTGTTTTTTGTGGTTTGGCTTGTACGAGTATTATGTTTTTTTTTTGCGAGTAGTTGAGCACTAAGGATAATGAAGATATGACTTTCTTGACATTCTTGTGATGGCGATAGATAATTAGCTGCATTGTGTTAACGGAGAATAATAGACAGTTAATTGTGCATTTGTTATGAAAAATTAACTCAAAGTCAGGTAAGAATCCAAGAAAGTTACCCGACATAGCTTACATATATATGTCATTTTCTTGTTTCGATGTAAGATATGCATTAACATACTTTATAATTATTCATCCATTTCCCTGTTTTGTGGGACTTCTCTTGTTCAAATTTTATTGCGTTATGGTAAACAAGAACAAATCTGAAAGTCCTTGTTGATTTTGTATTGCTAATTATGTAGCAGTTGCCGTTAGCATGATCTACTATTTTCCGCTATAAATTGGGTAGAATGTTCAGTATTATTTGCACTGCTTAACAAAAGAGGTGACCAGTGATTGGCATGAACTTGCTAGTAGTGGTGACGAGCAAGGTAGCCGACCGTGGTGGCGTGGTGACCAGTGAATCTTCCTCAATGCTACCACAATATCATTGGGAGGGCGTGCTGCCTCCTGTGCATGGTAGGCTGTCCCAATCTCCATGATTTTGGTTTAAGCTTATTAGGATGTTATAAATCATGTAAACGACAAACGTTATTACCACCTAGCCAGTGGCGTTACTTCGAACAGTATAAGATCGTTTTACTGAAGAAATTGTTGAAAAAGTTACCGAAAAAGTTGCATATACCTACAGACAATTATGCAAGCACGACCACAATGGATTATGGACATGAATGGATGCTTCGTATCAAAAGCCAGATATGCATAAATCTTTGCCATCGCCTCTCGGTCAGACGGATTTGAAGCACAAAGCCTGGTCTACCGATCATCCATTTGTCACTGAAACATCAGATAGATATATTTGCAATCTACAAACATGAAAGTGCATTATTCAATCCACTGAGATGTTTCAGAAGAAACATAACTGCAATGTGTCGAACAGTGCAAGCAATTGACATGATCACTGTCGTTTAAGAGTGGTTCTGAACAAGTGACCGTCTGGCTAAACGGACAACGGAGTAGACAAAAAATATTGGCCTCTTTGAACACCAACTTGATGGATACCCAAATTAAGCTGGGAATTAATCTAATCATCACAATCTCATCATGTCCCTACCATAACACTCAGGTGCATTAGAACTGGGACAATTTAGTTCCAACATGAAATAAAACCAGGGAGTATAACACTAACCAATTTCAAAGCTAGAACCGCCATATATAATGTGTCTGGCAGCAGGGTTATAAACAAAGACCGTATGTCTGATTTAGTGGCATGCATTAGCCATGGGAGATGGCATGGCTAGCTATCCATTGGTTTATGCACTTGAACAAGGCTCTCTTCAAATAAACTGAATGTTGAGCCAGGCCTGGTATGTGTGTGTGTCTCGGTGATGGAGAGGATGGTCTCTAGAGCTTGACACCTAGGGTCATAGGTGTGAAGCTTCTGCTCAAACTGGCCGGGGAACTTGTACTTGCTAGAAGCAATGACTATCTTCTTCCCTGACCTGCAACCGCCAATGAGTCCAACAACCCTCACAACCATCACATCAAGTAAATATATTCCCACGTGCCCGAACAAATGAATTCGATGATACAGTGACCATTCACCAGGGCTATAATCCAGCAGTTTCCAGATCTCCAAAGTGCCATCACGAGGGATTGTATTGCGAAGGTCACGGACCATGCACAGGTGGTCATCCATCACAACCAGGTGCTCTTTTTCTGAACCGTAGTGCAGGTGCACTTCTGATGTCCAGAAGGGTGGTGGTGATCGGACGCATCCGAAGGTCTCGGCTGTCAAGGAAAATGTTAAGATGGCAGCTCTTGTCCTTGTGATGATATGGGAAGGACCGATGAACCAGTGTAGTAATCCGTTGGCAAACACCGGTGGTACTTTGTACGTCGTCACATGTATAGCTGCAGTAATTGCATACCTAGACAACCTGAAAGGTACTCCTCCACCGGCCGCCGGCCTCCAGCAACCAGCTCCAGGGGTGTACACTTCACACTTGTTCCTCTCCTTGTCAGAGCAAGACCCAGTGATCAACCTCACCACCTTGTACTCCCTAGTAAGGGCATCAAATCCCAGTCCAGCAGTGGAACGATATGTTGGAGAACCGTGAGGCGGCAGACGTGTGATTGCCCGTGTAGCCGCATTGCAAACATAGTAAGCTGGCGCGGCATCATCATACAGAAGGGTGAGTCCATGGCATGGCGAGGGTGTCACTATTCCCACGGAATTGCGGCGTGCAGTGTCAACGGTGATGAGCAAGTCGTCTCTTGAGCCTGACGGCGAGCATGAATACATTGTGGTGGAGTTCAATTTTGCTGCAGGAGAGGCAAGCATGAGTAGCTTTGGTGCTTGTGGCAGCTCCTTGGAGATCGCCATGCGTAGGCTGCAGAAATCCTTGGAGGAGAAGAGTGCAGCCCAAGAGCGGCAGACAGCCCGGAAGCGGAGAATGGATTTGATAGGGAGCCGCAGTAGCACCTCCAACATCATGGCATCAGGAAGTAACAGTGTACAAAGAGATAGTAGAACGGCCTTCTTCCTTTTGTTTTTGCTTGGGAACACCTCTGCTGTAATCTTTGCAGCCTCGCCACAGGATGGCACGACAGCTTTTCTCTTGCTGCTATCCATCATCCCACCAATTTCTGCTGCTCCAATCAACATTACTAATTTAACAAGATGTTCTGCAGTGAAAGACACACATGGGGATAATTTGGGTGTTAGTACAGTGAACCCAGATGCATAATGTTTTTGGAAACATAAATTTAACTGACTGCTATTAGTACTATATCAGCCGAGGGCAATAGATACTGCAGGACTCGCCTGCATCTTGGACAGAACATATATGTATTGTTTTGAAACGAGCAAGCAAGATCAACCAAATTTTTATTTTTATTACATAGAAAATAAATAAAACGATTGCTCTATTAATTTAAGAGAAATGATTGCTCTTATTACTGATACTATCTGAAAACAGTAACAGCAAAAGTTTGAGGGTAATAGACATCAAAATACATATGAAGATGCCCCCCGTGCCATATAGAATGGGAAATGATCCCCATCAGCCGGCTGATTTTTTGGTTGCATCCGCCTCCTCCTACGGATGACGCGTGTCCCAGTGGGCCTGCCCACCGCTTTCACGTGCTGCCTTATCTTCTCCGTCGACTACTCTCCTCCACATCTTTTCTTCTCATGCCTTCTTCCTTTCAGCCATCCAGCCTCATCCATCACACACGCAAGCAGCAGGGTAGTTAGCTTCCACGGAGACACCCACGAACTGCTCCAGCTTGTGCTCACCGGCCATGGCTCTTGCAAGAAGCAGCGTAGCAGGCGCTCATGGAGGTAAGATGCGAGCTCGCCGGCCGACGTGACTGACGACGGGGATTGGCGGCGCTCAGGACGTGAGCTCGGAGGTGGAGGTAGTATACGAGCTCGCCGGCCGACGCGACCGGTGACGGGGATTGGCGGCGCTCGGGACGAGAGCTCGGAGGTGGATGGCCTTCTGGTTGGCGGCGACGGCGACGAGCGACGGCGGTGCTGTCGGCAACGAGGGCGGTGTTTCTGTATCATTATTTTTTTCCTGCAACATCATCTGTGTTGCAAGAATTTCTTCTGCAACAATACCCCGTGTTGCAGAAAAGTGATGCATTTTTTTTGCAACATCATCTATGTTGCATGTTGTAGAAGTTCTTTCCGCAACGACACTCATGTTGCAGGAATGTGAAGACTTTTTTTTCCAACATCATCTATGTTTCGAAAGTTCCTTCTGGAACAACATCCATATTGCAAAAAAGTGAAGACGAAAAAAAAGATTTCTGAAACAAGGGTCCTGTTGCAGGAATGCATAGAAGAAACTGGAGATGTTGGGTCCTGTTGCAATGGAGGTTTTGCAACAAGGGTCTTGTTGCAGAAAAATAGAGAAAAAAGTTTTTATAACAAAGGTCTTGTTGCAGAAAAATAGAGAAGAAAAAGTTTTGCAACATGGGTCTTGTTACAGAGAGGAAACTATTTTGTAACATGGGTCTTGTTACAAAAAATTAGATAAGATGAGATTCTGCAACAAGAGCATTGTTACAGGAAATAAGAGAAGAAGAACGAAGGCTCGTCTTGTACAATCGGACGGCTCGCGAGGCGGCGGATCTTTTAAAAAGATCCGCCGGCCGACGCGTAGCACGGCCCATTACTACAAAATTTTGAAGGGGCCAGATCGACCTTGAGCTAAGACGGATCTACTAGATGATTCCATCACAACAAAGGGAAGGCTAGATCAGAAGGAGATCCGGCTGATTAGAACAGGAATGACGGCATCGAACAGATCCGAGCGAGGTAGGGTTCCTTACCAAGCGAATCCACTGGAGGACGCCGGCGACGAACAGACCGTTAGCTTGAAGGAGGATTGGCGAAGCTGGGGTTACGGCGGCACGGCGGAAAGAAGATGGATTTTTTCTCGCGGGAGAGACGGCGAGGGCGTCCTGTTAATCCGTTATATCGAGGGGAAGGGGATTAGGGTAACTCCAACCATCCGACGCGAATCACCAAAGGCAGCCGTCCGATTGGCCCAATACCGGCCGTCTAGATTAGAACCTTTATTATCTCTTTTATTCTAAAAAATTAAAAAGAAACATTTATCTCTCTCACGTGCAAGTTAACCCTTCCCCTTCCCCTCCTGTATGAGTTGCGCTCCACGCACACGAACCCCATGGCACCTCCCTTCTGTCGATGACCGACTCTCATCGGCTGGTTCATACGCGGTCGTCAGGGTTATAGCTCTGTCACCGGCTAGTTCCAACATGTCACAGTCGTGCTTTCAACACCTGGGCGCGGCACATATTTTGTCTCCAGCATTGGCTGATGTCGGTTGCTGCACGCGTTGTGGCTGCAACTTCTTCTTCGAATGGATGCAACTTTTGCATAGGCCGGTTCCAGCTTTCGCTGCCATGGATGCAACTTTTCTCTTCAATGGATGCAGCTTTTTAATCTGTAGGTTCCAAGCTTATGATGGCATGGATGCAGCTTTTCTCTTCAATGGGTGCAACTTTTTCATTGGTAGTTTCCAACTTCTACTGTCATGGATGCCCATTTTCTATCATGGATGGAGCTCTGTCTCAGATCGGTTCTAGCACGGAGCTGCCGTGGTTGAAACATCTCTGGTTGACGGTTCCAGCGCAGAACTACGAGCAATAGCCCGCCTCATGGCATGTCCATGGCGGCTTTCCCTCGTATGGTGTGGCCATGGCGTGTGCGTTGATAGGTCGAGGAGGTGGTGCGGGGGTGGTTCCATGTTCCCCGGAGTGAACCAGGGGAGCGCGCGCGGGTGGGTTTCACACACGGTGGTGCAAGGCGGTGATCGAAGATTCCGCTCCTTAGCAACTTCGGCTCGATGAGGTAGGAGAAACCCATGTGCAAGGTTAGCGGAGGAAGTGGGTGCGGACGCTAGGGTTGGATTGGGGACCTACGCGGGATTAGGACTAGTCGGCGGGATCTGGAGGAGGGAGAAGAAAATGAGGTGTGTGGCCACCAGCGCACGTGGGCTCGAGGCGCCTAGCCGAGCCTTCGGCCGGCCGACCAATCTAAATCATTTCCCATCACCAAATCGCCAGAAATGTCCTGACTGGCTGTCGTACATTTTTTCCCATCAAATGATGATCATCAAAATTGTACGGATTATTCCGGAGTCAGAACATTTGAAATCCACAAACGGATGCTATTTTTTTTCTCTTCTCAGTTGATGTCCTTACTCTGG
The DNA here is from genome assembly GCA_039707655.1 of Elymus sibiricus. Taxonomy (NCBI): domain Eukaryota; kingdom Viridiplantae; phylum Streptophyta; class Magnoliopsida; order Poales; family Poaceae; genus Elymus; species Elymus sibiricus. Next base: position 399,210,865 of record CM077663.1, on the reverse strand, counting down.
ATAAATTGGGGAGCTGCGGGGGTTCTGGAGAGTCCGACGTGTGGAAGCCTTTTCACTCCACGCCATTGATGGGTGTTATTTTTACGCTCATCACACCATTGTTTAAACCGATTTATGTTAGAAAATCTTAGAAAATCACTCCGATATTACCATTACTGTCTAATGAATGCGAGAAATTATGAAATCCTCCCTTTATTTTGTTTCCGCAACAGAAGGGGCCATATATGGAGAAACTTAATCGTTTTGAATGAAATAAGTAAAATGGAGAAAGAAGGAAATAAATTGGAGGCACAATAATTGAAACAGAAGAGAAGACGACGTTTGACACGATCACACCCACTCGTACCAGGTGCGAGCGACTCCGTGGCATCCAACCTAACCACTTTTATAAAGGGGCCACCACTAGATTTGTAGAGGAGATCGTCAAAAACCTCCATCGCAACAACAAAAGCCATTCGCCAGCCCTAGTCGCCACCATTTTCCATCCCATCTCCATAGCCACCACCACCACCACCACCAACATCACCCTAAAAAACCCAGCTCCAAGTTAACCATACTCGTAACCGTGTAGTGTATCCGACAACCACTATAAGACATATTATAAATAAAGCATCCATCTTCATGTCTCATTCAATGATTTTTTCGTGCGATCGGATCATCACATGTGAGTAATTCGGTAAAGCAATGAGTTGAGGCATAGCCTTGCAACACGATGTATTTGTATTAGGGATCAATGGAAACTTTGAATCAACATCATGTATGTGTGAAATAAAGTTGTATTGTAGTTGTCTCTTATCTTTTTCTCATTCTTCGACCCTGCAGGTACCCAGGATCACGAAGTTCGATCAAGGAGGAGGTTAGGAGCAGGGAGGACATAGAACACTATTCTGAAGACCAGTGACAAAAAGGTTTAGTACGATAACAGAAAGCCAATCCTTGAGGATATATGAGGTGTAGGCATTAAACGCCCAATGCTTTTGACTGATTTATTCGCAATATTCGAGATAACCCCGCATGGTGGTAAGGACATGTGGTTGGACAACTGACTCTTGATGCATGTCGCGAACCGGTCAAGACGTAATTTAGACACATCCTCCAGTTTATCTTGTTGAGCACATCTTGACGTGTGTCTTTCAGAGCAAAAATTAAGACCATGATGATCCGAGTCACAAATGTATGGTTGTAAGAAATAAGTCCTCATATCCATGCCTATTTTAATTCTAAGTGTTTACACTCTATGATTGTTAAGGTTCTCTTTGATGTAGCATCATCTGGAATGAAATTAGCATCCTCCTCATGTAAATTCCTTGTCTTCCTAGCCCTGGTGGCTGCCCTGGGCAGGTCATGGGGGCTAGGAGTCCCTGGGTCATCAGAGCTCACCTCAGGACTAGTGCCTGCATCAAGATCTGGAGTTGGCTCTCTGTTCTGGTTTTGACTGTCATCTGACTCATACATGATTGAACACTGACCCCGTGAAATAGATATTGAGGAGTATAATGGATGAGCATCACAAAATTCAGAAGTTTTTGCAATCTGAACTCAAAAAGTTAGTATTAGGTATTCACATTATGAAATTTGGTTCCACCGAGTTTTAAGTTTCGGAGCTTCTGAGGCAACAAATAACAGCATCAGAAACTCGGTCACATAGTTTCAGTTTCACCGAAGAGTGACTCAGTCTCGCCAAAGTTATGCTCAGAAAACCTAAAACTCCATTTCGGTGACACCGATAGGAACTTTCGATTTCACCGAGAAGTCATTACCCTAAATTTTCTCGTTCGACCTATTCTAAGGAATTTTCTCGTGGATGGAATCATTGCAAAACGTGGCTAGATATGAACAAAACCTAATGCACATGAATTAGAGTTGGGAGCGCACGAGGGGTCGAAGATTTACCCTAACTTGGCGGATCTTTGCTATGACGGTAACGGCGGTGAAGATTTCCGTTGACGACGATGGATATACGTTAACGGCGAGGGCGCACGAGAGAGAATGGATATCGTACGGAGACGCGGGCGGTGGCAACAGTGGGGTGCGGGAGTCGTAGGTTTGAAGTAATTTTCAACGTACGGACCCGCAGATTTATATACCCATTCGCTGTCGGTGACACCGAGTCAGAAATATTGGTTCCACCGAGATGCATAACTACCTGTAGACAGAACAACTCGGTGACGCAGAGATTTCTAGATCGGTGGTACTGATGACCCACAAGTATAGGGGATCAATCGTAGTCCTTTCGATAAGTAAGAGTGTACCCAACGAGGAGCAAAAGGAAATGACAAGCGGTTTTCAGCAAGGTATTCTCTGCAAGTGATGTAAGTAATAGTGATAGATAGTTTTGTAACAAGGTAATTCATAACAAGTGATAAGTAACAATAGTAGCAAGTGTGTAGCAAGATAGCCCAATCCTTTTTATAGAAAAGGACAGGCCAGAAAGTACTCTTATATAAAGCAAGCGCTCCCGTGGACACATGGGAATTACCGTCTAGTCATGTTCATCCTGTTGAGTTGATTCACGTTCGTTACTTTGATAATTTGATATGTGGGTGGACCGGTGCTAAGGTGCTGTTCTTACTTGAACAAGCAACCCACTTATGATTACCCCCTCTCGCAAGCATCCACAACTACGAAAGAAGAATTAAGATCAATCTAACCATAGCATGAAAGGTGTGGATCCAAATCAGCCCCTTACGAAGCAACGCATAAACTGGGGTTTAAGCTTCTGTCACTCTAGCAACGCATCATCTACTTGTTACTCCACAATGCCTTCCCTTAGTCCCATAATATGGTGAAGTGTCGTGTAGTTGACATCCACACGACACCACTAAGGGAAGCAACAACATACACATCATCAAAATATCAAACGAATACCAACTTCACATGATTACTTATAACAAGACTTCTCCCATGTACTCAGGAACAATATTAACTACTCACACCTCATCAACATGTTCACGATCAGAGGTATAATAATGGTGATCAAGGTCTGAACATAATATCTTCCACCAAGTAATCCAATAAGCATCAACTACGAGATGTAATCAACACAACTAGTAACCCACAGGTACCAATCTGAGGTTTTGAGACAAAGATTGAATACAAGAGATGAACTAGGGTTGGAGATGAGATGGTGCTGGTGAAGATGTTGATGAAGATTGGTCCTCCCATGAAGGAGTAAGCGTTGGTGATGACGATGGCTTTGATCTCCCCCTCCTGGAGAGGAATTTCCCAGGCAGAATGTCTCTGCCAAAGAGCAAAAGGGCCTATGCCCAGGTTTCCGCCTCGAGACGGCGGCGCTTCGTCCCGAAAGATTGATTATGATTTTTTTCTAGGTCAAAACCCACCATATAGGAGAAAAGGGGGTCGGGAGACCTGTTGGGCCCCCACGAGGCAATAGGCGCGGCCAGGGGGGTGGTCGCGCCCTGTTGGCTCGTGGCCAGCGGATGGCCCCCCTCTGGTATATTTTTGGCCCAATAATTCTTAAATATTCCATAAAATTTCTCTTTGAAATTTCAGGTCATTTGGAGCCAGTGATTTTTCACCCTTTTTCTTGGTTTTCAGGTCCAGAATTCTAGTTTCCGGCAGTTTCCCTCTTCGCGGTGTACCTTGCGCATTCAGAGAGAAAAAGCATACGAATTGTATCATAATAAGGAATAATGGGCAAGAGTAACATAAATATCAATAAGAATTCATGATGCATAATGGGCATATCAACTCTCCAAGCTTAGACCTCGCTTGTGGTCAAGCGAAAGCCGAACTCGATAATGATGACCACATAATTTGAGAGAGAGGTGTCGATAAAAATAAAATACGGGAATGTAAGCATCATGAACTTTATAATAGCAGCAAGTATTCTATCATAATACTCCTCATAAACAAGTAACGATCCATCCACTATTATTGAAGTATAAAGCATAAACTTTATTGATAAGCAACAAACTATGTTCTTAGTCATTGGGACAATCATAATTCATCATATTTCAGAGGAGAGTCTATGTAGGAGCTTTCTTATTATCGGAAAGTTCACATATTCAACTATCATTTAATTTTCTATGATTGCTGACACTCATGGCATATTTTTGGAGCTCATGTTTCCATCGGACACATAGGAAGATAGGGGCATAAATGATTTGCCACCCAACTCATTAACCTCAAGGATAATGTCAAAAATAATGAATCATGATCATCTACATCCAACCAGATATATAAGCCTGAATCTTTCTCAACACATGATGCTTGCCACTATAGAGTTAATATATAAGAAGAGGAAAGGACTTTATTGACTCTTGCATAGAAGTTAATACATGAAAGTAAAAGATACGCCCTTCGCAGAGGGAAGCAGAGGTTGTCATGTGCTTTTAGGTTTTGGATGTGCAAACTCTTAATGCAAAAGAACGTCACTTTATATTGCCCCTTATGATAGCAACCTTTATTATGCACTTTGTCGCTTTTATTTCTTTGCCATCATAAGATCGTACAAAGCTTATTTTCTCTTGCAATAAAAGATCATACATGTTTAAGAGCAATTTTTATTGCTTGATGCATCGATGACAACTTACTTGAAGGATCTTATTAAATCCATAGGTAGGTATGGTAGACTCTCATGGAAAGGAACTGGGTTTAAGGGGTTTATGGATGCACAAGTAGTATCTCTACTTAGTGTGAAATTTTTTGGCTAGCAGAAGATCTAAAGCAAACACCACCTGTTAAAGCATGACCATATAGCTTCTATGCGAATGTAAACTACCATGATCATCACGTTGTCTTCCATGTCCAGCATCAACACTTGATCATTATATAATATTTAGTGAGGGCTCACAATCATAAAAGAAGTCCAATATTGTGTATTTATATGTGAATCTCCTCTCCTCTATCATAATCTTGCATAGATTATATCAATGACTAATGCTATGTTTGTTTATTTTCAACAACTTTTATCACTTATACTTTTTCTATGTGAAGTCATTACTCCCCATGGAATTAGCATATGATCTTTCATATTTCATTTATTTCAATGCTATGGAAATATATGCATGAGAGTAAAGCACACAAAATCAACTAATCATTATTATATAACTTTCACACTCGATTACAAATAGAAGTAGAAGCAAAAATTCTAAGCAAAGCAAATCTGGAATTTTATTTCTCTAAATCACGAAATAGCTAAGGATCGAACTAAGATAAATGGTAATGGTGAAAGTGATGGTGATACGATACCGGGGCACCTCCCCCAAGCTTGGAACAAGCCAAGGGTGGTGCCCATATCCATGTACTCAGGTGTCCATCTTTGTTGATGGTGGTGATGATGTAATCCTTTTTGCAATGATACTCCTCAGGATACGGATCTCCTCATTGAGCTTGCCAACTTCTCGCCTAAGGTCCAGATTCTCCTTGCGAAGTTTTTTGGTGAGGATCATTGCTCCTTCCATCAAAGGATGTATTTTACTGTAGGGGGCTACGGTAATGTCTCCTTGCGTACGACGATAAGGGGTAAAACATGTATTGGAAGGCGTAACCTTGTTTGGCAAGCTCGACTTTTTGAATTCCACATGCATGTCACCCGGTTGAGGCAGACGTACTTCTTCTTCATCATCATCGCTCGATGTCTCAATCCTTTTTAAATCTGCCTCCACCTCTTCCTCCGTTGACCACCCATAAGGATTTACATCCCCATAGACGTGGGAATTAGCAATGAGATCTGCAACGTAGCTCTCTCACTCCAAATCTTGCGATGACATATTGCCTCCAAATCAGTCAGAAAAACACCTCGAAACAAGCACAGAGAAGAAACTCGTGATGCGGTGGTCAAAACAGTCGGGAGTATATATAATGAATTTTTCAAGGTTAGAATACGTGTCCACGAAGAAAACGGAGTCCGGGAGGCGCACGAGGGCGCCACGAGGAAACACGGCATGACCAGGGGGTGGCCGTGCCCTGTTGGCTCGTGGTCCCCTCGTGGGTCCCCATGACTCCTTTTTATTTTTGGAAATTTTCTAAAATACCAAAACCATTAGGAAATATATTTTTTGGAATTTTTGGAGTCGGTTTACTTACCGTACTAGATACCTACCCCTTTTCAGCGTTCTGGAGCATTCCGGAAGGTCTCTCTTATGTGTTCTTCAGGAGTCATGATACGTCTCCAGCGTATCTATAATTTTTAATTGTTCCATGCTGATATATTATCATTCTAGGATACTTTTTGGGTCATTATTTACCAATTTATAATATTTTTGAGCACTTACCTATTGACCCAGTGCCCAGTGCCAGTTGCTGTTTTCTGCTTGTTTTTGCCTTTGCAGGTTTATTGTACCAAATGAAGTCCAATTGCCACGAAACTTTTTGATGATTTTTTCTAGACTATATGAAGACCTAGAAGCTTTGGAAGGAAGCCGGGAGGTGCACGAGGGCCCCACCACACATCAGGGCGCGCCCTGGGGGGCGCCCTGATATGTGGTGGCCCCCTCGGGCACCTCCCGACGTCCCTCTTCGGCCTATAAATTCTCTAATATTCTGAAAACCCTGGAGGCAGTCCCGAAACCCTTTTTCCGCCGCCGCAAGTCACTATTCTGTCGCGAGGCCATCTGGAGCTCCGTTCCGGCACCCTGCCGGAGAGGGGATCGATCACGGAAGGACTCTTCATCAACCTTGCTGCCCTCATGATGATGTGTGAGTAGTTTACCATAGACCTACGGGTCCATAGCTAGTACCTTGATGGCAATCTCTCTCTCTTATGAGCTTCAATACAATGATCATCGCATCTTCGCTTTGATCTATCCGATGTAATCCTATTGTGCGGTGTGTTTGTTGGGATCCGATGAATTGTGGGTTTATGTTCAGATTATTCATGAAAAGTATTTGAGATGCCTCTGAATTATATTATCTCTTATGTGCATGATCATTATAGCTTCGTAATGCTCTCCGATCTATTGATATGCTTTGGCCAAGTAGATTGATATTTCATTGGTGGGAGTGGTGCGTTGTGGTAGGTTCAACCTGGCGAGTTTCTATATCCCAGTGACAAAGTAGGGGACAAGATGCGTCTTTGTGTTGTCTACTAAGGATAAAACGATGGGGTTCATTCATATTGTTTGAATTTACTTTATCTAAATCATGTCATCGTTCTCCAAGCATTACTCTGTTTTACTTAATACTCTAGATGCATGCTGGATAGCGGTCGATGAGTGGAGTAATAGTAATAGGTGCAGGCAGGAGTCAACCTATTTGCTTATGGACGTGATGCCTATATATACATGATCATTGCCGTGAACATCGCATAACTATCCGCTTTTCTATCAATTGACCAACAGTAATTTGTTTACCCACCGTATGCTGCCTACATGAGAGATGTCGCTAGGGAACACTATGGCCCCTGGGTCTATTCACTTATATATTCGCAAACACTATATTTACCTTGCTGCCTTTATTTACTTTTTATTTATTTTGCAATTTATATTTATCAACAATTATCTACACAACTCATTTGCTTGCAAATAACGAGATCAAGGGGATGGACAATCCTCTTGCCCGCGTTGGGTGCAAGTTGTTTGTTCATTTGTGTGCAGCCACTAAAGACGGTTGAGGATTGATATTCCTATTGGTTCGATAAACCTTGGTTTCATAACTGAGGGAAATACTTATCCGCTTTGTGCTGCAATTACCCGTTCCTCTTCACGGAAAACCCAACGTAGATCACAACTATCAGGAAGGATTTCTGGCGCCGTTGCCAGGGAATATCATCATCAACTACCAAGTAACTTCATACAAATTTTCATTCACTTGTTCTTTTTTTTGCTGTTATATTTAGCTTGTCTCATAAAAATAAAAAATACAAAAATATTTACCCTTGCTTGTTACCAGTTTACTTCTTTGCTTGCTAGTTTGCTTGTTTTGCTTGTTACTTTGCTTGCTCAGTCACCATGTCTCAAGATACTACTAAGTTATGTGACTTTTCAAATAATAATAATAATGATTTTATTAGTACACCTATACCACCCGCCACTAGTGCGGACTCTTTTGATATTAATGCTGCATTGCATAATCTTGTCATGAAAGATCAATTTTCGGGAAGTCCTAATGAGGATCCCACGTCACATCTTAATACCTTTGTTGAATTATGTGACATGCAAAAGAAAAAGGATATGGATAATGATATTGTGAAATTAAAATTATTTCCTTTTTCACTAAGATATAAAGATAAAGCTTGGTTTTCATCTTTACCACGTAATAGTATTGGAACATGGGATAAGTGTAAAGATGCTTTTATTGCCAAGTATTTTCCTCCTGCTAAGATCATCTCCCTTAGAAATCAAATAATGAATTTTAAACATAAATATCAAGAGCATGCTGCACAAGCTTGGGAGAGAATGAAATTAATGATAAGTAATTGTCCAACTCACGGTTTAAATATGTGGATGATTATCCAAAACTTCTATGCTGGACTAAACTTTGTGTCTAGAAATCTTCTAGATTCTGCTGCAGGTGGTACCTTTATGGATGTGACCTTAGGAGAGGCCACAAAACTTCTGGACAACATTATGACAAATTATTCTCAATGGCATACCGAAAAGGCTCCAACCGGTAAGAAGGTAAATTCTGTTGAAGAAATCGCTACTTTGAGTGAAAAAGTGGATGCTCTTATGAATATGGTTGCTAGTAAAAATGCTCATGTTGATCCCAATGATGTTCCCTTGTCTACTTTGATTGATCAAAATAATGATGCTATTGATGTGAACTTTGTCTCGCAAAATAATTTCAATAACAATACTTATAGAGGAAATTTCAATTCTAGGCCGTATCCCGGTAATTCCTCTAACAACTATGGAAACTCTTATGGTAATTCTTATGGTAATTCTTCTACAAATTATAATAGGATACCCTCTGATCTTGAGAACACAATTAAAGAATTTATTAATTCTCAAAAGGTTTTCAACAATATGGTAGAAGAAAAATTGCATGTAGTGGACACTTTGGCTAAAAACATGGATATAATTGCTCTTGATGTGGAAACTCTTAAAAATAAAGCTTTGCAACCCAAGCATGATTTCAATGATGCCATTAAATCTATCCTAATATCTATTAATGAAAGTAAGGAGAGGACCGCTAAGTTGAGAGCTAAGCAAGAATTCTTAGAAAAAGCTCTTCCACCCGGTTTTTACCGGAATCATGATGAAGATCTTAAAATGATTGGTGGTTCTCCTATTGAATCTTTGTTTACTTCTCTGAATATAAATGATAAAGGGACTGGAGCTGATTCAACTTTAGTAGAGGAGCGTCCCGTTTGCTTGGAGGGTGATGATTTTTATGCTAAAACTGAAAAATGTGGTTTGGAGAGGTCAAAACTTTAACTAGTGATGCACCCACTATCTTGGATTACAAGGACTTTAATTATGATAATTGCTATTTAGTAGACTGTATTTCCTTTTTGCAATCCGTTATTAGCTCACCCAATGCTTATGAACAAAACAAAGCTTTTACCGAACACATAGTAGAAGCTATGATAAAAGCTTATGATGAGAAACTTGAGCTTGAAGTTTCTATTCCTAAAAAAATGCATGATGAGTGGGAACCTACTATCAAAATAAAGATCAATAAATATGAATGCAATGCTTTGTGTGACCTTGGTGCTAGTGTTTCAACTATTCCTAAAACTCTTTGTGATGTACTCGGTCTCACTAATATTGAAGATTGTTCCCTCAACTTGCATCTTGTGGATTCTACCATCAAGAAACCTTTAGGTAGAATTAATGATGTGCTTATTATTTCAAATAAAAAATTATGTGCTTGTATATTTCATTGTGCTTGATATTGATTGCAATCCTTCTTGTCCCATAATACTTGGAAGGCCTTTCTTACGAACTATAGGTGCAATCATTACATGAAAGAGGGAAATATAAGATTCCAATTCCCATTAAAGAAAGGGATGGAACACTTCCCTATAAAGATAATTAAACCACCTTATGAATCAAATATGAGAGATACTTATGGGTGGAGTGTCAAATATGACAATACTTGAAACTATGCATTATGCCTAGCTAGGGGCATAAAACAATAGCGCTTGTTGGGAGGCAACCCAATAGTTATCTTTAAATTTTTGCTTAGAACTTTCTGTTTGTTTTTAATAACATGATTATTGCCTCTGTAATTATTATGTTTTGTGTTTAAATTAGTGTTTGTGCCAAGTAAATCCTTTGGGATGACTCACAAGATGTGTAGAATCGATGCTGAAACAAAACAGAAACTTTTGACTCAAGTACAGGAATTTTCATTTTTTTTCTGGAGCATGATAATGATCTGAAATTTTTACAAAGTATTTCTATACAAATTGTTTAGGTTTTAATAAATTTTCAGAATTTTTAGAGTTACATAAGTATAGGGTCTCTACAGATTGCTACAGACTGTTCTGTTTTAGACAGATTCTGTTTTTGCTTGCATAGTTGCTTATTTTGATTAAACTATGGATTGTATCGGGGGGTATAAGCCATGGAGAAGTTAGAATACAGTACCTATTATGCATTTATGAAATGTGAATCAATTTACAATAGTACTTAAAGTATGCAATATGTTTCTTATACTAACGAATCTCACGAGGTTTTGTTGAGTTTTGTGTGATTGAAGTTTTCAAGTTTTGGGTGTTATCTTCATGGACAAAGGAATAAGGAGTAGCAAGAGCCTAAGCTTGGGGATGCCCAAGGCACCCCAAGGTAATATTTTAAAGGAGACTCAAGCATCTAAGCTTGGAGATGCCCCGGAAGGCATCCCCTCTTTCATCTCAAATCCATCGGTATGTCACTTGAAGCTATATTTTTATTTGTCACATGATATGAGTTTTGCTTGGAGCGTCGTTTGCTTTTGTTTGCTTTTACTTTCAGTTTGCCACAATCATTGTTTTCTGGACACACCTATTTAAGAGAGACACACCTTCATCATAATTTGTTAGAATACTGTATGTGCTTCACTTATATCTTTTGAGCTTAGCAGTTGCTCTAGTACTTCACTTATATCTTTTTGAGCACGGTGGCGTGTAGATTTTAAAGAAATGATTTCACTCTCGTTCTTCACTTCTATTTGTTTGAGAGTTAATAAATAGTGATGGTAATTTGCATGGGTCATACAAACTAGTCCAAAAATATTAGGTATTCAAAGAGTGATAATCAAAACCATCATGTAGCACATATAAAGAAATTGCGGGTTAATGATATTGATGTAGTAATATGAAATAGGTGCGAGTTCATAATTGTTAAACCATAGAAGTGTCAATATTAAGAGGGGTTGCCCTTTTTGTTCATCTAAAAATTAAAGAGGCGTGGTGTTGATGTGTGAGCATTTCTATTCCTCGTTGAAATCCTAGTGTTGTTTCGGGTCGGAAGCGTGCGATGGTTAACTCCTACCAACCTCTTCCCTCGGGGCATGCGATTAGTACTTTGATTTATGATAAACTAATAAAACTTTGCAATAAGTATATGAGTTCTTTATGACTAATGTGAAACCATGGACATACGCAATCTCACCTCTTCATAATTTGCTAGCCTCTTCGGTACCGTGCATGGCCCGTTCTCACCTCGAGGATCGGTGCAACTTTCGCCGGTGCATCCAAACCCCGTGACATGATACGCTCTGTTGCACATAAGCCTTATTATATCTTCCTCAAAACAACCACCATACCTACCTATTATGGCATTTCCATAGCCATTCCGAGATATATTGCCATGCAAATTCCATCGTCACTTCACATGACTAGTTCGTTCATCGTCATATTGCTTTGCATGATCATATAGAGCTGACATAGTATTTGTGGCAAAGCCACTTTCATAATGTTTTTGATACATGTCACGCTAGATCATTGCACATCCTGGTATACTGCCAGAGGCATTCATACAGAGTCATATCTTCATATCAGTTCTCCATGTTGAGTTGTATGTAAATAAAAGTGTGATGATCGTCATTGTTAGAACATTGTCCCAGTGAGGAAAGAATGATGGAGACGATGATTCTCCCATAAGTCAAGATGAGACTCTTGGCAAAAATAAAGATGGGGGAGGCCAAATGAGCCCACCACCCATTCAAAAAAAATGAGAGAAAATGAGAGAAGGGACTTTGCTACTATCCTTTACCACATTTGTGCCTCAAAGTGGCACCATGTTCCTCATGTAGAGAGTCTCATGATATATCACTTTCATATGCTAGTGGGAATTACCTATTCACTAGTTCAAACTTGGCTTGTATATTCCTACTACGGGCTTCCTCAAATGTCCGAGGTCTTCATGAGCAAGCAAGTTGGATGCACACCCCACTTAGCTTCATTTGAGCTTTCATACACTTATAGCTCTAGTGCATCATTTGCATGGCAATCCCTACTCCTTGCATTGACATCTACCGATGGGCATCTCCATAGCCCGTTGGTACGCCTAGTCGATGTGAGACTATCTTCTCCACTTCCTACCCCTTTGATATCTACCACCATACTCTATTCCACTTAAATGCTATGTCCAATTGCTCACGCTCATGTATTGCGTGAAGAATAAAAAGTTGATGCAAATTGAAAAAGTATGAACCAATTGCCTGACTTGGACACCGTGGTGCTTAACATTTGTATTAATGTGGTGAAGATGGAGCCATGCCTTGCTAATACAATAAGATGAATTGGGGGGGGGGGGTAAACATTTCTTAAGAATCGTATACTTTTAAGAATTAACAATTCTGTTTCTTACACTTTGAATATTGCTATGTTAATATTTGTTGATTCATCTTTTCTCAATGAGCATACCTAAATAAGATTACATAGTGGATAACATGTCACATCAAAAATTCTGTTTTTATCATTTACCTACTCGAGGACGAGCATGAATTAAGCTTGGGGATGCTTGATACGTCTCCAACGTATCTATAATTTTTGATTGTTCCATGCTGATATATTATCATTCTAGGATACTTTTTGGGTCATTATTTACCAATTTATAATATTTTTGAGCACTAACCTATTGACCCAGTGCCCAGTGCCCAGTGCTAGTTGTTGTTTTCTACGTGTTTTTGCCTTTGCAGGTTTACTGTACCAAACGAAGTCCAATTGCCATGAAACTTTTTGATGATTTTTTCTGGACTACATGAAGATCTAGAATCTATGGAAGGAAGCCGGGAGGTGCACGAGGGCCCCACCACACATCAGGGCGCGCTCCGGGGGGGGGGGGGCGCCCTGATATGTGGTGGCCCCCTCGGGCACCTCCCGACGTCCCTCTTCGGCCTATAAATTCTCTAATATTCCACCGCGAGGCCATCTGGAGCTCCGTTCCGGCACCCTGCTGGAGGGGGGATTGATCACGAAGGGCCTCTTCATCAACCTTGCTGCCCTCATGATGATGTGTGAGTAGTTCACCACAGACCTATGGGTCCATAGCTAGTAACTAGATGGCAATCTCTCTCTCTCTCTCTCTCTCTCTCTTATGATCTTCAATGCAATGATCATCGCATCTTCGCTTTGATCTATCCGATGTAATCCTATTGTGCGGTGTGTTTGTTGGGATCCGATGAATTGTGGGTTTATGTTCAGATTATTCATGAAAAGTATTTGAGATGCCTCTGAATTATATTATCTCTTATGTTCATGATCCTTATAGCTTCGTAATGCTCTCCAATCTATTGATATGCTTTGGCCAAGTAGATTGATATTTCATCGGTGGGAGTGGTGCGTTGTGGTAGGTTCAACCTGGCGAGTTTCTATATCCCAGTAACAAAGTAGGGGACAAGATGCGTTTTTTTGTTGTTGCTACTAAGGATAAAACGATGGGGTTCATTCATATTGTTTGAGTTTACTTTGTGTACATCATGTCATCGTTCTCCAAGCATTACTCTGTTTTACTTAATACTCTAGATGCATGCTGGATAGCGGTCGATGAGTGGAGTAATAGTAATAGGTGCAGGCAGGAGTCGGCCTATTTGCTTATGGACGTGATGCCTATATATACATGATCATTGCCGTGAACATCGCATAACTATCCGCTTTTCTATCAATTGCCCAACAATAATTTGTTTACCCACCGTATGCTGCCTACATGAGAAATGTCGCTAGGGAACACTATGGCCCCCGGGTCTATTCACTTATATATTCGCAAACGCTATATTTACCTTGCTGCCTTTATTTAATTTTTATTTATTTTGCAATTTATATTTATCAACAATTATCTACACAACTCATTTGCTTGCAAATAACGAGATCAAGGGGATTGACAACCCTCTTGCCCGCGTTGGGTGCAAGTTGTTTGTTAATTTGTGTGCAGCCGCTGAAGACGGTTGAGGATTGATGTTCCTATTGGTTCGATAAACCTTGGTTTCATAACTGAGGGAAATACTTATCCGCTTTGTGCTGCAATTACCCGTTCCTCTTCACAGAAAACCCAACGCAGATCACAAGTATAAAGTCATAACCTTAATAATGTTAGTTTCAACATTAAGGGGCATACCTGAGATATAGTGTTTGATTCTTTGCCCATTTACCACCCTCGGATTTTTGCCTTCAAAGTTGTTATCTTTGCGATATACATATACCTCGTCAATGGCATAAGGGCCTTCCCATTTGGAGAGAAGCTTACCTGTAAAAAAATCTGAAATGAGAGTTGTACAAAAGAACTAGTACTACTACAGAATGGTCCAAAGACGACACATCAATCAAAGACCTTTCGACGAAACTGTGTGCGAAGCATGAATCGCAAACGGTATAGTTCAAGCTCCGTCGCTAATGGGACAAACTGTGTGCGAAGGTGGATCCATCAAATACGATTCAGAAAGTAGTTGCGTGTGCTATCTACGACAGACAGTTTGTTCTTATGAACGGTTTGTGATTAGTGAAGATTACAGAAACGGTTAGCAAAACTACATATGTGTGCGAAGGACGGCATACAGTTCACTCGGATAAATTGTGTGCGCTGATATAGCAGAACACAAATGTTTCGGCATAACAAGATGTGTGCGTTATACAGCAAACATGTGAGTAATGGGAATCATGTGCGAACACCAGAAATAACACAGACGATTGGTGCTAATAACCTGTGTGTGTTGTGGGAAAACGTTTGCTGGTATACAATTGTCAGCTATTGATGAAATCATCACCGACGGGTTTCGTAGTTTAGTCCGTGTGTACTGTGATTTGCTCGGTCTGCACAACATCAATGCTATGCCTACAGAACAACAACATATGTACTTATAAGAACATGATTGCATAAACAAAAAAGAACACAATGCAATTTCAAATATTGTAGCACAAATACTAGCAATATTACAAGGTTCAAATTCCAGCATAACAAGGCCCAAATTCAAAGATTACAAGGTACAAACTGACATTAGAAATCAAATCCAATCTTTAGGATCCATGTGATGAAATGTTTCTCCGAAGGGATCATCCACCGAGAAGTCATATATCGGCTCGATAGAATCGCTTCCGAATAATCTGTCATATGAACTTCCAAAGTGAAAATCAGCTTCTGGAGAGCCTTTTCCATTCCGCTGTAGACGCCTCCGCTGGTCAATAAACCATCCATTGTGGAACACTAAATATAGTGCAAACCTCATTACCTTGAGCACCCTTGCTTTCCGAACAAAGAAACTGGCAAATTGAATCTCTGGATTGGTGCCTCGGTACTCGTTCAAAGTAATTTCCGTGAGATGGAATTCAAGTCATTCGATGAGATTGTTATATTGCGCCACCTTTTCCACTCCAAGTCCTGCTTGTATCTGCAAACGAAGACAACATATCAGTGCTTAGATGCAGTATTGAACACTACGGGCCTCTTTGATTTGCATGATTTATAAAATACACTAATAGATTGACATGCCATCTTCAATCGTTCATGATTAACATCTCAAAAAATGTATAGTACATCTGTCATTGTAATCATGGGTAAAAGTACCAACAAATTTAACTCCGTTGTGGTTAACAATTAACAGGAAAGGAACATCACCTCGACGTATAGCTTCTCCGTGCACGGAAAGCATATAAGGAACTTAACAACTTCATCCAGATTGGGACCGATAGATTGTAGTGCCAAGATCTTCACTGTGTGTAGAGACAATGTGAGGCTTGTGGGAATCATTTTCTGGATGACAGCCGAACATAGATCAACAAAAACTAGATAAAATGTGATGTACAATAATAAGAATGAGAAGAAGATTGTTGTACCTGAACGGGTATGGATCCAGCTGTAACAAGTTCGGAGAATTCAGCACATGAATAGCCCAACACTGTCAATTTCGGTGCGTCAATGACCATGATTCTTATTCGACCTTCTTTATCAAGTACAAACAATCTCTCTAGGAAAGGCGCATTCTCAATGACCACATCATGAAACTCCCCAACTGACAGTGTTGCGGCACCAGCCATGCACATAAATCGTACGAAGATTCGTCGTAGCGATGTGAAGGCTACTGAACCCAAACATCATCTAAAGATGAAGGTACTCGAGCGTTGTGCAGCCGCCGAGCAGGCGTTCCAAATCCGACTTCGAGATGCTGATGCCAATGAGCTCGAGGTGCTTCAGTTTAGGGAGATGAAGAGCGTGCACAACATTAATCTTGGGGAAAAGGCACCGCATGAACGTAGCGCGACGCAACATGGGCATGAGGCCGAGGATGGACGGAGGCAGCGAGCGCCCATGTCCAGCAACAAAGTTGAGCTCCTCGAGCTGATCTAGGGCAGGGGATAAGAACCACTCGTGAAACTTGGGTTTGGCATTGCAGTTTGAACGGAAAGTGCCGATGGCAAGGCGTCTGACTGGCGCAGTGTCCGTGGTGAGGATGTGGGACAATGCGTCCAAGCGTTTGCGATCCCTGCTGTAGAGCTCGTCGTCGTCAAGGAGGTCAAGGGGGTGGAGTGCCATAGGGGGCGCCACCGCCTGGAGAGGATGGTGGTCTGCACGGCAGATTTGATGGGGAGGAGGGACATGATGGGGATGCTGCTGATGAAGTCCACGCTCGCCGGAGGCTCGTGTGGTTCAGCCTCGACCCTCCCCCGCTTGTTGGCCGCCTCGTCGTGCATCGAAAAAGGAGGCGATCCTCAGCGGCGGCCCTTACAGATAAGACAGGAGGATAAGGTGTAGCATTAATGGAGAACTTGGGAGAGAATAGGGCTGTTTGGGTGGAGGTCCGAGGTCAAAGGGCTTGATTCCCGGTGAGCCAGCTGCGCCTACGCGGCGGACTGCTCGCACGCATCCCTTTGAGCCTGCGCAGCGGACTCCTCGCATGCGCCCCGTCTAATCAAACCTGCACCCACAACATGTTATGTTTGTTATTGAGATTAGAATTTACAAACCTTTTAAAGATTTACAAAAAAAACTTAGTTTTACGTTAATTTTCACATTTCCCTGACAGACAGGGCCATGCGTCTGCTCGATGAGCCCTTTCCCGCGCACAAAAGCGCGCTACCCACTATGCTCCACCACGGCTGCCCGAAGGCAGCTGGTGCCGGCGGTCGCCGTGGCCGCCTTGGCCGCCACCACACGGGCAGCCGCCGAGGCCGCCACCATAGCGGCGGTCGTCTAGCCCGCCACGACACCGTCATCGGTCTTGGCCCCGACCCTGCAGTAATAGTGGGCACACACGTACACACATCCGAGAACGCATGCCCACGTATGCCATCCCAAACGGTTTCTAAAA
Source organism: Elymus sibiricus (assembly GCA_039707655.1). Taxonomy (NCBI): domain Eukaryota; kingdom Viridiplantae; phylum Streptophyta; class Magnoliopsida; order Poales; family Poaceae; genus Elymus; species Elymus sibiricus. Next base: position 399,193,231 of record CM077663.1, on the reverse strand, counting down.
ACCATAAAGTGTTCCGTGCTTGGGAACTAAAACCATCAATAAATATTGAGCTTGTTTCCTTTCACATTCCAAATTACTACGCGCTATTTTTTTTCGCAAATCAGTTCATACCTACCAAACCTAAACGTGTTCCCACTTAGCATCTGTTTACTGTAGTAGGCTATAAAAACACAAACACGTACTCGAAAATTACCGCACATTCCTCACCCCCATCACCAAAAAAACAGGCTTTTCTTTGTTAGTCCTTCATTCCATTTGTCTGTCGAGATATAACCAGGGAAGAAAGACCAAGGCCGCGGAAGCAACCGAGAGGTCCCGCCGCCGCGTCGCGAAATCGCCCGAGAGCTCCAGCCACACCGCTTTGGCCGCAATAGAGATGTTCGGTGGCACCGCGGACGTCCGGGAGAATCTTTTGCGGAGAGGCGACGGCTCTCACAATCACAAGTGCATTCGCCTCGGAGGCAAACTGGACAAGTTGGCAGTCTTGGATTCCTCATTCAGCGACGACATGCGCGCTGAGCTCGATAGGAAGGACGCGATGATCGATGACTTGGTGAAGTTGCTGGAGAAGAGCGACACCTCGGTTGACAGGGCGACCATCCTCGTGGAGAAACTTATGGAGGAGAACGACGCCTGGAAGAAACTGCTCGAGAAGAAAAGTTCCTCGGAGGGGAGGCTGAATGAACTTGCCGAGGAACTTTTGGAAGACTTGGCGAAGCTCTACATCGAGCGCGAGGGGCCGGTGAAGGAATCCGTGGAGCGTGTGAAGGAACTTCATACGTACGCGATGCAGACCATCGACGCTCTCGAGCAAAGAGCCTGCGCCATGGCCACAATGCGGAAGATGTTGATACGTCTCCAACGCATCGAAAATTTATGAAGTATTCATGTCATATTTGCCTATGTTTTTACTATGGTTTTATGTTTTATTGGGACTAACCTATTATTAGTTGCAAAATTGCACAAGTTCTTGTTTCACACTTTGATGTGCAGGAATTAATTGGAAATTGGCGAAAAAATGCAAAAGGAGCCTTGTTGGAGGACTCTGACTTTCCTGAGATCTGTCCACAAATAGGTTTTAGAGATCGTCAGTTTGACCCCCAAAGACGACGTCAAATGGAAAAAGTTAAAACTAGGAAAGTGTGGGTAATTTTATGGCATTGATTCTGGATGCCAAATTCGTCCAAAACAGAGTTCAGATGTGATCTGTAGACCCATTTTACTGGAGGAAAATATCTGATTACGGGATTATGAGAATTGATGACGTGATTGAGTCCAACTCTTACCATATCTGATGTATTCGGCCAAGCCACGACTTTGAGGACTCATGAGGGCTGTGAGGTGTCCCTAGGAAGTTTCTAAAGATGCCTAAGAGCCATTGGATCAAGGGTCCATCCATCGGAGGGCCATAGAGCACCACAGAGGCACATATAAGGAGAGAAAAACCCTAATTTTGGGAGAGCCACCAAGAGCCACGAATTTGCCTCTCCCTTGGCAGCCGCCAAGAAGGGGAGAGGCTCCTCCATTGCAGCACCAAGACCAAGGAAGAAGGGGGGGGGGGGCAAGGGGCCGCCGCCCGTCGTCGGCATCGTGGCCGCCATCGCCTCCATCTCTTTGGGGCTGCACCTCTCCATCAACAACTCTCTCTTTCTCATCATGATAATGTGTGAGTAATCCACCTTGGGGCTGAGGGTTTGTACCGATAGCTATGTGTTTAATCTCTCTCTCTCTCTCATGTTCTTGAGATGGCACGATCTTGATGTATCACGGGCTTTGTTAATATAGTTGGATCATATGGTGTTTTCCCCTCTCTATCTTGTTGTGATGAATTGTGTTTTCCTTTTGAGATTTTGTTATTATCGGATTGAATACTTTTATGGATTTGAGAGCACTTGATGTATGTCTTGCATGCGGATACCCGTAGTGACATTGGGGTATTCAAGTGATTCACTTGATATATGTTATGGCGTCAACTTGCGGATTCCGGTGACCTTGGGGATCTACGCATAGGGGTTGATTGCACGTTTTCATGCCTTGTTCTCCGATAGAAATCTTGGGGCACTCTTTGAGGTTCTTTGTGTTGGGTTGAGTATTATGAATCTGAAATTGTTTGATGCGTATCATATAATTAACTCATGGATACTTGTGGTGACATTGGAGTATCTAGGTGACATTAGAGTTGGTTGATGCATATCATATGGTGTTATTCTAGTACGAACTCTTTGATAGATCGATCGGAAAGGATAACTTGGTGTTATTTTAGTATGCACTCTTGGATAGATCGATCGTAAAGGATACCTTTAAGGTGGTTTCGTATCCTACAAACAACTTCTTCTTATGTTCTCCGCCAGATAAGAACTTTGGAGTGATTCTTCGTTGCACATTGAGGGGTGGTTATGTGATCCAATTATATTAGCATTGTCGAGAGATTGCAGTAGCGAAAGTACGGACCCTAGGCCTTGTTTTCAAGCATTGAAATACCATTTGTGCTCACTTTTGTTACTTGCTACCTTGCTGTTTTTATATTTTCAGATTACAAAAACCTATATCTACCATCCATATCGCACTTGTATCACCATCTCTTCGCCGAACTAGTGCACCTATAAAATTTGCCATTGTATTGGGTGTGTTGGGGACACAAGAGATTTCTTGTATTTGATTGCAGGGTTGTTTGAGAGAGACTATATTCATCCTACACCTCCCACGGATTGATAAACCTTAGGTCATCCACTTGAGGGAAAATTGCTACTGTCCTACAAAACTCCGTGCTTGGAGGCTCAACAAAGTCTACAAGAATAAAGTTGCGTAGTAGACATCAAGCTCTTTTCTGGCGCCGTTGCCGGGGAGGTGAGTGCTTGAAGGTATATCTTTAGATCTTGCAATTAAATCTTTTAGTTTCTTCTTTTTCACTAGTTTGGTTTTATAACAGAAAACTACAAAAAATGGATTTTAGGTTGCCTCAATTGCTTCGTCTTTTTAATGTCTTTCGTGAAAATGATGGTTCGAAAAATTGTGCTCAATTGGTAGAGGAAGAATTTATGAAAATACTTAATGAGAATTCCTTGAATGATGAGCATGATTGCAATGTTACTAGTATGAATTCTCTGAATATCCATGATGCTAATGATATGCAAAGCCACAAGCTTGGGGATGCTATGTTTGATGAAGAAGATATTTTTAGTCCCCCAAGTTTTGATGAGCAAATTTATGATGATGGTGGCATGCCTCCTATCTATGATGATTATGATGATGACATGTATGCTATAAAGAGTGATAGTTACCATGAAACTTGTCATCATGATTTTAATATTGAATTTGGTTATGTCAATCAAGTATCTCATGATAGTTATTTTGTTGAGTTTGCTCCCACTACCACGGATGAGAAGAAATATGCTTATGTGGAGAGTAATAAATTTTCTATGCTTGTAGATCATGAAAGGGATGCTTTATGTGATAGTTGAATTTATTCATGATGCTACTGAAAATTATTATGAGGGAGGAACATATGCTTGTAGGAATTGCAATAATATCAAGTTTCCTCTCTACGCATTCAAAGTTTTGAAGTTATGCTTGTTTTGCCTTCCTATGCTAGTTGATTCTTGTTCCCATAAGTTGTTTGACCACAAAATACCTATGCATAGGAATTGGGTTAGACTTAAATGTGCTTGTCATGAGATTCATGATGCTCTCGTACATGTTTCAAATATTATTCTTATGTGGGCATCATTGAAATCATCATGCCTAGCTAAAAGGCATTAACGAAAAGCGCTTGTTGGGAGACAACCCAATATTTTTCCTTTCTGTTTTTGTGTTTTCACATGATTAAGTTACTGTATTAATCATGTTTTGTGTATTTTATTTCAATAAAGTGCCAAGTAAAGCCTTTGGGATGACTCACAAGATGAGTAGAATTGATGCTGAGCCAAAACATAAACTTTTGACTCCAGTACAGGAATTTTCATTTTTTACTGGAGCATTATAATTATCTGAATTTTTTACACAGTCTTGATATACCAATTATTCAGGTTTTACTAATTTTTAAGAATTTTTATAGATAAGGAAGTATGGTTACACTACAGATCTTCACAGACTGTTCTGTTTTTGACAGATTCTGTATTGCATGCATAGTTTGCTTGTTTTAGTGTTTCCATAGCTTATATTTAGTGGTATAAATTATGGGAATGGTAGAATACAGTAGGTATCATGTGGGAACAATTATGAATCTTGTCTTGACAGTACCTAAGTGAATGATCTATCTTTATTATACTAACCCATCTCACGAAGTTTCGTTAAGTTTTCCGTGATTGAAGTTTGCAAGTTTTGGGTGAGACACCGATATGAGGAGAATAAGGAGTGACAAGCGCCTAAGCTTGGGGATGCCCCGGAAGGCATCCCCTCTTTCACCTTCAACATTATCGGTATATCTTACTTAGAGCTATATTTTTATTCGTCACATAATATGTGCTATGCTTGGATCGTCATTATATTTTGTTATTTTCAGTTAGGTGTTATTTATAATCTTGTTTTTCAATAAAAAGTTCCAAGAATTGCCTTTAGGATGCTTGCATTGCATGTTTGATGTGTGCTGTGTAAAAATAGAAACTTTCTCTGTAGTGTTTGAATTTTCATATTTTACTGGAACATGGAAAGTTTCCGAAATTTCTACACAGTATTGTCATATAAATGCTTTAGCATGTTCTAAATTTTCATAATTGTTTGATTTACATAAGTACACTGGTTTAATAGATTGCTACAGACTGTTCTGTTTGGACAGATTGCTGTCATAGTTTTGTTATCTACTTATCCTATAGTTTCCATAGCCTATATTGGTAGATATAAATTGTGGAAATGATAGTATACAGTAGATAATGTTTGGAAATTATTATGCAACTTGTCTTGGCAGTACATAAAGTGTTGATTTGTTCTTATGTGTACTAACCTATCTCACGAGTTCTTTTTGAGTTTTGTGTGGATGAAGTTTTTGAGACCTAGGTCAAACCGGGATATGAGAGGATTGAACGAGATACAAAAGCCCAAGCTTGGGGATGCCCAAGGCACCCCAAGTAAATATTTCAAGAAGTCTCAAGCATCCAAGCTTGGGGATGCTACGCATCCCACCTCTCTTCGTCAACTATCGGTTAGCCTATGTTGAGCCTAAACTTTTATTCATTCACATGACATGTGCTATCCTTGGAGTGCTATTTTTATTTAGTTTTCTATTTGAATAAAATACTCAGATCTGAAAATCTTTATTGAGAGAGAGTCCTCACATAGCTACTTAATTGTTTGACTACTCATTTATCTTCACTTATATCTTTTGAGAGTAGTTTGATGTTTACTCTTGTGCTTCACTTATATCCTAAGATTAAATTGTGAATGAATGAAATATCATAAATCTGAAATTATCAATGTGCTATATTCTTAGTAGTAAGTTCACATTTGGTTTAGAAAGTAAAATCTATTAAAGTTTAACAATCACAATATTGGTCATACAAGCAATTCGTGAATGATTAGTATAAGAAAAAGAACTTTCACATACAAATATATTATCTTGGACATCTTCTATGATTGTGAATACCCATTAATTATTTTCAAACTTGAGTAAATTAGTTGAAGTGACAAGGAAGACAACGTAATGAGTTATGGTTGTGTATATTTGCATAGAAGTTATATTGTTATGGATCCTCCAACATGTGGTGCTTGTTTAGAACCTTTTGCTAGCCAACACTTCGTACTAAGTAGAGATACTACTTGTGCATACAAATCCTTAAGCCAAGTTTCTTCCATAAGAGTCCACCATACCTACCTATACATGGTATTTCACTTCCATTCCAAGTAAATTTGCATGTGCCACCTCTAAACATTCAAATAAACATCTGTTTTGTGTGACTGAACCGCTCATGGAGCGACGGGGGGCGGTCAGTATCTTCCATGTTAAGCGGGTTATTCTCATGATGAGTGTTTATTCACTCGTCCTTGCACGAGAGGGGCGGTAATAGGGATTCCCAGTCCCAAAAAAAATGCAAATAATTAAAAAAAACTCCCCCAGGAATGTTGTTGGTCTGGACGGTACCCGTGGATTCGGCTAGCCGTGGAGTGTGTTTGTTGATGGAGGGGGAGTAAACCTTTACTTTTACCGCTTGGGAACCGCCTCTAATGTGTTTAACATGGAAGATATTGATAACTCTTGGTCGTAACGTTGACATGAAGGATGCACCTCCAAAAACTATATTCATCTCTATTTTTAAACAATGAGCTCTGGCACCTTTGCAAATCCCTGCTTCCCTCTACAAAGGGACAATCTATTTACTTTCATGTTATTTACTATTCATGTTGAGTCAACTTCTTATTCCAACCTCAGTCTATTAGTTGGCAAGCATCATGTGGTGGGGAAAGATCTAAACATATATATCCAGTCAAATATATTTGATCATGATTTATTATTGTTGACAATTATCTCTATGATAAATGAGTTGGGAGGCGAAACATTAAGCCCCTATCTTTCTCTTTGTTCGATGGATGCCATTTGCTCTAAAAATATGCTTTGAGTACTAGCAATCATAGAAGACTATATGATGATTGAGTATGTGGGGCTCTTACTTAGACTTTGTTGAGAATAAGTTGAATTGGAATTGTTTGGTGACTAAGAACATAGGTTGCTAAGTTTCAAGAGAATTCATTGTTTGAACCAGAACATGTGAATTGGTTGCTACTCTATCATGATGATTTTTATGAGAAAAAGTTGCTGGTTACGATGCTAGAAAATTGACTGAAATTATCAATGATAAAACTTATATATTATGCTAGCATTCACACTTCATAAATTATTTCTTTTCTCATTTACCTACTCGAGGACGAGTAGGAATTAAGCTTGGGGATGCTGATACGTCTCCAACGTATCGATAATTTATGAAGTATTCATGTCATATTTGCGTATGTTTTTACTATGGTTTTATGATTTATTGGGACTAACCTATTAATAGTTGCAAAATTGCACAAGTTCTTGTTTCACACTTTGATGTGTAGGAATTAATTGGAAATTGGCGAAAAAACGCAAAAGGAGCCTTGTTGGAGGACTCTGACTTTCCTGAAATCTGTCCACAAACAGTTTTTAGAGATCGTCAGTTTGACCCTGAAGACGGCGTCAAATGGAAAAAGCTAAAACTAAGAAAGTGTGAGTAATTTTATGGCATTGATTCTGGACGCCAAATTCGTCCAAAACGGAGTTCGGATGTGATCTGTAGACCCGTTTTACTGGAGGAAAATATCTGATTACGGGATTACGAGAATTGATGACGTGATTGAGTCCAACTCTTACCATATCTGATGTATTCGGCCAAGCCACGACTTTGAGGACTCATGAGGGCTGTGAGGAGTCCGTAGGAAGGTTCTAGAGATGCCCAAGAGCCATTGGATCAAGGGTCCATCCATCAGAGGGACATAGAGCACCACAGAGGCACATATAAGGAGAGAAAAACCCTAATTTCGGGAGAGCCACCAAGAGCCACGAATTTGCCTCTCCCTTGGCAGGCGCCAAGAAGGGGAGAGGCTCCTCCATTGCAGCACCAAGACCAAGGAAAAGGGGGGCAAGGGGCCGCCGCCCGTCGCCGGCGTCGTGGCCGCCATCGCCTCCATCTCTTTGGGGCTGCACCTCTCCATCAACAACTCTCTCTTTCTCACTATGATAATGTGTGAGTAATCCACCTCGGGGCTGAGGGTTTGTACCGATAGATATGTGTTTAATCTCTCTCTCTCTCTCGTGTTCTTGAGATGGCACGATCTTGATGTATCACGGGCTTTGTTAATATATTTGGATCATATGGTGTTTTCCCCTCTCTATCTTGTTGTGATGAATTGTGTTTTCCCTTTGAGATTTTGTTATTATCGGATTGAATACTTTTATGGATTTGAGAGCACTTGATGTATGTCTTGCATGCGGATACCCGTAGTGACATTGGGGTATTCAAGTGATTCACTTGATATATGTTATGGCGTCAACTTGCGGATTCCGGTGACCTTGGGGATCTACGCATAGGGGTTGATTGCACGTTTTCATGCCTTGTTCTTCGATAGAAATCTTGGGGCACTCTTTGAGGTTCTTTATGTTGGATTGAGTATTATGAATCTGAAATTGTTTGATGTGTATCATATAATTAACTCATGGATACTTGTGGTGACATTGGAGTATCTAGGTGACATTAGAGTTGGTTGATGCGTATCATATGGTGTTATTCTAGTACGAACTCTTTGGTAGATTGATCAGAAAGGATAACTTGGTGTTATTTTAGTACGAACTCTTGGATAGATCGATCGGAAAGGATAACTTTAAGGTGGTTTCATACCCTACGAACAATTTCTTCTTATGTTCTTCGCTAGATAAGAACATTGGAGTGATTCTTTGGTGCACATTGAGGGATGGCTATGTGATCCAATTATATTAGCATTGTCGAGAGATTGCACTAGCGAAAGTACGGACCCTAGGCCTTGTTTTCAAGCATTGCAATACCGTTTTTGCTAACTTTTGTTACTTGCTACCTTGCTGTTTTTATATTTTCAGATTTCAAAAACCTATATCTACCATCCATATTGCACTTGTATCACCATCTCTTCGCCGAACTAGTGCACCTATACAATTTGCCATTGTATTGGGTGTGTTGGGGACACAAGAGATTTCTTGTATTTGATTGCAGGGTTGTTTGAGAGAGACTATCTTCATCCTACTCCTCCCACGGATTGATAAACCTTAGGTCATCCACTTGAGGGAAAATTGCTACTGTCCTACAAAACTCCGCACTTGGAGGCCCAACAAAGTCTACAAGAATAAAGTTGCATAGTAGACATCAGATGTCGGATGAGAGGCAAGAGGAGGTGGAGGTCGTGGAGGCGATGAAGAAGGAGATTGAGGAACTCCGCGCCCAGCAATCCATGAAGAATTAGATAGCAGCGGGCCAGATCGTTTTGTTTGTCTTCCTTCTTCAACCTCTTCCTTCTTCTTTTGCCCCTGTGTCTTTGGGGAGTTGCCGCATGTGGCATTTTTTTATTATCATGTATATGTAAGAGAATTATTATCCTTTGCCGGTGCAAATTTGTTGTTATATTATTTCGTTTGTTTGTACATGTATACGAGTCGAAAACAGACGAAACGTCAAAGTTCTCGGTGAGGCACAAACAAAACAGTGATCACAAGCAAACTAGTCCCTCCGTCCAGGCGCATTAACCACATGATAAACAGCGGGTCGGACGCCATTAATTCAAAAAAAATTAGTAGCAAGGCGAGCGGGGGGGGGGGGAGGTCAAAGTATCGCTTCCCGATGAGCATGCGCGGTAGACTCTCATGCGTCCCGTCAAGCATGCACGGCGGACAGCTCTCACGCATCCTGTCAAGCCTGCGCGGCGGACAGCTCGCATGCGTCCCGTCGATCCCGCGTGGCGGAAAGCTCGCATGCGTCCTGTGATCAACCTGCTGCTACGTGCACGGCACCCCCATATCAAGTACTTCCTCTGTTTCTTTTTAGTTAGCATATAAAATTTGGTCAAATTCAAAATTTGTAAAGTTTGACTAGCTTTATAGGAAAAATATATAAATATTTATAATTTAAAATCAATATTATTAGATGCATCGTCAAATTAACTTTCATACTATATAACCTTAGCATTGTAGATGTTGATATGTGTTTTGTATAAATTTAGTCAAACTATGTTTAGCTTGACTTTGACCAAATCTTATATGCGAAGTAAAAGGAAACGGAGGGAGTAAAAAAAATTGGACGCGTGGCACCAAACGAAGGGAATAAATTTAAAAGCAATGTTTCTCAACGTTTGCATCCTACTCACGATGCCGAGATGTTTTTAATCATTGCATGGGACCTAAACAGGGACCCAAGGACATATAAATGATTTTGTAACCCATTTTGGTGCCCTGGAGCATGTGCTTGTAGTTCAAATTTGAATAATGCACATTAAATGGATATATAAAAGCTCAATTAATGTATAAAGGGCCCCAAACGAGCCGTGAATAATTGCACATTTTAGAATTGCACTTGTATTAGTCTATGTTGCATGTAGAAAAAATATCAACGGAAGAAGAGATCTCGAATGCCGTTCCCTTCACAGAGGTGACATGTTCCATATCAAAACCACGATGGTTCTTGAGAGAAGTTTTGGTGTGCAAGAGACTTGTCCCAAATTAGACAAAAAATTATCATGTCGTATAATTGTCGTGTCATGACACCAGGGTAAGTTTTAAGAATTTCAGACGAGTTTTGGATTTATGATGATTTAAAAGCCAAGTTTCTCAATGTTTGTGGCCTCGTCATGACTCCTAGATGTTTGTAATCTATTCACGTTCATTGCATGGGACCTAAACAAGGAACCCAAGGACACAAATATCTTTTTTCAACCCATTTTGGTGACACGAAGCATGTTCTTTTAGTTCAAATTTGAATTATGCACATTAAATGTCTAGAAACTTAATTAGTGTAGTATACAAAAAACTAAACGAACCATGAATAATTTAAAACAGTTCTATACGCCCGTCTGAATCTCGTGCGTGTGTAAGCACGGTGTGCGCGTGTCGTGCTAGCTCGAGCTTCCTTCTTTCATAATTTATCCAATTTGTATTAAAATGATGTTCTATCCAAAGACGCTTCTCCCGCCACTCCCCCAATCGGTCTCCTGCCACTCCCCCAATCGGCTTCCCGCCGAAGTGCCGGCCCCGTCATCAACCTTCTGGACAAGGAGGACGAGACGGAGCAGGCCTGAGAGCACGCAAAAATGGCATCGCGCCATCGAGCATGAGCGAGACACCATCATCAGCCCCCATGCCACCATCGCACACGGTTTCTAGTACTACCAGAAACGTCTGCGATACGTATCTAGTCCCACCAAGTGCCCATCGGGGCACGCCTTGTAAATGATAGGAGGCAACTCTTACTTGCAAGACGTAGCTTCCCAGCCCGTAACCCAGTCGAATGGAACTCGGAAGTTAAGCGTGCTTTCGGTGGAGTAGTCAAGGATGGGTGACCGGTTGGGAAGTTGCTAGATTTTAAGGTTCATTTAGGCAGTGTGATATGATCACTATAGGCATAAATAAAATGCCTGTAGTGATATGTCATTCTGGCTAAATAAATCTTGAGATCCTTGTTTTGAAAATATTCATGATTTTCTTTTGCTGTTTTGAAAATGTCAAGGATCGATGACGCGCGCGCGCGCGCGCGCGCGCGTGTGTGTGTGTGTGAACCAATGCTTGTGTGTGGACCATGTGCCTACATTGTGCGGTTTCCGACGACAAACCTATTGATGGGCCCTTAGGGTCTGTCATGCCTTTTACTGACAATGCTGGAAGGCCAGATCCTTGTTTTGAAAATATCCATGATTTTATTTTGCTGTTTTGAAAATGTCAAGGATCGATGATGATGATGTGTGTGTGTGTGAACCAATGCATGTGTGTGGACCATGTGCCTACATTGTGCGGTTTCCAACGACAAACCTATCGGTGGGCCCTTAGGGTCTGTCATGCCTTTTACTGACAACGCTGGAAGGCTAGATCCTTGTTTTGAAAATATCCATGATTTTCTTCTGCTGTTTTGAAAATGTCAAGGATCGATGACGTGTGTGTGTGTGTGTGTGTGTGTGTGTGTGTGTGTGTGAACCAATGCCGGTGTGTGGACCATGTGCCTACATTGTGCGGTTCCCACGACAAACCTATCGGTGGGTCCTTAGGGTCTGTCATGCCTTTTACTAACAATGTTGGAAGGCCAAGGATGGGTGACGGTGTGTGTGTGTGTGTGTGTGTGCGTGCGTGCGCGCGCGCGTGTGTGTGAATCCATGCCTGTGTGTGGACCATGTGCCTACATTGTGTGGTTTCCGACGACAAACCTATCGGTGGGCCCTTAGGGTCTGTCATGCCTTTTGCTGACAACGCTGGAAGGCCAAGGATGGGTGACGATGTGTGTGTGTGTGTACGCGCGCGTGCGTGCGTGCGTGTGTGTGCATGCGTGTGTGTGTGTGTGTGTGTGTGCACGCATGCGCGTGTGCGTGCGTGTGTGTGTGTGTGTGTGTGTGTGTGTGTGAACCCATGCCTCTATGTGGACCATGTGCCTATATTGTGCGGTTTCCGACGACAAACCTATCGGTGGGCCCTTAGGGTCTGTCATGCCTTTTACTCACAACGCTGGAAGGCCAAGGATGGGTGACGGTTGTGTGTGTGTGTGTGTGTGTGTGTGTGTGTGTGTGTGGACCATGCATGCCTCCATTGTGTGGTTTTCGACGACACGCTTATATATCGATGGGCCGCTATATATCATCCATTTGACTGACAACGCTGGAACGTCACCCTGCTACGTGTCATGTGTGTGTGGGGGTGGGGGTGGGGGGAGGGGAACAATATATATACGTCCGTAACGACCTAGCTAGTTAGTATATATATTACCAATCTTAAGGGGGTATATATGTTATCTCAGCTAGGTGCCTGCCACATCATAGCTAGTGTTGTGCATTGTGTATTAATTGAAACACCGGACCACACCATTTTCGCATATACATTTGGCCATATGCAGGGGGGTGGTGTTCTTCTAGCCTCGCTCAACTGATCTTCGATGACGCGCCAACTCGTGGGACCGCGCGATCTATATATCCCTCTTGTCCGACAACAATATGTGATGGTTTGGCCAAATTAAGGTATAAATTCTCTTGGTTGTCTTACGAAAAGTCGGACATGGATAAATGTGTGACAAAGTTTGAACCAGGTCATGTGTTCATAGGACCCCATCTTCCGGCACATAGTATAGGGGGCAACACCCTACATTTGTCATGAAACCCTTTTCTGTCACATTGGACACTTTTAGGCATGCACATATGCAGCATGTGCCACACATTAAAGTTGCATATTGTGAATTTAAACATGACAACACCATGTTCGTACACACACACGCATATATATATATATATATATATATATATATATATATATATATATATATATATATATATACTTCATCCATTCCTAAATACAAGTCTTTTTTAGAGATTTCACTACGAACTACATATATATATATATATGTATATATCACTAGTAGAGAAATGGCTAGCCACAACTCTTATTGGTGGCGTGCCGTTTTCCACCGACGCCAGCACTACATTTTTCAAATATCTCTACCGTCACCCATTTTGGTACACCATCGCTAGTTACTTAGTGCTGGCGCTGGACGTACGCGGAACGCCACTTGTATGACTTACTGTTGGCAGTACGCCGGCATTATTTCATATATCTATGGCGTTGACTTAGTTCGGACGCCAGCCGTTTATTTTGTGGGTCCATTTTTTTAGTCAACATTGGGTCCCACGTAACACCGGCGTAGCATACGGCGGTACGCCAGGAATATACATATTAGTTCTTGCGTTACCTTCTCTTCAAACGCCAGTAATAAAGTCGCATCACTACTATACCCGTGCTAACCCTTGTGTATACACTAGATTCCCCTTTCTTCTTCCTCTTGCTCCTCTCTCTTCCCTCTCCTCATCTTGAGAAACTCAATTATTTTATCATGATTCTTAATTAGGTAGTTAGATCTAGCTAGGTGATGCGTAGTTACGTTTGCTAGCCTCCTCCACGCACTCTCTAATTAAGCTAGCTATCTAGCTCTCTCCTCCACTCACTTGCATTAAATTTTTCTTCAACCTCCATTAATGGCACCCACCAACCTACGTACGGTCGACCGGCTTCTCGTGGGATCGATCGAGGACTAGCTCGACTCGTGTTTCTTCTGCTTGAGGTAATTAACACAAAAAACACTTCCTCGTCATTTAATTATGCATGTTACGTACGTGTGTGATTGCTAAATGGCGAAACGTGCATGGATGGCGAATTTGTAGAGAGAGTTGCCAATGTTTTGGCGAAACGTTGATTCATTTCCGTTTCGTCAAATTTTTGGCCGAAATTTTGTATGCCCCCGCTTGATATATATGTAATTCTTTTTGTATTCCCCTTTACAGGCTACTTTGATCTATCGAAAGATTCAATATGGATCGAAGTGTGAAGGCCTTTCTCAATTTCGCAGTGACGAATATGATACAAAAGTGTGAAACGCAGATATTATGTCCATGTAAGGCCTGCAAAAATGGAATTTTCCATAACCCATTCGATGGTAGCGTCCTCGCGCACTTGCTTCGTCGTGGTTTCGTTGAAGGTTATACACGATGGACAAAGCATGGTGAGGAGAATGACGACGACGACGGAGCGGCGGATATGGAAGCGGAGAACCCTTTCAATGATGAATTAGCAGGGCCGCCAGAAGGAGGAAACAATAATGAACATGCGCCTGGAGGAGGAAATGATGAAACGCCACCCGAACATGAAGAGGACCATGTCACCCAGGATATGTCGTTGGTTGAAATGCTGCAGATTCACCATGTTAAAGAACTGCTTCACAAGAAGACGACAAATGAGAGAGCTGCTATTAAGGAGGCTCTCAAGTTGGCGCAACTGGAGTTAGATGCGAGTGCTCCACTGTATGAAGGTTGTGATCCTGAGCACACCCGCTTGCACGTCACGCTCAAACTTCTAGACATCAAGGCAAGATTCATGAGCACAGACGCAAGTCTGGACGCTACATTGGAATATTTACATACAGTGTTGCCCAAGGGGAATTTGTTGCCTAAGAGTGTTGATGAGGCGAAAAAGATCGTGTGCCCTCTTGATTTGCCGCATGTAAGATATCATGCATGCATAAATGATTGCATCTTATATCGTAACGAGCATGAGCACAAAACAGAGTGTCCAACTTGCAAGGAACCCCGATACAAGCCTGGAAAGAAGGATCCTCGAAAGGTTGTATGGTACCTTCCGTTGATTCCACGCCTGCAACGTCATTTCGCTGACGCGAAGGAAGCAAAGAACATGACTTGGCACAAGACCAGGAAATCCAAAAATGATGGCATTCTGAGACATATTGCGGATGGTTGTCAGTGGAAAGCACTCGACTGCATTGAACAAGAATTCGCAGCAGAACCAAGAAACCCCAGGTTGGGTGTCGGTAGCGATGGACTAAATCCATTTGGCAAGCAGAGTAGCGCACATAGTACATGGCCCGTGTTTGTTTGGATGTACAACCTCCCGCCTTGGCTCTGCATGAAACAAAAGTACATACACATGGTAATGCTCATTCAAGGACCTCTCCAACCAGGCAACGATATCAACACATATCTTGAGCTATTGAATGAGGAGTTAGACATATTATGGAAGGATGAAGGCGTCAAGACGTGGGACGCTGGCACTGGAAACTATTTTCCAATGAGAGCAGCATTGCTCATGACCGTTCATGACTATCTAGTTTACAGATATATTTCCGGACAAGCGTGTCATGGACATTGCGGATGTGTTAAATGTATGGATGACACATCTTTTCTCCAGCTATCAAAAAAGGGCAGTTGCAAGACAGTGTTCATGGGCCATCGAAGGTGGCTTGACAAAGATGATGAGTGGAGAAGTCGTGGCGACCTGTTCGACAACGCGGATGAGGCCCGAGGGCCACCACGTAAGAGGAGTGGAGAAGAAATCCATGAGATGTTAAAGAATGGGACAGATTGCCCGAAGCCAGGAAAGAAGAAAAAGAAGGCTGAGAAAATGCTGCTAAAAGTATGGAAAAGAAAGTCTGTTTTCTGGGGCTTAAAGTATTGGGAACTACTCAGTTCGCCGCATTCTCTTGATATGATGCATATCACAAAAAAAATCTGTGAGAGTTTGCTTGGCACACTGTTTGACATGCCAGAAAAAAGTAAAGACGGTACGAGGGCAAGACAAGACTTGAAAGATATAGGTATTAGGGAAGAGCTCCAACCTGCATCCCTTAAAAGAACCAAGGAGATGTCCAAGGGCAAAAACATCGCCATAGATGACGAGACAACTAAGGGAAAAACAGTGACAAAAAACAAAGAAGATTATTGCCCCCCAGCTTGCTTCACGCTCGACATGGATGAGCTTCATCAACTATTCAATTGCCTTGACGGCATCAAAGTTCCTTCTGGTTACTCGGGGCTCATACGCAGATATCTTGACACAAAAAAGCAAAGGTTTAGCAACATGAAGTCCCATGATTGTCATGTGATGATGACACAATTACTTCCGGTAGTGTCGTCATTTTCTCACGACAGATGCCATGGGAGGCTTATCGAGAGTGGTTGGGGACGAAGGATGCCGACGGGCTCCGGTGACGGGATTAGGCACAAGCGGTGAGAGACACGCGATGTACCCAGGTTCAGGGCCCTCTGCGAGAGGTAATACCCCTAGTCCTACTTGCCTAGTTGATGGACCGAGAGAACTACAATGGTGCTCCTTGAGCTGTTTGCTAGAGGAGAAAGAAGAGGCATGTTGGCTCTCTCTGCCTCTCTACGTGGGTGGATGTGTGAGTGTGAAGGTGAGAATGCTTGCCCATGCATGGGGGGCGTCGGGGGGTTTTATAGGCCAACCCCCCGGCTTACAATATACATATGTGGCACCGCGGGGGGGACCTGGCTGGCGGTCTTTCTAGGTGGCCAGGGGGGCCCCCGGTCGAAGGGTATTGTCGTTGGCGGGGCCCGCCGGCTGCCGGGTCCCATCGGGAGCCGGTGGGCGGGCCCACCGATGGTCCATCGCCATTGGCGCGTGCTTGTCACGCCGCAGTACGAGTCGCCCAGCCCAACGCCGTCTTATGGTAGCCGGCCATGGTCAGCGGTACGGCCGGCCATGCTGTAGCCATGCCGGGGCAGGTAATGGAGTAGTTGAGGGCGTGCTGGCACTGTGCCACCCGCCCGGTCGCAGTCGGCCGGGGTCAGAGGCACTGTTGCATCCACTGTAGCCATGCGGGCGCTGACCTCCGATGTGACGGGGGCCACTGTAGCCATGCGTGCCCTGACCGCGGTACCGGAGCCACTGCTGGCACGCCGTGCGTCAGGTCACCATCCTGCGAGGCGTGGTGACATGATGGGAGCTGACCTGCCGGCCTGAAGGCCTGGCGTCTCCGCCTCTAGCCGGCCGGCTAGTCGCAGCCGGCCATGCGGAGCCGGACTACAGGGGGAGGCGGCTCGCCCTGTAGTCGTTTTTCGAAAAGCTGGAGCAAAGACCCAGCTGAGGCTACCATGGGGCTATCCCCCCGTCAGTAGTCCCCGAAGCAGGGGAGGCCCGCCGGCTGGCCGCGGCGGACCTCGCCGCCTTGAGTCTTGCGCTCGAGGACCATCGGTTCCTGAAGCCGGGAGGCGTGGGATCGCGATGGCCGGCTTCGCAGCCAGCCAGCGCTCCGCCGGGCGCCTCGACCACCCCGAGGGGCAGAGAGAATGCGCCACGTTTGGGGAGCAGCGGGCCGTGGCCTGACAGGCCACGCGGAGGACAAGACCGGGCCTTGGGGCGGGGCCTACTTCGGCCACAGCCTCGGCCCGCGCGCATGGATCGTTTGCGGCCAGGGCCGTTGGTTGGCGTTCACGAAACGCCTTAATGCCCCTCCCGCGCGTGGCGGAAGTAGTGGGGTTCGTGCGCGACGGATCTGCTCCCCACTACCCCGCGCGGGGTTTAAATGGGAGGGGAGAGGAGCGGAACAAGGCATTTGCTCCCCTGCCCCCGTACTTCGTCTTCGCCGCCCGTCCCCCTCCCTGCATCGAGAGAGAGAGAGAGAGAGAGAGAGAGAGAGAGAGAGAGCGGAGGCCGTGCGTCTGCCGCACCGTCGTCCGCTGCTTTCGAGAGCCGTGACACGACCGAGCCCATGCGCCCGCCGCCGTGACCGAGGCACCTCTGAGGCAAATGGCGGGCAAGGGCGCCTGGGACGGCAGCGATGTCGATGAGGCCTACATCGAGCACCTCCGCCACCACCGCAAGCTGCCACCGGCGCATTGCCGGGGCGGAGAATGCACCGGCCCCGCGAGAAGGCGAGGTGGTGGTCTTCGCCGAGCATTTCGCCCGCGGGCTCGGCCTACCGGCAAGCACGTTCTTCCGGCGTTTCCTTTTGCGCTTTGGGCTGCAGCCGCAGCACCTTAGCGCCAACGCCATCCTGCAGCTGGCGGCGTTCGTCGCCCTCTGCGAGGGCTTTTTGGGAGTGGAGCCGCGCCTCGACCTCTGGTGCCGGCTCTTCTACCTGAAGCGCCAGACGTTGAAGAACAAGGCCACCGGCGCGACGGTCATGACCGCCTGTGGAGCCGCCCTAGTTCACTATCGCCCCGGAGCCGGCTTCCCTCAGCTCCCTCTGCAGGACTCGGTGAAGAGTTGACAAAAGGGTTTGTTCTACGTGAAGAACGTGAAGCCAGTCGAGGACTATATCAACCTTCCCGGCTTCGTCAACCAGCCGCCGGTCGCGATGCAGAACTGGAGGACGCCTCCGCCCCAAGCGCCCGAGACGGCGGACCGGCTCTGCGAGCGGCTGCTGGTGATGACCAAGACGGAGGGGCTCACGGCCGTGGATCTCCTGGCCACGATGGTGCCGCGTCGGGTGCAGCCGCTGCAACGCCGGCCGCACCTCATCTGCTAGATGGGAGGACGGCGCGACCCGAGTCGGCTCTCCACCAAGGAGCTGAAGGCGGTGCAGGTGGCGAGGAGGGTGAACTCCATCTCGGCCGCCAAGATGAACGAAGGCGGGTGGCAATGGGGGAAGGCCCCATACAGCCGGGACCATCTGGCTCCGCGGGTACGTGACGAGCCGTCCCCCACCTTTTTTCTTCTGAAGCCGGTGCCCCCCCCACAGCCTAACGACAGAGGGGCTTCCTTTGCGTGCAGGTCTTTCCTCTGCTGCAGGTGTACGGGGAGCCGGCTGCCGACGTGGCGGAGTCAGACCCCGAGGAGGTCGAAGACGCTGACGACGTGGAGCCGGCCAAATCGGAGCGAGCTGGTGCGTCGGGGACCGGCGGGATGGAGGCGGAGAGAACCGAGTCGGCGGGTGAGTTCCTCCCCCAGTCTCTTTTGCGGGACTGGTCCGATGACGATGCTGAGCCGGGGGAGATGCGCAATGCGTTCCCCGGAGGACCCCAAAGTTTCGGGAGACGCGCCACCGTGCCGAGGAGGCGCGTTCGCCGGGTCGACCGTGAGCCGGGCTGAGGCGACGCGGCCATGGATGAAAGGGGGAAGCAGCCGGCCAGCTCCAGGGCGGCTCCCAAACGGGCAGCCGGCGGGCAGCCGGGCGGCAGCCGTGGAGGCGGCGGGAAGAAACCGCGGGTTGCCTTGGCGGCCCCGTTAGGCGGACGGTCCCCGTTAGCATCGGGTAAGTTTCTTTTGAGTTTCTGATTGGTTTCTAGTTGGTTCTTCTTTCCTCATTCCGTTTATCCAGGGAGCCGCGTGCCCTGGGGAGGACCACGCCCGACGAGACGGCGGGGACGGCGCAGACGACCGCCGCCGACGAAAGGGAGCATGAGGTATGGCGGGACCGGGAGGCAGCCGAGCGGGAGCGGATCGAGGAGGAGCGCCGCCCGTCGGAGGAGGCGGCGCGGAAGCAGCCGCCAGGGAGGGCTTGTGCGGAGGCGGCTGGCCAGTCATGGGAGCCATTTCCCCCTGGCCAGGAGAGGAGGTCCAAGGGCACGCACGACCCTGCACGGCGGGCGGTGGTGGACGCGCAGACCGAGGAGGAGGCGTGCGCGGCGAATGCCGCCAAGGGGGCGCAGCCGGCCCGCAGCGACACTCCGCCGGGGGCTGATGACGTGCCGCCGGACACCGATGACGAGCCACCGGCGGTCGTCATTCTGGAGCCGGGGGCTGATGGCGTGCCGGAGATCGAGGCCGCGGTACCTGGAGGAGCGGCCGCCTCCGGCTCGTCAGCTAAGGCACCCAGAGCCGCGATGCCGGGAGGAGCGGGTCCCATAGTCACCGCGGCGCGAGGTCCGCCCGGCCCCGCTGACGGGGGTCAGTCGCAAGAGACCTGGGCCGCGGCCGGCGGCATGCTTATGAACGACGCGCCGAGCGTCCTTGGAGCTGCGGTGGCCGCGGTTGTCACCGAGTTTGCCACCTGCCGCGCCCAGACGGCGCAGGAGGCCCAGGCCGCCAGTAACGGCTGGCGCATCTCGAACAGTCCGTCGCGGTAAGGGCTCGAGGTCCTTGTCTTTTGCTTTGGTTTTTTCCAGTGGGGGCGCGCCAGCGCACCCACTTGGTGTAGTCCCCGAGACTCGGGCCGGCTGGCACGCAGGCGGGTCGAGTCTAACTGCGCTGCATCTTCGCTTTTGTTCTTCGCAGGCTGTCCACGACCGTTGTGTGGCCGCGTACAACGCACTGCTAGGCCTGTATCGGGGGGCCGAGAACCAGCTGGCCGTCATGTCCGCGGACCTGCGAGGTATGTGGACTTTGTAGTTTTCCAGTGGGGGCGCGCGAGCGCACCCACTGGGTGTAGTCCTCGGGATCCGGGCTGGCTGCTTTGCACGCGGGTCGGGTCCTTTCGTTTGCTTTCTTTCTGACGGGGGCGTCTTCGTGTTGCGAAGCCTCAGATGCCGAGGCGGTCTGCCTTCGCTGCCAGGTGATACAACTTGGCGAGCAGCGAGACCTTCAGGCCGCGGAGTGCGACCGGCTGCGCCAGGTGGCCGACCACGCGCAGGCGGAGAAGGTCGAGCTCGAGGCGGCCCATCGGCGCGAGTTGGAGGATCGGGAGGCGGCCCATCGTGAGGCGCTGGGGGCCAAGGACGCCTTGCTAGCGAAGGCGGCCACGGAGGCAGAGGCGGCACGGACTGAGCATGACCGCCAGATCCAGGAGTGGTCGGCCAGGGAGGCCGCGCTGCAGGAGGAGGCACACACGGTGGACCGGCTTCTGGCCGGTAAGCTTTGCTATCTTGCTTGTCTTCGTGTGTCGGTTTAGGGCCAGCGTTTCCTTTGTCACTCACCGTGCACCCCCTTCCCCCTTAGGGCTCTTTCTGGGCACACAAGAGGCCACGGAAGTGGCCGTGGAGGCCCACCGCGAGGATCAGCGGGCGCAGGGAATCCACGTCGGGCAGCTTGCCACCTGGACCGTGGATGAGGTGGGGATCGCCGCCAAGGTGCGCCTGACTGAGGTGGTCCGGGCCATGAAGCGGCTTCAGGGGGCCGGCTCGGCGCTGGTTCGCACCCTTTGGCCAGGCGCGGTGGAGCCGGTCTCCATGAGCCGGCTGTCGAGGTGGCTGGAAGCCGGGTCCGCTCGGGTGAACGCCTAGAGGGCTTCCGCCACGCGGGCCGGAGCGGCCATGGCGCTTCGTGTCGCGAGGTCATGGTACCCCGAGCTGGACTTGGGGCTGCTTACGGCCCAGCGTGCCGGCACCGATGTGGAGCTGGAGGCGGCTGCCGACGTGCTGGCCATGCGGGCCAGTGACCTCGCGTCCTTTGCTCCGTGGGACGAGTACGTCCCGAAGCATACGGCAGACGGCGAGGTGATCCCGGAGGATCGGTACGCGCTTGCCCTTGACGACCCGGAGGGTAGCGCCGGCAAGACGGACAATGAAGACGCCGAGTCCAGCACCGACGACTACGTCGACTCCGAGCCGGCTTAGAACTTGGACGCGGGGGCCGACACGGAGCGTGCCGTGGCCAAGGACGGGGCTTCTACCTTAGCCGCCGCGGAGAGCGCAGGGGGAGGAGACGGTGCCGCCACTAGTTAGGGTCCTTTTGTTTTCCTGATTTTTGTTAGACGGCAGTTCCACCCACTGGGGGTGTAATGTAATGAACATGTGGCCTCGGGCCTTTATGCTTTTGTATGAACTTGTGTTTCTCATGTTTTTGTGTATGAAATCTAATGCGTGCCGGGTCGCCCCTGGCCTACCGTTCTCTTGACTCCTTTTTTTGCCCAAGGCTTCGTTCCCTTCGGCTTCGGCCCCGCCAGCCGGACAGCCGGGAGCCGGTCTGTAGCTGGGAAGGGGCGTTATCCTCTGGGGAGTCGTCCGTGGGGTATTTTGGAGTCGCAAGAACGTTAGGCCAGGATGATCGCGTCAGAGACCGGTAGGAAAAGGTAAAGACTCGGCTAGCCATAAGCGGCAGCCCGCCCGCCAACGGTGTTCGTGTGTGCTAAGTTTTTGCCCCGGCAACCTGCCGGCTGGACAGCCGGGAGCCGGTCTGTAGCCGGGCGAGGCGGGAGGGGTTTTGCTTAGCTCACATTACTTTGGCCATTTTCGGTGAGTGGCGTCATGGCTAACCGGCGAGTCCCCGGGTCCGGGGAGCCGGATTTTGGGAGTCGGTTCTTCGGAGTAAACTAAATTTGTTGGAAACGAGAAGGGTATGCCACAAGAGCCGGCTTGGGGCACCCGTTGCATTCATAAGCCCAAAAGGGAGGATACATACATACACTGGTTTTAGCAGTAAAACGGACGAAGGAGCGCTGCGTTCCATGGGCGCTCCGTCTCCTCGCCGGAGGCGTCTCTTTGCGCTTATGCGGCTTCTGGGCGTCTATTAGATAGTACGCGTTGTTGTGCAGCGCCTTGCTGACGATGAACGGGCCCTCCCATGGGGAAGAGAGTCCGCTGGATCCGCCTGAGCACCAAGCCCCCCTCGCGGAAGGAGAGGGGCCGGATCTGCTTGCTATGGTAGTGCCGGAGCTTCTGCTGGTAAATGGCTGTTCGGCTTAGGGCCAGCTCGCGTGCTTCTTCGAGTAGGTCGACGCCGTCTTCTCTTGCTTCCTTCGCATCCTTCTCCGTGTACAGGGTGACCCGAGGCGAATCGAACTCGATGTCCGTAGGGATGACCGCCTTGGACCCGTACACGAGAAAGAAAGGGGTGAAGCCGGTTGAACGGTTGGGCATGGTCCTAAGGCTCGACAAGACAGCCGGCAGCTCTTTGATCCAGTAGCCGGCCGATCGCACGAGTGGCTCCACGAGCCGGGGTTTGAGGCCGGCCAGGATCAAGCCATTTGCCCTCTCCGCCTGGCCGTTCGACTGTGGGTGGGCCACCGATGCGAGGTCGAGCCGGATGCCCTCCTGGGAGCAGAAACGCGCCATTGCGCCTTTAGTGAAGTTTGTGCCGTTGTCGGTGATGATGCTACGGGAGACACCATAGCGGACCGTGATGTCCTTGATGAACCGGACGGCCGTGGGGCCGTCCAGCTTCTTGATTGGCCTGGCCTCGATCCTCTTGGTGAACTTGTTGACGACCACCAATAGATGCGTCATGCCACCTCGAGCGGTCTTGAATGGTCCCACCATGTCGAGGCCCTAGACCGCGAAGGGCCAGGAGAGGGGGATGGTCTGGAGCGCCATAGCCGGCAGGTTGCTCTACATGCTGAAGCGATGGCACCCTTCGCACTTGTTGACCAGCTGCTTTGCTTCTTCCAAGGCCGTCTGCCAGTAGAAGCTGTGGCGGAAAGCCCTGGCCACCAGGGTTCTGGAGGCGGCGTGATGCCCGCACTCGCCCTGGTGGATGTCTCGGAGGATCTCCTGCCCCTTTCCCGGCTCGACGCGGCGTTGGAACATGCCGGTTGCACTGCGATGGACCAACTCGTGGTTTATGATGCCGTAGGCGGGGGCCTGGCGCTGGATTTGCCGGGCCGTAGACTCATCGGGAGGGAGCTCGCCGCGCAGGAGGAAGGCAAGGATGGCATGGGCCCAGGTGGGGGCCGTGACAGGAGCCGACCCCTGCTCGGGGTGGATTTTGGGGGCAGCCGTTGCCCTCGGGCCTGAGCCGTCAGTCCCCGGGACCGAGCCATCACTCCCCAGAGCCGACAGATCGATCGCCATTAGGACGACCGCGGGGTCGTCAGTTGTCGGAGCCGGTTGAGCCATAGCGGCGGTTGGAGCCGGCTGGGTTTGAGGAGCCACTGGGCCTGACAAGGTGCTGGCGGGGTCAGCCGGCATGAAGATGGACTCTGATTCGGCGGAGGATTTGATCGATGGCTTGAGTAGCCGCTCGAGGGAAACGCCGGCTGGAATTGCTTGCCGGGTGGAGCCGATTTTGGCCAGCGTGTCCGCCGCCTCGTTGTCCGCCCGGGGGACATGGTGGAATTCACACCCCTCGAAGGAGCTGGTGAGTTGTTGGACGAGGAAGCGGTAGCTGGCCATGTTGGCGTCCCTGGCGTCCCATTCTCCAGAGACCTGCTGTACCACAAGGTCCGAATCGCCGAAACAGAGGATGCGCCGGATGCCGATCTCCTTGGCGAGCCGGAGGCCGTGGACGAGCGCCTCGTATTCGGCTACGTTGTTGGAGGCGGCGAAGAGGATCTGGAGCGCATACTTGAGCTGGTCCCCTTTCGGGGACGACAGGACGATGCCGGCTCCCAAGCCGGTCCACATCTTCGAGCCGTCGAAGTGCATGCGCCAGTGCGTGGAGTCTGGAGGCAGTGGCACGAACTGGGTCTCCGCCCAGTCGACGAGGAAGTCGGCCATCATCTGCGACTTGATGGCGGTGCGCGGCTCATACCGGATTTCGTAGTCGGCGAGGGCGTGGCCCACTTGGCGATTCGGCCGGTGGCGTCCTGGCCGCTCATGATTTCTCCGAGTGGCGCCATGCTCACCATGGTGATGGTGTGCTCCTGGAAGTACTGCTTGACCTTCTTGGCGGCGAAGTATATGCTGTAGCACATCTTCTGGTAGTGGGGGTAGTTCTGCTTGGAGGCGGAGAGGACCTCGCTGAGGTAGTAGACGGGGCGCTGGACCGGCACGCCTTGCCTTCCTCCGGTCGTTCCACTACGAGGACGACGATGATCACGCGCGTGGTCGCCGCGATGTATGCGAGCAAAGGCTCCTTCTCAGCCGGAGCCACTAGGACGGGTGCGCTGGAGAGAGCGCGTTTGAGGTCGCAGAACGCTTTGTCCGCCTGGTCGGTCCACTCGAATTTGGTCGTCTTCTTCATGAGCTGATAAAGGGGCAGCGCCTTCTCGCCCAGCCGGCTGACGAACCGGCTGAGGGAGGCAAGGCAGCCGGCGAACTTCTGGATGTCGCGGAGCTTGGCCGGCCGGTGCATGCGCTTGATGGCTTTGATCTTCTCTGGGTTGGCTTCGATGCTGCAGGCAGACACGAAGAAACCCAGGAGCTGGCCGGCTGGCACGCCAAAAACACACTTCTTCGGGTTGAGCCGGACCTTGTACTCACGTAGGTTGGAGAAGGTCTCCCGGAGGTCGTCAAGAAGGCTGAAATGCTTCTTGGTCTTGACGATGATGTTGTCCACATAGACATGGACGTTCCTGCCGATCTGGGGTAGGAGGCACTTTTGCCTGCAGCGCTGGAAGGTGGCGCCTGTGCTCTTCAGGCCGAAGGACATGGTGATGTAGTAGTAGGCCCCAAAGGGGGTGATGAAGGAGGTCTTCAGCTGGTCGGCTGGATCCAGCTTGATCTGGTGGTAGCCGGAGTAGGCGTCCAGAAAGGACAGCAGGTCGCAGCCGGCCGTGGAGTCGATGACTTGATCGATCCGGGGTAGGGCGAAAGGATCCTTGGGACAGGCCTTGTTCAGGCTAGTGTAGTCGATACACATGCGCCAGGTCTTGTTCTTCTTCAGCACCAGGACTGGGTTGGCTAGCCAGTCCGGGTGGAAAACTTCCATGATGAAGCCGGCTGCAAGCATCCGGGCGATCTCTTCTCCTATATTACGCCGCTTCTCCTCGGAGAAACGGCGCAGGGGTTGCTTGACCGGCTTGGCATCCGGCCGTACATGGAGTTTGTGCTCGGCGTACTTCCTCGGAACACCCGACATGTCTTTTGGAGACCATGCAAAGATGTCCCGATTCTCACGGAGGAAGTCGACGAGCTTGCCTTCCTATTTGCTGCTGAGGTTGGCGCCAATGGTGACGCACTGCTTGGGGTTGGTCGGGTCGAGCGGCACCTGCTTGGTGTCCTTGGACGGCTGGAACATTGCCTCGCTGGCCGGCTGGGATGGGGGAGTCGGCACGGCCGGCTGCTCGGCAGCCTGAGCCACGAGCCCGTCGAGCTGCCGCCTCTCCTCCGCGATCACCAACGCCTCGGCCAGCCGGCTGTCGTCACAAGTGCACTCGATCAACTTCTTGTAGTCGCCGCTGACGGTTATGATGCCCTTGTGGCCTGGCATCTTCATCTTGAGGTAGGCGTAATGGGGGCACCGCCATGAATTTGACGAGGGCCGGCTTGCCCAGCAGCGCGTGGTAGGGACTGTTGAGGTCCACCACCTCGAACCATACTGGCTCGCGGCGGAAATGGCTCTTATCGCCGAAGAGGACGTCAAGCCGGATCTTGCCGATGGGGGAAAAAGACTGCCCCGGCACGATGCCGTGGAAGACTGTTCGGCTCGGCTGCAGGTCTTTCTCCGTGAGCCCCAGCTTGAGCAGCGTGTCGCGGTAGAGGATGTTGATGCTGCTGCCTCCGTCGATCAGCGCCCGCGAGAAACGGCAGGTGAGCCTCTCGGAGGTGATGGTGGGATCGAGGACGAGGGCGTAGCTGCCAGGGTTTGGTATTACTGCCGGATGGTCCGCCCGGTTCCAGGTGACCGGCTTCTCGGACCAGTGCATGAACTGGGGGACCGAGGGTAGGGTGGCGTTCATGTCGTGCCTGCGCTGGCGCAGGCTATGCTTGTCGGTTCCCTCGCTGGTGAAGACGACGTAAGCCCCGTCCTGGTCGGGGAACTAGTCGTGGAGACGGCCATCGTGTAACACCCCAAAAATCGGGTTATCGATTTTTGTGCTGTTATTCCTTCCTAGCTTTTCTCTCCCAAAATTTTTCCTCTGGAATCTGGTAAGTAACCAGGTGAATCCAGACAATTCCCAACCTCTCAGTGCCTTTGCCATGTTCTTGTGCCTGCCAAGCTCTTGTCAGTAAACCCTGAATCTCATTCAAACCCTAGGTCCAAGATATTAGAACTGGAAATCCTGCCTTTGTGCTTACAAAGGAGCTATCATTTCCCTTGCTCTGTTAATCCTTCCAAAATTTCCAGAGATCCTCCTTCACTCATACATCCTAGATGTGCAAAAATATTGCCAAGTCATATGCAATATTTCTCATCTAGAATTAATTCCTTTTTCTACCTTTCTGAGGAATTAAATCCAGGAAAATATCTATCCATCTCCAAAGTTCATGAAAACTTGTGGAGATATTCTCTGTGATCATATTGAGCTCTCATAAAAATATTGGCCATAATTAAATAGGGGAAATTGCATTTTCCTATTTAAAGCCAATATTTCAATTTGGGGCCTTTCCAAAGGAACTACCATTTTGGTAGCTAGGAAAAATCCCAAATAATTTATGGAGCTTTCCCAACCCATATCTTCACCATTTTCATCAAAATATCCAGTTCCACAATTCAAATTTTGAGCATCACATCCCTTTGCAAATTATGTCCAGATTTCCTGTTTGCAGAGGAAGTGCTTGATTCCTTGATCTCCTTAGGCTGTAATTTTTTCAGGGTGATTCTTTATGAGATATTACCCTTGGACACCAAAAACTAGCCCATTTCATCTAGCCAATCTTCCTCAGCAAATTATCTAAGTTTCTATCCAGATTGGAGCACTGTGAAGGAAGTACCATTTTTAATTATGCAAATGGTATGAAATTTTTACAGTGCCTCCATATGCCTAAATTATTGGTCTCCACCAAATTTGGGCCATTTTCATCTAGCCAATTCCTCAGAACCATCTGGTTTCTATTTCTGTCCAGTTTAGCACTTTGCAAAGGAGGTGCCATCTAGATTTGCTTGTTTGAGCTGAAACTTTGCCAAGATGACTACCTTAGTAGATGGCTAATCCCTGCCCAAGATCAAGCCAAGAGGAGCACTGTGTTGACCACACCACACAACAAACAGGTTGCTGTTGGAAACTATTTGACCTTGGTTCAGTCACACCAGAGCTCTCTCGTGCCATCCAGCTGCGTAGGAAAACTCCAGGTAGGAAGGAGAACATCCTAGACAAGGTTTGGCTTCATATTGGGCATGGCAAGGCCGTGGACACGCGGTTACCACGCGCAGAGCGCGCCAAACCAGTGCACTGTGCACTGGATCCTTCGGGAGCCATCTCCGGCGAGCCGCGGCTTGTCCTGGAGCATCGGCGAGCTCCCCACCGCATGCGTGACTCTTCTGGAGCCCTCTCCCCTCGTCCCGTTGCTCCCTGCCGTCTCTGCCGATCGCCGGAGCACCGCCACCTCGCCGTGCATCTCGAAGCCCCGACCGGCGTCCAGAGCTCTCCCCGTGCCTATTTAAGGAGTGCCCCAAGCCCTCCTCCCCATCAGCAAGCCCCAACCCTTCCTCTCGAGCTCTAGGAGCTCCCCTCCTCTTCCCCATGGCGGAGAGCCGCCGCCGATCCCCTCGGCCCGTCCCCACACCCTGGCCCATCCCCTCCTCTCAACTCTTTCCCTCAGCCTTCCCAGGAGATCGCGGAGCCGCTGCCGTCCTCGAGTCAGCCGAGTGAACCTTGCCGGAGCGGCCCTACTGGAGCCTCGCCTCCGCCGTGTCTCGGTCGAGGCTAGCAGCGCTACCGGCCACCACGGGAGGCGCCGAGACCACCACTGGAGGCAGCGCAGGCTACGGGTCCCGTCCCGCTCACCGGCAGGTCCTCGGGAGCGGCCAGGCGACCTCTACGCCGGCGGCCGGCTGCCCTGTCTCTGTTTCGGTCAGGGGAAGAAGACGATTCAGAGGGAGAGAAGAGAGAGAGAAAGGGATAATGCGAGACCCGCTCGTCGGTCTCTATAGCCCTGGGCCCAGTTTTTTTAAGTGGAAACGTACTTTTAAAAGTCCGCTTTCCAACTTCAAAAGCATAAACCAGAAAATACGCCTTCAGCTGCAGCCCCGCCGGCCGAAACAGTTACAGTGCGGACGTTCACCCGTTAAGAGCTATAGTGAACTATTCTGCTTAACGAACGAACGGGCGTATCTTCGCGACCGTAACTCCGATTGAGCCCCTCCGAGAGGGAAACTTCTCCGGCAAATCTTTCCAGCGTCTTATCGCACTTCCTCCCAACGTGTTCATCGACCCCGAGGCAAGCCAACCTCTTATCATGAGCTCCGGACTTGCGTGATGACTTTGCTTGCACTCTGCGTGTATACAACAGTACCCTTTAGATCATCTGTTAGTCTGCACCAACATAGTTTTATTAATTCCTCTGTACCAGATGCAAGGGATATTTATCATATGATATCATGACTTGTCACATTTTGCCATACTAGTAATAATATTGTTAATGATATTATCATGTTAGTGTTATGGTTTGATCTCATGACATGATTATCAGTATTATGATCTTGCCATGATGTTGTTAAGTGATTGTTAGCACTTATAATTGTCGACGTAATCATATGATGATGGATATGTCGAGTTGAGTTAATAAACTAAACTTAGTCGGTTGATCTGGAGTCACCTGTCCGGGCTTATCAGTGCAACCACATTTGCCGGTATGGGACGGCCTTGACTTGGTCTGGCTCCGTGCTCTTTCACCGGTACCTCTAGACAGGGAGGGTTATGCGTGTGTGCTACCCTGATCAGGTAGGCGGCGATAACCCTGTGAGCCCAGTTGAGTATTTAGCCTGGGAGTCCCCGTTTGGGACAGTTTAGTTTGGCCACGACAGTGGAAGGTGTCATGAGGTGACACAGGGGCCACCCAGGGCAGGACTCCAGGGGAGGATGAATGCCGGTGGTACGATGGGAGAGTCACGGGTCAGGCGGGTTTCATTGGAGCAACACTGGTCCACCCGAATGGGATCACGAGGTCAGGTGGTCCATGGTGTGGGTAAAGTGCGCAACCTCTGCAGAGTGTAGAATCTATTCGAGTAGCCGCGTCCACGGTATTGGACAGCCCGTCCAGACCTCACTAGGTGGTAAACCGTAACAATGATAACAATGATGGAGGAACTTGTCTTGTGTTCTGAAGTGCCATTGAGTCATGAGTATTTCGAGGGTTGTGGGACAACCCAGAAGAGAGTAAGTTGGTATTCGGTAACAGTAAGTACTTTAAGCACCTAATGTGATCATTGCCATGGTATGTTATGTAGATTATATGCCTGATCCATGCTACGCCATGCTTGATCCATCTTTTCCAGTTAATTCTATGCCATGTTTAGAATAATTCTTATATAAGCATAGGGCTTGCTGTGTCATCTGCTTGTTTGGATGCTATGTATTTGGTTGTCTTGCGAGTACATTCAAAGTACTCACCTGGCCTTGCACGTGGCCAGTTGCAGGAGAAGATCTGTCGTGCTAGATCGTAACCCAGCCAGTCCTGTGAGTTTTGGAGCCCAGCCAGAGACGTCGTTGCTGCTAAACCGAGACCTCCGCTGCCATTTAGTTAGCCTTGGAGCTATGTAATGTTGTTGTAAGCAACAGTATTGTAATACCCCATTTCAAATAATAAAGCCATTTTGTGCCTGGAATTGCTGTATCATGTCTTTGACGTGCGCCAGGTCTTATCCTGGGGCTGGCGTGCATCGGCCCTCTGTCGGGGTGCCACAGGACGTGGTATCAGAGCCAGGCTGGCTGTAGGTTACCCTAGCACCAAACCACCCCTATGTTTAACCGGTAGTGAGCCCAATAGAGTTGACCCGTCACTGGTATCCGACACGGCCACTGTTGATCAATAGGCGGCGCAGTCGGAAGTGAAGTGTCCCTACCCAGCTGTCCGCCCCCCAGCCACTCTAGATTGGACCGTGACCCTACTCAGTTGTCGGCCGTACCGGCGTATCTTCTACCCGGCACGAGAAGGATCCATGCCATGCTGGTGTGTCCCAGCCCGACTGCCTATTTAACCCCCTTCCACCTGTGAGTCGCAGCTCTCTCCATTCAGTAAGCCAGATCCCTGCAAGAGAACCTAGGCTAGTATCCTCAAACCAGCAGCCATGGCCAGTTCTTCCAAAACACCCACTTTCCATAGCCGAACCTTGGCTAATGGTTGTCCCGGCTTTCCGCCCATCCTTTCGAGTATGCTCACTCAAGCCCTTGGCTCTAGTACCCCTCCGGTGTATCTGGTGTTCCAATCGGAACCCGTTCCCCACCTTTGCCGATTTTATGCGAAGGCGTATATCAACCCAGGTCCAACAGCGAATGGGAAGCCCATGAGTTTTCGAGGCAAACCCATGCCCACCCCCGCGTTGGCTGTCCAGATAGCTGCCGCGGAAGCCATCACCCGTCTTCGTTTCCAGTTTCCGTAAGTAGCGGAGATGCAGGAGTTCCCCACGGCCGTCCGGTTCATCGAAGACATCACGGTCCGCTACGGCGTCCCCCACAGCATCATCACCGACAACGGCACGAACTTCGCCAAGGGCGCGCTAGCGCATTTCTGCTCCAAGCAGGGCATCCGGCTCGATTTGGCGTCCGTCGCCCATCCGCAGTCAAACGGACAGGTCGAGAGGGCCAACGGCCTGCTCCTGTCCGGCATCAAGCCCCGGCTCGTGACGCCGCTGACCAGGTCGGCCGGCTGCTGGATCGAAGAGCTGCCGGCTGTCCTCTGGAGCCTAAGGACCACGCCCAACCGGTCAACCGGCTACACCCCTTTCTTACTCGTATATGGGTCCGAGGCAATCATCCCCACCGACATCGAGTTCGATTCGCCTCGGGTTTCCCTGTACACGGAGAAAGACGCGAGGGAAGCAAGAGAAGACGGCGTTGACCTCCTCGAGGAGGCCCGCGAGCTGGCCCTGAGCCGGACGGCCATCTACCAGCAAAAGCTCCGGCACTACCACAGCAAGCGGATCCGGCCACTCTCCTTCCGCGAAGGGGACTTGGTGCTCAGACGGATCCAGCGAACTGCCGGCCAGCACAAGCTGTCCTCCCCATGGGAGGGCCCGTTCATCATCAGCAAAGCGCTGCACAACAACGCATACTATCTAATAGACGCCCAGAAGCCGCAGAAGCGCAAGAGAGACGCCTCCGGCGAGGAGACGGAGCGCCCGTGGAACGCAGCGCTCCTCCGTCCATTTTACTGCTAAAAAGCCAGTGTATGTATGTATCCTTCCCTTTTGGGTTTTATGAATGCAATGGGGGCCCCGAGCCGACGCCCGGGGCACGCCTCTCTTTTGGTTCGTTTCCTCCGAAAGGTTTCCTGTGCTTTAAAAGCACGTCACCCGGGTCCGGCTCCCGGGCCCGGGGGCTCGGCCGGCTCCCCTCCGAGGCGGACGAATAATGTGAGCAAGCAATCCTTTCCCTCCCCACCCTAACCAGCCACAGACCGGCTCCCGGCTGTCCGGCTGAAGGGGCTATGGGGTACGAAGGAACTTCTCACACAAAGGTCAGCCAACGAACGGCAGCCGGACTGGCCCGACCGAACTATGCTATTTCTAGCAGCCGGCCACTACCGACTCAACCTAGTCCTAGCCGGTTGACTCTAAGAGCCCGCTGGTTTTCCCAAGGGTGAAGCCTCGTCCCTGTCCCAGACCGGCTCCCGGCTGGTTGGCAGGCGGGGCGGAAGCCGGAAGGGACACCGGCGCGCGACACATGTCAGAAGGCAAAAGGCAAAAGACGAGCCGGCACGCACAAACTTTTTACGGCATAAGTTAAAACAATAAAAGGCCCACGGCCACGAGTTCATTACATATACACCCCCAGTGGGTGGAATTGCAGTCTAAAACAAAATGCAGAAAAGAAAAATCCTAAGTGGTGGCAGCTTCGGGCCGGCCCGCCTCCGGTGCCGGCGCCTCCGAGGTCGGCGCCTCCGGGCGGCTGATGAAGAAGCTCCCGCCTCCGCGTCCGGAGCCGGCTTGGACTCGGCGTAGTCATCGGAGTCAGATTCTCCATCGTCCGTCTCGGCGGCGCTTCCCTCCGGGTCGTCCAGGGCAAGCGTGTACTGGTCCTCCGGGATCACCACGCCGTCCGCCCCGCGCTCCGGGACGTACTCGTCCCACGCGGCGAAGGACGCAAGGTCGCTCGCCCTCACCTCCAGCGCGTCGGCCACCGCCTCCAACTCCGCGTCGGCGCCGGCACGCTGGGCCTTGAGCAGATCCAAGTTCAACCCGGGGTACCACCACCGGGCAATCCGAAGCGCCATGCTCGCACCGGCACGCGCCGCGGAAGCCCTCCAGGCGTTCACCCGCGCGGTCCCAAACTCCAGCCACCTCGACAAACGGCTCATGGAGACCGGCTCCACCGCGCCGGGCCAAAGAGTGTGCACCAGCACCGAGCTGGCCGCCTGGAGCCGCTTCAGGGCCCGGACCACCTCCGACAGCCGCGCTGAGGCGGCGATCCCCACCTCATCCAGGGTCCAGGGGGCAAGCTGTCCAATGGCTTCCCCCTGCGCCCGCCGGTCCTCACGATGGGCCTCCACGGCCGCCTCCGCGGCCTCCTGCATTCCGGAGAAAAGCCCTGAGGCTCAAGAGAAGAAAACGAGGGATGAGCAGAACGGCAAGACAGAAAAACCAAAGAGCAAGGCGATAGAAGCTCACCGAGCAGCATCCGGTCCACTTCGTGCCCTTGTTCCTGCAGCTGTGCCTCCCTGGCGGACGACTCCTGGCGCTGGCGCTAGCGCTTGTCTCGGGCCGCCTGCGCATCTTCGGCCGCCTTGGCTAGAGCGGCGTCCTTGGCCTCCAGCTCCTGGCAGAGGACCTTCTCCCGCTCCTCCGCCTCCCGACGAAGGGCCACCTCTTGGTCCGCCAGCGCTTGGCGATGGGCCGCCTCGCGCTCCTCCCGCTCCGCCTTCGCCTGGTCCGTCTCCCCGCGGAGCCGGTCGCGCTCTGTCGTCAGGAGGACCCGCTCCTCGCCAAGCCGCACCACTTGGCGCCGGAGGCTGACCGTCTCGGCATGAGTGGCTTCACGAGAAGAGGTGGCCGCTGTCAGAAACCCAGCAAAGAAAAGGATTCAGCCCACCTCCGTCGCAGCCGGCCTGATTCCCGGGGGCTACACCCAGTGGGTGCGCTCGCGCGCCCCCACTAGAAGAATCGCAAAAGGCACGTACCTTGCAGGTCCGCGGACATGACGGCGAGCCGGTTTTCGGCTCCCCGGTACAAGCCCAGCAGGGTGTTGTACGCGGCCACCCGGCGATCGTGCGCCGACTGCAAAAAAGAATACAAGACAGCTTTAGGCTCGAACCGCCTGCGCCCCAGCCGGCTCGAGCCTCGGGGGCTACACCCAGTGGGTGCGCTAGCGCGCCCCCACTGGAAAAAACAAGAAACGCCGAGTCAAGAAAAGAAGGAAAGAAGAAAGCTTACCGCGACAGCTTGCTCCAGGTTCACCAGCCGGTCGTTGGCGGCCCGAGCGTCCTGCGACGTCTGGGCGCGGCAGGCGGCAAACGCGTCCACGACGGCGGCCACCGCCGCCCCGAGCGCGTTCGGCGGTTCGCCAAGAGCCGGGCTCCCGGCTGCAGCCCAGGTCTGCTGGGGTCGGCCCCCGTCCGCGGGCCCTCCTTTGTCGGAGACAACGATGGGCCCGGCTCCTCCCGTCGCGGCCTTCTTCCCGGCCATCGCGGCCCTCGCCTCCGGCGCTCCGCCTCCGGCGGTCCCTCGCCGACTCACCTCCGGAGTCGGCGCCTCCGGAACCGGCACCTCCGAAGCCGGAACTTCCGGGGCCGGCACGTCCGGTGCCGGGGTCTCGGCCACCAAGTTCTCCTCCGCCTCCGGCGGCACGTCACCCGCCCCCGGCTGGGCGGCGTCGCGCTCCCTCTCCGCCGCGTCCCCCGCGGCCTTCGCGTCTGCCTCCGCCCGTCGCTCGGAGTCATGGTGGTCCTTCGACCTCCTCTCCCGACTGCCGGGAAACGGCTCCCACGCTCCGCCAGTGGCCTCCCCGCTGATTCCTCCCCGTTTCTCCGCCGCCTCTTCCCACGGGCGGAGTTCCTCGACGCACCGCTCCTGCTGAGCCGCCTCGAGGTCAAGCCACGCCTGGCGCTCCCTCTCCTCGGCGGCTGTCGGCGCCGCCGTCCTCGCCGCCTCGCCGCCTGGGGTCCTCCCCAGGGTGCGCGCCTCCCTGGTCACGACGAAATAAGGGACCGGGGAGAAAAAGCGGAACAAACCAGAATGAAAGAAAAAGACTCACCCAGCGACGACCGGGATCGTCCGCCTCGCGGGTCCCGCCTGGGAGACCCTCTGCTTCTTGCCCCCGCCTCCGCAGCTGCCGCCCGGCTGCGCGGTCGCCACGCGCTTGGGCGCCGGCTTGGCAACGGCCGGCTGTTTCCCTTTGTCGCCCGCGTCCGGGCCTCCCCAGATGGAGCCGCTGCCGGCTCGATGCTGGCGCTTCCGCGGCGCCGCCACCTCGTCCTCCGAAGCTTCAGGCTCCTCCGGAGCCTCTGCAACACGCGACGCCTCTGTCTCAGCGTCATCATCGGTCCAATCCCGTAGGTGCGTCTGGGGAGGAGACTCACCCGTCGACTCGGCCTCTTCGGCCTCGTCCTCCTTCGTCTCCGCCTCGCCGGCTTCAGACGCACCGGCTCGCTCGGAGTCGGCCGGCTCCACGTCGTCGGCGTCCTCGACCTCCTCAGGGTCCGACTCCGCCGTGTCGGCGGCCGGTGGCCCGTAGTTCTGCAGCAGTGGGAAAACCTGCGTGCGGGCAAGGCGGCGCGCCGTCAGGCCAAGGAGGAGAGGGGCGGGCCTCGGAAAAGCACGGGCGAAGGAAGGCGGCTAGACACTTACCCGTGGAGCCGGGTGGCTCCGGCTGTACGGGGTCTTCCCCCATTGCCACTCGCCCTCCTTCATCTTCGCCGTCGAGATGGCGTTTACCCTCCTCGCCACGTGAGCCGGCTTCAGCTCCTTGGTGGAGAGCCGGCAGGGGTCGTGGCGTCCTCCCATCTGGCAGATAAGGTGTGGCCGCCTCTGCAGCGGCTGCACCCGGCGCGCCACCATCGTGGCCAGCAGGTCGGTGGCCTTCAACCCCTCCGACCCGGTCATCACGAGCAGGCGCTCGCAGAGCCGGTCCGCCGTCTCGGGCGCCTGAAGCGAAGCCGCCCGCCAGTTCAACATCGCAACCGGCGGGTGGTTGGCGAAGTCGGGGAGGTTGATGTAGTCCTCCTCCGGCTTCACGTTCTTCACGTAGAAGAACCCTCGCTGCCAGCCCTTCACTGACTCGTGCAGCGGGAGCTTCTCGAAGCCGGTCCCCTTGCGGATGTGGATCAAGGCGGCCCCACAGGCGGTCATCACCGCCTGCTTCGTCGCCGGATTCTTCACCGTCTGCCGCTTGAGGAAGAAGAGCCGGCTCCAGAAGTCAGGCCTCGGCTCCACCCCCAAGAACCCTTCGCAAAGGGTGACGAACGCCGCCAGCTGCAAGACGGCGTTGGGGGCGAGGTGATGCGGCTGCAGGCCAAACCGCGTCAGGAAGCGGCGGAAGAAGGCGCTCGCCGGCAGCCCGAACCCGCGGAGGAAGTGATCGGCGAAGACGACCACCTCGCCCTCCCGCGGGGTCGGGGAGTTCTCCGGCCCGGCAATGCGCACCTCCAAGTGCGCCTCCGCCGGAAGCTTGCGGCGGTGGCGAAGGTGCTCGATGAACGTCTCCTCCACGATGCTGCCGTCCCACGAGCCCTTGACTGCCATGGTCGTCGGAGGCGCTTGCGGTCGCGGCGGGGGCGCGGGTGCTGGGTGGCGGCGCGAGCTTTCCGCGGCGGCGAGCGGCGGCGCAGCGTGCCCGCGCGCACTACCCTCTCGCTCTCTCTTTCTCGTGGAGGGAGGGGGGTGAGAGGCGACGAAGACGATGCGACAGGGGCGGGGGGGGGGGAGCGAATGGGCCGTTCCGCTCCTCTCCCCCTCGCCATTTAAACCCCGTGCGGGCGATCGTGGGGGGCGGATTCATTGCGCACGACCCCCACGATTCCCGTCGCGTGCGGGACGGGCGTTATGGCGCTCGGGAACGCCAACCGACGGCCTGCGCCGTAAAGGATCCTTGCGCGCGGGCCGAGGCCGCGGTCGTGGGGAGACCCGCCCCCCGGTCCGGTCTTTTCCGCCGCGCGGCCTGTCAGGCCACGGCCCGCTGCGCCATCCGCGTGGCGCGGCCTCTCTGCCCGGTGAGGGGCTTAAGGCGGTACGCGAAGCATCGGCCGGCTGCGGCGCCGGCCACCGCTTGCCCGCGGCGTCCGGTTCTCGCAGCACCCCGCGGCGCAAGGGCGATCTTCAAGCCGGCGAGGACCGCCGCGGCTCGTCGGCGGGCCTCCCCGGCTTCGGGGACTACTGACGGGGTTATTACCCCCGGGTAGGCCAAAGTTGTGGGGTCCTTCCCCTGCTCGAAGAAAATCAAACACCGCCGGCTGGCCCGCGGCCGGCTAGGCCGTGGCCGGCTGGCGCCCCCCCCGGCTCCGTCGGGGCCGGCTGGCGGGGAACCGGTGCGTCCGCTGCCAGCTCCCTCGGACCGGCTCGAAGGGGAGCCGGCCACCTGGCTAGCTGCCGGCTGCCTCCACGCCGGCTCCTCGACCGACCTACGGGCGGACCAATATCCGTCCCATCCCTCTGCGCATCGGCCGGCGACCAGGCGCGACCCCCTTCCTCCGTCCCGACGTGGCTACAGTGGTTGCTGACGGCGGCCGACCGCGACAGGGCTTCCTAACAGTGCCGGCACGCCCCCGTATCCACTCCATCGCCTGTCGGGCATGGCTATAGTAAGCCGGCCGCGCCGCTGACTCCGCCCCGACAGACGCAAGACGACGCCCTGGCGGGCCGCCCCGTGCCGCGACATGACCGGCACGAGAACCCACCAAGCGGGTCCCGCCGGCTCCTGACGGACTCGACAGCCGGCGGGCCCTACCGGCGACAAGACCCCTCAGCCGGCGGCCCCCACAGCCGGCTAAGAGAGGCCGCCGGCTGGGACCCCCCAAGACCTTCTATTCGTATTGTAACCCGGGGGGTTGGCCTATAAAACCCCCCGGGCCTCCCCCATGCAACGGGGTTCACGGTTCTTCCCAGTTTCTCTTCACACAGACATAGGAGGGCAGCGAGGGCAGGCTAGCCCCTTCTTCCTCCTCTGTCCGTACAGCTCCAGGAGCACCATTGTAACGTCACCATTGTCTCAACTAGACCAAGCAGGACTAGGGGTGTTACCTCCCACGGAGGGCCCCGAACCTGGGTACATCGTGTGTCCGCCACCGCTTGTGCCTAACCCCGCTCCCGGAGCCCGTCGGCGTCCTTCGGCCCCTCTCGATAAGCCTACCCATGGCATCTGCCGTGACGAAACCACGACAGTTGCGCTGACCTTGATCCGCATGGCGGAGTCGGCCGTGGCGTATTTGTCCGCCTTGGCCATGAGCTCAGCCAAGGTGGCCGGCTCCGAGCACATGAGCTTGTGCTTGAGGAGGGTGCCGTCTCGGCAGCCCTCAGAGAACTATTGGATGGCTTGCACCTCGTGCACCCCCTCGCAAGAGTTGCGGAGCTCGGTCCACTGCGTGAGTTAGTCGCGGAGGGATTCCTCCTGCCCCTGGACGCACATGGCCAGCTCGCGGGGGCGGTCGGGCCGCTTGTAACTGCCAGTGAAGTTGCGGACGAACGCCTCCTCGAAGTATGTCCAAGTGTTGATGCTGCCGACCGGCAGGCTGTTAAGCCAAGTCCGGGCCGACCCGATCAGCATGAGGGGAACGTAGCGCACCGCGACATGCTTGTTTCCCCTAGCGATGCCGACTGCGGTGGTGTTGTCGATCAGCCAGTCCTCCGGCTTGGCGGTGCCGTTGTATTTTGGAGTGTCGCGGGGAAGCGTGAAGCCGACGAGAAACGGCTCATCACGGATCGGGGGGCCGAAGCACGCTGGCCCGATCGGCCCCTCCTCCTCCAGGAGGGCGGATTGTGCCAACCGGTCGATGCAGGTCCGGGCGTCGTTCTTGTTGGGGCAGCTCTCTTTCTCTCTCGACTGGACGGACTGGAGGTAGAAGAAGAAATGAGCTAGACACACTAGAGTTGTTGGCGACGAACGCTCGGCTGCGCGTACAGCCCCTTTGTTTCAGCTCAAACTGTGGCAACGAACCAACAAAGATTACACAGGTTGGGAGAGATTTATACGCAGGCTCACCCACGACAAGCCTGCCGTGCGCGATCCGCACGCCACGCCTACGCCCATGATGTGTTCGTGCGCGGAGGACGCGGCTAGGCTCCCAACGGATCTCCAGCGACTCTGACTCTCACAACACACACGAACACCACTAACGCACACATGCACTCTCACGCATGCACGTACACACACACGTTTGCCACGGCACCCAGCACACCCAGTGCGCACACACACACCGGTCTCCACTGCTGCGTCGTGTTTTATTTTTTCTAACAATCTCCCCCTAAGACATGACCTATAGCAGGGCCGGCTCGTCGTCGACGTCGGCAAGGACCGCCTTGTCCACCTCCACCTTCTTCGGCTTCCGGCAGTCACGGGAGAAATGCCCGCGCACACCGCAGTTGTAGCATCGGCCACGCTGCCTGCCTCCGCTACCCGACGCCGTGCTGCCCGTGCCATCATCGTGGTCGAACCCACCGCCTTGCTAACATCGCCGCGGCGCCGATTGAGCCGCCGTGAGCATGAGCTGCTCGTCCGCCCGCTCTCCGCCTGCTTGCACGCGCCGCCTCGTCCTCTCCTTGAAGGTCTTGAGCCTCCCGAGCGCCTCCTCGAATGCCATGGTGCTGACGTCGCTGAACTGCTCGATCCCGGCGACCGCCGCGTACAGCCGGTCCGGCACTGAGTCCAGCAGCTTCTTCACCATCTCGGTGTCGTCCAGCGTCGACCCGAGCCCTGCGTAGCGCCGCCATCCCGCCGATCTTGCCGGCAAACGCATCCAGCGTCTCCGCCTCCGCCATGCGTAGCCGCTCGAACTCGCTGCGGAGAGTGGCCAGCCGCGCCGACCGAACCCGGTCCGTGCCGACGAACCTCGTCTTCAAGCTCGCCCATGGCTCTGCCGCCGTCTTCTTCGACGAGACCTGCAGCAGAATCTCCTCCGAGAGCGCCCCGAGCAAGTACACCCTCGTCGGCTTGTCCTTCTTGGAGATCACCGCCGCCGCCGCGTCCTCCGCCGGAACCACGGCCTCCCAGAGCCCGTCGGCGTCAAGGTTGGCCTCCACCT
Organism: Elymus sibiricus; assembly: GCA_039707655.1. NCBI lineage: Eukaryota > Viridiplantae > Streptophyta > Magnoliopsida > Poales > Poaceae > Elymus > Elymus sibiricus. The sequence continues at coordinate 399,153,469 of CM077663.1, read as the reverse complement.
TGATCGCCCACACGGTGTAGTTCTCACCGGTGAGCACCGGGCACTGCATGGGCAGCGACCAGCCCGATCTGCCGGCATACGGGACGAGCGACATTGCTCCGAGCAGGATCACAACAAGGCTCTGTATACCAAATGTTGGGGCAGCTCTCTCTCTCTCTCTCGACTAGACGGACTGGAGGTAGAAGAAGAAATGAGCTAGACACACTGGAGTTGTTGGCGACGAACGCCCGGCTGCGCATACAACCCCTTTGTTTCAGCTCAAACTGTGGCAACGAACCAACAAAGATTACACATGTTGGGAGAGATTTATACGCACGCTCACCCACGCCGAGCCTGCCATGCGCGATCCGCACCCCAGGCCTACGCCCATGACGCGTTCGTGCGCGGAGGACGCGGCTAGGCTCCCAACGGATCTCCAGCGACTCTGACTCTCACAACACACACGAACACCACTAACGCACACACGCACTCGCACGCATGCACGTACACACGCACGTTTGCCACGGCGCCCAGCAGACCCAGTGCGCACACACACACCAGTCTCCACTGCTGCGTCGTGTTTTATTTTTTCTATCAGTTCTCACTCCGCAGGACGCGCGGGCCGAGCCGAGCGGCAAGCTCGGGGTGGACAGCCGGGGCAGGCGAGCGTGCGCGCTCCCGCCGCGGGGGCGGGGTGTCGGCGCGGCTTCGCCGGCCTCCTCCCGCCGCGGCGTCGTTGTGCCGGCTCGTGACAGCCGGCGGCTGGTCTCCCTGACGGGAGCGCCCGTTATGGGATCCAGCGCCCCGGTGGCCGGAGCCGCGGGGCGAAGAGGCTTGCTGGGCCGGCTGGCGCTGGCCAGCAGTCGGCGGAGCGTCCCCGTCGGGGACGGGTATTTCGGAGCCGGCGTTGGCGCCGTCGAGCCGGGCCTGTTTAACGTTGGCGGCGGCGACGAGGTCTTGGATGTGCCGCACCTGCTACACTCGTTCCTCGCCCTCCTGGTCGGCCGGGTCGGCGTAGGCCACCTGGGCGGCCCTCATGTTGGCCGCTGGTGTGTTGTAGGTGGGGAGTCTGTGTAGGACCGAAAGTATGTCTAGAGGGGGGGTGATTAGACTACTTGACCAAATAAAAGTTTTGCCTATGCCAGGTTTTAGGGTTGACAGTTTTTAGCATTTCATGGCAAGTCAAGTACACCCTACACAAGCAAGTCTAAGAGTATATAGCAGCGGAAAATAACAACAAGCATGTATAGAAGGGATAGGGTAGGAGAATCAAACGCAGTTGTAGACACGATGATTTTTCCGTGGTTCCGATAGGTGGCGCTATCGTACATCCACGTTTATGGAGTCTTCAACCCACGGAGGGTAACGGTCGCGAGAGTCCACGAAGGGCTCCACCCATAAGGGTCCACGAAGTAGCAACCTTGACTATTCCATAACGGCTTCCGTCCACGAAGGACTAGCCTCACTATGGGTAGATCTTCACGAAGTAGGCGATCTCCTTGCCCGTACAAACTTCTTGGTTCACTCCACAACACGAAGTAGGAGGCTCCCAAGCGACACCTAACCAATCTAGGAGGCACCACCCTCCAAAAGGTAATAGGCTCGGTAATGACGATGAACTCCTTGCTCTTGTGCTTCAAGATGATAGACTCCTCAACACACAATCACTCTCTCATAGATATGGCTTGGTAGAAGAGATGGGATTGGTGGAAAGCAACTTGGGGAGGCTAGAAATCAAGATCCATATGGTAGGAGTGGAAGATCTTGACCTCAACACAAGACTAGGTGGTTCTCTCTCAGAAAACTGAATGGGCAAGTATGGAATAGTTCTGAGTGCTTCTCTTTCGAGTAGGTGGTGGTGGAGGGGTATATATAGGCATCCCCAAAAATCCAACCGTTACACACAAAATGACCAACTCGGTGACACCGATGTGTGAATCTCGGTGGTACCGAAGTGACCAAAAGGTGGCAACTTTTGAATCTCGGTGAGACCGATATAGGAAACTCGGTTGCACCGATAAGGTGACCAACGGTCAGATTTCCAATCTCGGTGACGCCGATCCAACATTCTCGGTGGGACCGAAAATGTGAATTTGCGTAACAGAAAGTTGGCAACCCAAACTCGGTGGCACCGGTATGGAATCGGTTGCACCGAAGTGGCTAGGGTTTGGCTGAGTCTGTCTAGGGTTTGGAACTCGGTGGCACCGGGATAGGAATGTTGGTTGCACCGATTTTGAGTGTTTGGCTTAGGACAGACTTTGGTGGGAGAGCTTGTGGATGTTTTTGGCGACTATCTCTTGTGCACGTATGAGCATATTGTTCATCAACAAAACCTTACCCCCTTTTAATAGTATTGGCTTTCCTATGGACTCAAAGTGATTTCTCACAAATATAAAATGTAGAGTCCTCTTGCTTGAAGCTTGGCCAACCTATTTCCTTGCATCTTGGGGTATCTCCACAATCTCCTTTTGCCAATCCTATCATTGAACATTTCCTGAAATATACTTGGAAGAAACATTAGTTCAATGACTTATATGTTGTTATTAATTACCAAAACCACCAAGGGAGCAAATGTGCTTTCAATCTCCCCCTTTTTGGTAATTGATGACAACATATAGATCAAAGCTTCGACAAATGATATAATCAATGAATATAATCGTCGCTTTGAGAAGTATGTGATAAGCAAGAGCTCCCCCTAAATTTGTGCATTATTTTGAATTTGCGTTTGAATGCAAATGCACAATCGATTAGGTACATGGGGCACTTCTTCCATGTCACATACAACTTGGTGGTGTGTGAGAATAATTAGAATGAGCATCATAGCACAACACAATCAAGCAAAGATAATGATCTGCTCATAAGCATTGAGTTGATAGGAAATAGTTGCATAACGCACATGAGCAATCACAAAGAACCATGTATCACAAGCAACCAAAAGACACAAATGTTTTTGAAACAGCGAATAACAACCAAAACGCTCTCTCACTCGAAGCCTAAAGATCTATATACACTTCTCCCCCTTTGGCAACAAGTTACCAAAAAGTTCAAAGGCATACATCTAATCGTTCTTGGGCTGATCTCCTCCGGTTGTTGATGAAGGAGTCGAGAGAACTGCGTCGGCGAAGATGTCAGCTGATGTCCTGGATGGAGTTGGTGTGGCAACTGGAGGAACTGGAACTGTTGGAGCAGGAGCTGAGGAAACAGCAGCAGGAGCTGATGAAGAGGGCCTCAAGTCTGGAGCTGGCACAGTGGCTGATCTGGCCTGAGTGGGAAACTGTGTGCCTGTCTTGAGAGGTGATCCATCATCATCATCATCATCATCATCAGAATCAGAAGAATGAGGAAGAGGCACTGAGTCAACTTCCTTCTTGAGCTCATTCACTGTCTTCGTCAGTCCATCAACCTTATCATTGAGAGTCTTGATTCTGTTTTCAAATATCCTGACAAGACTGTTCTGGTTGTCCAGAATCCCCTTAATGTCCTTCTTCATGTCCTGAACTGATGAGATCAGAAGATCCATTTGCTCATTCCTGGATCTAGGGACTTGAGCACTAGTGGCTCTAGCTGCCTCTGCTTCTGCCTGAGCTGCAGCTGAAGTGGGATGTTCTGGGTCCATCACCACAATGTTGTCCTCGAGATCTGGCTGTAGGGGTAGATGTGGACGATCTGCAGCAAAAATGTGCTTCTCCAATTTTGAATTGATAAGCATTTGGATGTAGGGTGCATAACAGCAAGAGCGCTTCTGATCAGCGGCAACCCTCTTGATTGTCTCAACAATCAAATCCATGACTCTGATCCTGGTGTGTCTGTCAAGGTGGATCAGCATATTGATGGAGTAGCCTCGGATCATCTTTTCATCTCCTGACTTGGGCATCAAAGTATGCCTCAGAATGGTGTTCATGGTGCGGAGGCCAGCCTGAAGGAAATAGATGGATCCTAGCTTGTGAGTCTTCACATTTGCAGCAGGGATCTCCTTGTACATATTTGCCATAGCATTGTGGTTCTCCTTGGATTCTGAGTAGACATCCAAATCACCATCCTGTGCTTCTGGGACTCCTAAGATGGTAGCCCACTCCTCAACAGTAGATTCATACCTTGCACCTTCAGTCATCCATACAATTCTACCATCTCCATAGAAATGTGCAGTGGAGTAGAATTGCATGATCATCTCATCATTCCAAGCAGTGAACTCTCTGCCAACAAACTCATCCAAACCAATGAAGTGGAAATTATCTTGGACACTTGGAAAGTAGTCCTTGTTTTCCTCGATGAATTTCCAGTCAACATAGCGCATATCGCTCACAGCTGGACTCTTGTCAAGGAGCACAGTCTCATAGAAATCCTGTTGCTCTTTGGTGAAAAATCTGTAGTCCACAACTGTCTTCTTCCTCTGGGCATATGGATCAGCAGCTCTCCATGCCCTCAAACCTGTATCCTTCCTCTTCTTCATATCCTCAGCTAGTGGATAGCTGGCATTGTGAACTGGAAGGTGAGGTCTAAGCTTCATCAAAGCTAACATAGCATCATCATCCTCAACTCTGGAGGTAGTCCCTTTGTTCTTCTCAGAAGCAGGAATGTGCCTAGACAATTTCTTAGGCTTCTCAGCAGCAGGCTTCTTGGGGACACACTTGGTACTCTTGGAAGTACCACTCTTCGGCATAGCATCAGACATAAGCTTCTTTTGTTTCTTCTTGGGAGGGGCTTTCTCAACATGTTCTTCCTCCTCCTCAGCAGCAGCACCAGCAACCTCCTCTGGATCTTCATACATGGAAGTTCTTCTGCCAATAACATGAACAATCCTCTTTCTTGCTTTCTTCTTCTCTCCTGCCTTCTTAGGCAATGACTTCTTTGGGGGTGACTCAAGGTGAAGAGCCATCCTAGTCCTAGCACTTTCAATAGCTCTTCCAGCTGCAGAACTAGCATAGACTTTCCCAACAACTCTCCTGGAAGAAGTAGCTTCATTGGCAGCTTTCTCTTGCTTCTTGGCAAGAATTTCTTCCGGCACAAAATCTGAATCTTCTTCATCTGAGTTCAGCTTCTTCCTTGTCCTCGTAGCAGCTTTGGGCAACCCATGAGAACTGGGAGTGCCTGGATCTGAAGATGAACTCGACTCGGGACTAGTGCCTGAATCCATCTCAACACTTTGCTCTCGGAGATCATTCTGACTGTCCTCTGCTTCTGACATACTGACCCTGTGAATAGAATATAGATGAACAGAATAGAATGAGTCATCACAAAATGAGGCTGGTTTTTGAAAGTTTTGAATAAAGGATTTCCAAAGTTTTGCATTCTGTCAGATACAAATCGGTAAGGCCGAAGCAAAATTTTCGGTGACACCGAGACTGACTGTCCCTTTAACAGAAACTTGGCACCCTTTTCGGTGGGACCGAAAAGGAGTACTCGGTTTCACCGAGAAAGTTCTCAGCAACACAGAAACGAAAATCGGTGGTACCGATTTTCTTGATTCGGTTCTACCGAGTTGCGTCGGGCGGAAGGCAAACCCTAGAAAATCAATCATTCGCTAGGCTATAGGAATTTTCTTGTGGATAGGAAGCTGTGCAAACTGGCTTATAGAGAAAACAAATCCAATACGCAAGAATCAGAAGGGGAGGCGCAAAGGAGGTCAAATCCGTACCCTAACTTGGTGCGGATCCGCTACGGCAGCGACGATGGAGCATATCTCGTCGGCGGCGGCGATTCCCAGCGGCGGAGGAGGCTCGGGAAGGCAAGGCGATGACCAGGGGTCTCGAAGCGGCAGCTTAGGGTTTGGGGCGCGACGGTTTGAGGATGAAATTTCAAAGCGTTGGGTCCATAGATATATATACCCTCCACTGTCGGTGGTACCGATTTTATGTTTTCGGTGTCACCGAGTTCCACAACTGTCAGTTGACAGGGAAACTCGGTGTAACTGAGAATATGAAATCGGCAGTACCGAGATTGAAAACCAGATCAACCCTAGGCATTCGGTGAGACCGAGATTGTGGGTTGGTTCCACCGAGATGCACTTGGGAGGTTTTAATGGTCAGTCCTTTGTCGATACGGAACTCCGAGTGCTCCACACACAGAGGGATCGAAAAGTACTTGTTCAAATTTTGTGATGCAGCATGAATAGAATATGAGGTGAGAAAGCATAGATAGCTAAAGAGTGGTCCTAGGCATTCTTGTCCATCCAATTGGCAAAAGATAAATCAAAAGCCAAATAGCAACAATTGGATGTCCTCGAATGAGAAAATAAATGCAGACCAACATGCTCACACAATAAGATGTCAAATGAAATCATGACAAACATGCACAAACACACAAGCATCTAACAAGCATTTGGGCGATGACGAAGTCATCTATATATGATTATTTGACTTAGGAGCCAAGTAAGAATACTTGATCATAGGTCATACTCATCGTTTAAGCACAAGTGGGGTTACCACTTTTACATAAAGCATTTTAATGTTGTCGCATACTAAGAGATGCTTTGACTCAAGTCTTAGAGTAAAGCTCCCCCTTGATGTGACATCCCCCATAAGAGGGATAAACTAACCTTGGGTTTTGTCGAAGAAGACTTCATGTTGGTGAGGTAGTTGTGGATGCTCAAGGTTGATGAAGATCACCAAGAGTTGGGAGCATCCTTGTTGTTCCCTTACTCTTCTCACCTACATGGGTTAGTCCCAATACACAAGAGACAAATACAAGGATATCTATGGACATGGAGTGCAAAGCATGTGTTATGATGTCCATTGATTTGTTGATTACCTTGTCCCTTGCTTACCTTTGAGGGAATGTGTGACTCCTTGAACTATTGCATAGAGTTGATGTTGATTGCAAATAATTCTTGCCAATAATGAATGTGAGTGAATTTCATTGGCGGAGTCACCCCTCAAGAACATACTAGTTCTTCTTCTTGGGAACCCACATCAAGTTGATGGGGATCCTTGGTGTTGAAGTAGCCTTGGTAGAAGTTGAGCTTGAAGTAGCCTTGGGAACCCACTCCACCATAGCTAGGGATTCATCTTCATATGAGTCAATGTCCTCTTGAAGCTTGTTCTTGCCCTTGAGCTTGTGGTCTTGTGGTGGAAGGTCATCTTGAGTGCTTGTCCCCTTGGGAAGAGTATTTTCATACTTCTCCTTTTGAGGAACAAACTTGGGCTCGGGATATTGACCTTCTTCCCATTCAACTCCATTAGCGTTGAAGTAGCCAACACCACGATTCTTCCGGTATCCTCCGTGCTTGCGAACAATTTCCTCAAATTGCTTACATCCGGCAAGACTCTTGTAGACACCTTTCTCTATAATTCCTTTTAATAAAGCATTTTCTTGCTCAAGTGTAACTTGGCTAAGAGAATCATCATTAGTGGAATCAATAAAACTACTAGAAGCAACATCATTGGGTTTAGCATTTTTATTGTTGCTACTAGATGAAGAACCTTTCTTGCCTTTGTTACTAGATTGCTTTGTTTTAACTTGAGGCATGAATGTAGACAAGAGTAGTCGTTTGGCTAGATAAGATGAAGTCTTCTTTCGGAGATCGTCATTGATAGCTTTGAGAAACTCATGCTCTTGCTCCAAGTTGAGCTTCTCGAAGCGTAGCTTCTCATGAGTTCTCACAACCTCTCTATGCTCTTCGAGAGTAGATACATGAGCTAACTTAAGAGTGTTTAGTTCTTTAGTTAGTTCTTCTATTTTCACCTTATCATCATCAATTGACTTATCTTGACTAGCATGAGGATTATCAAGTTCGTTTTGATCAACATCACTAGTTTTATCACAAAACAAGTCATCATCACAAAGCAAATCATCTTCATCACTATAAAAATCAAGATACTCGGGGTGTGATACCTTGGGGCCTTTAGCCATGAAGCAACTTCCACTCCCTTCGTTTGGTGAGTCGAATAGATCGTAGGAGTTGGTAGTCACTAGAGCAATTCCGGCAACACCATCATCTTGACTATAGTCGGAGTCGGAGTGATAGCTTCTCTCGGAGTTGTCGTCGGAGTCGGAGCCGGAAACCCATTCACCAACATGAGCTTGATGTTTTCTTCTTGTGTAGCTCTTGGTGTACTTGTCCTTTTTCTCCGAATCCCTACTTCTCCTTGCGTTCATAACGATCATCTCTACTCCTTCTCTCTCTTTGAGGTGATACATTCCTTGAGCTTCGTCTTCGAGGTGACTCTTGTCTTCTTTTGTAGGGAGCCGTGCACTCATTTGAGTAGTGTTCGGGCTTCCCACAATTGTAGCAATTGCGGTCACGACTTGATGAACGCTTCTCATCATATCTAGAATTGGAGCTTCTTTCTTTGCCTCTATTCTTGTAGAACTTGTTGAATTTCTTGACCATGAGACTTATTTCTTCATTGGTGACAAGGTTGTTGTTTGAAGTTGTAGGAGCATCACTTGTGGCTTTGTAAGCACCGCTAGACTTGTGATGTAGCTCTTCCTTGTCCTTGAGTGTCATCTCATGAGCAACAATCCTTCCAATGACTTCCGTAGGCTTGAGATCTTTGTAGTTGGGCATCATTTGGATCAATGTGCACACGGTGTCGTATCTCTCATCCAAAGCTCTAAGTATCTTCTTGATGATGAATTTGTCTGTCATTTCTTCGCTTCCTAAGCCGGCAATCTCATTTGTGATGAGAGCTAGCCTAGAGTACATCTCTGCGACTCCTTCACCATCCTTCATCTTGAACTTGTCAAGCTGACCTTGAAGAACATCTAACTTGGATTCTCTCACGGACTCGGTTCCTTCGTGCATATCAACCAAAGTATCCCAAATCTCTTTTGCATTCTCAAGACGACTGATTTTGTTGAATTCTTCGGGGCACAAGCAGTTGAATAGAATGTCGCATGCTTGAGCATTGAGTTGCAACATCTTCAACTCATCCGCGGTCGCTTCACGATCCGGTTCCCGTCCATCCGCAAAGAACTCACCTTGCAAGCCAACACGAACAACAGCCCAAACGGCGGGGTTATGACCAAGAATATGCATTTTCATTTTGTGCTTCCAACTAGCAAAATTAGTACCATCAAAGTACGGACCTCTACGATGATAACTTCCCTCACTAGACGCCATACTCTCCTAGGTTGTGAGACCTAAGCAATGGAGACCAAAGCTCTGATACCACTTGTAGGACCGAAAGTATGTCTAGAGGGGGGGTGATTAGACTACTTGACCAAATAAAAGTTTTGCCTATGCCAGGTTTTAGGGTTGACAGTTTTTAGCATTTCATGGCAAGTCAAGTACACCCTACACATGCAAGTCTAAGAGTATATAGCAGCGGAAAATAACAACAAGCATGTATAGAAGGGATAGGGTAGGAGAATCAAACGCAGTTGTAGACACGATGATTTTTCCGTGGTTCCGATAGGTGGCGCTATCGTACATCCACGTTTATGGAGTCTTCAACCCACGGAGGGTAACGGTCGCGAGAGTCCACGGAGGGCTCCACCCATAAGGGTCCACGAAGTAGCAACCTTGACTATTCCATAACGGCTTCCGTCCACGAAGGACTAGCCTCACTATGGGTAGATCTTCACGAAGTAGGCGATCTCCTTGCCCGTACAAACTTCTTGGTTCACTCCACAACACGAAGTAGGAGGCTCCCAAGCGACACCTAACCAATCTAGGAGGCACCACCCTCCAAAAGGTAATAGGCTCGGTAATGACGATGAACTCCTTGCTCTTGTGCTTCAAGATGATAGACTCCTCAACACACAATCACTCTCTCACAGATATGGCTTGGTAGAAGAGATGGGATTGGTGGAAAGCAACTTGGGGAGGCTAGAAATCAAGATCCATATGGTAGGAGTGGAAGATCTTGACCTCAACACAAGACTAGGTGGTTCTCTCTCAGAAAACTGAATGGGCAAGTATGGAATAGTTCTGAGTGCTTCTCTTTCGAGTAGGTCGTGGTGGAGGGGTATATATAGGCATCCCCAAAAATCCAACCGTTACACACAAAATGACCAACTCGGTGACACCGATGTGTGAATCTCGGTGGTACCGAAGTGACCAAAAGGTGGCAACTTTTGAATCTTGGTGAGACCGATATAGGAAACTCGGTTGCACCGATAAGGTGACCAACGGTCAGATTTCCAATCTCGGTGACGCCGATCCAACATTCTCGGTGGGACCGAAAATGTGAATTTGCGTAACAGAAAGTTGGCAACCCAAACTCGGTGGCACCGGTATGGAATCGGTTGCACCGAAGTGGCTAGGGTTTGGCTGAGTCTGTCTAGGGTTTGGAACTCGGTGGCACCGGGATAGGAATGTTGGTTGCACCGATTTTGAGTGTTTGGCTTAGGACAGACTTTGGTGGGAGAGCTTGTGGATGTTTTTGGCGACTATCTCTTGTGCACGTATGAGCATATTGTTCATCAACAAAACCTTACCCCCTTTTAATAGTATTGGCTTTCCTATGGACTCAAAGTGATTTCTCACAAATATAAAATGTAGAGTCCTCTTGCTTGAAGCTTGGCCAACCTATTTCCTTGCATCTTGGGGTATCTCCACAATCTCCTTTTGCCAATCCTATCATTGAACATTTCCTGAAATATACTTGGTAGAAACATTAGTTCAATGACTTATATGTTGTTATTAATTACCAAAACCACCAAGGGAGCAAATGTGCTTTCAGTCTGCCACCAAGGATTTCCGCGACCACGCGGCCGCGGTTGCGGACGTCACCACGCCGGCTAGGCTCGTTGCCTGCGAAGGTGAGGCCGTAGGCGGAGTTGTACTCACGCTGCGCGGACTCCATCCGGCGCTTGGTGGTCGCGAGCGTGGTTGCTTCCGCGAACAGCAGCTGGCGTGCTGCCTCCAGCTCAGCCATAGCCGTGGCTGGGTTTGACGGGCGCGACGGGGGTGCTGAGGCCCCGAAGCACGGAGTCGAGGGGGTCGGGGGTGCCGGTGCCGGCGGCCGCGGCGGCCGCCAGCGCCTCCGCCCTGGCGCAACCGGTGCTCATAGAGGAGCCGGTGACCATCACCCCCGTGCGGACGCGGGAGTCGTCAGCGTCGCCTAGGGTGAGCGCGCCCACAAGCGAAGGCGGGTCGAGGCAGTCGAGCACTTCGCTAGGGTACTCATCTGCAGCCGGCTCGTCGACGAGGCTCAGCCTACCGAAGCGCTCGGTGTGGGTAGCGACGTCGGACAGAGGGTCGCCGCCGTGCCACTCATCTGAGAGGTCGATAGCGACACCTGCAGGGTGGACGGGAACGAGGTCCCGCCCCGCGGGAGCAAGCCCCACGAGTGTGCAGTTCCGCCCGGATGCGGGGCGACCGGGGGAGTTGGCGAAGGGTCCCGCCCGGAGCATGACTCCAGCCGGCGCCGTGGACGGCCCAACGGTGGGCGCCAACTGTCGTCGTTTTCTCAGGACAGATGCCATGGGGAGGCTTATCGAGAGTGGTTGGGGCCGAAGGACGCCGACGGGCTCCGGTGACGGGATTAGGCACAAGCGGTGAGAGTCACGTGATGTACCCAGGTTCGGGGCTCTCTGCGAGAGGTAATACCCCTAGTCATGCTTGCGTAGTTGATGGACCGAGAGAACTACAATGGTGCTTGTTGGGGATATAACCCCGTGGTAAGACCCGCCCAGGAGGGGCCGGGTCATACCTGGCGGCTCATCGCCCAAGATCCATAAGGTGGGCCGGAAGATAAGGCCAGGCCGCGTGGCGGCTCACCTGATGAGCTAAGACGGGGGCCCAGAGACAGAAGATGGTAAGAAGACCCGGGTGGTTAAGCCGCCCGGAGATGGCTTGCCCAAGATGGCAAGGCGGCTTAGAGATAGAATAGACTACGTAGTATGAGTCGGTTTATGACTCGTGTAACCCGGGGCCTTGACCTCCTATATAAAGGCGAGTCCCTGCGGCGGCTTAGACAAGAAACCAACAAGTCGAGAACTAGGTCAAGCGAAACCGCGCCCTTGTAATCGACACTCCAATCAATACAATACAAGCAGGACATAGGCTTTTACCTCTTCTTGAGGTGCTGAACCTGGGTAAACTAGTGTCCCTCATCTCGATCAACCCCTTTGAGTCCACCCCTTTGGCGATGGCCTCGAACCTAAGTCTTCGGACATCTGCCATGACAAAACCACGACAGTTGGCGCCCACCGTGGGGCTAGCGCTCGGTGGTGTTGAGTTCTCGAAGGGCTCTCTCCCAGGGATCGAGGGGTACGCTGTTGGCAGGATGACCAGGAGTCGCCGCGGCCGGCTCTACATCGACGACGCCGGCTGGGGCCCCGAGGCTGACTCCATTGAGTACGGTTTCCGGGTCCCCTTTGGCGGGATTCACGTCTTCATCGGCAAGATCGGCGGATCTGAACCCGGGCCGGACACCTGCACCGACATCGTCGAGCCGGCCCGGCGCGAGCACCCCGCCCGACGCGTGCAACCCGCCCGTGCTAAGCCAGGCAGGAAGCATGTCTTCGTCGGCTTCACTCAGGGCATGGATCTCGAAGGATCTATGTCACAGGATGAGACTCTCATCGGCTCCGAGGATGGATCCTCGAGCGGGGAGAAGGAATCAATCTACCAGCTCCACAATGGCGGGCTCGGGGGCTACGTCGGGCCTTACCCCGAGTCGGAGTTCCATGAGCCGGAGGAGTATGAGCCGCCGAACCGCGATGCCGTCTTCATGGCCGGTTCAGCGGCAGCTCCTGGCAGTTCAGCCGCCGGTGCGACTGGATCTGGGGCTGGCAGGCCACCGGCTCAGGTTCTTCTGGATTTGATGAACGAGCTTACAACCCTGATGGCAACTGAGGTCACGCCTGAAAACCAAGCGGCCCGTAACACGGAGATCGCAAGGTTGAAGAACCAGATGACTGAGGTCCAACAGGAAATCAATGCGCTGAAGGCTCAGATGGATGCTGAGGCGGAACGCCTTAGGGCAGACGCTTTTCGTCTTGAGTTAGAGCAGCAATCAGCAGCAGCGGTTCAGCGGATGAGGCATCAATCCCGTTTGCCGGATCAGTATGAAGCAAGGAATCTCTTCAACATGCCAGGGACGGGACGGAACGTGCCTTTGACCGTAACCCGAACGGCGGAAGTACCTGGAAGACGGGCGGCGGATCAGCATCAACGGATTAACCCGCCCCGGCAGAACCAAACTCCACTCTCTTTCCCAACACCGGCGGGTCATTATTCTAACCCGGCGGAGAACATGGTGGTGGCGGCAACCCGGCTTGCTGCAATCCCCATCCCCGACGAATCGCCTTTCGCAGAAGAGGTGCGGAACGCTGTTGGATACCTGTGGACGGCGGTGGCCCAGCAGGAGAAATATACTTACAGCCGGAGTCGCGTGCACTCAACCCCCATCCCCAGTCGTAGCTACAGCCGGCGTTATGAGTTGCCGGCTGTTTCTAGCAGTGAACGGCATCGGAATCCGCCACGAGCCGATCGGGCGGCTCTGGATGCTCAGGCACTGGTGGATCGAGCGAGAGCACAGCGGGAGGCGGCGGCTCTGGTGGCAGCGGCGGCTCACCAAGAACCCTCCGTCTCAGTTGGAGCAGGCTTAACTTCCAGGGCCGTGGGAGTGCCATGCTTAATGCCAGCTTTGCGGAATGAGCGTCTGCCGAAGGATTTCAAGGGCCCTCGCAAGGTGCCCAACTACACAACTGACTTACCTCCAGAGGCTTGGATTGAAAGCTATGAGCTGGCCATGGAGATGTTGGATGTTAGTGATGCAGTATGTGCCAAATACTTTATCATGATGCTGGAAGGGTCGGCTCGCACGTGGTTAAAGGGACTGCCACTCAACACCATTACTTCCTGGGCCGAGTGAAGGCGAAATTTATCAAAAATTTCAAAGGAACGTGCAAGCAGCCCATGACGATCGTGGATTTGGATCATTGTGTGCAACAGGCGGACGAGTCGGCTCATCATTGGGTCCGGCAGGTCTCAACCATCATCCACTCTTCAGAACAGATTACGGCGGCTCAAGCGGTTTTGATTCTGGAGAAGAATTGCCACTTTACACCTTTGAAGCAGAAGCTTGGCCGGCTTAAGCGCTCGTGTCAAGACATGGGGGAGCTCATGGCGGCTCTCACTAAATATGCAGATTCTGACAACACGAAGGACCCGGGCTCTGATGATGAAAAATCAGGTCAGGGGAAAAAGGGTAACAATGGAAAAGCTCAACAGCAAAACGCAGCTGGAAACGGCAATTCTGGCAAGCGGAAGAACCCAGACGGCGGGTCAGAACTGGTGGCGAACACTAGCGCTGGAAACGGCCATGCTAAGGGCAACGGGAATTTCAGGGCGCCCTTTAACAAGGGTAAAGCCCCTTTTAACCTGGAAGAGCTGCTCAGTAAACCTTGTCCGGAGCATAGTTAGCCTGATAGGCCGGCAGGCCATACATGGAGGAATTGCAGCATCATGCGACAGTTTCGAGATTACAGCCTTCAACAGCACCGCAATAACGGCAATGGTCCATCTGGCGGCTCAGGACCAGGCGGGTCAGGGGCCGGCTTTGGCGCTGGCGGCTCAAGGTCCGGTTACCAGGGTCAAGGCAATCAAGGAGGACATCAACAATCTGGTGGTGGAGGCCAGCAGCAGCATAACCAGTCGGGGTTCTAGACTAACCCGAAACAGCTTAGTGGGGGTCAGTATCATGTTTTTACAACCAGCCTTGACAAGCGAGACCGAAAGGTGCGCAAGTGGGCGGTTAATACGGTCATGCCGGCTCTCCCGCAGTATTTGAAGTGGTCTGAGTATGACATCACTTGGAGCAGGGCGAATCACCCTCCGCGTGTTGATAACCCGGGGCAACTGGCCTTGGTGGTTGCCCCCCAAGTTGGAGGATATGTGTTCACTAAGGTTCTTATGGATGGTGGCAGCAACATCAACATCCTGTATTACGACACTTTCAGCCGGATGGGTCTGCTTGATAAGGATCTTAATCCCTCTTCAACAGTTTTTCACGGTGTGGTACCTGGCAAGTCGGCTTATCCAGTGGGGAAGATTTCTTTGGAAGTTGCTTTTGGTGATGAATTTAACTACAGGGTGGAATCTTTGTGGTTTGAGGTGGTCAAGATCAAGAGCCCATATCATGCTCTGTTTGGACGGCCGGCTTACGCCAAGTTCATGGCTAGGCCTTGCTATGTTTACTTACAGCTCAAGATGCCCGGGTTGAATGGGACGATCACTGTGCATGGCGATCGGAAGACGGCTCTTGAGTGCGAGGAAGGGGACGCAGCTTACGCAGAGTCAAGTTGTGCTGAGGCAGAGCTCAAGTTCTATAAGGAGAATGTTGACCCGGAAGACATGACTCCGCTCAAGAAGCCTAACACGGAATCTGAGCCGCCCCTCAAGTTTGCGGCGGATGATACCAAGCTGGTGGATTTCACTGAGGGCGACTCGTCACAGCAGTTCACTATCGGGGCTAACATGGACCCCGCATAGGAAAGCGCACTCATCAAATTCATCCGTGAGAATCGGGACATCTTTGCATGGAAGCCGTCTGACATGCGGGGTGTACCGAGAGAATTTGCTGAGCACCATCTTAATGTGGATCCTAAGTTCAAGCCGATCAAGCAGTTCCTTCGTCGTTTCAATGAAGAGCGGCGCAAGGCTATTGGAGAAGAGGTGGCCCGGCTCTTGGCAGCAGGGTTCATCGTGGAGGTTTTTCACCCGGAGTGGTTAGTTAACCCGGTGCTAGTGCTTAAGAAGAACGGCACTTGGCATATGTGTGTGGATTACACGGACCTTAATAAGGCCTGTCCAGTTGACCCGTTTGCTCTCCCCCGTATTGACCAGATTATTGATGCAATGGCGGGTTGCGAGAGTTTATGCTTCCTGGACGCCTATTCAGGTTATCACCAGATCAAGATGGCAGTTAAAGACCAAGAGAAGACGGCTTTCATCACGCCTTTTGGTGCTTTCTGCTATGTGTCTATGCCTTTCGGGCTCAAGAGTGCCCAGGCGACTTATCAGCGTTGTGTGCAGAACTGTCTTCATAGTCAAATTGGGCGCAACGTTCATGCTTATGTGGATGATATTGTGCTCAAGTCAAGAAAGAAGGAGACTCTACTTGATGACCTGAAGGAAACATTCGACAACTTGCGGGTCTACAAGATGATGCTTAACCCGACCAAGTGTGTCTTCGGAGTTCCTGCTGGTAAGCTCTTGGGATTTCTGGTCTCTGAGCGTGGTATTGAAGCTAACCCGGACAAGATAAAGGCTATCACTTCCCTGGCTGAGCCGGCATGCATCAATGACGTTCAGCGCCTGGCGGGTCGGATCGCTGCTTTAAGCCGATTCATAAGCCGCCTGGGTGAGAAGGCAATCCCTTTATATCAGATGAGGAGGAAAACAGACGACTTTGTCTGGAGCAAAGCGGCGGGTGAGGCGTTTGAGGCGCTCAAGAAGCAATTAACTGAGCCGCCAATTTTGGCCGCTCCGGCTGAGAAGGAACCTTTACTCCTCTATGTGGCGGCTAACAATAAAGCAGTCAGTGCTGCGATCGTTGTAGAACGCAAGGAGGCAGGGAAGGAATATCCGGTTCAGAGGCCGGTTTACTATGTCAGCGAAGTCTTGATTGAGTCCAAGCAGAGGTACCCGCATTGGCAGAAGCTAATATATGGGGTGTTCATGGCGAATCGCAAGCTAAAGCATTACTTCCTGGGACACCAGATCACGGTGGTTAGCTCTGCCCCGTTGGGAGACATAATCCAAAATAGAGAAGCCACTGGCAGGATTGCTAAGTGGGCATTGGAGCTTGGGCCTCTTAGTCTGAAATACGTGCCTCGCACGGTGGTTAAGTCTCAAGCCTTGGTGGACTTCATAAACGACTGGACAGAGTGTCAGTCGCCCGAGGAGAAGCCGGATAACACGTACTGGACGATTCACTTCGACGGGTCTAGACAGTTGGAAGGCTCGGGGGCTGGAGTTGTCTTAACTTCCCCTAAAGGTGATAAGTTCTGTTATGTGCTAAGGTTGATGTTTCCGTGTACTAACAATGCAGCTGAGTATGAGGCCTTGCTACATGGCCTCCGGGTGGCTAAAGAGATGAATCTGAGCCGGGTTAGATGCCTCGGCGACTCAGACCTCGTAGCTCAGCAAGTTTCAGGCACGTGGGATTCCAAAGACCCACGGATGGCAGCTTATCGTCAAGCGGTGGACATAATTGCAGGTCACTTCAAAGGTTATCAGGTGGATCATATTGATCGTCGCAAGAACGAGGCGGCTGATGCGTTATCCATGCTAGGCTCTCAACGTAAGCCGGTGCCGCCTAACGTGTTCTTGGATGTGTTATACCACTCGTCAGTGAAGCTACCTTCAGAGGAGGATCTGGCCGTGCCTGACCTGGAGGAGCAGCTGGTGGCGGCTTTGCATGCTATCCCTGACTGGACGTTACCTTATCTGGCATATTTAACTCGTGGCGAGTTACCGGAGGACGAGACCTTGGCAAGGCAAATCATCAGGCGATCTAAGTCCATGACAATCATCAATGGCGAGTTACATAAACGCAGCGTCACTGGCGTCTTCCAGCGTTGTGTTTCACCTGAGGAAGGCAAGGAGATCCTGAATGAAATCCACGCCGGAGATTGTGGTCATCATGCCGGCTCAAAATCTCTGGTGGCCAAAGCTTTTCGACATGGTTTCTTCTGGCTGACGGCTCATAAGGTCGCAGAAGACTTGGTTCTTAAGTGTGATGGATGTCAGAAGTTCGGGCGACGTGCTCACGTGCCGGCTCAGGAATTGCGCATGATCCCAATTACCTGGCCGTTCGCAGTCTGGGGGCTTGACATGGTCGGGCCCTTCAAGAGATCCAAAGACAAGAAGACCCACCTTCTGGTGGCGGTGGATAAGTTTACCAAGTGGGTGGAGGCTGAGCCGGTCAGCAAGTGTGACGCGGCTACGGCGGTTCAGTTTGTCAAAAAACTGATCTATCGCTTTGGTTACCCTCATAGTATTATCACAGATAACGGCACAAACCTATCCAAGGGGGCTATGCAAGCGTTCTGTGAAAGTGAGCACATCCGGCTTGACGTCTCTACTGTGGCTCATCCACAGTCCAATGGTCAGGCGGAGTGGGCTAACCAGGAGATCCTGAGAGGTATCAAGCCCCGGCTTATGGTTCCTCTACAGAGAACACCGGGTTGTTGGGTTGAGGAGTTACCATCAGTTCTGTGGAGCATCAATACAACTCCCAACAGGTCAACAGGCTATACGCCTTTCTTTATGGTTTACGGTGCAGAAGCCGTGTTACCAAGCGACATACGTCATGACTCACCAAGGGTGGCGGCTTACGTTGAGTCAGACAATGAGACGGCGCGTCAGGATGCGTTAGATGCTTTGGATGAAGAGCGTGATCTGGCGGCGGCTCGATTGGCGATTTATCAACAAGACCTGCGTCGCTATCACAGCCGCAGAGTCAAGACCCGGGCGTTTCAAGAAGGCGACTTAGTGTTGCGCCTGATTCAAGATCAGACGGACGCGCACAAGTTATCTCCTCCATGGGAAGGACCTTTTGTGGTTAGCAGAAACCTCAACAACGGGTCATACTATCTCATTGACGTACGAGACGAATCACGCACTTCTGGGCAGGAGACCCACCGGCCGTGGAACATCGTTCATCTGTGGCCCTACTATACTTGAGTCATCGACTCCCTTCATTGTACATCATCATTGTATATATCACATATATATATAATAAAGTTGGCATCCCTGCAAGCCGGGGCCTCTGCCGTTTTACGTATCTCACATTGCTCAAAGATGGATATAATCATACGATCACTTGGGGGCTTCTAACCCGCCGGGTTAAGCTTCAACCCTCTTGATCGGCTCTTCAGCCAAAATAGCACCATCGTATGGCGGCTTACAAGACGGCGGCTTACAAGATGGTGTGCAAGTTGATATCATCGACAAGGTCGTTTGGGGGCTTTCAACCCACCGGGTTAAGCTTCAACCCTTTCGATCAGGCTTCTCAACCACTGTAAGGCGGGTCGTGGACCCAAAAAGTTGACTCCGTCAACAAGGTCGTTGGGGGGCTTTCAACCCACCGGGTTAAGCTACAACCCTTTCGATCAGGCTTCTCAGCCTCTGTAAGGCGGATCGTGGACCCGAACGTTGACTCCATCAACAAGGATCACTAGGGGTGCAGTGAGTTGTGAGCTTACCCCCTTTTCGATCTGCAAGGCCGGGTTATACCTGCCTGTAAGTTGCTGCCGCTTTGCCAGGGGTGCAGCGAGTTGTAAACTTACCCCTTGCAAGGGCCTCTTACAGCGGCGAGGCAAACTCTCCCATCTGCTGCGTACTCTCCGCCAAGTGGCCCGTCGTACCCTTGAGGTTCAAACGATGGATTTACGTCACGTGAGAAGTAGCTTATGGGTTCTAAGGGTATTCACCCCCTGCTGCGTCTCTTTCTGGTTCGCTACGCTCTTATCTGTTAATCTCGCCTAGAGACCCTGAGCCAGTCAAAGAATTGATGGTCACTCTCACTAGAGACCCTGTACTGTTAAGAGTGCAAGTAGTGAGACTACCCAGAGGAACCGGTTTATGTGTTTTTGGAAAAAAGGAATGATCATGAGATTTAACGTCACCGAGTTGTGCTTTTTCAAGCCGCCCTTACAGCAAAACAGAGCATATTCAAGTTAGGCAAAAGATTCATACGTGCACGATGGCACGGCTCAGACAGTTAAAGTTTTTCTAAGCCTATTACAAAGCTCTCCACAAGAGCCCAAAAGGCAACAGACTTTTGTACAACTTTCAGTTTGGCGGCTCAGGCGGCCGAGTTGTCAAATTTACAGTGCTCAGCTCGATGGCGGGTCATCCTGCATCGGGTCTTCCACCTCTTCGATCTGAAGATTGTCCACATCCCAGTTGCAGTTTGTTAGAGCTTCAAACTGAGCCTCTTCAAAGAGGGGAGACGGGTCAATCTCAGGAGTGAAGAGGTGCTTACGACGAGATGGAGTCAAATCTCTGGTTCCAAAAGTCGGACCGCGCACTCTCTTGCTAGGCTCGCTGTAAGCCGCCTGGTATGTTGATAGATCAAGTTCATCCACCAGCATTGATGCAAGCACCCTGGAAGCTTTCCTGCATCGGGCATAGTCTTCTGCTGTGAATTCTGAGCCATCATCTTTTCTGGATGGGAACCCGTCCATCATCTCTTCAGTAGTCAATTCAGGGGCAAAAGCCAACGCCCGGCTTAGCGCGGCCATCGCTCCCTGCCTGGCGGCTGATCGTTTGAGCTCTTCGACTTGTTTCGGCAGAGTTGAAAAAAGTTCGATGACTCCCTTCATATGCTGAGGGATGCTCTTCTCAGTTAACATTGCCTTGATGGTGCACAGAGTCCCACAGTAGAGTTGTTCTGCCAAGGAGTATACTGCCTTCAATCTTAGCAAGCTGTCAGACGAAAACCGGCGGCTCCTTTCACCTGCAAAGAAAGATTTGGTGGTATAAGCCGCCAGCAAGGTTATTAAGCATGGCAAGAAAATTCGTTAAGTATTAAGTGCTTACCAAAGATAGCAGAAGTCATCCTGGAGATATGGCGTTTCAGAGCTTGCAATTCTTCTGACACAAGCTTAAGCTGCCCTTCAGCATCGTCTGCGCGTTTGGTCAGGGCGGCCTGTTCAGTTTCAGCAGTCTTCTTGAAAAGAGCAAAATCCACTTGCGTCTTTTCAAGGTCTTGGATGGCAACCCGCCATTTGTTTTCCGCCTCTGACCGAGCAGTTTGTTGTGAAGCAAGGTTTTCCTTCAGACCTGTCATCTCAGACTCGGCTGTCTCCAAAGCATCCTGTGTCATACACAAGCAAAAAGGTTTAAGTCGCCAGAATGAGCTATTGGAAAATCGTTGAAGCTGCTATGTTATAAAGTCTCAAGCAGATTGCAAGCAATATACTCGACACTTGGGGGCTAATGTCTGTGTTTTCTCCAACTCTACCATGAAGCTCCGGCTCATCTTCTTCAAGATAAGTCGGCACTTGAGGGCTACACAACGCTTTCCAAGTTTTATAGGAGAGCTCCGGCTCATCTTCTTCAAGATAAGCCGGCACTTGGCTCTCTCTGCCTCTCTACGTGGGTGAATGTGTGAGTGTGAAGGTGAGAATGCTTGCCCGTGCATGGGGGCATCGGAGGGTTTTATAGGCCAAACCCCGGCTTACAATATACATATGTGGCACCATGGGGGGACCCGGCTGGCAATCTCTCTAGACTGCCAGGGGGACCCCCGGTCGAAGGGTCTTGTCGTTGGTGGGGCCCACCGGCTGCCGGGTCCCATCGGGAGCCGGTGGGCGGGCCCACCGACGGTCCATCGTCATTGGCGCGTGCTTGTCACGCCGCAGTACGGGTCGCCCAGCCCGGCGTCGTCTTATGGTAGCCGGCCGCGGTCAGCGGTTCGGCCGGCCACGCTGTAGCCATGCTGGGGCAGGTAATGGAGTGGTAGAGGGCGTGCTGGCACTGTGCCGCCCTCCCGGTCGCAGTAGGCCGGGGTCAGAGGCACTGTTGCCTCCACTGTAGCCATGCGGGCGCTGACCTCCGATGCGACGGGGGCCACTGTAGCCATGCGTGCCCTGACCGCGGTACCGGAGCCACTGCTGGCACGCCGTGCGTCAGGTCACCGTCCTGCGAGGCGTGGTGACATGATGGGAGCTGACCTGCCGGCCTGAAGGCCTGGCATCTCCGCCTCTAGCCGGCCGGCTAGTCGCAGCCGGCCATGCGGAGCCGGACTACAGGGGGAGGCGGCTCGCCCTGTAGTTGTTTTTCGAAAAGCTGGAGCAAAGACCCAGCTGAGGCTACCCCGGGGCTATCCCCCCGTCAGGTAGCTCTCAGAGGGATAATGGATGATCACGTTCGCAACACACTTCTTGACTTCTGCAACATTTTCGACATTCTCTATCGAAAGTCGATCAGCGTGCGACATCTCACTCGACTACAAGAGGATATCATCACAATACTATGTGAGCTTGAGATATATTTCCCCCCGTCATTCTTTGATGTGATGGTGCATCTCCTAGTTCATGTTTTTTCTAAGATTAAAGACCTTGGACCGACATTCTTGCATACCACGTTCCCGTTTGAAAGGATGAATGGAACTGTGAAGGGTTATGTTCATAACAGGGCCCGTCCGAATGGAAGCATCGTCCAGGCCTATCTGACCGAAGAGTGCATATCATTCTGCAATAATTATATAGATGATGACCAATCTCTTGGTTTGCCCACGAGGAAGCATGCCGATAGGCTTGATGGAGTAGGTCACTCACAGTTGAAGCGTGATTTAAATGTGGATACACATAACCACCGAGACGACTTCGACAGAGCACACACAGTGGTGTTACAACAAGCAGATATAATCACTCCTTGGTAGCAGACTCACAAGGACACCTTAAAGAGAGAGCATGCAATGGCAGGGAGACAGAGGACTGAAGCCCAGATCATTGGAGAGCACAACTCCAAATTTGCAGCCTGGCTAAAAGAGCGAATTCGGGAGAAACCACTGCCAACGGGTATTGCCAATGCAAATCTCATCTATGCATTAGCAATAGGCCCCGCATGCACCGTCGCCACCTACCAATCATATGATATCAATGGATACACATTCTATACTGAGGCAAAAGACAAAAACTCTAATTACCAGAACTCAGGCGTCACGTTAGTTGCCTCCACCTAGAATGAAACTAACAGATACTACGGAAGGATCGAAGAGATATGGGAACTTGAGTACGCCGAAGATCACACGGTGCCACTGTTCCGGGTTAGATGGGCGAAGAATGTCGAGAAGGAAGAACATGGTGCCGTTACCATGTCCCTGCCCGAAGCACAAGCTGTCGGTGCAAAGGGTGTCAAAGGAATTACCGCCAAATATGAGCCTTGGGTATTCGCTAAGGACGTGTCACAATGCTTCTATATAACTGACCCGGCAAAGCCAAGTCGTGTTGTCGTCAGGAGATCCAAGAGATCCATCGTCGGGATGGACGGAGTGGCCAACGAGGATGACTATGATTAGTTCGGCGTTGACCCAAAAGAAGAGGAGAACTATGATGACGATGAAAATTACACCACCAGAAGGAGCAGAACTACCTTGCCTGAGACAGGACGTCCCTTCTTACGAAAGAGTCATAACGCGGGACGGAAGTATTCAAGCAAGATTAAGAAGACCCAAACCGTCGTTGAGAGGATTGTCAAACGACGTCGTACTTGATTATTTTGTGTACTTCATTATTTGTGTACTACACTTTGTGTACTTCTCATTGCGTAATACGTACTTCGCACGATATTGTACTTCATTTGTATTTCCTAATTTGCATTAGTATATACTTTGATCCACATTCATGTATGCATTTTCACACCCCATTTGTCAAGTATTATTAGAAGAGCCCAATTAAGTTAACACAACACCAATTACTGCTGGCGTCGGCCACGTCATTGGCGCCAACACTAATGACTAACCGCACTTTTATGTACACTCTATTGTGAGAACAACTCAGATTCCCTTCTTCCCCCGCCGTCGGACACTGTTCTCCACCGTTCCCCCGCCCAGCCGCGCCCGCACCGTGCGCCAGACGTGCCGCCGCGCTGCCCAGCCCTTCCCCAAGCCCACCCGCTCATCCAAGAGCCTCTTCCTCCATCGTCCTATCCAGCCACTCTGTCCCTCCGCGATGGTCCTATCCGGCCAATCTCTCCCTCCATCGCCCTGTCCGGCCGCCCCGTTCGCCACACAACACCACCCCATCGCGCAGTCTTCACGGGCGCCCCCACCGTGCCCTGCTGACAGCCGACCCTCACTCGATCCGGACGATACAAATCTATCTCTAACCATTTGATGAAATGTGAATTGATGAAATATGTTATATGTTGCATCATTGTGTGTTCTTGTGAATTGTCTTGTGCTAGCTATGTTTCTTTTTGCAGGGAAAGGTCGAGAGAGTGGCCAATGTTTTGGCGAAACGTGGATTCATTTCCATTTCATCAAAATTTCTTGCTCTCAATATGTCCATTTTTTCCATTGACTTTTATTTTGTGAATGCAACACAAAATGGAAGAATGCCCGTACTGTTAAAAGAATGGAGGCAACTACCCGAATGATCGCAACTTGGAAGAGTTAAAAGAATGGAGGCAGCTTCCCGAGTGATCGCAACTTGGAACAGTTAAAAGAATGGAGGCACCTACCCGAGTGATCGCAACTTGGAAGAGTTAACAAATGGAGGCAACTACCCGAGTGATTGCAACTTGGAAGATTGGAGATCAGTGAATCTCTATGCTCCACCATGCATGGAGATGAGGGGGTTAATTTCCCTCTTCTTCAAGATTGATCCTAATAAACGTGATGAGTACCTTACTAGTAGTTACGACGATGGTTAATGTATGCATCTATATATATGATGTGTACCATAATATAAATTATGTTGTACGTGCGTTTTCATTTCTTATCAGAATCAATGTGGGACACAAACATCATTATGTATATACTGATACAAAATTGCGCTGCCGCCGCAGCATTTCTCGTTGCGGTGGCAGCGTTTTTTGTTGCGTTTGGTCATTTAGTACTGGCGTGCGAAACATCCGGTCCGCCCGTAATGACCTGTCCAGTGTATGGCGTTGGAAAAGCTAACACGCCGTAGATATATATGATATTTCCGTCGTGGCGACAAATCCAACACCATAGGTATATGAAATACTGCTGGCGTCGAATCCAACGCCACCACTGATTTTTAACTGTGGCGCCATATTGCTGGCATAGGGTGCCTACGCCAGCAAGGCCCTTTTTGCCACGCCATAGCTAGGCTTTTCCGCACTAGTGTATATACGTACTTTAGAGTGTAGATTCACTTATTTTACTCCGTACATATATAGTTAGTCCGGAATCTCTAAAATGACTGTTTTTTGAAAACTCTAAAAAGACTTATATTTAGGAACGGAGGGAGTATATATTTGGGCCACTAGCTGGCGTGGTTGTGTTTTGACCCTCTCTTGCATTTTTTTGTCATTTATCCCAAAGATGCTAGTATTATGTAAAATAGCAAACGAAACTGATGAAACAACCGTATGCGATTGTATCCTCAACAGGCACGAGTGTGCTACTCTAACCGAGTGCGATGCCCGTACACAGCAAAATCGGCCTTGCCTAGTGGTGGCAACCGCAAGCGTCAGCCAGTGCAAAGGGGTAATGTGCACAGTAAAAACTCAAACCCGACAGCGACCTATAAAAGATCTCGCCGGCGGCGGCTAACATCTAATTTTTCCGCCGATAGCTCGCCACCACCACCACACACACCAAATGGAACCGGTGCTCAAGCATGGGGATGTGCATGGCGCCGTCCTGATAGTGTTGGATGAGTGATAGAGGATTGCGACGCGTTGGCCGCCATGGCGGGCAACAGCAAACAGCCAGTTGCCGCGGCCGACGATGACGGGATAGAGGATTCTGACGCATTATCCTCCATGTCGGTCAACGGTCAGCCGTCATCTACCGCGGCCGCCGCCGCCGACGACCCCGAGTTTCAGCGTTGGATGCAGATGGCCGTCGCTCTGTCCGTCCAGGAATCGGGCCTCGATGCGTTCCTCCGCGATGAGGACAAGCGTCGTCTCAGTGTCGGTGTGGAACAATCTATCGCATCTGCGGATGCCATCCGCAATGTGGCTAGGGATCTGAAGCGGCAGAAACGGAAAGAGAGTGCGAAGAGGAAGCGGAACTCAGATGCAGAGGGCAAAAAGAGGCGGGAGCAAGACCAGAAGGCGGCGGAGCAGGCCACCGCATGCCTCTCTGCTGCGTTGGAGGCCAGTGCAGGCCTTGCAGCTGCGGCAGCAGGCGTGGCAACAACGGCCATGACAAACAGGGACGCGGCTCTAGCGAGAGCGGCGCCCGTCTGTATCCCGATGGCCCACGTGGACACCACGACATCTTCGTCGACAGCGGCAGACCCGATGAGAGGCGCCGCGGTCGCTCCGGCCGAGGTAGCCCCGTCGGTCTCCGCCGTGGAACCAGTGGAGCTCATCGACTTGACGAGCTCCTCTGAATACTCGTTCTGAGCCGAGGAAGGTCATGACGATGGTGGAGGCGCAGCGTTTGTATGCATCCATGGAGTAGTGAATATTTTGTGCAGTTCATCTTCATGTAAATTGACGATCTGTTTGTAAATTACTGAGCATATGAACTAAAGTCAACTAATTCGCTGCAAAATAAGGCATTTTGTGGTGAAAATTTGCCAAATGTTTGTGTCATCTGTTTGTGGGCATGTGGAAATTTAGGATGAATTTCACGTCTACGACTGAAATTGAGGATGAACTGTGTGAGATGAACCCGCCTTGAGAAATCTCAGAAAGAGCTACCTGCCTTGAGCGATGCAAAAATTCGTGGTTTCGCGGCATGGCATTTCGTTACAGCGTACACACTTTATTATGTTAGGACCGTGTGCGATCTTGGTTGCTCCCGTCCAGTTCCTTTACCAAAATTTAAGTGGAAGCGGTATTTCAACTGCATGCCGCCCTTCCTCATCCACCTCACTGACCCTATAGTAAAATTTCAGCTGCTGAGGCATTTCAACCATCGCCATCCCTCGTCCACCACCATCTCCACCCACACCATTACTACTAAAATTTTCGGCAGCAGCAGCACATTCGCAAACACCCCCCCGTCGACACAACACCCAGCTCCCCCTTCCTCCCCCGCTTGAACCCTAGCACGCCCCCGCCGCCGCCTTCCACCACCAACCTCAGTCGGTCTGCCCGTGCCTCATAGCTAAACAAGTTCAGGGTCCCCACCGATCCACATACACCATCGCCGCCTTGAGTTTTTAGATGAGGCCGGCGGTGTCCCTTTCCCCCAGATCCCCATCCCGTACTTCAGAGAGTCGCAGCCTAGTCATCCCGACCACATCTCCCGTGGAGCTCGAGGAGTGTACGAGCAAAAAGAGTTCTATCATGGTCTCTCTACCGTACGCTGGCGAGGTGGGCACCGTCCGCGCCGACCCTTCGATCCCGGACGAACACTCGCCTCGGGAGCCGGTGAGGACGATGCCTACGTTGCCATGCCGAAGGCTTCAAGTCTGCGGGCTCGCGTATTCCTGTATCTCAGGAGAGCCGGCTACGACATCAAGCTCGTCAACATCACCGGCTTCACTCGGGCCATGTCACAAGTTAAGTGGTCCACCGGCAATGCCTCTGGTTCAACCGCCGTCGATCTCTTCAAAGGCCCCGCCGCTGATCTCCTCTGCCTCGCGGTCATGGATTTGCGATCCTTCTACGCCATCGAGCCCCTTTTGTCATTTCTAAAGGAAACGTTCTACGATGGTGGCTTGGGATCCTTAGCTCCAAAGTCAGATCTCATCCACCAAGATAATGGCACACACTACAACTATTACATGGGGAAACGTCCCATCTGCAACATCTGGGAGCGCACCCTGGGCACCTCATATCCCAAGTGGAAGGAGCCCATCAATGACAGGTGAGGCAACATCCTGTGAGCAAATCATACCTTTTCTAGCTAGCCGTCTCGTACCCATTGTTGTAGTAGCTTATGCCATGCGATAATCATGTAGTGTTTAATTGAGCATTTGTCCAGTTGTCTAGCAAATGCCTTGCTTTTCAGTGTCTAGTTGTTAGGTTGGTTGCATTGAGTATTTGTCCAATTTTCAATGGCTATAGTTGGTTGTTACAGTGAGCATGAATGCCTTGTTTCTTTCAGTTATTCACAATGTGATGTTCATTATGTGCAAGTATGAACTGTGCAGTTCAATTTCATAAATACTGACGTGGCTTGAGACTGCGTCGGTATTTCCCCAAAGAGGAAGGGATGATGCAGCACAGCGACGGTAAGTATTTCCCTCAGTTATGAAACCAAGGTTATCGAACCAGTAGGAGGATCACCACCACCCAATAAGCAGCACCTGCACACAAACAACAAACACTTGCAACCCGACGCGAAAGAGAGGTTGTCAATCTCTCTACGGTAAAAAGATAGATTAGGTAGTGATAGATAGGAGAGATAGATCTCTCAAGAGCACAAAATAAAAAGAGCAAATAAAATATGCAGCAATATGTTTTTGGGTTTTTGGTTTTGTAGATCTGAAAACAAAGATTGCAAAAAGATAGATCGGAAAGCAATATGTTGGAAAAGTAGACCTGGGGGCCGTAGGGTTTACTAGTGGCTTCTCTCTTGAGTATAGCGCACGGTGGGTGAACAAATTACTGTTCGGCAATTGATAGAAAATCGAATAGTCATGACGATATCCAAGGCGATGATCATTATATAGGCATCACGTCCAAGATAAGTAGACCGACTCCTGCCTGCATCTACCACTATTACTCCACACATCGACCGCTATCCAATATGCATCTAGTGTATTAAGTTCATGGAAAAACGGAGTAATGCAATAAGAACGATGGCATGATGTAGACAAGATATATTCATGTAGGAATAGACCCCATCTTGTTATGCTTAATAGCAACGATACATGCGTGTCTTGCTGCACCTTCTGTCACTAGGAAAGAACACCGCAAGATTGAACCCATCACAAAGCATCTCTTCCCATGGCAAGAAAAATCGATCTAGTCGGCCTAACTAAACCAAAGATTCGGAGAAGAAATACGAGGCTATAAGTAATCATGAAAATAAGAGATCAAAGAAGACCCAAATAATATTCATGGATAGAAACTGATCATGAACTCAAAATTCATCGGATCCCAACAAACACACCGCAAAAGTTTACATCAAATAGATCTCCAAGAGACCATTGTATTGAGAATCATAAGAGAGAGAGAGGAAGCCATCTAGCTACTGCCTACGGACCCGTAGGTCTATGGTGGACTACTCACGCATCATCGGAGAGGCACCTATGAGGAAGATGAACCCCTCCGTGATGGTGTTTAGATTGGATCTCGAGGTTCTGGAACTTGCGGCGGCAGGAATTGTGTTTCGTCAACTCCCCTAGGGTTTTTGGAATATTTGGGAATTTATAGGCATTAGAGGCGGTGGAGAGGGGCCCCGAGGAGGGCACAACCCATCAGGGCGCGCCGGGGCCCCCTTGGCGCGCCCTGGTGGGTTGTGGTCTCCTCGGCCCACTCCCCCGACACTTCTTTGGCCCACTGGGTGTCTTCTGGTCCAGAAAAAATCTCCAAAAAGTTTCGTTGCAATTGGACTCTGTTTGGTATTGAATTTCTGCGAAGTAAAAAACAAGCAAAAAACAGTAACTGGCACTTTGGCACTATGTCAATAGGTTAGTCCCAAAAAATGATGTAGAGTTGCTATAAAATGATTGTAAAACACCCAAGAATGATAATATAACAGCATGGAACAAGCAAAAATTATAGATACGTTGTAGACGTATCAGGATCCCCAAGCTTAATTCCTACTCGTCCTCGAGTAGGTAAATGATAAAAAGCAGATTTTTTTGATGTGGAATGCTGCCTAACATGTTCATCATATTCTTTTCTTTTGTATAGCATGGACATTTGGACTTGTAAATGATACAAAGCAATAGTCTAGTTTTAACATAATGACTTCAATACTCAAGCATGTCAACAAACAACCATGTCTTTCAAAATATCAACACTAAAGAAAGTTATCCCTAGCCCATTGATAACCCACAAGTGTAGGGGATCGTTTGTAGCCTTTTTCGATAAGTAAGAGTGTCAAACCCAATGAGGAGCTAAAGGTAGAACAAATATTCCCTCAAGTTCTATCGACCACCGATAGAACTCTACGCACGCTAATGCTTGCTTTACCTAGAACAAGTATGAAACTACTTTGCGGGGATGAAACTAGAAGTACTTTGCAAGAAAATAAAGAACGTGGAAATAAAAGTTAGGTTCTGTTTTAATAAAAGAACAATAAAAGTAAATTGTTTTGTAGAAAGCTTTTTGTCTAACGCAAGAGAAAGATTGTCCCTAGGCAATTGAATATGATACGATAGATACTTGTTATATGCAATGAGGGAGAGGCATACGCTAACACATTTTCCGTACTTGGATCATATGCACTTATGATTGGAACCCTAGCAAGCATCCGCAACTACCAAAGTTCATTAAGGTAAACCCCAACCATAGCATTAAGTATCAAGTCCCCTTTACTCCCATACTCAACAACCCACCTACTCAGGTTTATGCTTCTGTCACTCAAGCAACCCACCATAGGCAAATCATGAACATATAGCAACACCCTACAGCAGGGATCCCCCATGTTTGTGCGAGACGGAGGGCACTGTAGGACAGCACCATATCAACATACAA
Organism: Elymus sibiricus; assembly: GCA_039707655.1. Classification (NCBI taxonomy): domain Eukaryota; kingdom Viridiplantae; phylum Streptophyta; class Magnoliopsida; order Poales; family Poaceae; genus Elymus; species Elymus sibiricus. The sequence goes on along the minus strand of CM077663.1, from coordinate 399,123,342 downwards.
CTCACATCCATAACATCATACCACAATTAACCCATAGGACAAAAGAGATCTACTCAAACATCATAGGATAGCCAAATGTCATTGGGAAATAATATATGGAGTTGAGCACCATGTTTAAGTAGAGATTACAGCGGGGAAGAGAGGTGATACACCGCTGCATAGAGGGGGAGAGAGTTGGTGTTGACGGCGGCAAGATTCTTGATGTAGATCGCCGTCACGATCCTTGCCCCGGCGACGTTCCGGCGCCACCGTGAGAGAGGGGGAGAGAGCCCCCCTCCTTATTCTTCTTCCTTGGCCTCCCCCCTAGATGGGAGGAGAGTTCCCCCTATGTTCCATGGCCTCCATGGCGGCGGAGGGGCAGGAGCCCCTCCTAGATTGGATCTCCCTCTCTGTTCTCTTTCGTTTCGCGTTCCTGTTTTCTGGCTGAAAACCGTTTCTTATATTCCCGGAGATCCGTAACTCCGACCGGGCTGAAATTTTGAGGGGATTTTTATCCAAAAATTAGCTTCCTTGCGTCCGAAGGAGAGATCTAACCGATGTAGGAGGTGAGCACAACCCACGAGGGCGCGCCTGGGCCCCCTGGCCGCGCCCTGGTGTCTTGGGGGGGCCGTGGGCCTCCGTTTACGTTGATTCCACTTCTAAAAATTTAAAAATATTCCAAAAAAAATCTCCGTAAATTTTTATCGCGTTTGGACTTCGTTTGATATGGATATTCTGCGAAACAAAGAACATGCAACAAACAGGAACTGGCACTGGGCACTCGATCAATAGGTTAGTCCAATAAATCATATAAAATGTTGCCAAAAATATGTGAAAGTTGTATAATATTGGCATGAAACAATCAAAAATTATAGATACGACAGAGACGTATTAGCATCCCCAAGCTTAATTCCTGCTCGTCCTCGAGTAGGTAAATGATAAAAAAGACTATTTTTGATGTGGAATGCTACCTAGCATAATCTTGATCATATATCTAATCATGACATGAATATTAAGACACAAGTGATTCAAAGCAATAGTCTAGTTTTGACATAAATACATTAATACTCAGGCATCCCAACAAACAATCATGTCTTTTAAAATATCAATGCTAAAGAACGCTATCCCTACAAAATCATATAGCCTTGTCATGCTCTGTCTTCTTAACACAAAGTATAAATCATGTACTACCTCGGTGTCAGCCAAGGAATTGGTTCGTACTTTTTAACGCGCTTCAGCATTTTCAACCCTCAAGCCATGGATATAGCACTATGGGTGGAATAGAATATGGTGGTAGGTTTCAAAGGGGTAAAAGTGGAGAAGAAAGTCTCGCATCAACTCAGCGTATCAACAGGCTATGGAGATGCCCATCAATAGATATCAATGCGAGGAGTAGGGATTACCATGCAACGGATGCACTAAGAGCTGTAAGTGTATGAAATCTCAATATAAAAACTAAGTGGGTATGCATCTAACTATAATGAAAAATTCCCACTAGTATATGAAAGTGACAACACAGGAGACTCTCTATATGAAAAACATGGTGTTACTTTGAAGCACAAGTGTGGAATTAGCATGCCCCTATTCCTTCTTCTTTCATTTCATTTTTTTTCCTTTTTTTCTTTTTTTTCCTTTTTTATTTCTTTCTTTCTTTTTTTTTCCTTTTTTTTTCCTTTTTCTTCTTTTTTTTTCTTTGTCCGGAGCCTCATCCCGACTTGTGGGGGAATCATAGTTTCCATCATCCTTTCATCACTGGGGCATGCTCTAATAATGAATAATGATGATCATCACACTTCTATTTACTTACAACTCAATACTACAACGATAGTAGAACAAAGTATGACCCGATATGAATGCAATGATCTAGCGTAGCAAAGATATCAAAAAATGGACAAGCCATGAAAACATCATGCTAGCTATCTTACGATCATGTAATGCAATATGACGATGAATGCTCAAGTCATCAAAACGGAGGCGGTGGAAGTTGCATGGCAATATATCTCGGAATGGATATGGAAATGCCATAATAGGTAGGTATGGTGGCTGTTTTGAGGAAGATATAATAAGTCTTATGTGTGATAGAGCGTATCATATCACGGGGTTTGGATGCACCGGCGAAGTTTGCACCGACTCTCGAGGTGAGAAAGGGGAATGCACGGTACCGTAGAGGCTAGCAAATTGCGGAAAGGTAAGAGTGTGTATAATCCATGGACTCACATTAGTCATAAAGAACTCACATACTTATTGCAAAAGTTTACTAGCTCTCTCGAAGCAAAGTATTACTACGCATGCTCCTAGGGGGGATGTTGGTAGGAGTTAACCATCGCGCGCCCCCGACCTTCACACAAAGATAGACAATCAAGAATAAATTGTGCTCCAACTTCCTAGCATAACGGAAGACTATACGTGCATGCTTCGGGAATCACAAACCTTAACACCAATATCTTACTAAACACAATTATCCACTAGTACCTCCCACATATTATCATCTCTATATCTCAAAACTATTGCAAGGAATCAAACATATCATATTCAGTGATCCCTAAGTTTTATGTAGGATTTTATGACTAACCATGTGAATGACCAGTTCCTGTTGACTCTCTAAATAGATATAAGTGAAGCAAGAGAGTTTAATTCTTTCTACAAAAGACCATTCTCTAATAAATATAAGTGAAGCAAAAAGAGCATTCTACAAAAAACGGTTTTCTATGTGAAGAGAAACATGCAATCCAAACTTCAAATGATATAAGTGAAGCACATGAAGCATTCTATAAAGCCATACTCAAAAGATATAAGTGAAGTGCAATGAGCATTCTATAAATCAACTATGGACTATCTCATACCAGCATGGTGCATAAAAGAAAAGTGAAAACTAAACACAAAAGACGCTCCAAGATTTACGCATATCATGTGATGAATAAAAATATAGCTCCAAGTGACATACCGATGATTTGGAATAAAAGAGGGGATGCCTTTTCGGGGCATCCCCAAGCTTAGACGCTTGAGTCTTCCTAGAATATTACCTTGAGGTGCCTTGGCCATCCCCAAGCTTAGGCTCTTTCTTCTCCTTATTCCTTCTCATCGTGATAACACCCAAAACTTGAAAACTTCAATCACAAAAAACTTAACAGAAAATTCGTGAGATCCGTTAGTACACATAACACCTAATCCCATCATGGCTTGCCATAACATTATTGTATAATTATAATCTAACATTACCCACTGTATGCTATCACAATTCTATGGCTCCCAAGTCAACGGGACTCAACAAGAATTCAAACATAAGCACGCAAGGTAGCTATAACAACAATCTATGAAAAACAGGACAGTCTGTAAAGATTTGTATACACGTATACTTCTGTAGCTCAAAAAATTCTGAAACATTAGGACGTGATAAATGATTTGCATAAAATTACTGTGTAAAAATTTCAGAATTGTTGCATGCTCAAGTAAAATATGAAAATTCAAACACTACGGCAAAAGTTTCTGTTTTTGGACAGCACACATCAAACTAGCAATTCAAACATCCTAAAGGCAAATCTTGGCACATTATTTTTATAATACAATGGATTTGTACAAGGGGATAATTATTTTTGTTGGAAAAGTTTCTGTGATTCAAGATTCACAAAATTTCCATGGGCATGAACAAAAGTTCAAGGCTAGCCCCCACTTCAATGATGCTCATCATCTCTTCTCACTTTCACCTTTCCTTTTGTGAAGCTTTAGGTTACCCTCTATATTTTTTGTTTTTAAACTTTATAAAAGCAAACAACAGAAATAAATGACTCTCTAAAACTTCCGGGTTGTCTCCCTGGCAGCGCTTTCTTTAAATCCATTAAGCTAGGCATAAAGTGCTCAAGTGATGGATCCACCCGGACCCCAAGGTATATCAAAGCCAATTTTAATCAACAATGATTTGTAATTTAGTAGTGAGCACAAAGTGGTATATATCATGTGACAACGAAGTCTAACTCTCTTCCTATGCATCGGCATGTCATACAAGAACAATTCATGCACATTAAGTAAAGGCCAATGCATGGTATAAACGGTTTCTTGCAATTTTATAGTATTGGAAACGTAAAGAGGTGGAGATGTAGTTCCTCTCTCATAATAATTGCAAGTAGGATCAGCAAGCACATGCATATTATATTCATCAAAATCATCATGTGTAGTAGCTAAACGCAACCCATCTATATAATCCTTAATAAGAGCAAACTTCTCCGATATAGTGTAGTTGGGAGAATTCAAAAACATAATAGGACTATCATGTGTGGGTGCAATAGCAACAATTTCATGCTTAACATAAGGAACTATAGAAAGTTCATCTTCATAAGCATAATTTATATTGGCATCATGGCCACAAGCATAGCAAGCATCTAGTTCATCAAAAAGGGATATTTCAAATGAATCCACGGGATCATAGCAATCATCATAGCATTCATCATGACATTCGTCCTTTGGTAAGCACAAAGGGTAATTAAACAATGTATGAGTGGAAGAGTTACTCTCATTAGAAGGTGGGCACGGGTAGCTAATCCATTCTTCCTCCTTTTGTTCTTCGCTCTCCTCCTCATCTTTTTCATCTAATGAGCTCACAATTTCGACAACTTCCTCTTCCATAGATTCCTGCAAAATATTAGTCTCTTCCAAGGCAGCGGTCATTCCTTCAATAAATTCTTTAAAATAAGCATTAGAGGCATAGTTTTCATAGCAATATTTAAGTATGGCAAAATTTTCAGATTTGTAAAGAGTAGCATCATACTTTTCAATCAAAGAAGCAATTTCATATGCACCCTTAAAAGCAACAAATTCTTCAATTTGTTCAACATCAAAATAACAATAGGCTTCCTTGGCATATGAAGATAGTGTTTCATTATCATTAAACACGCATTGGTAGGGAAGGTGTTTTTTAGTTTCTTTAGAACAACATGTAAAATCATGTATTTCGCATAAATTCCAATCATAGCAACACAAAGTATTAATTTGATGCCACAAGAGTTTCCCTTTTTGAGATATACGGTGTCACACATAATAAGCATGCTCATTTAATGATTTTCCCTCAACTAAGCTAGTTGGGTTTTCAGCACGAGCACAAATGGATCGAAGATGATCCAAGTAATATTCTTCGGTAGCACGGAACACTAGTGGTTCCTCAACTTTTGGAGCAGCAAGTACATCTAATTTTTTTGGTATTTTGCGTTTCCTACCCATATCTAAAGATAGAAAACAAGAACACAAAATAAAAACTACTTAGTGATAAAGCAAACAAGCACACACGAGAATATTCACCCCACGCTATATATTGCTCCCCGGCAACGGCGCCAGAAAAACGTCTTGATGACCCACAAGTGTAGGGGATCGTTTGTAGCCTTTTTTGATAAGTAAGAGTGTCGAACCCAACGAGGAGCTAAAGGTAGAACAAATATTCCCTCAAGTTCTATCGACCACCGATAGAACTCTACGCACGCTAATGCTTGCTTTACCTAGAACAAGTATGAAACTACTTTGCGGGAATGAAACTAGAAGTACTTTGCAAGAAAATAAAGAACGTGGAAATAAAAGTTAGGTGCTGTTTTAATAAAAGAACAATAAAAGTAAATTGTTTCGTAGAAAGCTTTTTGTCTAACGCAAGAGAAAGATTGTCCCTAGGCAATTGAATATGATACGATAGATACTTGTTATATGCAATGAGGGAGAGGCATACGCTAACACACTTTCCGTACTTGGATCATATGCACTTATGATTGGAACCCTAGCAAGCATCTGCAACTACCAAGGTTCATTAAGGTAAAACCCAACCATAGCATTAAGTATCAAGTCCTCTTTACTCCCATACGCAACAACCCACCTACTCGGGTTTATGCTTCTGTCACTCAAGCAACCCACCATAGGCATATCATGAACATATAGCAACACCCTACAGCGGGGATCCCCCATGTTTGCGCGAGACGAAGGGCACCGTAGGACAGCACCATATCAACATACAACTAACATCCATAACATCATACCACAATTAACCCATAGGACAAAAGAGATCTACTCAAACATCATAGGATAGCCAAATATCATTGGGAAATAATATATGGAGTTGAGTACCATGTTTAAGTAGAGATTACAGCGGGGAAGAGAGGTGTTACATCACTGCATAGAGGGGGAGAGAGTTGGTGTTGACGGCGGCAAGATTGTTGATGTAGATCGCCGTTACGATCCTTTCCCCGGCGGCGTTCCGGCGCCACCGGGAGAGAGGGGGAGAGAGGCCCCCTCCTTCTTCTTCTTCCTTGGCCTCCCCCTAGATGGGAGGAGAGTTCCCCCTCTGGTCCATGGCCTCCATGGAGGCGGAGGGGCAGGAGCCCCTCCTAGATTGGATCTCCCTCTCTGTTCTCTTCTGTTTCGCGTTCCTGTTTTCTGGCTGAAAACTGTTTCTTATATTCCTGGAGATCCGTAACTCCGATCGGGCTGAAATTTTGAGGGGATTTTTATCCAAAAATTAGCTTCCTTGCGTCCGAAGGAGAGATCCAACCGACTTACGAGGTGAGCACAACCCACGATGGCGCGTCTGGGCCCCCTGGCCGCGCCCTGGTGTCTTGTGGGGGCTGTGGGCCTCCGTTTGCGTTGATTCCACTTCTCAAAATTCACAAATATTCCAAAAAAATCTCCGTAAATTTTTATCGTGTTTGGACTTCGATTGATATGGATATTCTGCAAAACAAAGAACATGCAACAAACATGAACTGGCATTGGGCACTGGATCAATAGGTTAGTCCAATAAATCATATAAAATGTTGCCAAAAATATGTGAAAGTTGTCTAATATTGGCATGAATCAATAAAAAATTATAGATACGACAGAGACATATCACCCATCATGCTCAATCATTGATCCATTCATGAAACACACTCAAATATTAACTATGCCCAATGCTCATGTACGATCATAGTGCCCCCTAGTTGGTGCTTTATAAGAGAAGATGGAGACTCAAAGCAAAAAATAAAAATTGCATAAAGTAAAAGATAGGCCCTTCGCAGAGGGAAGTAGGGATTTGTAGAGGTGCCAGAGCTCAAGGTTTAAATTGAGAGAGAAAAATATTTTGGGTGGCATGCTTTTCCTCTCAACGAAAACGACAAAGTAGCTCACAATACTTTCCATGCTAGATATATCATAGGCGGTTCCCAAACAAAAAATAAAGTTTATTCCTTTCTCCACCAAACTTTCACTTTCCATGGCGGGTCGTATCCACGGTTGCCTTCCATACCAACACTTTCCAAGGAATTTATTATTTGACAACATAAAGTAAATATTTTTTCTTTTTCATTTCGGGAATGGGCATCCCTATTACCGCCGCACTCTCGTGCAATGACAAGTGAATAAACACTCATCTTGAGAATAAAACATCTAGCATGGAAAAATATTGGACACTCCCCACCGTTTCATGAGCGGTACGAGCACACAAAAGAGAATATTTATTTTGAAAATTTAGAGATGGCACATACAAATTTGCATGGAACGGCATGGAAATACCGCATATAGGTAGGTATGGTGGACTCATAAGGCAAAACTTGGTTTAAGGATTTTGGATGCACAAGTAGTATTTCTACTTAGTACAAATGGAGGCTAGCAAATAAATTGGGAAGCAACCAAACCAAGAAACAAAAATTCACATAAGCGAGCATTGAGCATAACTAACACCGAATAATGCACCACAAATAGGATGTAATTTCATTGCATAACTATTGACTTTCGTGCATGCATAGGGAATCACAAACCTTAACACCAATATTCTTACTAAGCATAATTACTCACTAGCATGACTCACATATTACTATCATCATGTTTCAAAATTATTACAAGGAATCAAGTTTAATTTGCCCAATGATCTTCATGAAAGTTTTTATTATATCCTCCTTGGATGTCTATCACTTTGGGACTAGTTTCATATATTGCCATTGCTTTTTGGCAAGCTCAAACAAATTTAAGTGACGCACATGAGCATAAAGATTTCACCTCTCAAAAAGGTATAAGTGAAGCATGAGTGGATTTCTTCAAAATTTACTAAGTCTCAAATTAATCTAAGTGAAGCATGAGAGTATTTCTACAAAAAGATATAAGTGAAGCAATAGAGCAATTCTATAGCTCAAAAAGCTTAAGTGAAGAACATAGAGCAATTCTAACAAATAATAGCATAATTTTGGCTCTCTCAGATAGGTGTGTCCAGCAAGGATACAAGTGACAAACTAACAAACAAATCAAGCAAAGATACAAGACGCTCAAAGCAAAACTCATGATATGTGATGAATAAAAATATAGCTCCAAGTAAAATACCGATGGTTGTTAGAAGAAAGAGGGGATGCCACTCGGGGGCATCCCCAAGCTTAGTTGCTTGTTTCTCTTTGGATATATCTTGGGGGTGCGGTAGCATCCCCAAGCTTAGGCTTTTATCACTCCTTATTCCTTCATCCATCGTGATCTCACCCAAAACTTGAAAACTTCAATCACACAAAACTCAACAAAATCTTCGTGAGATCCCTTAGTATAATAAAGCAAATCACTACTTTAGCTACTGTTGAAAACCCATTCATATTTTATTATTGCATTATACCTACTGTATTTTAACTTTACCATGGTTCACACCATTCAATATAACCCATAGATTCATCAAAACAAGCACACAATGCAACGAAAATAGAATCTGTCTTAAACAGAACAGTCTGTAGTAATCTGTACTCTAACCATACTTATGTAACTCTAAAAATTCTGAAATATTAGGACAACGTAAGGAATTTGTATAGCAACACAGTTTTAAAATTTCAGCTCAAGATAACATTCGAGCATAAAATGAAAATTCATATACTGGACGCAAAGTTTCTGTTTCAGATTCAGCATCGCTTCTACTCATCCTATGAATCATACTAAAGGCTTTACTTGGCACAAACACTAAATAAACCATAAAAACACAATCATAATGGAGGCATAATTGTTTCAAAACTCATAAACATAAAGGAAAAAGCAAAAATTTATTTATTCATTGGGTTGCCTCCCAACAAGTGCTATCGTTTTACGCCCCTAGCTAGGCATAACGCATAGATTCAAGTATTGTCATCTTTGGTTTTGGATCCATAGGATGCCCTCATGATTGATTCATATGGTGGATTAATTCTTGTTCTAGGAAAGTGTTCCATACCCGTTCTCAAGGGAAATTGAAAACGAATATTGCCTTCTTTCATATCAATCATGGCACCTATAGTGAGTAAAAACTGTCTACCAAGTATAATGGGACAAGACGGATTGCAATCAATATCAAGCACAATAAAATCAATGGGCACATAATTACTATTTGCAAGAATAAGAACATCATTAATTCTTCCCAAAGGCTTTTTAATAGTAGAATCCGCCAAGTGCAAATTAAGAGAACATTCTTCGATATTGGTAAGACCAAGCACATCACATAGAGATTTCGGAATCGTGGAAACACTGGCACCCAAATACACAAAGCAAAGCATTCATAATTTTTAATCTTGACCTTAATGGTAGGTTCCCACTCATCATGTAATTTTCTAGGAATAGAAATCTCCAACTCCAACTTTTCTTCAAAAGATTTCATCATGGCATCAACGATATGTTTAGTGAAAGCTTTATTTTGTTCATAAGCATGGGGTGAATTCAACATGGATTACAGCAAAGAAATGCATTCAATGAAAGAGCAACTATCATAATTAAAGTCTTTGCAATCCAAAATAGTGGGCACATCACTAGTTAAAGTTTTGACCTCTTCAAACCCACTTTTATCAAAATTTTCATCAAGATTTTCACCCTCCAAATTATTGGGACGCCTTCTAGATAAAGTTGACTCTACTTCCGTCCCTTCATTATCAATCTTAATATTACTAAACAAGGAATCAATAGAAGAAACACCAATCACTTTAAGATCTTCATGTTTTTTATGAAGGCAATCACTAGAAAACGTTTTTCTAAGATTTCTCTTTTAGCTCTAAGCATAGCGGTTCTTTTCTTACTTTCATCCATAGAGACATATAAAGCTTTAATAGATTCATCAATCTTAGGCGCAAAAGCTTTCAACTTGAGATTTTCAACATCATGAGAAATTATATCAATGCTTCTAGACATATCATCAATCTTATTCAACTTTTCCTCTATCGTAGTATTGAAAGCCTTTTGCGCATTGATAAATTCTTTAATATTACTCTCAAGATCAGAGGTGTTCCTATTATTATTGTAAGAAGAATTACCATAGGAATAACCATAATTATTAGAGGAATTTCCAGGAAAAGGCCTAGGATTAAAATTACCTCTATAAGCATTGTTATTGAAATTGTTTCGCAAGACAAAATTCATATCTACAGAATCACTATTTTGCTCAATCAAGGTAGACAAAGGCACATCATTAAGATCAATAGGAGCATTTCTACTAGCAACCAATTTCATCAAAGCATCAACCTTATTACTCAAAGTACTAATTTCCTCAACCGAATTAACTTTCTTACTAGTGGGTGCTCTTTCGGTATGCCATTGAGAATAATTAGCCATGATATTATCTAGAAATTTAGTAGCTTCACCCAAAGTAATCTCCATAAAAGTACCACCCACGGAGGAATCTAAAAGATTTCTAGAGACAAAATTCAACCCTGCATAATTTTTTTGTATGATCATCCAAAGATTTCAACCATGAGTAGGACAATTTCTTAGCATCAACTTCATTCTTTCCCAAGATTGTGCAACATGTTCATGCTCAAGTTGCTTAAAATTCATAATTTTCGTCCTAAGGGAAATAATTTTCGCGGGTGGGAAATACTTAGTGATAAAAGCATCCTTGCACTTATTCCAAGAATCGATACTATTGCGAGGCAAAGAGGTAAACCAAAATTTTGCACGATCCCGCAAGGAAAAAGGAAATAATTTCAACTTCACAGTATCATTGTCCACATCTTTTTTCTTTTGCATATCACACAATTCTACGAACGTGTTTAGATGGGACGCGGCATCCTCATTAGGAGTACCGGCAAATTGATCTTTCATGACAAGATTCAACAAAGCGGCATTAATATCACAAGACTCCGCACTAGTGGCGGGAGGAGCAATAGGCGTACTAATAAAATCATTGTTATTAGTATTGGAAAAATCACACCACTTCGTGTTTTCTTGAGTCATCATGACTACGCAAATAAGATTGCAAGCAAGGAAGAGATCCGGCAAGAAAAAGGGCAAACGAAAAAGAGGGCGAATAAAATGGCAAATTGGTGAAGTGGGGGAGAGGAAAATGAGAGGCAAATGGCAAATAATGTAATTGCAAGGAGATGAGATTTGTGATTAGGAACCTGGTAGATGATGATGGAGTCCCCTCGGCGCCTACAATAGCCACGTAGAAGAGACCGCTTCCTCCCCGGCAATGGCGCCAGAAATTCCTTTGACGTGGCTTGAGACTGCGTCGGTATTTCCCCAAAGAGGAAGGGATGATGCAGCACAGCGACGGTAAGTATTTCCCTCAGTTATGAAACCAAGGTTATCGAACCAATAGGAGGATCACCACCACCCAATAAGCAGCACCCGCACACAAACAACAAATACTTGCAACCTGACGCGAAAGAGAGGTTGTCAATCTCTCTACGGTAAAAAGATAGATTAGGTAGTGATAGATAGGAGAGATAGATCTCTCAAGAGCACAAAAAAAGAGCAAATAAAATATGCAGCAATATGTTTTTGGGTTTTTGGTTTTGTAGATCTCAAAACAAAGATTGCAAAAAGATAGATCGGAAAGCAATATGTTGGAAAAGTAGACCCGGGGGCCGTAGGGTTCACTAGTGGCTTCTCTCATGAGTATAGCGCACGGTGGGTGAACAAATTACTGTTGGGCAATTAATAGAAAATCGAATAGTCATGATGATATCCAAGGCGATGATCATTATATAGGCATCATGTCCAAGATAAGTAGACCGACTCCTTCCTGCATCTACCACTATTACTCCACACATCGACCGCTATCCAGCATGCATCTAGTGTATTACGTTCATGGAAAAACGGAGTAATGCAATAAGAATGATGCCATGATGTAGACAAGATCTATTCATGTAGGAATAGACCCCATCTTGTTATCCTTAATAGCAACGATACATGCGTGTCTTGCTGCCTCTTCTGTCACTGGGAAAGAACACCGCAAGATTGAACCCATCACAAAGCACCTCTTCCCATGGCAAGAAAAATCGATCTAATCGGCCTAACTAAACCAAAGATTCGGAGAAGAAATACGAGGCTATAAGTAATCATGCATATAAGAGATCAAAGAAGACTCAAATAATATTCATGGATAGAAACTGATCATGAACTCAAAATTCATCAGATCCCAACAAACACACGGCAAAAGTTTACATCAAATACATCTCCAAGAGACCATTGTATTGAGAATCATAAGAGAGAGAGAGAGAGATGAAGCCATCTAGCTACTGCCTACGGACCCGTAGGTCTAAGGTGGACTACTCACGCATCATCAGAGAGGCACCTATGAGGAAGATGAACCCCTCCGTGACGGTGTTTAGATTGGATCTCGAGGTTCTGGAACTTGCGGCGGCTGGAATTTGTTTCGTCGACTCCCCTAGGGTTTTTGGAATATTTGGGAATTTATAGGCATCAGAGGCGGTGGAGAGGGGCCCCGAGGAGGGCACAACCCATCAAGGCGCGCCGGCCCCCCTGGCACGCCCTAGTGGGTTGTGGTCTCCTCAGTCCACTCCCCTGGCACTTCTTTGGCCCACTGGGTGTCTTCTGGTCCAGAAAAAATCTCCAAAAAGTTTCATCGCGATTGGACTCAGTTTGGTATTGATTTTCTGCGAAGTAAAAAACAAGCAAAAATAGCAACTGGGACTTTGGCACTATGTCAATAGGTTAGTCCCAAAAAATGATATAAAGTTGCTATAAAATGATTGTAAAACATCCAAGAATGATAATATCACAGCATGGAACAAGCAAAAATTATAGATACGTTGGAGACGTATCAAATACCACTTGTTATGCCTGGTGTTGTTAACATATGCCCTTAACTCCCGCTTTAAACATTTATGCCTTGTTTCTCTGAATTTGGTTGCCAAGGTTGGTTGCAGTGAGCATTTGTCTAGTTTTTAAGCAGATGCCTTGCTTTTCTGTATCTGGTTGTTAGGTTGATTGCAGTGAGAATTTGTCTAGTTTTCAAGCAGACGCCTTGCTTTTCGTTATGTGGTTGTTAGGTTGGTTCCATTGTGCATTTGTCCAGTATCAAATGGCTATACTTGGTTGTTATAGTGAGCATATATGCCTTGTTTATTTCAAGCATATACCTCGTATACTTGGTTGATGTTAAGCCTGTTGTACTTATCATGACTTTACATGCACTTGCAAGGACAACAATGGGAGTGGCCAACATTTTCCACCGAGGTTCTTTTAATCCCTCCGCTTATACTCCATCCGTTCCATCATGTAGTGCATATAGATTTTTGTGATGTATTTACACATACCATCTAAAATGTATACAATATGAAATTTTGTGATGTATCTAATGAAATGGAATTGCAATTCTAGATGTAAATGTTTTTCTCTACAAACTTGGTCAAAGTAAGTAAATATTGACTTCTCAAAATGTTTATAGGCAACACATTGTGGAATTGATGGAGTAATATATTACACCATTCTGCAACTGCATTTTAGCTTCTAATATCGGCTTCTTGCTTGTAGGTACATATGTCTTAGGTAAAGATCCATTCCTGGACCCTTTTTGCGTGTGGGGCAATGAAATATTCATGAACCAGCATCAAGTGAGGAATCTGAAAATGATTGTTAGGGAAAAGAGACGAACAATGCCAATTAGACTTTTTGTTTATGCTCTATCCAACACAACAGTGAGCTGTAGGATGGTAACTACGAACTCTGTAGGCTTCTATTAGTACTGCCCATATTGAGTTGTCACACAACAATGTCTGAATCTTTTTCTTTTAAAGTGGTTCCCAAAGCAGTTTACTCAAGATTACCTCACAAAGTACATGATTGCTGGACATGCAATGAAGGTTAAAATATATCATTGAGACTGCAATGAGCATCGAGAAGTCGTAATGAAGACAGTAAAGGATGGGTGGGCAGCCATCACTAGGGGCTGGCCTAGAGTCATTCATGCCTTAGGCATGGAGGAGGGCACAATATGGGCATTCCGCTTCACCTTCTCCAGCAACCAGAATGTCTTTCGGCTCTCTCTTTACCGTCTTTAATACAACCGTGGTTCCATCATTCTTTGTTTGTCCCTTCTGTAGTTTTCTTTTTTTAGAATTGATGCTTATGTAGTTCTTGAGTATATGTACATGTGAATCGAATTATGCATTCGTTCTTAAACCTACATTTAAACATGATTCGACATGAAATACATGAATTCCTATGTTCAAATGTAAATTATGTGAATTATGAATAAAGGTATTTAATTAGGGGCAAATCATGCTCTGCAGGCCATTACAATGCACACGGTTTGAGAAAGCAAAACGTCTACGATCAACTTCAACATCACACACGTTTCTCCATTTGCGGCGTGTGCGATGAGTCTCGTCTTCGCACACGGTCCGACGAGAAAGAACATGTGAGATTAACAACACCAGCATTTGTGCTAGTCTCCTTATCACACACGATTTGGTATTTTGAACTGTGTATGATATCGTGCCCATCGTAAACGTTGGTCAAAGAAGAACGCGTGTGATAGGCCTTCATCCGACACAGTTAGTCTAGATGACACGTTTGGGAAGTATGAATCACACGTTTGGGACGTTTTGTAAATCACAAACGTTTATCAAAAACGCCGCGTGTGGGATAGATTCAACCTTCGCATACGGTTTTATAATGACAAGCGTATGCACTCTTATATCATATCACAGACGGTCATAGTTGAACTAAATGTGTGTGATAGCCCCCTTATCATACACGCTTTATAATCGTGAACTGTTTGCGATTCGGTGCACATCATAAACGGCGCGCCACAGAATAGCGCGTGTGATGTTAGTGTGATCTCACACGAGTTGCAAGGATGAACCGTATGGGAAATACACCTTATCTCAAACGATTGCCCGGTGACCCTCGTTTGTGATAGATACGGACATCCCATACGCTTAGTTTTGCAAAACGTTTGCGTTCGTTGGCCACCATCGCCGACGGGTTTGCCGTGTCGTGTGGGATGGACCCCCTATCGCCCACACATGCAAGGCGACGGTTTACAACTACGTCGCAGAAAGGGGTTAAAAACCGTTTGTATAGCACGTCACTGCACCAGTGTAGGTCTCCAACATTAAATTCCTGTTTTTGGATTCTCTTGTCATGCCATCTTTTAACCTTTTCTTTAAACAACTTGGCATTTTCATAAGCTTGTGTCTGCCATTCATCTAATGAGCTAATGTCAAATAACCTCATTTCACTAGCAAGCTTAAAATCATAGTTAAGTTCTTTAATTGCCCAGTAAGCTTTATGTTCTAACTCAAGAGGTAAGTGACAAGCCTTTCCATAAACCATTTTATAGGGGGACATTCCCATGGGGTTCTTATAAGCAGTTCTGTAAGCCCATAGAGCATCATCTAGTTTCTTAGACCAGTTCTTTCTAGATCTATTAACAGCCTTCTGCAGAATTAACTTTATTTCTCGATTGCTCAATTCAATTTGGCCACTAGCTAGACTGAGGATGATAGGGTGATGCAATTATATGTTTAACATCATATTTAGCTAGAAGTTTATGGAAAGCACCATGAATAAAATGTGAACCACCACGAGTCATTTAATATCTAGGGACTCCAAACCTTGGGAATATAATATCTTTAAATGATCAGCACTACTAGTTGGAATAGCTTCTACCCACTTAGTGACGTAATCAACAACAACTAAAATATGCGTGTACCCATTAGAGGAAGGAAAAGGTCCCATATAATCAAAGCCCCAAACATCAAATGGTTCAATAGCAAGTGAATAATTCATAGGCATTTCCTAACGTCTACCAATGTTACCAATTCTTTGACATTCATCACAGGAAAGGACATGCTTACGAGCATCTTTAAAAAGGGTAGGCCAATAAAAACCTGATTGTAATACCTTGTGTGTAGTTCTGTCACCAGCATGGTGTCCTCCGTAAGCTTCGGAGTGGCACTTCCGTAGGATCTGTCCCTGTTCATGCTCAGGTATATAACGTCTAATGACACCATCCACTCCTTCTTTATAAAGATGTGGGTCATCCCAAAAGTAATGTCGTAAATCATAAAAGAATTTTTTCTTTTGCTGATAGGTGAAGTTAGGTGGTATATATTTAGCGACAATATAGTTAGCATAATCTGCATACCAAGGAGTACTATGTGAAGTGTTTATATCAGCAAGTTGCTCATTAGGAAAACTATCATCAATAGGCAGTGGGTCATCAAGGACATTTTCCATCCTAGACAAATTATCTGCTACATGGTATTCAACTCCTTTCCTATCGACGATATGCAAATCAAATTAATAAAAACACCCACCTAATTAGTCTAGGTTTAGCATCTTTCTTTTCCATAAGGTATTTTATAGCAGCATGATCAGTGTGAATAGTTACTTTGGAATCAACAATGTAAGGTCTAAACTTATCACAAGCAAAAACAATTGCTAAAAATTCCTTCTCGGTAGTAGCATAATTTCTTTGAGCAGTGTCTAGGGTCTTACTAGCATAATGAATAACATTCAATTTCCTGTCTACTTTTTGCCCTAGAACACCACCAACAACATAATCACTAGCGTCACAAATAATTTCAAATGGTCAGATCCAATCAGGTGGTTGGACAATAGGTGCAGAAATCAAGGCTTTCTTAAGTACTTCAAAGGCTTCTACACAATCATCATAAAAAACAAAGGGAATATCTTTTTGAAGAAGATTAGTTAGTGGCCTAGAAATCTTCGAGAAATCTGTAATGAGATGCCTATAAAAATCAGCATGGCCTAGGAAACTTCTTATACCTTTGATATCTCTTGGGCATGGCATTTTCTCTATTGCATCAACTTTAGCTTTGTCTACTTTGATACCTCGTTCGGAATTTTTATGCCCAAGTACTATACCTTCATTCACCATAAAGTGGCACATCTCCCAATTCAAGACAAAATTAGTTTCTTCACATCTCTGCAAAACTCGATCAAGGTTGCTCAAGCAATCATCAAACAAAGTACCGTAAACGGAAAAATCATCCATGAAAACCTCAACAATCTTTTCACATAAGTCAGAGAATATAGTGATGACCCACAAGTATAGGGGATCTATCATAGTCCTTTCGATAAGTAAGAGTGTCGAACCCGACGAGGAGTAGAAGGAAATGACAAGCAGTTCTCAGTAAGGTATTCTCTGCAAGCACTGAAATTATCGGTAACATATAGTTTTGTGATAAGATAATTCGTAACGGGTAGCAAGTAACAAGTGTAACTAAGGTGCAGAAAGGTGGCCCAATCCTTTTTATAGCAAAGGACAAGCCTGGACGAACTCTTATATAAAGCAAAGCGCTCCCGAGGACACAAGGGAATTTTTGTCAAGCTAGTTTTCATCATGCTCATTTGATTCGCGTTCGTTACTTTGATAATTTGATATGTGGGTGGACCGGTGCTTGGCTGCTGCCCTTACTTGGAAAAGCCTCCCACTTATGATTAACCCCTCTCGGAAGCATCCGCAACTACGAAAGAAGAATTAAGATAAATCTAACCATAGCATGAAATGTGTGGATCCAAATCAGCCCCTTACGAAGCAACGCATAAACTAGGGTTTAAGCTTATGTCACTCTAGCAACCCATCATCTACTTATTACTTCCCAATGCCCTCCTCTAGGCCCAAACAATGGTGAAGTGTTATGTAGTCGACGTTCACATAACACCACTAGAGGAGAGACAACATACATCTCATCAAAATATCGAACGAATACCAAATTCACATGATTACTTATAACAAGACTTATCCCATGTCCTCAGGAACAAATGTAACTACTCACAAAGCATATTCATGTTCATAATCAGAGTATTAATGATGATCAAGGATCTGAACATATGATCTTCCACCAAGTAAACCAACTAGCATCAACTACAAGGAGTAATCAACACTACTAGCAACCCACAGGTACCAATCTGAGGTTTTGAGACAAAGATCGGATACAAGAGATGAACTAGGGTTTGAGAGGAGATGGTGCTGGTGAAGATGTTGATGGAGATTGACCCCCTCTCGATGAGAGGATCGTTGGTGATGACGATGGCTTCGATTTCCCCCTCCGGGAGGGAAGTTTCCCCGGCATAACAGCTCTGCCGGAGCCCTAGATTGGTTCTGCCCAAGTTCCGCCTCGAGACGATGGTGCTTCGCCCCGAAAGCTCTGTTATGATTTTTCCAGGTCAAAACCCTCCATATAGCAGAAGATGGGCACCGGAGGGCTGCCAGGTGGGCCACAAGCCACAGGGGCGCGCCCAGGGGGCTAGGGCGCGCCCCCCTGTCTTGTGATTGCCTGGTGGGCCCCCTCTAGTATTTCTTCTACCCAGTATTTTTTATATATTCCAAAATAATTCTCCGTAAGTTTTCAGGACTTTTGGAGTTGTGCAGAATAGGTATCTCAGATTTGCTCCTTTTCCAGTCCAGAATTCCAGCTGCCGGCATTCTCCCTCTTCATATAAACCTTGTAAAATAAGAGAGAAAAGGCATAAGTATTGTACCATAATGTGTAATAACAGCCCATAATGCAATAAATATCAATATAAAAGCATGATGCAAAATGGACGTATCATATAGCAGTCATACATCTTTGAAGGTAGCAGGTGCATTGCATAAACCAAAAGTCATACGTCTATAAGCATAGTTTCCAAAAGGGCATGTAAAAGTAGTTTTCTCTTGATCCTCTTTTGACACGGGTATTTGAGAGAATCCAGAATATCCAGCAATAGAAGTGTCTGTGTTTAGATAGTCTTTCTAACATTTGATCAATAAAAGGCAAGGGGTAATGATCTTTTCTAGTAGCTTTATTCAATTTCTTGAAATCAATTACCATCCTATACCCAGTTACTATTCTTTGTGGAATAAGTTCTTTTTTATCATTAGGTACAGCAGTTATGTTGAAATGTATATGTGGATTGCCTAGCCCTTTCCATCAGTTCGGACTTTTGATTGCGTTGGCTAGTGCATTAAGTTTAACATGGTATCAGAGCCCAATGTCTTGAATTCAAGTCCTGGCTTTTGCAGTTTATCCAAAAAAATGTTATTGCCCCCCTTTTCATGTGTAGGCCTCTTGAGCCATACCTATGAGTCTATCCACGTGTTGACTTTCTGCATCATACGTGAGAGGGGGTGTTGAAGTGTATATGTGCATTACCTAGCCCTTTCCATCAGTTTGGACTTTTGATTGTGTTGGCTAGTGCATTAAGTTTAACAAGTTATACCTCCTTTCTTAGGAACACAATGAACAGGACTTACCCATCTACTATCAACACTAGGATAAATTATACCTGCTTCAAGAAGCTTTAATATTTCAGTTCTTACCGCTTCCTTCATCTTAGGATTTAAGCAGCATTGATGATCAACTACAGGCTTAGCATCTCGTTCCATATTAATCTTGTGCTGACATAGAGTGGGGCTTATGCCCTTAAGATCATCCAGAGTATATCCAATAGCAGCCCTGTGCTTCTTCAGAGTTTTGAGTAACCTGTTTTCTTCATGCTCTGAAAGGTTAGCACTAATAATAACATGATATATTTTTTTCATCAAGATAAACATATTTCAGAGTATCATGGAATGTCTCTAGCTCAAACACGGGATCTCCCTTGGATGGAGGAGGATCCCTTAAAATATCAACTGGTAAGTTGTGTTTAAGAATAGGTGTTTGTCTAAGAAATATATCGTCTATTTCATTTCTTTCATTCATATGCATATCATTTTCATGGTCTAGAAAATATTGTTCTAACGGATCAATAGGAGGTACATTAATAGAAGCAAGACCAATTATTTCATCCTTATTAGGCAATTCTTTTTCATGTGGTTGTCAACTAAACTTAGAAAAATTCAATTCATGAGACACATCACCAAAGCATACTTTGACCTTCTCAGTAGCGCAACTAATTTCAACACTAACAATATTCAAGAAATGTCTAACAAATATAATGGAACAAAAGTTATCTTGTTCTGAACCAAGTACTAAGAAATCTGTGGGGTACTTGACTTTTCTGCACAAGACCTCAACATCTCTAACAATCCCAAGTGGTGTAATAGTATATTTGTTTGCAAGTTTAATAGTGACATCAATATATTCTATCACAGAGGGTGCTATGTCATGTAATTTTTTGATATAATGTAAAAGGTATATCGCTAATACTAGCACCAATGTGACACAATCCATGATAACAATGATCTCCAATCTTAACAAAAACAACAGGCATGCCAACAACTGGTTTATTTCTATCTAGCTTGTCCTGCTCATTTCTAATAGGCTTCGCAATTCTAGCAGATTCAGCACAAAAGTATATAACCTGCCTATCAATATTATCAAACAAGAGATCTTTAACTACAACAATATTAGGTTCTACGTTTATTTGTTCAGGAGGCTTGGCTGTTCTAGCATAACTTTTATTAACCACAATTGTAGCTTTAGCATGTTCTCTAATCCTAACAGGAAAAGGGGGTTTCTCAATAAAAGCGGTGGGTACAACTAGATCAACATGATAAACAATTGCTTCCTCTTTAACTTTAACAGGTTCCTCTACTAGCTTTTCAAAAGGTAGATGATATTTAAACCATTTCTCCTTAGGAAGGTCAAGATGAGTAGCAAATGATTCACCGAAAGTAGCTACTATCTCAGAGTCAAGCCCATATTTATTGCTAACCTTATGAAAAGTATCGGTTTCCATAAAAGATTTAACACAATCAAACCTAAGCTTTATACCTCACTGATACGTCCATTTTTCATCATGATTTCTTATTACTATATACTTCATTCTTGTCCATTATTCCATATTATTATACAATTCATATGCATTTTCTCTCTGAATATGCAAGGTACATCACAAAGAGGGAAATATCGGGAAACTGGAATTCTGGACCGGAAAACCGAGAAAAAGTCAGAAAAATCACCAGACTCCAAATGACTTGAAAATTCATGGAGAATTTTTATGGAATATTTAAGAATTTTTTAACAAAAATATACCATAGGGGGCCACCTGCTGGCCACAAGCCAACAGGGCACGACCCCCTAGGCCGCACCCTGATGGCTTGTGGGGTTCCTGCTGGCCCTCCGACGCCCCTCTTCTCCTATATGGTGTCTTTTACCCTAGAAAAAATTCATAAGCAACCTTTTGGGATGAAGCACCGCCATCTCGAGGCAGAAACCTAGGCAGAGGCCCTTTTGCACTCTGGCAGTCAGATTCTGGCGGGGAAATTCCTCTTCGGGAGGGGGAGATCGAAGCCATCGTCATCACCAACGCTTCCTCCTTCGTGGGAGGACCAATCTTCATCAACATCTTCACCAGAACCATCTCATCTCCAACCCTAGTTCATCTCTTATATTCAATCTTTGTCTCAAAACCTTAGATTGGTACATGTGGGTTACTAGTTGTGTTGATTACATCTTGTAGTTGATGCTTGTTGGATTACATGGTGGAAGAAGTTATGTTCAGATCCTTAATTATTATTACCATACCTCTAATCTTGAACATGTTGATGAGGTATGAGTAGTTACTATTGTTCCTGATGACATGGAAGAAGTCTTGTTATAAGTAATCTTGTGAAGTTGGTATTCGTAAGTAGGTTGTTAGTTCAAGTAAGAACATCACCTTACCACCGGTCCACCCACATATCAAATTATCAAAGTAGCGAACGCGGATCAACTCAACATGATGAATATGACTAGACAGAAATTCCCATGTGTCCTCGGGAGCGCTTGCTTAATATAAGAGTACTTTCAAACTTGTCCTTTGCTATAAAAAGGATTGGGCTACCTTGCTGCACCTTGTTTACTATTGTTACTTGTTACTTGTTACGATTTATCTTGCTATAAAACTATCTACTACTGTCACTTACAACACTTGCAGAGAATACCTTGCTGAAAACCGCTTGTCATTTCCTTCTGCTCCTCGTTGGGTTTGACACTCTTACTTATCGAAAGGACTATGATTGATCCCCAATACTTGTGGGTCATCAAGACTCTTTTCTGGCACCATTGCCGGGGAGTGAAGCGCCTTTGGTAAGTGGAAATTGGTAAGGAAACATTTTCTATACGTGCTGAAATTTACTGTTGCTTGTCACTATGAACGGTCACCCTTTGAGTGGCTTGTTCGGGGCATCTTCACCCCGAACGGAAGATGAGGAATTTGTTCCTCAACCTACTGAACCTAGTGAAAATATTTATTATGAGATTCCTTCTGGTATGGTAGAGAAACTGTTAGCTAACCCTTATGAAGGTTCAACTCATCCTGATTACCATTTGATATATGTTGATGGGATTTGTGGATTGTTTAAGCTTTAAGGTCTACCCGGAGACAAGGTTAAGAAGAAAGTTTTCCCTTTATCTTTGGAGGGAAAAGCATTAATTTGGTACAGGTTATTGGATGATATTCGATCATGGGACTAGAATCGCTTGAAGCTGGAATTTCATCAGAAGTTTTATCCTATGCATGTAGTCCACCGTGATCGGAACTTTATTTATAATTGCTGGCCTCGTGAAGGAGAAAGTATCGCTCAAGCTTGGGGAGGCTTAAATCTATGATGCACACTTGCTCCAACCATGAGCTCACAAGAGAAATGAGTGTACAATTTTTTTATACTCGGCTTTCTCATGATGATCAAGTATTGCTCGATTCTTGTGCTAATGGTTCCTATATGAAGGAGACTATTGAATTCAAATGGGATCTTCTGGAAAGAATTAAACGCAACTCTGAATATTGGAAACTCGACGAAGGTAAAGAGTCAGGTATAAAGCTTAATTTTTATTGTGTTAAATCTTTTATGGAAACTAATGCTTTCCATGAGTTTAGCAATAAATATGGTCTTGACTCTGAAATAGTAGCTACTTTCTGTGAATCATTTGCTACTCGTGTTGATCTTCCCAAAGAGAAGTGGTTTAAATATCATCCACCCATTGAAAAACCATTTGAGGAACCTATTAAAATTAAACAGGAATAAGTAATTGTTAGCCACGTTGATCCAATTGTTCCTACTGCTTACATTGAGAAACCTCCTTTTCCTGTTAGAATTAGGGAACATGCTAAGGCTACAACTGTTGTTAATAAAAGTCATGTTAGGACACCTATACCTTCTGAACAGATAAATGTTGAGCCTAAGGTTGCTATGATTAAAGATCTTTTAGTTAATAACATTGAGGGTCGGGTTATCTACTTTTGTGGAGAAATTGCTAGGATTGCAAAACCTGCTAGAAACAAACAGGATGAATTAGATAAAAATAAACCAGTGGTTGGCATGCCTATTGTTTTGGTTAAAATTGGAGATCATTGTTATCATGGCTTGTGTGACCTTGGTGCTAGTGTCAATTCTATACCTTTTACCTTATATCAAGAAATTATGAATGACATAGCACCCTCAACGATTGAAGATATTGATGTCACTATTAAACTTGCAAACAGAGATACTATTATGCCATTGGGGTTGTTAGAGATGAAGAAGTTTTGTGTGGAAAAGTCAAGTACCCTACTGATTTCTTAGTACTTGGTTCAAAACAAGATAACTTTTGCCCCATTATATTTGGTAGACCTTTCTTGAATACCGTTAATGCTGAAATTAACTGTGCTGTCGAGAAGGTTAAAGTAGGCTTTGGTGATGTGTCTCATGAATTTAATTTCTCCAAGTTTACTAATCAACCACACGAGAAGGAATTACCTAGTAAGGATGAAATAATTGGTCTTGCTTCTATTGCCGTGCCTCCTACTGATCCACTAGAACAATATTTGCTAGACCATGAGAATGATGTGCATATGAATGAGTGAAATAGATGATATATTTCTTAGACAAACACCTATTCTTAAGCACAACTTAGCAGTCGATATTTTAGGGGATCCTCCTCGACCCAAGGGAGATCCCGTGTTTGAGCTAAAGACTTTACCTGATACTTTAAAATATGCTTATCTTGATGAAAAGAAGATATATCCTGTTATTATCAGTGCTAACCTTTTAGAGCATGAAGAAAGGAGATTACTTAAAACTCTGAGGAAGCACAAGGCTGCTATTGGATATACTCTCGATGATCTAAAGGGCATAAGCCCCACTGTATTACAGCACAAGATTAATATGGAACCGGATGCTAAACCTATTGTTGATCACCAACGCCGCTTAAATCTTAAGATGACAGAAGTGGTAAGAACTGAAATAATAAAGCTTCTAGAGGCAGGTATAATATATCCTATTGCTGATAGTAGGTGGGTAAGTCCCGTTCATTGTGTTCCTAAGAAAGGTGGTATTACTGTCGTCCCTACTGATAAAAATGTGCTTATTCCACAAAGAATCGTAACTGGCTATAGGATGGTGATTGATTTCAGGAAATTAAATAAAGCTACTAAGAAAGATCATTACCCCTTGCCTTTTATTGATCAAATGCTAGAAAGATTATCTAAGCACACACTTTTGCTTTCTTGATGTATATTCTGGATTTTCTCAAATACCTGTGTCAAAAGAAGATCAAGATAAAATTACCTTTACATGTCCTTTCGGAACTTATGCTTATAGGCGTATGCCTTTTGATTTATGCAATGCACCTGCTACCTTTCAAAGATGTATGACTGCTATATTCTCTGACTTTTGTGAAAAGATTGTTGAGGTGTTCATGGATGAGTTTTCCGTTTACGGGACTTCTTTTGATGATTGCTTGAGCAACCTTGATCGAGTTTTGCAGAGATGCGAAGAAACCAGTCTTGTCTTGAGTTGGGAGAAGTGGCACTTTATGGTGAATGAAGGTATAGTGCTTGAGCATAAAATTTCTGAACGAGGCATTGAGGTGGACAAATCTAAAGTTGACGCAATAGAGAAAATGCCATGCCCGAGAGATATCAAAGGTATAAGAAGTTTCCTTGGTCATGCTGGTTTTTATAGGTGTTTCATTAAAGATTTCTCAAAGATTTCTAGGCCGTTAACTAATCTTCTTCAAAAAGATATTTCTTTTGTTTTTATGATGATTGTGTAGAAGCTTTTGAAATACTTAAGAAGGCTTTAATTTCTCCACCCATTGTTCAACCACCTGATTGGAACCTACCATTTGAAATTATGTGTGATGCTAGTGATTATGCTGTTGGAGCTGTTCTAGGGCAAAGAGTAGACAAGAAATTGAATGTTATTCATTATGCCAGTAAAACCTTAGACTCTTCTCAAAGAAATTATGCTACCACTGAAAAGGAATTTTTAGTAGTTGTTTTTGCATGTGATAAGTTTAGACCTTACACTGTCGATTCCAAAGTAACGATTCACACTGATCATGCTGCTATTAAATACCTTATGGAAAAGAAAGATGCTAAACCTAGACTCATCTGGTGGGTACTTTTACTTCAAGAGTTTGATTTGCATATCATTGATAGAAAGGGAGCTCAAAACCCCATAGCAGATAACTTGTCTAGGATGGAAAATGTTCTTGATGACCCACTTCCTATCGACGATAGTTTTCCTGATGAGCAACTTGCTGCTATAAACACTTCACGTAGCGCTCCTTGGTATGCTGATTATGCTAATTATATTGTTGCTAAATATATTCTACATAGCTTCACCTATGAACAAAATAAAAAATTCTTTTATGATTTACGACATTACTTTTGGGATGACCCACATCTCTATGAAGAGGGAGTAGACAGTATTATTAGACGATGTATACATGAGCATGAACAGGAACAGATTCTTCGGAAGTGTCATTCTGAAGACTACGGAGGACACCATGCCGTTGACAGAACTGCACACAAGGTATTACAATCTGGTTTCTATTGGCCTACTCTTTTTAAAGATGCTTGTAAGTATGTCCTTTCATGCGATGAATGCCAAAGAGTTGGTAACATTGGTAAACATCAGGAAATGCCTATGAACTATTCACTTGCTATTGAACCATTTGATGTTTGGGGCTTTGAATTTATGGGACCTTTTCCTTCTTCAAATGTGTATACTCATATCTTAGTTGATGTTGATTACGTTACTAAGTTGGTAGAGGCTATTACAACTAGTAGCGCCGATCATAACACGTCTATTAAAATGCTTAAGGATATTATCTTTTCGAGGTTCAGAGTCCCTAGATATTTAATGACTGATGGTGGTTCACATTTTATTCATGGTGCTTTCCCTAAAATTTTAGCTAAATATGATGTTAACCATAGAATTGCATCCCCTTATCATCCTCAGTCTAGTGGCCAAGTTGAATTGAGTAATCGAGAAATAAAATTAATCTTGCAAAAGACTGTTAATAGATCTAGGAAGAATTGGTCTAAGAAACTAGATGATGCGCTATGGGCTTATAGAACTGCTTATAAGAATCCCATGGGGATGTCCCCATATAAAATGGTCTATGGAAAGGCTTGTCATTTACCTCTCGAGCTAGAACATAAAGCTTGTTGGGCAATTAAAGAACTTAATTATGATTTTAAACTTGCTGGTGAAAAAAGGTTATTTGATATCAGCTCACTACATGAATGGAGAACACAAGCCTATGAAAATGCTAAGCTGTTTAAAGAAAAGGTTAAAAGATGGCATGACAAGAGGATTCAAAAACGAGAATTCAATGTAGGAGACCTAGTGCTTTTGTAGAACTCTCATTTCAGATTTTTTTGCAAGAAAACTTCTCTCCAAATGGGAGGGCCCATACGTTTTTTAGGAGGTCTATCCCTCCGGTGCTATAAAAATTAATAACTTTGAAGGCTAAAACCCGAGAGTGGTGAATGGGCAAAGAATCAAGCATTACATTTCAGGTGCACCCATTAATGAGGAAACTAATGTCATCCAAGTTATAACACCAGAAGAACACATGAGGGAGGCCTTCTGGAACACTCCAGAAACCTGAAAAAGGGGTAAGTATGTGGTACGGTAAGTAAACTGACTCCAAAAATTCCAAAAAAATAATTTTTGTCCGTTTTGGTATTTTAGAAAAATGAAAAAAATAAAAAGGAGTTAGGAGGACCCACGAGGGAGGCACAAGCCAACAGGCCGCCCCCCCTGGGGCGCGCCCTGATGGCTTGTGGGCCCCTCATGTGCCTTCCGGACTCCGATTTCTTCCCGAACTAGTATTCTGCCCTAGAAAAAATTATTATATATATTCCTGTATGATTTGACCACCGCATCGCGAGTTTCTCCTTTGTTCTTGCTTCGAGCTGTTTTTTTGGCAGGTCTGAGAATATGTCACCTCAAGATTCAGATGGAGATAGCTAAGTCTCCCACTATGTTGCAGACCCAAAGATCTTAGGGGGTATTTACCCCTACTTATGGTCTACAGATGAGGAAGGAGATACCGATTTGGAGGAGATAGAGGATGCCGGTCTGGATGCCAGTTCAGATGAAGATGAAGCTCCACTACCTCAGCCTGGAGATATGCACGTGGAATTCAAGAAGTCAAGTCTCCCTAATGGAGTGAACAAACCCAATACCCAATTTATCCCTTCTCGTTTTCTGCAGGAGAGCAAGGCAACCTTATGCAAAAGGATATTGAAGCTCGAGCAAGAAAACGATGATTTAAGAGAAGAAAATTGCATCCTCAAGCGTAAACTGGAGAAGAATACTACTACTACATCACCACCACCATCACCTAAGGAGGATGCTTGAGTACATGGGTATGGGCACCACCCTTGGCTTGTCCCAAGCTTGGGGGAGGTGCCCCGGTATCGTATCACCATTATCTGTCTTAGTTCGATCTTTAGTTTTTCGTGATTTAGAGAGTTAGAATTTCAGATTTGCTTTGTTTAGAATTTTGCTTTGAGATCTACCAATCCTTGTAACCGAGTGTGAGAGCTATATAATAAAGATTAGTTGAGCTTGTGTGCTTTGCTCGCATGCACCCATCATCATAGCAAGGCAATAAAAAGAATAGAAAAAGATTATATGCTTATCTCATGAGAAGTAATGACTTCACATAGAAAAGAGATGTAAGTAATAAAAAGTCACTACTGGAATCAGATCGTTTGCCATCCGCCATGTCTTTGCCGTCTGCTGGCAGACGGCAAAGAAAGCCTTTGCCATCAGCTTGCCGAAAACAGATGGCAAAGGTAAGGCAGACGGCAAAGAAAGCCTTTGCCATCAGCCTACCCTCTATCGTCGGCTAGCGAACGACAAAGATTGGGCAGGCAGACGGCAAAGGTCACGGGCGGGCCCCACCGCACCCTGGGTACATCGTTGCCGTCGGGTACATCTTTGTCGTCTGCCTCCCCTCTCTTTGCCGTCCACTAGCGGACGGCAAAGAGGATGTCCCCCCTAACGGTCACGGCAGGGCCCCACCCCCCGGTCCCCCCCTCGCCCCCCATAATGGCCGGATCCACCTCCACCCCGCTCACCGTCCCGCATCGATCTCGATCCCGCCCCCCACCACCGCGCCGCCACCCTCTCTCTCCCTCCCGCCGCTCCCGCCCTGACCCGACGCCCACCGGCAGCCGCCCCCACCCATCGGCCGCCCCGCCGCCCCGCCGCGAGCCCCCCCTCCCCGCGGCCCCCTCTCTCTCTCCCTCCCTCTCCCTCCCTCCCGCCGCTCCTCGACGCCCACCGGCCGCCGCCCCCACCCACCGGCCGCCCCGCCGTCCCGCCGCCCCGCGGCGAGCCCCCCTCCCCGATATGTGATACAGTCGAGCGGTGATCCAAAAGGATTCCATCGAAGAGTATGAGCTTCTGACAAAGCATGGAGGCGGCTATCCCGGTTTCATCTCTTGGTTCAAACAAACGGTAATTTCCATTAGACCATTTCATTTCTTCGTCTAGTTTGCGGCTAATGCAACAATCCTTTCGTATTAAACTTGTAGGCTAATTCAGAGTCTATGGACGCCGAATTGAGACAAGTCGCTAATGGTTTTGACTATAAGGTCCGTTCATTTGACAAATACGACATCAACGGGTATCGCTGTCATACTTTTGGCAAAGAGCTATCTATGGCCGACCGAAAGTCTACAAATTGTTGTCTGTCTGCTATCGGCGAAGGAGGTGTCGAGTATTATGGAAGAGTTGAAGCAATTTATGAACTTATATTCTTTGGTCAAAACCCACCGAACGTCGTAGTCTTCAAATGTTATTGGTTCCAGCCGAAGGAGATTAGAAGGACTCATGAACATATAGGGCTAGTCGAAATCAAACAAAGCACCCATTTAGATGTTCCCGATGTATATATTATGGCTCAACAGGCGACCCACGTTTTCTATCTACCGTGGGCCTGCCAAACTGATCCAAATCTGAATGGTTGGGATGTCGTTTATGATGTGCCGCCACGTTTTAGACCACCTCCCCTCAATGAAGATGATTATGAACCTCACATTAACCCAGACACATATGAAGGAGAATTCTTGCAAGAAACACGTATTTCCAAAAAATGTTTCAAGAACCGCTCTACTTCACCGCAGAACATTGAAGTAGACAGCGACAGTGAATCCGACTTCACCCCTGAGCCGAAACAAGAAGAGACGGAAGAAGAAGAGGTTACTGCTGCGGATGACCTCTCAATGCTTGACCGATTACATAAAGGAGGCCTTCCACATGTTGTCCCCGATAGTGATGATGATGCATTTATTGATGATAGTGATGATGATGATGCATTTATTGATCCCGGAGCATATATAGACGATCAAGATTATTATTAGTTCATGTCAGGTATTATTCAATTTTTATTATATACATGATGATGATACACTCAAATTATATACATATTATTATTCCTGTCGGTATTCAATTTTTTTATGTTGTACTAATTTCGTTTACTCTTTGTCATGGCAGGTGTTGAAAGATGGTGGGCGCGGGTCGAGAGCGATCCGAGGCTCCTTCTTCGTCGGCGCGTGGTGGGAGGGGTACTTCCATTCCACCCCAAACTCTCCGGAGAGCGTTGTACAACAGTATTGGGACACCCGAGGGCGCTTCTTCGTCGGCGAAGTTGCCCACCGGGAGAGGAGGTCGGGGGAAGAAGAAAGCTCCTAAAGGTACACGTGGTGGCCGCGGGAGAGGTACGAAGGCTGGTACGCCTTCCTCGCCGCCACCCCCAGCTGATTCACCCGACCAAAGGACTGCTACGGTGGACCCATCTGAGGTGGAGGCTACGCGGACTCCTGTCCACGAGCCTCGGGTCGATGATCCTTCTGTCCCAGACGCTTCGACCCGCGAGACTCCTGTGCCAGACGCTTCGTCCTACGAGACTCCACACGCTTCGACCGGATGGGATACCTGGCCGGATCTGCATTAGCCGGAGCCAGGTGGCCATGCTGATGGTGGCGGGGATCAGTTTTCTGATAGCGGGGACGAGGTGGTTGAGGGCGCCACCGTCTACCAGCGTGGGTGTACACGGCTCCCGCCCGTGCTGGCAACCCGCGAGCAGAGGTGGTCGATTAGGCCTGATGGGCAGAAGTAAGTGCATTTACTCTTTTTAAACCTTTTGCCTTCACGTTTCTTCACATATCTAATGCGTTGGCTTTGTCATACTGCAGGGGTTGGATTCACGCCAAGGATGTCCGCAGGCCCAACTCCATCCTTGGTGTGATTTGCCGGCATAACTTCCCGGGGTTTGTCACGTTGCCCGGCGAGGGTCAGCTTCCAGAGTTAGGATTGATCGAGCTGGGAGCACTACTTGGCTGCCCCGGCCCCGCCGGAGGAGATGATCGACGGTGTGTTGTGCCACACGTGGGCCGACATGGTGATCAGAAAGTTTTGGGTAATTTCTCCTTTACACAATTAAAAATCAATAATAGCTAGTTATAGTACTAATCAGTGTTGTCTCGTTTGATTGCAGACCTTCTACAGGTGTGAGGAGGGATACGAGGAGGCCGCGGCAAAGGTTATCGATGGCGAGTGCAGGCGCCTACTACAGAACTTACGGCACGAGGCTCGGATACAGGCTGTTCGAGAATACAACGCCTCGCGGCGTATTAAGAAGGACAAGTCGTCGTGCCGCGGAAAGTTTCTGCACAAGGAGCAGTACATGAAGGTAATTACCTTTTCTTAAGGCCTTGTACTTAGTTTCCTTGCTTTGATTCGTAGGCGTACCGCTCAAATTTCTCTTTACTAACTTAGGTGCCCCCGAGATGGTGTGCGGATAAGATGGATTGTTGGGAGGCGATGGTGAATGAGTGGTGCTCTGACGAATGGCGAGCCGTCCACAACAATGCCAAGGAACGGCGTGCCCAAATGGAAGGTGTGCCACACCATCAAGGCAACACCAACTTATTTCAGTTCGGGCGGAACTGGGTATGTGGTTTGCTTCATGATTCCTGCAATTCATTCTTGATGCTAGCTTGACCCCTTTATTAATACTTTGTTCCTCTCTTGTAGGCGCATTACAATAAGATGGAGGTGCCACAGGTGTACGATCTCTATGCCATGGCCCATACTGCCTCGTACAAGAAGGCCAAGGCATTCTCTGAGTCTGACCTCGATAATCCCGAGAACTTCACTAACATCTCCTCCCACAACAAGCTCGTGAGGTACAAAAATGTGGGGAAGGCGGTGAATGGGGAGGACTTCAACCCGAGCCAGCATCCTATTGATCCAGAGCTGGTGATGATAGCTGGCAGTAGGAGGCCCCATGGCTCGAGAGCCATTGGAGATGGACTTATACGGTCTTCGCGCACTCTCCGGCAGATCAAGGCGCGCCAAACGAGCTCTTGTCCTGAGATAATGCCTCGTCCACGGCCAGTCCAGCTCGCCATCGAGGTTAGTCATACGGACTCAGATAGCTTTCCTCCATTACATTGTGTGTGCGAACAAAGATGATTACAATGCTAACGAGGAGTTGTGTTGCAGGCTGCTCTACAGAAAGAGAGAGAGGCAACCCAGGCGCTTCTGGCGGAACAGGCCCGGCAGGCGGCGGAGGAGAAGAGGGATTTGGAGGAGAGGACGGCTAGGTTGTTGGAGGAGGAGAGGGCATGGAATGTTGCGTCTAACCGGGCCATGTACGAGCTCATCGTGGTAAGTTTCTTCGTCATATTAGCCAAATCATGCACTACATGTTCGTTTCATTAATAACCAATATGATTGACTTGTCAAAACCAAATGTGCAGTCTTTGTGCGAGAAGACCGGCCAGACCCCTCCGCCGATGCCAGTCATTACCATGGCTGGAACGATGAGTTTCATTTGAATGGTCATTAGTTACTAGTCTTAACATTTCAGCATCATCATGCTAACGCAAATGATCTTTGGTGCAGCATAACTCCCGAGCCGCATCGCACGATCCTTCTCCAGGGCCAAGTAGTGCTCCAGGTGACACCGGCCCGAGCAACCCCGGTGCTTCACCTCCGTGATGACGAGGACGGTAAGCCCTAATATGCCACTTACTTGGCTCATTTTCTCAAACAAAGACAAACTTAGCACTTAGACAAAATTACGTACTTTCGGTCTGTCGGAGCTCCTTGTGAGAGTTTCATGTCTCTTCTTGATGGAGGAATCATGACTGTTGTCGCGGGGGTCGTTTCATCTTCTCCTTCTCTCGATATATATCTTGGTATATTGCGGGAGAGGAGAAGGGGAAACGACCATCACCGACGGTCAAAATATTAGTGTTAGGTAGTGTCCACCAACATACACCACCATATAAGTGTGAGTGAGTGCGCACCATACACACCATGAGGCATGAGAGTTTTTCTAAGGAAAACCTCGAAAGACCAAAAGTCAAGCTCAACAAATGGCATAATAACCTTGGTTAGCTCATATACTTAGCTTATTTAGTTCATTTATGACATAATTAGCTTACTTAGGTCAAAAATGGCATAATAACCTTGGTTAGCTCATAAATGTCATATTTTACCTAAGTTAGCTTTGTTTCCTCCAAAATGACATAGTAAGCTTACTTACCTCCAAAATGACATATTGTACCTAAGTTAGCTCTAAAATGACCTATACTTAGCATTGTTTCCTCCACAATGACATAATAAGCTTAGTTAACTCAAAAATGGCATAATAGACTTGGTAACCTCATAAATGCCATAGACTTGGCTTATTTTCTTGCAAAATGACACAATAAGCTTAGTTAGGTCAAAAATGTGATAATTACCTAGGTTAGCTCTAAAATGATACAAATAAGCAATAAGAAGAAGAAAAACAAGAGAAAGAGAGAGAGAAGAAAAACGCTTCTTCATCTTCTTCTTCTTCTAGATCTTCTTCTACTTCTAGATCTTCTTCTACTTCTTCTAGTATTCTTATTCTAACTTTCTTATTTCCAATTTTGCAGATTTGATTGACTTCACGGCAGCTTGCTTTGATGTAGTGCTAGTGTTTACTTTCTGTTTTCATTTTGTATCGATGAACTTAAATGAAACTTTCTACCTATTTATGAGACTATGTATGTATGGATGAAACTATTGTAATATGCTGAACAATGTGACATTTGATACTTTTAATTTGGTATAATTGTTGGTTGATCATATCCATATGGCAGGGATATTGTTTCTGTGAAATATATATATACATATCATATATTTGCCGGTGAAAATTCTTGAATATAAAAAAAACAGGCAAAAAAGAGGCAATACAGCCTCTTTGCCGTCGGCCACCGTCGGCAAAGACCTCTTTGCCATCGGCCACCGTCGGCAAAGCGGGCACGTGGCAGCCACCTGTTAAACCTGGGAGCACTAGGCCTGGGGCCATTTGGCCTCTTTGCCGTCCGGGGCAGACGGCAAAGGGCTGGGTGGGGGGGGCCGTCCGGGGCAGACGGCAAAGGGCTGGGCAGGGCCGTCCGGGGCAGACGGCAAAGGGCTGGGCGGGGCCGTCCGGGGCCGACGGCAATGGGCTGGGTGGGGGCCGTCCGGGGCAGACGGCAAAGGACTGGGTGGGGCCGTCCGGGGCAGACGGCAAAGGACTGGGTGGGGGCCGTCCGGGGGCAGACGGCAAAGGGCTGGGTGGGGGCCGTTAGCCACCTAACGGTGCTAACGTTAGTGCTACGCCGTCCAGCCGCGTTGCCGTCTGCAGGCTGACGGCAAAAAACTGTGCCGTCCGCTTGGCCAAGGCAGACGGCAAAGAACCCCTTTACCGGAGTTTATTCGGACAAAAACTTGGCTGTCTGCTGGCTGACGGCAAAGGCCTTTGCCGTCCGTGGTTGTGCCATTTGCCGTCTGCCATGGCAGATGGCAAAGAGCCTGATTCCTGTAGTGAGTGTTGAAAACTAACAAACATAACATTAGTAATTGGTATAATCTATGCAAGAGTATGGTAGAGAAGAGGAGATTTACATATAAATATACTATCTTGAACACCTTCTATGATTGTGAGCTCCCATCAAATATTACATAATGACCAAGTGTTGAAGTTGGACATGGAAGACAACATAATGATCATTATTGTTTACATTTGCATAGAAGTTATATGGTATTGGATCCCTTAACACGTGATGCTTGCTTAGAATCTTTTGCTAGCCCAAAAATTCGCACTAAGTAGAGATACTACTTGTGCACCCATAACCCTTAAACTCAGTTTCTTGCCATGAGAGTCCACTATAACTACCTATGGATTGAATAAGATCCTTCAAGTAAGTTGTCATTGGTGCACAAGGCAATAAAAATTGCCTCTAATCATGTAAGATCTTTCATTGTAAGTGAAAGTAAGCTTTGTGCAATCTTGTGATAGTGAAGAAAAAAAAGTGACGGAGTGCATAATAAAGTTCACTATCACAAGGGGCAATATAAAGTGATGTTCTTTTGCATTAAGAGATTGCACATATCAAACAAATAAAAGATCCTGACAACCTCTGCTTCCCTCTGCGAAGGGCCTATCTTTTACATTCTTACAAAAATTTATTTTCATGCAAGAGTCAATAATATTTCCCTTGTTCCTATCTATCAACTCTTTAGTGGCAAGCATTGTGTGTTAAGGAAAGATCCAAAAAAATATATCCAGTTGAATGTAGATGATCATGATTCATTATTGTTAACATTATCCTTGAGGTAAATAAGTTGGGTGGCAAGAACAATAGAGCCCCCATCTTCTTATGTGACCTACGGAATCACTGGTTCCAAAAATATGCAATGTGTGTCAACAATCATAGAAGGCTACATTATAGTTGAGTATGTGAACTTGCTAGAAATACAAGCTCTTACATAGACTCTTCTCTCGATTATGATAGCTATGATTATCTCAATGACTAATGGCATTGCTTGTCGGTTCTCAACAAAGATTATGCTTCATACTTCTTCAGTTGTGAATAGATTGTTACTTGTTTGTAAGAAGTTATATGATGAAAATCTTGCTGCTATAATGATATTCATGATGCTCTCATGTCTGTATTCTATTTTTGTCGACACCTCTCTCTCAAATTATGTGGTCTTTATTTTAGAGTTCGGCTTTCGCTTGAGGACAAGCGAGGTCTAAGCTTGGGGTAGTTGATACGTCCATTTTGCATCATGATTTCTTATTACTATCTACTTCATTGTTGTTCATTATTAAATATTATTATACAATTCTTATGCCTTTTCTCTCTAAATATGCAAGGCACATCACAAAGAGGGAAATATCGGGAAACTGGAATTCTGGACCGGAAAACCAAGAAAAAGTAAGAAAAATCACCAGACTCCAAATGACCTGAAACTTCATGGAGAATTTTTATGGAATATTTAAGAATTTCTGGAACAAAAATATACTAGAGGGGGGCCACCTGCTGGCCACAAGCCAACAGGGTCGCGCCCTGATGGCTTGTGGGGCCCCTTCTGGCCCTCCGACGCCCCTCTTCTCCTATATGGTGTGTTTTACCCTAGAAAAAATCATAAGCAACCTTTCGGGATGAAGCACCACCGTCTCGAGGCGAAAACATGGGCAGAGGCTCTTTTGCACTCCGGCAGTCAGATTCTGTCGGGGAAATTCCTCTCCGCGAGGGGGAGATCAAAGCCATCGTCATCACCAATGCTTCCTCCTTCGTGGGAGGACCAATCTTCATCAACATCTTCACCAGCACCATCTCATCTCCAACCATAGTTCATCTCTTGTATTCAATCTTTGTCTCAAAACCTCAGATTGGTACATGTGGGTTACTAGTTCTGTTGATTACATCTTGTAGTTGATGCTTGTTGGATTACTTGGTGGAACAAGTTATGTTCAAATCCTTAATTATTATTACCATACCTCTGATCTTGAACATGTTGATGAGTTGTGAGTAGTTACTATTGTTCCTGATGACATGGAAGAAGTCTTGTTATAAGTAATCTTGTGAAGTTGGTATTCGTTCGATATTTTGATGATATGTATGTTTTTACTTCTCTTAGTGGTGTCATGTGAACGTCGACTACATGAATCTTCACCATGTTATGGGCCTAAGGGAAGTCATTGTGGAGTAACAAGTAGATGATGGGTTGCTAGAGTGACAGAAGCTTAAACCCCAGTTCATGCGTTGCTTCATAAGGGGCTGATTTGGATCCACACGTTTCATGCTATGGTTAGATTTATCTTAATTGTTCTTTCGTAGTTGCGAATGCTTGCGAGAGGGAGTAATCATAAGTAGGTTGTTAGTTCAAGTAAGAACAACACCTTAGCATCGGTCTACCCACATATCAAATTATCAAAGTAGCGAACGCGGATCAACTCAACATGATGAATATGACTAGACAGAAATTCCCATGTGTCCTCGGGAGCGCTTGCTTAATATAAGTGTACTTTCAGGCCTGTCCTTTGCTATAAAAAGGATTGGGATACCTTGCTGCACCTTGGTTACTATTGTTACTTGTTATTTGTTACGATTTATCTTGCTATAAAACTATCTACTACTGTCACTTACAGCACTTGCAGAGAATACCTTGCTGAAAACCGCTTGTCGTTTCCTTCTGCTCCTCGTTGGGTTCGACACTCTTACTTATTGAAAGGACCAAGATTGACCCCCTATACTTGTGGATCATCACTAACTCTTTACCTTTGTCGAATTCCCAATCTTCAGAATTGCGTTTGATCCTTCCTAGAAGATCCCATTTGAATTCAATAGTCATATTCACGTAAGAGCCAGTAGAAGAAGAATCAAGTTGTGCTTGATCATTATGAGAAAGCCGAGCATAAAAAATTTGTATAATCATTTCTCCCGAGAGCTCATGACTAGGGCAGGTGTGCATCATAGATTTAAGCTCCCCAAGGTTGAGCGATACTTTCTCCTTCACGAGGCCAGCAATTATAAATAAAGTTCCGATCACGATGGACTAGATGCATAGGATACAACTTCTGATGAAATTCCAACTTCAAGCGATTCCAGTCCCATGATCCAATATCGTCCAATAACATGTACCACATCAATGCTTTTGCCTCTGAAGATAAAGGGAAAACTTTCTTATTAACTTTGTTTCCAGACAAACCTGCAAGCTTAAATAATCCACAAACCTCATCGACATATATCAAGTGGTAGTCAGGATGAGTTGTACCATCATAAGGAGTAGCTATCAATTTCTCTAACATGCCCAATGGAATCTCATAATAAATATTTTCAGTAGATTCAGTAGGTTGAGGAGCAACTTTTTCAACTTCCGTTCGAGGCGAAGATGCCCCGAACAAGACACTCAAAGGGTGACCGTCCATAGTAACAAGCAATAGTAAATTTCAGCACGTACCGAGAATGTTTCCTTACCAAATTCCACTTACCAGAGGAGCTTCACTCCTCGAAACCGGTGCCAGAAAAGAGTCTTGATGACCCAAAAGTATAGGGGATCAATAGTAGTACTTTCGATAAGTAAGAGTGTCGAACCCAACGAGGAGCACAAGGAAATTACAAGCGGTTTTCAGCAAGGTATTCTCTGCAAGTCCGGTAAGTAACAGTGATAGATAGTTTTGTAACAATGTAATTCGTAACAAGTGATAAGTAACAATAGTAGCAAGTGTGCAGCAAGATAGACCAATCCTTTTTATAGCAAAGGACATGCCGGTAAGTACTCTTATATAAAGCAAGCGCTTCCGAGGACACATGGGAATTACCGTCTAGTCATGTTCATCATGTTAATTTGATTCACGTTCGTTACTTTGATAATTTGATATGTGGGTGGACCGGTGCTAAGGTGTTGTTCTTACTTGAACAGGCAACCCACTTATGATTACCCCCTCTCGCAAGAATCCGCAACTACGAAAGAAGAATTAAGATAAATCTAACCATGGCATGAAACGTGTGGATCCAAATCAGCCCCCTACCTATTATCATGAGAGGGTACCCCAGGCAACTAAACCTTGTGGTTCTTATTGGTGGAAGAACATTCTGAAACTAGTGGACAATTTTAGAGAGGTTACTTGGGTTCAGGTTTATCAAGGAGATACATTTCTGTTTTGGCAGGACAGATGGAATATTGGTAATTCAGTTGTCCCATTAAAAGAGAGGTTCCCTAGGCTGTTCTCATTTGTCAAGGATCCATGGTCTATTGTCAAGGAGGGATTTCAGTGTGATGACCTATTGAACTAGTTCAATCTACCTATGTCTGACCAAGCTTTTGCAGAACTCACAATGCTCAAATCATTTATGAATGATGTGGAGCTGAGGGAAAACCAGTTAGATGTTTGGTCTTGGCAAGGAACTTCAAAGTCTTATATCCCAAAGATGTTTTACACCTATGCTCATAGATCCCTCTCTTTCAATCCCCTGCCCAACTGGATTTGGGTTAGTTGTTGTACTTTGAAAATTAAAGTTTTCGCTTGGATGCTCATCATGGATAGACTCAACACCAAAGACATGGTTGAGAGGAGACACTAGCATTTGGAGGATGGTGTCAACTGCAAGATATGACATGCACATGTCAGGGAATATATATATCATATGTTTTTCTTTTGTTTGTTTAGCCAAAGGATATGGAATTATCTGCAAATTGACTAGGGAACTGCGCATGATATGTCAGTTGTTGCACTCCATGCTAAAAAAGAGTTTGGTAAACCTTTTTCCTGAGAGGTTGTTTTCATTGCATGCTGGCATATTTGGTTGATCAGAAATACAAAGGTCTTCAGGAACATTAGGCCTAAATTTAATACATGGAAGGCAGGTTTTGTAATAGATATGTCACTGTTGGCTCATAGAATAAATCCACGGTTCAAGGAAGACCTTTTTAGGTGGGTCTCTTTCTTGCCCCCTTAATTTTCTTCTTCCCTTTCCCTCCCCATGTAGTTTTCTTAGATTAGATTTTATTCTTTCTGTATTACCGAGGTAACCTTGTATTTGTATATTGGGAGTATGGAATAAAAATTTAAAGGTTGTGGTTTTTTTTCCTACAATGTTTAGTCAAAAAAAAAACCAGCCCCTTACGAAGCAACGCATAAACTAGGGATTAAGATTTTGTCACTCTAGCAACCCATCATCTACTTGTTACTCCACAATGCCTTCCCTTAGGCCCATAACATGGTGAAGTGTCGTGTAGTCGATGTTCACACGACACCACTAAGAGAAGCAACAACATACACATCATCAAAATATCGAACGAATACCAACTTCGCATGATTACTTATAACAAGACATCTCCCATGTCCTCAGGAACAATATTAACTACTCACACCTCACAACATGTTCACGATCAGAGGTATAATAATGGTGATCAAGGATCTGAACATAATATCTTCCACCAAGTAATCCAACAAGCATCAACTACAAGATGCACACTACTATAGATTGGTCCAAAGACGACACATCAATCAGAGAACCTTCATGGAAACTGTGTGCGATCCATCAATCGCAAACGGTATAGTTCAAGCTCCGCCGCTAATGACACGAACTGTGTGCGATGGCGGATCCATCAAATACGATTCAGAAAATAGTTGCGTGTGTGATGCTGGGCATACAGTTGGTGCTTATGAAATGTTTGCGATTAGACAAGATAACACAAACGGTTCTCAAAATACATATGTGTGTGAAGTACGGCATACAGTTCATTCAGACAAACTGTTTGCATTGATCGAGCTAGAGCACAAACGAGTTACCATAACAAGGTGTGTGTGATACCAGGCAAACAGTTCATTCATCAGAATTATGTGGGAAGACCAATAATAACCCAAACGATTCATACTGACAAGCTGTGTGGGTTGTTGGCAGACGGTTGTTGCCAAACAATTGTCAGCAATGGATGAAATTATTACCGACGCTTCATTGGGAAGTGTCGTTCGCCTGTATTAATATCGCAGACGTTTTATAATTATGACCCGTGTGCCTGTGAATCACCCCTTCCTCCTCTCTCACTTCTTGTCACCGCGTTGCCGCCCGAGGATTCCAGTGCACGCTTCGGCACCGCTTTTGGCCACACGTCCGCTCGATGAGCCCGTTCCCGCGCACGTCCGCATAGGTTCCCGCGCACAAAACCGTCCTACGGCTCTAGCTTCCTGCCCAGCTCGGTGAAATCCCCAATGCTTGCCGGCCTGCTATATAAACCCTCACGGCCGGCGACTCCACATTGCCTTCATCCCCTCCCTCCCCGTAGCTTGTCTAGTTTGATTCTCCCCCAATCGCCAATGACACCGGCCGTTCGTCGTCGCTCAGCCACTCCGCCAGAGGACAACTCCAGCTGGGAGGCTTCACCGCGTCGACAGGATAGTCCTCTGAAGCGTGTGGTGCACGTGGCGTCCCTGGTGGGTGTGCGCATGCCACCAACTACACGCTCAACCACCGCTGCCCGAAGGCAGCTACTGCCGGTGGCCGCCGTGGCCACCAACACGACGGCAGCCGCTGGGGCCGCCACCCCACCGTCGTTCGTCTTTGCCATGACCCCGCCGTCAGGCGACGGGTTCATCACCCGCTCCGGCACCAAGGCCCGAATGCGGGAGGTGGAGGCCGCCAAAGGCCCACCGCCGGGCTTCTGCGTCGCAACCCTTGGGCGCTACATCTACTTCCTAGAGAAGGAGGTGGAGTGCCAGGTCACGCACGCGAAGAAGCTCACCGACACCGTGGCTGCAGGAGAAGCCGCAGCGGCGGCGCGAAATGCGGAGATCTACGCCGAGTCCCGTCGCTTTGGAGGAGCGTCTTGAGCGCCGGAGGGCAGCACTGGCAGGCAACGGACACGACTCCAGCAACTCGTCGGCAGGCTCCTCCTCCACTTGCTCTTACTGAGCGCGCTTGATTCTGCTGGAAGTGGTACAAAGCCCCTCCGTACTACTAGTATTTAGGGGCTATTTTGTTCAATTCATCTAACTATAGATATGGTTGAACTGTACCACATACTTTAAATTAGCTAGTATATATAGTTGAACTAGCTATTTCAGTACGTGGTTGGCAACAATTGGGGAAAAGTTTGTTCGATTCAGCTGTCGAGTTGAACTATTTTGTACGAAGACCAATGGTTAATCTATGAATGAAATCCATGTTTGCTGAATTTTAGTTGCAAAAGTGCACCGTAATAGTGATTTTGTTCCTGTGAAATTCGACAAATGCCAGTGCTACAATGTTGACAAATGCCAATGTTACTAGATCGACAGATGCCAATGCTTCCGATTTGACACATGGCAATTTACCCAATATGATAGATGCAAATCTTCCTGGATTGTCTGTACTAGGCACACGGGGCATATTAGAGAAATGTTTGCGATGACGCATTGCACCAATCCTGCACGCCAATATTTTCACTTGGCTTACGGGCGAAGGAAAGATAGCTGTCGATCTGTATACGGGTATTCAACCTGACCCGTTTGTGATGAGTGTTTATTCAGAGAAAACGATGATGGTTTTTTGTTTGCTATGTGAATTCGGAGATAAATACTTAGTTCATCAAACCATAGATTTCATTCAGTCAACCTTTGACTTATGGACGTGATGCCTATATACACATGATCAATGCCATGAATATCGCATAACTATCCGCTTTTCTATCAATTGCCCAACAGTAATTTGTCTACCCACCGTATGCTTATTTTCATGAGAGAAGCCACTAGGGAAAACTATGCCCCCCCCCCCGGGTCTATCCACTTATAAGTTTACAAACGATACTATTTCCTTGCTGCCATTATTTCTCTTTTATTTTATTTTGCAATTCATAATTATCTACTACCAACCACACTACTCACAAGCTTGCAAATAACGAGTTCAAGGGGATTGACAACCCTCTTGCCCGCGTTGGGTGCAAGTGTTTCTTTCTTTATGTATAGCCGCTGAAGACGGGGGTTGGTTGTTACTCCTATTGGTTCAATAAACCATGGTTCTCTACTGAGGGAAATACTTACCTACATTGTGCTGCATCACCCGTTCCTCTTCACGGAAAAACCCAACACAGATCACAAGTATCAATATGCAGCGGCGATTCTACTGGCCAAGCTTTAACTGGCCGAAGCCTGCCCTTCGAAATTAAAATCTAGCCTATCGCAGCCCATCGCAGCCTATTTTTAGCCCATCTTAGCTCAGTTTATGCCCTTGTACTGAAGTTGAGCCTACCCTTCAAATTCATTCTAGATTCGCCACTGTATATATGAGTATATTGACTTAGAAGCCAAGCAAGAATACTTGATCATAGGTCATACACATCGTTTAAGCACAAGTGGGGTTGCCACTTTTACATAAAGCTTTTAATGTGTTCACACCTTGTGAGATGCTTTGACTCAAGTCTTAGAGTAAAGCTCCCCCTTGATGTGACACCCCCCCCCCCCCCCCCCCCGCCTAAGAGGGATCTTAGAATTTGACTTGCGCAACACAGGATATCACGAGCGCTCCTTGCTCTTGAACAGAATGGATCCGTGACGAGTGTCGCCTCATGTCGGGGGGGATTACCCCCGAGTAGGCTCAAGGAGATGACTCAACATTTTAAAACATAGGGGGAGTCACTCCCGGTACGCCAAGCCCCATGAATCAACAAGACAATCGAAGAAGCAAAAACAGAAGACAAAGTTGCGACCCGGCCGGCTGGCTGCTCCTGGCTGGCTGCGGGATGCTGACTGCACCTGGCTGGCTGGAGGCTGTCGGCTGCCGGCTGGAGGCTGCTGGCTGCCAGCTGGGGGCTGGAGGCTGCTCCTGGCTGGCTGCGGGCTGCTGGCTGCACCTGGCTGGCTGGAGGCTGCCGGCTGGAGGCTGCTGGCTGCACCTGGCTAGCTGGAGGCTGGAGGCTGGAGGCTGCCGGCTGGAGGTTGGATGCTGGCCGGCTGGAGGCTGCCGGCTGCGGCCCGACGAAGTCAGCTCCAGGCGTCCCTTCGGATACGAGCAGAGGACACTGTAGCTGACAGACTGCAGAGTCAGCCACCCCGCTACAGTCAGGCACTGTTGCCAAACAGTGCCCCACTGTGCACCTGTCATGCGTCACTTCACTGCGCTCCAATAGTGATGCACTGTAGCATGCATCATGAGTCACTTCACATGTCACCTCCAATAGTGCAGTTAGGCCATGTGGGCCACCCCTTGTCCCCTGGGCCTCCCTATATAAGAGGCACCAGGGGAGCTCACCCACAGGCA
The DNA here is from genome assembly GCA_039707655.1 of Elymus sibiricus. Lineage (NCBI taxonomy): Eukaryota > Viridiplantae > Streptophyta > Magnoliopsida > Poales > Poaceae > Elymus > Elymus sibiricus. Next base: position 399,079,908 of record CM077663.1, on the reverse strand, counting down.
AGCAAGAGCTCCTCTCATTCTCTCATCCCCTCCCATTTCTCTCATTCTCATACACATGAAGCCAGGGAAGGGAGCAGCCAGCTCCCTCTTCCTCCTCAAACACAGCTCCAGGAGCAACCCTGTACAGCAGATACACTTCACATACAGACATGCAGGAGTAGGGGTATTATCTCTCCGGAGAGCCCCGAACCTGGGTAAACCACCGCGTGCTACTACCCTATCCCGTCCCGGATCTTCCACGGCAGCCTTGCTCTCACCTCGATTAATTAGCCACCCCCTGGCATCTGTTGTGAGAAAACGACGACACCTCACTCAATTTTTGTCGAGTGTCACACACTCGGATAACCATCGTGGTTTGTGCGCACGACTTCATCGACTCGGGACGGATCCTGACAATTGGTGCGGGTTTGGATTCTCAGACAACTGAAGAGTTTGGCCGATTGGAAGGTGAATCGTCTGTAGTCATTATTGCGAATCTTTCCGAGCCGTCACGTCAAGATATTTTGGGTGTATGTCACACTTCTGCCAGACTTGTGTATGAGAGAAGACTCCTCGAATTATGCGAGTCGACTGATAGAAAATCCAAGTGAGATTTCACAAGTTAGTGGGTTTCAAATGTTGGCCGTCTAGATTCGCCCGCGCTTGATTGACGTTTTGGCTTCCTTCTATGACGCATTTCTGGGGTTTTTCTCACGGCGGTTCCCCGCCTCTTCCACTATAAATAGTCGGTCGTGTGTGGGAGGTTTTTTTGCAAGCCCCCACACTTCCTGTGCAACCGCCGACACAGTTCCTCTTCTTCCTCCTCCCAAGCCCATATATCTAATTTCGACGTCGAGCCACAAGCTTGAGAGGGCCAAGGCGGTTAGCTCTTCCTCTTCCGTGGAGAGATCAACATGGCGGCAGCCGTCACTGCCGCTGAAGATCCGGAGCACATGGATTGCCTCTTTCAGCGAGAAAGCGAAGGACATTTTTTCCGAACTGGGATCTAGTGGTCCGAGGGATACGTGAAACTTGGCATCAATGGGTGATGATAGATGGTTCCCCGCAATGGGGTTGAGGTGGTGTGGGTTCGCAACTCAGGAGACTCGGCAGAGACTGTAGAGGCTCATAAGACTAGTTACAATGAGACTATCATAGCAAGTAGCATGCATGTCAACTAGGCATTTTTGTTGAGGTGGCACACAATTAAATAACGGGAGAGAGGATTGAGTATCCCTGATGTACTAGTATGTGTCGTGCATGAGAATAAGCTAAATCGTGTTTCATTCTAGAAATTTTTAAAAATATGACTATGATAAATGAGGCCTTAGATAAAGTGCGCATGCATATAGCATGTACTCCCCCTATTCTTTACCTACTAATAAAAGAAGGAGTACTTCTGACCATCCATCATCGAAATTGCCCCTAAACTTGTAAAATATTACCCATCAATGCCACCTATAAATGATAAAAAAAAAGTTTCACACAGAAAAATATCGGCATGGGCCGGCTAATGCAGTAGAACCTCCGATACTGCGCTCTGCGTGCTAGGAAAAGACACATCACACGTGTTTGGGCCGACCCATGTACAGGAGACCTGATTTTAAATTTCGTTCTTTTCCGTCAGTGTTTTTTCTACTTTGAATAATTTGGGACAAAAAGTTTCGAAAATTACAAAAAATAGAATACTGAAATAAAATGTTTAGTAATTCATAAATGTTTATGGATTCAGAAAATATTTGTGATTTTTAAAAAATATTCACATATTCAAAAAAAGTTCGCAAATTTTAAAACAAATGTTCATAAAGTAAAAAAACGTTCAGATTTTCTTTAAAAGGCCGTGTATCAAAAAATGTTCATGAAATTGAACAAAATTTCGCCAATTAAAAATGTTCATGAACTGAAAAATATCCTAAAAATTCAAAAAAATGTTCGTAAAATAAAAAATAGTTTAGTGATTCATAAAATGTTCACTGATTCAAAAATGATCATGCATCTCAAAAAATGTTCATCAATTTTGAAAATTGTTCCGCCAATTTCCAAAAAAAATATTCATCGATTCTAGAAATGTTTGGCAATTCAAGAAAAATGTTTTAAAAAGTGTTCACATTTTTTGAAAATATATTTACAAACAGTATAAAATGTTTATAAACTCATAAAATGTTCATTATTTTAGAAAATATTTGCGAATTTCAATAATGTTCACGATTTCAAATATGTTAACAAGTTAAAAAAATGTTCATAATTTTCAAAAAGTGTTCATAATTTCATGAAAATGGAAGTGATAGTGTATCTCGGTGATGCAGCAAAATGTGATCATGGCCATTGGAGATAATGATTTTTTTTTCCGTTGCAACGCATGGACTGTTTTGCTTTTAAAATATAAGACGTTTTTGTAGTTTAAATTAGACTACATAAAAGCCTTACATTTTAGTGCAGAGGCAGTAGCAGCGTACTAGTGCAGAGGTGAGCAGCGTACTAGTGCAGAGGTGAGCCTGAGCAGTTGCCGCATCTCGGGGGCAGACCGACGCGGTGCCACTCCACCATGCATGTAGCACCATGCATGTAGTAGAGCGCACGCAGATGATGCAAGTGAGACAAAGCTATACCACTCGTAATCCTCTTGTGAATATCCGGCCAGTACAGTGGTAGGAAACCAAGTTTCAGCATATCAGCAGGTACTTTCATACACCATGCCAGTTGTGGTCAACCGAGTAAACCTTACGTTTCTTTTGAACTGAGTTAAGAAGGCCGGACAAAACAACATCTACCGTGGAGTCATGTTGAAGGAGGAGTTGGAATATGATGGAAGACGTCACTCGGTGCTGATAAGGGGGCTACGGTTTAAGTTGACAGAGAATCAAATCCTCTTTAAGCAACAAAGAGATGGACATTTTTTCGAAGTGGGATCAAGTGGCCGAGGGATACATGAAACTTGGCATCGATCGGCGACGATCGATCGACGGTTCTCTACAATGGGGTTGAGGTGGTGTGGGTTCGCAGTTCACGAGACTCATCCGGGAGAGTAGAGAATCAAGTGATGATAGCGGAGAGACATGCGGCAAGCACGGGACACGACGACAAACCAAGACAATGGTGGTTGGACATGTGGTCAGAGAAAGTGTGGAGAGGGTGTTGAAGTAGTGTTGGCGAGTATCGGGTTCAGGTAGGTGACCAGGTCTATCGGTACGGAGAGATGAACGGGAGTTGACCACGAAGAATTTGAGAAATTGGTGAAAATTTTGAAATTTTTAAAAGCTTAAGCTTAAGAGCATATGGTCGTATTTTCTGTTGTGTCAAAGTGTGTATGACAAATGTAGAATAAGGCAGGGTGTTATGGTTGTGAGGAATGCAGGAAATTATCTGGGAAAAAAAAAGATGAGACAAACTGCGAATTTGACTTGAGATAGGTAAGGAGCAACACAAATTTCCTTCGAATTCAAACATGCACTCGACAATAGCAAGGATGATGAATTCAGAAGTTCTTATACTAGCATCCATGAACACAAAATTCTTTCAAATTCATGCAACCATACCTGTTCTCGTCAACCGAGTGCCTTCTCATATACTTCCTCCCTAAAGAAATATAAGAGCCTTTAGATTAGTGATCTAAACGCTCTTATATTTCTCTACGAAGGGAGCAATATACTAAACCTTTACATTTCTTCTGAATTGAATTTAACAGTGCCCGACAAAACAGCACTACACGAGTCTCTTCAGTCAAAATAAAATACTACAAACATACGAGTCCTGACACATACATATATGTTTCAGAACTCACACTACAAAATCACTAAAGGTCAGGCCTCTCCACAACCTCAAGCCAGAACTGAGGGTACGGAAACATCCTCTCTCTCCTTAGATGACTTTCCTGCTCTGCCGTCTGGACGATCCATATTCCTTCCATCAGAAATGAGACAATCCAAACGGGAACCACTGGAGTGTGTACTCCAAACACATCTTCAGCGTGGCAAAAGTAGTACCTGATCACATCCTCCTCCCTCTCCGCTCTTACGAACATGTACGGACGACCAGGAAACTGTGGCACATCTCCCTGAGGGTAAATCTGGACGTGTGGCATGGACAACCCAGGAACGCGAACTGGCCAAAGCCACGGGACATAGCACCGCCAGATGTGATACTCACAGAAGTAGTGGTCGCATTCAGGACAATAGAACATGGCATCAAGAGGACACTCGGAACACCTTACAAAGGGGAGACGGAGTGGTGCCGGATCGCCGCCGTCGTCGTCTCCCCCGTCGCCATCTTCAGGTCCTTCGTCGCCGCCGTCCGGTCCCTCGCCGCCGCCAATGTCATGTTCCTCAAACCAATCACCCCCGACAATAGGATTGGCACGGCCACGGCCACGGCCGACGCCACCACCACCACCTCCCCCACCACCTGGAGCGTCCACACCTCGGACCGCCCACATCATCGGCTGGCTCTGCCCGGAAGTCGGCGTCACCACCAATGTGAAGACCATGAAATCCATATCTACGCCTTGAGTCCCACTAGTAGGAAACGGCCCATTTGTCCCGGTTCGTAAGGGCCTTTAGTCCCGGTTCTGGAACCGGGACTAAAGGGTCGGGACTAAAGCCCAAAACCTTTAGTCCCGGTTCGCTTACGAACCGGGACTAAAGGCCCTCCACGTGGCGCTGTCTGGGGCGGGGGAGGGAGGACCTTTAGTCCCGGTTGGTGTTACCAACCGGGACTAAAGGTGAATTCTTTAGTCCCGGTTGGTGTCCGGAGACACCAACCGGGACTAAAGGAATTTTTTTTTGATTTTTTTTTATTTGTTTTTAAGTTTTATTCCGATTTTCAAATCTTTGGATTATTTGACAATTTAATCTCTAATCATCCGTCATTTGACAATTTAATCTCTAATCACCCGTCCTCACTTCTCCAGCGTGGAGCACTCATTCCAAATCGTCTGACTTCCCGGCCGGTCACCCATCCTATCCCTGCTCCAGCCCCAGCACGCTTAACTTTCTGGTTCTATCGCCCCTAGTTTCCAAGTCTGCACTTGTTGTTTTCCTGACAATAGTAAGCTATCAATCATATTAACCCTTAGGTCTTGATGTCACACGATTTAATTTTTTGAATTCCAAACAATTATTAAATTAAACAAAATAAGTAATAATAATATTGAATTTCAATGAAAATAAAATAAGTAATAATATTATTTTATTCATTTTTTTGCCATTTATTCAATTAATATGGCATAATTAATATCTTTAAATCTGTAAATCGAAATTCAACAAATAATATATCCATTATTATCAGAAAAATGTGAGGAATCCAAATATGACATCATTTATTTATTTTTAAATAAAATTATTTTTTAAATTTTTTTTTTATTTTGTAGGAAAAAATCTTCTTTTTGAAATAACTTTTTTTACTTTTGGAATTTCGAGAATCTGAGAAAACTTCACCGGGTAAACCCGGGTGAAATTGAGTTCCAATTTTTCTCTAGTTTTTTTTATATATTAAACTTTTTTTCGACATCGTATGCAGAAGTTATGGCCGTTTTACATTTTTTCCGTTTTTTTGCAGAAACGGTCAAAATTCATATTTCAAATTTCTATACCAACTAGACACTAAAACCTAACTACATTTTGTTTATTTTCGACAAACCTAAAAAAGGCGGTCCACGGGGGGGGGGGGGGGGGGGGGGGGGGGTGGGGGGGAGAGTTTGAAAATTTCAGAACCCCTATGACCCTGAAATTGAAAAGCCCTACAAATAAACTCTGAAAAGGTTGAAACTTGGCATGGTATCATCATTTCACCCACATAGTTTGTGCCAAAAAGTTGAGAGGGTTACGGCAAAAACTGGATGCATTTCGTATACAAACTGGACCATCTCCTTCGAAGTATCAAGGTTTTGGACGAAAACCCATCTGTTACAAAGGCATTTCATTTTGGTTAACTTATTTCAACTCCAGACTTTTTGTGCATTCAATATGCACCATACTACAACATGTTAAAATCTACAGAAAGAACTAACTAAAATTAATAAAAAACAACAATTAAATGACTAAAACAACTATATAAGCAAAACAGTATTGTTTTAATTAAAATCGTAATTTAAATTATTCTAAAATTAAACAAATAAATCTTACTGTGACAACAATCTAACACGTGACTAGGCGCAAAAAGAATTAAATTAAAAACTATTTGTAAACTCAAGTTATTCACAATCTAGGGTTTGAAGCAAATTTGAACAAATTCAAATTTAAACCATTCAAATTTGAAAACTAATGGCACAAACAGAAACTAGACAAAATTTTGAATCTAATGCAAAAAGAATCACTCAAAAACATCAAATATCCTAAAAGATATAAGCAATTTAAAACAGAAACTAAAAACAGAAAACAAATGTAAAAACAGAAAAAAAAAAAAAAAAAAAAAAGGCTAGCTACAGTAGAACATGGACTAAAGCCTCAACCCCTTTAGTCCCGGTTCCAACCGGGACTAAAAGTCCCATTTGAACTGGGACTGATGCCCGACCGGCGCCCTAGCCGTTCGAACCGGGAGTAATGCATGCTCACATTAGTCCCGGTTCGTAATGCAACCCGGACTAATGTATAGATTGAGCCGTGACGAAAGCCATGTTTTGTACTAGTGTCCGGAGCATCCCCATGGCCTACGCCGCCACCACGACGGCTTGAGATGGGAGCAATACCATGGCCGCCGACGACGCGCGTGCCACCACGGTCAGGCTGGACGCCCGTCGCATCACGCTGATGCTGATGGCCTGAGACGAGATCACCCCTATGGCCGACACCGCCACGGCCGCCGCTTGAGATGGGAGCAATCCCATGGCCGACGACGACCCTCCTGGCATCACGCTCATGCTGGTGGCTTGAATGTGGAGGAGCATCCATACGACCGACGCCACCACCACGGCTTGGGACGGGAGCAATGGTGCCACGGGCCGGCTGGACGCCCGTGGCATCGCCCTCACACCGACGGCTTGGGACGTGAGCAACGATGCCACGGGCCGGCTGGACGCCCGTGGCATCGCCCTCACGCCGACGGCTTGAGAGAGGAGCAACCCGACGGCCGCCGACGAGGCTCGTGGCTCCAGGGGTCGGCTCACGCTCACGCTGACGGCCTGCACCCCCGCGGCCGACGAAGACGGCACCACGGGTCGGCTGTCCCCGGAATCCGCCTCCGACGGGTTCACGCGTCAAGGGTGGGAACTCGTCCTCAGGTTCGGCATCGAAGATGGCGTCGCTGCAAGGTCAGAACGCCGATAAGGCCTAATTGTTGAACAGAAGAACACGAAAAACAGGAGAGAGAGGAAAAAAGGTGGTACCTTTGGATTTGGAGAGCATGGAACATGTTCGAGGTGGAGATGCCTGTAGTTTCGCCCACGGCGAGACCAGTGCGGGTAGAACGGCCCGGAGGCGGTCGCTGCCACACATTGCCACGAGCTCTGAAGCAGATCACCGTTTGTAAGACAGATTCGGAACCATAGAGGTGAGAGGTGACCAAGAAATCAAATCCGAGCCAGAAGCGAGGAAAGAGGAACATACGGCGGCAATGAAGGGCCGGGCCCGAGACGGCGGACGAGAGTGTCCCCTGAAGATTCGACCGGGCCATCGCCTGCCGGCCGGTCGGCACGAGGGGCCTCGCGTGGTCGAGCAGCCGACGCGTAGTCCTGGAGTTGGAGCAGCCGGCCGCCACGCGCGGCCTCGCGAGGTGGAGCAGCCCGGCGGTCCTCAAGAAGAAGCCGGTTGAACGCAGGGGCGATCCATGTCCAGAGCGCGCCGCCGCCGCCGCCGGGCTGCCTTGGGTTCATCGCTGGGGTTTCTCGCTTAGGGCAGTGGGGGAGACGGGGGAGGGATGGGGCAAAAGGAAGCGACTTCCGCAATAATAGACACAGGGGATTGGGCTCAGGTTTTGGTGGGGTGTGTGTGTGGGGTTGCTAGCAAGTGAATAATTGCCACGTGTCGTCTTGAACCCAGTTCTACCACCAGCAACATCAATGAATCTGGTGGAAATTCCCTAAAAAAAGAATCTGGTGGAAATATTCTAGTTTCAAAATCTCCAAATTTTTGTCACGTGTGAACAAATTGGTGCAAAACTGCCAAACCGGAACAAACGGCAACTCCAACACGACTCACCAAATCGGTTGCAAACGTCTGGGCAAAACGATTCAGAAACTTCCGGTCATCACAATTATTAGGACCAGTTCGGACACCCGAAATCCTGCAATCCGACATCAAAGCGGGGATGTTTCAGGGAGTTGGCATCTCCGCCACGTCGCACTTCATTCAATTTCATTTGTTTTTGTGCTCGCTTCATTTCAAATGGGCAGTGCATTTGGTGTCTATTGTTGGATGGTTCGCATCCCGCCGGCTTTTCGCGGACATTTGGTGTCCTCCGTTTGATGATCCACATTGGAGTTGTCCTGTCTATTGAACATCACCAGATGTCTGCGGACATCGTGCGAGGCAAAGGTCATCCAACCATAGTCACTTAATAATTCATGTTCCATTAAAACACATCGAGCACAAGCGTAAACAAAATTTAAGCAAAACTGAACAAATTTAACCAAGTTCAACATATCACAACCAAACAGACAAAATCTTAATTAAGTTCAACCTGAATTAAAATTTTAACCAAGTTCGTCCTCGTCCGATCGGGAGCACGTGGTGGCCGATATGAGCTGCGTCGGAGAGTTCTCTCATGCTTCTCAGACCGGGTGTGGATGTAGCCGTGTTGGATATCCCACTAAATGGAGTGTGTTTTGGGATTCCAATGCGAGCACTCCTCATGGGCAGGATCCTCCCGCGCGCCCAGAAGCCCATAACAACGACCCTCATCTTCGGTGCTGAGGGTCGCATCCTCCTCCGTTTGATCCTCGTCTAACACCCGCTCTTTCTCCTCCTCCTCCTCCTCAGAGATGAGGGCAACATCTCTCTCTCTCTCTCTCTCTCTCTCTCTCTCTCTCTCTCTCTCTCTCTCTCTCTCTCTCTCTCTCTCTCTCTCTCTCTCTCTCTCCCTCCCTCCCTCTAGTTGTAGTTGCGCTCACCTTCGACTTCTCAAGCTCCATCATTTCCCTCCCAAGTAACAACTTTTTCCTCACCTCATTGTCCTAAGCTCCATCTTATTCATGTGAACACCCAAGAAGGCCTTGTATCTTTCTTCCTTCTTCATCTCCTTAATTTCCTCCCCTTTCCATTTCACCTCTTTGATGAAAAATGTTTTTGCCCACAAGTTTGACACTACGTTCACCACTCCATCACGCTTTGCCCTCTCTTTCTCCCACTTTTTTCTCCTCGTTCGTTTCATGTGCATTGCTAGTGCGCTTCCATCTCCACTTGACTCATCCTCTTCCTCCACCTGAATACATTTTTTGGAGCTTAAGTCATGACTATTTTTATTCTTATTGGGGGTTTTGGGTTCCCAATGAGCTAAGTCCACCTGGGTTTGTCGTTCAACTACATTCAACAATGTGCAGATGTAAATGGCTTTTCCCTCATTTTTTTGGTATAATATGGCCGCCAATCTCAGTTACCAAACGAACCATATGTCTACATATTGTAACAAACATGATGCTCAATTGAAGCAAGCAAAACGTATGTGGCGTCCGACCCCACGCGTCATACTAATGGCGTCCCAAAAGTGCGTCGGTAACCACTTCTTTACAAACGCTACTACCAGGTTTTTTTCTACTAGTGGTGCAATTCTCACACCGTGAGGAAATTGAAAGCCGATTGTTGTTAAGCTCGTGCTAGCTGTTGAGGGGATCCTTATCCTAACAACAGTCACATCGGAATGGCCTATTGGTCATTTCACCTCGGGTTGTGCTCCGGCTATAAATAGTCGCGCCCAACCACCTTTTGTTGGTTGGTGCTCAAAGTTATTGCATGATAGGTGTCACCTAGAGAAACCCTCCCACCGAAGAATCTAAGAGAATCGTAATTGAGGAAAAACCCAAACACCCAAAGGAAAAGTGATTGAGCATCATTGGAGAATGTGTTCTGTGTGATCGGCGACTGGTTACCTTTGAAGATTGTAATCTATCAGACATTTAAAACATTCTAAATCATGCTAATTAGTCCGATGCACTATAGCACCACAAGCACCGCTGCACCAGATACTTTCTCCTACAACGAGCCAGTAGTGGGCCAACCCAGTAACAATGTGGTATCGACAAGCTGACATAACATGTTTTTTTTACTTGTGTTTGTATTTTCGAAAAAATACTAGCCAAATCTATTATGAAAAAAAAAATAGTTAACTTTTTACGCATTCATCTCATATTTCAAAAAAATGTAAATGCGCTTAAAAATGTTCGCTCAATTTTTAGAAACAATTTGTACCATGAAAAAAAATGAATGTGACATTTTAAAAACATTAACCAATATATGTTTGCATAGTTTTATAAAATGTTTCATATCATACAAACAATGTTTTGACATGTATTTGAAAATGATTAACAATTCAAAAAAAAATCTTTGAAACAATTATATGAACGAAAAACTTCTAAACAAGTATACGAACAAAGACATGTATAAAAACTATTCATATTGTAGAAATTGTACAGTGTATATAAAAAATAGACATGTCTTGAGAAAAAGAAAAAATAAATAAATAAAGCAAAAGAAAACGAAAAAGCGGTGATGACTGAATAAGGAAACAAATAAATCCTAAGAAAAACAAAAGGGAAAACGAAAGAAAACCCATGTAAAACATTGAAAAGGCTGTTTAAATGATCTCATTGAAAAAACAAGCACGCACTACCGTATTGGGCCGGCCCATAACGGTCGTGCCGTAGACGAGTTGTAATAATAATCAGTACGAGGACATATAGCTCCCACGTACGCATCTTTTCTCGTGTCGCCTATTTACAGTAACGGACTGGCCCATTAGCGCACTTTGAGAAAATGGCGTGCACGGGGTTCGATTCTGGATCTCCTCGTTCCTTTGTAGAGCTGCTAGCGACTTATCATCGTCAAGTTCATGTTAGATAAGTAGGACGCAAACAACTTGAAGGAAAAAAGACGGGTTTTCACTCGCTTTTCGGATTATTTTTTCTTGTTTTCCACCACTTTTTCTTTGTTTCTTTATTAGTTTTTACTATTTTTCTTTGTTTTTTTCGGGTTTCTTTCTTTCTTGGGTTTTAGTACTTTCTTTTCTTTTCTTTCTTTTTCTTCGATTTGTTTGTTTCTTTCTTGTTTTTCATTGGAATCTCTTTCTTCGGTTTTTCATTTGAAACTATATTTTAATTTTTCACATAATATGTATTTTGCTTTGAGCGTCTTTTTGTTTTCTTTGTTGTTTGATAAAATTCTTAGATCTGTAAATTATTTGGAGAGTCTTTTCATAGCTATCTATTTACTTAACTACTCTTTGTTCTTCACTTTTATCTTTTTAAATAGTTTATTGTTTACTCTTGTACTTCACTTATATTTTTAGAGTAAGAAATTTATGAATGAATTGAATGTCATGTGCTTCATTTATTATATGTACATTGAGAAGTAAACATGCATCCTCCGCTTAATCTGTTAAGCTAGAAATGAGACTATGATAATACATATATTTAATCAAGTAGGAAATTTTATTATAATGACAATAAGCATTTAGTATTATTAAGTTGAACCTATTATGTTGTTGTGATAAGTATATCCCAGTGAAAACAGATGATTGACTTGACACATGTTTACTCATGTTTGATAAATTCCAAATTCAGCCTTGGCGGGGTTCAAGTTTGTAGGTTCTCATCATGATTATATTTTCTAATAATGTTACTATTGGAGAATGGATGATTGTGATTTTTGTGATCGGTAAACTGGTTGTCCCCATCTTTTGCTAACCTTTCCCTGTACTAAGCGGAAATACTGCTTGTGCATTCAAATTTTGAAAACAAAGTTATGCCAAAAGAGTCCACCGTTCTACCTATAAACGGTATTATCTGGCCGTTTCAAGTAAATTTGCATGTGTCATATCTAAAACCCTCAAATAAATATCTGTTTTGTGTGCCCGTGCCGCTCATGGAGCGATGGAGTAGTCAATAGCTTTCTTGCTAAGTGTGTTTTACTTGTGATGTTTTACTCATGATGTGAATTTATTCACTCGTCAATTTTGAGGGAGGCTAGTAATATGGATACTCAGTCCTGAATTCATTTAAAAAACACTCCCCGGAAAGTTGAAAGCTGATAGGCACCTGTAGATTCGGTTAGCCATGGTTTGTGTTGGTATGGTGAAATGGGAGAAAAACCTTTTGCATGGGAACCACCATTAACGTATTTAGCATGGAAAATATAGGAAACTTTGTCGTAAAACCGTTGACAGGAAAAGTACACCTCTCAAATGAAATTATCTCTATTTTATGCAATGAGCTCTGGCACATAAGCAAATCCCTGTTTCCTTCTACGAAGGGCATGCCTATTTACATTTCATGTTGAGTCAATTCCATCTTTCTCTCTTTCGGCACCACGTATTGAGCACGAGAATCACTCTTAGCTTTGCATGCACTCTTCTAATAGAAATTTGTTGAGCATTATATAAGTATGATGGTTATCTACAAATTGGACCTAGTTTCCATCTTTAATTCATTGATTGCATTATGTTTGCAATATAATCTTGAAACGTTGTCAGATACTTCATTATCACTTTATGATATGTTGAACTTATTAGAATGATGCTACTTGTTATTAAAATTATCATTGCCAATGTGATCAAAGGTCTCTCCTATTCTAGCATTTACACTTCATAAATTATTTCTTTTACCATTTCCCTATTCGAGGAGGAGCAGGAATCACTAGTACAAAACAGGGCATTCGTCACAGGTCACCCAACACATTAGTCCCGGTTGCATTACGAACCGGGACTAATGTGAGCATTAGTCCCGGTTCGAGCGGCTAGGGCGCCGGTCGGGCATTAGTCCCGGTTCAAATGGGACCTTTAGTCCCGGTTGGAGACACGAACCGGGACTAAAGGGGCCGATACCCTTTAGTCCCGGTTCGTGTCTCCAACCGGGACTAAAGGTTAAGCCTTTAGTCCCGGTTGGAGACACCAACCGGGACTAAAAGGGTTCTGAAAGTTTTTTTTTTTATGTTTTTACAAGTGGGATCTGTTTTTAGTTTCTGTTTTAAATTGCTTATATCTTTTAGGATATTTGATGATTTTGAGTGATTTTTTTTGCATTAGATTCAAAATTTTGTCCAGTTTTTGTTTGTGCCATTAGTTTGCAAATTTTAATGTTTAAATTTGAATTTGTTCAAATTTGCTTCAAACCCTAGATTGTGAATAACTTGAGTTTACAAATAGTTTTTAATTTAATTCTTTTTGCTCCAAGTCACGTGTTAGATTGTTGTCATAGTAAGATTTATTTGGTTATTTTTATAATAATTTAAAAATGAAATGCCTTTGTAACAGACGAGTTTTCGTCTGAAACCTTGATACTTCGAAGGAGATGGTCCAGTTTGTACACGAAGTGCATCCAGTTTTTGCCATAACCCTCTCAACTTTGTAGCACATGCTATGTGGGTGAAATGATGATACCATGCCAAGTTTCAACCTTTTTAGAGTTCATTTGTAGGGCTTTTCAATTTCAGGGTCATTTAGCTCAAAAAAATCATTAAATGCATGAAAAATAGCAAATAAAGTTAGAAAAGGTTGAAATTTGAGGATGTGGCTTTGAATGGTGCATATTGAATGCACAAAAAGTCTGGAGTTGAAATAAGTTAAAAAAAATGAAATGCCTTTGTAACAGATGGGTTTTCGTCCGAAACCTTGATACTTTGAAGGAGATGGTCCAGTTTGTACACGAAGTGCATCCAGTTTTTGCTGTAACCCTCTCAACTTTTTAGCACAAGCTATGTGGGTGAAATTATGATACCATGCCAAGTTTCAACCTTTTCAGAGTTCATTTGTAGTGCTTTTCAAATTAAGGGCCATTTAGCTCAAAAAAATCATTAAATGCATGAAAAATAGCAAATGAAGTTAGAAAGGGTTGACTCTGGCTTGGTTAACCTTAGTTGTGACTCTGGCTGGGACGGTGCTAGCAGATGTAGTCGACGTTATGATTGGATGGACACCAACCCGGACTTAAGGGGTTCTGAAATTTTCACACACCCCCCCCCCCCCCCCGTGGACCGCCTTTTTTTAGTTTTGTAGAAAATAAACAAAAATGATATAATCTTCAAAAAATAAAATCCTTTGAGATGTAGTTAGGTTTTAGTGTCTAGTTGGTATAGAAATTTTGAAATATGAATTTTGACCGTTTCTGCAATAAAACGAAAAAAATGTAAAACGGCCATAACTTTTGCATACGACGTCGAAAAAAAAAGTTTAATATATCAAAAAAAACTAGAGAAAAATTGGGACTCGATTTCACCTGGGTTTACCCAGTGAAGTTTTCTCAGATTCTCGAAATTCCAAAAGTAAAAAAAGTTATTTCAAATCAAATTTTTTTTAATAATTTTAAAAATTAATTTTATTTAAAAATAATTAAATGATGTCATATTTGGATTCCTCACATTTTTCTGATAATAATGGATATATTATTTGTCGAATTTCGATTTACAGATTTAAAGATATTAATTATGCCATATTAAATGAATAAATGGCAAAAAAAATGAATAAAATAATATTATTACTTATTTTTTTTTCATTGAAATTCAATATTATTAGTACTTATTTTGTTTATTTTAATAATTGTTTGGAATTCAAAAAATTAAATCATGTGACATCAAGACCTAAGGGTTAATAGGATTGATAGCTTACTATTGTCAGGAAAACAACAAGTGCAGACTTGGAAACTAGGGGCGATAGAACCAGGAAGTTAAGCGTGCTCGGACTGGAGCAGTGAGAGGATGGGTGACCGGCCGGGAAGTTAGACGATTTGGAATGAGTGCTCCACGCTGAAGAAGTGAGGACGGGTGATTAGAGATTAAATTGTCAAATAATTCAAAGATTTGAAAATCCGAATAAAACTTAAAAACAAATCAAAAAAATTCAATTTTTTTTTCCTTTAGTCCCGGTTGGTGTCTCCAAGCGGGACTAAAGGATTCACCTTTAGTCCCGGTTGGTAACACCAACCGGGACTAAAGGTCCTCCCTCCCCCGTCCCAGACAGCGCCACGTGGAGGGCCTTTAGTCCCGGTTTGTAAGCGAACCGGGACTAAAGGTTTTGGGCTTTAGTCCCGACCCTTTAGTCCTGATTCCAGAACCGGGACTATAGGCCCTTACGAACCGGGATAAATGGTGGGTTTTCCTACTAGTGAATTAAGCTTGGGGATGTTGATACGTCTGCAACGTATCCATAATTTATGAAATATTCATGCCATATTTACATAAATGATATAAGGTTTTGGTACACTTTTATATTATTTTTATGGACTAACATATTAATCTGGTGCCCAATGACAACGGTTGTTTTCTACATGTTTTTGTTTTTAGAGAAAAACCATACCAAACGAAGTTCAAACACGACGAAATTTTTTGAAGATTTTTTTGGAAACACAAGAGACCCCCGAAGCTTCGGGAAAGGACCAGAAGACCCATGAGGTAACCACAAGTTCACATGGCGTGCCCCCGGGGGGTAGGAATTCTATCTGAGCTTGTGGGTCCCTCGTAACTCCTTTTGGCGTGATTCCAATGTTGAAAATTCCTATAAATTGAGAAACCGCCAGAAAGAAATCCGGCACATTTACTTCGCTGCCGCAAGCATCTGTTCCGAAGAAAACTCATCTAGAGGCCCTTTTCGGCACCATGCCGGAGAGGGAAGCCATCACGGAGGCCATCTTCATCATCCTGCTGCCTTCATGGTGATGCATGAGTAGTTCATCCTCGAGGCTAAGGGTTTGTACAAGTAGCTATGTGTTTGATCTCTCTCTCTCTCTCTCTCTCTCTCTCTCTCTCTCTCTCTCTCTCTCTCTCTCTCTCTCTCTCGTTTTTGATTTGACACATTCTTGATGTATCATGAGCTTTACAATATAGTTCAATCACATGATGTTAAACTCCCTCTATTATTTTCGCGGTGAATTGAGTCTTGCGCTTTGAGGTTTCTTTATGTTGGATTAAATCTATGGATTTGAGATCACTTAATTCATGTACCACTCGCGGATACTCGTGCTGACATTGGGGATGTCTAGGTGACATTAGAGTTGATTGATGCATATCATATGGTATTGTCGAAGTTCGATCTCTAGAACTATTTGTGACATTTTCGTGTTGTTCATAAGATTGATTGGAAACACAACTTTGAGGTGGATTACCGCCTACACGATTTCACCAATGTCCAAATTCAATCACAACCCCATCAAAACAAAAAAGGAAAACAAAACCCGCCAGAAAAACAAGGCAACACGACCTGCACCATGGGAACACAAAGACAACGCGTCCTGCCAGGAAAAACAAGCACAAAGCGTCCAAAAACAGACAAACAAAGAACAAAGCCACAATGCACGCTAGATTAGATAATTTGCATGAATCTTCCAGAAGTTAATCATATAGTTGATAATTTAGATGTGACCTCGCTAATTCTCTTCTCTATGACATGTCTAATTCTTATCTAGATGATAGATTTCAAAAAAATTCATGAATTAAAAAAATCATAAATTCAAAAAAGGGTTAAAAAAAATTAAAAATCGTAAATTTTGTGTTCCTGTACTTCAAAAAGTGTTCGTACTAAAAATATCATGAATTAAAATTAAAGAAATAAAAAATAAAGGAGAAGAATAACAAAAAATGGAAAAATGGAAAAAGACAAAAAGAAGAACAAATCAATACAAGATACTCCCTGAAAATTAGAGGAAAAAATGATGGCCAACCCGTTTAAGACAAAAAAGCAAAATAAAACAGCTCGTCCGCATCTTTAAAAAAAATACAAAACGGTCAAACCAAAATTAATAGATTACGGAAGTTATGTCCTGAATAGTTGACGCCTCAGCGTCCCCACTACTACCGCTCTACACACAAACTGTTTATGAAAAACGAGAATAAAAAAGGAAATAAAAAACCTGATACGCAGCTCAATAGAGTACCCAAGCAGTTTGCTCACGGTGGCTCAAGCGCTTGCCGGCGATCGTTGGATGCGTCACCTAAGTGGGAATCTGACGCCGCAGGCTGTCCGTGAGTTCACGGCCTTGTGGGTTCAACTGCAGGGCGTGGCGCTAGGCCAGCAGCCGGACACGGTTTCCTGGCGGTGGACGGCAAACGGCGAGTTCTCCACACAATCGGCCTACGCTATTCAGTTTGAAGGATCGATACGGACGAGTTACAAGCAGCTGATCTGGAAGTCGGAGGCACCACTGAAATGCAAGGTGTTCTCATGGATGGCAGCGCTTGGCAAAATCCTGACCGGGGACAATCTGGAGAAGCGAAACTGGCCTCACAACCCGACGTGTTGCCTCTGCAATGCCCAGCGAGAGACGCCCGTGCATCTCCTCGCTGGCTGCCCATTCACGATTAGCTTGTGGGGAAAGATTATGCAAAGGTGCAATCTGCCTTTGGCCCTCGTACCGTCGCCAGGCTCTGAGAACATTTGGGACTGGTGGTACCAATCAAGACAGCAGGTGCCGGCGATCCACAAGGCAGCTTGGAGCTCACTTGTGCAGCTCACGTGGTGGACTGTGTGGAAGGAGAGGAACGCACGCATATTTGAGCAAAAGAACTCGACGGAGGAGCAAATGCTTGATCGGATCAAGAATGATCTCATCGATTGGACGTTGGCAGGCAAGCACAAGGTAGCACGGATGATTCACAGGCCCCGGGAACCAGATTAATACGCTTCATCGTTGGTAGGCTAGTCATGGTGCTTTCATCTGTCGATCGCTGGATACTAGCTTTGTATCCTGGGTATACCCAAATGCCCCTGTAATATCTCTCTCCTAATATCAATGAAATGCTGCATCATGCAGTCTTTTCGTCAAAAGTACC
This sequence comes from Elymus sibiricus, assembly GCA_039707655.1. Taxonomy (NCBI): domain Eukaryota; kingdom Viridiplantae; phylum Streptophyta; class Magnoliopsida; order Poales; family Poaceae; genus Elymus; species Elymus sibiricus. The sequence goes on along the minus strand of CM077663.1, from coordinate 399,062,032 downwards.
CAAGCAGAAATGACCCATACAAAACAAGTAGCGGGAGGTTCGTTTGTACAAAGCAACAATGTACCAAAGACAGCTCCAGGTGCACGGAAGAGGGGGGCGAGGGATGTGGAGCCGATGGTAGCTGCTGCTTGGGAGGAGGCCGGCAGGGCTGAGGAGCATGCTGTCGTCTGCGGCAAGTTGAGTCAAGTCGCACGTACTATGCATGCATGGGGACGGACAGTCTTCGGATCTATCAGGCGTCAAATTTCTGAGTTAAAGAATCAGCTACGGGATGCGAAAGAAAGAGCGCTTGTGACCGGCTACACACAGGAGGTGAGAGATGTGGAAGGACAACTCAAAGAGATATATGAGAGGGAGGAAGTCATGTACAAACAGCGCTCTAGAGTTGGGTGGTTGAAAGAAGGCGATCAGAACACTCAGTATTTTCAAAACCGAGCATCTCATAGAAAACGTAAAAATACGATCCGAGCGCTTCGTCGCGAAGACGGAACCAAATGCATGGTAGATGAAGGGATGAGGGAGATGGCGGCGGTGTTTTATGAGAAATTGTTCGAAGCAGAAGGATCCAATGGGGCGGAACGGATTCTGGACATGTTTGATGGCCTTGTGACTACTAAGATGAATAGTAGGCTAACTGCTCCTTTTTTGGATGCCGAAATTGAGACAACGCTGTTCCACATGGGCCCAACAAAGCCCCCTGGACCGGATGGGTTATCGGCTATGTTTTACCAACGACACTGGTCTTTGGTCCGGGAGGATGTGTGCAAAGTTGTGCGTGAGTTCCTAGGGGGACCGGCAACTCCAGAAAGTTTTAATGAGACCATCATTGTGATGATTCCAAAAATTAACTCCCCGGAGCTCCTATCTCAGTTTCGCCCCATTAGTTTGTGTAACGTCTTGTATAAGATAGCAGCGAAGGTGCTGGCTAATAGATTGAAACATATTCTTCCAGTGCTTATTTCAGAACAGCAAAGTGCGTTTGTTCCAGGACGCCTCATCGCGGATAATGTTCTAGTGGCCTACGAGTGCGTGCATGCAATCAGACGACGAAAGAGGAAACGTCCACTTTGTGCGATCAAGCTTGACATGATGAAAGCTTACGATCGGGTGGAGTGGGTCTTTCTTAGGAGGACACTGGAGAGATTTGGGTTCGATCAGGGGTGGATTGATATGATTATGAGATGTGTAATGTCAGCAAGGTTCACGGTTAAATTGAATGGGGGTTTCTCACGCAGCTTTTTTCCATCCATAGGTCTTCGGCAGGGGGATCCGCTCTCACCTTATTTATTCCTATTTTGTGTGGAAGGGTTCTATGCTTTGCTTAAGAATGCTCAAAATGAAAAAAGCATTAAGGGTGTTAATTTTGGGAGCACTGGCCCCCATATCACTCACCTTTTGTTTGCGGACGACAGTGTTGTTTTCTTGGAAGGATCACAAAGCAATCTTGAGGCTCTTAAGGAGATCCTGTTAATATACTAAGAAGCCTCTGGGAAGAAAGTGAACCTCAATAAATCATCTATCTTCTTCGGGAAAGGCTGCAAGGAGGAGGAGAAGGGAGGGCTCAAGCAAGCCATAGGAATTGATTCAGAAGCACTAAATGAGAGGTACTTGGGTCTCCCAACAGTGGTAGGCAAATCAAAGGATGAGGTTTTCAAATATGTTAGGGAGAGTTCCTCGGGGAAAGTCTCGGGATGGAAAGGGCAAGGTTTGTCCAAAGCTGCGTGAGGTCCTTGTGAAATCGGGGCTGCAATCAACACCTACTTTTACCATGAGCTGTTTTCAACTCACAAAGAAGATGTGCCGGAACCTGACTTCGATCTCGTCGAAATTCTGGTGGGGGGGAAACAATGGTGAAAGGAAAGTGCATTGGGTCTCATGGGAAAAAATGTGTCTTCCGAAGAGAGATGGGGGGATGGGGTTCCGAAATTTTGAAGCTTTCAACCAAGCGATGTTGGCAAAGCAAGCATGGCGAATCCTGCTATACCCCTCATCAATGTGTGCTAGGGTGTTGAAGGCTAGGTACTTCAGTGACTGCTCCGTCATGAGTGCCACTTGCCCGACTGGAGCATCCTATACTTTCCGGAGCATTTTGCACGGGCGAGGTTTGCTAAGGGAAGGTGTCATCTGGCGGATTGATGATGGAGCCTCGAACAATATTCACCATGAAAACTGGATCCCTAGAGCGGGCGGCCTCAAACCTCTTGGGCAAACACTCATGCAAGGTACCACCCGGGTATGTGATCCTATGAATATAGAGGGCAATGCCTGGGACGATACAAAGGTTGACACTATGTTTGCTGCTGATGATGCACGCGATATAAAGCAAGTGGCCATAGGAGGACCGGGATGCAGCGACGTGCTTGCTTGGAACTTCACGAAATCTGGGCAGTTCTCGATGAGGTCTGCTTACCACTTGTGCATGGCGCTGAAGAGGGCTAAAACTGGACGGCCAGAGTCCTCTTCGTCAGTAAACAAGCATAGGAGTTGGTTGTCACTATGGAACACGAATGTTCCTGGAAAGGCCAAGATACATATGTGGCGTCTCATTCGGAATGGATTGGCGGTAGGTGCTGAATTACATAGGCGCAAGATCAAGGCTGGAGTTTTTTGTTGTGCTTGTGGAAGAGAAGAAACTGTGCTGCACCGGTTCTGGACCAGTCCGCACTCTACTGTGTTCTGGAAAGTCCTAAGTTCAGAGAAAGGGGCCTCGGTGGCGATCCCACCGATGTTGGAAGGGCCTCCTAATGAGCTTGCGGTGTGGTTGATGCAATGGTTGGCTGATGCTTGTGAGCAGGAGAAAGAGCTGATGATTCAGGCGGTGTATGGATTGTGGTTGGCGAGGAACGAGACAAGGGAAGGAAAGAAGATTGCTGACCCCAGAAGCGTTGCTGAATCGGTGTTCGCTCATGCTCAGGAGTGGGCGTCAGTCCATGAACGGCAGAAGACTATCCATAAGCCAGCTCTTGCGGTACGATGGTCACCACTAGATTTGGGATGGCTCAAGGTTAATGCGGACGGAGCGCTGTCGAAGCTGAAAGATCGAGGTGCCAGAGGTGTGGTACTACGTGATCATGATGGGGCGTTTAGGGGTGCTGCTTCCTAGATTTTCCAAGGAGTATCTAACCCTGAACTCGCTGAGGTTATGGCCTGTCGAAATGGTGTGCAACTGGCACTCCAGACTGGAACTACGAGAGTGCATGTGGAGCTGGATAATCAGGGAATTGTGACGATGCTAAACGACCCGGGGATCAACCTTTCAGCAGTAGGCCCAATCATCGAGAATGTCAAGAAGATGCTGAAATCTTTTACCGAGTCGAGAGTTACATGGGTTCGGAGGTCAGGGAATAAAGTATCCCATGTTCTAGCTAGAGATGGGCTTTCTTTTGAATTAGACAGGTTTTGGCTTCATCGGCCACCCGATTGTATTATTCAGTATTTGTCGGACGAGATCCCCTCTGGGGAAGTTTAAATAAAAGGAGAGAATGATTCTAAAAAAAACAATGTACCAGGGCATAAAAACAACGCACGAATCCTAGGCCTTGCGTCGCCACCGCTGCCGCGTGGCCAGCCCACCAGCGATTACTGCTGGGACCTCCTATTTACCGCTCGTTGCGTTGAACTGTCAACGCAACGCACAGGTGGAACCCCCGCAGCGCAAGAAATGGGCCGACACCATTAACAACCGCTAGCCAACGTTTTTGGAAAGCTGTTAGAAGGTTCCCTCACTGGTCTTCTGTTTCTTTAACATGTTTTCTTGTTTCTTTGTCGTTTTTTCTCGGTTTTTCTTTTCTTTTATTTTACTGTTTCTTCTTTCTTATTTATTTTTCTTTCTTTCCTTTCCGTTTTTTTTCCATTTTTTAAAAAGTTCATCTTTCGAAAAAAAAATTGGAAAGTTCAAAAACTATTCATGCTTTCGAAAAAAATCAAATTTCAAAAAGTGTTCATGATTTCAGAGATTGTTCACAAAAAACTTTGCATTTAAAAAAAACTTTCAGTCATTTAATAAATGTGCTTATTTTTCAGTTTGCAATGTTTTATTCAATTTTTTTCTAAAATCTATCAAAAATAGAAAACACGCACGTTTTACCGAAAACGGAATATTTTTCAAATTCGACAACAATTTTTGGATACGCGGATATTTTTAAAAAATGGGAACATTTATCGAAACACCCAAACAAAACTTGAAAACTTCAACATTTTTTGGAATTTGTGAAAAAATCTTTAAATGGAAACATTTATTGAAACTCCCAACAAAATTTGAAAATATGAACATTCTTTTTAAATTAGTGAACATATTTTGAAATGGGAAGATATTTTGAAACTCTCAAACATAATTTGAAAACGTGAATAGTTTTTAACTTATAGTTTCTTTTGAAAAGCAAACATTTTTTATAATATGGGAACATTTTTGTAAAATCTCCCAAAAAGATGAAACGTGAATGTTTTTTCAAAACCAAAACATTTTACAAAATCCAAAACAATTTTTGGATACGCAATCATTTTTGAAAAATGTGAACATTTTCTGAAACTCCCGAATAAAACTTCAAACATGAACATTTTTTGGAATTTGCGAACAATTCTTTAAAGGGAAACATTTATTGAAACTCCCAACAAAATTTGAAACACGAATAGTTCGTTAATTGTTTTGACCAAATCTTGAAATGGGAAGAAATTTCGAAACTCTCAACTGTAATTTGAAAACGGTGAACATTTTTTAGACTATATTTGTTTTTAAAGAGCAAACATTATATATAATATTGGAATATTTTTTAGAAAATAAGGAAAATTTTCTGAATTTCGAACAAAAATTAATAACAAAACTATTTTCTGAACTTCTGAATATTTTTAGAATTTTAGATATGAAATTGAAATTCTTAAGATCAGAAAAAATAAAAAGAGAAGAAAAGGGAATTGAAAAAGGAAATAAAGAAACAGAAAAGAAGGAAAGAAAAAGAAACAGAAAACACAAAAAACAAATATAAAAAACCAGTTCAAACCTGGTTCAAGAACCTTCTAGAAGGTTCCCCAAACCGGACTCTGTGGCTCGTGCGCTATCTCGTAACTGGGCTGGCCCATCTTAATCGCTAGCTCCCTCGCCTCTATGCGAAGCTGTGACAACTTGACACAAAGAGCGTCCGTTAGGAATTCCAACGCATTCTGCGTCAAATTGGCGGAGCTTCGCAGAGACAAGCGAGAAGATGCGCTTGGTGGACCGGGACCATTAAAAAAGTTCAGCGTAGTTATTTCGGGCGTTTTTTACCGGTTTTGGGAACATTCGAGTGGTTTCCAGCTAGCTTATTCTGGTTTGGGGAACCTTCTTTCTTTTTTCTTTTCTTTTTTCCGTTTTCTGTTTCTTTTTTCTTCTTTTTTCCTTTTTATTTTTCAAGTTTACTTTTATCTTTTTAAACTAACTTTATGTTCGAAAATTGTACTTAAAATTTTAAAAAAAATCGTGCTTTTATTATTTTTTCAAAATTTCAAAAAATTGTCGCTTTTCAGAAAATGTTCATAAATTCAAAAATGTTCTGGATTTTCAATAATGTTGCAAATGCCTTTGTTCAAAATTTTCAAAAAATGTTCTCGCATTTGAAAAAATGTTTCCATTTTCAAAACTTGCTCGCAAATTGCAAAAAAAGTTCACGTTTTTATTTTTTCCGGAGTTTCAAAGGATGTCCTAGTTTCATAAATTGTTCACAAGTTACAAAAAATGTTCCTGTTTTTAAATTTCATGAGATTCAAAATATGTCCGCGTCTCCAAATATTGTTTTACGATTTTGAAAAATGTTCTCATTTTCAAGAAATCTTCATGATTTTCAAAGACAAATTATATTTTTTGAAAATATATAGTTTAAAAAAAAATTGTTCCGAAATTTGGAAAGTGTTTATGCCACTTCTGCAGTTTCCTTCGCAAATTTTAAAAATTTCTTGAATTTTATAAACGAAATTTCTAACTTCCAAACGTTCTGATTTTAGGATCAGATCCGAACGCATGCTCTCACGTTCGATCCCCATCGCACGGCCTCTCTTTTTTTCCACCCGCGAAGCGCGATCCACTTCTCCCGCCGGCCTCCTTTTTTTCGGATCGCTCTCCCGCTGGCCTTCTTTTTTTTCTATCGATCTACCAGTTTCCCGCTGTCCTCCTTTTTTCTCCGATCGGTCGATCGGTTTTCTTTTCTCCCGTAGAAACTGGATCCATTAATCTCGCTGGAGTGTTAAATTCGCTAAAAAGGAGCAATAGTGGGATTCGATCCCACAATCCCATGAATCAACGTGTATTGTAGTGACCAACCTGGCTAAAGCAGCTCTTGTGACAAATTGGCAATGAAAACCTTTTTTTGCAGTCAAAATAGCATTGAACCAAAAATATTGCTTATTTTTCCAGAATTTTTTATCCTTTCCCAATTGTTATTGGTTGAAGCTTGGCCTCACTAACCAGCTCTTCCTTTGGTCCGTTCTTGTCAAACTAGAAGCCTTGCCTCACTAAACAGCTCTCCTTTTGATTTGTTCTTCTCAAACTAGAAGGACATCATGTTATTTGTTAAACGAGAATTGTAAGTTCCGAACGTTCGGATCTGTATGATAGATCCGAACGTTTTTTCGCTCCCTCAATCGCTCCCGATTCCTTTCTTTTGCTTCAAAACTGCCTTCGCGGGAGAGAAAAAAATATATTGCCATGACCAGGATTCGAACTCCGGTCTCCTGGAGAAGACCCATAGCAGGCTACCACCAAACCACTTGACGTCTTTTTGTCAGTTAAGCGATAGTCAGCATACTTGACCCGATAGAGCCATGTCAGCATATTTAAAACACCATTTTTTTGTCAGTTTCCGTGAGATTGATTCACGAAATTAATTTCAAGGCATTGTCTTCTTCCATTTGATATTCTGTGCAGCCATCCCATTTAATGCCAATGATTTTTTATTCAACGTAATCTTTTGATTCACTCATCGAGTGCCAATGATAGTACTTTTTTCTCTATACTTTTTTTCTCTGTGCATTTTTTCTCACCATGGAACGTATATACCCCCGTCCTGGTATCTTTGGCGCAGGAGGGGGGAGGGGGCAGGGGTGGTAACTCACACATCGCAGACCTGATAACTTATGTGCTTCGGTCCTGATAACTTTGTTGAGGGGGTGGTGAAATATACACACGGTAACTTTAATGTTAGTAGCACGGTAACTTACACTTCGTAGCCTGATAACTTATGTACCCCGGTCATGGTAACTTTTGGCGACGCGCGGGGGGGTAGGGGGTGGTGATGAAATATACCACCCGGTAACTTTTGCGTGAATACCATGGTAACTCACACACTACAAACCAGATAACCTATATACCCTAGTCCTGATAACTTTGGCGACGGGGTGGAGATGGGGGAGTTGTTGAAACACACCACGATAACTTATGTGCAGATAACATGACTTTTTTACGTCCCCAAGACATGATAACTTATGTACACCCCTGGGTAATTTTCGCGCGCGGGGCGGAGGGTTATGAAATATACCCATGGTAACTTTAATGTTAATAGCATGGTAACTCACACATCGTACACCCTGGATAATTTTCGCGAGCGTGGCGGGGGGTGAGAATATCCCCCGGTAACTTTTGTGTGAATAGATGGTAACTCACACATCGCAGATCTGATAACTTATATACCCCGATCCTGGTAACTTGGCGCCGAGGAAGAGGGGGCAGGGGCGGTTGATGGAATATCCCATGATAACTTTTATGTGAATAACATGGTAACTCACACACCGCAGACCTGATAACTTAGAGCATCTCCAACAGCGGCGGCAAAACGCGCGCGCGCGCGGTAAAGCCGGTTTTTAGTGCGCGCGTCAAAAAAAGGCGCGCTCCAGCGGCGGCGGGAAAAGCGCGCGCGCGGCAAAGGATTGCGCGCGCGCGGGAGAAAGCGGGCGCGCGCGCTAGATTTGCCACGCCGCTTACCGCGCGCCTATAAAGCGCGGCGCTCGCCACGCGCCCTCTCGCCGCTCTCTCCCCTCTCTCGCTCGCCACGTGCCCGCGCCAGCGCCTTCTCGCCGCTCTCTCCTCTCCCTCTCGCCGCCGACGCGCCACCATGCCGCCTCGCCGCCGTGGAGCGTCCGGCTACCGCGGCGTCCGAGCGCGCCCGTCCGGCGCGTTCTCCGCGGAGATCCGCTCCGGTCCGATGCGTTGTAGGTGAACGCGACAGAAAACAAAAAAATTCGGTATAGCGAGCACGCCCAGGATCACTATGGAGATTGCATACAAGGTTTGATCTGATCCGTACCGACTCGTAGCGCAGCGGAAGAAGAGTCGGTGGAGATCGTTGGTGCAGATTCCCGCAGCTAGGATTTTACAACCTCCCAAGCGCGAGAATGTATTCCCTCGTCGGACAGCCCTTCGGGAGATGGTCGGACGGTCCCCCGGACGATGTCGCGGACAGCCCTTCGGGAGGACCCTCGAAACTCGAACGGAAACTCGGACAGCCCTTCGGGAGGACACACGAACAGCCCCTGGGGCAAAAGATCGAAACTACGACCTCTCTACGGGGTTGCACACATACGGTGTCAACTATCCAGCAGGGCTTCGCCGTCCAGAACTAGTTCCTGCCGGAACCCAGACAGCCTTTCGGCTCTACGAAAAACTCTTTTCGTGTGAGGGAGAAGAGAGAGCTTGCAAAGCAAAGCATGTGTATGAGAGCAAAGGATGTGAGAGATGGCAGCCCACTCACCTCCTATTTATAGGAAAACCAAGGGGTAGGGTGGTTTTACAATAAAACCCAAAATGCACATGAATGAAGTCCTTCCACAAGGGCATAAAAGTGAAACCAAGGAACAAGAGGGACTCCATGAAGGAGCCCACCATGTGGCCGGCCACACCCCCATGTGGGGCCCCAAAATTGGCCCCAATCCATCTATGTCATCCCCAAGATCTTTTGGAGCAAAGCCCCAAAAGGTGGCTTTCCATAAAGTAGTCCAAAAAGCACTTTCACTATTCACGACGACATTTTTCAGCGTCTGATCGAACTGAAAATATTCATGTGGGCTTAGAACATTTCTAGTACCCACCAAAATAATTTTCAATGCGAGCCGGAACAATTTCGGATTAGTGATTTCATCTGCGAAAAGCATCTGAAGCGGTTTCGGCAGCTCCGGAACATTTCCGGTTTTCATTCCAGAAAATTCCAAAAAGTTTACTGAACGATTCTGGCACCCTCCAAGAATTATCAGGCATGTGCCAAGACCAATTTGACTTTATGGTATCCCCTGAAACAACTTTTCCAGTTTCACCGAAACTCATCCGGTGACCTCTCTCTGCGGAACTTTTCCGCTGTCCGAAACTTTTCCGGTGTCCGAAACTTTTTCGGTGTTTTTCTCTCAGACTCCCTGTCTAGTATTCAACAGATAGATGACCCTTAAGCGTGTGACCCTATAGGTTCGGTGAAGCATAGACATGACTCGGAACCCCTTCCGATCAATGATCAACATCGGAGCCGTGGACACCCATATCGATCCCTATACCCACATGAATAAATATTCGAGTGAACCTCCAGTTGCCGTGTGCTATTCCTGTTGCTTCGCGATATGTTACAATTACCCGAGGTGAGACATGTAGGCATCCTCGTGGATCAACAACTTGTCCACAATGCCAGTTACCTCGTTGCCGGTATTGTTCTCTTTTCTCGTTCCCGTGTTCCGGCATCCCAGTGATCAAATCACAAGTGTCTGGCCAGACGATGATGGATACCGTAACACCGAGAGGGCCCAGAGATATCTCTCCATCGTCGGAGGAGCAAATCCCAATCTTGAGCTATCAAGTTACTTGACATACTTTTCCATGAACCCGTAAGCCGCTGTAATAGCCACCCATTTACGGATGACGTTTAACAAACCCCAAAGTTCATGAAGCAAGCATGAAGAAACTCGATACTCTCATGGTCTAAGGAATCATGCAAACGTTAACCATCTCTGTGTTATTTTAACCATTAACTATTGACGAATATATCTCATAGTATAACATCAATATGGGTCGATTCAACACAAGTGTTCTACCAACATCGTGCCCTCAAAATTGCCGGCATAGCCATGCCCATGATCAGGAAAACAGGATCATCATGCAATACTTGAGCCAGTCTTAGAGGCAAGACTAGGAATACAATTTACCGTTTATTATACCACACGTGCACATGAGTTTCCCTCCAAGCCTCGTTTAATTTGTAGACTCGAGAATCATTGCAGTTATAGCATGGAACATAAACTTTCATTACAAACTCGGAGATACAAAAGTAACTGAAATTACTGCCTCTAGGTCATATCTCCTACATGCGTCTCCAGCTCGGCACCTTCGAGACGGCCCACGAGGCCGCCCGCGCGTGGGACGCGGCGGCGTGGCGCCTCCGGCGGCCTCGTTGGGAACTGAACTTCCCCGACGTGCCGAACCGGGAGCGCGCCATCGAGCTCGCGCCTCCTCCGCGGGTCGTCACCGACGAAGAACGCCGTCAACACCGGAGGCGCGAGCAGCGGCTTGGCATTGCCGAGCTAGACGAGGCAGCAATGGCGGAGTGGCGCCGGCGCTTCCCGCACGACGTCCTCGACGAGGAGGCATTCTACGAGCGGCGGAGGGAGGAGAGGGAGGCGGAGGCAGCCGCCTACCGCGAGGACAGGCGTATGCGGAAGGCGGCTGCCATCTTCAACGAAGAGCTCGGGGAAGCGTCGGACTGGCCGCCGAACGATCCCCGGTGGAACGACGCTTTCCTCTCGTCGTCGTCGGACGACGGCGGCATCGACTGGGACGACCTCACCTCCGACGACGACGAGTAGTTTAGCTTTAGTTAGTTTAAAAGTTTCAGTCTATCTAGTCTATCTATCTAGTTTATGTATCGAATGTATCGAACTATCTAGTATCGAATGCATCGAACTATCTATCGAATGTATCGAACTATCTAGTTTTTTTAAGTTTTTGCGCGCGTTTTTTACAGCTTCTGCTGGAGCGGCTCGTGCGCGGTAAACTTTTGCGCGCCTGCTGGAGCAATCGCGCCGCGCGGCGCAAAAACTTAAAAACAGCGCGCTGCAAAGTAGGATTTAGCGCGCCGCTCGTTCGGCCGCTGTTGGAGATGCTCTTATGCACTTCGGTCTTGATAACTTTGGTATGGGGGGAGGGTTGATGAAATATCCCCCCGGTAACTTTTGTGTGAATAGATGGTAACTCACACATCATGGAGCTGATAACTTATGTACCTCGGTCATGGTAACTTTGGTGACGGGGCAGGGAGAGTTGATAAAATATCCTATCAGTAAATTTTGTGTGAATAGCATGGTAACTCACACATCATAGACCTGATAACTTATGTACACTGGTCCTGGTAACTTTGGCGACGGGGATGAGGGGGGGGGGTTGATGAAATATCTCCACATACACCCGATAATTTTTGCGTAAATAACATGGTATTTTACGCGCCACAGACATGATTATAGGTGGCCAACAGGCCGACCCGGGTACGGCACAACCCGACACACACCTAAACAGCCCTGGACTGACACGACCCGCAAAGTTTTGTTTATAAAGTGAGTCATGCCATGTCGGCATGTGGACCTCACCCTACGGCCGAGGCACGTCACCGATGGTAGGAGGTACTGTAGACATGATAATTTACTTATAAACATCATGGTAAATTTTCGACCCAGGCAAAAAAAGATAGTTGAAACACCTCCGGTAACTTCAGTGTAAAGACCATGATAAGTTAGTACTACGGGCATGGTAACTTCTGACCTGAAAAAAAAAGTCGTCAAAACATACCAACATGGGATCTAGTTTCGAAGGACTCGTCGCGACGAATCTTTTATGTGAAAACGGTTTTTCAATTGGAGCGACGGTTTGAGCTACAAAACATTTTAAAGTTTTGAAATAATGGGTAATCTAGGATGACATCAGCTATTCTGTCCTCTAGTTCATTTACACGTGGGGAGAAGATTGGTTGACCATTTTTATGCCCCCATAATTTCTATATAAACAAGATGGTAACTTATGTATCACAGTCGTGGTAACTTACTTAGGCTGGTCGTGATAACTTTTGACCTGAAAAAAAATGTCGTTGGAACATACCAACATGGGATCTAGTTTTGAAGATCTCGTCGAGACGATTTTTTTACGTGAAAACGGATTTTCAATCGGAGCGACGGTTTGAGCTACAAAACATTTTCAAGTTTTAAAATAGGAGGAATATTTGCTGACATCATCTGTTTTGTCTTTTAGTTGCATGCATGCATTGAATCATGATCTAACATGAGCTAATTACGCCCCCTTCACCATAGACTGTCATTAAATGCATAATTAGCTGCTAAGAAAGAAATAGAATTAAGGCGTTCGGATATGTTGCTTAGAAATAGAACGTTCGGACATTATCACTATCCTTTATAAAATGTTCTTGTTTGAAAATTATCTTTCTAATTTCAAAAAATGTTCGAATTTTCATTTTTTTTTGTCTTCAAAAAAATGGTCGTAGTTTCAATAAATGTTATCATTTTGTCCCCTTTTTTAAAGTAATGTATTGAGATTCCCTAAACTATTAACGTTTTCATAAAATGTTCGAGTTTAAATGTTTTGTTCACAAATTTTTAAATGTTTAGGTTTCAAAAAATTGTTCACTTTTCTCAAAATATGTTCAAAGCTTCAAATTTTGTTCGCAAATGGTTAAAAATGTTTGGAACTTCAATTTTTTTTTCATTCTTTTGAAAATTGTTCTGGATTTCAATGTTTATTAAAGAATCAAAATTGAAAAATGTGCTTCAATATTTTAGAAGTTATTCCAAAGTAAAAAGTCACCTTCAAATTTTATTCTTGTTTTTTTGAAAATGTTCACATTTTTCTCAAAATTTGTTTGAAATTACAAATTTTATTCGTTTTTTCAGAAACTATTTTGGAATCTCAGTATTTGTTCACACTTATGCAAAAATTCTTTCATGTTTTATGAATTGTGTTAAAATTTTCAAAAACATATATGCTACCGTACACGTACAGAAAATATATATGTTTTCATTCCAAATGCGTCAATCAAGCCTTACCAAAAGCAGCACCGATTTATAAGAGGCCTTGGGCCATCTCCCCCCAAAAGGCTGCCTGATAGGAGGGGACACCCCCGTCTTTATAAGTCGTGTTCAGTCTCCTCGCATAACCGATGTGGGACTAAATCCAAAAATCTCCCCTCACACATCGGTCACAATGGGCCCGCTAACACCAGCGTTTCCAGCCCACCAACCATGATCGACCACCCGTGAGTTCACCAAGATTTATTCCGGGCACTTGGGCTCCGATACCAATTGTTAGAATAAATCTGAGGCGCCCTATCAATCTACCGAGAACCAAGCGATCACACGAGGCACAACACCGGGATTTGTTAACGAGTTTCACCGATAAGGCTACATCCCCGGGGCCTGACTATAGGCGCTCCTCCCCGTGACACAACTAGCTACAATACTGCATCTCGGCCGCCCGGGCGCCGGCACACGCCGTTGGCTCCCCTGCGTGCCTGTGCTATTATGTTGGCATATGTTATATATATCGTGTGTCTACCCCGTATTATATGAGAGGTCTAGGATACAAGAGTCTTACTAGGACACTACAACATATCCTGTCTACACACTGTACGATTCCAAGTCTAACTGTAACCTACCGTATACAATAATATTCGACACAACTCTTATAAATCACAATAGATTACGGACATGAATGAATGCCTTGTATGAAAAGCCAGGTCCGCGGAAATCTTTGCCATCCCCTCGTAGGTCAGATGGATTTGAAGCACAATCTCCCGTGTACACAGCCTGGTCCATCATCCATTTGTCAATGAAACATCAGATACATATATTTGCAATCTACAAAGATGGAAAGTGCATGATTCAATCAACTGAGATGTTTCAGAAGAAACATATCTTATAGCACTAATCTTTCTAGAATTGAAAAGCCCACATTCAATTGAGATCTCCAATTGACATTGGGACATCCTATTTTGACCAGGTCAACAATTTCTCAAAGCTCTCTTATTTAATTTTTTTATACTCCTCTATAATACTATGCTTCTTACTTTAAAGAGTCTATGTTTATTTGAGGTCTCCAATTAAATTAGGTCACCCGATTATGACCGGGTTAACAATTTCTCAAAGCTCTCTTATTCAATTTAGACAATACACTAGGCTTTCTAATTGGTTTGGTTTATAATTTTGACCGGATCAACAATTAACAACCGGCCTAGAAAAACATATCAATCACGTGCATACAACCCCCGACGTAGAAATTTGTGCACATATATAAGGTTGGTTAGCATATAATACAAAATAACTCCACCCATCAAATCACAGAATTATAAATAAAAATAAAACACACTCTATCATCTTCCCCACCTGTCAAACATATTCCATTAGTTCCAAAATTTAAGGGGTATTTTGCTTTTTGGAAAGTCAAATTCTTCTACTTTGACCAAGTTCAGAGCAAAAATATAGACATTCACAATATTAAACAAAAATGTATGAAAATTCATTTCATGATGAACTTTGATATATTTATCTACAAATTTGATCAGACTTAAAATGTTTGACTTTTCAAAAAAGTAATACACATTGTATTTCAAAACAAAATCATTTGTTTTTTTAACCTAACGGCGCAGCAAAGCACGTCCATCCCTTCTAGTAACTACTATGTGTCGAACAGTGCAACAGCAGACAATTAGCATGATCACTGTGTCGTTAAGAGTGGTTCTGAACATGCATGTGATCATCTGGCTAAACGGACAACAGAGTAGACAAAAATATTGGCTTCTTTGAACACCAACTTGATGGATACGTACCCAGATTAATCCGGGAATGAATCTAACCATCACAATCTCATCATGGCCCTACCGGAACACCCAGGTGCATTAGAACTGGGATACTTCAGTTCCAACATGAAATAAAACCAGGTATAACATTAACCAATTTCAAAGCTAGAACCGCCATATATAATGGGTGTAGCAGCAGGGGTATAAACAAAGACCATATGTCTGATTTAGTGCCATGCATTAGCCATGGTAGATGGCATGGCTAGCTATCCATTGGTTTATGCACTTGGGCAAGGCTCTCTTCAAATAAACTGAATGTTGAACCGGGCCTGGTATGTGTGTGTGTCTCGGTGATGGAGAGGATGGTCTCTAGAGCTTGACACCTAGGGAACTGGCCGGGGAACTTGTAGTTGCTAGAAGCAATGACTATCTTCTTCCCTGACCTGCAGCCGCCAATGAGTCCAACAACCCTCACAACCATCACATCAAGTAAGTATATTCCCACGTGCCCGAACAAATGAATTCGATGATACAGTGACCATTCACCAGGGCTATAATCCAGCACTTTCCAGATCTCCAAAGTGCCATGAGGGATTCTATTACGAAGGTCACGGACCATGCACAGCTGGTCATCCATCACAACCAGGTGCTCTTCTTCTGACCCGTAGTGCATGTCAGGGTCGAATCTAGGGACCTTTTACGGTACATCAACTTAATTTAGACCATTTATTTTTGTAGTTGGACGGTCAAGATTAGCTAATACTACTCTAAATTTTCGGTAGTATATTAAGTAATCAGGGGCGTTTTCGGTAGTTTATATTTATTATCCATCCTGCAGGCAGGTTCCCTCGCTTGTTTATTTGCCGTCGCCAATGTCAGTCCGCATCATCACCATCTCCCCTCGCCCCGTCCAGCCCGCCCTGTGCGGGCGCCCAAGTCCTGGCCTAGCCAGCCACCGCCGACAACCCGAGGAGCGCGCCACGCCGCCTTCCAGCCGTCCGCCGTTGGGGGGCCGTCTAGGACAGGGAGGGAGTCCGGGAGCCCGCCGGCCGGCCGCCGTTCGTCGCCGGACTGCCGGAGCAAAGGAAGGAGTCTACGCCCCACGCGGCCACGCCTGGACGCCGTTGTCCAGGAGGGAGGCTGTTCATGCGTCATGGTCTCGAGCTCTCCGGCCGACCGTTCCTGTGGGTCAGATCTGCAATCCATGCCCAATCAGTATGATTATAAGTCAGCATTAGATGGAACTGAAGACACTTCCATTTTCTAACTCTAATTTTTCATACTCGTACTAGGTAAGTTCAATTTGGCGATGGCTTTTATGCACAGATGTATTGGATTTTCATGCTCGTACTAGGCAAGTTCAATTGGGCCATGGCTTTTATGCACAGATGTATTGGATTTCGATCATGATGCTGGGAGTACGGTCAGTTATCACAAGAACCTTACAAGCCAGGGTTATCGTGCTATCAGGTGCACCATGAACCTATAGAATGATAGTCTTATCTTATTTGTGTTGTTGTCTAATCTCTATATTAAGCAAAATTTGGCATCCTAACTTTTCTGGAGATATTTGACATGTTCACTAGCTTGTACTGAATATATTTCCTGAATGATTCATTAGCATTATCCTAGAGAGAGGGAAGCAAATTTGATGCCAAATTATCCATGGATTATCACATTCTCTGCTATTATAAATAAGCTGATTTTATTAATAATCATTTTGCATTTGTTTCAGACTTTCAGTGGAAATTTTGAGATTATTTGGCCAACATAATTAGGAGATAATGGCTCTTTTGCGGTTCGCCGCTGCCTCCATTTTGAAATTTCTGCACTCTGTCAAATTTAATGTTCCCTCAACCTTATGACCACAAGTGTGACCATTCACTGCACCCTCCAACTACATCTGTCTAGTCTACCTCTCTGTATTTAACCAATGTACACTGAATCACTCCACCTCCTTTACTCTTGGACGAAATCACTGTTCTGACCTTATACCGAAACTATTGCACAAAATGAACTCTGCTGGAAAGTATTTCACGATCTGACCCTTTTAGAAACGCCAGAAACCGTGGCGTTTCTGGTCAAATAAGAAACGCCGAGCTAGATCGCGTTGCCGATCCACATAGAAACGCCGACCTACTCCACGTTTCTGCCCACAGCCGAAACGCCAAGGGCAATGGCGTTTCTGGCCGACTGTGAAACGCCAAGGACCCTGGCGTTTCTGCCTGAGATACTTATTAGGCCGTGGTCCCCCACCAACCCACCACTCACCACTCACTTTTCTCCCCCACCACTATCCCGAGCTCCACCCCTTTTTCCCCTTTGTCTTCCCCACTTTTCCCCTCTCAAATCCTTCCAAAAGGATTGGTTTGGTCCGTGGATCCGGTGTCATTTCCGTTCCTTGAGGTAATCTCCTTCATCTCACAAATTTTTATTGGTTGGATTTGTCTATTTGGGTGGTTTTTTGTTCATGTGTTTTCTAACCCTAGTTTTGAACATTGTTCCAAAATATGATGTTCTTAGTGTATACTAATGAGTAATGAGTATAGTTGTTCCAATAATGTTGCATTGTATTGGTTGGGTTATGCTTATTGTTAAGATTTAGGGTTAGGGTTAGGATTTGGTTAATGCTTAATTTGGATGGACATAGATGTTTTTAGTTGTTTTTTTAGGAATGTGGTATACTTAGCATTGGTACTTATGTTCCCTTTTTTAGATGGAGAAGATTGTGAATATTCATTATGTTGACAAAGAGGCATTCATGAATGTTGATATTGTTGACAAGTATGAGGAAGTGTTGGTATTTCTTGAGAGTCCTACTTATGAAGAGGTTGTGGAAGAAACGCGGATAAGATTGAAGTGGGTTGATACAAGTGACCAAGTTGAATTATTAGGAAGATATGATGTTGGGTCGGCACACAAGTGTCGAATGAAGACAATGCCTATCAAGTCCAATTTGCATTGGGTTGCATACAAGGAGGTTGTTGCATCCTCGGTAGTCAAGTCACTCGAAGTGTTTGCAAGTATGGTGGTCAAGGCTCCTCTTTTTCATGTTGACTTGAACCAAACCTTAGTAGATGATTTGAGCCCGATTAGTAGTGTGCCACCTATTGTTGAGCATAAAGTTGAAGTGGAAGCCAATGAGTATCCCCAATATGAGTTCGGAGGTAGTGCACCGATCAAAGATGATGGTCATGACTCCGACGAAGAGTATGAGAGGCACCACAACATTGTTGGTGACGTAGAGGCTCAAGTAAAGCATGATGACATGGATCCTGACATTGTCTATCAGCGTGCTTGTGTGGATGACTCGGATGATGAAGGCCCGGTGAATGAGTTGGACGAGGATGGCTTCACTGAGAAAGAAGCGGAGTGGTATACAAAAAACACCGGTAGGGATCACAAAGTTCCCTTGTTTTGTGATGTTAGCCTTGCAGATAAGGCTATAGTTGATGGTGGCATGAGCAAGACAATTGAGGCTAGAATGTTCCCAAGTAGCACACCCGACGCGATTTCTATGTCTTACCTAAAGAAAGGTTTGATGTTCGAGCACATGCTAGAATTCAAGATGTGGTTGTGTGAGTATGCCGTCAAACACTACAGGCCTTTCATAGTTGTTCACTCGGACTGCAACAAGCGATACACCGTGAAATGCGAGGTAGAAAAATGCAAATGGAAAGTCAATGGAAGACTCATGAAAGATGGTTGGTGGAAGATAAGTAGTTGCAAAGCCACTCACCAGTGCACACCGCCGACCGATGAAGCACCGACGTCACACCGTCAGCTAACCTCGGAATTCATCGGTTATAAATACTAGAAACATATAGCTGAGGATCCAACCATTAAAGTGAAGTTGTTGATGAGTTGGGTTTACGAGAGGTTTGGATATAAGGTCAAGTACGGAAAGACATGGAAGGCCAAGCAAGTCGCTCTTAGAATGTTGTACGGTGGATGGGAAGAGGCGTACAACATGCTACCCAGGTTGCTGGGCGCGATGTCATATAGAAACCCGGGAATGTACCACTATGTCCAAGATATTGAAGGAGTGTTCCGTCGTGCCTTTTGGATGTTTGGCCCATGCATTGCAGCTTTTGAGCATTGTCGTCCGGTTTTGTCTATAGATGGAACATTCCTGACAGGCAAATACAAGGGCACACTAATGATAGCACTGGCACATGATGCTAATGATCAGGTGTTGCCTGTGGCATTTGCTTTGGTGTCCGTGGAGAACCAAGACAACTGGGAATGGTTCATGAGACTTGTGAGAAGCACGGTCATTCCTCCGAATAGGGAGGTATGCATCATATCCGATCGGCACCAAGGCATATTGAAGACCGTGGCTGTTCACATGCCAGGTCATGCGAGGCTTCACCATCGATGGTGCATGAGGCACTTCGTTGCTAACTTTTACAGGGCTTGTAAGAACAAAGATCTGGCGAAGGATCTTAACTCCGCATGTGTGGCCTTCTCCGTTGAGTCGTTCACAACACGATTGAACATAATCTATGAGAAGGCAAATGAAGGTGGGAAAGAGTTCCTAGAAAAGAATATTGATGAGAGACACAAGTGGTCACGGGCATGTGACGAAGGAGGCATGAGATATGGCGACATGACAAGCAATCTTGTTGAGTGCTTCAACTTTGTCTTGAAGGGTGCCCGTCAGCTGCCGGTGACGGCAATAGCGGAATATACCTTCTACAAGCTCAATGAGTATTTTCTGAAGCACTCCGATGAAATCGACAAGTGGATTGGTGAGAGTGAGAAGCCTTCCAATGAGATTTATCCGAAGAAGGTTGCCGAGTGGCTACAGTATCAAAAAGACAAGTCAGCCATCCAGCGAGCCGCTTGTTTCGATAATGTTGAAATGAAATACCAAGTGGATGAGCCAGGTGGGACAACGAGAGATGGGGAATCATATGGTGGTCGCTCGTTTACGGTGGCCCTTCGGACGCGGCATTGCACTTGTGGGCGGCCTAGTAAGTACCATTGGCCATGCTCGCACATGATGACGGCATGCCGCATGAGGAATTTGCCCTTCTCTGATGGTGTAGTTGTGAGGTTGCATGAATTCAACATGCAAACTCATAAGTTAACATGGGCGTCGAGATTCCACCCTTTTCTTGACCCATCACAGTGGCCAGAGTATCACGGCCCTAATATTAGGCCGGATCCAGAGATGATGGTACAACCAAAGGGTAGAAGGAGAACAAAGCGATACAGGAATGGTACGGATGACCTCATGAGCACCAGAGAGTTTGGTAGTGGACATTTCATGGAGCCACGTGATAGGAACCAATGCGGTGATTGCAATGAACCGACACACAATAAGAGGACTTGCAAAACAAACAAAACTTCAAAAGGTCACAATGCTTCTACTAGTGATGCCGGTAGCAGAGGAGGTTCAAGTGCTGGTGGTAGAGGTTCCGGTGCCAGAGGTGGTTCAAGTGTTGGTGGTAGAGGTGGTTCAAGTGGTGGCCTTGGTGTGGCCCGAGGATCCGGCGATGGTAGATATGGTCCAAGTGGTGGCCTTGGTGTGGGCCGAGGATCCGGCGGTGGTAGAGGTGGTTCAAGTGGTGGCCTTGGTGTGGGCCGAGGATCCAGCGGTGGTAGACGTGGTGGTTCAAGTGCTCGTGGTAGTGGTAGTCGTAGAGGAGGTTTTATGGGTAGAGGTTCGGGTGGTGGTAGAGGAATGTTCGGATACCTAGAAGGACCATTTCCGTACGTTTGATACATTTCAATATTCTTTTCATGTTGTACATTTTCTTCATGTTGTTTTTCTCCTTACTAACTAATGTCTTGTAATTTTTTCTAGATATGGCGGCTTCTCAACCCAACAAAGCAACAATGAAGGGGGTGGAGGACACGGAGGGGGGAGGTGAGATGCCGGGGTGGTGGGAGAAGGCTTCCAAGAAGGTGAGAGAGGAGGAGGCAGCCGCTTTAGAGAAGAAGAAGCAAGAGGAGTATGAAGAGAAGCAAAAGCATAGATGGAGAATGACATTTCGAGCCATTGATATGGAGAACAAGCTGAAGAAGAAGTGTGAGATGGCTGAAGAGAAACGGCTGAAGGATTGGCATGAGAAAACTTTGAAACTTTGGGCTTTTGAGGCGGCAAAGAAAGAGAGGGAGCACAAGCGCTTCATAGAGAAGGTGGTTCACGAGGCAAGTCTCATAAGGAAAAGGGAGGAGGAAGAAGAAGAAGAAGAGAGGAAGAAAAAGAAGGGAAAGGGACCTGGACCTTGCTCTACACAATAGAGCAACGTCGTTCTCATCTTGTTGTGAACCTTCTCATCGCTATGTGATCTTTGAACTTTAATTTAGTGGTGGACCTCTATGTGCACTCTACATTGCTATGGACCTCTATGTGTACTCTTAATCGCTATGTGATCTTTGAACTTTAATTTAGTCGTGGACCTATGTGCTCTACTTGTGCTATCATTCTGTTATCTGAAATGTGCTATGATTATGTTATCTGAAATGTGCTATGTGTGATAGAAACGCCATTGCTATGGACCTCTATGATTCTGTTTCTGGTCCACTATGAAACGCCAAGGACCCTGGCGTTTCTGGAACACTATGAAACGCCAAGGACCATGGCGTTTCTTTAGAACAGAACCTCCCAGAGTGAGTGCGCTGGAACGTTTCTGGTCCACTATGAAACGCCAAGGACCCTGGCGTTTCTGGAACACTTTGAAACGCCAAGGACCATGGCGTTTCTTTAGAACAGAACCTCCCAGAGTGAGTGCGCTGGAACGTTTCTGATCCACTATGAAACGCCAAGGACCATGGCGTTTCTGGAACACTATGAAACGCCAAGGACCATGGCGTTTCTTCTCTTTTGCCACAGCCAGCAACAAACGTAGAAAAATCACATCATATATTCACAGCATCATAACAAATAACAGTTGAAATGACAAATTCAGATAAAACATAACGCATAGAAAGTTCCGTAAGTCAAGGGTACATAGATAGTTCACACATGACAAGTTCAAACGACATAAGTAGAAGTACATAGATAGTTCACAAACGACATAAGTTCAAACGACATAGTACTCATCACTTCACTTCCTCCCTCTTTTCGCAGGGATCTTTCCCTTGTTGACGTAGCCCTCTGGAGTGTTCTGCCATCCAGGACGTCGGACGGTTCTTGAGCTAGCTCGGCGTGTTTCTTCTGTCGACTGAGTAGGTTGAGTTGGCTGCGGAGCTTCTTCCGTCTGCGAAGCCCCAAACTCCATGTAGTCCGGATCCGTCTCTTTGTCCGTCTCCTCTTCTTCTTCATCTTCCTCAATATGTGCTCGACTCGACGAACCATGAGCTGCACTAGAAGATGGACGAGCGGAAGAAGCACGTGGTCGGCTGGAAGACGGACGAGCGGAAGAAAGCACATCCATTCTGTACTGAGCACGTGCCCGCACATCGGTGGATGAACCACCGTGGCAAGAAAGTAAAGCGGCGAGTGTGCGGCATCGATTGACGACCTTCTGCACAAGGAAAAGACATTGACAAGTTAATATGGTAAAAGAGCTAGGAAAAAGAAAGCAACGGGTGGTTCAAGGCATCTAACCTGCAGAGTACTCCTAACAAGCCCGTCCGTTCGTGGACCAGGGGCACGGCCAAGCACCACATTACTATCGTTGATACATCTCCATAGCTCCGTGCCCTGGATAAAACATATGTGACAGACCACCCACGAAGAATTGACACATGTTCATATTTCAAAAGAAATACAAAAGAGAGATGTACCACTCGGTCATGGAGAGGGCCATAGTCTAGATGCGCTCCAATTGTCTCCCTAATAGAGTTGTTGAATGCACCGTCAGCAGCCTCACTTGGCATTACGTCCAAGCAATCTGAACGAGTCCAAGCACCCTTGTGGATAACTCTGTACTCTTTGCGAATCCACTCCAAATGCGTTAAATATGCTGCCTCGTCAGTGTCAGGTGTTTGATCAGTTTCAACTCGAGCATGCCTCTGAGCATTCCACATGTCCACCCACACCATGTGGTGCTCCTCCCAATTGATGGCTGTCTTATTGTTTTTCCGGCTCGTCCTACAAAGCATTAGAAGAATACATCAGTTCCATTTTCTCGTGTTAGACATTGATCAACAGGTGATACAAATAACTCTCACTTATGTAGCGCCACACTTGTCTCGACGTGGTCCGGCGGGCTGCGTTGTTGGACTCCGAACTGCTTTGAAACACGATGAGGAAGATGCCACTCGACCGCAAAAAAGCATATCATGGGGCACCGCACACGCCAAAGATGATGGTCACGAAAGCACATATTGCTCAGAGGGAACTGCCTAAGTACCGTGTACGGCCTCCAATTGACCTACATCACAACAAGTCACTCGCCCATGCACGAAAAAAATTCCATAGCGATGCCAAAGCATTTGGATAATTACCTGTTCATAAGTCAGCATGTCAAGCTCGCTTATGTATGCCTTGTACCGCCCCATGGCTGCGATACTCGACCATTGGACATTAGCCCATGTGTGTGCGATAGTGGGGTACCGCTCCTCATTCCCGTCAAAAGGGTACCTCCAAGGTTCTTCCGGAGGAAGGGTGACGTTACGGCCTACAGGGATACGCTCCCACATCCAAACCTGTAGGGCCCAAACGAAACCACCAAGAGTGGACGTCGGCTTACTCCTCATACATGCTCCATCCAACTGCAGATTTGCACACACGTTAAACGACCACACGCAAATACCTATTTAATATAATGAAAATGCATCATAGTAAGCAGTACCTGACGGTACAAGAAGGCTAGTGCCGCCGACCCCCAACTCCACTTAACATCCCAGTCACGAAGAGGATCCAAGAACATCCACGAGGCTGTGTCCCCCGTGCCATCCGGAAACACCACTTGGGTCAAAAGATTCCATAGGTAAGCCCTGGCGTACCTCTCCACAACATCCGGACTAGCATCCTTTGGGCACCTGCGAAAATGTGTCTGTATCCACGAGAACAACACGCCGGATGGCCTAGGATCCTTCCTGGTTTCATGAGTCCACGGCGGAGGTTCAACACCAACCAATGCTGCAACCCGTTGTCGCCACCCATCAGACCTCACCTTCCCTGTAAGAGCCCTGCCCTCGATCGGAAGCCCGGTGATCATAGCAATATCCTCCAAAGTTATGGTCATCTCACCAAGAGCAAGGTGAAAAGAGTGCGTCTCCGGCCTCCAACGGTCCGTAAGGGCGGTAAGGGCCGTGGAGTTCAACCATGGTGGTGTGCCTTTAAAGTTGAGCACAAACTGAAGAAGATCCATTCTTCTAAAATAAGGCTCGTACCGAGGGTCATATACGAGAGATTCATTCGGGTTGTGCCCCCTCAACCGAAGTACTGGAGGAACCTAAACAAACAAACGCATAATTTGTTACTTCTCTCAACTTGTCATAATATGAAAATCAACCAATATAGAAAGATAATCATCGAGGCCCGGATAATTACCTCCCCTCTTTCCACTAGCACCGCACGATGCTTCTGCTCGTAGAAATCATCAAGGCCCGGATATTTATCCGGCTCAAACATCCTACATAATAGGAACAAATAATTTTAGGATTCAACATAATACGTTTTTTACCTATAAATGTCAAATTCACAAGTACCAAATGATACAAAGTGTGCAATGCACTCATCCTTACTACTAAAACATATTATACTAAACAACTAAATCAT
Organism: Elymus sibiricus; assembly: GCA_039707655.1. Classification (NCBI taxonomy): domain Eukaryota; kingdom Viridiplantae; phylum Streptophyta; class Magnoliopsida; order Poales; family Poaceae; genus Elymus; species Elymus sibiricus. The sequence continues at coordinate 399,037,561 of CM077663.1, read as the reverse complement.
CACCAAATTTTGTTTTTCTTCATAACCTAGGTTGCACCTAGTGTCAAAAAAATCTCCAAAAATACAAAGTTATTGCAAAAAGTGATTGGAGGGATTGAAGGAGCTTACCGGCCTCTTCGATTTGCCCCAAAGATCCGCAAAAATGGTTGAGGGAAGAGAAAGATCGAAGGGGGGGATCGGGAGGAGGAGAGAGGCCCTGCTCGCGACGAATTGCAGCGACTGGATGAGAAGAACTGGCCGATGGGCTGGCGGGCCGTACAAATATCAGCTAGAAACGCCATGGTCCTTGGCGTTTCATAGTGTACCAGAAACGCCATGGTCCTTGGCGTTTCATAGTGTACCAGAAACGTGGAGTAGGTCGGCGTTTCTATGTGGATCGGAAACGCGATCTAGCTCGGCGTTTCTTATTTGACCAGAAACGCCACGGTTTCTGGCGTTTCTAAAAGGGTCAGATCGTGAAATACTTTCCAGCAGAGTTCATTTTGTGCAATAGTTTCGGTATAAGGTCAGAACAGTGATTTCGTCCTTTACTCTTCTCCCCTGCCACACTCCACTTCCACCACTCCCATTCACTACAGCACTTTTACCTCTCTGTATTTAACTACATCAGTCTGCTATCCACCACTTCACTATCCCTTTCTTCCATTTGCAACCACCACTTCTGGCAGAAACCCCCTTTCCCCACTCGCCTTTCATCTCTCATGGCCAACCCTTTCCCAACAGGGCCAGGATGGCTGGCCATGTTACTTGGGTCGGCACGCGGCGACCACAAGCTCTTCATCGACTACATGGAAATCGCCAAGAGGTACAGCATCGTGCACCAGATGATCGACGCTGCTGAAGTAGTTAGGGCTAGGGCCACGCCAGAGGAGAGGCAAAGCATGCAGAGAAACCATGGAGTGCCGCAAGGTATGCTCCCCATTGACATCCTGCTCTGGGCTATGAAGGAAGCAGACTCTGACAACCCTAGTCAGCGTCAGCGTTTGGCAGCGCACCGCACTCGTTTTCCAGATGTGGAAGGCGACGAGGAGGTTCAGGTGGTGGCACCACCTGTCCAGCCTGCCGCGCCCATCGTCGTCCTGGACACGGATGACGAGGAGATGGCAGCTGTGGCGCCACCAGTCTGCGCGCCTCACTGGCAGGCCCCAAAGCAGGATGAATAAGTTGGTTTTCAGTTAAGTCAGTGTCGATTTCTTCAGTCCAGTCTCTGTTGCTTTCTTCAGTTTCGTCAGTCTAGATGGTTTAGTCAGTTTGGTGATGGGCAGGCTAGTTTGGGCACTTGGACTATGTACTGGAATTTATGTTGGAATCTATGATGTTTTATCTTGCCATATTTGTATATTAGCTTCATATATGTATGATGATTGACTGCATACATTGTAGTTACTTATTACTGCTATGAACTATATCTAAATGATATATATATATGTTGTTGTCTGACCAAGTTTGGCAACAGCATAACATCATCACATAAAAGCCATATACTATTTTGGCAGCAACTAGATAACTTGCTTAAGATTCAGTTAACAGGGACAAATATATTCAGTGCACAGGGACAAGTACATTCAGTTTAAATTCAGTTAACTGAATTATGCAGTTAAGTGCATCATTCAGTTAACTGCAGAATGCAGTTAAGTGCAACATTCAGTTAACTGCAAATACTCTACATTTGTTTAGATACTTCTATTTTTTTTAATTTGGTATATATGTGCATGTTCAGAAATTGCATTTTGTGGTATATACTTGTGTTAGTAAGAAAAGGGGCGGCGGCGTGATATTCAGGAGATGATTTGACTTCCAGTCCGATGGAACTCTCTTTGTAAGAGATGTTCTCGAAGGAAAGATGAGAGAAATACCACCACCTATACAACCACTTGAGATGAGAGAAGTTCTTGGAGGAAGGATATCGACTGTTGTTGGGGTCGATCTGGGCGAGTTCCTCCCGTGAAACATTGGTAAAGCACGAGGGTCTCATCAGATCGACCATCACCGACAGTCGAAATACCACCACCAATAATATACAACCACTTGTGAGATGAGAGTTGTTGAAAAGAGCCTCGACGGACTGAAAGTCAACCCATCTCCTGAATAAGTTAGGCTTCTATGTTATGGTTTAGCCGAAACGGTTTAGGGGTGAGTCAGAATACCAACGAGTGCCCACTATATAAGCGAGCCTTCTGGGTTAGGGGTGAGGATCACAGGTCATCCCTTAGGATGCACCGAATTCACATCCGTATTTTTAGATGGTTAGTGTTCTTCTACAAGAAGAGTTCAAAGAATAACGGCATTTGGTGAGGACTGAGTATCGTTCTAATAAAATGAGTTAAAAGACTTAACAAGCTAATTAGATGAATCAGACAGACGAGATATTGAATGCTCATGGGATCCATTATTTGCGGTAGGGCAACTGACTCTATCTTGCGTACACATCGAACAAAGATTTTGCTGGCTCACAAACCTTGTTTCCATGCTGCAATGGCAAGTTTGTATTGTGCCCTTGCTCCTAATTTGTAGGAAGTTCCTTGTATTATAACTTCTGCCAAAGTGTTTTGTGAATTACTGGCTATAAGTCAGCAATATACAAGGCACTTAGGCAGGAGATATAATACAAGCTGCTCCCTGCAAATGAGGAGGCAAATGCACAATATGAACTTGCGGCTGCCGCATGGGAACAATGTTTGCGAGGCATAAAAATATTTGCTTGGTGTTTGTGAAAGACAGAGCTAGTTGTTCTGTCACAAGTAATGAATCGGGTGAGCGTTCAATACCTCGTCTATCTGATTTATCAGGTTAGCTTTTTGAGTCCTTTGGCTCATTTTGTTAAAATGTTATGTGACTTGCATGCACTATATGTTATGTACACTTGGGTTATGTTTCCTATGTGACAGTTTCTTATTAATGAACAACTAGGTGTAACCACCGACCTTGAGATCATGTCGTTGGCGACCTCGTTTAACTTGCCCGACGCAGCTACTGCCTTTGGGGTGGCCTCCCCTGCCGAGCGGGCCAGTGAGGAGTACATAGCCGTGCTTGTTCAGGCGAACCCGCAGCTCCTCGACGAGGACCATCCAGGACGAGCGCAAGGCCGAAGGCATTCGCGCGATGATGGTCCGCCTCCGTGCTGAGCAGCAGAAGTTTCTCGACGACCTAGCCAAGAAGGAGGCGGAGGAGAGTGATGAGATGGTCCCATTGAGTCCGCCGACCGCCAGTGTCGAGGACGCTGGCTCCTCCACTGCGGGAGACATCCGCACCTTCTCCAACTCCACGATGAGTGGCTTATCCGACTACCACTCAGAGTAGAGCTTCATTGTAGTACTCTAGTTAGATAGTTCGATGTCAACGTACTGATGTAGCTGGTCATGTTGACTCGGAGTTGCACTGCTTGATGCTTTTGGGTATATGAATCATGAATGCTTATGGTTGCTTGATGCTTTTGGGTATATGAATCATGAATGCTTATGTTGCTTACGTTCCATGTGTTCTTCTAACCTTGTCTTTCATCTCCTGCATGTTGTAATATTTTGCATATTCTTGGTAGATGAGGGGGTATGTGATCTATAGAGGGAGGTGTCCTGAAGTGTATGCTTCATGGCATGCATGCCATGAACAAGTGCACCGTTAGCCGGACAACTGCTATTTAGCGTATGATAGCATGGAGGAAGCTGAGTATGCTTACTCCCAGTTTGTGCTCACAAACCAACACATAGTAGGCAATGGTGCACGTCCGGTGAGTTGTAGTGGGCTGAAAACCTTGATGATCATTGTCGTCATCGTGGTGTTGCTTCTATCCTGGGCAGGTTAGTACATCTGGCCATAATTCTCCAAATATGAGCCTAAATCAAATACTATAATGCTAACTCAAATAATTACAGGAGCTCTGGGGAAGCATAGAGGCAGCGACGAAGCATCCCCTTGAGCTCACGTCGTGGCTGTAGTCTTCTAGTTTTTTATGATGTTTATGAACTTTATATGTTGATTGTGATGTATGGTTTTGACTAGTTAATTATGTGACTTCAACATTCGCAAACTTATGTTATTGTTAACTTCCGGTGTTCATATGTGATGCAATATCCATTTCAAAACTGTGAGCAGATATATATGTATTTATTTCCATGCAGGGCTGCCAAAAATATATTTAAAAAAAATCAGATTTGCTCTTTGCCGAGTTCAGAACTAGGCAAACATACGATTTGCCAGTCAGCTGTCAAACTGCACCGAGTGCGGAACTCGGCAAAGGGCAAACGTTCGCCGAGTTTATATTGGTAGAAAACTCGGTATATCAACAGATGTTTGCAGAGTTATGTTCGTGGCAAACTCGGCGAAATGTGGCACTGGGTAATAACGCAGTGCCACGCGGCGTGCCCTTATTGGATGGGGGACTGCCGAGTTTCAAACTCGGCAAAGCGTTTGCTCAGTTTTGATTATTTTAAACTCGGCGAAGTTTGACACTGGGTAATAACGCTGCGCCATGCGGCGGGCCCTTATTGGATGTGTGTCTGGCGAGTTTGGAACTCGGCAAATAAATTGCCCAGTTCTGCTGAATAAAGAACTCGGCAGATATTTTGTACTGGGCAATGTGTGCTGGCACGTGGATTATTTTTATTGGCTAAACTTTGCCGAGTTTAGTGTGCCAAAACTCGGCAAACAGTTGGGCCACGTGGCGCTTCCGTTAACGGCCCGTCCCGTCTGACGGTGTTGTTCGCCGAGTTTTTTCTGTCAGGAACTCGACAAACATTGTTTAAATATTCACTGAGTTCGCGATAGATAGAACTCGGCAGTATCAATGATTGCCGGGCCCCTTCCAGCCGAGTGCGCTGCGCCGAGTTTAATATGGGCTCTGCCGAGTTTCTTCGAAACTCGGTAAAAAGGGCGATTCTAGTAGTGTTAGGAGATAATGGCACTTTTGCGGTTCGCCCCTGCGTCCATTTTCTTCCTGGATTCGCCACTGCCGCCCCGTACCGTTCCTGGTTTTCCGTTCCATTGCGTGCCGCAGAACCTGTTGCCCCCGACTAGCCACCATGTGCATCGGCGGCATGCCTTGCCGCCAACCGGGATGGCGGCATGCCGCCATGGTAGATTTGGCAATATTTCTGGCTGGGGTCTTTTCTGGCGATACATTCGTGCAGAGGGCCCTTTACGTAAAGAATTCCCGGATACCATGTACCAACGCCACCTCATTTAGGGTTCAGCTTATGAAAATGGGCGGCATGACTATGGAACGAGACCGTATTTTCGCACTAGAATATAGCAGTAAAACTTAAATAAAGCCGTATATGTTTTCTGACAATCTCAAGAGTACGTCTTCCATATCGGAAGTACAAGACACTAGGAGAGATTGCCTGCAAGCGCCTGTGCACGGCGCGGATGGTAATTCCTTTAGCTCGCCTCCCTCCGAGGCTCTGACCACCAGACGACCGTGCAACTGATAGCCGTCCAAGTCCACTCAGAATTTCATGTGTACATCGTCTTGGATTTCTAGGGGGGAGAAACAGTGATGGCCGTAAGATTAAGCTACTAATTGGTAGGATTATGGTTAGTTGTAAAATTAAGAAGCACGCAGGTGCAGGGTGGATTTATTCATACCCCAGACCGTGAGCCGCCTATACGGAGTCTGTCCATGTTGAGCAGGTTTTCCACTTGGTCGAGCTCGATGACGGCGACGGCCTCGATGATTGCACCCGAGAGGCCCTTGTCCTCGTTGGCGTTAAAAAAACAGCCTCTTTCCTTGGCATCTGCCACTATCTTGTGCCAAACCGTCTTGCTGCCCGCTAATGTGGTCGCGTTCCCTACAATCCAGAGACAGTGCCTGCGAAAGGAAAACAGAAGACGACTATCATATTCATATCATATGCGCTTGCAGTTTCATCATGCGATGCGACTGAAGAAAAGAAACCAACCCGGGAACTCAACTCACTTGGCCCGTGTCAGCGCCACGTTGGTGCGGTTCACGTTGTTGAGGAACCCCACTTTTCCGGCGTTGTTGCTCCGCACGGTGGAGAAGATGATGATATCCTCCTCGGCGCCCTGGAACCCGTCCACGGATCGGACCTTCACGGAGAACCCGCCGCGCATCTCGTACGTCCTCCCGAGCTTCTCCTGGATGGCGTGAACCTGGCCCTTGTACGGCGACACCACGCCCACGCTGAGATTGCTCCTTGTTTCAACACACTCTGCATGCAGTGCAGAGATCAGTGATGAGGGTCTGTCTCATGTGCTACTGATTGACGAATGAAGCCAGCGTGCGTGCGTACCTTGGAACAATCTTTGCACTATCTGGGTCACCGCGGCGACCTCGATGGTGTTGACCAGGCTCTTGTCGTGCTTGCCTGAGCTTTCATTTCCGCCCTCGATGTTGATGAACGAGTAGGAACCGTACATTGGGCCAGTCAGGTGCTTCCTCTCGTAGTCTCTGCACAGGACGTTCTCACCATCAGAGATCTGGCTGCCGTAAAAGGTTGAGACCGGGAACTTGCTTATCTCCGGGTGCATCCTGTACTGCACATCAAGAAGGTGCTTAGGGTGCCCCAGAGAACTCAGCCTCTCAAACAGGCTCCTTCCGAAGTAGGCTTCATCACAGACCTGCAAGAGGATAATATTGTTACATGTACAAGTAGGGAAGGGATCAATGGGCAAAAGAGGCAACACAATTCATGCATGTTCAACTAGAGCTGGTAAGGAAGGACTTTTTTTCTTTCGAAACGGAGGCAAACAAGTGCTGGAAGTAGGGAAGGACATAGGATCACCCTGCTTTTCACAAGTGCTGGTAGCTGGTATTCGTCTCCGATGAGGACAGCAAGACGGATGCCGGGAATCAGCAGAGGTATCAGTGACTCGCACTCCTTCAGCTGTGCCGCCTCGTCGACGACAAGGAGGTCAAACGGCTCAGCCTTTTCCAGGTAGTGCAAACGAGATGAGCTAGATGCAGTGCAGAGTATGCTCTTGCTGTTCTGCAGCAAGAACTTCTCGATTGACCGCTTGTCAGAAATATCTGGAAGGACAAAGTTGTTAGACAAGTAATTTAACTTGTCAATACACACGGATCTTGCCTGCTTAAGCCCTGAACGCATGCTGCCTTGCGCATATACCACTAGGCTCTGAAAGTTTCTTCCATCTCCGAACAGCTTCTGCAGCTGCTTGTCTGGTTCAGACTGCACGAGTTCCACAAACTCTGTAAGCAAGCGCAGAACCTCTGTCATGTACCCAAAATTCTGTCCAGGTGTAGCAGATCTGGGGAGATCATTGCAGAAAGTCTCGATACAGATGCGCAGATCATTCTCAATTTGTTTGTAATTACTTATGAAATAGTCCTTGAATGACATTTTCTGTATGCTCTTCTTCTTAGCAATATCCTCATGCACCTCCACCTTTTTGTTCTTTGCCTTGTTAGCAACTTCCTCTTTTTCCTCCTCGACCAGCCTTTCAATTTGCTCAACATACGAAGCGTACTGAACCAAGGGTTCCTCAAGAATTCGTACCATGGAACTCAGACAACTGGTCCACCCTGAACCTGGCATCAAGCACTTCTGGAGACGGCGAACACGCCTCTCCAGGAAAATCTTTGTGAGGTTCTCATCCACTTTCATCCTATCCTCATTTCCGAACAACACAACATCACTCAGAAAGGAGTTATTTCCACTGCCACCAGAGGAATCCTCGAGGAGGCTGAGGACCCGAGACGCAACCTCCACTACTGCAGTGTTTGTCGGAGCACAAGTCAGTGTTCTGTGGTTCTTGATCATCATAGACCACAGGAGAGTGCTAATTGTCTTCGTCTTCCCTGTGCCGGGAGGTCCCCATATCAGACGCACCGGATACGTCGTCGTATCATGCTGCTCCATTGTTGAAACAGTGTCAAGTACTGCCATCCGTTGTGACTTGTTGAGGTTGAAATTTTCAAGGCCAAGTCCTCTGTCTGGCAAATGTAAAGGTAGTTCTGAATTGTCCTCCTGGCCAACCAACCATAAAAAAAGAAAACACATATTACATAACTGGAAAGATGTCAAGTAGTAGGTGCTAAAATAAATAAATTTGGAGTACATACCCTTGGACTTGGATCATAATTTACAATCTTCTCAATGATGCTAGTGTTCGTAAGGCTAGCAACTTGCTGGGTCAGTGCATTCCATATACGATTGTACGTCGTCATGTTGATCAGGAAGACCGCGACAAGAGGCGTTACGAAATCTCGTCTCCCGCCGCGTCTACCTGACAGCCTTATGATCGCATTGCCGTTAGCATCCTCTGCTTTCAGCACCGAGGCAATCACATAAGGCACCTTGCTGCGTCCCAAGTCCGAGATATGCCTCGGTTTCCGATCCAAGAACACAAGTATATCGGCATCCTTGAGGGCATAAACTTGCCCCGGATTTGTGTTGAGGCCAGCCTTCTTGACCGAGATACTGAATATGGACTGCTTTGAGCAAAGTTCCTCAATCCGTTTCACCTCCGTTGCTGGTGCGTGCTTGATACCCTCCAGCGCAGAGTAGAGATCAGCACGAGTTTCTTCAAGCAGTGGTATGGTAAATGATCCCATGTACTCCTTTAGTGAAGTGAAAGTTCTAGGTACTTTCTTAACCTGAAGTAGAGATTAGCCGTTATTTGCTTGGTTTACACGCAAGAGAATAAGCCTAGAGCAAAACAACAGAGAAGACAGGACTGGGCTAACTGTGTACCACAAAAACAGTACAACGTCAAAAGCTGGTGCCCTACAATTATATTGTGAAGTTTCCAATCAATTAGTCACTTCTTAGAGGTGCTCCTAAACTAATATGGACCGTTAAGTGTTCATGATCTAACGGTTGATACAAGTATTACCTCTTACAAGGTAAGAGATTACGAATGACTGTCAGGGATATTATAGTCCTTATGCTACGCCACATATAGGAATGTGATCATCAGAATTATTCCTTTCCATCTAAACCTTGCGTATACAAGGAAAACAACACGCATGCTAATTAATGACATCATTTCTTCCCAATTATTATATTTGTTTCTTTGTACTCTGCACCTCGTCCCAAAGAAAAAGAAGTTTGCACGTCACATGTGAGATGTACAAAAGCAAGGACATTTCGATTTGATTAGGGTAGGGATGATCATGGTGGGGACAAAAGAGCATGGTAAGTCATTTTGAAGACTCACCAAAACAAATTGGACAAGAAAAAAATGGTGATAAGCAAACAAAATACATGTACGAACAAGCTTTAGCAAAGCAATCGTAAGTGTTCCAGCGTTTTTGCACATATTTCATTTTTTTATTACAGCAGAAGCAATAGGCATTGTCTACATTTGGTATATAAAAGAGATTGAAGGATTGTATGGTATATGTGGGTAGTATTTGTGTGAACATTTGGTATATCAAATATAAATAAGTGAAAACATTTTGGAAATTTCCTTTAAAAAAAAAACGCTTACTATACTTATAGTGTTTACATTGTCCATCATATCCTTGATCAATGGACGGCTAAGATTGAGTTCTTATCTCACCTCTTAGGAGGAAAGTTGGAGTATCTTAAAAGAGTTCGCTTAGAGAAAATTCAAAGTCTATTAGATCCGACAGAACAATTGAAGAATAAATAAAATATAGGAGAAACAAAAGACAAAAACTAGCTACACAATTGCATGGGCTACTAGGCGAATTATATTTTATAAAGTTTCCATGAATTTGTATTTAAACTTTATACATTTTAAAGACCCTTACAACTTATTATGCTCAAATTGATATATTTTTGATCAAACCTTATTGTTCCTTGAGATGTATAGTATTCTGACACCAAGGATTTCAGATATTTATCTTAGAACACCAAAGTGTCCTGAAAATTCATGACAAATATTCTAAAAAACGAAGTGCGTGCTTTGACACTAAGAAGTCTATAACAAATCTAACCGCGCAAAGGGTTCACACTCGTTTTTGACAAGCAGACATGTGTTGGTTATTCAAAAGTAGTAGAGGTACGATTTGTTCAGATATACTCCCATTTATTTTCTTGATAGTTCATAGATCCGCTATGCCCATGTAACACCTAGGCAACCATTTACGAAGATTAACAGATAAGCTAACTGAAAAAGATTTACCTTGTCCTTGAAGAGATTCTGGTTGCGCACATCTTCAAATGACCACGAGAACATCTGCTGCTCCATCTCGCTCTGCTTCCACATACTGTACCTGCTATCCTTGGCCCGTGCAGCCGTCTCGGTTCCCTGTCGCACCAGCACGAGGTGGTCGTCGTCGTCGCTGTCGTAGCCGTAGAAGCTCATCCTGCCTTCACACGCCTCCGGTGCGAGCAGTTTTTGATCGGTCGCAAGCTTTGCAAATGCGTGGCTCGGTTTCAGGGTGCAGCAAGGCGCCGAGGACTTAACAGGGCACGGAAGGGAGCTGGCTTGTGAGATTCCGTCTTCCAATTATTAATTTTTTTTTATGAACCCGACCACGCACGCTAGCCCCGGATTCTCCAACTTGGTGAAGCAAAGTTGGAAACATTGACCCCGACTTTGGATGAATCTTCACCGTGCAATCAGAAATGAATGGTCTAGATCTGTTGAAACAGTACTACTAGGTACTGTATCTGAACAGCACCCCTGAATAGTGTGTTCCCTAAAGTGGAGCGTGTCGGTTGCTTTGCTTTCATCGGCCAGTTCGTAGCTTTTAAGCCTTTTTTTGGGGGGAAACTTAGTGGTTAAGCTAACTGCAGCTCAGAGAATTGTAATAGTAGTACTACTATAGATATAGACAACCAGGTCCAGATGTAAGTGAGCTGGGGAGCACGCGCTCTCTTTGCTAAAGAATATATTTGTATTCTTCGAATTATTTTCAAAAAAAATCACTCGTATAGTTGACTGAGTATTATGCGCAGATCTTAATTTTCATGCAAAATTTTGCATTTTTGTAGTCCGTACCTAAAAATCAAACTAAAATGTTTTTTAAGCTCCTCATTCTGACTCGTTGGATTCAATTTTTGTAAGACGTATATTAAACAGAGATCAAGATGAGTTTTAGCGAGAGCGAGGCCTGCGGGGATGGCGACCCGAAGCTCTTCCCCGTCGAGAGGGCGAGTCCGTTGGTGTCACCTACCCCACTGGTGGGCCGCTTCTGGTGGTGTGTGTACGACAGCGAGGATGGATAATAGGAGGACGATGCGGTGGAGCGGGATTCACCCATGCGCGGTGGTGCGTGTGCGACGGGGACATGGCGATGGGAGGTGGCGACCCTACAACGTCGCGTGTGCCTGTCTGCGGTGCCAGTGATCTCTGAGCGGCGAGCCCCGCGGAGGCGCTTTGCTACTGGGAGCGGTGGTATCGTCGCCGGTGAGGAGGGCTCCTGACGGGGATATTACCCCGCGATATAACCCGGCAGGAAGTATGACCCGGCCAAGGACTTGGCGACTCACTGGTGACTCGGTCAAGGCTTGGCGGTTCATTGGTAACCCGGCGGGCGGGTTAGACGAGTGACAAGGCCCAAGGCCCAACGAGCAAGCCGGTGCTAGGCGGCTCGTGGACGGGCTTGGAGGAGGCGGCTCACAAGAGAAGGCCCAGAGAGAAAGGAAAGACTCCCTCAAGAAGGAAACAAGACCCGGATTAGGATTCTAGAGAGACTAGTCCTAATCCTACTCCCAGTGGGACTCTCCATGTAAACTTACCCCTTCCACCTATATAAGGAGGGGTAAGGCGCCCCTAGAGAGACAAGTTTTAGACGTCTCAATTGACAAGTTGAGATAGACAGATTAGAGGCTAGACATCACCCTTGTAACCAAGAGGTTTTCCTCATCATCAATGCCAGACAAGCAGGACGTAGGCTTTTACCTCCATCGGAGGGGCCGAACCTGGGTAAACCGCCTCGCGTCTCTCGATTCCGACCAACCCCTTCAAGCCGCCACATAGTTGCGACGCCTCGAACCTAAAGTCCGCTAACCCGGACATCTGCCGTGACAAATCCACGACAGTTGGCGCCCACCGTGGGGCGTCGCACGGTGGTGTTGTGTTCCTGGAGGGAGCTCTTCCAGGGAGCGAGAAGCTCGCAGTTTGCCGGATGTAGAAGATATAGCGTGGAAGGATCTATATCAACTCTGACTTCATTAACGGCGGCGACCACGAGCGGCTACCCAACGAAATCCGATGAACCCTAGAAGATGCATACCGCGGGCAAAGAATACAACGATCCGAGTCTGTATGGCTTTCCATCGGGCAATTTCGAGTCTGTAACCCGGCCGGCCCGTCAACCTTGCCAAAAGAATACACGTCAAATCCGTCGAACTGCTACGTCCGGGACTCCGGGGACTGGACCAGGTGCTATTTATCCTTGTTTTTACTTTTATCTGCATAGTAATTCTGTCAAGAATTATTTTACTCTGATTATATTGCCTTGACAGATTTGATCTGGTCATGAAAGCCATGACCCCGCCCCAGCCTCTGCTTGGTGTTGTCATGGTCACCTCGGATTGATCCAGAGGACGATTTCCAGCTGCGGGTTATGGAGGAAAAGAAAGTATGTCTATTGTCTAGAAGACGGACACCGAGGAAAGAAGCAATATCGGTTTCGGTTTGACATCGATCGAGACAGGAAAGAAAAAAGGAATTGCTCTCTAGACCACCACCAGCCACCAGGTCGCCAGCAAATCCCACCACCAGCCCTTGCGGCACCGGCTCACCACCAACCCTTGCGGCGCCGGCTCGCCTCTGCCAGCGTGGCCCTACCCGCCTCCGTCGTGGCTCGTCCCGTTTCGAGCCAGCCTCGCTCCGCCGCCTTCGCATCCAAGCCCGCCTCGCCTCGCTCGATCTCTGCATGGTTCCGCAGATACGAAACCGGCTGGCCGGCGGCAATTGAGCTCGATCTCTGCATGTTACTCGTCAGAGAGAAAAGAACATAGACACCAGATCCAGGAAAAAGACAAGGAGAGAAAAATCAGCATGCATGCATGCAGGCTAGTTCTACAATGGTCCAAGTCGTCGCCGGGTCAACCCTGTACTGCTAGTTAAATCTACGTACAAGGAAATCAATACCGGAGACTAGAAGGAAATCTACATACAGGTAATCAATACCGTACAGGATATTTGAAAAAAAAGGGGAGAAGAAGAGGCCACGATCCAGAAACGGGTCGACCTTGGTCCGAGTCGGCCCCGTCCCTCCGTGCCCGCGTCCTCTGCCGTGCTTGACGTGCCACGAGCCGGCTCACCTCCAGCCGGTCGCCACGCGCCGTCGTGACCTCACCAGCCTGGTCTCGCTGCGCCACACTGGCCCCGGCCGCCATGGTCGCCGCACCGCGGTCCTCCTCCCTGCAGCCGTCGTGCTCATTGCACCGCGCCCGCGTCGCGCCACAGCGCCTCCGCCGCGCCCTGCCGCGAGCCGCCTGCGACGGCTTTCGTCCACTGCCGAGCCGCCGTTGCCGGCTCGCCTCCGCCGTGATGGCTCGCCTCCATTCTCCGAGCCGCCGCCTCCGCGCCGCACCACCGAGCGCCTCCGCCATGGCCACGAGCCGCGCTCCGCTTCACGCCGCCTCACCCGGCTGCCACCTCGCCTCAAGCTGACCACCAGCGTCGCCCCTGTCCGCCGCCGCGTTTCGTGAGCCGCCTGTCGCGTCGCTTGGCCCTGCAGCACCTGAGCCGCCTCGGCGTCCGTCTCCGCGCACTGTTGCGCCGGGCCGTTCGAGCCGCCGCTCGCCTGCATCGGGCTGGCCCCCGCCTCCGCTCGACCCGCTCCGCACCGGGTTTGCTCCGGCTCCGCCTCACCCAGCTCCGCCCCGCCTGCTCGCATCGCCTTCGCCGCCGCGGTTGCTCGCGCTGCTGCGCTTCGCGCGCCGCCTCCACTGTCGTGGCTCGCGCTGCCGTGTTGCTTCTGCTCCACCCCGCCGCCGGCTTGCCGCACCTCGCCTCCGCCGCGCCTAGAGCCGGACTCGCCACCCCCGCCGCCGGCTTGCCGTGCTGCCTCGGCTGGCTCCTCCCGTTTTCCTTTCATATAAAATTCGTATGCATACTAGAGGACCAACGAGTACTAATTAAATCGGATGGAAACCTACGGACGTGTCCAGCATTATCCAGCCTCAGTGTCTGCGTTCGTCCGACAAAAGAAATCAGGTGGCGTTTCCCCTGTTTATTTTTCCATATATATTAAATTTCTTCGAAAACAATTACTCTAATATTTTTTACACAGGACAAATTATTCATCGCCAAAGTGGCATTATACCGTGGAGATGGAGGCGCGCCAATGTCATTATGCACCGGTGTTCGTCCGTGTCGCGCTACACCGGCTTACAACGCCGCGGCCGTCTCTCGCAATCGCACCGGCTTATAACGCCGCGGTCGTCTCTCGCAGTCGAACCGGCTTACAACGCCGCGGCCGTCTCTCACAACCGCACCGGCTTATAACGCCGCGGTCGTCTCTCGCGGTCGAACCGGCTTACAATGCCGCGGCTGACTTCTACGTTTACTCCAACAACGCCACGGCCGACTCGCCGTTCGCGCTGGCTTGCAACGCCGCGGCCGGTTCGCCCGTCTGCATTGGTTTACAACGCCGGAGCCGCCATCCCCGTGGTCCGGTCTACATCAACATTACCATGTGCCAGCATCCATCTATGCCGCACTATTCGACGGACGGGCGCAAGCCGCCGCCCACGGTCTGATCTATATCAACATATCGGTGCAGTGCTCGCCTGTACGAGCCGCCCAACTGACGCGCGCAAGCCGCCGCCCACAGTCTGATTCTACATCAGCATATCGGTGCAGTATTCGTCTATGCAAGCCGCCCAAACGGACAGGCGCACAAGTCACCGCCACTACAGTTTGGTTAACTTCAACAACCAGCCGTGACGAACCATCAACCGGATCATTGAAACAATTCATACGGGTTCATCTATAACCCGCCACGGTCGACCTCAACCTTCAGTGGAGACTCTCAAGCCGCCTCTTCGAGTCAACTTAAGACTCGGGGGCTACAGACATGGCGAGATACATTTTGGTCATTTTCAACGAGAACCCCGGGTCATTGCAAGGAAGTTAACCCAATCCTGGGGGCTACTACATTATTGGCGGAAGATTAAAAGTTGCCCAAGAGGACGAGCCGCCATGATGCACCGTTCAGCTTGGGGGCTTTCGCTGTTTCTTCATACAAGATGGTGGCTTACAAGATGCTGCAACAATGTTGATACTTCAACAAGGTCATTTGGGGGCTTCCAACCCGCCGGGTTTAGCTCGCTCACCCTCTTGATCGACTCTTCAGCCACAATAGTAAACAGTACGGCGGCTTACAAGTTGGCGGTCCATATGACGGTGGATTACAAGACGACACACAAGTTGATATCATTGACAAGGTCGTTTGGGGGCTTTCAACCCACCGGGTTAAGCTTCAACCCTTTCGATCAGGCTTCTCAGCCACTGTAAGGCGGGTCATGGACCCAAACGTTGACTCCATCAACAAGGATCACTAGGGGTGCAGTGAGTTGTGAGCTTACCCCCTTTTCGATCTACAAGGCCGGGTTATACCTGCCTGTAAGTTGCTGCCGCTTTGCCAGGGGTGCAGCGAGTTGTAAACTTACCCCCTACAAGGGCCTCTTACAACGGCGAGGCAAACTCTCCCATCTGCTGCGTACTCTCCGCTAAGTGGCCCGTCGTACCCTTGAGGTTCAAACGATGGATTTACGTCACGTGAGAAGTAGCTTATGGGTTCTAAGGGTATTCACCCCCTGCTGCGTCTCTTTCTGGTTCGCTACGCTCTTATCAGTTAATCTCGCCTAGAGACCCTGAGCCGGTCGAAGAATTGACGGTCACTCTCGCTAGAGACCCTGTACTGTTAGAGTTCAAGTAGCGAGTCCACCCAGAAGAACCGGCTTATGAGTTTTCGAACAGAAAAGCATTGCATCATACATTGCATCATACATTACATCATGCATTACATTATACATACATATCATGCCGGTTTGCCAAACCGGGTCAGAGCAAGATTATGATAGAAGAATCAAGGCTATACAAGATTTTAACATCTCCGGGTTATGCTTTTTCAAGCCGCCCTTACAACAATGCAGAATATTCGGTCTTGTTTATTTTTGCAGGTCTTGTCTCTTAAGACGAGCCGCCCTATCAGATATAATGCCGTGTCATTTAATTGACCGACTATTGGATTTCTTCAACCTGTGCTCTGTAGTATACTACAACACTCATGGATTTCTCAAAATATTTGCCGGGTTGCACCGCAACTACGGGCAGGGATTTCATATCAAAGACAAAGGAATTATTTCAGGATATTCATTTCGGGTTATATTACAACCACGATCAAGGATTCATTCTACAAATTCTGATGAGTCATATCATTCTCATACAGTCCCGAGTCGCCGCAGGCAGACGACCCGTCACTTGGGGGCTACATTATTCAAATCAAGATTATATCAAGTATGCAAGTCCCATGTCACTGCAAGCATGCACCACGGCACTTGGGGGCTAATGCAAATCGCTTTTCAAAGTCATCACATTATCAACAGACCCGGCTACCTCAAGGAGATGAGCCGGCCCTTGGGGGCTGCATGTCGCTCTTTATTCAAGTATATGGATTCAAGGAAGAACCGGCTCATCATTTTCATAATGACCCGGCCCTTGGGGGCTACACCGCTCAGATCAAATTTTCTAAAGTCCCAAGTCGCTGCAGGCATGTGACCCGGCATTTGGGGGCTACAGTACTCAGTTGTTTAAACAGATTATAAGGTCCAAATTGAAGACCCGACGCATCGCATACTGATGAGCCGGCCCTTGGGGGCTACAGGTAATATGGATATATCAAAAACTTGAAGAGAATTTTCAAAATGTCAATGCACCAACGATCATGACCCGGCACCATCAATGATTATAACCCGGCGGAGGTGACCCGCCAAGAGCATTGAAGGCCGACTCAACGGCATATGGGTGTTGTATTCCCAATATTTTATTTCAAAGGACATATACCTGCAAGACGATGGTGAAGACGGCTCATTCATATGGAAAAGAAACCCGGATTTTCAAGGAGCCACTTCATTGAAACAAGACGACCAGGGGAGCGAGCCGGTCCCTTGACATATTTTATTATTCTTATTTCAGGAGCTTACCATGAATAAATTCAAGGTAAGCTGGGGGCTAATGACGGGGATATTACCCCGCGATATAACCCGACAGGCAGTATGACCCGGCCAGGGACTTGGCGACTCACTGGTGACCCGGTCAAGGCTTGGCGGTTCATTGGTAACCCGGCGGGCGGGTTAGACGAGTGACAAGGCCCAAGGCCCAACGAGCAAGCCGGTGCTAGGCGGCTCGTGGACGGGCTTGGAGGAGGCGGCTCACAAGAGAAGGCCCAGAGAGAAAGGAAAGACTCCCTCAAGAAGGAAACAAGACCCGGATTAGGATTCTAGAGAGACTAGTCCTAATCCTACTCCCAGTGGGACTCTCCATGTAAACTTACCCCTTCCACCTATATAAGGAGGGGTAAGGCGCCCCTAGAGAGACAAGTTTTAGACGTCTCAATTGACAAGTTGAGATAGACAGATTAGAGGCTAGACATCACCCTTGTAACCAAGAGGTTTTCCTCATCATCAATGCCAGACAAGCAGGACGTAGGCTTTTACCTCCATCGGAGGGGCCGAACCTGGGTAAACCGCCTCGCGTCTCTCGATTCCGACCAACCCCTTCAAGCCGCCACATAGTTGCGACGCCTCGAACCTAAAGTCCGCTAACCCGGACATCTGCCGTGACAAATCTACGACAGCTCCCCTGTTCCGATCTACTAAGTGGGTGAGACTGAACCCTATTTCTCCTTTACCCTCTATTGGCTGTGTGATTTCTTACGTACTAGAGCGGGATCGGGGGAGAAGGGCGTCTGCCATTGATGACGTCAGCGACCTTCGCGGTTTTGATTTTTTGAATGATGTTGGGCCGGGTTGGACTAGCCCATACTACCATCCTCATGACTGCGAGTCGCACTACTAGAAACTACGATTTTACCTAGAGCCTATGACACCCTGATTATCGCTCCTCGATTTTTCCTTCGCGGGATCGCACTCCCGTCTTTTTTTTTCCGGTGTTATTGGATTTTCTCTCGCCCTTGGGTATATGAAGATGGTTACACAGCCTTGCCTCTCCCATCAGACCAGAGATTCTCTCCAATCCAACCTTGCCACCAAAAGTATATTCCCAGGGCTTTGCCGCCAAGACCCTGCTTTCCGAATTGCCGGAAAAGAAACCCTAATTCCTGCAGTTACAAAGGAACCCCAGTTCCCTTTGATCTGTTGCCTCCCAAATAAATTGTGGAGCTCCTCCTATCCAAACCTTTCCCATTTCCATCAAAACATCAAGTTCCATAGTTCAAATTTTGAGCACATCATCCACTTCTTGTTTCTGGATCCATTTTGAGATTGTGAAGCAACTATATTTTAGATTGCCTCATAATTCTTAAAATTAATCCAGGACCTCAACTTCCCTATATCATGTGAGCATGCCAAAATTCACATCATTTTGTCAAATCATTATTTCCCAATAATTCAATCTGATTTCTGTCCATATGGGAGCACTGTGAAGGAAGTACCATGTACGAATATCCAAATAGTATGAAACTTTACCAGTGCCTCCATATATCCAAATCACCTCCCTACACCAAATTTGGGCCAAATCCATCCAGCCATTTGAGCACAACTTCCATTTCCAGATTCTGTCCAGTTGGGCAATTTGCAAAGGAAGTGCTAGCTATAGTGTTCAATTTGATCTGAAAATTTACCAGGGTAGCCACCTTGGTAGATCATTGCTCCATGCCAAATTCTAGCTCATTTAACCCTGTGATCTATCCAGAAACCACTACAAACACCTGCTGTCCAGAGAGAGTTTTGGACCAAGTTCATCTCTCCGGAGCCGCCCATTTGATTCCACCCATTGAAGTCTTTTCCTGGAGCAGTGGTGAGCGTGTTTGACAAGGTCTGGACGGCAGAAGCTAGTCAGAGCACGCGGTACGCGTGGTGACCACGCGGCGGCCGCGCAGAAGTGGTGCTCTGGGCGCCGACCGCGTTCGGCCGCGTTGGCCAGCTAGCTTCCGCTAGCCAAACCTTGTCCGAGTATGCCGACTAGCTCCGCACCGTCCGCGTGCCCCCTCTCCGGTCGTTTCCCCCTCCTTCCTCTTCCTTGCCGCGCCACGACGAGCGCCGCCGTACCTCCACTGTTCCCGTGCAGTCGTCGCCGTATAACTCCACGCCCGAGCCTTCTCGCGAGTGCTAGCCAGCTCCGCTGCTCTCCCGTGATGCTACCCGACGCTCGCAACCATCCAGCCACGCCTCCCCTGAGCTTCAGTACTCCAGCCAGCGCATCCCGCGGCCGAGCCTATCCGGTGGCCTTGGCCGGCTATAAATAGTCGCGGCCCGAGACTCCCCGAGCACTCACACCTCCTCTCCTCCCTCCTAGCTTCCTCCCTGTCCAGAGAATGGAGCCCCGGAGCCCTCCTGTCCTCCCTCCGACCGAACCACCGCCGCCGGCCCTCTACTCGAATTTGAGCATGCCGGAGTTCCTCTCCCACTCCTTTCTCCACCTGCGCGACCCACGAATCCCACCGGAGCTCCCCCGCCCATCACCTCGTCCGCCGGAGCACCGTAGCCGCGGGCCCATCGTCGCCCGTCGCCGCCGTCCGCCGCGAGTGACGCTCCGCTCATCTCCGATCTCCCCGGCGCCCGCGCCACCTAGGGACGGGTCCGCCTCGGCCCCCTGATCGCGCCGGTAGGCCGGGCGTCGCCAAAGGTGGCCCACGCCGCCGGCAATCGCCGTCGGGGTCCTCCCCTCCCCTCGGCCGAGCGCAATCACGGGAGGAGAAGGATGGACCTGCCAGGCGGGCCCCACCTCCCCTCGGGCCCCACCGGTTAGTCAGACAACGACGTTGACCCCGGGCCCGCTGATTTTAAGTGGCAACGTATTCCACAGAGTACGTTTTCGCTATACCAAAAGCGTATTTTCCCGAAGTACGCTTTCTGTTTCAACCGCCGGCGCCGAAACCCTTAAACTACGGACGTTCACCAGTTAGCAGCTAAAATGAACAGATACTATTTGTTTTTCTGCCTAACGAACGAACAGCCACAACTTCGCAACCGTGACTCTGATTCAGGTGATTCCAAAGCCCACGTCCTCTGTTTGTCGAGCCCGTTCCGATGGTATCACTTTCATCATGTTTACACAATCTAAAAATGACCATTTTGCCCCTGCCCCTAATTGGCCTTTTTCCGGAGGGAATCCTTTCCGGCGAATTTTTCCGCGAGGTGATCGCACTTCTCTCCGTTGAACCCCTCGACCCCCAGGCAAGCCGACCATCTGATATATGCCCTAAAGCATTGCTTCTGTGTGTATTCTTGCGTGCTTGAATTAGTTAGTATGTGTATGAATATGTTTATGCTCGTGTGCATAGGGGTAAGCTGTATACGATTCTGATGAACCCTTGCTTACCTCTCTTTGGTGACGGCACCACGCCTGTGTTCTGAGCTGCTTTCGGCTGTCCGGGGTGGATGCCGACTTTATATTTCTCTTTTCAACAACTGTCCCGAGTTCTGAGCTGCTTTCGGCCGTCTCGCGCAGCTGTTGAGTTTCTTTTTGTAGCAGTAACCCCATGCTCTGAGCTGCTTTCCAGCCGTCTTACGGAACTGCTACCTTCTTTTTATCAACACGGTCTCATGCTCTGAGCTGCTTTTCAGCCGTCTTGAGCCGTGGTTGAGTTATTTCAGCAATGTCCCAGATCTGAGTTGTAAAAACCGTTCTGGTGGCTACTGATTTATTTGCCGGTTTCATGCAAGGGTTCGGATGATCGTTACCCTACAGCTAAAACTTGTAAGGTGATAAGCTTGTCATTTAGACATTGTTTCACTAATGACTCGTTGTGATATTATATGGAGATAGCTTGTTAAGGTTGCATAGTTGTTACATTATGCATTACCACTGTTATTGTAGTATTAAAGAATGTAACTTAATAACAACAACCTCCTCCATCGGCTGGATCGAGTCATAGTGCCACCAAACCGAGCTCATCAGTGCAGCCACATTTGCCTTTATGGGGAGGCCCTAACTTGGTCTATTGTCTTACCTCTTATCGGTACCTCCAAAGAGGGAAGGTTATGCGTGCGTGCTACCCTGATCAGGTAGGCGGCGATAACCTTGTGAGCCCAGTTTAGTTATGAGCTCAGGTTCCCGTTTGGGACAGTTTGGCCACGGATGTGGTGGGTGTCAGGAGTGACACAGGGGCCACCCAGGACATGACCCGAAAGGGGTATGATTGTCGGTGGGACCGTAAGAGTGCCAGGCAATAGACAAGTCTTGTTGGAGCAACACCGGTCCATCCGAATGGGAACATGTACTAAAGTACGAGGCCGGGAGCTCCATAATGTGGGTAAAGTGCGCGACCTCTGCAGAGTGTAAGAATCTATTCGAATAGCCGCGTCCACGGTATTGGACACAGTTCGTACTAGGTCACACTATTTGGTCTGTGTCGAGTCTGGAGGAATGAACCACATAATGTTGCAAATAATGAACCAGAGAAAGGTAAGCTTTGTCAGATTTGCAGCACAGATGCATAGACATCGGTTGATGTCAAGAATATGAGATGTTAGCCGTGCGATGGCTATGAGATGATTGGTCGGATGACCGCAAGATCTGGATTGGATTCGGATCGGATTTGGATTAGATCCTGAGAATACTCGGAGTATGAATTATTTACTTGATATGCTTTATCTTCGTCATATTGCAGTCACTTTGATAGTTATCGTGCTAGATAATCCTGTTATGACATGATGATTAATGTTACCAGATAATCCTGCTATAGTATGGCAGTTAATAATGTTAAGATAACAAAAGCATGCTTGAATGCCATGTATTGCTTTGCTTGGTGTATATGTTGGTTTGGTTTGCTTGCGAGTACATTCAAAAGTACTCAGCAGCCTTCAATGTGGCCAGGTTCACCTAAGGATCCGTCTTCCCCATCGAGGAGCCGGAGCGTTCGCGAGCTAGAAAAGTAATCCAGTCAGATCCCTGTGGATTGGAGCTTCTCCAACTCCGTGCTGCCTTAGTTAGTATTTTTCCGCTGCCCCATCTTTGTAAACATAATGTATTTATTCCAGCCACAATGGCTAATAAATATATTCTTATTACAGTTGTGCCTATATTCTTGATACATTTTGTAAAGGCACGTGCCAGTGTGATTTTCTGGGCTGGCGTGTGCAACGACCGTCTGTCTGCAGTGGTATTCAGGCAGGGCGCCACAGAGCCAAGCTCTTTACCTAGAGCTCATAAGCCTCCTCAAGGGACAGAAAAGAAAGGGACGGTACACTCTAGGGGATGATGAATTGCTAGCCAAAAAATAGAGAATAACCCTTTCCTAGGATGAGTGCCACCTACATGCCAAGCAAGCCCGAAAAATCATGAGATGCCCCACTATGGCCACGTATATGGCCTCCCGCGCCATTTTGCTCGATGATGCGCGCGCATTTTATTTCCTTCCTCACATGATGGGCCCATTGCACAGAGAGAAAGGGCTGGCAGAAAGGGCGTGGATGAGGCAACATTTTCGGCTAAGTGAGGTATTCTTCTCCCCTGTCCGGAGACCTCCTCCGCCAGATTAGAAAAATCCCCCTCTCTCTCGAACCTTCCCCCTCCCAATCCGACGAGTCCCGCCCTGCCGCGCTGCGCCCCGGCCAGGCCCGCCACGTCGTGCCCTGCTCCAGCCCGTCACGCCCCCTCCCCATTGCGATTTTTTTGCATAAAAGACCACCTGCGCGAACGCAATGCTAGAAAAGATTCCCTGAGAGAATCATTGATAAAACTAACCTTACGGCACATGCTCCTGCCGACACGTGGCACATGCCGCCACTGAGGGCCTGCCGCCACTCACAACGGCGGCACGTTGAGTTACACATGAATTCGTCCGCGGGTGGCGCGTTGGAACAGAACGGGGCGACATGCCGCCCTATGCAATGCCGGCAGGCTGTTGAGTTGCATAAAAATTCTCTCTTCTAGTCTCTCGGTCGTGTGAAGTCTCACCGTCGGTCTAAAGAAATAAATTAAAACGAGACAAGTGAAGACTACTGTCAGTCACAGTACTGCTATTATGCTTTTGAGCAAGCAACGAAGTCCAGGGAGCATTCAGGGCACTATTTACTTAGGGTCTACACGAAGAAAATATTCACGGTTCTGGTGGCATCTGATCGTAGAAATATCCTGCTGTGGTTAATTATTACTACCACTCCCTCCGTTTCATAATGTAGTGCATATAGAATTTTTGAAAAGTCAAACTTTGCAAATTTGACCAAATTTATAAAGAAAACTATTTATATCTACAATACCAAATATATATAGTATGAAAATATGTCTCATGATGTATCCAATGGTATGTATTTGATATTATAGATGCAGATATTTTTCTCTACAAACTTGGTCAAAGTTTTAAAAGTTTAACTTTTCAAAAAAAAATCTATAAACACTACATTATGAAACGGAGCGAGTACTATACACTCCATATGCCTTGTTCGACGTGCAGCTTTGCTCTCCCAACATAGGGCAGCATGTCGCCCCATTCCATTCCAACGCGCCACCCGCGAACGAATTCCTGTGCAACTCAACATGCTGCCGTTGTGTGTGGCGAGTGACGGCATTTGCCACGTGTCGGCTGGAGCACGTGCCGTCACGTTAGTTTTGTCAATGATTCTCGCAGGTTTTTTTTTTCTGACATTGCGTTCACGCAGGTGGTCTTTTATACAAAAAATAATAATCCCCTACCGCGCCCCCGCTTCATCCCCTTCTCTACCGCCATGGCGACGTGGTTGAACCAATGGCCACCACAGGTGTGGTTACCATGTCCACGCAGGCCGGGGTGAAGCGCTGCACCGCCCATGGTGAGACCACGCCATGTCGTCCGTGTTGTGACCGTGCCGTACCGCCCTTGGTGACCTCGACTCGTGGTGGCCGCGCCGCTTGTGGACCGTGGTGACCGCCCCGACGACCACCGGGCCTGTCGGTCGTAGTACCCCTCCTTCTGTCCAACAGTCTCTCTCTCTCTCTTGTTTTTAGGTAGTTGTATTTTTCTAGCAAAATTCCTGAATTTTGATTTGGTTTTAGCAACCAAAGCACACAGCGCTTCACATGATACATTCTCTTTCAGGGCGTCGTTCCCTTGTCAGTTTAAACATCTTGGTTAAAAGATGTATGCAAGGTCAAAGGAAACAGAAGAACAGATTTATGAAGATGTATGAACACACGAGGTAAACCTATAAGAAGTCACCCAGAAGTTTACTGGCTAGCACCATGGATGTTGGGCTAGCCAGCCTGGGTTCGGTCATCAATTCTATCTTAATTAGAGTGATACCTAGTTCCTCCTATGCATTACAGTTTTTTTAATGTAAACCTACAAGTGATGAAAGTGGCTATTTGATTCATCGATTCTATGCTTGTGTTGAATGAGTGCTGGCTTGGCTACTGTATTTTATGATTATTATAGTTATCCACATGAATTTGATTGTGCTTCTACTTATAATTGCCTTGTATAGTTATCCATGATTATTATAGTAAGATTAACTATCAGGGGGGCTAGATGTTGGTAGGTTTTTGTAACTTGGTGTCTTGGCGTTTTTATACTAATAAAAGGCTCATTCAGAAGTTTTCAGAAACTTTGAACTATACATATGAGCATGATGCATATAAAAAAGAAGACAAAGTGGACGTGTATGACTGTTAAGTGTCAGTGCACTGCCAAGTATCTTACATCTTGAGCTGATTTATCTTTTTTTTACTTCACAAACAAGTTGTACATCAAGCCGTTACCTGGAGCTGACTAGCTGATCCCTATATACACAACTCTTAAATATTTATTTGCACTGCTGCATGGTACAACCTCTAATTGTACCTACGAGCCCAATGTCTTGAACTCTTCGCCACATACCAAGAGCCAGACAGGAGGAGGGTCACATTGTTTACATTCGCAGTAAGCTACCCAGTGCCTATCACTACCCACACACAAATACAGTTTGTAGCTCTCAGCATCTTTCTTTCTTTTTCTTCAAAAAGGAGGCAAAAGCTTTGCCTCATGGCATTAATTAAGAAGAGTTTACATATTACAAAACGACCACGAACGATCGGGAACTATCACTCTACTCTCGCGGCGTCAAGAATCTCAAATGATTTGCGCCCGCGAGCCCCCAAAGCTTGGCCTCGGTTTTTATCTAGCAATTACGGTTGGCATAGACGAAACATTCCTAAAAACTCTCGCATTTCTCTCATTCCAAATTTCCCACGAGACTAGCATAAAAAGAGATGACATGCCCTTTCTCACATTGCTGTTGACGATGATCGTGGATAGCCACCAATCTTTGACGGAGGCGAAGTTGCTCCAAACGTCAATGTCGATATGTAAAAGTCCAAGCCAAGCTTTCACCTCATTCCAAATGCTCCTTGAGTATCTGCACTTGAAAAGAAGAAGCGTTGCCGTCTCCAGCTCTCTCTTACACAATTGACATAAGCCACAATTTGTCCACCCTCTTCTTTGTAATCGGTCCGCCGTCCAAACACGGTCTTGGATGATTAGCCACACAAAAAAAATATGTTTCGGCGGCCACTAGTTAACCTCCTGACGGCCGGGCCCCACCGGTCAAACTGGTCTTCGCCGGCGCGCACGCAGGCAAGGACAGCGGCGACCACTAGCTGGCTCGGGCACGAGCCAGAGCGAGTAGGGAGAGCGTGCGCGAGGGCGTAGAGGTGATCTGGGGTCGCGGCGCGGCCAAGGGAGCCAAAACGGCTGCCGTGGTGGCCGGAGACGAGGCCGACGACAGGCTACAAGTGGTGGTGAGTTGCGGTTGCAACAAAACTAAGCTACGGTTCGAATCAAGCGAACCAAGGGGCTAGGCTGCTTCGCACACACACCTGGAGCACGAGCACGTTCCTGAAGGCGGCAGAGGTGCACGGCGATATCGCGCCCGTCGGCCATGGCGGACGGCTGATCCGGCTCTCATGGGATCGTGGTTACAGGACGAGAGGAAGGTTGGAAGAAGGGAGGAAAGGGGGCGGCGCTCACCAGAAACTTGGCGACGAGGTCGGGGGAGGCTGCAGGGGCACCGGGGCGTTGCCTTGGGCGACGGCGGCCGGAGCGCGATGCTCGTCGGGGGTGGGCTCGACGACGAAGCGATGCTCGGGGACGCACCAAACGCATCACGGGGGTGCCCTGGACCTGGAGCCGATGGACTGGGCGACGGCGGCCGGGGTTGAGTTGTGGCGGCGAATTAGGCGCGGCAACCCGAGGCCTGAGGTGGTGACGAAGGTGGCTGAGGTGACGAGGTAGGGCCTCCTGAGTCAATTCCCTCTCCTGGGACATCCCTGGCAGTGAAGCGAAGAGCAAGGGCTCATCGGGTGGGCGCGGCGAGGCCGTTTGTGACGCCCCCGCTCATAATCGTGCACTAATCATACACGCATCGTGCACGATCATGAGGGTAACTCCACGGTAGTACCACAACACAACTCTACGACGCAAAGATATATGCAAGAGCTCATACATGAGCAGAGATAGCAAATATATTACAAACAGAGGTCACATGACCCAACATTACATCAGAGCAGAAAGCAAATTAGGTCTGAGTACAAAGAAGTTTAACAAATGCCTTAGGAAGGCTAAACAAAACGACGACCCTCCCAAAGGCGCAGGCCTCCAGCATGGGACTTCCTAACTACTCGTCGACGTCGAGATCCAAGAAGTAACCAACGTCGGGATCACCTACATCCCAGGTGCTACCATCTGATTGCAGCAACTGGGTCAATGAAAAGAGTAGCAAAGCAACGATGAGTACTCATCTGAAGTACTCGCAAGACTTACATCAAATCTATACTACATATGCATCGGTATCAAAGAAAAAGAGGGTAATATCTGTGGACTGTACTGCAGAAATGCCAGAATTGAGGTGAAGTCAAAGGAACCTATGAATACCAGCATCTTGCAGCATCAGAAGAGATAGAGCACACACGAGTCCATCTACTCACCACAGCAATACACTACCCGGGATCCTTCCTCGACTCCCTGCGAGAAAGGCGGTCCCTGGCATTCTATCTATTATGTTGGCAATTTTATTAAGTAACCGGTTAAAGTTGTCTATGAACGGGATACATCTCCAAGTCGTCCGTTACCGTGGACACAACTATTTGAATAGTATTGTTCTTCCCTGCAGGGGTGCACCACATTACCCGACATGCTCGAACCCCTCTTTAATGCCAGAATCATTAGCACACTTCCTAAGGTGTGCCGGCAGAGGTGAACGACACGACGCAGCCCTACGTCAGCTAATCCAGAGAGGTCATCCTGCTGAGTCTAAACCTATGCCGCAAGGGTAGTCGGCCTTACACCCATAACAGCCTCATGCGTTGCGAGGCTAGTCGGGACACAGACCCACCTTTGGCGAGTGGCATACGCCTGCCTTGCCAGTCCGCACCTAGGTGAAACCACCAGATTGT